>CM031242.1:363995350-365280350 GCA_018340775.1 Taxus wallichiana var. yunnanensis
AGTGTTTTGCAAACTTGGATGTGACTAGATTGAGAGGGAGGGTACAACAAAGGTTAAATACTAACTTCATTTATATGGTTTAATAATAATAAGTTACTACCATACATTTTGAGTTTATGTATGAACCATAATAACTATCCAGAAAATGATTGCTTCGATCATCTAAACCATAAGAAGAACATTTAAAACCAAATGAACTTAACACCTATGAAGTAAACAATACATTTTTTACCCATTTACATTGTCAATTATCTTCCTCGTTTATCTAGCTAACATAGTTGGTCCTACATTCCTTATGTATCACTCCTACTAGTATTCAAAGGTTAGCTATAAACAAAGCAGATACAAACCACATAGTTTTCTAGGTATAATGCTTGAAACATAAGAATCCAAGAGGAACAATGGTTTTGAAACACTAATTTTAATAATGCATTTCTCTTTATTTCACTTCTATCTAACATTTGTAATTTATTTCAATGTCATCTCATTGATTACAACATATAACACTCTGAATCCATCTTGTTTGGAGTACTTGCAACCAATGTTGTGTCAATCCTAGGACTAGTATGGAAATTCCTTACACTCAAGCATGAAATAACACATTCATCATTTCAAGTAATTTCAAAACAAGGAAGAGAAAGAGATAGAGATAGGGAGAGAGGGAGAGAGGTCATTGCGTCACACATTCACACTTTCACATTCCTTTGTACTTTTTATTTTTCGATTCTAGAGAGAGTAAGGAAGAGAGAGAAAGTATAGAATTCATTTTCTTTTCTATTTACCATATCATAACCACATACATCACTTATCCATTTTCATTTCATTTCAAATCCATATACATTTTCAACCCATTTATATTTTCAAAACCAATCAAAATTTCATAATTATTTCCAAAGAGAGAGAAAACATTATAATTTTCAAAACCATTCATGCAATAAATTGACCAATTCATACTCTATAAATAATGAGATGATATTTAAAAAAGTTCCACGAGTAATTAGAAGCCAAACGAGTCCCTCAGAAGGTTGGTCTAGCTGAAGTTGGAAATTTTTGAAAGTTGGACGCAACAAATTAAGTGTTTATAACTGGGCCCCAAACACGCTCATTTTAACTTCAAACAAAAAGTTTAATGATTCCTACTTACTTACCTATATAAATAGAATTCATCGCATTTGAAGGAGTTCATTTATGACGAGCAAGGATCAAGATACTAAGGAAACTCTGGGTTTGTTTATCGTAATAGTGTTAGAAACTCTTGTCACATAGCCGCCGGTGGGCCCTAAAACCCACCTGAAAAACTAACCTCCAAAATAATTTTTGTTAAAATAAAATTTGGTTCTGATTATCCTAATGGAGGTCTCGAGGTAGGTAGGAGTAGCTTTCAGTTTATCCAAATTGACACGACAACCATAAGCTAAAACTGATCGCATTTACTTAAAAACTGAAGCATCATCCCAAGTGACTGAAAAAAATGGAAATAAAAAATCGTCTCTCTAAGGAATAAAATTTAGTTTATCAGTTATATTTATGGCCCTCAAGGTGTCCTGAACCAATAGGAATCATACTGGAGGTCTGGGTTGGTAAAACAATTTTCTTTGGCGCTCCATGCGTGCGGTGTCTAAGGTCATTTTTATTTTTTAATTTATATTTTTTCAGGAAGGGTAAGAGTTTTATTTTTCATTCAAGTTGCATTCTATAATATTCTACACATTTAACACCCAAAATAAAAATGATAAAATATGAAGTTTTGATGTAAGAGGAAGGGAAATCCATACCTTTTTTTGTGATGCTTGTTAGAGACATCAACTAGGGATTTTTCTCCATGGCTCTTGACTGGAGAAAATAATTTGGTTGAAAGTTTCTAATTCCTTTTCCATGAATCCATTTCATGTATATCTAGCAATCATGGCATTCCATGGGACCATTTTTCATCACAAATTAGACCAACCCCATTGCTTTGAGACTCTTCTTTGTACTGCTTCCTCCAAACACTTAATAACACACTACCTCACCACTTTTGAATTTAGTGCTAGGCCATATGCATGTCTAATGTAATGCTCCTACATATTTTGATATGTTTTGGTGCCTTTTGAGTTGATGGAAGCATGATAAACTACATATTACATGTCTGTCCATGTGTAAAGTATATCAAAAATAAGCTTTTCCCCATTCTTGCACCACACGCTAACCAGAGAATATTCTTCTTCATCACAATTATAAAATTTTACTAATGGCATAACACTATCACGTAAATTTTATAGTCTTTCCATTTACCCAAAATCTTTATCAAGGAACTTGCCATTAACACAACTTAGAGAAAAAAAAACTACCTCCACCTATGCTTTGGTGAATAAACAAACCAGTTCAAGGCTCCTATTTTAGCATAAGCGGGGAAAAGATAACAACCTAGCTGAGGAAATTGTCATAGAAATTTGTGTGGTTAGATTTACCCATACAAATGGCATTACTCCTAATGTCTTTTAAACAAACCAAAAACTGTTCCAAAGCTTCTGTTATGAAGGAAAGAGAAAAAGACAAATCTTGCAAAGGCATACATGGGATAGTAGGAAAGGAACTACCAAATCATTAATCAATACAAAACCTAATTGAAATAAAAGATAAAGAGTAGGAAAATGGAGTGGTAGTTAGCAACTATGTTGAGAATGGTGTTGCCAAGTGTTATAGTACATGCAACACAAGTGTTTAGATGCAAAAAAAGCTAAATCAATACAATTGAACATTACACCCCATGAAACACCTCCTCAACCTCAATCTTCTTATTCATATGCACACAAAAACAACCCAACGACATGTAGAAAATGCTCTCGGAGATATTGAATCTACCTTAGACATAGATACAAATCTAGATCGATCCATTTGAATATAGTAAAATGAGGAGACATTAGGGATACAAATTTATCTCCACATGTAGGGCTGATTCAACCCATAATGGGACTAATTTTTAGGACGGCTATTAGTAGATCCCCCATTTTACACATCCCACCATCCAATTATGCATTCACTACAACTAACAAATTATTGCCAAATTTACAACATTAACATGAGTTTCACCATGGTTACTCCTTTTTATTTCAAATAGAGTGTTTGTCAAGTATTATGCAAGGAAATGACAAGTATGAAAATGTGTTTAATATGTTTCTCTGTCCATGTTCTGTTTGATAGATGACCATATCCTATTCTAATCCCATTTTATAAATATATTGCATTCCAAGTGATTGCATTCTTCAAAGTGTCTTATCGAACAACTCACATGCCCTGTGTATTCTTGCACATTTGTACCTCTTTATCGGAAAGGGGCTATTATTTGGCATTTTTTTGGATTTGTTTTTATTTTTTACTTTTATTTATTTTTAAAACCATCTCGTATGAAATAAGAAAATAAATGGAGGATCATTACAAGGAATGTTCAAGTATTATAAAACTATTCTCAGTAACATAATGTGAACTGTGTTGATCCGGGGAAAATTTTAGTGGCGAATATTCGTAATATGGCGAATATTCCATTTTTGAAAATTTTGAAAAGGTAAATTTTTTGGCACGGGCCAGTGACCTATTCGCCTAAAAATTACACTTTAATTTTTTTTAAGGGTCGGCTTCGCCTACCCTTGAAAAATATCCCCTATATAAACCTAGATTATTCGCCAGGTAGAACACTTCTACTTCACATTTTTCAACAATATGATATATCCCGTATTATAGACACGCGACAAGGGGGTAAGTTATTAACGCGCGACAAGGAGGGTTTGTAGACAAGGAGATACTATAGATATTGACACATAGTAGATGCATGACAAAGATTTTGTTGACGAGCGACATGGAGTTTTTTTCGATCAGCAAGAAGAGGGCAGAGGTTGCAGACGCGTGATAGGATATTTGCTGTCGCGCGTCAAAAAAATGCAGTGATGCTCGTCAACAGGCCTTAGTGACGCTCGTCAACAGACCCTAGTGACGCGCGTCACTAAGGTCTGTTGATGCGCGTCACTAAGGCCTGTTGACACATGTCACTAAGGCCTGTTGACGCCTTAGTGACGCGCATCACTAAGGCCTATTGACGTGCGTCACTGCATTTTTTTGATGCGTGACAAGGAGGTACAATAGATATTGACGCATAGCAGATGCACGACAAAGAGTTTGTTGATGCGCGACACGGAGATTTTTGATGAGAAAGCAGAGGTCGGAGGCTGCAGACGCGCGACAGGATATTTTGCTTTGCGTGTCAAAAAAATTGCGAGTGACGCGCGTCAAAAGACCTTAGTGACGCGCGTCAAGCGGGACCTTAGTGACGTGCGCCAATATAGTGCATTGACGCGCGTCACTAAGGTCTTTTGACGCGCGTCACTACATTTTTTTGATGCGCGACAGCAAAATATCCCGTCGCGCGTCTTCACCTCCTTCTCGTCAGTAGTGCTTGATAATCAGGTGAAATTTTTTCATACAACCCCCAAAAAATTTGCCTTCCCATGAAACCGGTTCCGGGGATATTCACCAGGTATTCTTCACCTTTGATTTCCAGGAGGTCTCTTAAAATGAACCCTGTGTTGATATGAGAAACATATTATATCTCTGCGCGCCGGGACATTAACACCTGGGGAGGAAACAAGTTCCCAAGAGCTCATGTTTGAGCTAGGCGCTAGTGTTTGTGCTATGATGAGGACCCAAGTCAGATTCTGGGTTAGTTTATAAGCTGTGTTCCTTTGTTGATTCTATGCTATATTGTACCGTGTTGTAGCTCTGAAGCTGTTGTATGGGGTGATTTGTTTACTCAATGTATGTCCCCTGTCATTTGGGGTGAAAATGACATCAGTAGGAGAATGTAGCCAAAAGAGAGGACTTGATGTTGATATGAACTATATCCCTTTAGGGGAGGGGATGTGCATGGTATAGGCCAAGGCACGTGACAAAAAGTGGCTAGATACATGTGTTAGTAGAAAAAATGTCATAGGAAAACAATGTAACAAGAAAATATGCATACAAGATAGATCGTGAAAAGTGGATTTCAAACATGGGACATCACTCACAATGTCACAAGACAATTAGGGATGAAGCAACTAAAAGCATACAAGCAGTGATCAAACAAGACATAGGGCATAACCTGCAAACAATAACATACAATATAAAATAATGACAAGTAAGATGCATCGACAACCATAATGGAAAATAGTCTTGTAAGGCAAATGATACACATGAAGCACCTATTATCATGTTAGAAAGATAAAAATTATGTCAAAGTGTGTATGTACCAATAGAAAGTAGTGTGCTAAGAAGTAGAAGTAGTAAATAATGAAACAATAACACATGTAATGTGTGAGAAAGTATATTCCCCAAGAGCCTCGGTGGGATTGGTAAGAGGTACATTTCAAACATCATTGCAATGTGTAAAGGCCTGTAAGAGATCTGCATTCACTCCAAAATACCAAGTGAGCATGCATGTGTATATAGAAAATATATTGACATTCTAAGTATTTGTCTAGCATGGGAAATAAAGTAAGCGTAAGAAAGCACAAGTATATGCAACCAAGATATGAAATATTCAATGTATGAGTGGGATGGAATGGTATGCAATATGAATGTGATAGGAGTAGCATGCCCCCTAACAAATGTGGAAGATTATAAGATGAGGTTCATTTAGAAAAGACCCCTCAAAAATCAATAATGAACCATAGAACAAGAGTGTGTCCTCGGGAAATGGTTTGAAAATGTGTGCTAGATAGAATAGAGTATGAAGCATAGAGCATGAAGAGTGAATGTGGTGAGGCTCATTTCAGATGTAGACCCTTAGTAGTCAAGTATGAACCATAGAAATAGAGTGCATCATAGGGTAATGAATGTGTTCATGCATAATAGCACTTGAGATGCATCACATTAAGTGGGATTTTAAGTGGCTTGCCAATGAGATTGCAAAGATGATAGACACCACCCCAAGATTATCGGTGATGACATAGGGTCCAAACAAGTTAGGCTTAACTTTCCCTTTGAGATGATCCTCAATGGTTGTATTCTTTTGATTTTATTTTAACACAAGGTCACCAATATTGAATTCTCATGGAAATTTTTTTCTATTGTAAGCTTGTGCAATGTGAGCTTGATATACTTGGAGATGTTTGAGATATTTCATGCGGAGAGAGTCAAGCATCTCAAGCTCATGGAGTCGGTTTTCATGATATTTATTATCTTTGAGAATGCCTTTGAGTGATACCCACAAGGAGGGTATTTCCAATTCTAAGGGGATTAATTATTTAGTGCCATAAATAATAAAAAATGGTGTAGCATTTGTCGGGGTATGCACACTAGTGTGGTAAGCCCAAAGAGCGTATAAATTCGATTGTGTTAATCGTCACCACTAGTATCAATGGTCTTGTGTAATATTTTGACAATTTTCTTATTTGTGGCTTCAGATTGGCCATTTCCTTTGAATAATGAGTGGAAAATGTTTTCTTTATCTTTAACTTTGTACAAATGTGCTTAACATCCTTATTTTTGAAAGGAGAGACATTATTGATGATAATGGCAGAGGGAATACTGAAGTGTGTGATAATGTGAGTGGTGATAAAATGAAAAATGTCGAGGCTAGTACTAGTTGCAAGGGTGCGGCTTCAAACCATTTAGTAAATTATTTTGTAGTAGTAATGATGAATTTATGACCATCACTGAATTGGGATTGATTTTTCCAATGAGATCAAAACCCCATAAGGAAGAGGGCCATAATGGAGCAATATGTTGAAGGTCATATGTAGGTGCATGATGAAGATTGTTATTTTTTTTACATTAATCTCAATGTTGGGAATATTGTAAGAAGTCTTATTCCATTGTGGGACAATAGTATCCATGACGTAGAAGCTTGTAAGACATAGGTTTTCCCGAGGAGTGATCACCGCATATAATATCATGAACTTGAGAGACAGTGTGGGGATTTCGTCGAGTCCTAAACATCGTAGTAAACATCCATCAAATGATCTCTTAAATAATGAAGCACCAATGATCACATAACACGTAGCCTCTTGTCATAAGAAATTAGCTTCTTGAGGTTGAATACCATCGGAAATGGTTTGTCGATAGAGGAAGTTATAGATTTGAGTGAACCATTTAGGATGATCATGAATGTGTAACAACACATGTTTTGAGAAGTAGATTATTAGTAGAAGGTTGTTGTAAGTGTTGAATGATGAAGGTGGCCTACTCATCAGTGATATCTTGAGGAATGAGTGATGCCACACTAGCCATAACATCTACATGATGATTGTATTTTCAAGGGATAATGGTGAGAGAGTAGGACTCAAATGTGGCTAATATTGATTTGAAAAGGTTATTATATGGAACAAGACACTCCTCTTTGGTTTGGTATGTTTTATTGACCTAGTTAATAACGAGTTGTGATTCACCATGTATTTTTATATTTTGAATAAGAAGTTTTTCAATGATATTAAGGATGGGAATGAGAGCTTCATACTCGGTGATGTTATTGGTACATGAGAATCCTAAGTGATATGCAAAGGGGAGATGGTCACCATGCATAGTTATAAACATGATTCCATCCCTGGCGCCTAATAGGTAACAATAGTCACAAAAGTACATAGTACAAGTGTCGGTGTCAATGTTGTAAGAGGTAAAGTAATATCAGAAAGTATCATAGATGGGTGATGTATCGAAAGAAGGGGTGTCGATTAGTTGATCGGTGATAACTTGGCCCTTGATGGATTTTTGTGGGATGAATTTGAAATCAAAATCTGTGAGCAACATGACCCATCGTGCAAGGTGGCCCAAGAGATGAGTGTGAGATAAGAGATAGCATAGAGGATCTACTTTGGTAATTATGTGAACCTCATTATTGAGAAGGTAGTGTTACAATTTGTCCATGACAAAGATGAGGCCAAGACATAGTTTTTCAATGTAGTTGTAATTACATTTTCGGATAGCAAAGTACGACTAATTTAATAAAAAAATATTTCACATTGAGTGTCATCATGTTGAGCAAAAAGGGCCCCAATGCATGGAATGTAGTTAAAATGTATAAGAGGAAGGGTTGATCAACCGTAGGAGGTACTAGAATAGGGGATTTAAGAGATAGGATTTAATAGCCTCACATGCACACCGGAAATGGTCATCCCGAAAAACTTGGTCTCCTTTTTCATTATACATGTGAATGGTTGAGTTTTGTCTACGAGATGTGTAATGAAATGACAGATGGTCTAGATTTTACCTTGTAATGAGCGTAATTGATGTAAATTGTGAGGTGGAGGCATGTCCACAATGGTGCAGATATTTTTGGGATATATTTCAATACCGGTTATGACACAAAAAAACACACTTATTTGGATTGAGGAAAACTTTATATTATCATAAGCATTTGAAGAATGTTCGGGATCATGAGTATGGGTGGAACAGTGCATTGGTGATTTTTTGAATATTCCATCAACATAATCTTCAATAATTTTGTGAATATAGTCATGGAAAATATGTGTCATTGCATGTTGGTAAGTGGCCCCGACGTTTTAAAGACTGAAGGGCATAACAATGTAAAAAAATGTACCCTATGGAGTAGTAAATGAAGTCTTTTCTTGATCTGCGGGGTTAATTTTGATTTGATTATAACTAGAAAAACCATCCATGAAGGAGAGAATGTCATATCCAATAGTGGAATCAATGATTGCATCAATGTGTGGCAATGGGAAACTATCTTTAGGGAAAGCCTTATTGAGATCATGAAAATCGGTGCAACAATAAACTTTTCCATTCGGTTTCATAATAGACACAATATTAGACACCCATTCCGGGTAATCCACAACACATATAAATCCAACATCCAAGATTCGTTGTATTTCTTCCTTTATTAATAGTGCAACTTTCAAATGCATTTTGCAGATTTTTTGTTAGACATGCTTAACACCGGGATTGAGGACTATATTATGTATGGAGAAAAAAAGATCTATACTAGGAATATCACTATAGTCCCATGAAAATATGTCAGATAATTCATGAAGAACTTGTTTAATATCATCCTATTCGGTAGGCGTAAGGGAAGAAACTAGTAAAACCATTCGAGGTTTGTCAAAATCACGATATTGTATTGAATATTATTTTCATTTAAAAGAGTAGACCAGTCCTTTATGTATGAATCGGTAGGGATGGTATTGGAAGTATCTGTATTGATATTAGGTGAGTCATAGTCCTCATATAAGCCTATTTGATTAAGGAATGCTAGATTGTAAATATTAAGCACATATCCATTGTCTACTAAAGCACGTTTAACCCCAATATTTTTATACAAATCTAGATATAGAGTGAGGATCATTAACTAGAATAGTTTGAGAAGGAAGCTCTAGTAGATGTAAAAGTAATATGTTCTTCATTGAGAGATAAAGCAGTGGTAAAATTATGTTTTACATATTCAGGAGAAGTATGAGGATGAATATGAATATTATCTAAAAATGATTTGATTTTATGCTCATAATCAGGATTAGCTTGTAAGAAGGTCGGGATAGAGACACTCATGGTGAGAGGATCCTAAGGTATTGAAGTGAGCCAAAAAGGGAAGATATAAGAGTGTTTGAATGCAGGCTCACTAAATGATTTTAAAATATATATATTTATTAAACCCTAATTACAGATTAACTAATGTAAACAATGATATACAACTACTAAGTATAATATGATGTAAGCAAATAAGCAAGTAAATATGAAACCCTAAGCAAGAGGTATAGAAAGAATGACTTAGCTGATTTATGCTTGATCCGGAAGTGCTCTGGACTAGGAAAACTATTGAATAAGAGGTGAACAATATCGTCAATGCTCAAGAGAAATTCTAGACTTCAAGAACGATGCTAGACATGGGTGCCCACATAAGGAAAGAGGCGCTTGGGTGTTGGAGACTACTTCTGGGTGCATGTGACTACGCAAATAATCATAATCTATTTTTCATTGGGTCACACAAGTGCTGTACATATTCCTTGTTGATTGCTTATGTGTCGCTCTTTGATGAATGAGGGTACCTGTAACCTACAAAAGACCACAAAACCACATCAAATCCAAAAAATAAAGATGCAGAATGGGGAGTTAGATTAACCTCGACGGTCACCTGAGAGTGAACTTACAAATGAGAAATGCACTATGTCATAGAATCCATGTAGTTCTGGTGAGTGTGTGTAAGAATCATGCCCTAGGATTCCCTTGTGCAAGTGCACTTGATAACAAGTTGTAGCTAGATGTAGTAATGTAATAGAATGTGTGGATGGAATAAAGAAATTCCCTTTCTATGTTGTGTATATAGAGTTGTATCCCTTGTCCCTTGAGTGCATATCTAGATGGATGCCTTTGGATTGCTTTAGGTGCCTTTGGATGTAAACTTAGGTGATGATAGTATATGCTTAGTGCCTGGTCCCTAATTCTGAACACATAACTATGCATTTATATGATTCCCTTATTTTAATTTCATAATTGACAACTGGAAGGCCAACCCATAAGTGAAAAAGACGACCAAAAGATAAAAGATACCTAAAAGAAACAAGTGAGGTGGAAAGGGGTTAGGGGCACCAAAGGGGACATGGGTGCACTGGGCACTCTTATCTTGGCTGGGAACTAGTGTTTAGATCCATAAAATATAAATAAGTAAAATACCGATTGGGTTGTAGGGTGTAAAAGACCAAGTAGAAAACAAGAAATAAAAAAGAGTCCAAAGACAGGTTGTCAATTACTAGTTTTCTTACTTGGGAATCATATGAATGCTAGTATGCATTTAGGACCTAGAAATGTACCCAAGTGTATGATTTTGTGCCTACATCAAGCTGTCGAGTAGGGATGATTGTAGGAGGTGTTTCACCATGCTACATTATCTAGTAACAACAATGTGATGGACCTACTCAAAACATTCCTCTTCGGTGTTCTATTGAGATGCCATGGCTGCTCCAAAATTTGAGTAAAATCTAACATGATAACTTATTCTCATAGTTTTTGTTAAAAAAATTTCATAGTTTTTTTACTTCAATTGTATTTTTGTATTAGTTTATTTTCTATAAACTATAAATATCATTTTTTTGTTGTCTTCAATTTTTAAAACTAGCTTACTTATCTTAGATAAATATATGTAAAATACGTTAAGAGATATCAACCTTGAAGTTCTTATATAAAATTTGAGACATTTGGGAAATAAGATCCTATATAATATTTGAGACTTTTGAATAGGCACCATGAGAATGATATCTCTTACCATATTTTACATAGATATATTTAAGATAATGTACTCTTTTATTTTACCAAACATCCCAAGGTGTCTTTGACACATTACTTAGCTAGAACTCGATCACTCACCTAAAGCATGTAAGGGTACCAAGTCCCTCTTTTATGGAAGCTTTGTCAAGGAGTTAGCATGATGAGCACACACATAGATATATTCTAGATCCATAATAATAATGCAAGTAATAAACCATAAATAGATCTAGATCATAACCATATATAATAATAACTCATACAAGAATCAAGATTAGGTTTACCATATAAGAACCAGTCACAGATATGTCAACAACCAATATCCAACCATAAAGATCCATTATATTAATTATTGTAAAACACAAAAGCTGCATACATACATAGTAATGTCATCATAAGTCATGCACACCCATAAACCAACAACATAACTCTTACAAAACATGGATGATACCTAAACCATGTAAATCAATACATATTTATAGGTAGTGGGGACTTTCCCTTCACTACTCATGCAATCTCCAAAAATAGGCTACATGCTAAGAATATCCATGTGCCCTTACATGATAAATATAAAATCATGCAAGCTCACTAATAATAGATTATCTAATATTATCAATAAATATAATCCTATTAATAGCTTAAAAATATGCACGTCTCTTGATCTTCCACTTGTCTAAAATATCCTTTCTTCATCCTCAATTCTTCATGTTGATGCATGCCCCACACTCAACATCTATATTTAGCCTTACCATGTAAATTGACTACGCCCCGATATCAAGCTTTCCCGGGAATGCCCTTTTCCACTAGACTTCTACATGCACCTCTCGCACCCTATGTCCGTGTGCCCAATCCTTATGCACCTTCAATACTTAGGCTCTAGTTTTTTAGCCCAACATTACCCCAAAATTACTTCATTTCTATCCTCGACAATGGGTAACCATGATTTATCTTCCATGAATAAAGAATAAGGAATGAAAGAATAAATGTACAGAAAGAATAAAAGAATACTTGGGAACTCTATCCCTCTATAGATAGGATTAACTCTAGATATTCAACTTTGATCTTTGCTTCAAGCTTGTTTCAATCACAGAGCACCTTATTAGTTTTATCTGGGATGTCTGCAAGCACCCTATCTATCTCATCCAAATTCATGTTCTCACATTCATTCTCTAATACCCTGATAACATTATCCAGGCTTGAGACCATCCCGTCCGTGACATCCATTTGCCACACTATCAATTTTTAGATTTCCTTGATATTCTCCTTGTGAGGGTCCTAGGATGCTACAAGCACATCGTGCTTCTCTGATACCAAAGTGAGCCTCTCCTCACACCCAAGTGTATCATTCTTTACTACTTTGAGGACATCACCCTCCTATGCTAGAGTCCTTGTATTTATTATATTTTTAGGATCTACACACATGTTCAACACCAAGCCTTCCTTCTTCATTTCATCTTTCATGGTATATAGTACAAACTCATAACTAGTAATTTTTTTGAGCTATCATTACCTTTGATTTTTTTTTCTTTTGCTTCTTGCTCGGTGCTCATACAAATCCAAGCATTATTCATAATTGTGGTTCTTTCCAAAAAAGGAAAAATAACATTTTGAGGGCATTTTTCATTTATAATGATCAAGGGATTCAGTATGTATAACATGTTCCACAAGGGAACTCACTTTTCCCCCTTTGTCACGACCTCGGCCTCCGAATACTCCATATTAGCCTCTACATCTACTTCTACCACCGCCCACAGAGTGCCCTTCATTGTAATTATGATCATGATGCTCAATTTTCTCCTTATAATTCTTTCGCAACACTAGTCCGATGTGCACCTGGTATTAATGACAACATGAATCTAATAAATCAACTGTAATTCTCTATTTCATGAGTGGCATACCTATAAATATTATAGTAATAAGACACATTCTTCTTTATCGTGCATTCCAAAAATGGGCACCTACTTGAATCATGCTCCAAGTGACAGATCTCACATTCCAATAACATGGAACACATCGATTTACGGGGGAAACTATCCTTAGTATGTCCTTATACTTCACAATCTATGCACCAAATACCACTGTGTGTCTCATGAGATGAATTAGCTGACAAATTTTCCAATTGTTTTTCCATAGCTGTAATCTAAGCCTCCAAAAATGGGCTAACTCTAGTTTCTACACTCCCAACTGCCTCAACGTATAGAGCTACCTCAAGCACCTTGTGTGGGTCTGTATAAGTCTTGTGTGAGAGTGCCCTTCTAAAAGGGGTGATCAAACCTCAAACGAACCATTGAGCATGCTGACTCGGGTGAATGTCATAAGAAAATATTGATAGTAAAGTTTTAAAGTGGGCATTATACTCCCTAACACTCTCAACCATGCCCTATTTGATGTCCTTCAGACACCGATGCTCTTCTTTTCAAACTCAAGTATGTGAAACTTTGCTAAGTAAGCATCACACAACGCGGTATATTCCACACAAGTATGGTTTGGATCATATTTCTTGTACCAACTATGCATGCACCCTTGTAAAGTAGGTCCAAAATGACTTACCTTACACTGGAGCTATAATCCCCTTATGACGCCATATTGTCTCACACATATGCACATGTTCAGCTGCATCTTCAATTCCTATGTATTCTAGGAGACGAAGAGACATCAAAATAAAATTGTTGTGGTTGGTGTAGACCGTGCCCACTAGATCCAGAGCGGTATTACCTCATGTGTTCCCTCCACCTCTAGAACCACCGGATCTACTAGATAGTGAACCACCATACCCTCTTGATCCTCTTCCCGTAGCAGGAAACAAACCATAGGATTCACCGACTTGTGTTCCAATAGCTGCGATAAACTAAACTCCCATGGTCTATTATTAATTCATACTACTTCCAGATGTGATACTAGCATTCTCGCATGCCCATGTTTTGTGCTGAAAATATACCTCCAATCAGACCTCTAAATAACACAAATGAAAATTGCGCTACCATATATGAATTTTCTATCTGATTAACTCTTGAAATTTAAGGAAATTAGAACCTATCTTTCATTACTCTACTGCCCACACTAGATTTCTTATCAATGACTATCATAGAAACTGGGAAACTAAGAACAATGGCTAGGTTGTAAGGAGGGATAAAATGAGTGTCTGTGGTCCTTGTAGTTTCCACCCGTGCTTTCTCATCTGAGGTCAAAGAGTGTTCTTTGCCATGCTTTCCCAAATGGGGGAGTTCCAGATTCTCTGGCTCCATGTCCTCTACGTGAGCTCTAAATCCTTCACAAGACATCTCTCTCCACAACACCATTCATTCCACAACTTCACGCTACTTTTCTAGATCCCTATCACATGCCTCATTAAACTTAATTCCCCTTTCTTTTTCTCTTCTTTTCTCGCTACCAAGTCCACCATCATTCTCCACACCTTTGCCTACCCCCATGTGTGGTTGGGTTTAGCTATCCATAGGATGTTATTCCAAATCACGGGGTCACGATCAAGATATTAATCACTAAAGGGATAACACACAAAAATACCCTCCGGGTTCACACAAGAACTAAAACTCAAAGAACCTCTAGACATGAATAAGTAGAAAATGTGTACTCCAAAATGTAGCTATTCAAAACACCACTCCACCAATGATCAATAGCACATGTCCAAGTCGATCAAGTATCATGCAAAGCCTATAATTATTCTTGTGTCCAAACAAGTGCTCTATACCTCCAATTTCCCTTCGATGCATATGCTACCAAAGAACTCATACAACTCTATAGGGAAACAAGAGAAGAACACCTTATAGAGATCATGATACAGATTCTATTCAACCCACGTGTGTGCATCAAATTTAGGTCCAAAGTGTTAAATCTATGAGCATACTCTTCCTCTAAATTTTCTAACCAATCCTCAATGCTGGCCAAAGTCAACCAATATGTCTTCATCATGCAACATCCTTGAATAACTTGAAAAGAGGTCCTGGAAATAGAACCAAAATGTAGTATTTTATTTTACCAAACAACCCAAGGTGCACTAGCACATCACTTAGCCAGAATTGAGCACTCACTCAAAGTGCGCAAGGGTACCAGTCCCTCTTTTATGGAAGATTTGTTAAGGAGTTAGCATGAGAAGCACACACATAGATATATTCCAGATCCATAATAATAATGCAGTAATAAACCATAAATAGATCTAGATCATAACCATATGCAAGAATAACTCATACAAGAATCAAGATTAGGTTTACCATATAAGAACCAATCACAGTTATGTCAACAACCAATATCCATCCATAAGATCCATTGTATTAATTACTGTAAAACACATAAGTTGCATACATACATAGTAATGTCATCATAAGTCATGCACACCCATAAACCAACAACATAACTCTTACAAAACATGGTGATACCTAAACTGTGCAAATCAATACATATTTATAGGTAGTGGGAACTTTCCTTCACTACTCATGCACTCTCAAAAATAGGCTACATGCTAAGAATAGCCATGCGCCCTTACATGATAAATAAAAAAGCATGCAAGCTCGCTAATAATAGATTATCTAATATTATCAACTACAAATCTAATCCTATTAATAGCTCAAAACTATGCATGTCACTTGATCTTCCACTTGTCTAAAATATCCTTGCTTCGTCCTCAAGTCTTCATGTTGATGCATGCCCCACACTCAACATCTATATTTAGCCTTACCATGCAAAGTGGCTAAGTCCGATATCACACTTTCTCAGTGCACCCTTTTCCACTAGAATTCTATGTGCACCTCCACATGTTATGTCCGCGCACCTTGATCCTTATGCGCCTTCAATACTTAGGCTCCAATTTATCAGCCCAATAAATAGGTATATTAATAACATCCATGGGTATTGCATTTTCCTTTAACATATAATGTAAAGGTTTCCATTATAATTTAAACGTGTAATATATATCACATTAAATAACAATAATCAAAGCATTTATAAATAATCCTAATGTGAATAGTGTTCATATGATAAAAAAGAAAAAGAAAAAAAAATATTAATCAAAATATTTCATCCATGCACATTGAATAAAATTATAATGTATGTATTCAAATTCATAAAGATTAGATGACATTATTTATCTTTTAAAGACTTCAATCTCTCTTCCTCAATTTTATGTTTGGTAAATCATTTTCCTTTTTCATCTTTTCACACGGTGGTCATATGTAAATGGAGGTGATATTATTAAACCTTCCAAGGACTTTATGTGAGAGATAGCCACAAAATGTTAACCCCATTCTTTCCTCTTGTCCTATATCAATTGTAGCTTTCAAAAGAGTCAAACCTTGTGATTTTTGTATTATTAATGCCCAAGCCAATTTTAAGGGCGGTTGGTGTGTGTGTCCCCTTTAAATTAGTGTAATTGTAATTGTACATAGTTTTTTATCTTCAAATTCAATTCCAAATTAATTTTCAATATCTACCATAACATATGTTGGAGGTTATAGCAGGCACTCCTAAGTTTATATATTATGTTTCAAATACACCCTAGAGGTTCATTTAGAAGAACAAATTCTATCCAAGTTTAGAGGTTAACACATGACCCTTGCATCATTAAAAATTAATAACTCAGCATCAATCTCATCATTTGGACCTCATATTGGTGCATTGGTGTTATTTAATTTGGGTTGAATGTTGCGTGAAACAATTTGTTTCTATGAATGGTATTTCATTTTGTTGTGGTTATCCACAACATCATTTTTGGAAAATTGATTAATACTATTGTTTATTTCTTCACTAGAATATCTTTCTAACCCAATAATGTTTCTTTACATCAATAACTTGCAATCATCAATTTTTTGATTTAGATCTCTCAAATTTGTGAGAAGTTTTCAAAACCTTTTAGGTCACCGCTTTCTATTTTCTCGTCTAAATATCTTATCCAAAGTAACAACTATTTTGAATTCTTCCCACAATAACTTGGCACATAGATTATTATTGTATGGTGGTGCATCACTAATAGAAGGCGATCGCCCCAAATCTCCTACCAAAATCATAGAAATGCCTCCAAAACTTAAGTTTGTTTTTTTAGGAAATTCTTGACAAAGTTACGTTTTTATGTTTTCTAGAAAATTTGTCTAATGAAGAAAATTTCATCAATCAATATGTATTTTAGGTGACATCTCTTCTTGGAAGTTTTTACTCCTTTTTCCTTTTAATTTTGCAAAATATTTGATTGAGATTCAAGATTATGAATGGATTGTTGATACACCAATATTAAATTTTGAAACTCTTGTTTATGCAAGTAATAGAAGAGATGTTGTAGAATGAGTATCAACATGTGATGTATATCAAAAATTATTGATAGTATAATGCTTAAAATCCTACCATTGAAACCAAGTGGTGATTGAAGAACTGTTCTAGAAATGGGGTTTATATTTCATTGACACTTTGAATCCTCATGCAAGTTTCAATCATACGCGTGTACTTACAAGAACCGACTACTTCATGAAGTGGGTTGAAGTGATTTTAGTGAAGAAAAAACTTTATAAGTAGTATGTAATTTCATAAAGGATAATTTATTGATTTGTTTCAAGGCACCTAAAAAAGCTGTCACATATAATAATATGAATTTTTATTCTTATGAATTGATTAGATTCTACTATGGCTATTATATCTACTTATATCTCTTAGATTATTATCCATTAGGACATGGATCATTAGAATCTACCAATAAAAACATTTTTGATACTATCCAAAAATTAGTTGATGAAAATAAGAGGAACTGACATAAGAAGTTGTATGATTCTCTTTAGACCAATCATATAAATCTAAAATGGGAAATAGGTGTGTCTCTATTTCGATTTTCTATAGCCTAAATGTTGAGATCCCCATTAAGCTATAATTATCTATCCTTCACCTATAAAATTCTATTGAAGATAATCATTTTAGAGATTATTTGGATAAGTGAATTATGTATTTTAATAAAATGGAAGAATAATGGGTGGTTGTTGTTTATCATATTACCACACATCAACAAATAGTCTAGAAAATATTTGACAAGAAGGAAAAAAATTATATTTCTAAATTGTGGATTTAGTTTTTCTTTGGGATAAGAGGAGATAACCAAAAGGAAACTATGGTGTATTTGACTCATTTTTGTTAAGACTATTAAAGATCTTCCATTTTTATGTAGATAATACATATTATATGGAATATTTGTATGGAACCCATCTTACACTACCCTATAGTGGACAATATTTGAAATTGTATCAGTAATGAAAATGGGATGTTTCTTGCATGTACTCGGGTGAGTTAGGTTTTCTCTATTTATTTCTTGATTTTTTTGTGTTTTCGTTTCCCCTATCTCATTTGGTTCCCATTTTCTCTTCTTTTTCCTTTTTCTTCATAGTTTATTGATTCATTTACAATAAATTTTGTGTCTAACCCTATAACCCAATGGATAAGGAAATAGTTTGTGTATAAAATAGAGATTCAGAAGTTCTACCTATTATATACATTTCTTGAATAATTTTGTTTCAATCCATTCCATGTTCTTAGAATAACCAACTATTGTGATATATGAGGAAAATTGAAAAAATTGACCAAATTTTCCAAAACATTGTTTTATTGAGTAAAGTGGGTCCTCGATAATTTTCCTTTTGAGAATTAGTTATTTTTCCAAAGGTTTTTACCTTCATAAAAAAATTCACCTTTGGGAGGAACAAGTGGAAATTTTCCTTTCATTTCCTTGTTCCCCATCGGGGGCCATGAGCTAATTAACCTCTTATAATGTTGATTTGGATGATGTGCTGATTTCTTCCCTTCAACTATGTTGGTCATAGATGGAACATTTAAGGATTTTTCCTCATTCCATTTGTTTCCTGATCAAGTGAATTAGATGACATTATAAATTTGAGTTGGGTGTGGTTTGTGCCTTAATTGACAAAAGAAACCATGAGTGAAACCCTTGGAATTGTTCTGAAGTTCCACCTAAACCACGACTAGGTGATATAGAGTGTTTATATTAAATGCAATTAGTTTTATCACTCCCCGATGGAACTCGAGAGAACCCTTTTTGGTTCCATAAAAACCAATTTTCTAATTTAATCCTAGCCAAATCCTTGCCATAATAAAGTTTTATGGGTTTAAACATTTATCGATGGTATCGAGGCAAAGTATAAAACTAAAGATAAGTTATTTTTATAAGTCACTTGAACTCTTCCCATAGTGAATTTGACCTCTTCACACCAAGATTACCGCTTGTCCTTGCCATTATTTTGCCTCCATTTTTTTCCTCTAGTGAAATTCAAATTGAAAGAACCTCAATGATGTCTTTCCAAGAACTTTATTTTCACGCTCTCGAAGAAATTCCATCACTATTTGTATTATATTGATCATTTTTCTTTGTTGAGGTTCCACTCACTCCAATTTTCGCAAAACCTCTTATTTTTCCCAATCCTCCTTTGAATTAGTTGATTGAAATCTTTATCCATCAAATTGAAAATCCATTATGTTGGGTATGAACCAATTTCTTCTCTTGAAACCGCTATTCCTAAAATTGGATATAGTGACATTAAACACATGGAATTACCCAATTTTTAGACAATAATGGATGATGATAAGAGAATTACACCATTGAAAATGATTTTTAGCAACTTTTTTAGCTCACATAATCATTTTTCCTAATTTAGTGTAATGTGTATACATTATATTGGTCTGTACTATATGCTTTGATTTTGATACCAAATAATTGAAGGACCCAAAAGGGCAAGTAATTTACCAAATTTATGCTCACCATATCAACCTAGCTCTTGGGATTATGCATGTCATAGATGCTAAATTTGCAATGCTTGAATTAGAATAAAATGAGTAAGATCTATCACCAAATAAATATCACTCAATGATTGTCAAATCTTGGCTAAATAAGAACAAAGGATGCTCTAAGTTAACCAAAACTCTTTATAGGAATGATTTTGTTAAAGAGTTATCATATATGATCACATTTTTGGCTAGACTTATGGGACTCCCTTCTACCATGGAATTCCAATTTTGGATGTGCATCTTAATTAACCTTATTTGTGAGAGGAAACAAGCTAGAATTAGGGGAGAAATAATTTTTGAAAAATTGATAAACCAGCTCACTCAATCGAAAAATACAAAATAAGTCTATACAAATTATTACCTAATGTATACTCATGTAGGATACATGATATGGGTTGTCCTTTTTGCATAGGGGATAATTTTTTTATCCATGCCAATAATGGATTTTATACTCATTTGACTTCTATATAAAGTGCTTAGCGGCCACTAACCTCCAAAATTAGGTCCGAGAAAGTTCCTAGTAGCCGTTAACCTCAAAATTTAGGTAAGAGAAATTGCCTAACGACCACTAACCTCCAAAAATAGGTCAAAGAAAGAGAGCCTAAGCAACCACTAAAACTCAAAACATACTAGTTATTGCTAGCTTCAAAACATCTTAATTTAGACACCTACAAATTCAGCCAAGTCCATATTTGATAAGTTAGCCAAATTTGCAAGGGGGTAGGAATTTGGGATAACAATATGGTAACCTCCAGGATATTTTCCTGGTAGATGATGAAGATCATTTTACTTGAAGCATACATTGGGCATGGAGTCAAGCATAACCTTGAAGAAAATGATATTTTCCTCAGAAAATCAGTCTCTTGAATTCGTATGAACTTAGCACTAAACTGGAACTACGAATTGATCCATGGAGCTTAAAATGAGACTAGAAACTGATCCACCTATCTGTCTTTGTTATTAAATCTACTTGATCTTGGATTCAAGTATCGCTTCTATAGTTTTTGAGCTCAAGTTGTTTTCCACCCTAAAACAAGTAAAATGAAGCAACAATTATGCAACCAATTCACTTATTCAAATGATCACCACAAGGACTGATGCAAGGAACTTAATTAGTGAACATTATAAACAAAAGAAGGGAACATATAACAACAACAACAACAACAAAGGAATGAAACATCAAAAATTAAGAAAATAATACATGATCCAACTAGAAACATGTAGAGTGTGCATGAGAACTTATTATATAAGAAACAAACCTAGACTAATCCTAATATAAACAAAGAGAAATAAAAGCTAAACAAAACCACATCTTGGTTGGCGAGTAAAAACTTATTTTTCTCGTAAAGTGCGGCCATTAGATTAGTTTAGCAACTAGATCACATGGTGAAAGTGAAGAGATCATTTACACATTTGATTTTCTCAAATATTAGTCTAGAAAAGAATAAACACCTATATAACATTTGTACTTAGGTTTTGGAGATGTTGGGGCCAAGTTTTACAACCTGAAGCTCTTCCATAAGCTATGAATTAAACACAACTAATGACAACTCCTTTTGTGGCCTTAAACTAGCCAAATACCGACTAGATACAATTTTTTCATAGGTGATAGAATAATATTTCTGATCTCACCCTCTTCTTTGTGTGCAAACTCATCATTTGGAGTACTTGAGGTACTTCCCTAATTATATTAGATGCTTGTAGATTGATATGAAATGTTTTCTACTTCATTTTGCAAACAACCTCATATTTGGCTCTTTTTCAAGCTCAAAAGAAGATTTAATAATAAGAGAGTATTTATTGAGGAAGATAGATGATGGGTTTGGAATACTTACAATTTCAATTGGCTCTTCCTTATCATCAGAATATTCTAAGTCTGATAAAACCTCATCCTCTTTATTCTTCATGTGTGAATAAAAATCCTTTTGACTTTGAATTTATTTACTGATTTCTTCCTCTTTATGACTATTTGTGAGCTAATCGAACCATATTTTTCTTCTTCTTCCTCATTCTTATCATTATTCTCATTTAGCAAAAAAATTTCTAAGCTAAAATCTTCCTCCTTACCATGATGCAACTCTAACTGATCTATTTCCTTGTCTAAAGATAAACTTGTCGATCCTTTACAATCTTCTATAAAACAATGATGATCATTACATCCAACCAAAACATGTTGCTCACCTAATAATCCTTCTTCATCTTTACTTTGAAACTGATCTTCATCCAACTCTGATTTGTGTTCTTTAGTTGTGGACAACTCTTCTTGCATGGTTAGCACATTCTTATCTTCTATATTAGAATCATACCAATCAGCAACTTTTATTGAATTATTTCCTTCACTAGAAGATGATATAGGCTCAAGATTATTGATCTGATCCTTAGAAACACTCATATGTTCCTCCAAAACATTATCTTTACTTTGTAACTCAAGATATTTCGTAGAAAATATTGTCTAACCTTTACTTGTTAGTCATCTTCCTCTTCGCTTTACAACTTCAACTTTTTCCTTGCACTTCTCAAACTCAGTCTCTATTATAGGCTTAACCGGTTGTGGAGTTGGTTTGGCCTCAAATTGTAAGACCCATTTTGATATATTTTTCTCGAGAAATTATTCACTTCACTCTTCAGCTAGTTTCTCTTTCAAACTAATTTTCTAGTTGGTTTCATTCCAAAATAGATTTGACAATATGAGGAGGTGCAGATTGGGCTGCTAATTGATTTTGCAGGTTGAAATAATTGGGGAGGTGTAATATCTTGTGGAGAAGAATGAATGTAAGGAGAGGGTTTGAGAAATCCAAGAACTTGAAAATTGGGCTGAGATTGTGTAGGTTGGGACGTAGGAATGGGAGGGTTGCATGATGATAGTGAAGGGATACCCCATTGTGGGGGTTTCCACGACTAGTTTGGTAAGCTTCCATTTCTTCATTTCACTTTGATATTTGCGGTAATAATTGAGACACAAAGTCTAACTTCTCTTGAGGGATATACCAGTGTGGCATAGGATTGACCCATGGGTAAGGTACCTTGAATCCAAGCTTGGCTGCCTTGATGGAACTTATTTCCCTCATCGTACCATTTTACTTCCATGTATTGTACCCACATCTAGAAATAATCATTAGGCATGAAATTATTTCCATAATTTGCATATTCCTTCTCCTTAAAATGCCATGATTACTAGGATAACCATAATTTTTGGATCATGGGCATATTCATTGTGATAAGGATTATAATACTGATATGGAGGAGGATTTTGGGAAAAAGGAGGTGGAGGGGAATAATAATTCTCTTGGGATTGGGAATTCCAATGAGGAATTGAAGTCATGATTGCACAACATCATAAAATGGATAGAAGATGGAGGAAAAGGTATACTTCTTGAGAAAATGGGGGTTTGGACCAATGAAGTCACTAGATGTTGAATATTTGTGTATGAAACATGAATATTTTCCAAAAAAACATCAACTTCTTTAGAATTTTTTTGCAAAGTCCCACCGGGTGTGCCAGAAATTGTTGTCACTTTGAAATGCACCCTTACATATTGATGTGATAACTCTTCTTTCAATTAAAAAAATGGAAACACTCCTAGGTTGTGGGTGACCTTTATGTTAGAGTGAGTATCAGAGAGGGATGGTTTTCCTACTATAACACCTAAACTATTTCTATCTCCTAAGGCTAACTCTACTCTACCAAAACTAATAGGGAAAATGGAGAAGGAAGGAAAAGAGAAAAAATGAAAAATATGGTGATACACTAGAATGTTTTGAGGATCTTATACTTATTTGGATCACACAAATGAAGCAAGGAATCTACACACACCATACACTAACTACAAATAATTGAATCAAATAAAAAATGATTCACAAAAGGGTTTAGAATGAATTGTCACAAGACAAGAAGGGGTAACAGATGACTCCACAACAAAATCCTGCAAACAAACTGTTAAACACAATATATGACCTACAAATTAACACATGACTGCATAAAGGCATGAGAGATTAAACTGATAAAATAAGGATAAACATGTATCACAATATAAAATCAATCTAAAATAGAGTATGCATTAGATAAACATTGTAGGAAGTAAAAACAAGTCCTTTATTGCTCCAAGAGGTCGAATAAACACAGAAAGTCACTCATGACCCTTTCTTTCTCACTTAAAAAGGATGAATTTCTCCTGAAATATGAATAAAGAAGCTAAAATATTTTTACAAAGAATTCTAAAGCTTTTATAGAAATTTGGGAGAGAGAAAGAAAGGAAGAAGGAAGACATGCAAGTTTGAGTTCTAAAAAAGAAAGCACATGTGTGTTGCTTTACTGTCTTAAAAATAGCTTGTGCATTTTGCTTTTATTCATTTTTAAAGATAAAAAATACATTTCCCAAAATAGAAAAAATCTTTCCTCTATTCTTGCATGTGCTGCTCTATTATTAGAACTTATGCTTTCATCTATCTTTATCTTTTCATGCATCGTTCTTAATGAGATGTGCTAAAAATAACATTCGAATTTTGTGGGAATAAAAGTCACGTGATATTGTGACCCTCCCGAGACTGATTTAGTTTTGCAAGGATCCATCAGCATTAAAGTTTCACAAAAATAGGTTGTTGAATTATTCCTAGTGACCGCTAGGCTCCAAAATAGGTCACCGAAAATTCCTAGCGATAACTATAATCCATTTCCACCTTTATATCCATCAAAAAGTGATTATGATTCTTTCAAGTTGAAGGGATTAAGGAGATATTTCCAACGGTACCAATTTTTCCTAATTCGAGTTGTATAAATAAATTTATGGAAATTTGAAGTTTGCATGGTTGGGTGAAAAGTGCATAGCGGTTCTAACCTCCAAAATTAGGTAAGAGAAAGTTCTAACAGTTGACCTAAAAAAATAGGCAGAGAAAATGCCTAGTATTTGTTATCTTGAAAACATCATAGTAACCACTAGCTTAAAAACATCTTACTTTGGAAGCCCGCAAATCCGTATAAGTCCATATTTGATAAGTTATCCAAATTTCCAAGTGGATGCGAAGTTGGGATAACAATATACTCTTGCAACATACATGATATGGGTTTCCCTTTATGGGTAGGGGAGACAAAATTTATCCATGCTAATAATGGCTTCTATACTCGGTTGACCTACGGGAATAACAAGAGTCACTTTAGAAGGGTGAATGATGCATTCACTTTGTTTATTGTAAGGTTATTGGAAACATTTAGTGATGATATATGACATATTTTTCATTCAGTTCCAAAGGTTTTATTATATTAAAATTTTAGGGTTTGAAAGTATCCCATACAAACTCCCTATCTATTGCAATGAAAAGTTCATCCTTATTGAGCTATGTAGACAACTCCCTACTTGATATAGTGCTTAAATTGTCAAAATTGGGTTCTATTTCATCTCGATTCATGTTTTTTTTGGAAGGGATATCTAACCCAAATCAAGTGATACTAGTGCCCCGAATGTGGTGTCATTATGACACATCATTGCATCATCTTTGTGCTACATTTGTGCCACATTTTATTTAAAATAATTTTGAAAGTGAATCCCCACATTTCCTATTTAATCCCAAGTGGATGTCATTTTCACTATGCATACACCTAATTTTTCACTTCTCATCTTTTATACTTGTTACTAACAATTTCCTTTGTGTAGATAATGGTCATTGATGCATTTATTTCTTGAGCGGGAGCCTTAAGGGGCTTGTCGGGAATGGATAATTATTATTCACGTAATAATTATGGGTTAGAGATAGTACATAGAGAGAGTTTCACTATTTTTTCCTGACCTTAGTTGTCCTTGCATTAGTTGTCCTTGTCCCCTTATGTCTCATATACATTGAACACCTGATATATTACTTCCATCTCACCATTTGGTATTTTTCTCATCCATTCTCATGATCTATGACACTCTTTTTCACTTTGTATGACACATCACCTCATTTATCGTCCTTGGTCGACGCCATCACCCATGTACGATGGTGTCGGTACAAGTATTTTATTGGCCAATGCTATTGACCACGAGCGATGACGTCGTATATATGCTTACCACATCTTGACATTCATGATGGAAGGAATATCAAGCTTATGAACTACCACCTACTCTTCTCTTTTGTGCCATATTTGCATCTTCTCACTCAGCTCTTGGTTCATCTTGCATTTAGATTGGATTGGATTGGACACTCCTCTTCTTGGTTGGATTACTTACACTATTGGGTCATCTATAGTGAGTCTATTATAGGAATGATATTCTCCTTCTCCACCTAATAGTGATTCTCACTTAGTGTGCTAATTCCCTAGAGAGATAGATGTATTAGTGACCACTCTACAGTACATGTGGGTGATCTAACTATCTTTGTCATTTAGCATAGATTATTTCATTTCCCTTCCCTATTTCTCTATATTATATTAGTTTTACATGTATTTTGATACTATTTAGCATTGTGATTTTATTCATGATCAAATCCTTAGCTCTCCTTTCTTTCATTTTAGGCACATTGTGCATGTGTGCCTTATCTATTTTCAATCCATACCTCTTATCATCCATTCACCGATATCTTAGTAGGGTACTCTCCTCTATCTTAACTACGAGCCTTGGAAACCCTAGGTTGAACTAGTGTAGGGATTATTATCCTCTAGATATGTGACCCTAACACTCATTGTATCCCCTTTAAATCTATCCATTGTATGTCAGTTCATGTGTGTCTCCTACTCATTGCCTTGATACCCTTGTAGAACAGATGATTTATGAGTGCAAGTTATTGAGACACATTCTTGGCCCGCCATACACACTACACCCATCATTTTCACTCTTGAGAAGAAGGAAAGGAGAAGGAACTCAAACAATCTAATGTTTTCAATAAATAAAAATAAAGGTAAGTTTGTTCTATTATTATTTGAATTTTCATTTTTTTGTAAATAAGTGATATCAAGTTCAAGTAAGATTTTGATTTTATTTCAATGTCAATAAAATAAATTATAAAAATATTATTCCATGGGATAACATATCCTTGAGTCATTTTGTCAATAAAATAAATTAAACAAATGCATTCCATGAAACCACATATCCTAGAGTCATTTTGTCAAACAGTTCGTGTTTTGTGTATGTAAACAAATATTTTATACATATCTACATGAGCATTAACAACTATAACATTTGAAAAAAATCATTATATTTTGGTCGATGTTCATACAATACAATCAAACTCCTATTTTCACATGGGCTTTGAGTATGTGAGAAATGTTTTGGAATCTAGCTTTACACTGAAGTTCTCCAAACTTGCAAAAAAGTTTGATTTTTTCTGAACTTTATTCTAGTTGAATATGAACTTGAACTTTATCCATTATTTTTACATGGGAAGTTTTTATGCAATTTTGCATTATTTTACAAATGTATGTATATATAAATATATAGATTGAAATTAGTGGATAGAAATAACTCTCCACTCTGTCCCTCTGACATATTTACACATTTTTTTCAAAAAATAAAAAAGACAGAAAACAAATTGTTTAAACTTAAAGATGTTTTTTCTTGAACTTTATCTTCGTCGAACATGAACACAAAATTGAACCCCGTGACTTAGCCTATAATTGGAATTAACAAAAAAATATTTGCATTAAGATTTGATGAATGTCCATGTCATGATCATAATATGAATGAGGATTGTAAATCTTTGAATGACATTATGTTAAATTTGTTCATTACACATGACTGTTATGTAAATGTGTTTGCTTAATTTTTGACAAAAGGGATTACACTCAACCCAGTGACCTGCTCTAACATTTGCTTGTGGTGCATCAATTACAAATGGTTTTTGAAAGGTTAATAAGGTTGTTTTATATAAACAACATTGAATTCACCTCAATATAGTGACCAATCAATTATCTTCCCTTAAGGTAAAATTGCAAAACTTTATAGAAACACGTAAAATGTTTACATCATACAACACATGTCTTCAATGTAGAAACTTGGGGATACAATAAGTTGCAGTGGGGAAACTAATAAATACCAATTATTTATTTTCCTCTCATACGCCCACTCATCCAACCACTAAGAAAACACATCCACAAAACCACCAAAATTTTAATTAGATTTTAGATTATAAAGTTTAGAGCTTCCTCAAGATAGTTAACATGGCCAAGAAGGTTAACCATGCATACAAAATGATTCATTGTGGGTGTAAAAAAATAAAAAATGGCCATGCCATTGAAGTATTTATAGTCCTCATCCACTCAACTTACATGGTCACATGCACATAAAAATAATAAAAGATTATAATGTCAATCTTTTTAAAGTTCTTCATAAATTCAAATAGTTTGAAATCATCCTTGCATAACCAATTTGTGAATATCATGTAACCGTTGTATTCCTTGAGAGTAAAATCCTTCATGAATTTAGTAAACATTGTATGTTCCTTGTGTATGCATCTATATTTTACATATATGCATATTATAGACAAAAAATCTATGCACTTGGGTACATTTTTAGGTCCAAGAGCATACTAATATATACATGATTCCTAAGAAAGAAAAGTAGTGGTTGAAACGTCTTTTGGGCATTTTCATTTTGTCTCGTAAAAATCCTTCATGAATTTAGTAAACATTGTATGTTCCTTGTGTATGCATCTATATTTTACATATATGCATATTATAGACAAAAAATCTATGCACTTGGGTACATTTTTAGGTCCAAGAGCATACTAATATATACATGATTCCTAAGAAAGAAAAGTAGTGGTTGAAAACGTCTTTTGGGCATTTTCATTTTGTCTCTTATATTTTTATTGACCTTACACACCTTACATCCTATCGGTAATTTGTTGGTTTATCTTTTATGGCCTCAGAAACTAGTGCCCATTTAGGACAAAAGCGCACATGAACTCCCGTCCCTTCGGGGCACTCTTGACCTTCTTTTCTTCCTTATTACTCTTTTGGGTATCTTTTACATTTTGGTCATATTTTACAACTTTGGGTCGGCCTTTTAGTTGTTAATTACAAAATTCAAAACAAGGGGATCATGTATATACATAGTTATTGCTCTCAAATAAGGCACCAAGCACTAGAATTATCTATTGTCACCCAAGCTTGCATCTAAAGGCACAAGATCATTACAAAACATCCATTTAGCACATCCATACAAGGAAAATGGGCTACATCACTCTGCATACACAACATAGGAGGGGAAATATATTCTATTTCATCTCACACATTACATACTTGGAGCATTCTAGATCTACCATGCTATCATAGTGTAACTTACACAAGGGCAACCTAGGGAATAATCGTACACAGTTTCACAGATAACTACATGGAGTCTTAAATGTAGTGCAATGACTAGTACTAAGTTCACTCTTCGGGTAACCACCAGAGTAACTTTGAATCCAAATTATGTTTATTTTATTAGATTTGATGTGTTTTGTGGACATGTGTAGGTAGACAAATATTTTGCAGGTTACATGTACAATCAACGACATTGGAGCAAGATCAGAGCGATAAAAGGAAACTAACAACGAATATACTCTTGCATAAAAACAAAGAACCTAAGCATCGATGGAAAATATTTCTCGATCAGTCACTAGCTCCCATGCACTACGTCCTCTTATGGGTGCTCATGTCCCATACATTTCTGGGTCTCAGAACCTCCAATGAGCCTTGACAACATTGCTTCTAGTCTGTTTCATCTATTCACCTACCTAGATCATCATCAGGTTGCATGAAATCAGCTAAGTCACCCTCTCTCTCTCTCTCTTGCTTAGGGTTTCATATTATTGCATGCTTGTTTCTTGTCCATTTACTATATTTTATCATTTGTATATCATTCATTACAATAGTTACTCTAAAATTATATTTAATTCAATTTATATTAAATCATTTGGTGAACCCCCACTCTTGATTGAGCACCCAATCCTTATGTTTTATATCCTACCGGTTTTGTTATTCTCCAAACCCAAACCCTAGTTCTAACATGGCTCCCAAAGCATCTCAAGTCTCCTTGTATCAATTACTTCAAATACACCCACCTTGCAAATATGTTATCCAAAATCCCTAGACACTATGTACCTCCCTCACAATATGCCACCTACATAAGTAAGTGCCATTTTTTATCGTCTCTTTAATGAGCCTATCAATTCGATACCACAACCAATCAACCCCTTTTGATTTAATTCAATATTTACACCATTTATTTCAAGATAAGTTTCAAGCTATGGAAACCATGATTACATCCCTCACAGCTAAAATCCAACATCTCAAGGTTGTTTCTCAAGCCCATGCTACTTCTTCTACACCTCATCCTAATCCCATGTCTACTACATGTAATCATACAAGTGAAGTTAAATTCTTACCGCTACCAACACCTCTCAAGTTTGATCTAAATGCTAAGAAACATAATATTCTTCCCGATCTCCTCAATCACCAGTTGATCAACTTGCCACCTACTCATTACTACCCTCATTATCAACTTGCAAAATACAAAGGTCACCCATTTTGTAATTATCATATAATTAATGGACATCATGATAATGATTTCTATGCTTTAAAATGAAGAATTTGCCACCTTGAGCATCATGGTTTCATTTCATTTACTACACAATATTTTGATACATGCTTATCTCTAATTACTAAATCCCATTGGGCTCCCAAATCTGCTTCCTCTCTGTCTAATGAGCATCATACCATAATTTCTAATGATAATTCTCTGGTAAGTCAAGAGCCACCTATCCAACCTGGTGTCATACCACCTTTAAAAATACTTACCCCATTACCTCATCCTATCAAGTCCTCTACAACATTACCAATTACAAATAAGCAACCACCTTTGAAAATACTTACCCATTTACCTCCTCCTATCAAGTCCTCTACAATGTTACCTATTCTAATTAAGTAACCACATTTAAAAATACATACCGCATTACCTACTCCTATCAAGTCCTCTACAATTTTACTAATTCCAAATAAGTAACCACCATCCAAAGAAGTACCACCACTTCACTCACCACACGTTGAGATCCCTCACCAAACTCCTCCAATTAAATGTATAATTCCTCTTTTTGATCAAGATAATTCTTACAGGCATGGTATTTCTCATATCATCACATAGATATCCACCACTCGCACACTTGGGGGCACCATACATCCCCTTCTATCACTCTTGGCTATCTCTATTTTCTAATCATAGATTTTCTAATATAATTCAAGCTCAATGCTTCACAATAAATCTTTCCTAGTATCTAATACTCTCTCTCTCTCTCTCTCACTCGCACTTCATGACCATCTTTCCGAGCATCACCACATAATTGGTTCAAATAATTTATTCTCATTACCCGATTATGGACTCTAGTTCCACGGTTCATACCGACTATTGAGGAGCACTTATTAAATGAACCCCACATCTTTTACACTTCACATTATGTGCTTCACAATATATCTCTTATAACATCTATTCTTAATCTCATACATCACATTCATTACCCAATGACACACTCTAGTTCCACGGTTCATACTTGATTTTTGAGGGTCCAATTATCAAATGAACCTCACATCACCTACTCTTTACTATACACTTTGTGCTTCAAAAACAATCTTTCTCAACACTCTCACATCTTGGTAGACACATTATACCATAATTACCCGATGATGTACTCTAGCTCCACAGGTTCATACTCGATTTTTGAGGGTCCAATTATCAAATGAACCTCACATCACCTACTCTTTATTATATGCTCTGTGCTTCACGAATAATATTTCTCAACACTCTCACATCTTTGGTATACACATTGTAACATCATTACCCAATGATGCACTCTAGTTCCACGGTTCATACACGAGTATTGAGGGTTCAATTCTTAAATTAACCTCACATCTTCTACACTTCATGCTCAATGCTTCATGATACATCTTTTCTAGCATCTACTCTTAATCACACACATAACACTCATTTCCCGATGACACACTCTTGTTTTATGGTTCATTCTTGAATGTTTAGGGAGAATTTCTAAATGAACATCATCTCATACACATCCACTTTGGTAAACGTGGCTCCTCCTCTCTTCACATATTGCAAATTATAGCACCGTATCACACTCGCACAACATTTGCATATCTTGGTTGCATTTACTCTTGTTAACTTATTCTACTTACATGTTACTCTTTTTTCATGGTAGTTGGATTCTTAGTATGTCAATATATTTTTCTATACACACATGTGTGTTCACTTGGTATCTTGAGGTGAATGCGATACCTTTACATATTTTCACATGATGTATAATGCTCAACACTTCTCTTTAGCAGTCCACCGAGGCTCTTGGGGAATCTACTCGCTTTACTCTCATACTCTACGCATCACATGTTTTATTGTTACATCATTTATTTGATTGTAACTTTACCTTTTTTGATCTCTACATGCTTTGAAATATTATATATCTCTCTAACATGTTGTGGGTTCTTCATGTGTAGCATTTTCTTTGTAGGATGACATTAAACCATGGTTATTTGTCACGTTTTTTTGATATTGTTTACTATTATTTGTTACCATTTGTGGGCTATGCCCTATGTTATGATTGCCCATTGATTACTTTTGGTTGCTTTGGCCCCGATTGTATTGTAACATTGTGTGATGTCCCATGTATGAAACTTGATTTTTGCGATCCATCTTGTCTTCATAATCGTTTGTTACATTATTTTATATTACATATTCATGATTTTTACAATAATACTTGTCTTTAATCCTATCTTTTTACACGTGCCTTGGTTTATACCATACACACCCCTACCCCCGTAGGTATCCAATATCATATATGCATATCAATATACACTACTTTCATCCCATGCACCCCAAACAAGTGGGGCATCATTCGAGTGAGATAATCACCCTTACAACAAAACAAATTTACGAGGTTAGAGGAGAACAATATATATTTGGCAAATGAAAAAATGATCAGAAAGGCCCAAAATCAGACTTTGGTCACAAATACAAATCAGACACTAGCACCTAGATTAGATAGTAGTGGTGGGAAATTATTTCCCACACAGTGCTTGTGTTCCGAGGAAAAAAATAGACAATTTATTAGTTCACCACAATTTTCATCACCACAACACGCTTCTATAATAGCAGTCACTTGAATCTAGTTTTAGAATTTAGTTTACATTAAGTTACATATAGTTACATATAGTTACATACAATGAAGTTTTGTATGTAACACATCACTTATTTGGGAAACGCCATGGATGGAAAGTAAAATAGACCTCTCTCCCCAACACTCTCTCTCTCTGCAAGAGATTGCCTAAAAACTCTTTCTTGGCATGAGATTGCCCAAAAAAACTCATTCTTGGCATGAGATACCCCAAAACCTCTCTCATTTGGAAAAAAATTCAATAACACCTCCATGAAAATTAGGACAATTTTCTACCTTTTACTCTCTTATACATCAAGTGCACACTTTTCTTTTACACACTTTTATTTACTTATACACATGTTACTATGATTTTTCATATACATAACTTTGACTACTTTATTTCTCTTCTTTTACAATTCCGTCCTTATATGCAACAAGAAGCATCTTACATTAGCATGAAAAAGGTCCAACACATACACTCCACCCCTAGGGTCTACCTCCCCTTCCTAGTTTCCACACTTCGCATTACAATCACTTCACGCTTCACTTTTCCACTAGGCACACTATCGGATACACTCTTCTCTATAGGATCGAATGTATACATCTTCTATATACTTTATGCTATCGAGTATTCACTCAAAAAAATAAAATGAAGGTGAAATATAGACACAAAATCTATGCACTTGGGTACATTTTTAGGTCCTAGAGCATACTAATATATACATGATTTCTGAGAAAGAAAACAAGTGGTTGACAACGTATTTTGGGCCTTTTCATTTTGTCTCTAATATTTTTATTGACCTTACACACCTTACACTGCTTGGTACTTTTCTCGATTTATCTTTTATGGCCTTGGACACTATTTCCCATTTAGGATGGAAGCAGCCATGCACTCCTATCCCTTCTAGGCACTCTTGACCTTATTTACTTCCTTCTTACTCTTTTGGGTCTCTTTTACTTTTGGAGCATCTTTTACAACTTTGGGTCGACATTTTAGCTATCAATTACTAAATTCAAACAAGGGAATCATATATATATATATATATATATACATAATTATTGCTCTCAAATAAGGGGCCAAAACTAACATTATCTACTATCACCTAATATTTCATCCAAAGGCAAAAGAGCATTACAAAGCATCCATGTAGCACATCCATACAAGGGACAAGGGTTGCATCACTCTACATACACATCATAGAGGGGAATTCTATTCTATTTCATTACACATTTGCATACTTGGAGCATTCTAGATCTAGCCCGCTATCATAGTGCAACTTGCACAAGGGAAACCTAGGGAATCATTACACACACTTTCACACAGAACTACATGGAGTCTGAAATGTAGTGCAATGCTCAGTACTAAGTTCACTCTTTGGGTGACCACCGGGTCAGTCGACTCCACATTTTGCATCTTTTTATTAAATTTGATGTGGTTTGTGGACATGTGCAGTAGACAATAGTTTTGTAGTAGGTTTGTGTATAATCGGTGAAATTGGAGAAAGATTAGAGTGACAAAAGGAAACTAACAATGAATCTCCTCATGCATAAAAAAGCATAGAACATGAGTATCCGACTAGAGACTAAAGCACCCATATATGTCACTAGCACCCAAATGATCTCGTCCTCCCATGTGCGCTCCTCTACTACACATTTATATAGCCTTGATGTTGATGTTTCTAGTCTTTTCAACTATTCACTTGCCCAGATCATCACCAAAGTTACACGAAATCAACTAATTACCCTACTCTCTCTCTCTCTCTTGCTTAGGTTTCATATTATTCCATTCTTTTTGCTTTCCCATTTATTGCATTTTATAATCTCTATATTATGCATTCCAGTAGTTAATTTTAAATTATATTTAATTCAATTTAAATTAAATCACCTATAACAACATTTGTAATTGTAACAATTGATAAATTAAACTTTCAAATGTTTTTGTGGATCTTAATTACATGTTTCCAAGAGCCATTGTGGTAAAAGTAGATTGAAAAATACACATTTTCAATGCTTCACTTAATCATACAGTTTCAATTCCAATCTCAATCTCAAACTTACAACATGATATTAAGAGGTTTGGTTGAAGTATGCACTTATCATCCTATTTGCAAATTTTAGCTCTTGCAAACTCGTGCTCCCCCTCAGAGGGAAGATAATTGTTTTCCAATATAAAAGAGAAGAAATACAAAAGGATTCTCACCCAATGTTGAGATAGTATATTTACTTACATTTTGTAATGATTTGCATGCCTTCATTATGCTTCCACATGCTACATATTTTTCTACTAGAGAACCTACATTATCTCAAAATGGAAATATGAAAATTTGTTACCTATAAATTTTATCATCATAGTATTATATCATTTTTATCTATCAAGAAACTACAAAAACCAAATTTTGACAAAAAGTCACTTTCCAATATACTCTAATGGATATTCCATACCTTTCCATTTTACCACATTTTGCATACATATCTATCAATTCAATTGTAAGTACAAAATTTGATAATATCCCCTTCTCCATAATGTTCATACCATGTTTGAATACTAAACTTGATGAAACTTGGTAATAATTTCATATTTATGTAAAAATTACAAAATATAGAAAATTGAAGACAAATAAGAGAAATTAGGAAAAATACTTAAATATATAAACCAAAGTTTTTGCAAAATAATGATATTATTGTGATTTTCTTATTAATATTTGGTTTTGGATAAAATACGTATAAGAATGAAAGTAACATTATTGTTGTAGATATGTCGGGCTCTAAAAATTCAATTTTATCTTCACTACAACTACAATATTCTACACACTCATATGTAAACAATATGAAAATTGAAGGCAATTATAAAGACAATATGGATTTGACAGAGGAAAATTTGGGAAAATGTGTTAAAGAGGAAAATATTGAAAGAAGTTTCACCGATGCACCGAGAAACAATAGATTGTTAACATTTGTGGCTAATTTGTGTGTAATAAAGGGGAAAATCAGATTACACCTTATGTAGAAGAGTCAAAATATGATTTGGAAGTTATACCCAAAGAGTTCAAGAAACATAAATATGATTTTCCCAATTGGTGACACTATGGGGCTTGAACAATGAATAAACCACTTCCAAAACCTTATGAATAATTCACATTTTGGAAGCAAAACAACATGATATGGCCATCTACTATTACTAATACAATTTTTGGGCTATTCATTTTGACAACAATTAATCTCAAGTCTACTACTCAATGTTTAATTTGTCTGACAATATTACCTTTTTATGGCCCGATGCACCGTTTGTAGATTGGAATCATGTGGTAAGATACAAATTCAATATGTTTAGATATGTCATGGGTCATAATACAAAGTGAATGAAAAGGAATATTCGTATAGCCTTAGAGAAAAATTGTCATATGCATGATCATATCTATATTGATGGATTCATTTATGAATTTAAAAATATTACTGGTTTCATCAAAAGTATTGTTTTCCCAAATTTTCATACACCTGTAAATTGGGATAACCCATTTAAGATTTGGATTCAAGTATGTGATGTGTAGATGACCATCAAATTTAACGTCAGAACCATGGGCCGATGCGGGTCAAGTTGTATAGGCCACAGAAAATTTTGGCCCGTTGGTAGACTCTAATGAAGATAACGACTTGTAGCATTTTATATGCTAATCACCAGAGTAAGACAAAAGTGGAAGAACGATATGGTCGCAGATATGGAAATGAGCACCGATAAAATTTTGGCACTACTAGTCGCAGTAGCATGAAGGAAACAATGAGAACTATTTGGGTGATGACAAGAGTACTAGTAGAATTTTTCATGTTGTTGATCGACAATGAATTTTGTGCTACCCCTTTGTTAGTAGATTTCGCAATGTTCAAAGTCAATGATGAGTAAGGTTCGTGGTAGTGAAACATGCTACCGGGTCAACAGTTGCATTTAGGCAACCTATCGATAGCAAGAGAATAATGTAAAGGAATGTGATTTGTTGATAGGAGAAAACCTACCCCCGACCGACATCAAGAATTCTATGCAACTACCAATGGGGTAGTGAAATGCTACCATCCGGAGGAAAATGAATGCAACCAAAAAATGAAGAAACATCGGCCATGATTTGACCATTAATGGCAAAGTAGTTTTGGTAGGTCAACTACCGATAGCAACTTAATGCATGGTAGGTGAGGAAATTTATTTATATATATGTAAACCCCTTCATTTTTTAGGGGATTTTTTTAAATGTAAAGGAACTCACAAAATTGTTCAGAATTTGTGAGTTCCAAGCCTCGAATTTTGGCATTCTATAAAGAATTCTTGCCTTTTGCCTACTTTTTAATGCATTGTGCTTATTTTTTAGCAATAAATTTTTTGTTTTGTGGATTTTATTTCCCTAGCTCAAGTTATATTCCATTTCTTGACTTTTATTGCAATCGCAGTGTATTGTTTGTTCTTCTTTACAGGCTATAAATTTGTTGTGCTCCATAGAGATGGGGATTTGAATGTTGTTTGGAATGTGGAACTTCTGTATACCCTCTCTTACCTCATTTTCTTCATGTTTTCACTCACTAGGAATATCTCCACCCTTGTTCTTGGTGCTATCCCGACCCTTAGTTTAGGATTTTAATTTCATGCATCTCTCTCTCTTCCCTGGTCCCTTAGAGTTTTAGGTTAGTGTAGGTAGCTGCATTTCTATTTTGAGGAGTAGTTTAGCATTATAAATAGGTAGAGGAAGTTGGTGTTCTCTAGAGGTATGTCTCATTTCTAGTCCCACAACTTGGAGACAGTCCCGCATTGCCTCAAAATTATGGGTTGTCTATGACCTGGGGAGGGGTGCAATTTTGAGCTCCAATAGTTTTGGCACACTGGGTGGAACCTTTGAGTCATATTTTGAATGATGTTTCAAAGACACCATCTTGGTATAAAATTTTATCTTTGCTTATTTTGGTGTGTAGCTCAGTAACTTCTAGCCTTTGGAGGCTTGTTTCTACACATTTGGTGACTCCATTGTTTAGATCAATTGGTTTCATCAATACTAGTGCTCGAGTTCATGAGAAGAATTTGCAAGGTCTAGAACAACATAAGGAGTTTTTAATATTTACAGTTGTCACTGGGAAGAGGTATAAGAGGTAGAACAATTCAAAGGTCACCTTCACCACCTAATAGGACTCTTTCTGTCCCACCTCTCCTAATAGGAATTTCTTGCAGCCTACTAGATTTCTGACTCCATCACAATGGCAACACAAATGAATCTAGGATTTATCAATTTTACTGGCAGTAGTCCTCTTTCTCTTAATGCCAACAATCCCATTCCAACATCTTCTCTTAAGAGCATCCATTTATTCACTAGGGAGAATCATACTACTCTATATGACCACATAAAATACATTACCAATGTCTATGCCATCCATCAGATTGTTGAACAAGATGTGGTTATTAGGTTTTTAACTTCTTCATTCAAGGGAAGAGATTTGTAATGGTTCAGGAGTTTGACAAGAAGGATCAATTGCTAATTGGAATCATTTGGGGGCAACTCTTTGCAATCAATTTGGAGAGAAAGAAGATAATCTCTCTTTTCTAGAACAACTAACAACTATAAAGAGGGATCTTAATGAGCTCATGATAGACTTCAATTTCAGATTTCAGAAGACTTGGGATAGAATTCCATTCATTGTAAGAACAACTACTGAAATTACATTTATTTACTTGTTAAGAGCATTAAATTTTGATATTGTTGTCATGGTTCAGTCTATGGGGGTACAACATTGCTTGGGGCCTATGCTATAGCCATTAGGGTTAAAAATTATTTGATCCAAGATGGAAAATTAGCTCATAGGCCACATATGCATTTATACCCTAAACTACCCCAAGCTACTAAGCCATCTATTGTTCCTATTCCCGAGAAAAATTCCCAAACCACTACCTCAACATCTTACTCTCCTGAAAAACAAAAGGAGGATGAAGATATGAAATCCTTGATTAGAAATTTATCTAATAAAGTAATATCTTTGGAGAAACAACGAGCACAAATTCCTACAGAAATTATTCAAATAAGGGGAAATCTTCCAACCAATGCTTTAATCAAGGATATTAGTCATATAGGAATCCATAGTCCAATCATAGGTACAAACTTAATAAAAATAATAGGTAGCAGACTCAAAATGCCTCTCTTACACTTATACTAGTTACTCCTCAACCACCTCATGTTGTTAGCTCTAGTCAAGCGTTGGTTCCGGTAAAAAATAATGTGATTCATGAAACAAAATGGTGCTTCCCTTGTAACCAGCCACACAATCAGATTATTTGTGAAAGGTAATTACATGTTCAAGATTTCATGATTCAAATCTCATATAATCAATAGGAGCCATTGGTGAAAGCACATAATCCTAATGTGGAAGGAACCCAAAAAACCAACCAAAACAAAAATCTTATGTTCTTTGGAGCTGATGATTTCGTGCATTAATTCAAGTAGTTGTTGATAATACAAGGTCTAAGAAAAGGATGTTGGAATCACAACATACATCCTCTTCTAATAAGGGAAATGTTCTTAATAATGAGAAGGAGGTTGATGCAAGAAAAAGTAGAGCACCTAAGGATCCTAGCAAGGAGGTTGCTTCCTAACCTAAAATGTTTATTCCAACATTACAACAACAAATAAAGGAGAATCATGTACCACAATTGCATAAATCTATGGGTATCCCTTTCAATATTATGGAGCAGATGAAGAGGATAAATTCTAATGTAAAAATTTGGGATGCTTTGGCTATCCCATCACAAAGGGACCTCCTATGTGAAGCTCTCAAGTAACTTCCCTGTTGAGCCAATGATTCAAAAGGCCCCTATTGCTGTTAATATTTTCCAAGCAAAGGAGGAGCAAGTAAGTAAATTTGTCAAGACCCCACAATTTTATATGTCATTAATTGTGGGAAAACACTTAGTTCATAATTGTATGATTGACTTGGGGCTAGTACCTTTGTTATGCCAAAGAAAATTGTTGATATCTTGGGTCTTGAGTACACTAGTCCTTTTCAAAGGGATTCTTACAACTTGATGAGTCAATTGTAGGTGTCATAGGGGTCATTAAAGACTTGAAACTAACCCTTCATGCCTTCCCAAGCCTAACCATAACCCATGATATATCAGTGATTGACTTGCCCCTATGTTTGGTATGTGCTTGTCAAAGGATTTTACTGCCAAGATAGGTGGTTATTTGTCTTCATATTGGACCCATATGATTTTGAGAACCCGTTATGGTATAAAATTTACCATATAGGATAATCCCATATTTTCTTATCATATTGAGTCATATGACCCCACCCCTCTCTCAACAAACTTCCTAATCCAAGAAAATCAAGAATAAGATTCAATTTAGAAGAACAACCTACTCCTCCTCCCATGCCTGATCTATTGCTAGATGAATGGGTTGAGAGAGATAATAAATTTGATCCCTATGCTGAAGAACTTAAAGCCTTTGAAATTGGCCTTGGAATTTATCGTGTCCTTCAAGAAAAAGTTGTGGTGCCTAGCATGCTTAAATAACAAAAATAAAATTTTGGACTATGGAAGATGTTATTTGACGGTTCAAGAAGTAGAAATGGAGTGGGACATGAGTTGTGCTTATTTCTCCAATGAATGAGAAGTTTTTTTTACTCACAGGTTGCAGTTTACATGTTCCAATAATGTGGTAGAATATGAAGCATTGGTCCATGGTCTATTGATTGTTGAGAAGAATAAGGTTAAAATGTTACATATTTTTGGGGACCCATAATTGGTAATTCATCAAGTGAGAGGGATATGTTCCACAAATAATAAGTTATTGAAATATTATAAGCATAGATTTTGGGACTTGTTGGAGAGATTTGATGCTCTTAATCTATAGGTGGTGCCTAGGAAGATGAACAAAGAAGCAAATTAGATGGAAGCCCTTAGATAAAAATTCTTACATGCTGATGATTTGATTAAGGGAAATCTACAACACATTAAGTTGGTGGTCAAGCCATCCATTCCGGACAATGAAACAAAATGGTAGGTTTTTGATAGTGATGACAAAATTGTTTAGTTTATCCAAAATGAGGATTATTTTTCTTTGAATATGCAATCTAATTTGGAGAGAATTTACGGTGACTAGATTATTCGAATGAAAATGAATAAATTACCAAAGGTAATAGTCACATTGAAGCACAATTTTGGCCAGAATGATGATTTAAAAGGAGATGAAAAGAACATTACAGCAAAAAGGAGGATGTCAGCTAGTCACCATTACACAAGGCAAGGAGATTCTTCTTGGAAAGGTATGTGATGAGAATGAGAAGCAAGATTTCATTTCTTTGTGTCAAAAATTTAGTGATGTATTTTCTTGGGATTATGAATATCTAAAGGGGTTCAATCTAGATATTATGTAACATTATATAGATATTGATCCCACTATCAAGCCAATTAGGAAAAAACAAAGACCGGTCAACCCTAGGATAGAGCCCCTCATGAGGAAGGAGTTGTCTAAAATCATCAAGGTAAAAATAATATATCAAATCAAGTACTCTACTTGGGTGGCTAATCTTGTCCCGGTTAGAAATAAGAATGGAGAAATCAGACTTTATGTTGATTTCCATGATTTGAATAAGGTTTCGTTAAAATACCACTACCCTTTACCTTCTATGGAGCATATTTTACAAATTGTTGCAGGGGATGAAAGGTTTTCCATGTTAGATGGGTATTCAAGTTTTAATCAGATTAAGGTTAGGGAAGAAGATCAATTTAAGACTGCATTTACAACCAAGTGGGGTACATATGCCTATCAAAATATGCCTTTTGGTTTATCAAATGTAGGTGCCACATTTCAAAGAGAAATGTATATTGCTTTCAAAGGTTATATTAATGATTTCATCCTTGTGTACTTGGATGATATTAATATCTTCTCAAAGCAGAGTAAGGATCACATCAAACACTTTGAGAAGGTATTTGAGAGGTGTAGAGAGTTTGGGGTGTCTCTTAACCCCAAAAGTGTAATTTTTAATTCCCATGGGTAAGATTTTGGGGCTAAATATTTAAAAGGATGGTATTGTTATTGATCCAGACATAATTTCAGCCATCCTTTTCTCCCTTTTCCAACTCATAAAAAATCATTGCAATCATTTATTGGAAAGATTAATTTTGTTAGGAGATTTATTCCTAATTTTGTAGGATTGGTCAATCCTATCACTCTGATGTTGAAGAAGAATGCATCTTTCAAATGTACAAATTTGCAAAGGAAAGAAATTTTTTCCAAAATCAAGCAAGAGATTTCTTGAGATCCTACACTTGTTAATCCTAACTATGGTAAGGATTTTATTTTGTATGCATATGGAGCTAATGCTAGTATTGCTGTTTTTTGACACAAAAAAATGAGAAATGTATGGAACATCCAATGGCCTTGTTCATTCAAAAACTGAAGGAATATGAATTGAAATACAATCACATTGAGAAACATGTATTTTCCATCATGAGAGCTCTAAAGAAATTCAAAAGCATGTTGTCTACTAATCATATCAAAGTTCTAGTCTCACATTATAGTGTGAGAGATTTCATTATGGGGGCATATATTAATGAAAAGAGAGTTGGATGGGTTACTAAGATAATGGAATATGATGTGACTATCAAGGCCACAAAACTGGTAAGGGGTAGAGGATTATGTGAGAAACTTTCCTTAGATGCTCAAGATTACTAAGACACCTCTTTCATGAATAAATAACTTCCACATGATGCTAAAATTCAGAAAAATCAAGAAGAGGTAGTTAATAATCATAGTTGGATGAATGAAATGATCACCTTTATATCTATATGTGCATACCCTCTTGGTTTAAGAAAAACAAAAAGGAGACATTTAAGGTTGCAGTCCATTCCCTATGTTTTGGTGGATGATATTTTGTTCAAAAGAAATATTGATGGGGTTTTACTTAGATGCATTCAAGGAGAAAAAACGGAGAAAGTTTTAACAAAATTTCATGGTGGCTTATCTAATGGTCATTTTTCAGCCAAAGCCACAACAATGAAAATTCTAAAGGTAGGTTATTTTTGGCCCACATTATTTGTTTATTGTCATAAATGGGTCAAAAATGAAGGGATTGTGATTTCTTCACCGAAAATAAAAATTTGGCATCCCTTCCATTGCATCCAATTCAAGCATATCGACCTTTTTCTCAGTGGGGCCTTGATTTTATTGGCATGATCAATCCTCCATCAAGTGCTAGACATAGGTGGGTCTTAACAACTACAAATTATTTCACTAGGTGGACCAACGTTATGTTATTGAAGAAAGCTATTGAATAAGTCATTCTTGACTTCCTTACGGAGATTGTCACAAGGTTTGGTATCCCACAAACTATAATTTATGATAATGGAAAGGATTTTTTAGGATCCAAGATTTCGATTGGGCTCTTGGAATTGGTGTTTATTTGAATACTTCTTCCAATTATTACCCTCAAGGTAATGGTTTGGAAAAATCTACTAACAAAAACCTGATTAGGATTATGAAGAGGAAAATGGATGTCAATAAAAGGAAATGGCATACCAAGGTGAGGAACACCCTTTGGGCTAACATGATCACCATAAAAAGGCAATTGGAACCTCCCTTATAAGCTAGTTTATGGAATGGAAGAAATGATTTATTTTTCACTAGAATTACCTTCACTTGAGTTGGCCCAATAGTTGGAGTTTGAAGGGGAAAATTAGAGAGAAATTATATTTGTAGAGTTGGTTGAGCTTGAATAATTCAAGAATTCTCGCTATGATTAGATTAGAGCATAATCAAGAATCAACCAAAAAATGGTTTGATAAGAAGGAAAGGTTTCAAATGTTTAAAGTTGGTGATTTGGTCTTGAAATGGGATGCTGACAGAGCCAAACCAGGAGACACTCCAAGTTTGATGCAATTTGGAGTGGTCCATATATTATTATTGCTTGCAAATAAGTAAATTCTTTTGATTTGACTGATCTTGATGGAAATTTACTACTAATCCCAATCAATTGGATTTATCTAAAGCATTATCATTAGGATATATTGTTACATCATTATACACATTAGATTAGATTTGTAATTCCTCCAAGTGCTTATAACACATCGTTCTATTGGTAGTGTAGGTTGTTTTTGTAATAAGTGCTTGTGCACACTCTGCATATTCCATTTGGGATGTGTATGATTTTCATGTTTGTACATATTTGTGTCTTTTGTTGCTCTTGTACCTTTAGTTTTAGGTAAGGGATTTAATGGGAATAATCAAGTATCACTCATGTAGTTTCATATTAGAGTCAAGTCCATGTAGTACTTCGAGAAATTCAAGGGTGGAATTTTTAATGTCAAATCAGTTTTATTTTACATACGACTCCATGCCCAATGGATACTTAAAGGCAATTGGTCCCTTCATCTAGTAGGCATATGTCCCTGAAGCTTGCCAAACTATTATCCTAACTTTGCACACCCATGGAAATTCAGATAACCCATTCAAAATTGGATTTAGGCATGTAATGTGTAAACAACCATCAAATTTAGGATCAAGAACTAGTCTACGTAGGTTGAGTCAGATAGGCCACGAGAAAATTTTGGCCCCACCAAGATAATTTTATATGCTCTCGATTGTAGCAAGTAGCAGGATAATGACAACAAAATGACAACGGGTTATAGAGATGGAAGCTAATGCCAGTAGCATTTTAAATGTTATCGGTGGTAGAATTTTTGGCACTACCATATGGTAGCACAAAGGAAATAATGAGAACCATTCAAGTGACTACAAGAGTTCTAGTATCATTTTTTGAGTTGCCTACATACAATGAATTTTTGTGCTACTGGGTGCGTAAGCAGATTTCAGCAATGTTCGGATGAATGATGAGTAACATTTCAGTAGCGATGAAACATGCTATTGGCCGCTTCCATTTAGGCAACCTGATGGTAGCAAGAGAATAATGTAAAGGAATGTGACCGGTTGATAGGAGAAAAATTACTCTTGATCGACATCAAGGATTACGTAACCGATCAATTGGGTAATGAAATGCTACTATCACTGGGAGGAAAAGGTATGCAACCGAAAAATTGAAAAAACATCACTTGTAAGATAACCATTAATGATGGTAGTTTTGGTAGCTCAACTACCTGATAGGAATTTAATGCATGGTAGGCAAGGAAATTTTGCTATATATATATTTAAACCCCTTCATTTTTTGGGGGAATTTTTCTAAAATGTAAAGGAACTCTGTCAAAATTTTCCAAAATTTGTGTATTCCAAGCCTTAAATTTTGGCATTCTATAAAGAATTATTTCCTTGTGCCTACTTTGTAATGGATCATGCATCCTTTTGAGCAATACGATTTGTTTTTTTATGGATTTTCTTGCCATAACTCTAGTTATATTGCATTTCTTGCCTTCTATTGAAATTACAGTGTATTGTGCATTCTTTGTTTTTCTTATAGGGCTACAAATCTGTTGTGCTCCACGAAGATGGGGATTTGAATGTTTTTTTAACTGTGTCACTTTTTTCTACCCCTCCCTACCTCATTGTCTTCCTTTTTCACTCACTAGGAATATCTCCACCCTTGTTCTTGGTGTTGTCACCACCCTTAGTTTAGGTTTTTAATTTCATACATCTCTCTTTATTCCCCGATCCGTTGGAGTTTTAGGTTAGTGTAGGTAGCTACATTTCCATTTCTAGGAGTATTTTTACATTAGGAATAAGTATAGGAAGTCATCCTTCTCCAAAGGTTTATCTCAATTCGATTCCCATAATTTAGAGACAGGTCTCATGTTGCCTCAAAATAATGGGTTGTTTATGACCTAGGGAAGGGTGCAATTTTGAGCTCTAACAAGTACCCATGGGTGGTTGTGTATTGTATCTCCAAATTATCAATTTATAGAGTGTACCAATGACAAAGAGGATGAAATGAAAGGGTCAATTTTACCTCTTTATGTCATGGTGGAAGCAATAAAAAATATCAAAGCTAGTGAAGAGCTTTTGATTAACTATAGTTTTAAAGGAAAAGCAACACTAATGAGATTGAGGAAAAACATTGACACCAATGATTAATGTATATATGTATTGGTTGTTTAAAAACTGAAATTTTGTCAAAATTTAATTTCCTATAGTGTTTTGAAAAAATCTAATGTTATATGATTTATGTTATGTATACTATTTTTCTTTCGTATTTATACGATGTTATAAAAATTAAAGAATTTGATGATATTTTGTGTAATGATTTGTATATAAATTTTATGAACATGATGATTTTTATATAAAATTGTAAAAAAACATTGTGTTTTGGTGCATAACTATATTTACATTCAAATAAGGATCCTCCTCCATCCCATGCACCACCTTCAACGTCACCTTAATATTCATTTCTACACCACCTTCAAAGTCACCTCCACCATCACCATATGTTTCATTACAACCACATATAAGATCTCGCTGGAAAATATATGACAATTTTCAAGTGTATATGAATAATCCTTTAAGGAATTACTTTGTAGGGTCTTCATCTATATCTTCTACATTGCCTATATATATTCCATATCGATTACAACAATGTACCCCTTGAACATGACTATTATGGTACAATTTTTGTAAAGAAATTAAGGTATACCACCACCTCCACCTTAGAGAAAATAAGAAAGGAATACGACCACCTCCACCTTAGTGAAATCAATTTCCTTGTAATATTATTCTATAAAATGAAATATAAAGGCACGTGATATTCATTGTGTTAGTTCTTACCCATGGTTTGTAATATGTTAAACAATGATGTTTGTGGATGTATATATATCCCTTTTTTTCCTACTTAGAATATAATATGTTTTGGTTTTTTTAATAAGATGAGTAGTTTCCAAAAGAGCATAATGGTTGCATTAACTATGGTATCCTTATTAGACTAGTTATCTCTCTTACAAAATTATGTGAAAGTACACTTTACATGATTATAAGGGTCCTCAAAATTCATTAGTTTAAGTATTGTTTGTGTTTACCATTTCAAATCTCCTTCATTGTATGCAAGTTGTTAAGAATTTGTCTTCATACTATTTTAACCTACTAGGATAATATTTTAATGTGTGTGTGCATGTGTGAGCGCGTGCACACACACACACACACACACACACACACACACACACACACACACACACACACACGTGTGTGTGTGTGTGTGTGTGTGTGTGTGCTTGCGCGCGCGCATGTGTGTGTGCATGTTTGTGTGCATTTGTGTCCACGCACATGTGCGCGCACGTGTGTGCGTGTGTAAAAATTGGTGTTACTAATTTTATTTAAACATGGATGAGAATTGAACATTTGGCTATGAGCACCATGTTTTAAGGCACACAAAAAGGTTAATTAGTTTTTGTCTTACTTTAACAACATCAAAGAAAGTTCACAAAATGATAGAGAAGTATTGAAATTTGACATGTAACATTATCTGATTAAGCATATTTCCTCTCTTTTAAAACCTTTTTAAAAGTGGTAAGTGTATAATTTGATTATTAATGTTATCAATTCTTTAAAAAAATTGGTGATAGTAAGATTAGTGTAAATGGTGGTGAATTTTATAGCTTCGATAAAATCATATCATTATAAAATTGCAAATGTAAGTTTATTCATTCTAAAATAATCTCATTATATATAATGCTAGAAAACATAGGTTGTAGGATAGGTCAATTTGGATTTACATGATCTTTATTAGGGCTTATATTGAAGAGATGATAATATAGGGGTGTTTCTCACTTGATTAGGAAGTGTTTGGATAGATGGGGTGAGGATATTTTTCTTAGACAACTCTGCACAAGGAGTAGAATTTGAAGTAGTATCTAGAAGTGGTAAAGGATACTCATAAGGGATGCCATAAATTTTGAAAAATTTGTTGGCATAGGAGAATTGATAATAAAAATACTATGAATCCATATGCATTTTAGTAACATGTCGCATGTCCCAATGCTCGAAAGAAATGAGACTTATGTAGATATAAGAATGTCCCCACCTAAAAGGGGTAACATAATATACTTCTATTATTTGTGATTGAAAATTTATATAATCTATATGATAGGCACTTTGATTCATGAAAATTTCTTGTTTTTTATAGCACAATTAAAATATTAAACAAACACCTATATGTGGTAAAATGTGCTTCTATTCAATTTTATTTTTCTAGACACACACATTATAATAGAATACGACTACCCGAACAACATTAGGTAACCATCAAAAATAACCTACTTACAATAAAATGTTAAAGGTGAGTTAGTATGACCTAGGATTATTACTTAGGATTATTATATCAATAAATTCCTAATAAACCCCCTTGTGATCCTAATTCCACTAAGCTACTAGGCTCAGTAACTAAGATGATGTAGAGATTTGCACTCACAACTTTGAAAAACCGAAATCATGATATTTAAATAATCTCAATAATCATAATGTATATATAGTATGGGGAAAATGCATCCATTCCAATATAGGGTGGTGTGGTAGAATCTATTTGGGGCCCCAAAAATATATAATGTATTTGGGAGAGACCCTATCTATGGGGATCACCCACCCAAATCTTTATCTCTATATAGATAGGGGGTCGCCCATGATCATCCCATATATAGAGAGACATAATGTTCGAACCCCCATCTAGGTTAGTAGGGAGGAGGAACTATTATATTAGTATTAAATATGGCCCCTATCTCGATATCTCCTATTGGGGAGAAGAGAAATAGATTTGTATCTTCCCACGCTATCTATATATCCGAATAGAAGCCCTATTTGATTAAGGAATTATCGCTATATATAGTTAGATAATGGGAGCCCCTCTCTCCCAATCCTCGTATAGGTATGGGGACGACCTAAAAACTATGCAGAGGGGGCCTATCTAGAATCCTATACTCTATTAGGGTGGGGTGGAAGGTGTAGTGATTAAGGATTATTTAGTTTTATTTTTTACAAATGTTGGTGGTGGAAAAAATGTGGCAAAAATGTGGAACAAAATTGCATCACTTTTGCACCACACTTGCACCCAACCCACCTCTAACTTAAAAATAAGTAAAGTGTGAGGCTAAATGATATCCCACTTCATTTCATTTCCTTTTAACAATGATGAGTGGAAATAAGAAAGAAAAAATGGAGAGAAGAGGAGAACTATAATGGAATAAAAATAAAGTACAACAAGAAGGAGAGGAAATACTCAAAAATAGAAGAAAGGGACACATATAACACATAGGAAAAAATGGAAAATTGATAGAAACATGGAATAAAACAAAAATCTTCAAGGAAAGAAAATCCTCCATTAAAATAAGAAGAATATGTGACAAATCCCAGATTATAGGAATGCAATTTTTGTTTAAATTTGATTAATAATGTATGTGAACTCTAGGAAGTAAAATGAAAATATTAGGAGAAATTGTGTAAACCCTATAATATATTTGAAAGGAAATTATGTAAATCCTAAATAAAATTTAAAAACTATCATAAATTATGTAAACCATAAGGGATATTGAGTAAACCCTAGGATTAATTGTGTAAACCCTAGGGTAAATTGTATAAACTCTAATGTATATTGTGTAAACCATATGGTAGATTGTTTAAATTATAGGGTAAATTGTGTAAACTATAGAGAATATTGTGTAAAACCTAATGTAAACTATGTAAACCCTAGGGTACATTGTGTAAAACCTAGAGAAATTTTTGTAAACCCTAGGGTAAATTGTGTAAACCATAGGGAATAGTGTGTAAAACCTAAGGTAAATTTGGTAAATCCTAGGATAAATTGTGTAAACCATAAGAACCCTCAATATTTGAGATAATTTATGTCATTTTTTGGTGAGGATACCCTTGAATTGATCATATTACTTTATTCATGTCATTCAAATTTTATCATTCATTCATACATATCTATAATAACCAATTGAATCCATTAAGTGTGGTTTTCTATTGGGTCTCCTCCTAGGCCTTGGATAAGAGGTGTCAAAGAATACAAAGTTCATATCCTCTCATAAGTGGTATTTAATTTGTACCTCAAATCCTTATTTATTTTTTACACTCATATAAGGTTTAATTACATAAAGTTAGGGATCATGAATCATGATCCTTCATCATACCTTTCTTCACATCCTCAAATTGTGTAATCTCAAAATAAGGTTTTCTAATAAAGATATTATTTCAAAATGTGTATAATGATATTAAAACAATAAATATAGTAATCACAAAAAAATATTCTATCCTAAATCATGTCATGATATAATATTCGATCAACACAATTTTTAAAAGTGAAATATAAAGAAATATGGTTAAGGTTTAGAAAGATGTCATCTTTTGTGATGTTTATAGATGTGACAATGATATATAACTATGCTAATAGGCTATGAAGAGTTTCTTAAATGTTCATATAAGTTATAGGGACATAAAGATAAGCTCCAAAAACAATATGTTGTGTCAAACAATATCTTTGAGAGATTTTTTCCTAGGGCATATGATTCTTACCTTTACTACTATGAACTAAAATAGAACTATGACATCTCTGCACTTGTGTCTATAGAAATATGATATGTTCCTAAAATTTAAAAATTGTACTTATATACCCACAAATGTCTTTTCCTTGTCTTCAAACCTATTCCCCTCTTATGACCTAAAAATGGGTTAGTCTAGATTTGAATTGAGCTATCTCAAGACACTACATACATAACACTACTCCAAAGAGACCTCATACCCATGTAGATGTCCCTCCTAGTAGGTGTGTGAGAATGTGGATAAAAATGTAAATTAGAAATCCCTAATAAGGCCTTCAACACTTGGAAATGAACTTTAGATAATTATCAATTCTATTGTGGCATCACCTTAGTAAGAGATTCATTTTCATTGTATTTAGAGGCATTTGGATGAGATTTACTTATTAGATTTTAAATCCATAAAATAGAAGAGGGGAAGACAATCAAACATACTCATTCCACAATCAATCCTCCATAGTACATAAGATAAGTAATCAATCAAACATAGTCATTCCACAACCAATCCTCCCTATTGTGATTTCTAAAAGAAGATAAGTAATTACACTCTATAATACATTTAAAGACACAATTTTCATGAATAATGTGTACATATTTCCTCACTCAATGTATTCTATAATTTTGGTTTTGATATTATAGAGGACACATCTTATTTAAAAATACATTTGATGCCTTCACTGTGGAATCTTTAGAGATTGGGGTTCTACACAATATGACATGGATGAGGATTTAGATGAAACCCATATGCCACCTTGACATTCATTAACCTCTACATGACCACCACAAAGGTTAGGGAAGACGATCAAACATACTCATTCCACAATCAATCATTTATACTACATAAGATAAGTAATCAATCAAACATAGTCATTCCACAACCAATCCTCCCTATTGTGATTTCTAAAAGAAGATAAGAAATTACACTCTATAGTAAATTTAAAGACAAAATTTTCATGAATAATGTGTACATTTCTCCTCACTCAATGTATTATATAATTTTTGTATGGATATTAGAGAGGACACATGTTGTTTGGAAATACATTTGATGTCTTCTCTTGTAGAAGCTCTAGAGATTGAGGTTTTGCACAATATGACATGCATGCAGATTTAGATGAAACCCACGTGCCACCTTGACGTTCATCAACCTCTATGCGCCCACCATGAAGGTATAAGTTTATAATATATTTTGTAATTTTTTTTTTTCATATTAAAAATGATATTTATACTGAAATGTCTACTACTTATAGATGCCTATATGATTCGTCTAACAAAGACCACCACACTTGTATGAGTGAACGTTCCTTAACCTCTACATATAGGTATATATTTATAATTGATTTTTAATTACAAAATTATTTAATTTCACTAAACAATTATAATACCACTTGTGTATCACATATCTACTTCCTAGATATACCAACAAGAGGAAGATGTTGGTGGAACAAGCACATGTCCTTCATATTCTCTTAATATGTTTTACACACAAAGGTATACATTCACAATTTATTTGTTCATATAATTTTTCTCCGATTTGAACAATTATAATATAAATTGATTATGATAGGTTTACATCCCATATTAGGTAACACAAGGATGAGGAAGTCATAGGATGAGGGATTCATTTACACAAAGGTATAAAGTATTCATTTATTATTTAAAGTGATTTCTATTTATTCCATTATAATGAGTCGACATATTTGTAAATCTTCATCAGAGGCAAGTCCCTCTCAGCCTATTAGCAATTAAAAATAAAAAAGTGAAACAACGAGAGACTACCCTAATAAGTATGAATGACCTAATCCCAAGTGGATTAAGGGGGATGAAAATGCACTCTTTCCCCTTCAGCAATAAACATTGATATACCCTCTCATCTTGTTCATAATAATTATAAACATTGGGTGCAAGGGGACCTCAAAATGGACCTCTATGTAAATGATGACATGATGATATTAATGAATATTTGGGGCAAGTAATTATTTTAATGTATTTCATTTGAGCTAGAATAATTTTATTTATTTCAATTTATAATTGTATTAGTTTATGTTATTTTCAATTTATTTATATGTTATTTTCTTAGTGATTTTACTTTTTGTGGTTACAGGTATTTTAAAAAAATAGTTGACTAAACTTCAAAATTAATTAATTCATATTTTTATCTAGAGTGGTTCAGAGAGAAGTTCCTAAGCAGAAGCCTATATTACCAAAGAGCAAGGTATTGCATGCAAAGTATCCAGACCCTACTCATCGAAATAAGTTTATCAAGAAACCATGGAAGTTATTAGGAACTTGCAAGGTGATATATAATGCTTAAAGGAGTAGTCACGGAAAGTTGGAGCAAGAAAACACAGCTTAAGATTCCTCAGAAGGATGTTGATTATTTGAATTAGGTTTGTAATATGCTATGAAAAGAAAACATCATTCCTTTATTAGGGGAATGGATAAGGAGGAATATGCTGGTATATACCTTGCATGGGACAAAAATGCATTGGTGAATGATACACAGAGACGGTCTTTTAGAGTGGCGAGAAGTGAAAATCACTTTCTCTACTAGATTTCTTCGAGAAATGCGCTTACCAAGACATGTGAATTTCATGGGAAGGATTTTTCTTTGCATCATGTTTAGTAGTATGAGAGACTCTGGACAGAGAGGTAGGAGGCCTTACCACCTTCACTATGGGTGCACAAGTTCTACTTCACTTTGTGAGGTTGTGCATGCGCATGGTATATTTAAGCAGAATTGAATAACCACACATGGAATTGACAAGAATTGACTGCAAGTATGATTTAGACCTTTGACTATTTTTCTACTAAACCTCTAGTGAATGAGGTATTATACGTTATGAAGCACTTGAATATGGGAGATAGTGAAAAGGATGAGGAACTTATTCAAGAGTTACTAGGTGTTAGATCTGAGGGCACATCTTGAAGAAGAAGAGACAGATGAAGAACAACTTGGGTGCTTTCCTAGAGAAATAAAAAGGTAAAATGGTCTATGTGATTAATGATGAAGAAGAGGGTACCCATGAGGTCTTAGATAGTGTAGATGAGAAGGCATGTGTGTATCATGAGCCTATGAAAACAAATAAGGTCAACATTGGGACAAATGTTGAACCTAAGGAGGCCATCATTGGTGATTACTAGTTTGAAAAAGAGGTTGCAAAGATAATTGAGTTGTTGCACGACTTCCAGGACTTATTTCCTAGAGGCTATCATGAATTTAAAGATGTACATCATTCGTTGGGTGAGATGAGGATTAAGTCAAGGAAGGTGTGTGCCCAGTTAGGAAGAGGCCTTATAGGATGAATCCTAATCGGGCCAATGTAAAGGAGGAAATTGATAATATGTTGAAATTTGGAATCATTGAGCCCATTGAGGAGTCGAGAGAAGGTTAGCCATATGGTGATAAACATAAAGAAAGATGTATGGATAAGAATTTTTGTGGATTATAGGAGTTGAATGTTGCATGTGTAATAAATCCCTTTCCCACACCTTTTACATATGAGATTCGGAAGGCATTGGAGGGTGCAAGATCTACTCCTTCACCGATGGATTTTTGGATATCATTAGATGAGGATTGCTAAAGAGGATCAAGAGATTACAAATTTCACCACTAGGCGGGAAGTTTTGTATAGACAGATATGCCTTTTGGATTAAAGAATGTACCTACAGTCTTTTTACATATTGTAGTGCAAGAATTCTAGGACTTCATTCATAAGTTTTTAGAGGTTTACTTGGATGATTGGATGAGTGTATGGGCTAGTGAAAGAACACTATGAAAACTTAAAACTTATGTTTGAAAGGTGTCGACAACTGAGTATCTCTCATAACATTAAGAAGTGTGTTTTTGCTACACCCTTTGGAACTTTGTTGGGACATATTATCTGTAAAGAAGGATTTTTGGTAGACCCTACTAAGGTTGTTGTTATTTTGGGCTTAGAGGAACCTACTAACCAAAGAAAGGTGCATGGATTCTTAGGGCACATAGGTTATTATAGAAAGTTTATCAAATATTATGTAAGGATTTTCATGCCCTTGGAGGAATTGTTGAAGAGTAAGGGAAATTTCCATTGGGGTGAAGTACAACAATGCATGTTTGAGACATTGAAGGAAAGGCTTACTACAATGCCTATTCTACGCTTTCCTTCATGGACCAAACCTTTTCATGTGCATGTGGATGCCTATGGTATGGCCATTGGTGCAGTATTAGCCCAAAGATAGAGAAGTCATTGTTGATCATCCTATTTGCTTTGTAAGTAAGAAATTGACCCCAACTGAACATAATTATACAACTACAGAGCGTGAGGCCTTGTCCATGATTTATGCATTGCATAAGTTTAGACAGTGCTTATTGGCTAACCCATTTATATTTTATACAGATCACATGGCATTTAAGTACTTGGTAAACAACCTCGTTTTGTAGGGGTGCATATGTCATTGGATTCTCTTGTTTCAAGAATTTGACTTTACAATAGTGGTTAAGCTAGAAAAAGCAATTCTGGACCAGATTGTTTATGAAGGACTAATTCAGGTGAGGACATGCAGAGCATTGAGGATACAATGTTAGATGCACAGCTTTTTAGATTGAACCATGCACCCTCTGACTTAGAATATATTGTTGTCTTTTTGCATACTAGTGTGGCACCTGAAGGGATGAATATTTCAGAGAAGAAACAACTTGCCATACATGTCACTCCTTACATGTTGATTAGTAGAGACTTATACAAACTAGGTTAGGATGAATTTTTGCGCCGATGTATACTTGACCATGAGTGCAAAGCTATTATGGAGGAATCTCATGGTGGGATTGCAGGTGGACATTATTTAGAAGATGCTACCATGCACAAGATTTTATTGGCTAACCTATGGTGGGAAACATTTAATAAGCAATGTAAATAATATTGTAAGGATTGTGATAATTGTCGATGCCTTAGAAATCCTGGGCATAGAGATGAAATTCCTTTAAGGCCTATTACGAGTGTAGAAACTATTGAAAAGTGGGAAATTGACTTTTTGGGCCCTATTTCCCCACCCATGCACAAGAATGGATTGTGCTACATTATAACTTGTACAGATTATCTTATAAGGTGGGTAGAAGAAACACCTACAAAGGATTTCATGGTAGTTACAATAACAAATTTTTTATGGGAGAAGATTATCAGTAGGTATGGATGCCCATTAAGTTTCACAAGTAATAGGGTCACTCATTTCCTTAATGAGACCTTCAAGATACTATTGGAAAAATTTATGGTGGTACACCATAAAATAAAATCCTATCACCCATAGGCTAATGGAACTATTGAGGATCTTAATAAGATATTGGGATGACTAATATTTGTGATGTTGGAAGGAAAGATTGGGATGATAAAGTCATTGTTGTACTTTGGGCATACAGGACAATGCACAAGCATTGAACAAAGACACACCCTTTCGGTTGGTGTTTAGCATGGAGGATGTTTTACCCATGGAATTCACGTTACCTTATCCATGTATTACACATACTGGGAGGTTTATGACTATAAATCACTTGAAGAGCGTATTGATAAACTTATGCGATTGGATGAAAGGCATGCCATTTCCAGATAGAGTTAGAAGACAAAAAAGGCCAGGCAAAAGGCATGGCATGATAGGCATATCAGGGATAAGAAGCTTGAAGTTGGAAGGATGGTTATTATCTATGATTCCAAGTTCTTGCGCCACCCTAGAAAGCTCAAGGTGCATTGGTTGGGACTGAATGTTGTGACTTACATACTTGACTCTGTGCTCTTGTCGATTCTACAAGTGTTGGATGGGAAATGGTTTCTGGTTACTTCAATGGGATTAGGTTGAAGCCCTTTTATGAATAAGTCTTCTTGGTGTTTATAATAAGGTAGTATTTCCATTTAGATTAGATTTCCTTTTAATACATTTCTTTTATATGTGTTTCCTTTCATCGTTGATATGTTTTGTCAATTTAGTTCAAGTGTTTTGTGTAATAAGTGCACTTTGCACACTGAAGCTAATTACTATATATTGAATTCATGTGCAAAGGACCATGCATAATTTTAGTGTGGGGTGGAGTGTATAAAGGATAAATGGATCAAGTTTTAATGTTCTTTGGAAGATGAGTATGCATAGAGAAATATTTTGTAGGTTCTTGAAGTAAAGGGTGAGATACGAGTAAAGATTGTTCATGAATGAAGACCATGTATGGATGAATGGATACATAGTGTAATGTGAGGTAGGCTATAACATGGGAGACTACTTGGTGAAAGATGCATTGGATAGGTAATTTGAGCATGAAGGTGCACAAAAGGAGGTTTGTGGCCGAGAAGTATTGGTGTGTGCGGAAGGTTATGACTAGGGGGCGCGGAAAAGAAAAGAAACACCATTTAATGCTGAGTACAATGGTAGGTGGAGAGAAATAAATGTGGAAAAATTTGTAAAGGTTATAAAAGGTAGTGTTGTGATATCATTTTTACCTTGTGATTAAGAAGCATTCAAGAGAGTTGAATATTGAGATAAGAAGCGAGTTTTGTGTGAAGTGTGAGGAGTGGTGATACTGAAACCGAACCAAACAAATTTGAGCATGGGATTGATTAGCACTCCATTGGAGAAGGTGTTTGAGTGAAAAAAAGGTGTTCGAGGAGGAGAATCAAAAGTTAGGGTTCAAGTTTGAGCTAGGGCACACAAAATTTGATCTAAGACATGTGGGTTTTAAGTTACAGAGCTCAAATTAGTTACAAGAACACACTTTTATAGTTGTTATGACACCAAAGTGAGCACTGGAGTGGCTACAAGGGGTAGAAAGTAGAAGGAAGTCAAAATAGAAGTTGAAGACACCCATGAAAGATGATTTTTAGAGATGTAGTATTCAGAAGGGGTTTTTATGTATCGTGATTGGGATTCACACGTTCGACGCTACAAATTAAGTGACTATAACCATAGAACTAAGGATAACAAAGATGAATTGGACAAGCTGTTGGTAGTAAAGATAACTATGAGAACAAAAAATGATATGGCGGTATATGATGATGCGGGGAAAAATTATTGTCAAATGTAGGAGTTTTGTAACTTTATGAACTCCCTTACTTTGGAAAAACAAAAATTTGTATCAATGGTTAATGGGTAGAGTCCATAAGGAATTCTTTTACTTTTTGGGTGACGAATGAAGCTTACCATGCCCCTGATTGGGATATTGATAGGATTGAGGAGTTTGGGAATAGAAATTAGTAGTGACCTCACTGATAAGGAGGGTGTAGAAGCAACAAGGAAAGTGTTGGGTTACATGAAGGGAGGGTGTGGAATGGATATCCCTAAGTTTTAGAAGTACCTAGTTATTCAGGTGGTGGTGCACCTTCTCACTAAGTTGAATAATCAAGAGCATTGGTCATAGGTGAATAAGGCATGGTTACATATTGCAAAGAAGATGACAGAAGGAGTAGTATATAATTTGGCCAACTTCATTACGAGACCATTGTTGAAGAGGTGCACCAAGGTGAGAAGATAAGTTTCAGCACGATCCTTATGTCTATTGTTTTTGTAGAGATTGGAGTGCCTAATGGGCCAAAGGATAAGATGTGGCAATACCCAGAAGAAAAGAGGTCCCTTGCAGATAGATTTACGAAGTACACATGTGATGGATCCATGAGTGGAGCCTACAAGAAAAGAACAAAACTTTGGTATGAGCGTTTGCGCACTACATTTGAGCATGAGTGGAGAATACCAAGGATCTTCCTTCGGTATTGGAAAAATAGGTATAGTTTTCCATTTACCAGCATTTTTACATAGGGTGCTTTGGCATGAAGGATGGAAAGTGGAGCCCTTGGTGCAAGCTCCTTATGCCTTCACCACGCACTACTTTTAGGAATCAATACACAGGCTCTAAAACTTGCGTAGGTTGATCTTTAATGCAGAAAAATTGTACTCATGACTATCATACACTCCGAAAGACATATGTCTACTCGAGTAAGTTTGCATATATTGAGAAATTGATTTCAAATGATATTCATATAAGTTCTATGAGCTTAGAAATTGGGAATATTGGAGCAGCTAAGGTATATATCTACCTTAAGCCCAAGTTGGAGAATGGAAAATATGTAGAGAATGAGTTCAAGCTCCCTAAGGCACCCAAGGAAAGCATACTGTGGGCATGCTACATGATGAAGAGGAAAATTTTCCCCTTGGTGATGAAGAAGAATAAGAATAGGAACTTAAAGAGGACAAAGTGGTGGATCAAAACATGAAAGGATAAGAAAACCCAATGCATGAGAAAATATCTCACGAGGAAACCTCTCCATTGTAGAAAGAAGATGAGGAAGTGGGAATGGAGATAGGTGTAGAAGAGATAGGTTCAGAGAATCTATTAGGGACCTAAAGTAGAGAGGAGTGTTAAGAAGAACATTAACTCAAGGTGCGAGATCTTCACGGTTGTTAAGGAGGTCTCCTAGGACTTATTTTTTAAAAGGTAGAACCAATAAAGATAGGTGTAGGTACATCCCTGTTAAGGATGATGAAGGTGAGAAATCTAAGGACAAAGCGGTGAGAACTCCAATCAACACTGAGCATGTAGAATAACATCGTGGAGGAGGAAGAATTGAAATAGGATATAGAGGAGTTGAAAGAGCGGGAGATAGAAAGTGGCACCATTGATACAAAGGTTGTTTAGGATAAGGGAGAGCTTTCTAGTGAGCAAAATGATACATAGATCGATGGAGGTTCGGTGCTAGATTTGAGTGTACACATTCCTAAGGGTAAGCACTCTAGAAAGGAGAAGGAGGAAGAAACATATGAAACTCCTATAGTTGGGTATGTTAATGACCCAACCAAGATCATATGCGCTAGGTTCCAAAGCACTTTGGATCCCAAGGACCTGTATGGCTGGGAATTGATGGACTCTAAAATGGAGACAATGCACACATGGAAGAAACTATTATGGATCATGCAGACTCGCATGGATGAGCCTAATTTTTATGTGTGCAAAGAGTCGCGCATCTTTTGACGAATGAAGAAAGTGCCACATTTGTGCCATGTTACTATCAAGCCCACATAGATGTCAAATGAGCAGATGATAAATGCACTAACAAAGGTATATGCAAAGGTTGCATGCAAAAACATAGATAAAGTGAAAACTATTCGGGTACTTACTTATAGAAGATAGAAAAGATAAATATATCGAGATAAAACACCTAATGGAGGAAAAGGAGAAAGATGAGGAAAAGGTGAGCACATTAGTGAGTATGGAAGAAAAAATTGGAGATGAAATTTTGAAGGTAAGGCCGCATCTGGAAGATAAAGTGTCAAAAATTTCCCTCTGTAATGCACTATTTACACACACTTGTTCATATGGTGATGGATGAAGGTTCAGTGTGCATGCCAAAACTAAAGGATGTTAAAGACTGGGAATAGAAGACAAAGGAAACAATAACATGCAAGATTACTAGTTATGAATCTATATTATAGACCTTGAAGGATGAATTAAAAAGGCATATTTGGCATTGAATATGTGTGTAGCCCTAAGGTAATAATAACTACTAGGACTATGGAAGAGGAGAATGAGGTCACGTCAATGCAAAGTGAAGAATGAGACACTTGGGCATGAGGAGAGGCTCACTTTGGTAGAAGAGAAATGTGATGTGCTTACAGAAGCCCATAACCCTCACAAGGAAAAGGTTAAGGAGATTGGAAAACTCATCACGTGATGGATGAAAGTTATGAAAGGGATGACCTCAAGCATGGAAAATTTTCTTAGGGTGTTGTAGAATAAAGTGAGAACATGACTTTGGATGAGATGGAAGGGGTACTTACAGACATTCCAGATAAAACTAATAAGGCATTGAGTGATTGAAATGATCTTGAGGCAGAGATAAAGGTTGAATATCAAGAGTTAATTATACCCGTAGAGGGATAGAGTGCCAAAGTATTCTTTTTTATGTATAGTTATTCTTTCGTTCCTTATTCTTTATCTATGGAAGATCAATCCTGGTTAACCATTGCTAGGGGTGGAAATGAAATTAGTGTAGGGTAATGTTGGGTTGGTGAATTATAGCCTAAGTATTGAAAGCACATAAGGAATGGGCACATGGGCATAGGGAGCGTAGGTGCACGTGGAAGTATAATGGAGCAGGCGTGCCTGGAAAGCATGAAGTCGGGACTTAGTCATTTAAAGTATGAGGCTAACTATAGATGTTGAGTGAAGAGAACATTTTGTTACAATACTTGGAAAACATGCAAAGGTTTATTAAGATGAGTGGAAGATCATGCGACATGCATAGTTTTGGAGATATTAATAGGATTAGATCCGTAGTTGATAATATTAGATAATCTATTATTAGCGAGCTTGCATGCTTTTTTATTTATCATGTAAGGGCACATGGCTATTCTTAGCATGTAGCCTATTTTTGGAGAGTGCATGAGTAGTGAAGGGAAAGTCCCCACTACCTATAAATATGTATTGATTTTCATAGTTTAGTTATCATCCATGTTTTGTTAGAGTTATGTTGTTAGTTTATGTGCACACATGAATTATGGTGACATTACTATGTATGTATGCAACTTATGTGTTTTACAACAATTAATATAATGGATATTTGTGGTTGGATATTGGTTTTTGACATATCTGTGACTAGTTCTTGCATGGTAAATTTAATCTTGATTCTTGTATGAGTTAATATTGCATATGGTTAAGATCTAGATCTAGTTCATGTTATGCTTTATTCTTAAATGGATATTATGGATCTGGAATATTTTTATGATCATGCTAGCTCCTTGAACAAACTGCCATAAAAAGAGGGACTTGGTACCCTTGCACTCTTTGGGTAAGTACTCAAGTTTTCCAGAGAGATGTGTCAGTGCGCCTTGGGTTGTTGGTGAAATAATAAGACTACATCCCACTTGAGAGATAGACAAGAATGTTTGATGTAACTTTCCGGAGTTTAGTAGGACCCACTATGACCCAAAACTAATTTGAAAAATTGCATCATATGGGTTTAGGAGAATAAAGAGTAATTTAAGGGTAATTACATTGTGTAAATACATTTTTTAATAAAACACTATAATTTTAAATTAAACTTTTATATTTAAATTTTTTAGGTTCACTACCAAGGAAACATATATGATGAGAGGATACATATTCAACTTCATGAAATAGAGAAATAATCCCTGGTTTACTTTGTATGACAATTGGTTAGTAGAGGACACTAATAGGGATGTAGGTTAGTTAATGAAAGTAACAATATATGTTGACATTTACATTGTAAAGAATACAATTTAAATCTTTGTAATGTGGTTGATAAATACATTTTCTTTAATTTTATGAAAGAAACATATGGTCCATGATCGAAATGCAATGGTAATTATATAACATGACAACCGATTAAAAATCTAATTAATTTTACAATTGATGAAGGTATAAAAAGTAATGCACTTAACGGGTATGAAGCTAGAGTCTGAAAAGGGTTGTTGGTGATTTATCGTTTGGGCCAAAAAAACTTAGAAGAGGTTGCTAATAAATTTGTAAGTTATATATAAGCTATTTATAGATCTATGTTGTTTTAAAAATATTTTTTAATACAAATATTAATATATATAACTTTATCATATACTTGTATTTCACAGGAAGAGTGCTATTATAAATGTGTAATAATTTTTTTTTGTGTGACATTAAAAGACTTGGGATGGAACACAAAATCCTTTAACCAGTGGGCCCACTATAATCGGTATGTACCAAGTAAGACATGTAGTGTTCAATTTTTTGTACACACAAACTATAAATTAAAATTAAACACTTTTAACATTTTATCATTAAATTTTTAGGGTAAAAAATTGGAAGGATGAAGAGGATGTAGAGAAGTACAAGGATAATGAGGATGATGAAGAGAATGATGAAGAACATAATGAAGAGGATGATGAGGATGAGAAGGATGATCAAGTTTAGGAAGAGAAAAAATATTGTGAGGATAAGGGGGAGGAGGATGAGACCAATCATTGGGATATTTAGGATGTAGTTTGAAATCTATTTGTTTTTTTAATTTGAAAGGGACCCATTAGTACTCCTCAAAATTACACTATTGTATATTATTGTAAATCATATTTTGAATTGAAATAATGTTTTTTTTTATTATTCATAATAATATTTGGATACTTTATAAATTTTTAGCGTATAATTTCTTAGTGACAATGCAATGTAAATAATATTTTAGTATATAATGTTTAGTAGTTATAAATAAATAAATAAAATTCATATAATTATTCATAATTATACTATTTATAATTATGATGAATTATATTTATTGTTAAAAAAATTATCCAATGCATTTTACATCACATTTGTGTCACTCATCGATGTTAGATACGTAGGTCTTGCATCATTTTGTGATGACATAAGGTAGACATAGTTTCAACAAAAAAATAGTGCTCAAGTGGCACATTTTTTCTAATTCGATGCAACTAAATTTGTCTAGTCACATCGTGTTTGTATTAGTTTTGCAATGAAAAATTCAACATGAATTCTTACAAGAAACATGTAGAAAAAATCCCAAAAGGTCAAAGTATGACATAAAAATGAGCCAAAATGTAGCACTATTTGCACATTGTTTAGTAGTGAATAAATATTATTCATATAGTTTTTTAGGATAAGAAGGTGTAAGGAATTAAGTTCCTTGTACTTTGGGTAACTATATGTGTAAATCTATGATAGATGCACAAAATATTGAAAGAACGATTGCTCCTTTTGTTGAAAATTTTTGCCCCACAGCGAAATTGGCCAACTTGGGCCCACATTGAGCCAAAATGAGCAAAAATGGGTAAAAATATATTTTTAGTTTCAAGATCTTCTAAGGTCCCTTATGGCCTCCGGCATTACAAATTTCCAAAATCTCCTAAAGAAATTCGAAAAAATCAGTTAAAATGCCCATGAAACGGCCTCAAGGGTGATCAAGTTCAAAAGAGCTCGCTAAGCCGGGTCAGTTCTTGCATGGCTCAAGTGAGTTCATAGCCCGACTTGACGAATTGTTGGAGGCCTAGTACATCGATCTGAGTAAAAGAAAGGTCAAGTTCCTTGATCTCGACCGAGGCAAGGGAATTACATAGGGGTGATGTGGCATGTTCGAAATCACAAGGATGGATCTTGGTTTGAATCAAGCGAGTGAAGATAGGAAATTTGGCCCAGGATCGAAGGTGAGCTTGTCGCAGGAACTCTGTGTGAGGGAGAATATGGGATTTGGCACAGAAAGGTGTATGGATATCTCGACGTCGATGAAGGTCAAAACAAAGAGCTTGGGCTTCGAGTCGAGAAAGTAAAAATGGACCTGGTGGGATGGAGTCAGTCGTAGGAGAGTTAGAGTGGCTTGTCATGGAAAGCTATGGAGATCGACCATAACAACATGGGAGTGGCTCGTCGAGGTGAGCCGTGGTGATGATGATAGATTTTTTCCGGTTTGAAAGGATGGAGATGAGCTCAACGTGGATTGAGATTATGCACAGAGAAGGATCTCGGGTAGTTTAGTACACCAAGTGAGTTGTGAGCGAGGAAGGCCAACTCGATTGGGTGGCAAGGAATTTTTGGGGTCGATTGGGTTGAAGATTTTGGAGATTCTAAGGTAATCCCTTTGAAATCTCGCGAAGAAAAAAATAAAAATGAGTAAGAATGCTTGAAATCCCAAAATGCCGAAGTATGAAATGTCTCGGTGTTTTGAGGTCAAAGATCCTTTCGCGGTCAACAAAGATAAGTTTTTAGGACTCGTAAACCAAAAGGTCTAAACTCGCCTTTTGGTGAGAAAATTTGTTGGGTGGAAAAACTTGTGGATTTCTTTCCAATGCTTTGGGAATCTAATTCCCTCTACTTAATTGGTGCAAATGTCATATATGCATGCACGAGTAAAGGTGGATTTTCTGGTGGCCTTGTGGCCAAGGATCCAACAGGCACTCCACGAGACCTTGCGAAAAAGCTAGTAATATCTTGCTAGGGAATAATTTGTTTGAAGAGTGGGAAAGGGAGTGAGAAAAGAGGTAGGGGAACTAATGTTGCAGGTAGAAAATCAGATTCCTGCACACACTAGTTAGAAATTTCATCACATGCACTAAAATTAGGAAGAAACAATACTGCAAACAACAATAAGACCAATTAGAATTTAATGAACACAAAGTATCAGTAAACCCCTTAGTCAAAAAAGGCTTGAAAATCCTTCTTGTATTGATGCTCAAGTAGAAATTGTACATAGTATGAGAATGGAAGACATTGAGAATAGGGGAAAAGTGGCTAACTCTTTTCACTCATAAGTGAGAAAAATCTCTCTCATGAACTTACAAGAATACAACCAGCTAGAAGAATTTCAGAATTATAACCCCTTGGAATGAGGAGCTCATTATAATTTATAATTCTTTGGAATTCTCTTCGCCTACCCCCCATTGACCCTTCATATGTCATGAGACTTTTCATATTCTTAGGAGAACATTAAGTCCCCTTTTATAACTTAAGGGTGACTTATTACATTGAAAACATTCAACCCCCCAACATCAAATTAGAACATTGAGGAGAGAGGAAGTTGGGGGATGAGAGAGAGAGAGAGACAGAGAGAGAGAGGGAAGGAGGAAGGATGATGTCGATGATGATAGATTCTTCCTCTAATAAAGCTCGCTGATCCTTCCAGATGACTCGATGAAACACTCCAATGTGATGAACTCTGAATCTCTGAACTCTTGCGCATGCTGAAGAACTTCCTTTGGATGATGTGTGAACACCGTGTTTAAATACATTGTTGCATGACTCATTTGGTGACCATGGGCATCACTCATGGAGATCCACTCTGAACAAATCTTGTCCTGACTCCCTACAATGCTACTTTGCATTGCTCGGCTGATTCGGACATGATCCTGATGAAGCATCTTATGAATGATTTGACAGTTTTGATTGCAAATTCCACCTCCCGCATACCAATTGAAGCATAAAATGAGTGTCGAAATACATTGTTAACATCCTCACTATCACGTACTTTGCATAGTATGATGATAGAGACGAAATGTTTTCTATCTCTTACTTGAAAGCGAAAGGCTGCACTGGATTCTTCCCTATCCATTTATGCTTCATGATTTCTTTAGAAAAAACAACTTACTATTTTTAGTAAGTATGAAAAATCAGCTTCCTCGAACCTCAATTGGATGTTGCAACTCATATTTCCCTATCTCCCTACATTCCTCTCACCTTCTGGATCAATTTTCTATTTTTGGTAGGTGCTCATGGGACCACTTACTATTTTTAGTAAGTTTCAATTTTGGACCAAGATGACCATTTCAGTGATCTCTCCTTGTAATACATCTTCTGTGTTTAATGCCTCTTTTGCAGTTTCTTTAATTGACGACTTTCCTGAAATGGTAGTCCTCCATGTAAAAGACCTATTATTTTTAGAAATTGAACCTTTGTTGGTCGGATCACCTGGGATTTTTTTTTATATGGGTTTTTTCCCAATATCGCCCCTTTGAAATCTTGGACCTATCCGCTCAATAGTTTGGGAGATTTTAAAGTTTTAAAATTTTGACTTGGCAGTAGTGCTTCTGGACATGACACCCATTAATGGACCCCAAAAATTACAGGTCTGGTTTTATTCTCTATTTGAAAAAAATTATATTTTTGATATGGGTTTTTTCTTCTTGTGCTCTAGGTGAAATCTTGTTTCGATCCGCCAAGAAGTTTAACGGGAAATCAACTTTTTCTTCGTTGAGCCGAAAAAGGAGATTTCTTCATTGTGAATGATTTATGGCACAAGAGGAGTGTCTAAAGGTATGTTTCTGATGGTTTTGGATAGAGGAACAAACATAAAAATGGTTTTTCAATTCTTGCATCTGTTTGCAATATTTCTCCAAGTTTTGATTTCACGACAATGAGGATTTTCTATTGTTCTTCTTCTCCATTCTTTGTTTCTTCTTCTTAGCTCGATGAAAAATCCTTCTGAGACCTGTATATCACCATGGGAAATGTATTTTGATGCCTTATTTGATAGTTTTGAGCTTTGGAAATGGTGGAGTGATGGTAGGAAGTTGCAGAGGAAGTGTGTAGATATGGTTGTGCATGAGAGTGTTAGAAGTTAGAAGCGGGAAACAGGTGAGTATTTAAAATTTTAAAATTAAAGATGAGAAGGAGATGGATGAATTTTTCAAGGTTTTATTTCCCTGACATTTGATGTATGTGAGGGAAATAAAATTCCACGGTGAGTAAGGTAACGACACGTGGCGGGGATCTGACGACAGGGAATGAAGGCTTAGGAAATCAGCTTTAAAATACTGAGGGGCTGGAAGTTGGTCATATGGGTGACCAGAAGTCTCCCTTAGGGGGCTGGGAACATTTTTCAAGGTTTTATGTCCCTGACCTATGAGGGAAATGAGGGACATAAAATTCCATGGTGCTCCTGGAGCTGACACGTGGCGAAGATCCGACGGCAAGGAATTTGAGCTCCCACAAGCACCCGGGGTGAACTGGCGATCCTGGAGGTTGCATGAGGATCCAAAGGTCATATGGAGGCTAGGAAATTTTTCAAGGTATGATGTCCCTGAGTTTGAGGGACGTGAGGAATGAAAAAATCCTGCTAGGCTTCTGGAAATGACATGTGTCCTCCCAAAATTTGGCTAACTCCGAACTCGCTCCAAGAGGACAACTTAAAATGACGATAACTTGAGCTCTGATGGAATTTTTAAATGAAATTTTATACGATCCTCACTAGAAATAACATTTTAAATCCAATAGATGGGGTTTCAGGTATTTATTCCTCAATTTGATCCCTAAAAAAGAGGATTTTTTTTATTTGGTACTCTACCTATTGGGAAAAACTGCTTTCAAACCCAATTCACCAAAGTGTTGTGAAAAAATAATTTCATCATATTGTAGGAATTGTAATTACCATTTTGAATATGTTTTCTTTTTCTCCTAACTCCATCCAAAGCTCCTAGAATCATCTTCAAATTTTCAAGTAGTTGTTTTGGCTTCATGCACCGCCTACGCCTGTGAACCCTAATTTTGGTGAAACTAGTCCAAACTCTCCAAATCTTCCTTGAATCTTCAAAAATCACTTCCATGATGTTTCTAGGCATTCAATTCACCTCCATGTTGGATTTGGATCCTTTTTTTGCTTCAAGAGGTTGCTCCAGTCCTGGGAAGGCCAGTGATAGCCCTTCCCAACACTGCCCAGAGATAGCATTTTTCAAGAACTCCTAAAATCACCTGGGGTTGAATTGAATTTCCTAATTCACCTAGGGGGATGTGTTAACATCAACTGGGATGTCATCATAACTAACTGGGTAGACTTGGGGTGCCTCGAAATGGTAAAACATGAAAAATTTGGTACAGGGGTATCGTTGTCATCTTAGAAATTGTCAATTTCCTGTTGCACACATTTGCATGGTAACACCCCTGAGTTGACATCCCCAAATTTCAAATCATAGAAATCTGAAAGGGTGGCTGAATTGGTGCAATGAGTGGAGTTCGGGGTTGGAGTCTTAGAGCTTCGGGGTCACCATATTTAGAGGTGGCTTTTGAGGATTAAGTGATGAAAAGCCCGAAGTGGGTACATTGGAAAGTCCGAAGAAAAGGGCTCAAAACCCCCAAAAATATTGCATTCCCACCCAAAGAAAAGTCAAAATCTACCAATTTGTCATCGATTTCCAAGCCAATGCATGAGTGGCGGTAAGTGGAAGGAACATTAGGCACCAAGCTAGGTAATAAGCAAAACAAGGATAATGTGTTGACACCCATAATTGGTTTGACAGGATGCAACAAGATGGCTCCATCGCGAATAGGATTGGGCAAGTCACACTCATGCAGAGTTCGGTGGGTAGGAAAACCAACTTGATGGAGCTTAGAAAACCCTAAATTGTGCCCAACTCCAAACCGAGATAACTTTAACAATTATTAACAATTTTCAACAAATTTATACTTTTTGGAAAGGTTAGTCAATGTACATTTTGATGGTGATGACTAAATCCAATTCCCGGTGGATAAATGAATTTAAAATCTAGTCAAATATCCAAGGTGAAAATGGTATATCTTCTAATGTACTCAACCATTTCTTGTAAATTTATAGTCGTTGGAAAGGTGTTTTCGGGATCTATAGTATGAGATCATCAAATTTCAGATTTTTGGGGTTATGGACCTCCAAAAATGAAGAAATATACAGTGGTGGGTGAAGTCATTAATGGAGGTTGGTGAAAGTAGGGTCATGATGAAGCTACATGAACTAGACTAGACCAAAGGTGCAATCACAATAGATTTCTTCAAGCACAAGGCAACCCCATTAATGGAGCAAAGATTTTGGAGATCTCCAAGCACTCATTACAAGATTAAATAATGAATTTTTATGGGTTTTTGGGAAATTTCAGGATTTTTTTTCTCTCTCTCCTCTCATCAAAATTTATTCTATAAATATTGTAAGGGGTTGCACATGCAAAGGGTTATTAGGGCCTCTCTTCCATTCACCTCATTCTTCTTGGGGCTTCAAGAATTCATTTAATCTATGTAATGGCTTCATGCCTTCCCCTCCCAAGCAATGTACTGTGTAAAATCTTCAAGAGCAATAAAAGTATACTTGTGTTAATTATCTAGCCTTTTATGTTTTATTTTTCTTGCTTACCTCTCATTGTCAATAGTTGGATGTGCATTTCTTATATTCATTACATGATAACATGGTTGTGTTTAGTTTGGAATGGTGAATGTTTACACTTTGGGCTGTGATATAGTTTTCTATCCTTCCCTTAGTGTATTAGTGCAATTTTGGTATGTGTTGCATCTTGTCCAACCTCCCAAAATTCACTCTTTCTCCATTTGTAGGGTCAAGAAGTGGCTAGCACTCCTCCTCTTGGTGTATCACCACTTTAGTGTAGGATTTACTTTCATGCAATCCTTCTTTCACTATCCCCTTGGAAGCATTAGGTTAGGGTTAGTGAATAGTTTTTCTTGCATTAAGAGTAGTTAGTGGAAGGTAGGTTAGGAGTAGGAACTAGCCTTCTCAGAGATCTATCCCATTTCGCAATGTCCCACACTCAGGATAGTTCAATGTTGTGCAATCACGCCGAATTCCCCACTCAAACTCGAGGCCATTATGTGGGTGTTGTGATTTTGCATCAACAGTTTTGGCATGCTTGGTGGGACAACTCTAGAAGTCAAAGTTTCAATTTTTAACAAGTTGTTCTACTACAAAAACTTGTCACATCAAAGCCAAATAAAAAAGAAGAAGACATTTTTGGAGGTTTCCTTGCACTTCAGAATTTGGAGGTTGCGATTCTCGGATTTTGGAGGTTTCTCCTACAGTTCAAAGTCCAAAATCACTTTTGGAGGGCTTAACATGTGAAAAATGGGCTCAAACTTCACTAGATGATAGATTGGGAGCTAAAATTCAAAATGGTATCCTCATATTTTTGAAATTCTCATTTATGGAATTTCAGGATTTTTTAAATTTTGTGATTTTGGGTTTCTAGATTTTAGAGGTTTGTAATTTTTGGAGGTTTCTCATTTTAGACTTTTGGATACTCTTTGTAACTTTGGGTTTTGGAGTTCTTCTACTTTGAATTTGAGAGACTGTGGCATTTCGTGATTTTAGAGATCATTTGCAGCTAGACCAGTTCAACCCCCATATCCATTTTTGAGCCTTTCGAGGTGTGCATTTTAGTAATCATATTCATCTCATCAAGTTGTTGTGCACTTGCTATAATTTTAGTCTTTAGACACACACATGCAAAGCCCAACCGCTGGCGAATCCGTCTAGATAACAAACCCATTTCTATGAGTAGCAGACATTCATTTTATTCACCATCCAATTCCATCCATTTTTCTCCTTTCCATCTCTTTCATTTTCTTCCTTTCCATCTCTTTCATTTTCTTCCATTCATGAGGTCTTGCAGTCATGGCTTCATTTGCCTCATGGGATTCACATCCAAGGAAACAACAAGATTAGTGCAATACACCCCATGATTTGCAAAACTCATTCCCATGGTGCTATCAACCATCTCGGATCTATGTTATGATGAATATCAATATTGGGCATATTTCAACAAGTAAGACACAAATCAGTTTGGTTATATGCCAAACTATCCAGCTATTGGAGAGTAGGGGTATGCAGATTTTAGAGGACATTCTTCACTCGGAGATGTTGAGTTACAAATGAATATCCTCAAGATGATGGAAAGTATGGTGCAGTCTAGGGCTTCATCTCAAATGAAGGCATTCAAGATTGGATTCAGGGCCCCTTGTCCATGGGAAGGCCCCTTTCCATATTATCTTAGCCCGCAGGAGAAACTAAGCTTCATAGTTGAGATGTTACCCCAACTAGAAGGATGGATCGAGGACATGCAAGTCAACCTTATCTACATAAAACCCCTGCATTATCCTCTCATAGTTATTTTCCTTTGTCCCAATCAATATCATTTCAACCCAAGCCCCAATTTCCAAGTTTCCCATTTGTTGCACCTATTGTGGATTCCACTTCTCTATCTTCCACCCTTCCATCTCATCTCAGTTCCTCAATCCTCTTCCCTTTTAAAAACTAGCCCCCTCCACAAGAGAAAATTTGTAAACCCATTCCACCATTCCCACCACCAACTAAACAAAAATTAGTAGTGACCCAACCCACCCCTCCACTTGCATTCCCAAATCCACATCGGGAAAGGGCTCAAAAAACCAGTCAAGAAGAACAACAACAAAAGGAGTCTAACATGGAAGAAATTCCTCAATTTTTGAAGAATTAGGATACTAAGCTCGGAATAGAAAAAATACCTCTACTAGTTAGGCCTTCAAATGAGTCTAAAGTTTAAGAAGAATAGATGGTGAAGACCGATCCGGTTGCAGCAGTTGTAGAACAAGAACACATTGAAGATGATCAAAAATCAGAGTGTTCATAATGTAGCATTCATGAGGGCACTTTGTTTTCAGATAATGTTGATCAAACATAGGTTACAAAATCATCCGAGGAAGAGAAAATAGTAGCTTCAAACAAGGAAAAAGAGCTCCATGTCCAGAAGGAAGATCTAATAAATTCAAATGGTTCCAATTCAAGGTATGTCATGCAAGGAATTCCTAGCCCTCTCTCCACTTCATCCTCTCTATATTTTCATTTTAGGGTGAATTTAAGCTTTCAAAATTTATATTCAAGGATGGAGATAATCATGACAAGCAGGTTGCATATTCAAAGGGTATCTTAGAGGAGGAGCATGTTCACACCATGGAGGAAAACATGTCAACTTCAAGGAATCTACAAGAGGATGAGATCATAGAAATATTTTTTCTTTCTTACTTTGATGAAAGTACATATTTTCCTTTTCCTTCATGTTCAATTGAAGGTGGCTTGTTTGATGAACCCATTAAGGAAGAGATCCTTGAATGCCCCAATGATAATGGTAACCCATGAAAGCAACAAATAGAGGAGTTTGGTGGTTCAAACCCTATGTTGAACAAGGAAGAAAAATGTCCAGGGAAAGCTTGTTCTCAAGAGGGGAAAGAGAAACTCCAAGGTCCAAGTGATGTACAATAGTCTTCAATCACTTGCATTGAGCTAACAACATCCCAATCAGAAGTTGCAAGTAGTCCCGAAGAGTTACGTGTTATAGATGAGTTTCTAATGGCCATGGAAGGGAATATGAAAGCACAACCCATTTCAAATAAAAATCCTCTTGGATTTGAATTTAAAGAATTAAATCTTCCAAAGAGCATACCAAAATCAGGGGAGGAACTCTCAAGTAAGCAACCATACTCAACCACGTTTAGTCGTCTGTCAATAGTTCCATTGGAGGCTGCAAGTGATTTTGAGGAGCTGTATGTTGAGGATTCATGCATTTCCATAGAGGGAATAGAGAATGAGGAAATCAATTCTTCCATACCATCCACCAAGGTGAAATATCGTTGTCTATATGTGTGCAAGAATAAGGAAATCCAATCATAGAAATCACCTTTTCCAAGAAGGTCTACATGAACATTTTCTTATTGAAACTCAGAGTAGCGGGCACATTTGAAAAACTAGAACATGTCCCATCAAGTACCTAGCTTCATTGAGGATAGAAACATAGTTTCCAAAACCAATCATGTTTACTTCCAAACATGAGGAGGATTTCCATAGTACAAGGATCAACACATTAGATACAATACCTTTAGGAGCCTCATGCAGATCATTCACAGGAGGGATTCGTTTGGTTCCTAGTTGATACCTTGACGATGTGGGTGGAAATTTGTTGCTATATCAGTTTTTCACTCATATGTACAGCCATGATCAATGTCAAATCATCTGCATGGCTACCTATTGTGAGAATGGTAAGCTACTTACATTTCCAAAGTGGCGGGGTTTGTTTGAACCTTCTCTCTCTCTGGTTATTTTAGGGTAGGAATAAGGTTTTTTTCAACATAATAAGTGCTTACGCACACTCTGCATGTCTACTTGGACATGTACGATTTTGTATTTTATATATAGTTTGTTTTTGTCTTGCTCTAGCACAGTACATGGTGTTTCAATAGGCCTCACACATGCAAAATAAGTTCATACTTGGGAAATAGTTATAGATCTCAAAAGAAAACAAATGCAAAGCAACTAAAATCAAGATTAAGGGCCGGTTTCACTAAGTTATCATTTTTGAGTCCTTCAAGATCAATCATAGGTGCACTTCTAAGCATCTCCATCGAATCAAAGAGTATCCTCAACAACATGCCACGAGTGGAACATTTAGAAGAAATAAAATTTAATAGAGTTCCATGATGTAATAATTTAAAAAATTTCTTATTCAAAAACCTGTAGCGTGCAATACATGCCAAGCAATCATCATTTGTGTGCTTTGTACTTGGTAGAATTAGGTTTCGGGACAGTCCATTTTAGTCTCACAGAATAGGGTTACAGAGAGGAACAGGTGAATATCTCAAGTCAAGACAATTTTCTGCTCTCACAAATCTTATCTTTAAGATTTTATTATGAAAATTGAGAGTGCAAAAAGTGGTTACAAGCGGTCTCGAGTTTCAAATTCAAAGCAGGTCAAATTGTTTACGGGTATACAAAGTGACTGCTCCTAATGGACATGCTAAGGTTATTAGTTCTAAACATCTAGCAGTAAGACATCCCCACGAGTCACCAAATTGTTGACAATTTTTCCCCCTAGGAAAAATTGGCCAACCCGGGCCCACATCTGGCCAAAATGAGCAAAAATGGGTAAAAAGATATTTTTAGTTTTGAGATCTTCTAAGGTCCCCTTATGGCCTTTGGTAGTAAAAATTTCCAAAATCTCTTGAAGAAATTCAAAAAAATTAGTTAAAATGCCCATTGAAGGGCCTCAAGGGTGATTGAGCTCAAAAGAGCTTGCTGAGCTGGTCGCTTGCATGGCTCGGGTGAGTTCGTAGCCTAACTTAGTGAGTTGTTGGAGGCCTAGTTCATCAACGGTCACAAAAGGAAAGTATGAGCTCCCAAGTTCGGCCGAGACAAGGGAATCACATCGGGCAATGAAACATCATTAAAAGCTGCAAGGATGGAGCTAGGTTTGAATCAAGCGGGTGAAGATAGGAAACTCAGCCCAAGATCAAAGGTGAGCTTGTCATAAGAACTCTATGTGAGGGAAACAATGGGATTGACATTGCGAGGTGTATGGAATAGTTCGATGTCGGTGAAGGTAAAAATGAGGAGCTTGGGTTTCTAGTTGAGCAAGCCAAAATGGACCCGATGAGATAGAGTTAGTCACGGAGAGTTGAAGTGGCTTGTGTGGCAAGCCAGGAGATTAAACACAACAAGATGGGAGTGGCTCATCGAGGTGAGCTGTGAGGATGATGATAGAGGTCGGTTTGGTTTGAAAGGATGGAGATGAGCTTGATGTGTATCGAGCTCATGCATAAATAATGATCTTGGGTAGTTTAATGCATCGAGTGATCCATGAGTGAGGAAGGTTGACTCGATCGGGATGGCGAGGAAGTTTTTGGGGCCATTGGCTTGAAGATTTTGGAGATTTAGAGGTAAGCCCTTTGAAATCTTAGTGAAGCAAAACAACAAAATGAGTGAGAATGCTCAAAATGCCGAAGTCTCAAACGGCTCATAGTTTTAGGGTCAAAGCTCCTTTCGGGGTCAACAAAGAGCAGCTTTTGGGACTCATGAGCTAAAAGGTCTAAACTTGTTGAGTTGACATCGTCAAATTTCAAACCAATGAAATCCTAAAAGGGTGAATCATGTGGCACAATGAATTGAGTTTGGGGTTAGAGTCTTCGAGCTTTGGGGGTCACAAAATTCGAAGGTGGATTTGTGGATTCAACAATTAAAATATGAAGTGGGCATGTTGGAAAGTATGAAAGAAAGGGCTTGAAACCCCAAAAATATTACATTCCTTCTCGAATCAATGTCAAACTCTGTCAAGTTTTCATCGATTTTCAAGCCCATGCATAAGCGGTAGTAGGTGGAAAGAGCATTGGGAACCAAGCTAGGCAATAAACAAAGCAAGGATAAGGTGTCAACACATAGAATTAGTTTGATGGGGATGTAACAAGCTAGCTTGGTGGTGAGTAGGATTGGGCTAGTCAGATTTGTGCAGAGTTCAGTGGGTGGGCAAACCAGCTTGATGGAGCTTAGAAAACCCTAAATCACGCCCATCTCCAAATTAAGCTAACTTTCACAAGTCTTAACCATTTTCAGCAAATTTATACTTTCGGAAAGGTCATCCAGTTGTATGTTTTTATGGTGATGACCAAATCTAGTTCTTATGATAAATGAAGGTAAAATCTAGTCAAACATCCAGGGTGAAAATGGTATAGCTTCCAATGTACTCAACCATTTCTTACAAATTTATGGTCGTTGAAAGGTGATTTGGGATCTATAGTATGAGATCATCCAATTTCAGATTTTGGGGTTCTGGACCTTTGAAAATGAAGATAAATGAAGTGTTATGTGAATTCATTAATGTAGGTTGGTGAAAGTATGGTCATCATGAAGCTACATGAATTAGAATAAACCAGAGGTGTAATCACAACAACTTTCTTGAATCACAAGGCAACCCCATTAATGGAGCAGAGATCTTAGAGATATCCAAGCACTCATTTCAATATTAAATAATGTATTTTTATGGGTTTTGGGGTAATTGTGGGATTTCTTTCTCCCTCTCTCCCATGTAGAATTATTTTATAAATATTGTAAGGGGTTACACATGCAAAGGGTTATTAGGGCCTCTCTTCCATGCACCCCATTCTTCTTATGGATTCTATCCTTCCTTTAATCTATGTAATGGCTTCATGCCTTCCCCTCCCAAGAAATGTACTGTGTAAAATATTCAGGAGCAATAAAAGCATACTTGTGTTAAATATCTAGCCTTTTATGTTTTATTGTTCTTTCTTACCTCTCATTGTCAACAAATGGTCAGGCATTTCTCATATTCATTACATGATTACATGGTTGTGTTTATTTTGGAATGGTGAATTGTTTATAATCTAGGCCTGTGATATAGTTGTCTATCCTTCTCTTAGTGTATTAGTGCAATTTTGGTATGTGTTACATCTTGTCCAACCTACCTAAATTCACTCTTTCTCTATTTTCGTGGTCAAGAAGTGGCTAGCACTCGTCTTAGTGTATCACTACTTTAGTATAGGTTTTAATTTCATACAATTCTTCTTTCTATGTCCCCTTGGAAGAATTAGATTAGGGTTAGTGAGTAGTTTTTCCTACATTAGGAGTAGTTAGTGGTAGGTAGGGTAGGAGAAGGAATCGGAATTCTCTGGAGAGATATCCTGTTTCACATTGTTCCACACTTAGGATAGTTCAATGTTGTGCAATCACACCGAATGCCCCACTAAAACTTAGTCCATTTAGGTAGTGCTGCAATTTTTCATCAACAATTTTCAACATGCATCCTTATTTAAAAATACCCTCCTTTGAGAACAAAAATTTCATAAACAATAATCTTCAACTCCTCAACATTCTCTCATGTACCCACTATTAAAGATTATTTGGAGGAATGTAATGACGAGTTTGAAGTTAGGAGGAGATCATATGCAAGGATGAATTTGCTTCAAGTCGAAAGTTTCCAATTAGATCAAAATCAAAAGACATGATTGATGATGATTTTGACTTGTGTGAGCTTGAATTTGAGATATATATTCAGTACACTCCTATTCCTATCATAGATTAGTCTTAGAAAAATAAAGACAAGATATATGATATTACAACACCAATGATCATAAGGACAAGAATTTTGTACCAAAAAATGTAGAGTTTAAGTATGTGGAGAAGTTTGTTGTACCTCAAAGTCATCAAAATATATCTTCTTCATCAATTCAACACCCTTCTAGTACAAAATTCTACATTTTTACACCAAGACTTGACCCTATGCCAAAATAAGAAGATCATCCAACTGAAGATCCATTAGAAAATGTGGACAAAGGAAGTATCTCTAGGCAGAAATTGACCATAAGGAAAGCTCATGTATCTCCACATGTATCAAGTGATAAAAATTCTTCTATTGAATTCATACTTATGTAGATTCATGTTCCTTCTCCATATCTCATTCTAAATGTACAAGTTTAAAGATGAATTGAAGCTTCCATCACTAAAAATTTATTTACATGGGTGTAAAATCTTGTTGAAATGAAAAGTAAAATCCATCCAAAGGTGATTACTCCATATTATGATTCTATGGATTTTCTTCTCCAAAGAACATCAACTCCATAGAAGGAAAATATAACTTCTCAACTTGTATTAGATTCATCAAGAAAATAATTTGTTGAAATTGTAAAACCCATTCTTGATAAGAGTGAATTTGAACTGACTCTAGTAGAATATGATTTAACATGGATCTCATTGGGAGAAGCTACTCTAGAAGAAGATGTACATAATCTGAAATTTGTTTCAAGGGTGATTAATAGGGTAGATAAAGAAAAAAACATAAGAGAGGCTATATGAACACGTACATACCCTCACATAATATAAAATCCTTTCTCTCTTCATATCCTATTCCAATATCATCTCTTCCATCTTCTACATTAGTAGAAGAAATTGATACTAAAGCCATTGTTGAAATTCACAAACACACTTGGAGGGGTGAAATCATGTGATCATGGATAAAAAAATTATTAGCTAATGGATCAAATTTCATATATGAAACATAAAAAGAATATGAAAACTCGGTGGAAGAATATAAAAAATTAAATACTAAAATAGAGAATGTATAAAAAGAAGCCAACTTGTGGGTTAGTTTGACACAAGATGTAAGGATCATGGTTTTAAATGATGAGAAAATCATTCTCTCTTACAATATTTTTGATGATTCAAGAAAAAAATATCTTAGACTTAGTCCGAAAATTTTGAGTGGTGGATCAAAGTATTAGAAGCAGGTCAACAACCCTTCAATCCTATATATATAAAAGGGTGATGCTTTGAAAGATGAAAAATTTATAGATATAAAGGATCTTCATTGTGATCTATTTCAAGATAATTCTTCAGAACTCAACACATCAAATTCTATAAAAGAACAATTCAAAAACTCATCAAAGAATAACTATTTAGTGTTGAAAATATTAACCAAGAGAAGATGTATAAAATCTCTAAGATGCACAATGCGGTAGTGGAATCTTTCAAAAAATTAATTCAATTCAGAGGTACCAATGATGAAATGTTAAATACTATATGGAATTAACTTCACAATATCTCCGATACCAAATAATTCAAAGGAAAGAGATTCAAGTAGGGGAAGTGACTAGATTCAAGATGATTATTCCAAAATTTTTAAGCTTATTGCTTCCTCCTAGTCCTCACAGTCTTCTACTAATGAACAACTCTTCTATTTTTGTGTTGTAATTTTGGTATTCATTTTCCTTGAATTATAAATTATAAAATTCACTTAAGTGACACATATAGGGAAAAATGAAATTTAAAAGTGATAAAATATTACTAAGAGGTAGTTATGAACCATATCTCTTATTTAAAGAGGAGCTCATTTCATTATAGGGGGTTGGTATTTTCTAGAAACATATACAAAAGATAACTTATATCAATCTCCTATTTTTTTATATTCTTTGTTCTAAAATTTACATTTTATACAAAAAGTAATATAAAATTGTGAGTTCACTTTTCCTAAGAGATTTGCTAAAATTTGTGTTTATATGTGTCTAGATCATATTAATTCTTCTATGAGATTATTTGATCTATGGGTGATTAATTTTCTATTATGAAATTTTATAGTTTTCCTTATAATTGACATGCATGAGAATTTAAATATATAAATCTAAATTTTAAAAAGTGTAGTCTACTTCTTCTCCCTTTTGAATTTATCCTCTTTATTTTTTTTCTCTTCTACTTTTCCCCTTTTCAATAAGTATAAAAAAATGGGATTAAAACCCCAACATCAAGATAGTTTAGTGTAAATATTATGAACAATCTTGCATTTTTCCATTTTGGATTTCAATAAGGGAACCTCCACAGACAATATAAGAGGGACTTTCAATAACTTCAATAAAGTTGTTGAGTTCCTATTTTGTTAAGAAAAATTATTCCACCAACAATAAGTAGTTGAGGTTAAAATTTAGACATAAGTCATTATTCTTCTAGGTGTAGGGTAAGTGCACCAATTTGGGGGCCAAAAAGTGGACACAAAAGTGAAAATGAGAAAAAAAAATGTATGCATTTTGCAATAATGCGTACACATTTTGTTTTCTTAGGCTTGGTAATTCACGAACCTAAAACGCCTATGTGTTTTTGAAACTATAAACTAAATAAAAACTTGAGCCCTCCCTCATTACCCCCACAAACATGATTTTGACAACAAACCCCTGTAGTCATGTTTTCTATTCTGTTGGATCTAGCTCCCATGATCATCTGCAAATCACCGCAAAGATTGGAATCGACAATGACACCATGGAGAAGAGGTAGGCAAAATTCTTTTCTATAAATTGCATTGAAATTTGGTAATTATATAGTATAATTTGAATTAAATACATGTTTTTTTATTGTTACAGTTCCACCTCAACCATAACCAAACCATACAATTCCTGTTAACCCTCCTAGCCCTCCAATAGTCGTTGAACATCCCCTGGGTAGTCATGAGGATTTAGTAGCCCATATAGTGGAAAAGATTGAAATTGAGGAATTAATTAAAAATGAGGGATTCCCATTCTACAAACCCCCATCGTGCCTCTCTTACAAACACATTGGAGGCATTAGTGGCTCAAGTTGATGTGACAATGAGTCAAATTGATCGTTAGACATCTTATAGAGAGCATTGTAGGGAATATTACACCAAAAAATTGTCATATGCAGATGTAAGAAAAAATAAATTACAAAATACCTCATATGTGCCTTATTCACGGACCCCTAAACCAATTTGCATGTTTCATTGTCATGCAAATGATTTCCAATCCACTGGTGCAAAAGTGATTTGATAAAAATAATTTTTGGGACTGATGGTGGATGGTGTTTGATTTTCCACCTTGCAATAATAACGAGATTCCAAGTTATACTTCTTGAGGAAACTCTATTGCGATTTTATCCTCAACGAGATCTTGAAATTTGATTTCCATGATTTTTCAAGGGCCAAGGAAAAGGCTCTACACATGATTGACCAGGTGCACAACGTGTACCTATTGAGTAGGGTAGAGTCCCAACAAAAATCCCCTCATCCCGAGACTGTCCTCCAGCAGTTGAATGAGACAATATATATTGATACACTACACACGCTTTAGTTTTTATCTCGATACCCTTGTTTGACATACGAGGGAGATTTTTGATACAGATGTTCGTGGAGGTACACAGAGTATTCCTCCAGGAAGTACTAGCATGAGGCCACATATTTACATGTCATGTGGTAGCATATGCTTGGGGCCCGAGGAGGATGATACTTTCATGCATATTGGTGTTGGTGGAGTTGTCGTTGGTGGTACACATGATAATGTCACTATGTCAGACACCTTTTTGAGTGATACATTTGGATTCTAGACATCGGCGACACCTTCACAGGTATTTGTTATTTTTTATTATGTATGTTACAAAAAGATCTGAGTACTTGATTTACTTATATATGTTAAATTTTTAAAATAATTGTATTTTTACATGTATGCATTGATATTACAAACGTGTGTGGGAGGGACGTCATCATCCCGACCATAGGTTGCAAGCACCATGCCTATGCATACATTCATAGAGGTAATTTAGAATGTTAATTGTGTAAAATTTTCATGTATGAAAATATATATAAATTTTGAACTCAAATATATGTCTATATATATGTATGTTCTTGTATATATATTATATATGCTCAACTAACTTGACATGATATATGTTTGATAAAGTTGATGACCTCACTAGACACACCACCATCTCTACGAGGAGTAGAGAAAGGTGTTGTCGCTTGCGATTTCATCTACACAACAACTCACCGAGGTATTCAAACTACATGTATTTTTTTAAATAGCTCATGTAATTCATAATAATGTTAAATTATTTTAATAATTTCCTTCATTGTAGCATCATGTAGATAATCAACATGACTGCATTATGTATACGCAGGAGTTACCTGTGAAAGGTAGCAACCCTGTTCATATGATTCGCAGTGTGGCATGGTAAAAAAATAGTTATATATTGATAAAATTAGTTAAAATATTTTCATTACACATACATGTACTTGGTGTAAGTTTTTTATTACGCATTTAAATTTTTATTATTAATATAGTTCTATAAGATAAATTTTATGTTTAATTTTGTGATTTTATGTGTATGTAGGGTCAACCCTTTCCATTTTTACTTTGAGGGCATAGACTCCTCAAGATAATCATTTTAATACCCTCATTCGTGATCCATCTCGAGCGTGAGATGATTTAGCATGACCAAGAGATTGTGGTAAGTGCATGTAAATGTAAATAGTTTCATTAGCATGGTCTTATACATGTTGAAAACTTATATATTAAGTTTTGACAAAAAAAAATTGTTTGCATTTACAAGTTCAACGGTGTGCAATTTTAGAGTGGAAGAGGACACATAGTTAGGCCAAGGAGGATCTGAAGTCATATACAAGATATCCATCTACGTCTAAGGGGGGACCTTCTTTGAGCAAGGTTAAGAGAGGGATAGATTTTGATGAATATGATATATGAGACCTTACATTTATGAGATTATTTTTGTATGAAACTAATATGATGTGCACTTGACAATATAAGACATTATGGATATTTTTTCATTTATTGGTGTTGTATACTAGCATTTTCAATGTATAATATGCATGAAACTTTGGAAATAAATATTTATATAACATGTATATAAAGAGTTATCTAATCTGAGTAATTATTCGTTCAATTTATCAATGTGTATATGTGTATTTACCTTACTTGTGCTTCTTCTTGCTCTTGGTCTCTTTATACTGGTTCCTATCTTATCATGCACCTACTACATTATTCAATGATTCTTATTCTTATCCCCTATTAAAACACCTTAGAAAATCATTAGGACCATCACTAACTTGATTCATAAGGCTCCAAACACCATTGTTGTTCATCTTACCAAAATTGTCAACTATGCCCCTTAAGATAATGTTTTTGCAACAAGAATGGATAGAAGGATATAAGGATACCCAGAAAGTATTACAAGCTTCATTATTTCACTTTTTCCATCCCTAAGGTGCTCCCAAAATCTCAGACTCCAACTCCTTCTACAACTCCTTAGAGCTCACCTTTTCACTTTTTACTCTTGAAGCACTAACTAGCCTTGTCCCACTGTACTATGTAGCATATATCCACTTGTATGAGGTTCCCAAGTGATGCAGAGCATCAACAAACACAACCATCTCTCAATGATATAATCAAGCAAATTATTCAAACTTGTCAAAAACTTACAAAAATGGCTTACTTCTTCTTAACAAGAACCTTGCTAAATCATGCAATTTTTAGTTTAAATGCTCAAATTGGCTTAGGAAATAATGTTGATGCAGGAACCTTGCATACATGCTTAGATCACCCAAAATTTTTCTTAGAGGTGAAAAAACAAATTTATCATTCACTTCTCTCAATAGTTCACACTTTGCAAATACTAGCTCAATATGCCAAAAAGTAATAGGGTTTCATGTCAAAACTGTGGTTTTGGATTATTTTCAGTATATAAACTCCACATGCACCTTATAATACCTATTTCAGTCTTTTACAAACACATTTCAATCAATTTCTATTCCTTTTGTCATCATTCAATCCACTTCTCATATTCTTTATCATGTATGGGATTTGTTTTGTTCTTAGACTCTCACTCTTCCTATACTCTATACTCCTTTCCAAGTTTTGACTCTTTCTTAACTACATTGAACTTCATGCCATCATCATTCTTGTATACACAAGGTTATTTTCCTCTTCTTTACTTCATATACCTAACTCACTCTTTTGAACTCTTGAGGATCTTACTTAAGTCTTGACCTGCAGTCCTTGCCTACTTTGTTACACTTATTTTTGCTTGATCTTGATCTAGGTTCTCTTAGACACTCCAAACTCATCCCCATTGATATCACTCTCACTCTTTTCTCCCAAACCACTCATCCATCCTTGTTCTTTTCACTTACTTCCAACTCCTTGCTCTATGGCTCTAAAGGAAACTGTCTCAGAACTCATAGTTAGGATCTGTACCACGTAGTCAAAGACCTCCTCATGTTTCTTTTCCCTCAAAGGATATTGCAATCAATTCCTTGGTTTCCATTCTTACTAATACCCTTATAATCATTACTCCACTCCTTTTCAAATTTTAATCTCTCCCAACAACTTTGTCCCAAGTTAGAGATTTAGACTGTAACAATTTTCTACCATCCTGACTAAACCATGTTTTACTTCTCCTTGACATATAATTCTTTGAAGTGAGTTTATATCCTTGAGTATCTCATCATTGATAACCTAAAAAAACTATTCACACAGTTCTAATCTCATCAACATATAGTATTTCATCCATCTCCTCAAAATGTTATCATCAATATATTTCAAAATTTTCTCACACAATTAGAACTTCAATTAGTAAATTTTCCTCTCAAAAGTGAGAGTGAGAGAGAATGTAAGAGAGTGAGTGAGAAATAAAGAGAGGGAAAATCAGAGTGAGAGTGAGAGAGAGATACAACATTCAATAAGCCACTAAAATTAATCATTTAAGCACCACAACATAGTTAATAAGCCACAAAGAGAGAGAGAGAGAGAGAGAGAGAGAGAGAGAGAGAGAGAGTTAGAGCGAGAGAGACAAAGAGTGAGAGAGAGAGAGTCAAATAGAGTGAGATAAAGGTTGTGAGAGAAAGAAATAGTGACAAAGAGAGTGAGAGATTATGTGAGAGTGAAAACGAGAAAGAGTGAGAGTGAGAATGTGAGAGAGAGACAAACAAAGAGAGTGAGAGGTTTTCTAACACATTATTTTGCAAACGGAAGCTCATGGCACCAAAATGACTACACCAACACGTTCGGGTGGCAAGGTAAACACTAGTGGAGGCTTTGTTTTTGTGTCGTAAGGTGCCATTACTTCTAGGCTACTTCGTCCGAGTGTAGTCCCTTAAGAGCCTTGAGACCAAAAATGCTATAAGTTTGTTGGGTGATTTCTCGATCTCTATGGAACCTTGAGAGGTCTCTTCGATCCTAAACATATGTGTAGGGACCCTCAACAAAAATCAGTCTCAGTTTTTCCATCTTGATTTGGTTCTCTCGTTGTCCTATTGTTTACAACCGTGTGAAATATTACAGTTTGAGTCAATGTAAGGTTGTCAAGGCATTATTTTACAAATGAAATATCGTGGCATTGAACCAACTATACCAACACATATGGGTGACCTAGTAAACTCTAGTGGAGGATTCGTTTTGGTGTTAGATGGTGTCATTGCTTCAGCTGCTACATTATGCAGGCATAGTCCCTTAAGATCCTTGAGACAAAACAATGGTATAACTTCACTTTGGGTTATTTCTTGGTCTCCATGGACCTAGAGAGGTCTTTTCTGATCCTACACCTCTATATAAGGACCCTCTACAAAACCATATATCAGTTTCATCCATCTCAATTCAATTCTCTCGTTGTGTTATTGTTTATAACAGTGCCAAATATTACAGTTTGAGTTAGTGTAAGGTTGTCTAATGCATTATTTTTCAAACGGAAGCTCATGACATCAAACTCACTACACTGACTCGTTCGGGTGGCTATGTAAACCCTATTGGAGGATTTTTTTGGTTCCAAATGGTGTTTTTTCTTGTGGACTACTTCGTCTGGGAGTAGTCCCTTAAGAGCCCTAAGACTAAAAAAGGCTATAACTTTGATGGGTGATTTCTCAGACTGCATGGAACCTAGAAAGGTCCCATTAGATCCTACACCTATATGTCAAGACCCTATACAAAATCCTATCTCAGTTTTTTCCACCTCTATTCAGTTCTCTTGTTGTGTTATTGTTTGCAACAATGTCAAATATTCAGTTTCAATCACTATAAGGTTGTCCAAGGTTTTATTTTTCAAATGGAGGCTCATGGCAACAAACCGACTAGACCAACATGTCCAGTGGCTAGGTAAATTCTAGTGGAGGCTCTCGTTTTGGTGTCGAATGGTTTCGTTGCTTCTAGACTACTTCATCTATTGGGTGTAGTCCCTTAAGAGCCCTGAGACCAAAAAAGGTTATAACTTCAATGGGTGATTTCTTAGACTGTGTCACTGGAAAGTTCTTATTAGATCGTAAACTCCATGTTGAGAATCTCTACAAAATTGTGTCTCAGTTTTTTCCATCTTGATTCATTTCTCTCGTTGTCCTATTGTTTGCAATTGTTGTGTGCAAATATTGTAGTTTGAGTTAATGTAAGGATTTCAAGGCATTATTTTTCAAACGGAAGCTTGTGGCACAAAACCAACTACACCAACACATTTGGATGGCCATGTAAACACTAGTGGAGGCTTCATTTTGGTGCCGGATAGTGGCATTGCTTAGGACTACTTCGGCCCCTAGCGTAGTCCCTTAACATCCCTAAGACCAAAAAAGGCTATAACTTTGACGAGTGATTTATTGGACTCGTGGCATCTGGAAATGTCTGTTAGATCCTACACCTCCACATCAGGACTCCTAAAAATATTGTCTCTATTTTTTCCATCTTGATTTGGTTCTCTTATTGTCCTATTGTTTGTAACCGTGTCAAATATCACGGTTTGAGTCGGTGTAAGGTTGTGGAACGCATTATTTTGCAAACAAAAGCTAGTGAAACTAAAATGACTACACCAACACATTTGTGTGGCTAGGTAAATGCTAGTGGAGGCTTCATTTTGGTGTCATACGTTGTTTTTGCTTCCAAACTACTTTATCGGGAGTAGTCCCTTAAAAGCTATGAGACCAAAAAAGGCTATAATTTCAACGGGTGATTTATCGGACTCCGTGGCATCTAGAAAGGTTCTATTAGATCCTACACCTCGTGTCTAGACCCTATACAAAATATTGTCTCGGTTTTTTCCATCTCAATGCGGTTCTCTCGTTGTCTTATTGTTTGCAATCATGCCAAATAATGTAGTTTGAGTTAGTGTAAGGTTGTCCAACGCATTATTTTACAAATGGAAGATCATGGCACTAAATTTACTGCACCAACATGTTTAAGTGGCCAGTAAATGCTAGTGGAGGCTTCGTTTCAATTCCGGATGGTGTCATTGCTTTCAGGACTACTTCGTCTCGGGCATAGTCCTTAAGAGCTCTGAGACTAAAAAAAAGGCTATAACTTTGATGGGTGATTTCTCGAGACTTCATGGCACTTGGGAAGGTCTTTTCATATCCTAAACCTCATGTCGGGACCCTATACAAAATTATGTCTTGATTTTGTGCATCTCGATTTGGTTCTCTCATTGTCTTATTGTTTACAACCATACCAAATATTGCAGTTTGAGTCAGTGTTAGGTTGTCCATCACATTATTTTGCAAACGAAAGCTCATGGCACCAAAATGACTACACCAACACGTCCATATAGCTAGGTAAATTCTAGTGAAGACTTTTTTTGGTGTCAGATGGTGTTGTTGCTTCCGGACTACTTCGTATGAGCATAGTCCCTTAAGAGCCCTAAGAGAAAAAAAAAAGGCTATAAGTTCACCGAGTGATTTCTTGGTCTCTTTAGCACCTAGAGATGTCTCTTCCGATCCTACACCTCTATATATGGACCCTCTAAAAAAAGTTGTCTTATTTTTCTCTATCTTGATTTGATTCTCTCGTTGTCCTATTGTTTGCATCCGTGTTAAATATTGCAATTTGAGTCAATGTAAGGTTGTCCAATGCATTATTTTCTAAATGAAATCTCATGGCACCAAACCGAATGCACTAAAATGTTCAAGTGGCTAGGTAAATGCGAGTGGAGGTTTTATTTTGGTATTAGATGGTGTCATTACTTTCGGGCTACTTCATCAAGGTGTAGTTCCTTAAGAGCCTTGAGACAAAAAAGGCTATAACTTTGACATGTGATTTCTTGGAATTCATGGCACCTATAAAGGTCTAGTTAGATCCTACACCTCTACATTGGGACACTCTACAAAATTATGTCTCAATTTTATCCATCTCAATTTGGTTCTCTTGTTGTACTATTGTTTGCAACCATGCCAAATAATCCAGTTTGAGTTAGTGTAAGGTTTTTAATGCATTATTTTGCAAACAGAAGCTTGTGGCACCAAACCGACTACACCAACACATCTGGATGACTAGGTAAATTCTAGTGGGGCATTGTTTTGGTGGACAATACTCCCAATGATTTCAAACTACTTCGTTTGAGCATATTCCCTTAAGAGCCCTGAGAGAAAAGCATAGTATAAGTTTTCCATGTGATTTCTCTATCACCATAAAGCACCTTGAACCTCTAGATTGGTACCCTCTACGAAATCCTGTCTCATTTTTTTCCATCTCAATTTTTTCCTATTGTTTGTAAAAGCACCAAATATTCCAAAGTGTGATTCAATGTAAGGTTGTCAGATACTATATTTTACAAATGGATGCTTGTGGCACCAAACCTGGAAGCACAAACATGTCAGGATTTCTTGGTAAATTCTTGGGAAGGTGTCTTTTTGATTCCCTATGCTCCCGGTGCTTTTGGGCTACTTCATCTAGGCATATTCCTTAAGATCCCTGAGAGCAAAAAATGATATAAGTTCACCGAGTGATTTCTCGGTCACCGTGACACCTTGAAAGGTCTCATATGATCCTACACCTCTGCATTGGTACCCTATATGAAATCTAGTCTTATTTTTTCCATATCAATTCATTCCTATTGTTGTCTTATTGTTTGCAAAAGTGTCGAATAGTCCATTTTGAGTTAGTGTAAGGTTGTCAGATGTTGTAGTTTGTAAATGGAATCTTGTGGCACTCGAATCGATGAGTTCACACACATCAGGATGTCCTTGTAAATTCTTGAGAAGGTTTCAGTTTGTTTCCCTATGCTCTTAGTGCTTCGGGAAACTTCATCCACCATATTTCCTTAAGAGCCCGAGAGCAAAAAATAGTATAAGTTTTTCAGGTGATTTCTCAATCACCGTGGCACCTTGAAAGGTCTTGTCTGATCCTACACATTTGCATTAGTACCCTCTACAAAACACCATCTTGATTTTTTCCATCTCAATTCGGTCCTCTCGTGGTTCTATTATTTGTAAAAGCACCAAATAGTCCAGTCTGAGTAAGTGTAAGGTTGTCGATGCTATATTTTGCAAATAGAATCTTGTGGCACCAAACCGAAAATGCACAAATTTTGGGATGGCTTAGTAAATGCTTAGGAAATTTTTGTTTTGGTTCCCTACGCTCCTGGTGCTTTCAGGCTACTTCGTCCAAGTGTATTCCCTTAAGAGCCCTGAGAGAAAAAAATGATATAAGTTCGCCGGGTGATTTCTTGGTCACCTGTGGCACCTTGAAAGGTCTCGTTGGATCCTACACCTCCATGTTAACACCCTATATGAAATCCCATATCACTTTTTTCCATCTCAATTCGGTCCTCTTGTTGTCATATTGTTTGCAAAAGCATTGAATAGTCTAGTCTGAGTTAGTGTAAGGTCACGATTCTATATTTTGCAATTGGAAGATCATGGCACCAAACCGAAAACAAACATGCACTCGGGATGGCATAGTAAACACTTAAGAAGGTGTCATTCTTTTTCCCTATGCTCCCGGTGCTTCGGGATACTTTATCCAGGTGTATTCCCTTAAGAGCCTTGAGAGCAAAAAAATGGTTTAAGTTCTCCAGGTGATTTCTCGATCACCGTGGCACTTTCAAAGGGCTCGTCTCATCCTAACACTCTACATTAGTACCTTATATGAAATGTTGTCATTTTTTTCCATCTCAATTCGGTCCTCTCATTGTCTTATTGTTTGTAAAAGCGTTGAATAGTCCAATATGAATTAGTGTAAGGTTATCAGATGCTATATTTTGCAAACAGAAATTCATGGCACCAAACTGACATCACACACGTGTCGGGATGTCCAGGAAATTCTTAGGAAGGTGTCATTTCAATTCCCTATGCTCCCGGACTTACGGGCTACTTCATCTGGACCTATTCCCTTAAGAGACTTGAGAGCAAAAAATGGTATAAGTTCACCGGGTGATTTCTCGGTCATTGTGGCACCTTGAAAGGTCTCGTATGATCCTAAACCTCCATGTTAGTACCCTATAATAAATATTATCTCGGTTTTATCCATCTCAATTCGGTCATCTCCTGTCCTATTGTTTGCAAAAGCACCGAATAGTCCAATTTGAGTCAGTGTAAGGTTGTTAGATGTTATATTTTATAAATGGAAGCTTTTGGAACCAAAATGATAGTGTACACACAATGGGATGGCCTAATAAATGATTTGGAAGGTCTATTTTTTGTTACCTATGCTCCTGGTGCTTTCGGGATACTTCATCCGGGCGTATTTCCTTAAGAGCCATGAGAGTAGAAAATGGTATAAGTTCGCCGGGTGATTTTTTAATCACCGTGGCACCTTGAAAGCTCTCGTTTGATCCTACACCTCCAAATTGGTACCCTCTACAAAATTCCATCTCAATTTGGTCCTCTCACAATTCTATTGTTTGAAAAAATGCCGAATAGTCCATTCTGAGTCAGTATAAGGTTGTTAGATGCTATATTTTGCAAACAGAAGCTTGTGGCACTAAACCGAAAATGTACATGAGTGGCAATGTCCTACTAAATTCTCGGGAAGGTTTTATTTCAGTTACTTACACTCCTAGTGCTTCTGGGATACTTCGTTTGAGCGTATTCCCTTAAGAGCCCTAAGATAAAAAAATTGATATAAGTTATATGGGTGATTTCTCGGTCACTATGGCACCTTAAAAGGTATCGTCTAATCCTACACCTCCATGTTGGTACCCTATACGAAATCCTATCTCGTTTTTCCATCTCAATTTCATCCTTTCATTGTCCTATTATTTGTAAAAGCGTCGAATAGTCTAGTCGATTCATTATAAGGATGTCGGATGTTATATTTTGCAAACAGAATCTCATGGACCCAAAACGAAAGTGCACATGCATCAAGATGGCTTGGTGAACACTTGGGAAGGCATCGTTTTAGTTCCCTACACTCCTTGTGCTTTTGGGATACTTTTTCCAGGCATATTCCCTTAAGATCCCTTAGAGCAAAAATAGTATAAGTTCATCAGGTGATTTCTCAGACCCTTTGTGGTAGCTTGAAAGGTCTTTTCTGATCCTACACCTCCATATTGGTACCCTCTATGAAATCCCATCTTGGTTTTTTCCATATCAATTTGGTCCTCTTGCAATCCTATTATTTTGTTGTGCCAAATAGTCGAGTCCAGTTTGAGTTATTGTAAGGTTTTCTGATGTTATATTTTACAAGTAGAAGATCATGGTACCGAATGGACGATGAACATGCATTGGGATGGCCTAGTAAACTCTTGAGGAGATGTCATTTTGGTGTCCTACGCCCCAGTACTTTCGGGATACTTTATCTCGTGTGTATTCCCCAAAGATCCCTAAGATTAAAAAATGGTATAAGTTTGTCGAGTGATTTATCAATCACTCTGTGGCACCTTAAAAGGCATCATCTAATCCTACACCTCCACGTTATTACCCTCTATGAAATCTCGTCTCGTTTTCTCCATCTCAATTTGGTCCTGTCATTTTTCTATTGTTTACAAAAGCATCAAATAGTCAGTCATAGTCAATGTAAGGATGTCCATTGCCAACCAAGTGAGTAATATAGGTGGTGAAATGAGAATTTTAATAAGATATTTTCCATACAATATAGGTGGTGAAATGATAATTTATGTTTACTGTTCTTTTCTAATATTTGATTTCCCTTAGCTTCTCTTGGCTTTGAGAATAAAAAATTATCTATTAACATGCCAACCATTTGAAGGTCGAAGCTTTTTTTGCACCATAAACATGTTAGTAAGCAGCTAAATATAATTTTAAATCCTACAAAATTTAAACAAAATAATTAAAGTAAATATTCAAATTAAATTCATGAAGAACATACCTTTGCAAATTTAATCCAATGAACCACGAGTATCAACTCTACTCTTGACGAAAGAGAAATAATTGCTTCATGACCTAATTCACGAACCTTCCACATATTCTTATTTAATGGCCTACCTCAATATTTGATCAATTGAATATTTGTTGCAAGAACCAAAAATGAATAGTGAAGTATATTCGATGTACTTCATAGTCTTCAAAAAACCAAGTATTTTATTTTTTGATAGGATATTGTCAAAGCCAAGTTCCAGTGGTTACCATTGACCTAGTGGGATACTCAAAGGTATTCACCATCAATGACTATGAAAGTCAAATTTTTTCCCCTCTACACAATGAGACAAGTAGTTTGTTCCCTCTTCATTAAATTCTATTGCAATAATTGCAAAAACGTGCCCTACATCACAAAGTAAAACTCAAGTCAAATTTAATATACATTAAGATTTGATCATTTAATAATTTATACATTTAAAACATAACATACATATGTACCTTGTTGCACTAAATCATAGACTTGGTCAAATACGGGTGATATTGTCATATGATCTGAAGACACGTAAGTTGTAATGCTCATGAAACTTGATATGTGTTGAGTGGAATTAGAGGTCTAAAAGTCCATTCATCCACCCATTGTTGTGACTCACATTCATTCCATGCAAAATCAATGCATGATATATAAAAACATGCCATGCACCTAGTATAAATAGTCCAAGAACTTACATTTGAACTATGGAATGAGTGCATATCACTTGATCCTGTAACTATCATATAATCTTCATAGCTTGCAAAATTTTGTTCCTCTATCAACCAGAAATATCTACGAACCATTGAACTCTCTTGAGATTCATGGCCCATGTTCTTGACACACCAATCAACAATACTTTTTGCACTGTAAATTTAGCACCATCCTTAAACTTTAACTCTTCTCTTGCAAGTGCTCTTTTCACACATGCTCCTACACCATCATGCTCTCCTTTCCCATGTCCTGCCTCAATAAAAATCCAAATATGTTGTACACCTATTTCTTTTTGCATCCTTCTTAGCTAATAAAACATCCATGCATTATTGAATTATGATGTGCAGTTGTCCGAACAAATGTAATGTTGATTGAAAAAAATGTTCCTCTCATTCAAGTTCACATAAAACACCTAGAAATACCCTTGCACATATTCTTTAGAATGTGTCCGATCATCACTGATGTATAAATGATAATCTCTTAATATTTTTCAATCTTTCTCAGTTCTTTTCGGATAGTGCATCAATTTTATATGCACAAAAATAACAACTTGTATTGAGTTATAATATTGAGACTAAACCTCCATTTGTGGTTGCAATGTGTAATTCTCTGCAAATTCAACTACTAAAAAAATAGTACCAAGTGGGAATGTTTCCTTGATTAACTTGAATTTTTCATCCAACCATCAAGCTATATGTGTGCGCATTACAAACTCATAAAAAAATTACTCTCGAATTTGACCATATATTTTGATACATGTAATTGTTCTGTAACAAGCTCACACCTCTTAGATTATTTTCCATATTTTAATTCATATGCCACTAGATTTATATTTGTTGAAACCAACTAATTCTTTTCCTATTGAATGTGTACTATCCTCATGGATACAAATTTTCAATTTTGGCAAGCCACCACATACGTTGCATGTTCCATCCAAACATGTTTTTTTATTAAAAAATTATCCAATTGATCTTTCACAAAATATCGTAGGAATAAATTCCCTTGCATATTTTAGTGGTACATTTAATTCACACTCCTACAACATGATGTCAGTATGCAAAACACAACTTATTTGAAAAAAACATCATAATGCATTGAAAATTCAACATGATGCCTGCAACAACAAGTGGTATGTGAGTGATTGATTTTCACATAAAATGGTTTGTTTATTTCAAAAAATCTCTGGCTAATGTTAATTTGTAAGTCATATCCAAGAAATGTTTTACACACAATTCATGATTACGATAACATATTCCTCTTTTAATTGTATCTCTTCTATTCAAAGTTGACACCCTTGTGTTCTCATTCTAAAACTTTACAAGTAATTCTTTTAGAATATTAGACATATTCTTGTCTTTCCATGGGAGTCTACTAAAGAATTCCCAATAGTCAGTGTTATTGGCTGACTCAAGACTTTTACGTCTCCCTATTTCTTTCATTAGTGTTTTTCTGTTTATCTTCAAAGATCTTCTTGTTTTTCTAATCAAATATTTATTAACTATTTTATCACTTACTATACAATTAGTAAGTGCACACCATGTAGCATTACTATCTTTGGTGCATCTATTGACACCTACAATTTGGTATGCTTTATGTATATTTTCAACAATTGACACATTTCGATAAGAAACATTAGATGTTCTCAACCCTAGGGTCTTCATTGTAGGTCTTGTTATCCCAAATTCACCCCTCGAGGTAAATTTCGATAACTTGCATAATCTTCTCATGTTGTAGCAAGTAGAAATGATGGAAGGACAAAAATTAGATTTTGGGGGCCCCTCTGGTTTCTCTCTGACTTCCCCATCCAAGGAAAAATTCAAGGAGTTAGAAAAATTGAAAAAATCCAAAAAAATTAGCTTCACTAGTGTATTGTGGAAAAATCAAGTTTTCTTGGCCTGTGCCACACAGTACATGGGGGTGTCCGAGACCCAAGTGCCAAAATAGCCGCAAGCAGTTCAAATCTGTGAAATTGGGTAATTTTGTCCCATTCGATCAGTGGGACGGCGAGACACGAGTTCATTGCAGAGCCAAAATGACTGATTTACAAGTGTATCAGTAAAGTCGGAGTTTTCTTGGTCTAAGATGCACATGGGTATGTGGGGAACATTTAGGACTTGAAAAGCTGAAAAGGACCTGTCTCAAAGAAAATTGGTGAAGTTAGGTTGAAATGTCCCGTGCTTTCCATGGGACAGTTGGGACACTGGGATGTGCGGGCTCCAAAATGTCAAAATGTATGACTATAAAGGAGATGTGGTGAATACGGGAGTCAACGGCCCTCACAGCCTAGTCAACAGTGATACATGTGGGACATGAGTTCCCCGAAAGGCCGATTTTCCTGATTTACAAGGCGGTCTAGGTGTGATGCACATGAAGTGGAGGCTTTTGGCCCAAGTCACACAAGGGACATCCAGGGACACCAAGACCTGAAATGCCCGATATAGCCGCATGTAAGCAAAAATAGTGTAAATCAGACCCGAACTTCAAACGACCATAACTTTTGACCCCGAGCTCCAATTTTCATGAAAATAAAGGAAACATTTTCAGCCCAGTCAATCAGATGCCCATTCCTGTCAAATGATAGAACTACTTGGCATACCCAAAATAGCTTCCCACACTCAGATGGCCATAACTTTTGCATTTCTTAGCGAAAACACACAAAATTAGTACCGTTGGAATCATGTTTCCAAGCCCAACACACAAAATCAAGAAATTTAGAATTTGATGAGAAATTGATGATGATTTTGTAGAAAACATGGCCAGGTTCATAACAATGTTTTATTTGGTAGTTGGGATGCATTTAATGAAGCATGGGTTGACATTTCTCACTGCTACAAGTCATGGGACAGTATGGGGATATTTTTGCAAGAAACAAAAATCATTTCACTTCATTTACTACATCTTGCAAGTGGTTGAAGGAATTTTTTGGGATTTTCATTTCCCCCTCTCTCTCCTCTTAGAAATCTATAAATTAGAGTGTTGGGCTCATTGTAAAAAGGGGGGAGATAGTTTTAAGTAGTAAAAATCCGTCAAAATTTCTTTGTGAAACCAATGTGTGTAGGCCCTTGTAGTGGACTCCTTGCATGGTGATCCAGGCCCTTATTCTGTAATAGATTGGATTGTGTATATCAATGAAGAAATAGATACAAGTTTGTGGATACTCCTTCCCCTTGTGTTTTTTGCATTCTTCTTTCCCTTTCAAACTTATTACAAATATATTGTGTCTACCTTATACTCTGTAGGGATTCATTCTCATTGTGCATGTATGAAATATTGTTGTGAATGCATTTGTTGGAATGTGGAGAACTGTTATCACCCCTTCTAGTATGCATTTTGCTTCTACTTTTCACACATTGGTAGATTATTGTCATCCCCCTCCTTTTTGGTGTATCAACGCTTTAGTGTAGGCTTTGTTTTCATGCACTCTCTCTCCGCCCTCTTGGAAAGTTAGATTAGGATTAGATAGTTTTTCCTGCATTAGAGTAGATTGTGGCAGGTAGTTTAGGAGCAAGAACCATCTTTCTCTGGAGGTCTATCTCAAGTATCAAGTCCCACAACTTGGAGATAGTACCCATGTTATCCAATCACACTGTGAGCTTAAGTACACACACTTGTGTAAACCATAGGGTGTTGTGATTTAGAGATAACAGATCTCATCTTAATTAATTTCATCAATGTAACAAATAATGGACATCTTTTTGTATCATTTAAATTCTCAAAGTAATTATCCCAAATTCCCATACCTTTTCTTCTCACATTTCTTTCAAACATTTTGTTAGGCATTGCTTTTATAATTTTTCATCAATTTCAATTAAATGAATTGGTTTTCTTCACAAAATGGAAGGAGGTGTTCTTAGAGTTGAAGATTCATTAATAAGGTTACTTTCTTCATTCAGTGTTTCCATACAAATTTTAGGATTAACATTTGGATTCTCAGGTAAAGATTCAAAATTGGATTCATATCAATTTATTCATCCATACCAACATTATCATTCAATTCATTATCAATATTCATTGCAAAATCATTATTCTCTACATTTTCATTATGTATTTCATCCTCATTTTCTAAAACATTAGGTACATTTGATATAGTAGATGTACCTTTCCCTGCATGAAGTTTTTGCATCCGCTTCACTTTCTTTATTCTCATCTCTTCTAATTGCTCCAGTTGTCTTATTCTTGACTTTTTCTTGTCCTTATGTCGTCTTTTATTTCCCATGATTGCAAAAATATAAATAGTGGGGTAGGGGACAAGTTGAACTACTCAAAATTCACACAAAAATGTACATGAATATGCAAACCAGACAAAATGGGGACATAAATCCCATGAAAGATATGAAAAGGATGTTGGGGGACATAAATTATATAGAAAGCAAAACGTTTACGCGTTATAATGCATATGTGTTATATCACATACGCATTTTATTTTTTTCCTATTCTAAGGCATTCCTCTTGGCTTGGATTCAATTTGGATCCCTAAGTTAAGGCATGGACCTGCAAAAACACAACATACAACATGTTTTTGCATAAAAGTGCTAAAATTCCTATTCGTCCATGATAAATCAAATTAAAATGATCAATTCATTTCATAAAATTATGAATACGACATAGAGAAAACTTTCTTCTTTCTAAAAATATAATTTTTCAAAATTTCCAACTAATATAAGGTTTCCATATTATTTATTTTCTAACTATGTCTTTTTGTAGCTATTTTTGAGGTTTAAACATGCATATCTTTCATCATGTATATATTTTTTTGGCTCATCGAAATTGAAATTTTTATACTCTGCCCAAACTAGGCTCGATTCTATACATATTCAAAAAAAATCTAATTTTCGATATTTTTTTAAATAGTTAGGGGGCATGATGAGCTTCATTATTTTTCAAAATTAAAAATTTATGTACTAGAAAAATCATTAAAAATACTCGCTAAAAAAATCTAAAAAAATATAGCCCAAACTAGATGCTCCTAGCTATCTTTCTACTAAATGGTTTTCAAAAATACTAAATAGTGCTAAAAATGGTGGGGGCACAAAAGACTATCTACTATGTTTTTTTAACAAAAACAAGAACACATGTGGGTATTTTAGTTATTTGAACCACTTAAACTTAATCATTTAAAAAAATAGTAGCTTAGAAACTAGACTCAAAATGATACGATTCATGTTCTTACAACATCTTCCAATTTTGAGTGTAACTATTTCAAATAACTCATACAAGTTGAAGATTTTTGTTTTTCAGAAAAAAAGCGTCCACTTAAGACCCCCTTTTGGCCCCCCAAATTGTTTCACTTACCTCGTAGAGATGTGATAATGATCTAAACCTAGGTAATTTAGTTTTACAAATTTGTAAATATGTGTGTAGATCATAAGATCCTTAAATTAAGTGATGGATAGGTTCACATGATTTAGATAGGCTCACTGATAAATTCTTCCTAGGGAACATGAGTTTTTCCTCTACTACTATGATCGGAAAGTTGAATTATTGTAATATCTCACTCTGTTGACATTTTAGAAAACTAGAATAAGTGTCTACATTGGGGCACACTATTCAAACTCTATTTTTTATGTGATGTATCACTCCATTTTAGGAGGCATTCTAAATTTTTTCAATTAGTAAAATTGAAAATTATGAGGTGATCTATTATGGATTATTATGTGATTTTTCAATAATATATTTATATACGTGTACTTGGTTTAGTAATAATCTAATTATCGGGGCTTTGAGGCACGTGATGAGAATCAAAATAACAATAAGTATATTGTGATTCGATTTCATGATAATCATTTCTATATTATATTACTCAATTTACATTTTTCATTCATCATATCAGATGATGCCCATTTATTTAGCAAGTGAATGATAAATGAAAATCAAATATATTGAGCTAGGCATGGTGGTATTAGGTAACCTACAAAAATATATAGACCACCCAAACATCTAGTATCCTCTCTCTCTCTCTCTCTCTCTCTCTCTCTCTCTCTCTCTCTCTCTCTCTCTCTCTCGCATTAGCATATTATGAGAGTACCAATTTGTAATTTGATGCATGTGGTAATGTGTGCTTGATTGTCATATTTTTTTAAGGATATGACCCACTCCCATATTTTTCATAATGTTGTCATAGGTCTAAGAGAAATAAAGTAAATTTGAAAGCATGTTATTGTGCGGAAAATAATAAAAGGTTATATCTTGAGCCGAGGGGCATTCCACCCTAAAAAGTGTTAATATTATTTACTAAAAATGTTATTTGTTTGGCTCCTTGGTATATCATCTTACCTTGATCACACCATATGCATGATAAACATATGTTATATTGATTATGTAGTTTGGCATTTGTTATAATAACCCTTTAGCATACATAGTATGGCCACCTTTGGGTTTCACTCGATAATAATTGTTAAAATTAATATGTGGACCCCCACCGAAAGGACATAATTTAAATTTTGATGTCGGTATTGAGTGATCATCGGGGCATATTTTTGGTTCTTCTGCTACTTTATATTTCCACTTTGTTTCTTGGACGAAGCTTGGGAGTTGATGAGTTAGAGGTTTTTATGGAGAAAGGAGATGATGTTGGAGTAATGAGGATGGATGATGACATTTTAGTTCCTCCATTGGCATTATTAATTCTATTTTTAAAAAATATAATGGACATTTTAATCCCTTCCATGGGAAGAATGGAGGTTACAATTCGTGGCATGGGCTAAAACTATGCTTATTGAGAAAGAAGATTTTGATGCGAAAAACAAAGAAATGTATGGTTTTTTTCTATTTGTGTTTTAGAATAATTTTAATTGGTAATAATGAATATGGAAATGAAATTGTGGTTTTAGGGTGTTATGTAGCACTTCCACCTACTAGTAAAATAGGAATTATCCTCATGCATTCAAAACCAATGGTTTATGCTAGTATCGGGAAGTAAATTTATGTTTTGTCAATGTTATTGACAAAAATTAACGAGTTAAGCTATGTTATCCTAATATGCCTTCTTGTTTGTAGGTTTTATCTTTTTCCCCATAGATGGCACATTTTTTGGATTTGATATCTCTATTTATGTGTGTTTCTTGAATATGTCTTCTCATTCTATAATGCTTTATTGTGTGAGAGGGATTTCTCTTGGATATTGGGGTGTCTTCCAAACTTGTGTGAGATTCCTCCTAACATCCTACTAATGGATGAGGAGGGTAGGGCCAATTAGAAACTACTCCAATGGAGGGATAAATTTGACCCACCATTTGGGTGTGGAATATTCTTTTGTTATTATAGAAACTTATTGATGGGCATAATTGGGAATGATATTCCATGTAAAAGAACTGAACTATGCTTGTTATGAAAAGTATGTTGAAGTATTGAGAACATACAATTGAAATTTTTAGTATCCCTTGTGTATGAAAAGTTATAAGCCATGAAGTTGTGATTCCCTTTGAAAAGATATTTCCTTAGGTACATCATCATTGTACATACATACATACATACATACATACATACATACATACATACATACATACATATATATATATATATATATATATATATATATATATATATATATATGTATATATACACATATATATACACATATACATATACATATATATATATATATACATATACATATATGTATATATGTATATGTATATATATGTATATATGTATGTATGTATATATATATATACACACACACACATATATATATGTATATGTGTATATGTATATATATATATATATATATGTATATGTATGTAGATATATGTATATATATATATATATACATATATATATATATATATATATATATATATATATATATATATATATATATATATATATATATATATATATATATATATATATATATATATATATATATATATATTATAAGGTTGAAATTTATATACATAATTGCAATAAGTAACCTTGGTAACTTGATATTTGATGGGTGATGACCCAGAGGGTAGCCCAGATTACAATTTTATTAAAATTAAATATGTGATTAGGAACTTTGTTTTTAAATAGCTATATGGAATATAATGTGTTAAAAAGGACATATGTTTATGATCTTTGTGCATTTATGTGCTATTATGATATGATTGATTTATTAGCTATGGAAAATGCTTATGGATATGTTAAATAGTCTTTTGTATCATCTCTATTTTACATTATGAAGAAAAAAATTGTTGGCTAGATTTTACGCATAGCCTGGAAACCTAGGTAGTCATGAGATAAATCTCCCTCATTTACTGGTGAGGCTCCCATGTAAGATTTGTCAATTAAATATGTTAGTATCTATTTTTGGGTATTACTTTAACCATGCAGCTCATGAACCATAGCCGTATAGTTTTGCAGCAAGTAAGCAGTTGTTAAAGAAAGGAAATATTTGATGAAGAAGAAAATAATAAAAACACATGCAATAAAGAGGGAAGATGTGCAACCCAATCAATAGATTATAGAGTTGATTGCATGCACATAGACAAAATAGATATATATTAACATACAAAATTATAAGTAAAGGGAACTTTCATATCTAGATCTAGAATAACACAAATTTTATGAATAGATCTAAGACAAAAGTTAGAAACAAAATGCACCGTCGACACAAAGTTCTCTAGAAATATGCTCCTGGCTATTCCTCTGCTTCAAATAGCTATTAGGGGTTTCAGCACAAATTTTGGAACACAAGAATGTTGCTTACAAATTCTGATCCCTTAACCCGTAGGTTCTTCCTCTACTTATAACATGTAGAGGGGAAATTACAAATAGGAAGCTTTTAGTGAACTAGCACATGTGGAAGTTGTAAAGGAAACAACTGGCAATCTCCCTCCTAGAATTCCTCTTTACATGACATGCATGATTTGTAACTAAAGATAGAACCTTCTATTTTGCATGTCTACCACCTATTTCCAAGTAGTTGACTTCTTCAAGTAATGGCTTTTAAACCAATCACTTAAGTTTTATAATTTAATTGATCGCTCAATTACTTTGTCGAAGAAATAAGAGAAAGAAGAAGAAAGAGGAAAGTTGTAGTCTTGTTCTTTTTCATATTCTGCATGCAGTTGATTCTTTTGCCTTTGATTCTCACCAAACCGTATCTAGACATAGTTATTGGCGTGACTTTGCTTATGGGTGTTCTAGTGGCATGTCTTCTCTCTTATCCTTGAAGCTTTTTTAGTTCTTCTTCAGTACATGCATCAGTGCAATGTTTTCCATAAATAACTCATCATTTTTATTTTTAATTGCATATGAGCAATTAAAAATTCTGGAAAGCACTCGGTGAATGCAAATTCAATGAAGGCTTCAATTGGAAGATTGGGAGCACATGCACAAGATCTGGAAGGAATTCTCCATGCATTGACTTCTACATGGGCTGCATTAGAAACAAGAGGATGAATTTTTGTCGGAAGCCTTTGCAATTGGATCGATTTGTGCAGATCTGACAATTAAATTGGTGATAGGTGCATGGCCTGTGTCTGTATCATCGAATTCAAAAAATCTAGAAGCAATGCATGATTTCGTTGATCCTTATTTGTCATCCCACTTTATCATGGTCGGAGAAATATTTGTCTGAGCAACTCTTTTTCTTTTAATTATGCCAAATTCTTTGCAATTGGTGCAGATCTGGAAATTTCTTCATATTCGGAGGATATATTCAATGTACCTAACATTGATTTGCACTCTCTTTCACTTATATGAGCACCTGTAATGAATACCTGCAATTAATTCAGACAAAGACAGATTCAGAGCATGAACACTTGATTTTTATCACAAAAATCTGCATATTAAGCCCGCTGCCCTAAAATTTGAGGCTTTTCTTGCATGCAAAGCAAGCATAAATATTTTTAACTTCACCTAGGCACTTATACCAACATGCAGATAATTAACAAGGCTTAAATCAAGCTCCTCCAACCCTAGGCACCAAACTTTGAAGCTTCCCAGCAGTGGAAAATAAACTTCAATGCAAAAATGCTCCTTCCTTGGGTGCCAAACTGTCTGGCTGCAATCCTTTGCAAAAAGAATTAATTACACCTTCACTTATAGCAGCCCATGCTTATATAACCCTCAACATTCTACTTCTAATAATTGTCCATGCTATTCCTGGCAATTAATTAATAAACAAACATGTTTATTCCTCCAACTTGGGCACCCAAATTTGCATGCTCATGGCTGCCATTAAATAAATAAATTTAATTTATTTTTAGCCCTCATCTTCCAGTCTTCTTTGACTTCTCCACATGTGTTGACTCTTCCTCACCCTTGAGCGCCAAAATTAGGAATAAGAACTATTAATTAATGCAATTAAAATCATTCTTTAATTCCAAAAGGGGTCGCATTTTTTAGCATGGCTGATTTCTTTGTTTAAAAGTCAACTTTTAATGGGATTATTCACCCTGCATTGCAGCTCCAAAAATCCCTTCATCCACTTAAGTTGTTTGACTTCCATAATGGGAATTTTTACCCTGCAAGGCAGGTAAGAAATTTCCCAATGCCTTCTTTATTTTATAATGGCCTCTAATTTTCCCATCGTAATCTTAAGTGACTTTGCCTTCATGGGAAAAAATACCCTACAAGGCGGGTACAAAATTCTCACTTGCTTTTGCGACCAAAATCCCATCGCATCTTAAATACATCCATTCCCAAAAATGTGAATTGTCCATAAGAAGTTTTTTTTTGTGCATGACTTTATATTTTTAAAGAGAACCTAACTTCGAGGATGATACCTTCGGCATTGCAGCCATAGATTATCTCTAGATACTCCAGGGCAAGAAAACAAATTCATACTTGGAGAAGGAATTGACCTAGGAGAATTTCACAGAGAAAAAAACAAAAAAAAGGTAAAACAAAAGAAGTCATGACAAAGTCCAGGATCCATTCCTGTGATGAAACCCCTCTTTTGGTATATGTGAATATTGACATGTAAAACTTCAATAGGGCTAAACTAGGGCACAATTTATTTCAAACAGGGCTCAAAATAATTAAATAAAATTTTCCTCCATGAGACAAAACTTGACAAAGGTATAAAACAATTTTCAACATCTAGGTATTTGTCGAAATAGGCTCCTATGATTCACTGGGAATATCTTGATGTAATACAATCATCTTTTGGCAATAAAAATATAAAATGACCCGTTATTTTAAAATAACAAAAATTTTAAACATGGGGTAGTCTCGTATTTTCAAGGTAAAATCTTGAGACACCAGTTAGCTCTGTATGGACATCTTTCCTCTGTCAAAAGGACAGGAGTAAAGATGAGATCCCAACTTCTCTGGTTTCGTGTCTTATCTATTGGGTTCAAGGTCGGTCAAACAAAAACAACACAAAAAAAAGAAAAAGAAAAGAAAAAAAATGACAAAAGTTTTATTTATATACATACAGGTTTTACCCTACTTTTTTATGTCCGGAAAAGCTTCATATGCTGCCCGTTGAAAGGTAGTGGTAACTCAATTCCATCCCTGGTAGGAAAGGAAGAAAGTATCCATTCCAGCCACTCTTTTGATCACGAAGGGCCCTTTAGAGTGAATCAAATTTTTCATGTGTGCCCTTCGATTCATGTCTCTTGTCCCATAAGAGAACCCAGTCTTGGATCTCAAACTTCTTTTCCCTGGCCTTCTTGTCAAATACCTTGGGCAAGTCCTTATCAACTTCATCTAGTGGTGGCTCATCCTTTCTCCTCTCGGTGGTGGATAAGTCTGCATCAACTTCCTCTGTTCCCATATTCACTGTTGCATTTCGAGGAAGAACTATCATCATATTCTTTGTTCTTATTTAGGTACTAATCATGCTTGTCAAAAATCTCCACTAAGGAAACTAAACCCTTAGGGATTTTGTTATCTTTTGGTTGGATTATTCCACTATTGTCATCATAAACCGGATCAATTTTGTCTGTGACTATTTTTCGTGGTGGTGATGTATTCCCTTCAAACATACAACTTGCCAAAGTTTTCTTGTTCCAGACACGTGGATGTTTGTTTGTTGTCATTGAAAGTCTACCATTGTTCAACATTTTCAGGGACTTTTGGGTGGTAGACCATCTCCACTTTATATTTTCCTTGTCTAAATATGGATGGTGGTCTATCCAGATTCAATAGTGCAATTTTGACTGCCAAAGAATCTACCTTAGAGTTCTAATTGATTGGAATGAAGTTGATAGAGAAGGCTGTAAAATTGAATGTGGTAGAAAGCACTATATCTCTGGAATACTTTATCTTATCTCCTTTGACTTGATTTTTCCCTCGAATTTGCTTTACTATTAGTTCAGCATCTCCTTGGGCTTTGAGGAGTCTTACTCCTTTCTTTTTTGCTTGCTCCATTCCTAGAAGCAAGGCTTCATACTCCATTGTATGATTGGTGTTCTCGAACATCAGCTTGTGGGAGTATGGGAATATCTCATGATCTGGAGATATTAGTATAATGTCAGCTCCTGATCCAAAAGAGCAACAGGTGCCTTTAAACTCTAGAGTCCAAAATTTTTCAACTTTCTAGTTATGGCTCTAGTTGAAGTTCGGCTCGGGAACGTTTTTATCCATTTCCAAGAAGTATACACCATGGTTAGATTCCTGAAAAATAATCTAAGATCTATGATCTTCAGATTTTGTCACTATGTACTTGGAATTATTTTCTGGCTCTAGATTTTGATTAATCCCCTTGATAGGAATATGGCTGCATGACCAATCCATCTTTACTTCTCATCCTAGTTCTTTGTAGAAGTTTTTGCTCAACAACATCCCATAGGAGACAAGAATATCTGCAACTAAGATTGTCATCTTTAATCTTTTGTCAGGAAAAGCTGCGAATAAGCTTGTGCATCTTTGATTTGTCCGATTAAAGGGACTTGTCTCTCCATGGAGTAGCACCTTTTTATGGTCTTTGTCAAGGTAAGCCCAAGAGCATCTACAACTTTAGTTGACATGAAATTGTCAGAAGCACCTGAATCTAAAATGCAGTTACTTAACTTGAAACCATTAAGCAATAGGGAAACATAGAATGGTTCCACTCTTTTAGAAGATAATGAAGGTTTAACAACTACGAGTGTTGTTTCGGGGTGGAGTATCTTTGGGATTAGGAAAAAGGAATTTTGATGTATTAGATTTTCTAGTGATTGTACATATTTGACTAGCCTATTTAACTGCTCAGAAAGGCTCTAAGTATTCAACTTCTGACATTTGAACTCTGGTTTTCTTGACATGATCAATAATGTCAAAAGAAGGAATAGATTCAGATACCTGAGCTACTTTATGTGGTTGAGACAAAGAACTCACATTCTTATTTATGGGAGCTAAAGAAGAAGGTAAAGGGATGCCCCTTCTTTTTCATCAGCTAATGCCTCAGCTTGCAAGTTTGTGATCTTGTAAATACTGCATATGTATGACCATGATCATCTTCATGAAGTTTCTCATCGTCATGTTCAAATTTGTAGTTCAAATTATTAATTTGGAGTCACCAAGTAGGACCTACAAAATCATCATTCTCAAGTTGATCAGTGTTAGCTTCCTGGTCTTCTTCATTCATCTCCACGTTGTTTCTAGGAGCAACTTCAATTACTAATCTTTGGGAACCAACAATGTGGTTTTGTTGTTGTTGAAATTCTGAGTAGGGGAAATATTGTTGCCCTAAGAGATTTGAGTCATTTGTTTCTTCATCTGCGACATCTCATTTGCTAAATTTTACGATAGTGAATCAAATGTAGTAGCGGAAGATGAAATTTCAGCTCTATAAGTGTTGCTCTTTATCTTTCTAGCCATGATGAGGTCGTCTTCAATTTCAACCGCCATGTTTTGAGCTACTAACAAGTCAATAGGATGTGCTCTTCGTAGTTGATAACTTACTTTAGGAAGTAAAGCATTGATGAAGAATACCTTTTGATTCTTGTCATTCAGAGAAGTAGATGTTGGAATTTTGTACAATAATATTTGGAATTTTGCAATAAAATCCCGCATGTGCTCATGTGGCTCCTTCTTCAACTGAGTCAGTTGAGTTATCAATGTACTGGAATCTTTAGTTACCTTGAATATTTTCAAGAACACATCCAACATAGTATCCCAGTTGGTTATGGTGCTAGGAGCTAGCCGGTAGAACCATTCTCCAGCCAAGTCATGTAGAGTCTCTATGAAGAGTATGACATATACATATTCGTGTTCACTGGAAGCACTCCACATGATATAAAAAATGCAGCCAAGTGGTCATCTAGATTTTTCTTTCCATCTCCAAATAATTTTAGAAAATTATTTCTTGTCCCTTTAGGTAGATCATGCATAGGAGGAGTCAGATTCAGAGGTCCAAAGGTTGTACCCCATGGAGCAGTGCTGTTTAGGGGCAAGTGGTTGATTTGCATTCTACATGATGAACGGAGGTGTCTTCTTTGAGAATAGACTTGGTGAATAATCCCAACCGCTAGATTGTGTTGAAGATGATCTAGATCCGGATGAGTGTGTACTCTTCTTCCTAGTGAGAGACTAGATCTACGACTTCTAGCTTGAGGAGGATGATTGAATTAAATTGCTCCTGTAATCTAAAGAAATGATCAGTCCTTCCTCTTTCCTTCATAGATCGGGTGAATGGACATTCAGCCAGGTTGAAAGTTGAATGGGAAACACTCTGATCTGCAAGAGATAAGCTTTGATCTACAAAGATAGTTGTTCCCCAGTGGAGTCGCCAAAAACTGTTGGCTAGATTTTCTGCATAGCTGAAAACCTAGGTAGTCATGAGATAAATCTCCCCCATTTACCGGTGAGGTTCCCATGTAATATTTTTCAATTAAATATGCTAGTATCTATTTTGGGTATTACTTTAACCATGCAGCTCATGAACCATAGCTGTATAGTTTTGCAACAAGTAAGTAGCTATTAAAGAAAGGAAATATCTGATGAAGAAGAAAATAATAAAAACACAGGAAAGAAAGAGGGAAGATGTGTAACCCAATCAATAGATTACATAGTTGATTACATGCACATAGACAAACCATATATATATTAACATATAGAATTATAAGTAAAGGGAACTTTCAGATCTAGGTCTCGAATAACATAAAGTTTATGAATATATCTAAAACAAAAAGTTAGAAACAAAATGCACCATCGACAAAAAGTTCTCCGGAAATATTCTCCTTCTATTCCTCTACTTCAAAGAGCTATTAGGGGTTTTATCACAAATTCTGGAATACAAGAATGTTGCTTACAAATTCCGATCCCTTAACCCGTAGTTTCTTTCTCTACTTATAGCATATAGAGGGGAAATTACAAATAGGAAACTTTTAGTCAACTGGCACATGTGGAAGTTGTAAAGGAAACAACTGGCAATCTCCCTCCTAGAATTCCTCTTTGCATGACATGCATGATTTGAAACTGAAGATAGAACCTTCTATTTTGCATGTCTGCCACCTTTTTTCAAGTAGTTGACTTCTTTAAGTAATGACTTTTAAATCAATCACTTAAGTTTTATAATTTAATTGATCGCTCAAGTACTTTTCCAAAGAAAATAAGAGAAAGAATAAGAAAGAGGAAAGCTGCAATCTTGTTATTTTTCATATTCTGCATGCAGTTGATTCTTTTGCCTTTGATTCTCACCAAACTGGATCTAGAAATAGCTGACTGTGATTTTGCTTATGAGTGTTGCCACTAACATGTCTTCCCTCTTATCCTTGAAGCTTTTTTAGTTCTTCTCCAGTATATGCATCAGTGCAATGTTTTCCATAAATAACTCATCATTTTTATTTGTAATTGCATATGAGCAATTAAAAATTCTGGAAAGCACTCGGTGAATGCAAATTCAATGAAGGCTTCAATGGGAAGATTGGGAGCACATGCAAAAGATCCTAGAAGGAATTCTCCATGCACTGACTTCTACATGAACTACATTAGAAACAAGAGGATGAATTTACCGGAAGCCTTTGCAATTGGATCAATTTGTGCATATATGACAATTAAATCGGTGATAGGTGCATCACACGTATGTCCGTATTCGACTTCAAAAATCTAGAAGCAATGCATGATTCATTGATCCTTATCTTTCATCCCACTTTATCATGGTCAAAGAAATCTTTTTCGAGCAACTCTTTTTCTTTTAATTATACAAAATTCTTTTGCAATTGGTGCAAATCGATCGACAATTTCTTGATTCGGAGGATATATTCAATGTATCGACATTGATTTGCACTCTCTTTCACTTATATGAGCACCTGTAATGAATACTGCAATTAATTCAGACAAAGACGGATTCAGAGCATGAACACTTGATTTTTATCATAAAAATATGCATATTAAGCCCGCTACCCTAAAATTTGAGGCTTTGCTTGCATGCATAACAAGCATAAATATTTTTAACTTCACCTGGGCACTTATACCAACATGCAGATAATTAACAAGGCTTAAATCAAGCTCCTCCAACCCTAGGCGCCAAACTTTGAAGCTTCCAAAGAGTGGAAAATAAACTTCAATGCAAAAATCCTCCTTCCTTGGGTGCCAAAACTGTCCGGGCTGCAATCCTTTGCAAAAAGAATTAATTACACCTTCACTTATGGCAGCCCATGCTTATATAACCCTCAACATTCTATTTCTAATAATTTTCCATGCTATTCCTGGCAATTAATTAATAAACAAACATGTTTATTCCTCCAACTTGGGCGCCCAAATTTGCATGCTCATGGCTGCCATTAAATAAATAAATTTAATTTATTTTTAGCCCTCATCTTCCAGTCTTCTTTGACTTCTCCACATGCGTTGACTCTTCCTCACCCTTGAGCGCCAAAATTAGGAATAAGAACTATTAATTAATGCAATTAAAATCATTCTTTAATTCCAAAAGGGGTCGCATTTTTTAGCATGGCTGATTTCTTTGTTTAAAAGTCAATTTTTAATGGGATTATTCACCTGCACTGCAGCTCCAAAAATCCCTTCATCCACTTAAGTTGTTTGACTTCCATAATGAGAATTTTTACCCTGCAAGGTAGGTAAGAAATTCCCATCAATGCCTTAAGTGATTTTTCTTTATTTTATAATGGGAATTTTTTCACCTTGCAAGGCAAGTAAGAAATTTTCACCTTTGCCTATTGCCTCTAATTTTCCCATCGTAACTTAAGTGACTTTTCCTAGTCATGGGAAATACCTGCAAAGTAGGTACAAAATTCTCACCTACCTATTGTGACCAAAAATCCCACTGCATCTTAAATCCATCCATTCCCGAAAATGTGACTTGTCCGGAAGAATTTTTTGTGCATGAATTCATCTTCTTAAAGAGAACCGACTTCTGAAGATGATTCCTTCGCATGCATGTGCCGTAGATGATCTCTAGATACTTCCAGGAAATAAAACAAACTGCATCTTGGTGAAGGAATTGACCTAGGGAATTTTACACAAAGAAAAAACGAGAAAAAATAAAAATGCAAACGTTGTCATAAGTCACGGACAAAGCCCAAGATCCATTCTTGATGAAACCCCTCTTGGTATATGTGAATATTGACATGCAAAACTTCAATAGGGCTAAATTGGAGCACAATTTACTTCAAACGGGGCTTCAAATAATTAAATAAAATTTTCCCGTAGACAAAACTTGACGAAGGGATAAAACAATTTTGACATCCGGTTATTTTTGAAATAAGCTCCTATGATTCAATGGGAATATCTTGGCCAATACAAGCATCCTCTGCAATAAAATGTAAAACGACCCGTTATTTTAAAAGAACGAAAATTTTAAATATGGGGTAGTCTCAAATTTGGGTAAAATCTTGAGACACCAAATTTATATGATTAAATGGATAAATAAACACTCTTTGAATGGATGTGTAATATTTAATGGAAAAAAATAAGTAACATGAGGACTATATTATTTGAGTTCAAGTTTTGAGTTGAGTAAGTAAGAAATGTATGAATAAAGGTCTTGAGAAATGCTAATGGGTATGAGAAGCTTGTCTCTTATATCATATATCTTGAAATAAATGTGCATAAGGGAAAGAATTATTGAAGCTTCCTTCTTGGTATGAATTGTAATAATCATGGTAAAGTAATGGATTAATGTTGTCATAATTTGGTTTCATGGATAGTGAGCCATGTTATTAATTATGTTCTCCATGACTTTGATGTATCATGGGTACTATATATCTAGTGTATTTATAATATTTTCTCGAGGTCCTTAGGGGTAGGAAAAATATTGAAAGTGTACCATGTCCAAATGATTGGGAAGTAAACCTTGAGAACATAACGTATTTATATTTGTAAACCGGGAATATTACTTCTACTTTGTTCAATATGAATGAGTGAATGGGTAGGTTGTGTCTTCTCCACTTATAACTGAAAATGAGGGCATTATGAGAATAATAGTAACAAAGCAATGTTGTAATTATTTATAGTCTAGGTTTTGTATGTTTGTAAAGTAATAAAGGAGAGGGTGAAGCTTATCGGGGTTAATTTATACTTGATATTTATTCTACGTATTAAGTGGACCTAAATTATTTGTAATGAAATGTTGTTGTAAACCTTTTGGATTGGGTACATTAAACCATTAGGTCAATGACCACAACATCAAGATTATTGAATATTGATGACATTTATTCTCCATTAGAAGCTTAGAATATATCACATTGTGCTTAGAATGTAAATGAGGACTTGTGTTTGTTTTTGTAGTATGATTTTATATTGATAACATGATACCATTGGTGGATGACTCCTTATTATAAAAGATTCACTATATCTAAATTTGATTTCAAGATGGATGAGGTTGATTAATTTAGTACCTCTCTAGTCTTGACTTTTGATTTGTTCCATGTATTGAGATATGATTTAATGTCATTACAATACTTGAGTGTTAACTAATTTAGTATTCGTAGTCTTGACTTTTGATTTGTTCCATGTATTGAGATATGATTTAATGTCATTACAATGCTTGAGTGTTAACCTCTACCTCTTCTAGGATAGATGCATGTACGTTGTGAGATCTATAGTAATTGGTTAAGTTTAAGATGAAATGGGGTTAAAATTTATGGGACCCATGGTGAAGTTCTCGATCTTTAAGCTTAAAAAATATGTCGATATTAGAATATAATATGCATTGGTAGTGTATAGCCTTAGTCACTTGAATGAATACTTTCTTAACCACATCAGTGTGCTCTTGCATGGAATATGATTATGGGGTTATGTTGAGGTTGTGAATTGTATTTAACAATATTAAAGGGAATGTTGTGAGTTATAACATTGTGATATCATTAGGACTCAATAAGTTTGTACACAAATAACAATATGAAAGGAAACCTATCTCCTTTTTAAAATGTGGTTGTTAGGGCTTATAATGTTCTAATACATATTCCATTGTATGATGATTATTTATTATTAATGCATGAAAAACTTTGATTAAGATGGTTTTGGGTGGCATAAATAACTATAGAAATCTTCTTCCTTGTGGTTATTGATCTCTATTTATGAGTTTACCTAATATTGTTTTATTCTCCAAGTCTTGTGTTATTATCAATGAATGAGAATCATTTAGATATCTTCATTGGGATGTTTAAGGAATTGAATATGGGGTATTGAGATAAAGTGTATTGTTCTTACTTTTTGTGAATGATTGTTAAACTTGTAATTGGGAAAGTAGTCCTTTTTAATCCCAAACTATAAACATATTTGTGTATTTTTTTACCTTAATATGACTCTCCTTTCATTATTCAGATAAGGAGAATTTTAGTGGAATGTGTCGCATCTATGGTATGGTGTAACACTTTGTGATTAAAATCTTGTATTGATATTTTAGGTGACTATATTTTTTGGAATATGTTGGATCCTTTATCATAAGTGTGGAATATTGTGTTACCTCTCTATGAGCCTTTGTGGTAGAGAGTAGAAGTATTGTCTCATTTATTGGTAACACTAAATTGTGAGGTTATTCTATATGGGACTATAATGATATATTCTTTGTGAACTAGATGATAGAGTTATTGTAATTTTTTGGATAAAAGTTTTATCTCCTTTTGATGTTTTTGTATTGATGACAAAATATGTTCTTATCATACTTAAGTTGTATTTGGATTTTATGTATTGATGAGGGAATTGGTTGAGAAAACTAAAAATGTGACTATTGTGTGTATGACCCAATGGTTGGAATATGTGATCTACGATAACCTACATTGTCCTATCTTAGGAACTCAAGTAAAGTTTGAAGGATGTTAAAGTAGATGTTAATATTTAAGGAAAGAAATTGATATATTTAATAATATTTTAAGAAATATCTATTTTAGATTATTGTAATACTAAGCTAATATGTTTCCCTTAAGTTCGTTTTAATATAATGGAGTAGTTTCCACCTCACAAGTATTCAGGAGTTTAAGTGGGGGATAAGGTAGAATCCTAGCTAGTGGGTATGATTTTTTTGGGTAAGAGGATATGACATCAAATGTTCACGCACATATAAAATATTCCAATTAGAGGGATATGTTGCACTTTTGTGGGAGAATAGGTGTGACCTTAAGGGGTATAATATCACCACTATCACATAGGAAGCATTTACAAAATATTTTTATAAGAAGTACCTATCATCCTCTCATAGAGAGGAAAATGACTGAATTTTAGATTTTGTAGCAAGGGGATTCGTGTTTTTCGAGTATGAGGAGACATTACTTAACATGCATTGTTATGTGGAATAAATTTGGGGTAAGGAGAATAAGGTGACAAAGTTGTAACTAGGTATTAAGCTTGTTTTGATTTACGATTTTGACAGGAATAAACCCCAAAACTTGGATTTTACTATAGAATCATCCTATAAGGTCAAGGAAAAGGATGAATCAAGATTTAAAGAAAGAAAAATAATTCATAAAAATAAAACTTAAAACAAGTCCTATGCCCCTTCAAATATTTTCAAGAAAAAATAGTTCAAGAAGTAGTTCATAAAGAACAAGAACTCATATGAAAATATGGATTTATATAACAAAGGAGGGTTCAAGTCACAAAAATATCCAAAGGAATACGAGACATAACTTTAAGAAGACTTATTCTTCTATAAATAAAAATTATAGTACCCATATATTAGGAGTCAATAAAGTACTAGTGGAAAAAACATGTTGGATATGTGGAAAGGAAGGGAACTTTAATAAAAACTTATTAGATTACTTGGCTAGTCGGTAGTCTCAACATAGGTTCTTTGAAATGGTGGACAACAAGAAAGATGAGAATTAATCCACATGTTTGAGGCTAGAATTATTTTATCTGGTTATTCCATTTTTGTTCTAATATATTATGGAGAAACTCATATTTTGTTTCTATCTCTAGCTTATAATTGTAATGTTGAACCATATAAGTTGAGAGAAGATGCTGATATAGAAATTGTATTAGGAAAGAAAAATCCAATTAAAAATTTCCTTAGTTAAATAGAGTTAGAATTAGGGGTTTTCAAAACTAAATTTTACCTCTACTTAGCTCCCCTCAAGCATTAAGACCTAATTCTAGGCATGGATTGACTACTTATCCATCAAACGACACTAGATTTATTTAAAAATAAAGTATAGTTCCTAGATGATCAAGGAATAGGTTAGTGTTCTACCATATCAAGTGGATAAAAATGCATAGGCACCTCTCCCCATAAATCTTAATAAATTGGTATGAAGGTGATGTGAGTTGTTGTCTATTCATGTAGAAGAATCAAGGAATGAAGTAAATAAAATGATAGAGGAATACCCCATCCTTACTAAGTTCAAATATGTATTTCCTAAGAAATCCTCCTATGATGCCTCATGTTTGTGAATTTGATTTCTCAATTGAAATCATGTATGGAGTAACTCTTTCCTCTAAAGCTCCATATCAATTAAAGACAAGTGACCTCAAAAATTGAAGGTGTAGTTATATGAGATAATGACCTAAAGGTTCAATTGGCCTAGTATTATTCCATGGGGTGTTATGGTAGTATTTGTGAAAAATAAAGATGGCACCTTTTGATTATGTGTTTATTATCACATTCTTAACAAAGTAACCATCAATAATTAGTATACATTTCATAGGATAGATGATTTGTTAGATCAAATGAAGGATGATGCGGTCTTATAAGATTGACTTACGGTCGGGGTACCACATGTAGACACTCATTTTGGTAATTCATATCTTACAACAACACAAATGGTAAAACACTCTTGCACTACTAAAAATTTCTCAATTTGGCAAGTTATGCTATTGCTAGCTATATCCCACATGTTCTTACTTTCACACATAACCTAATTATTTACATAAGGGTCATATTAATCCATCAAATTAGTTTATACCCCCGTATATCATAATTCCATCTTCTAGATCATCTGCACATGTATCTAGGACCGTAATGAATATAAAGGACCATAATACCCATACACTATTGGATGACCTAGCTGCTTTGGTCCATTTCCTATAACGATACTTTTCTAAATTTTCATTCCTTTTGTACACTCATTGTCAATATTATTCAATTTTTACGGATCGAGAACACACACATAAGAAATTTATTCATATCCCATTGAAGAGGGAATTCATTCTTCTGGGAACCTAGCATTCCGATGAGAAATCAAAAGAAAAGATACATTAAAACTCCCTTGAGATCTACATACTATGAAAACTCATTCTAGGGAATTCATCCATTCATATTTGCAAGTAAAAAAGGAACATTACCAATGCCATGTCAAGCTAGGCCAAGTATCGGTACAATCCCATTTTTGTATGGTCATGGTTATCAATTTGATTGCATACATTCTAGATATCACATTCTAAGTGAGAATGACGTGTAATTTGATCCCTCTTTGCAGTAGTGAACATGTAGGTGATGCACACAAGTTCCCAAAACCCACCTAACATTTTTTGTGTAGGAATCTCTCACCATCTAGGGTTTATGAAGGTTAAATAAGTTGTGTAATGAGCATCACATAGTATCATAGGCCCATATTCTAGAAAAGAGTAGAATAAGAAATAATGAATAGTCACATAAATTTACAAAGGTTAAAAATATAGAGGGACCAAATCTCACAAAAAGGGCGGAGTGGGGGTATGCTTTGGGTTGTACCATATGATTTGGGTTGTACCATACACTTTGGGCCAGAAAGATGCTTAGGTCACAGTTTCAGTAATGAGGATTTATAAGACCATTTTTATCCTTTTTTAGTCACCAGATTATCCCTTATTAGCATAGATATCACGATATCAGCTAATTCCTCTTCTCCTCCTATTTATTAGTGGTTTGTTTCATTATTTATCATTATTTAGATTTGTTCATATGATTATTGCTGATATTTTTGCAATTAAAGTTGGAACCGATTGATGAGGATAATCTACTATCGGTTACTACCCCTATAAGAATTAACTATTTAGGTTAAATCATTTGGTGAACCTAAAATTGCTTAAATCCTTAAACTAATCTAAGATCTCTTTGGTTCTTGTGTATTAGTCTTGTTGATATCCACACCCTAGTTACCTTAGGATTCATATCTACATTTTATCTTCATATCCACACCTTATTTTCATCTATCATCTACCATAAACCTGATTTGCACAAAATTTCCTATGGTTTCATGGCTGGTCCTACCCTTTGGGTCACTTTTTAGGGCTCCTAATTGTAAAATCACATTTTGTTTCATATCTTGAGCATAACGAATATATTTTCAATTACTTAGAAGCTATTTTTATTTTTACATGTTCAAAGAAAACCTCCTTTTGTTTTCCCAAAATTTTAGCAAATTTTTAGAAATTCAAAATTACTATTTTTAGTAATCAAGGTATAATCGAGAAAAATATACACTTTTGGAAAAAACCCTTAGAGGTTTTTCTTTCAATTTATCATATTCAAATATTACCTATTTTTTTACAATACAAAATTTCTTTCTAGATATGGTCATTTAATTCATTTGTGATGAGTCACTTTTAACTTAACATCACTTTTTGGGTCTTATCCCCATGGTCTCTTGATTGTTGGCCCTCCATATGTTGATATTTATTATTACTATCTAATTAAAGTTTATTATATCCTTTTTAAATTTCCACCATGGCCCATGGCACTGCGTTTCTCAAGTCTCCTTGTATAATTTACTTAAACTAAACCCAATATGTAGAGATACTCTCACAAAACTAGTGCACACAATAAAACTCCCTTATAATGCAACACCCTCTCATGTGGATTGAATTTTTAGTTATATTTCAGATCCTTCTAATAGTAATGATGACACATTTTGTAAGGCTATATTAGACTCTACTCAATAATTACACCATGATTTTCCAAGATAAATTTCAAGCTATGAATATTACGATTACATCTCTTAAAGATGAGATACAACATCTTAAGGATGCTTCTAATGTACATATTAGTGTTCTTTTTATGCATCATGATATTTATAAGATTAAATCTATGCATTATAATACAAGTTTTATATCTACTACATGTGCTCATACAACTGAGGTTAAAGTCCCACCTAGAGGAAGAAATGTGTATGTTCCATGAGATCAACCTCTCGGTTTGAAAATAATGCTACACAACATGATATCCTATATGAGTTACTAGATAAGAGGTTAATTACTTTGTTACCTACTCATTACTACCCTCACTATCAGCTTACAAAACTCAAAGGTCAACCTTTTTCAATTATCATGGAATTAATGGACATCATGAAAATGATTGTTATGCTTTACAACAAAAATATAAATTCAACATAAGGGATTTATTTCATTTTCTACACAACATTTTGCTACACATTCATCTCAAGTTTGTAAATCTCAATGGGTTCTTAAATCTGATCTACCTATGTCTAGTGAACATAATGCAATATTGAATGATCTGATTTCTCCAATAATACGAGATGCACCTATTCAACATGATCATAAGAGTTTCATACTTCTTTTGGAATTACCAACCTCGATAGCGACATCACATCCTACCATCATGAAAAATTAAGCATTATCAATTACACATGAGCCATTTACCACCACAAAGCTAACAATATCACTTAAGCCACGAAAAACCTAATATGGGGGTAACATTCTAATGGATTCTACAAACATCTCTACTCCTTCACAAAAAATTGAGATAGATTATAACAACACAAGTATCGATGAATCACTGATAATTTTTGGATCTCCATAGGCATGAGAACATATAGGTGAATCCCAAGTATGCTTTTAAAAAATCTTGGGAGCAACATGAAACATAATCTCACTAGTGCTCTGATAGATGACACTATTTCACTCGACGCATTATAAATTTCTCGATGTTTAGTTGCGATTATAAAGCTAAAAATTTGGAAAAATATAGCACACTAGTGATACCACATCCTTACTTATGGTAGAATCCATTATAATCCCACGCGGGGCATTTAAATTCCCCTAGTCTCTAATGAATCACTTTATTTATAGATTCAAATTAAATATTGAGGTATTGGTTACATACACGAACCTCTCTTTTCACACACACATTGGGGGCAACCTTGCTTTCCCTCTCTGAATGCATAATCTCTATTAATCAAAATCAATAAAAATCTAAATATTCCTCCTAGGGGAATTATTGGATCACCCTTCTCTTTAGAGAACAGGTTTTCATCTATGCCCTTAGGGGGCCTAAAATCCCAAAAAAATTCAAATGCATACTAAGAACCAAAGGTAGAACCAATTTCTTTCATTTATGTAAAACCACTCATGCAAACAAGAACAAAATCCATTATTATTCTTCTAATAACATTTCCCTATTTCCTTCAAATTATATGACACTCTCAATAACTATTTGATCACAAAAGATAAAGTAAATAAATAAATAATGAAACCCTAGTCACATCGTCCATATTAACTAAGAATTCCCAACTCATGTTACAATTGGTTAACATTTGGTGAGTCAAATTAGGTTTACACCTACCTACCCTCATCCCTACATATACATACATACATGTGTGTGTGTGTGTGTGTGTGTGTGTGTGTGTGTGTGTGTGTGTGTGTGTGTGTGTGTGTGTGTGTGTGTGTGTGTGTGTGTGTGTATTTATATGTATGTATATGTATATATAGGCATGAATGTATATGTTGCATGTCTATTTATTCATTTTTATTAAGTAAAAGGTTTTTATTGGGATTCTACCCAAATATAAAAAGGCCAAAGCTTAGATATACAATGAGAGATTAGAAAACCAAAACTAGATTGGGAAAAATGCCAACAAACAAAATAAAAGCATCGTGAAGTCAGCACAAAATCAGCACAAATTTTGCACCTTCACGAGATGAGATGCTGTGAACTACCGAACAACACAAAATAAGCATGAAATTATCACAAAATAAGCACAAAGTCAACACCTTCACAACTGAGATACAAAAACTACCAAAACACCCTAAAAGAGGAAGGTAAATGCCCAAACTATTTCATGAGCTTCTGAAAGCTCTTTTTTACATTCTCAAGTCCCTTATTTATGTCTCTGAAATTGGTTCCCTTGTTGGTTTTATCCTTGTTGAGGATGTTGAATTGAGAAATGAAGAGGGAGAGGAAATCCAAGGTGCTCTTTTGCATGTTGAGGATGTCACATTGTTTGGTCTTGATACCTTCCATATCTTTCTCCATTTTGTTGACACGGTTGAGCAGGTCCATCATTGTTTGCTTGTTAGCAATTTCATCACCACTACTCGGCCTACTAGCTTCAATTTTTCCTTTAAGATCTTTGATTTTATCCAACTGAGAATCATTATCAATATTTTGCTTAGGGTCTTCAACTGAAATGGATTTTACTTTTTCACCAATGGAAATAAGACCTAAAATAGCTTCACCTTCTCTCATGAAGGTGGAGTAAGATGGATCACATCCCTAACTACTACATTCACCCTCTCACTTCTAAAAGGCCTATTAAAATATGTTTCACATGGGTGCTTGATAGAAGAAGCAACAAATATGGGAGTGATGATATATGGGAGAGGAGGAGGGGGGGGCGTGGAATAGGAAGAGAACGGGTAGGAAAGGAAGGGGAGGAAGGAAGGATGGGAGAAGGATTGGAGAAAGAGGGAGGGTGGATGAGAAGAGATGAAATGGAGGAAGTTGGGGAAGAGAAGTGGTGGCAAGTGAGTTGGAGGTGGTGGAGAGAGGAGAAATGGTCGGGAAGAAAGGCTTGAAGGGGGAGGGTTGAGAATGGAGTAGTTGAAGAATTTATAGAGTAGAATAATCACAGCATGGTGTAGGGGATGTACACTTTCCACATTTAACTAAATTCACAGAGTTATTGAGGGAGTGAATGATTAAAAATGGGAAACCAACACGAGTATCTTCTATGGAAATGGTTAAGAAAAGAATGTGATAATAAGGCATTACCATATATCTACCCTCCATAGTGATAAATTTCATAACCAACAGAGCCACCATGTTGTAGGGAGGAGGTAGGAGTCACGAACAAAAACATCATTTTTGCACACCAAATACTCACCTTTATTGAGAAAATTCTGCTCCTTTGTATCAATATCAATCATGTTCTTGTAAAAATTTAATCATGTTCTATTGAAACTAGTTACCGTAGAAATAATCTCTTCATTGACATCAAAAACTTTCCCTTGTAGGTAATCTTTATGTCATTCCGGTTTTACCGAGTTCTTGAGACGAGATATAAATCATGTCCTTTAATTCTCTCCATGAAGCAAGTAAAACCCCCTTGCTTAAGATTCTCCAGAGCTCCTCATTGTTCCTCTATTCATCAATATTCAATGGCTCGACTCTACTGACATTCGCCACCCATCTCAACCCCGAGAAAAAAACAAGAAGAAGTGGTTCTTATTTGAGATAATCACAAGAAGGGAAATATTATTAAAAGGGATGTGTTTATTTTTCCACACGTGTTAATCCAAGTCTCCAGTAAGTTCCACCTTTTTATTATTTATTATATTGATTAAATTTGCTTTGAAGGAGTATCATTATAACTCTATACTTTTAGATCATTAATAGTGACTCATATATTAGACATAACATCAGCTAAATAGTTCCCTTCATGATAACCATGATGAATTTCACATGTATGAAATTTGATGAGGATATAATTAGCTTCATCAATAATGCTTTTTATAGACCAAATTATATGGTTGTTGCCCTTCAAACAATTGGTGATGTTTAAAGAATCCCCTTCTATAATAATATCTCTAGCATTCATATCTCTCATGATCCTAATCCCCCAAAGAGTAAGGGCTTTAGTATAGTGGTTTGAATTAATACCCATAGTACTGCGTCAACTTCATCACATGGCCTTTCTCATTTATAATACAACCCCCTCAAACTTACGAGTTACCTTTGGAGGTACCATCATAATTTAGTATAGTCTAGTTATGCCTTTTATCCATACTTATGTGCACCAACTGTGGGAAATGTCGTACACAACTATCTCTATTCTTCTCGTTGGCCTATCACGCCAGAGTGGGAACTTTGGTGAGCTCACCCAAAGTGCGAAAGAATCGGGTTCCATCAAGGTCAACATAGTGAAGTGGAGATAATAGTTAACACATAACATGAATATTTAAATAAGTATATTAACATATTTATGGGAAATCAAACATTATTGCTCCAAAAACATGTTCTTATTTTATATTTATTAATCATTACATAGTTACATAAGACTCAATCTACTTGAAACACATTGAGAATAGAAGATGACTCACAATGACCATGAATTATCATGATTTGAATATCTTACAATGGACCTTTCATCAGATATATATACTATTTGGGAATTCTCCTTCACTAGTTTTCCAAGAGCTATTTTTAGCCCTCAAGTCCAAACTTCTAGTAAACTGTTACATCAAGAAGTGGATAATCCACATGCCGCCACTGTTGGATCCTACATGGTGAGTATATCTAATAGTTCATTGGCTATAATTATCCATATCCTTAATTTATAAACCTCATGAGTTATCCCTACGAAAATATATCTAGTCTTCTTGACCTATTCCTTCACTACTTTCATGCAAGTAACTTTGAGCTAATAGTCTATTTATGGTTTCAACTATTCGACACTTCCTTCTCTTGCATGTCTTTGTTCAATTTTTCCATGGCGTATGCCAAACCATAGAATAATGTTTGCATCTTCGCGTGATATATCTTCAAAATTTCCTACAAGGCTCTCCCATTTCTCATGTGGGTGGGTCTTCTTCTTCTTTTTGTGTGCTTCTCTTCATCCTTGTGTGCTCATATCTAGTCATCATGCATACTTACTTTCTGTCATCATTGCACATAACCTTCCTTCATTATGTTGCACATAATTTAAATAATGTAAAGAATAAATAATGGTTAGTCCCAATAAAGGACACAATAATAAGAATGAAAGAACTTAGGGTCCAACATCACCCTACACTAATTATTTTTTCTTCCTTGGGCAACACTTTTATTAATTCTTCAAACAATTCCGGTATTTCAGACCTAAGCACATCTTTATGTGATTTTAATTTTTGGGTGACATTTTAGATGAGAGGGTGATCTTATCCAATTGAGTGGATAACTCGGTAAAAACCCTTGCACCCTTTACACCTCTTATAACTACTTTATGGATTACCTTAAACTTTGTGCTTAGTTATGTGCACATAGCTTGCAAATCAGTTTCATATTTTCGGTGGGCTTCCTTAAATCTTCTAATATTTTCTTTACCTCTTACTATTTCTTAGAGGATTATTCAATAACCCTCTCACACTCTTCTATCAAATTATTGTGATCAGATTTATCGAGGCTATCATCCTCCATTTGGGTTTCCAAGGATTTTTTCTATGCTATTTATTCTTGCATGTGTGCACTTATAATTTGAGTGTGTTTGAAAAACCCCTTTAGTATTTTTGGCATGCATGAATTTTTCCTCCAATTTTTAGTGAGTTTCTCACATGCTTCAAGTTTCTTTTTGCAAGAAACCCATATGTTTTCTTGGTCAACCTTTTTTATTGGCCCTCTCTTTATCATTCTTAATTTACTTGAACAATATATTTAGCAGTTGATCTAATTCATCTATATTCTCACCCTTAATGAGTAGGTGTGCTTTTGTGAGCTTATGATCATGGAAAATAATTATCTCACCTAAATTTTTGGCCTTATCGTTTGTGTACTTGTACTTATCTTGTCAAAACTTATGCTCTCACTTTGTAAGTTGTGCGAGTTACTTTTTGTTTCTTTAAGCTCTACCTCTATCTTATTTACCCTTTCCCTTTCAATTTTGGAGTCATTGTTATTATGAAGATTTTTGCACTATTTCCAAGAAATATTTAAGAGCATCTCACCTCCTTGTGTCTCAAAAAATAAAATACATTTTCATGACTATCACCTTATTACCCTCTTTTGTTGGAACCTTGTTTATATAATCACTAGGAAACTCAATGAGTGGCTCTTGTGTATAGGAATCTAGGGTAAAACACAATGCTTTCTTGGAAAGCCTCTTAGCTAAGGAATCTTTCATAAATTATTAAGAAATTAATTATTTTTCTACTCTCCCCTATCAGAACCTTGTGCACATGGACTTCTAGGTTTTGTGGGTCAAGTTAAAACTCTTCATCCTCTTTTTCATCTTTGTCATATGACTCCTTTATTGGACATTTTCCTTTATCTTGGCCTTTCTCTCCTTCTCATCACCTATATGTGCTCCTCCTTCACCTCTATGATCCCCTCTTTTCCTCCTCCCTCTCTTTGTTCTTCGTCTTCATTGGCAGATTCTTCCTCAAATTTAATGACTTTTGGAGGTGATTTAGGAACATATGATCTCTTTATGCATGTATCCTTGAGATTCCCCATTTGAGTGTCATATTATGCGTGGGGATACGAGAGGAGTGTTTTTATTTTTTCCTTTTTGTTCACTTCTTCTCCTTATTTGGGTGATGTTGGATCTTCCCCAACCACTCCCATTTGAATGCTTAGTTTCTCTTTCCTAGAAGTGTGGCCCGGATGCATAGTAGTTCATGTGTTATCAAGTCATTCCTTATCTCCCTTAATGGAGATCTCTTGGGTGGTAGTAGGAGTTTGAGTGGAGATATATTTTTGTTTATTTTGGGGCCAACTTGTTTGTCCTTAGGAGCTTGGTTCATCCTATCACACCCTTTTTTACCCTTATGTTTATCTGTCTCATGGGGCTTTCCTTGCATAGGAATAATCTATTTTTCATCTAGATCATCTTTACGAGTGGCCCCTATGGATTTCATCTTCTTTTGTTGTAAATAAAAGAACAAACTATGTGTTGTGTTTCCCTCTATAACTGCATCATATCTTTCTTATAGAGAAGATATTATATTCATGTGTTTTAACATGTTTTTGATGAGTGTACTTGTAGGTCTTATGGAGGTTATGTATATCTACATAAACTTTCGACACATCGATCCTTATCTTCTTTACCTACTTGAACCTATTGATGGATCACACAAATTAGTTTGTAGTGAAAACATAGGGCAAGGCCCATGTAGACCAATTTTCATCTATTTTTTTAAAGCACACTAAGTTATCATAGGCGAATAGTTAATTTCTTTTTCCCTCAACCGTAATTAACGCTAATTTGTTGTGAGATGTCCCTTGCTTCCTAATTTTATTTGATTTAACATCCTTATAATGCATACCACGAATTCTCTTATCTTTCCTACTCCCATATGTTTTTACTTTTCCCCTCAACTACATTAGGTGGCTTATGTTCTGGGTTGTGTCACTTTTCCTTGTGCACATCCTCCTTCTCATGTGCTTTCCTTTCCCTAAATCTCTTTTATAAACATCATTCCCTTCTTAAAGACCCCATTTTCATGTGCTCCACTATCCCCTCCTTGGATAATGTTTTCCCTTCAATTTGTTTTCCTAATTTTGTTCCCTCCTTCACATGCAAAATTGTTTCTTTATTCCCTTTTTCTTCTTTTTCCCAAAGGATCGTCTACAATGATTATGATCATTCTCATTCATTATGATATTCAGCTATGAATTTAATACCAACTTTGAGTTGTAACTTGATTTTTCGCCGCACTGGGTAATTGTTAATAATTTTTTTAAATACTTTAAAATATGATTTAAATACGATCAAGAGATTATTTAAACTGAAATGAGTTCAATTTTGAGTGTGTTTTAACCCCTTGTTCTCGATTAACTTATTTTAAGATCAAATTTATTTTAATCTTAACTTTTATGATTAAGTAGAATAAGTAAAAAACCATTAAAAATTGATCTTATAATTCCCAAGCTGATTAACGAGTTGATTTTCATTGCATATCAATCTAATTTGATCATCCAAAATTGATTTGTGCATTCACTTTATCTAATTGTGGATAAATGATTCAAAATATAACTTAACCTGAATTTATAGTTAATTTCCTTGCTTATTCAATTATTCATTCCCTTAAAGTAAAATTGAAAAATGATAATAAACAACAAAAAATGAATCAAATAACTCCACAACTTGATAACAAAGTTCACCCAGATGGGTTACGACTTGGATTCATTGTAAATGTGAATCAATTTATTAATTTATCACTTAAAGTAAAAAAATTACCTAATCCAAATGAATAATAGATAATATCACCTGCATTTAGAGCCTAATAAAAAAATTAGACTCTAATCATCTCTAAGAATTCGTCCACAAGCTCATTTGTGGCTCCACAAGGCTTCTAAGTGCATTCTTCATGCTGGTCTAGAAAAACTCTTCCACTTTGGAAAAATAAAATCACTTAATGGAAAAATAAATATACCATATATTTTGTCTCAAAATTATGAACATTTAATCAAGTTACTCTGATATCTAATTCAGTCATTTAGTACTTCCAAACCTATGTTTTCTACAAACTTCATGTTATGTTTATTACCGTAGTCATCCAAAAGTACCACTCTAAATAAAATTTAACTCTTTTAATATCATTTCATAATGGTTGGCGGGTTGGTAAGGCCATTTATTATTTTTTGGGAGGTGACATGTTTGAATCCCATGTAAAGTTCTTAAGATTTGGGATTAGGATAAACAAAATCCCACATTTCTGTGGTGGTTATAACCAAAGGCTTTAAATAACCTTTAATATCCCTACTTTCCTATGGATTAGGCCACGCATATACTATGTTTTTCTTCCCACATATGTGGCGGTCCTTATGGGACATGGCATGCTTAACTTTAACTCAATCCTCTAACATGATACATTACTGATTCAATGCAATATTAATCCCACATTCATCCTGTTAACACAAGCATGAGAAAATATATGCAAAATCATTAAAATAATATACTTAAGAAATAGCAAAAAGACACCCCTCCATAAAAAAGTGTGTCAACCCTATTTGAGGGCCCCTAGTCGGTAAATATTGGGGCCCACTGTCCAAACACAAGTATTGAAGATTGGCATCAAAACCCAAAATTTTATCAAATCTTCATGTGCAATGACTTGGTGTTCCATGATTGGTCCACTTAATAGATGTACATGCATCCATGTCAACTCAAACCCACTTGTAGACCCTTAAGGTTTCTAGTTGGCCAAAAATTTCAGCAAATGATATATTTCACGTGCGAGCTTCATTTTCATATTTCTATATACCAACGGAAATCTCTTGGAATGATATTTCGTCTTGTAATGGTTTAGGAAGATTTTGGGAACATTTGATATTTGAAATTTCTCTGGATAAAACTTACCCACTAAAAAACCATTGTGCATTCATCCATGCATTTTGATTTTTGATCATAATATGATTAGTGTAGTGAACATATTATTGGAGCCAAAATGAAACCAAAAAAATTCATTAAACAATTATGAGAATTCCATCCACTTATTTTATTCATAAATAAAACTAATACTAAGATTTAAAATGACAAATAATTCTAATGGCATACACCTTATTAAATTATAACACTGATTTATTAGTAATAGGGTTTCAACCTACTTCCATTTAAGTATCCTAGAATAATTTTTCCACTAAGGTCCATAAAATAACATGCCCCAATCAAAAAAATTACGACTATCTCATAAGGACCATGCCCGAGTGTGTCTTGAATTTTCCTTGATGGCGCACATATTTTGAATCATATAGTAAAAATTTTGTGTTCAATTTCAATGTCTTGTTTTTAAGATTACGATCACGCCACACCTTTTATGCGGATTTCACCATGTTACGAGTCCATATCCCATATATTCTTATTTCATCCAATTGTAACAAATTAGTTAAGAACTCACTAATGGAAGCCTCATCATCCAAATTGGTGATTTACATGATGCATAATAATGGTTCCATGAATTTTATTAAAAATACTACCTCCATTCCATACACGTGTTAAAAGGGCATTACTTTATTTAAGCACTTATATGTTGTTATGTATTCAATAGTGGCCTTGGAACTTTATCATCCCAATATTTGTATATGACATTGCAAATATTTTTAAATTGTTTCTTAGGATTTTGTTGAATGCCTCAACCATTTCATTGGCTTGTGGGTGATAAGGATTTGATTTGTGATGCATAACCATAAAATATTGCAATGATATTATCATTTACGAAATGTGTTCCTCTATCATTTACGATGCTTAATGAACATCCATAATGACTAATTATATTATCCCAAAGGATCTTGGTTGTAGTCTCTTCCGTACGATTATTTTCTTGGTGCAACCTCTAGAAATCTAGTTAAGTAGTCGATCATCACAATTATATACTTGAGTGTGGGGTTCGTTGTGTCGAGGGTTGATTGGTCCAATAAAATAAATATCCCATTTTGCAAAGGGTTCTTGAGTTATTATTGGTATCAATGGAATTTCATCATGTTTACTTGTTTTGCCAACCCTTTGGCACTAGTTGCATGTCATCACATATTCCTTAACATCCTTAAATAAGTGCTTCCACCATAACCCTACGGTGATTATTTTTGCATGGAAGCTTCTTGAGCATAATGGTCACCCACAATTCCTTCATGTGATTTGCAAAGAATCTCTTGTCACTCATCATCCATCTAGGGAAAATTTTAAGACAGCCCCCAAAAAAACCCATAGATAGTACTTGGAGAATATGTGAAAGAGGTTTTTGAAATCATGGCGAATCGAGAACAAAATGAGTTTCAAACCATTAGTAAATTATTTCATAATGTTGAAGTCCAATAGAAATTCTAATGGCCTGATGATAGAATTTTTAAATGCTATCATCTAGTAACATGTTTAATGGCATGTAACATGTAACATGTTATCTACCAGTAGCATTTAACATGCTACCGAATGGTAGGATGCTACTGTTCCAAGCTCTTGGATGGAAACATGTTGCATGCTTCTAGTTATTGCTGGGTCAGTAGCATGCTTCATGCTCTGAGTGGTAGGATATAACATGTAATCGTGTAAGCCAATGTGTGCCGCATGGTCCCATGTTCTATAAATAGACCAAATGCACTATTTTTTCGCTTCTAGAAATCACTCTCACTAAAAAATCACAAGAAAAGGAGAAGAAACTATAGACACAAAATCATTCACTTGGGTACATTTCTAGGCCCTAAAAGTATACTTGCATTCATATGATTCCTAAGTGAGAAAACTAATACTAGACATCTATCTTTGGCCTCTTTTCTGTCTTTCTGGTTTCTTATTTGGTCTTGCACACCCCATAGCCCAATATGATATTCATTTCTTTATCTTTCTTGACTCTATACACTAGCACCTAGCTAGGACTTTAGTGCCCAAGCATCCTCGTCCCCTTTGGGCACCCCAGCCTCTTTGTATCTTACTCACTTCTTTTAGGTCTCTTTTATCTTTTGAACATCTTATTTTCTTATGGGCTGGCCTTTTAGTTATCAATTATGAAATTCAAACAAGGGAATACTATAGATACAAAGCTATGTGATCATAATAAAGGACCAAGCTCTAAGAATATACTATCACCACCTAAGGTTGCATTTAAAGGCATTCTAAGAGCATCAAAGCATCGATCTAACACTCACTCAAGGGACAAGGGAATGCATTTTTACATACACGCATAAGAGGGGAGTTCATTTTGACATCCACACATCTATTTACATTGCTACATCATAGCTATTGTTGATTTATGAAGCTTAATTGCTTCACTTTAATGAGCTTTATTAACTTGTTAGAATATATAGTAACTTGAGAATCGGTCGATGATCGTGTGTCGATCACCAAGGAATTGGTATCGGTCGAGCAAGGAGGAACCGACATCGGTTAGGGAAACCAACATCAATTTTACGTGCGTGATAGTTTTATTTAACTCACGAGAGTTAGATCTAACCTTTGATATAAATTTTATCTAGTGGTTGTAATTGCATGGCTAAAGTGCTCTAAGCTTGTATATGCCTATATAAGCTAGCAATCTAGGGTTAGAAGGTAGAACTCATTGAGAATTAGAAGAATTGTAAGAGAGAATTCTTGGAGAGAGAGAAAGAGAAGCTTGTGAGGAATAAAGTATTGTACATATGGGAAAGGTGTGGAAGATTACAGATCTTCATTGTATATCCTTTGTTAAAGATTTGAATAATATATTGGTTGTTTCTTGGTGGACATAGCCCACACTGGGTGAACCACGTTATATCTTGTGTATTGTTTCTTGGTTTATTTTTGTATTTATTGCTTGTATGCTTAGATCTAATATATATCTAGACAACTAGTATGATTTACCTCAACAAATAGTATTAGATATTTTTCATTTAAGGTTTTTATGTGTTCATAAATTTACTCATATAGGGATTTCTGATTGAGTGGGAGCTACAACAATGGCAGAAGATGGAAAATACAAAGTTGAGAAATTTGACGACCATAATTATCAATTATGGAAGATGCAGGTGGAATATTATTTATATCAAAAATATTTATACTTACCATTGGATGAGAAGGCAAGACCTACAAAGATGACTGATGAAGAATGGAAAATTCTTGATATAAAGGCTTTGGGATCTATAAGATTGAGCCTAGTAGCATTTGTGGCTTTGAATATTACTGAAGTAGCAACCACAATAGATTTGATGAAATATTTAGCTAATTTATATGAAAAACCTAGTGCTTCAAATAAATTTTATTTGATGAAGAAATTATTTAATTCAAAGATGCAAGAAGGTGAATCTGCATCAAGTCATTTGAATGATTTTCATTCTATTGTAAATCAATTAAAATCGGTTAATATTTTGTTTGATGATGAAGTGAAAGCAATTTTTATCTTTTCTAGATAGTTGGGATAACTTGGTAATGGTTGTTAGTAATACAACGTCTACTACTAATATTTTAAAGTTTGATGATGTGGTTAGTATAATCTGAATGAAGAAATACGTAGGAAAAGTACAGGAGAATTATCATTTGGTAATGCTTTGAATGTATAAAGCAAAGTGGAAAGAAGAAGGAGATATCCAAGAGCAATAATAATGCGAAATCAAATTCTAAGAATGACATATCTAAATCCATAGGTAAAGGAATAACCTGCGGGAATTGTGGAAAAAAAGGACATTGAAAAGAACGATTGTTGGTTTAAGGAAAACAAAGAGAATGTACTAGAGAAAGATAAAGAGGAAAATATTGTTGCATCTAAGGTAATACAAGATGCTTTTATTCTCTCCTTGGATAATAAAATTCAATCTTGGGTTTTAGATTCAGGAGCTTCTTTCCATGCTTACCTCTAATAAGGGTTATTTGAAATTAAGTCAGGGTAATTTTGGGCATGTTTATTTAGGAGATGATGAACCATCAAATATTATTGGCAAATGACAAGTTCATCTAAAATTGTAGAATGGAAATACATGGATTTTGAAATATGTGAGGCATGTGCCAAGCCTCAAGATAAATCTTATTTATGTAAAATAACTAGGTGAATTTGGTTACATGGTTACATTCATAGCTGACTCTTAGAAGGTTACCAAAGGATCTCTTATTATAGCGAGAGGCAAGAAACTAAGAACATTGTATTTGTCTAATTGTATTATTAATCCCTTTTATGTGTTATCTACCTCAGATTTAGATGCAAGCATGTGGCATAATCGACTAGGCTATAGGAGTCAAAAATGAATGCGAGATATTAAAGACTAAGGGTAAGTTATTATATTTGAAAGATGTAGATATTGATTTATGTGAGCATTGTATATTTTGAAATAAAAATAGAGTGTGATTTCTCAAATTTGGGGCAAAAAGAAGAAGAAAAAATTGGAGCTTGTGCACTCATATTTGTGGGGACTAGCCTAGGTAGCTTCTCATGGAGGATCCCAATATTATGTGACTTTTATTGATGATGCCACACGAAAGGTATGGGTTTATTGTATTAAACGTGAATTTGATGTTTTTGAGACTTTTAAAAGATGGAAATACCTTGTGGAAAATGAATCAAATTCAAAGTTAAAATGCCTAAAAGCTAACAATGGTGGTGAGTATTGTAGCAAGGCTTTCAATAATTATTATTCACTAAATGGAATAGGAAGAGAAATAATGGTTCCTTGAACACCATGGGAGAATGGTGTTGCTAAAAGAATGAACAAGACAATCCTAAAACGTGCAAGAAACATGAGGATACATGTTGGATTACCTTTGCGATTTTGGGTAGAAAATGATTGACACAATGGTTTATTTAATTAACCATAGACCTTCAAGTGCACTAGATGGTGGAATACCAGAAGAATTTTGGACTGGAAAATAGGTAGATCTTTCTTTTCTTATAGTATTTAGTTCAGAAGCTTTTGTGCATGTTAATAGAGAAAATAGAAAGAAGTTGGATGCTAAATCCAAGAGATGCACTTTTATTGGTTATGGCTCTGGTGATTTCGGATTCTGTTTTTGGGATTTAGAAGATTATAAGATTGTTAGGAGTTGTGACATTGGTTGGAATGAAAATAGAATATACAAGGATCAATTTTTGGTACCCAAAGATGAACCAGTTAGAGATTGTTTTGATGAAAATGCATTCTCAGATTTAAAAGCAACACCTACAGGTCTACATAGTAACTGGTGTTAGTTAACACTAGATTGATGTCGATCACCCAAACTGATGTTGGTTATAGAGGAGCCATAAGAACGTCGGTTATCTAAAGCGACATCAGCTATAAGTGACCGGCATCAATCGTTGTATGAGATTGATACAAATTTACAAAATGAGCAGATTGAGCCTCCAACACCCCAAATCTCAGTGAGAAGGTCACAAAGGGTAAGTAGACCTCCAGAAATATTTTCACCTTCCTTATCTTATTTATTATTGACTGATAGTGGTGAACTAGAAAGTTTTGAAGAAGTAATGTGCGGGATGAGACACGTGCGGTGGAAGCATGGCATAGATGAGGAGATGGACTCCTTGGAACAAAAAAGACATGGGATTTAGTTAAGTTTTCAGCAGTAAAAGAAAATTGTAGAACAAATGGGTTTACAGGATCAAGGAAGAAGAGGGTGGATAAAAAGATACAAATCAAGGCTTGTGGTAAAAGGATTTGCACAAAAATTAGGTATTGATTTTGGTGAGATATTTTCTCTTGTAGTAAAAATGACTTCTATTCATATTGTATTGAGTTTAGTTGCAGTAGAAGATTTACATTTAGATAAACTTGATGTCAAGACAACTTTCCTTCACGGTGATTTAGAGGAAGAGATATATATGTGGATTGCATGGGTATGAAGTCAAGGGTAAGGAGAAACTTGTGTGCAGGTTGAAAAAGAGCTTGTATGGGCTCAAGCAAGCCCCAAGGAAATGGTATATGAGGTTTGATAGTTTCATGCATGAGCATGGTTATATGAGATGTGAATCTAACCATTGTGTTTATTTCAAGAAGCTTGAAAATGAAAGCTATATTATTTTGTTATTGTATGTGGATGATATGCTTATTATAGGATCTAACATGTAGGACATTGGTGTGATTAAGAAAAGTTAGCTCATACATTTGCAATGAAGGATTTGGGAGTTGCAAAGAAAATCCTTGGCATGCAAATTTTAGAGACAAGAAGAATATAAAATTGTATTTGTCTCAAGAACATTATATCAATAAGGTGTTGAAAAGGTTTAATATGTAGAATTCAAAACATGTAAGTACACTTATGTTTGGTCACTTCAAATTGAGTAATGATCAGTGTCCTACATCACATGAGGAGGTTGAGTACATGGAAAAAGTTTCATATTCTTTGGTAGTTGGAATTCTTATGTATGTTATGGTTTGTACTAGACTAGACATTGCATAGGAAGTGGGAGTTGTGAGCATATTTATGGACAATCCAGGTAAAGAGCATTGGAAAGTAGTTCAATGGATTCTCAAGTATTTGAGAGGGACATTTATATGTAGTTATGCTATGGGGTCGGATATTTATTTATGCGGATATGTTGATTCGAGATATGGTGGAGATTTGGATGGTAGGAGAAGCACCACTAGATATGTATTCACAATAGGTGGGAAGAAAGTTAACTTGATTTTGAGATTGTAGAAATTTGTGGCATTGTCTACTACGAGAGGCTAAGTATGTTGCTGCTGAGAGGCTAGCAAAGAGATGATGTGGATGAGTAAGTTCATGGAAGAGTTTGGAAAGGAGAAAGAAGATCGCACATTGTACAGTGATAGTCAAAGTACAATTCATTTGGTAAAGAACTCAACATTTCATTTAAGAACGAAACACATTCGATTGAGATATCACTTCATATGGTAGATGTTGGAGCATGGACAACTGAAACTGGAGAAAATTCATAGAAAGGAGAACGTTGCGGATATGCTAATGAATTTCTATTGGAAAATTAGAAGTTAGAGCTACACTCCAATTCTATTGGTCTTTAAGTTTGAGACTTGAAGAAGGAGAAACGGGCCAAGGAAAGGATCCAAGAATGGATTTGTACGGTACAATTCAGCAATTTATCTCCAAGTGGGAGATTGCTGAGTTGTAGAGCTTAATTGCTTCACATTAGCATGCTTTATTAACTTGTTAGAATACACAATAAGCGGCATTAGTTGGCGGGGCGCGTCGATCACCTAGGAACCAATATCGGTCAAGCAAGGAGAAACTAACATCGGTTAGGGTAACCGACATCGGTTTCCTATGTGTGATTGTTTTATTTAACTCATGGGAATTATATCTAACCTTTGATATAAATTTTATCTAATGGTTGTAATTACATAGCTAAAGTTCCCTAAGTTTGTATATGCCTATATAAGCTAGAAAGCTAGGGTTAGAAGGTAGAACTCATTGAGAATTAGAAAAATTGTAAGAGAGAATTCTTGGAGAGAGAAAAAGAGAATCTTGTGAGGAAGAAAGTATTGTACATCTGGGAGAGGTGTGGAATATTGCAGATCTTCATTGTATATCCTTTTTTAAAGCTTTGAATAATATATTGGTTGTTTCTTGGTGGACATATCCCACACTAGGTGAACCATGTTATATCTTGTGTATTATTTCTTCTAGTTTATTTATGTATTTATTGCTTATATGCTTGGATCTAATGCCTAGGAATATCTTATACAAGATGCCCTTGATAGAAAGAAATAGGTGACACACACACAAGAACTACATGGATTTTGAGATGTAGTGTAGCTCTCAATCATAAGTTCACTCTTTCGGGTGACCACCGGGGTCAGTTCGACTCCCCATTTGCATATTTTTATTGTTAGGATTTGATGTGTTTTGGGTTTTTGCGGGAGATCATATTTTTACGAGGTTACAAAAGAACTCTGCAATCATCTAGTGAAATACAAGTGACAAAAAATTAATGTTAATGAAATTGGTGTGACACAAGAAATTAATATTCTAACCATTTTCGTATTCATGGGCACCCAAAAGCAAACTCTAGTGCACAGTTACCCCTAACCCAATCAAGGCATGCTAGTGCAGCTTAATCCAATAGTTCTACAATTTTTTGAGTGAATTTGTGATAGTTTCCTCCTCATTTTCATCAGTCTTCCAATCCATCATACTTTGGGATCAATTGTGAAATCAGCTAAGTCTTCTACTCTCTCTTACACCTAGGGTTTCATATTTCTTTAGCTTATTACTTGTGTTAGATTTGTACTTTAGTGTTTATTTATCACATGTGACTTTACAATTAGGGTTTTACAAATTCAATATTTATTAAATCATTTGGTGAACCCATCGCTCGAACCCAACCTTTTTCTAGGTATTTTTTCATTTTTTTCATCATGGATCAATATTATGGATCATTTATTGAAGCCCATCTTCAAGATCTCAATGATCATCTTTTTGAACATCCCCAAGATCTAGATCTTCTTTTATTCGATGCTCGTAAGGAGGTAACAAATCTTGCTTTGAGCTTAATGTTACTAAATCCATCCCCACTTCTATGATTATTTCTACTCAACACCCTACTTCTACTCTTTCACCTACTTTTATTGTTCCCGCATCTATTCCTACTCCCACCAACCACTTCACTCGGACTCTTATTTCTCACATGTGAAAAGTCTCTTCCACTGGCACTCAAGACCTAGCCTCTCTCTATCAAGATCTCTAATTTCAAATCCATCAACTACAGTAGGCTACTTCTCATGCATATCCATCTCTTGATTCCACATTACTACTTCATACTCCTTTTGCACCCGCCATTTCCACTTATGCAATTCCTCCAAAATTAGTCACTCCCAAGCTACCCACCTTCAATGGCCATAGTGATCCTCAAGAGCATCTAATGCATTTCATATGTCATTTCTATATAATGCGAGATGATCATACTTTATCAAAGCAAAGCTATTTCCTAGAAGCCTCCAAGATTATGCTATGTGTTGGTTCTACGATCTACTGTCCATTCGGTAATATCATTTATGCATTTGGCTGATGCTTTTCTCACTCATTTTTCAATCAATACCAGCTCTAAGATCTCCAATGCTCAACTCACACAAATAAAACAAGGATCTAATGAGAACCTAACATATTATGTCTTACGATATAAGAACAACTTAGCTGATATGTCTAATGTACTTTCGATTTAGAACTTCAAGATCTATTTTTCCAAATTATTTTACCACCTCTACAAGAGAGCATCATCTTTGAGACCTCTCCATCATTTGATCAGCTATTTCGTACTCTTAAGCTATGTAAAAGTAAACTATTATCTTTGTGCAAGCTTAAATATCATGATCAAGCTTCATCTTCTACTCGGTTTCAAAGAAAATACAATTTCAAGCCATCTCCTAAGCCTTTTAAAGAAAAATCTATTGTTAACGCTTATCTATACTCTTGAAAATCTTCAATGGAAACCTCCAAAGGTACATTCACAAATCTACCTTTTTCTCCACACATTATATTGCCATATCTTGTTGAGAGCAATCTTACTACGCTTCCTCCTCCACTTAATCTACGGACCCATCTCTACCTAAAGGACGTAATTATAACAAAAATTTCGTATGTGACTATCATCAATGCAATGAGCATACTACATCCATGAACCTCACATCATGCACGCTACACATTTCACACTCGATGCATTCGTGACACATATCTCTAGCATCACACATTACACTACCCTATGATGCACTCTAGTTATACTATTCATACTTGATTTGTTGAGGTTATAAATCTGAAATGAACCTCACCACATTCACTCCCTATGCTACATGCTTCATTGATCTATATTTCTAACGCAAAATTCAAACCATTTCTTGATGACATCCTCTTGTTATATGGTTCATTCTTGACTTCGAGGGGAATTTATAAATGAGCCTCATCTCATACTCATACACATTTTCTCGAAGGGCATGCTTCTCCTATCACATTAATATTGTATTCCATTCCATTCCATTCACATTAAAAGCATGTTGCATATCTTGGTTGTAATTATTCTTATTTACTTATACTCAAATGTTACACTTTTCTTACTATGTTATCCAAATATCTAGTATGTCATTATATTTATCATATACACATGTGTGTTCACTTGTTCTCTAGTTGTGAATGTCAAATTTCCACGGATCCTTACATGCAAAGCACGAATGCTTGACACTATACCTCTTACCGGTCCCCACCGAGGCTCATGGGGGCATATACTTTCTTAAACATTACAAGTTTTATTGTTTCATTTTATACTACTTCCTATTCTTACTAACACACTACTCTCTCGATATATATACATGCGTTGACATGTTTCTTATCTTTCTAACATGCTAATAGGTGCTTCATGTACACCATTTGTTTTGCAAGAACTATTTTCCACCATGGTTGTTTTCTACTTTGCTTACTACTTTTTTCCATTGTTTTCCATTGTATGCCATTTTCTGTGGTCTTTGCCCTATGTCTTGTTTTTTCATTGCTTGTATGCTTTTGGTTGCTTCGTCCTTGATTTTCTTACAAAATTGTGAGCGATGTCCCATGTTTGAAACCCAATTTTTGTGGTCTACATTTTCTTCTTAATTGTTAGATTACACATTGTCTTTTATATGTGTATTTGTCTTTGATTGCACTAACACATGTTTCAGTCACTTTGTTTACATGTGTCTTGGTTTCTACTAAGCATATTCCCTCCCCCGCATGGTTCTATTTTCGGATCAAGTAACTGAGTCCTCCTCTCCTTTGGGCTACATCCTCTTAGCAATGTTGTATGCACCCCAAACGAGGGGGCATACATTTGATGAATCAGTCACCCCATACAACAACTTAGAGCTTCAGTATAGGCCTACATAGTACAGAGTTACAAACACAAAATGACACAGATTCTGAATTGGGTCCTCAGTTTAGCAAAAATTATAGCACCCAGATACAGACATGAGCACCTGGGTGCTCCTAACCCTTCATGGGTGCCTATGACCAGGGGCAATTATATTTACTTTCTCATATCAACACATTTTTCAACATTTCACATAGCAGTTTTCTCAGTACATGCACATTCTCTAGCAATCAGATTGCATTCTACCTTCATTTTCTACTTTCATCAAACTAGATCAAACTGGAACAAAGTAGGATCACACCATCTACAATGGTGTATAAATTTGGGAAGCAGTTATGGATGGAGAATAACACTAGACATTTCTCTCTAACACTCTTCTATCGTGGCATGAGATCGCCCAAAAAACTCGCACTTGGCATGAGATCACCAAAAAAATCACACTTGGCATGAGATCGCCTAAAAAAATCATTTTTGGCAAGAGATTTCCAAAAAAATCGTTCTTCTATAACTTTTTCAGGATCTTTTCTATCTTTTCGGTTGTCACGGATTAGGTGCACGTGTTACTTTTACTAATTTTTCACATTTTTACATACTTGGATCGAATTTTTCATATATATGTAACTTTGACTACTCTTTCACTCTTCTTTTGGAGGTCTATTCTTAATACACAACAAGAAGCAACCCCACATCAAGAGACAATGACAACATGTAAAAACATGACACAACACATACGCTTCACCCCTAGGATCACTTCCTCTTCTTTAGCTTCCACACTTCATTTTTATCATTCCACACTTTTTCTTGTCTCTTCGGCATGCATTCGCCATCTATCCACATGGTTATCAGGTATGCATATATTATCTACTTTATGTTATCGAGTATTCACTCAACAATATAAAGTGGGGGAAAATGTAGACACTAAATCACACACTTGGGTACATTTCTAGGTCCTAATCACATACTACTATTCATATGATTCCTAAGCAAGAAAACTAATAATTGACATCTATCTCGGCCTATTTTCTGTCTTTCTAGTTTCCTCTTTGGTCTTACACACCCCATATCCTAGTCTGATATTCATTGATTTTTCTTTCTTGACTCTAGACATCGGTGCCGGATGCCCTCGTCCCCTTTGGGTTCCCCTGACCTCTTTGTATTTTACTCACCTCTTTTATCTTTTGGTCCTCTTATTTTCTTATGGGACAGCCTTTTAGTTGTTAGTTACAAAATTCAAACAAGGGAATCATATAAATACAAATATGTGTGACTATAATAAAGGACCAAGCTCTAAGAATCTACTATCACCACCTAAGGTTGCATCCAAGGGAATTATAAGAGCATTAAATCATCCATCTAGCACTCACTCAATGGACAAGGGATTGCATTTTCTACATACACACATATGAGGGGAAGTTCATTTTGATATCCACACATCTATTTACATTGCTACATCATAGAAATTACTCATTATCAAGTGCATCTTGCACAAGATATTCTTAGGGAATCATTCTTGCACACATGTACATAGGAAATACATAGAGTCTAAGATGTAGAGAAACACTCGATCGTAAGTTCACTTTGTTAGGTGACCACCGGGGTCAGTCTAACTCCCCATTTGCATATTTTTATTTTTAGGATTTGATGTGTTTTGGGGTTTTGAAAGAGATCATTTGTTTTGCATGTTATAGGAAAACTCTACGATCATCCAATGACATACAGGTGAAAAATATCGAAGGTTACCGACATTGGTGCAACACTAAAAAATTATATTCTAACCATTTTTGCAGTCATGGGAACCCAAAAGAAAACTCGCGCTCACCCCGACTCGGTCTAGGTGCCTTGGTTCAACTTATTTTTGAAAATTCCAAAATTTTATGAGTGTAGTTGCGACATTTTCCTCCTCCTGTTCATCAATCTTCCAATCCAACTTACTTCAAAATAAATTGTGAAATCAACTAAATCTTACTCTCTCTCTCTCTCTCTCTCACCTAGGGTTTCATATTTCTTTAGCTTATTTTTATTGTCATATTTTTACTTTAATGTTTATTTATCACACTTTACTTTGGAATTAGGGTTTTAAAATTCAATATTTGTTAAATTAGGAAAGGGAAGTTCATTATTTCTTCCACACATCTATTTACATTGGTACATCTAGTTATCTCTGCTATCAAGTGTGCTTCGCATAAGGGCTTCCTAGGGCACGAGTCTTTCACACACGCACAAGAAATACATGGAGTATAAGATGTAGTGTAGCACTTAGTTGTAAGTTCACTCGGTTGGGTGACCGTCAGGGAGTCGATCGACTCCCCATATTGTGTCTTTCTTTTTGGATTTGATGTGGTATTGTGGGTTTTACATGTGAATCTTTTCTTTATAGGTAACATGCACACTTGGTGATCATAGTGACATATAGGATACCAACATCGACTATCATTTACACTTGTAAGACACCAAAAAAATCAAATTTCGACCACTTTCAGCATCACAGGATCTCAATAGCATACTATGGCATTGAGGCACCCTCACCCCACACCTAAGCGCCCTAGTCCTGCTCTGTCCAAAACTTTAAAGTTTATCCGAGAAATTGAGACACATATCCCTTCATGTTCATCATTTTTCCAATCCATATCAGTTACAAGATCAAGTGCAAATCAACTAAGTCCTTTTCTCTCTCTCTTGCACTTAGATTTTTATATTTCATTAGCTCATTTCTTGTTTTAAATCTATATTTCAACATTTATTTATCATATCGACTCTATAATTAGGGTTTATCATTAAAAATATTTTTGTTAAATCATTTGGTGAACTCATCCCTCAAATCCCACCTTCTTTCTAGGGTTTTCTTCTTATGCTCATTACCCATAGCAACCATTTTGGATTTTTTCAGCATATAGAGCTTCCCCCATTTACTCTTAGGGTTTCTAAATCAATGGATGAAATTGATAATCCCTTTGCTAACTCAAGGAATTTTTGTCTCAAATACATTGAAACATCTAATATTTAACAATCATATGATGAGGATACAAATGTTGATCAAGAGCAATTAGAAAAACTTATTGATTTTCATCAAGCTTTACGTGACAATCCTACACATATTCTACATATCCTCCATGCTTTAGTGCCTACTAAGAATTCTGAGATATTTCTTCAATACCTCTTATAGGTTTCTTCTCAACCGCCATGGCCTCCAATCAACCACTTCACATTCATATGTCCACCATTCCTACCACTCCACTTATTCATCTCAATTCTTCTAATACACAACTTGACTCTCCTTCCAACACTCGTGATTTATATTCTCTATCTCAGTGGTCTACAAAATCAATTCCATAAACTTCGTATAGATATTTATCATGCATATCCATATCTTGATTCCAACTTACTCCTTCACACTCCTTTTGCACCTACCATTTCCACTTATGCACTTCCTCCATTCGTTGCCCCTAAGCTCCTCACCTTCAATGGCCATGGTGACCCTCAAGATAATCTTAGATCTTTTCATGTGGCATGTCTCGACTATGTGGGTGACCATACTTTACTAGCAAATTTATTTCTTAGAAGTCTCCAAGACTATGCTATGTGTTGGTTTTACGATCTACCTATTCATTCAGTAACATCATTTACACACTTAGTTGATGCTTTTCTTGCACACTTTTCAATCAATATGCTCAACTTGCAAAATTCAAACAATGATCCAATGGGTATCTAGTTGAATATGAATTATGCTATAAGAACAATTTAGCTAAGATGACCAATGTATTTCCAAATTCGGTATTGTAAGATATTTTTTTCCAAAGTCTTTTACCTCCATTACAAGAGAGTGTTATATTTGAAATCTCTCCCTCATTTAACTAGCTATGCCATATGCTTAAGTTACGTGAAAGCAAACTCTTATCTATGGGCAAGCTTAAATATCATGATCAGTCTTCATCTTCCAATTGATTTCAAGGAAAATATGCTTTCAATCCATCTCTTAAGCCCACTGAAGCAAAAGCTATTGTTAACGATGTTTCCACTCTTGAAAAGCTTCAATGGAAACCTCCAAAGTATACATTCACAAAATTTCCCCTATGTGCACTCTATTTCCAAAAATTATCGAAAGCAATCTTATTAGGATTCTACCACCGCTAAATCTTGATCCATCTTGCTCGAAGGCTCAAAATTATGATGAGAATGCTAGATGTGACTATCATCAATGTTATGTACATTCAAATGATCAATTTTTAAAATTTAATAATCTCATTCAAGATCTTATCGAAAATAATACAATCGAGATCCTTGAGCCTACGACATATAATCTAGTCAATGATGATAAAAAGCTAAAAATACGGGAAATTTTTAATGGTACCTCTGAAAACAAGCCTTATAAAATATTTGATGAATCTATGAAAATTATCTTGCGTAAAAATGGCGAATATCAAGACATCACTATTAAATGCTACGGATGGTAGATTTTTTTATATGCTACCGATCAATAACAAATTTTTATGTTGTCGTGGACAACATTTTTATCTTATTGATCGACAACATATAGTTATGTTGTGTACGGTAGGATAAAAAATGTTGTTGCACGGTAGCATTTTTATGCTATTGGATGACAAAGATACTATATGTTGTGGTGAGGCCGATAAGCATAAAATATGCTACCGACTGACTATATTCAGGTGAATTTTGTGAATTTCTATTCTATTTCATGGGAATGATGAATTGACCCTTAAAATTAACTTGTACCCAAAACATTTTGGCAAAATGGTCCCTACTTATACCCTAAAAATTTTCCAATTTCAAATTTCAAAAACCAGAATATTCATGAATTAACGAATATTCACCACTAAAATTTTCCTATAAAAATATTTAAAAACCCATTGCCTAAGCATGAAAAGAAAGATGTTGATTCTTTAGCTAATTATATGTATCGTATTGTGTCTCATCCTTCATTGGGGGCTCTTGAATTTCTAGTTACTAATACTAATGCATCTCTATAACTCATCACATTCTCTAATCATGATTATCATGCTACATTTTCTTCTCACACGCTACACATCAATGCTTCTATCGGATCGCATACTATAAATAACACCATGATCAATCCTTTGGATCCTATTGGTGTGTGATCTCTTGCACTCCTCATCATTATCAATTATCTTCTCTCTTAAATTTTACATACAACTCCCAAAATGTATGGTTACATCAATCTTCTAGTTATACTTGGGCCTCTCACCATGTTTGTGACATTCATTGTGGCACCTTTAATCAGAGGTTGTGACATGCTCTTGGGTCTCCCTTGGTTTCGCATTGCTTAAGCCATCTTCTCCATGAACCACTTATGTCTCAAATTCATTCACAATAAGTAATTTATCACTCTCAAATGTGTTCCACCATCTACATTGTTGCCTCATCCTCCTCTTGAGGATTTCCTTTCACTATCTAGAGCATCTAGGCTCCTTAGGCCTCTCAAATCTAAGGCACATTCTACACCTAGCTCTCCTATCCGCACACGACCTCCTTGTTCTCATCGGTCTACTAGTCCATCTCCTAGAACTAAGTCCCCTCCTTAGGTAACCCTTTCACATAAGTGTTCATCACCTCCTAGGTATCCTTCACATAGGTTTCCATCACCTCTTAGGTCTCCTTCACATAGGTTTTCACCACCTAGGCTTCATTTGCATATACATAGTTGGTTTCATACACCACCAATATTAGAGCATGGTCACATGCCTTTATCTCCTCAAACATCGGGTGGAGGACCCTTTCCCTTCACCTTCATCGGATAACTTACTCATCATCATACACTTGGGGGCATCATTATTACTCCCCCTTCCTAGCATCATCAGGTGTCTATCATTTCTACTATCACGCTCTGTGCTTCACATCTAGTTTTTCACATCTCTCTTATACATCATGATACATACACTTGGTATCATCATTACCCTATGATGCAATCTTATGCTGAGGTTCACACTTGACTGTTGAGGGCATATTACATCCATGAACCTCACACACTACACAATTCACGCTCTACACTTTGTGATACATCTTTCTAGCATTTCATTCTCACACATCATACTACCCTATGACGCACTCTAGTTCTATGGTTTGTACTTTGACTGCTGATGGTCTAAATCTAAAATTAACCTCACCACATTCACTCTTTACCCTCTATGCTTCATTACTCCATATTTATAGCACAAATTATCAAACCATTTCCTAATGACACACTCTTGTTTTATGGTTCATTCTTGATTGTTGAGGGGTCTTTTAAAAATGAAGCTCATCTCACACTCATTCACATCCAATGGGGGCATGATTCTCCTATCATATTCACATTACATATCACTCATTCACAACATATTTCCATTCTTGGTTGCATATATTCTTTCTTACTTATACTTACATGTACACTTTGTTTCCCATGTTAGACGGATACTTAGTATGTCAATATCTTTTCTATATACACATGCATGTTCACTTTGTCTTTATTTGTAAATGCATACTTTATAAAAATATTTACAAAAACAATGATGTTTAGCACTTTACCTCTTACCGGTCCCACGAGACTCTTGGGGCATTTACATTTACTACTCTTACACATTACGTGTGTTATTGTTTTAATACTTACTACTTTTACTTCCTAGCACACTACTTTCCATTGATCTATACATGCTTTGACATACTCTGTATCTTTCTAACATGCTAATAGGTGCTTCATGTGCAACATTTTATTTACAAGACTATTTTACACCATGGTTGTTTGACACTTTGTTTGACATTATTCTCCATTGTTGTCTACTTGTATGTTATTTTTTGTGGGCTATACCCTATGTCTTGTTTCATCATTTCTTGTATGCTTTTGGTCGCTTCGCCCTGATTTTCTTGTGACACTTTGTGAGCGATGTCCCATGTATGAAAACCAATTTCAAGGTCTCTATCATATATGCACACATGTTTGTTACACTCTTTTTCTATTACATGTTTTTTTAATTTTTCTACTAACACATGTCTCTAGCCTTCTTTTTTGGGTGTGCCTTGGTTTCTACCATGCACATTCCCTCCCCATGTAGGGATTAAATTTCATATCAACATCACATCCTCTCCTTTGGGACATATTCTCCTAGCAATGTTGCATGCACCCCAAACAAAGGGGCACACATTGGGTGAATTGGTCACCCCATACATCGATTCAAAGCTATAGTATAGGCTTGCATGGTATAGGAACATAATAAACTACAGATTACATAAACGGCCCAGAATCTGACTTGGGTCCTCAATTCAACATAGAAACTAGTTCCCAAATATAGACACTAGCACTGGGCACTCCTGACCTCTCTTGGGCACCTATGTCCTAGGGGAAGATACGTTTACTTTCTCATATCAAAGACTGATTTACAAAGTAGTTTTTATAGTACATGGGCACAATTCCTTGACAAGTAGAATGCATTCTTTCTCCATTACAATCGATACAACTTAGAACTAAATACAATACAACTAGAAATAAAAAAGGATCACACCATCTGCAGTGGTATATAATCGATAAGTAGTCATATAAGGAGAGAAACACTAGACCGCTCTCCACAACACTCTTCTGTGTGTGTGAGATCACTAAAAAAACTCACACTTGGCATGAGATCACCAAAAAAAATCATTCTTGGTGTGATATCATGCAAAAAACTCACTCTTTGCATGAGATCACCCAAAAAACTCGCTCTACACAGCATTTTTCAAACATTTTTCTATCCTTTTACACTCATGATCATCATGTGCACACTTTCCTTTTACTACTTTTACACATATTTACACACTTTTACAAAGTTTTCATAATACATGAATTTGATTACTCTTTCACTATTCTTTTACAGGTCTTCCTTAATAGACAACAACAAGCAATCCTACATTAAGCACAACACAATACGCTTCACCCCTAGGGTCACTTCCTCTTTCTTAGCTTCCACACTTCATTTTTATCACTTCACACTTTTACTTGTCTCTTCGACACGCTATCACCATCACACTCTACATGGTTATCAGGTACACATATCTTATCTACTTTATGTTATTGAGTATTCACTCAAAAACATAAAGTGGGGGAAAATGTAGACACAAAATCACGCACTTGGGTACATTTATAGGTCCTAAAAGTATACTTCCATTCATATGATTCCTTAGCAAGAAAACTAGTAATTGACAGCACAAATTGTTTTTGGCCTCTTTACTTTGTTTCTTGTATTCTTTCTAGTCCTTTACACCCTACATCCCATTCGGTGCTTTACAAATCTATATTTTATGACTTGAGACACTAGCACCCAGCTAGGACATCAACACCTAGGTGCCCTCATCCCCTCACGGGTGCCCCCCGACCCTTTTCTATCTTACTCTTCTTTTGGGTCTATTATATCTTTTGGGCATCTTATTTTCTCATGGGTCAGCCTTTTAGTTTTCAATTATGAAATTCAACTAAGGGAATCATATAAATACAAATCTATGTGACCAAACTAAAGGACCAAGCTCTAAGCTTCTATTATCATCACCTAAGATTGCATCCAAAGGAATCTAAGAGTATCAAAGGCATTCATCTAACATCCATTCAAGGGACAAGGGACTATATTTTCTGTATGCACAACATAAGAAGGGGAATTTCATTATTTCATCCACACATCTATTTACACTGGTATGTATCTAGTTGTCACCTACTATCAAATGCTCTTACAAAAGGGCTTCCTAGGGCACGATTCTTTGACACATGCACAAGAACTACATGGAGTCTAACATGAAGTGAAATGCTCGGTTGTATGTTCACTTAGTCGGGTGACCTTCGTGGTCGATCTAATTCCCCATATTGCATCTTTATTTTTTACATTTGATGTGGTATTGTGGGTTTTGCAGGTGAATCTTTGTTTTGCAGGTTACATGCTTACTCGCGATCATATTGTGACATATAGGCGACCTACAATGACTATCAGTGAAACTTGTGTGACACCAGAAAAACACTATTTTGACCACTTTCACAGTCACATGTGCCCGGTTGTAGATTCTAACACCGAATGCCCTTGTCCCAATCCAGGTGCCCTAGTCTAGCTCTGTCTGATAGTTTTAGAATTTATCCTCATCAATTGCAATGTAGATCCCTTCTTATTCATTTATTTTCCAGTCTAGATCAGTTCCAGGATCAAGTGTAAATCAGCTAAGTCCTTTTCATTCTCTCTTGCACTTAGGGTTTTATATTTCATTAGCTCATTTCTTGTGTCAAATATGTATTTTATTATTTATTTATCATATGTGACTATGTAATTAGCGTTTAACATTAAAACCATTTTTACTAAATCACAAACCATTCTCGGCTCCACCACTCACCATATAGTTACAAAGTAAAATCTAAGGACCAACAATCCATCTTGTTTAAATCCATCTATAGAGTTAAATCCACTACCATGGGTCAACCCAGGAAGCAAGGAAAAAAATCAGACACCACTCATTCCCAAATTCACATACAAGAGCATGGTGTTTCCTCAACTCTTGAGGATACTAGAGGAGCCAGATTATTTTTCTACATGGATTGAACAGAACAGTTTTATTGGGATCATATATAATCCAAAATTTGAAATAGAATACAATTTAATTAACTACGGTATCGAATTTCAAAATTTAGGATTATAATTTTTAAGTACAACTCAGATCGCACACACTTTCATTTGGAACATCCTTGAAGATATTCAAGTGTTTGACGATACTTCCACACAAAAATGTGGATCTGTCAACGAAGAACTTGATTAACGAATATGTCAAATACTTAGAGTTTGAATTCATCCTAAAAATTAATCTAGTAGCAACAAATCCTTATAAAAGGGGATTTCACTTCAGGATGTCACACACCCGTTTCGTATGTTATGGTGGAATTTTTCTGAGCGGGATTGTTTTACAGAGCAAATATATTGAAATTCCTAACCGGGCCTTAGTTTACATTGTATGTACCCTTGCAGTCACCAATATGACTGGTGCACCTACTTATCTACTAATATAAGGAATGACATCATAAATATCTTATAAAATAATATGTTATAATTACAACATGTAATTGTATATTTTCATTATATTTTGAGACTTTTTACAATTTACGCAACACCCCTATTCCAACGACATGCCACTAAAAGTTGAAGACATTGTCCTTGTATATTGAAACGTTAGAGGTGAGATGAGTTTAAACTTTACCTTTATTTAATTCAAATTAATTTTTTACATTAGGAATTCTCCTATTTTGTTATAGTGTTATATTAAATAGTTATATTCTACTTTTTTTTAATAGAGCAGTGAGGCTACAACTGTCACTCAAAGAGATATTCGTTATAAGAGGAATCTTACCTCTTGAGGGCATTGGAGATAGTATTGGGGACACTCTTCGAGAGAAATTCACGAGAACCCCATTAAGAAGATGTGGAAAACGTATAAGGATTTATTTAACACCTTAACAAATTAAGACATTTGTAGGATTTTTACATTTCAATTTATAGTAATGTTAAATATTTATAAAAAATATTAGTATTTACATTATTTATAACGTACTCATTCAATTTACTGACCTCCTCTAGAAGTGCAGGACTTCGTTGACCTCCTCCAGTTTCCCAAAGATATGAATATGAATTTGAAGAAGTGCAGTCTCCAAAAAACGTGTCTCGTTGTCAAGCCCAAAGTATATTTCCAATTACCCTATACATTTCAATATATTTTAATCTCATTTATTTTAAAATCAAGTTACTGATTAATTTTATGGTTAATCATGAGATTTTCATCATGGTTCTACCTCTAATGTTGTCTAACAAGGGCAACAACCTTAACCAACTGCAACAATACAACAACAAACTATGAAACTAAATAATGTTTCTTACAAAAAAATTATCTAACCTTCAATTATTTAATCATTCTATTGTTTATATATTCTTAATTTCGGATTTGATTTCATATTCCAGTGCCTCCACCATCTCATACTCATAGTGCTACCATTAGACCACATTTTCCACCACTCTCATGACCGCCTCCCCACAATGTTCACACTGAGGGGTTACAATATTAGATTTCCAACTGCTAGTGTGTGAACTGACCATTTGTCTACCTCTCGAGTTCCCCAATTTTTTTGTCGGTGGTTTACAAAGCATGGGTGGAATTTTAGTTCTAAATCAAATTGATTTGGACGAGGAATATCTTGGTTTTGGAAGCGCGGATCAGGCCCCTACAAATTTTATTCCTCAACATCTAATTCAAGGTCCAACACAAACTTCCCTAGAAAGAGAACAAATGTCCAATACACCATTTTTATCTTCGAGGGAAACATCATTAACTAATGATGAGATCACAAAGTTTTCATTGGATGATAATTGTTCAGACATTGTTAAATAAATTATTTTGAAATATATTGAATCATTAAAAATGGGATTTCATGGTAAAAACATTGATTAAATAAATTAATACTTGTTTTCACAACCACTCCCAAAGACATTCTTTATTTTCTTTAGTTCAAAATGAACCTAGGAAAATATTGATATATTATTGAATCAATTTGTATCTGGTTTTGTTATTGTTTCTAATCCTTATCATGATAATGTGTTAGATATAATGTTAAACAAAATAGAAAATTTAAATGTAGAAGCCCAGGCCTACTATAATCAATGGTCCAAAGACAAGAGCCTTGTTGTGATTGTGAATGCAGAGAAAGAAAAGGATGTGGTAAGTTATAATAATATTTAGAAAGTTAATAATAATTAATTTTGGTTATTTTTAATTTTTTTGTCGTCTATTGTTTGTTTTTTTACGAATGTAGCCCAAGTATCAAAATATGAATAATGAGGTACAAGTGCTTAATGTGCACCTGAAAAATGTGAAGAAAAGTTTGAATGGATTCATTGGGTTGAAAGAAAAGGTTGTTCTTTTGAACAAGAAGAATAATGCTCTACAAAGAATTATCAAGGAGCATGGAATGGATCCAGATATTTTATTGAAGAAGAAAACTGATTCAAATCCTAGTTTAGCTTCAGCAGGGGATGCAACAAATGCAGAACATGAAATAATTTTCAATATAAATGTTGTTATGAAGGATCTGATTGAATAAGGAATATTAAGTGAAGATTCCAGTCAAGCCCAAGGAAAGGAGGTAGCCATAGAAGAGAAAGGAGCAAAAACTACTACTATTGATATAAATTGAGAAAAATGATTTCTTTTGTAACTTGGAAAAATTGTTGGAATTTTTTTGTAAGAAATGAAATCAAGAAAATGATTTCTTTTGTACATGGATAAATTGTTCTTTTATTTTCTTTGTATCTGATTGTATAAATAAATTGGTAGTTTCTACGAATATTGGTAGTGTCTTATTCTTTCCATGCTTAAGATTTATGGAAAAACTATTTTTTTGGTCATTATGATTTAGTTCTTTATGTAGTGAAATTTTTATATTTCTTGTGTCCACCAATGAGTGCTATGATGGGTTACTATTTTTAACACACATCAAGAGTTAAAAAATCATATAGTAAGTTGTAACAATCAAAACTTAAATAGGAAAGACAATGGAAAAAATTAAATAATTCATAGATTTGTAAATAAAAAGCAGTAAACAACAATACTAAAATTTTCTTTCAATAAAGAACACAACATGTCAACTACATAACAATTTTAGTTTAAATTTTAGTTTAAGAAAAACAATGTTCTTAAATCATTAATTAAAATCAAGTATCTAAAACATTCCTCGACCTTCACTAACTTGGTCTTCATGAATCACACTCATATCTAACGTCCTAGAGGCATATTCAATGTGAATGTCCATATCTTCTCTTTTGGTGGTTATATTAAATATACCTCTCCTATATATAAGAGAACTCCATATTTCTAGTGCTCTTTCATATAGGAATGTGCCCACAAAATATGTTGAAACATAAAATCTCAAACAAGTAAAAGTCTCTAAATTTTTATCCAATATGCTTGATTTTTGAATTGACAAATGTTAATGCACTAAAAACCCTTTCATCTTCCACTGAGCACAATATCATTGTTTGAAACAATTCATATAATAAAAATATTCACTAAAACTTTTTCCTGAGGATGCTAATAGGATCTGACTTTTTACATAGTCGTATAATATCACCTTTTTTCGTTGGTTCAATTAGAAATTTATATTGATCAATCATTGTGAGTGTCAAATGAGATGATTGAGACATCAATAATTTGTTCTATAGAATACCTTTAATTTCAAATCCTTGGAACTCTATAGATTTAATGAAATGATTAATGATAGTTTCCATAAATTTGTAAAATAAATTTCTTATGTCTTCTTTACCTCTACCAAGATTCCTACAATTAGGATACACCACTACCATGGCCTCAAGTAGGTTACCCTTTTAAAACATTCTATGATCTCACAAGATACGCTTTCTAAAAAAAATTAAATTTTATTCTTGTGTCATATATAACCTTTTCGTATAAATTACGTGTTACAGATACTTCTTCAATATATGATCCTGTGATATCTCTACTTTTTGGAAAGTGTGCATTGAAATTTCCATCCCATTAACTACGATACAAATATGGTCATTGATATTGAATTTCAAATAGATTTTCGAATCCTTTATATCTGTTAAAGTTTGCCAATTATTGAAAACTAGTCCTTTAAAACTTTCTTCAAAGTTGTATAACATATCAAGAGATAGACATACAAGTTTTTTCAACCTTATGAATTCATAAATATATATGGATCTTTCTTGAGCATGTTTTATTAAGCAATTGATTTCCTTCAACATAGGGAGAATACCGTATAGTGTCAATAATGTTTCCAAATCTTTTAAATGGTACACCAAATCTTTCGCTTTGTCAACTTCCTTGGGTATTTAAAAACACGAAACATACTAAAGATGGGTATTCTTCAAAAATCTTACATGCAGGCTCATACATAGAAATACATCTTGTATCAACATCTTTAAGGGGATTTTTACCATCAGTAATTCCAATTGCAAATTTCTAAAACTCTAAAAATAATTTTGGACTACTCGCCATGTAAGCATGCAAGTCACGGATGAGCTCTTCCACTTTAGCAACATTTTCAAATGTGCTAACAATTTTGTATGCAAGGTTCATTCTATGAGTCATGCAATGAATTGAAATCATTTATAGGGCAATTTTTTTGTAGGCGAACACAAATTCCACTTCTATAACCCTACATTATTGATGCACCATTAATACCAACACACACCAACTTAGTAGCAATTACATAGTCATCCATCCCAACTAAATTTCTATAATTAGAAATAACCAATTCGTAAAGGTTTTCAACATTAGAGTTTTCAACCATTTTATTAATAGCTAATAAATGATTTTTCCTTGAATGATTCTCAAAAGTGTAAACGTGCATGCAAACCCACGATGTGTTGTCAATTTTGTAACCTCATCAATGGGTAATGAGATAAACATTGTTTTTTTTTTTACTTTTTCATTAAAATTTTCCATTTCAATTTTAGCTAGACACTTTGTCATTTCCCAAGCATTGCTCTCTGACCAATGTGATTGTGGAATGTTGAGAAACCCATTATATTGAAACAAAACCTTATAATTTGTAAAAATTTAATTAGTTTTACATTTTTAAAATGTGGAATATAGTAGAGAAGCTGTACATTTTTGGCACGTAGATTGGTATTCGTAACTTTTAGAAATTGTGCATTAATTATTCCCCCTTTCTCAACAAGTTGTTGTCGATGTTTCGGTCATTTTCATACCCATTGCATATATTTTTATTATTATTATTGGTAAATAGTTTTTTGAAAGGGACTATACCCTTGTACACCAAGGCTCAGAAGCCAGAATTGAAAGTTAAAGCACAAGAGATGGATCAAAATCCAGATAGAACAATTAAGCCCATGTAGAAAATTGTCTGCAAAGTAAAAACCAACAACCGACAAAGCAACAGCAAAAAAACAACTGATGCACAACAATCAAACAACAATGGCATATCAACACCATTGGAAGCATTCTACTATCCGGCCAAGAAAAATGAGACCAATGAAACCTAGCCAGCCAATAGCAGAGATGAGAATCATCAAGGCGAAGTGTTACCCTTCAGGGTGGTAGATTTTTTCTTTTTGTTGACCGTAACCCACCCTGATGGAGCCTTCGCGGTTGGAGAAGAAGACAAAGGAGGAGTATTTTCCTTAGTCGCATTTGTCCCATTTGGAGCAGCCACGTTGTAATCCTGAGAGAGATATTTATCATTTTCTATGCTGGCCTCAACAGCTTGTGTATTTTTTATGTTGCTAACAATCTGAGTTTCGTATAAAGGGGTTTTCATTGACTCTGGTTTAGCTACTGCTTTAGATTCAAGATCCTTTCTATCCACAAAAATCAAGTGCTTCAGAGTGCGTCTTTCCACCAGTTGCACTTCTCATGTTGACGTTTTTCCATCCCACAAGCAAGTAGAGGTGTGTCCTAATCCAAAACACCTTCTACATTGGAAAGGTAGACCTTCATAATCAAGAGTTTGTGACCAAGTTCTATTTTGCACTCTAAGGTCTATGGTAGCAGGAAGATTTTTATCAGTGTCAAGTTCCACCAGGATCCGGGCATAGGTAGTATGGGTGTAATTAGTTGTTTGAGAATCTATGTGGAGTGTAGTACCCAAGGTATTGCCAATGGTTATTAGACATTCATGACTCCAGAATTGGAGAGGTAAATGGGACGGCCCTGATCCAAACATGTTTCCATGAGAATGACTCTGTGTGCGGGTTAAAGGATGGGAACCAAGGTTTCATGATCAAATATTTTGACTCGCAGGTCCAGAGCTTGGAAGCAATGCTGTCTTTATCAGCTATTGAAGAGAAAACCAAAATGAAAATGCCTTTAGCACATGGATATAAGTCTATCTTACCAGTTAAAGATGGAGTCCAATGCTTGGAGATCCACGCGTGAAGAACAGGAAGGTTGGGCCATAAACCCCGAATCTACAAATCAAAGCATGCTCTTTATAGTAGATCTCAGATTAAATGACATCTTCCCCAAATGTAATACATGGGGTGATGTCTGCAGGTTTCATGGAGGATTCCTTACTTTTTAAGACGTCTTTGAAGGAGGTTTCAAGAGGCCCACACCTAATCTCTTTATCCAGCATTGGAATAATAGGTAGATCTCCCTGTTTCAGTTCACCACGAACCTCGCCTTTCCCAAGAACACCCCCAGATGGTGATTGAATATGGCTAGGGTTTGCAGAACCGTCTGAACATACAGTCTCAACATTGGTAAAGGCGAGGTCGATCCATGACCAAGGAGAAACTCCTGAAGCTAGATTCGAGCCCCCACCGTCTGGCTGAAGAGCTCCAATCGATCTCGTGGATCTACAGGGTTCACAGGCTTGCGTGTAGCGAGAGCAAGGGTGCGCGTAGATACCATTGCGCGTACTTTTCATCAACCCAACCGCATATCTTACATACAAGAAATATTTTGCATTTTTCCATTTATGTGTCTCTATTTTTTTCCATTTTTTTGTGACTATCACATATATTTTTCCATAATGTTTCTCAATTGTGTCCAACTTGGTTGTAATATCTAGTCTTTTTTAGTTTCCAACTACGTATTATACATCTATATTTTGTTGGAGTACCACTACCATTCTCTAGGTCTATAAGTTCAATGAATGGATATTTAGATGCCGATCTACCTTAAATGCTCTCCCAATTGTCCAACTAGTTTTATTCCTTCACATAGTTTTTGTTTAGAATTTTCAACTTGAGTCTCTATTTCATGAGATTGAGAATTGGAAATATCTTTTACTAGTTGAATATCATCATTAGGAATGTCTTCCATTGGAGGAATTTTATAGTGAGGATTATCTTCCAGCCATGACATGTCATCATCAATAATATCTTCATGTGTTGACATGCTATTCGATTAACTGTTCTATGTGGTGAGTGTGGTGACATGTTATTATGATTAATTGTTCCATGTGGTGTGTCTGGTGACATGCTCTTCTCATTAATTGTTTCATGTGGAATACAATTATCAGTGGGGTTTATGCATTCAAAAGGGACAAAGGTTTGACCGTGATCTTGAAACTTTAAATTAAACTAACAAATGCATTAAAAATAATCTCTTACCTGTGTTTGAAGTGGATGCAAGCTGTGTGTGTGAGTTTTTGGCTGGCTGAAATAATTAAATATGTTACTTTTCTTTTTTAATTGATATGTCTTCATGTTAATAGAGGCCATTTTACCTAAGACCAATCCAAATGTAATTTAAGTATGTAATCATGGATGAGAGAGATGTAAACTATTAAACTAGATATGTATTCATACCACATGCTACCAGCCGGTAGCATATGTTTATCTTTACCGATCGGTAACATATATTCATGTTACCGGTCGGTAGCATATACGCTACCTACGACCTTATAGGAAAGGCTGAAGCATATAAGCTACCAACTGGTAACATATTCTATAATTAATGGAATAGTTAGAATTGAAATATGTTGCTTTTCCTTTTTAGTTGATTTGTCTTCTTTTCATTATTATAAGAGGCCATGTTACCTAAGACCAATGACAATCCAAATGTAATTTAAGTATGGAATCGTGGATGAGCCAGATGTAAACAATAAAACTAGTTCTGATTCGTACCACATATTCTTGACATATACCATAAATTTATGCTTTCGCCCATTAGCATGCATATATGCTACTAATCTTGTTGGTAGGATAAATATATCTTTACCGATCGGTAGCATATATATGCTACCGCAAGCTTACAGGAAAGGTTAAAGCATATATGCTACTCGAACATACGATACTTGGGGTCATGTATGCAATTTTATGTTGATCATCAACGCCCACACTAAAATCGATTTACGGGTTTATGTTTAATATCGAATTATAATTTGAATATATATAATATTATATATATTATATATGCATATATAATATGTGTATATATAAATCCAAAATTTCTCTTTTGTGATAAAGGTAAATTTAATATAAACGATTGGCTATTAGTTTCAACTGTGAAATGACTAAAAAGATTAAATTTAAGCAAAATATCAAGTGACGACTCCCTAAAATTTTGCCAAAACCAAAATTTGAAATATGGAATATTTGTGAATTAACGAAAAATTTGCCACTAAAATTTTCCTGTTAGGAACCTTTTTTGGCATACTCAATCATATGCCCTAATAGGTGCTTTAAAAATGGTATGGACATCCACCAAAGCATTACGAAGAACATAGTTATGTTATATGTTTTAGTTGCAAGCGCCTTGGTGGACATGTAAGCAAAATGTGGAAGCAAGCACTAGGCATGTGAACAATTCAATAAAATAGATGAAATAAATGTAGCCTTATGGATTACAATGATTGCAAGATTTGCGAGAAAATGGGTTTATTGAAAAAGCGTCAAAAACATTCAAGAAAATCCAATTAGTGGGTGTAAAGAAAGACTGTTGACATCCTACGAGTTGTTGTTGAAATGGGAGCTTTAGAGAAGGGCATAGTTATCCACCAAAGCATAATCCAAGGGGATTTTATTCACATGTAGACATGTATGCAAATGTAGAATCATACACAAGGCATGTCAATTGTTCGACAAAATACCTCAAAGAGATAGATCTCATGGTATGCCATGACTACAAGATATGCGTAAAATAGACTTCGCATGAGGATGTTATTTAGAGTCGTCAAGAACTTTTCGGGTATGTGTTGACTACCACACTATGACCAAGTTTATCTCCAAGATTTATGTAATACAAATTATTGAAGAAAGGACTAAGTGTTATTTCTAGTTTCTTAAAAACAACATAAACATTTTGAGATATAGACCATGCTATTGACTTTTTATATATATCTTTGGTGGGATATTTTAAAGCCCTCTTTTATAATATCATGGAGGTGTCATAACGTTGAACTAGTTTAAAGAAAGTTGTGCATGTCTCGGGTAATAACTGGGGTGGGTGGAGAAAAGGACAAACAAAAAGATACTTATTTTTTACACTAACCTTCATCATTTTGAATGTACTTTTTGTCTAGAGTAATTGTATAATATTGTGCTTATGCCAAGGGGTTGAATTATACATACAAAATTATTAATGAAAATTTATATATACTCATAAATCACATTATATGACTTTAAATATTTATTTTATTTATCTATCATGTTTATTTGTTGTGTTTTTATGTTTATGTTAGGTTTTAAAATGTATTTTGCTTGGATTTATAAATTTCCCTAACCTTTTATGAAAGTGGTGATACTTCACAAGTTCGAAGCTCTCATAAGGTAGAAGAAAGTCATTATTTGTAGGAAATTTATTTTAAAAATAAATATATCACACATTATATTCTTCAAAAAACATATAACAAAGAGCCTTCTAACATCTTGTGCAAGGCACCACGAAACTTATATCTCATGTAGTGCTCTGCTAAAAGATTTTATTGTTGCTTTGTTAGGGGAGAAAAAGCAGAAAGATTAATTACAATTCCTTAGAATTTGATGTCCTTTCCATTTACAACATATGTAAAACTTAAACATATTTCTAATCTAGTTTATTGTATAGTTTTTTTTTTGGCACATTATTTTTTTCTTAAATTTTCAATTATTTGCAACACAACATACAAATCAATATTATAAAGTAACGTTTAGATATTATACATCAATTACCACATCAAAATAAATTTCCAAACTAACTTTTCATTTGACATTTCGCATTTGGCATTCTTCTAATGTAGTAATTGCTAATTTATATTTATCCATGAAAAATCTCAATTTATTCTACTACTATTGTTGTGGTTGAACAGCTTAGCAAGCCCATGGTTTTTCATTTTTGTAAATGCCTGTTAAGACAGCTCAATAAAATAGAGTGCATCCATCAATAACATATTGAACAATTTATTAAAAAGAAACTCCAAGGAAATATTATTTTGTCATTATGAAGTCGAGATCCGAATACACGGTGTGTTGAAGTATGGTCGTCCTTTGTAACAAGTTTCCAGAATAACTCAGTATGATTCAGTGTAAAGAAAGCAGTAAAATAAAATTAATGTCAGAAGTGGGGTTTGAACCCACGCCCTCGTTGGAGGACTAGAACTTGAGTCTGGCGCCTTAGACCACTCGGCCATCCTGACGATTTTGATAATATTTTTAGCAACTCACTTACTATATATTCGACTTCTTCAACTCTCTCTAAAAATGAAAACCCAAGACCCAAACTCAAGCGTGTGCCTGCCATAAGTTAACTCTATTATTATTATTATTAGAATCAGCATTAAATGTACTTGCGAATGATCAATAAGCACCCACATTTATAAGTTTATTGGCCTAGTCTTATATAGAATTTCTAATAACAAATAAGTGTGTAGGGCTTTGTCAATAAGACTACAATTATGGGTGCTTCTCGACCCTTCATAAGTGCCTATGAGTATTTATTCTTGTAAATAAAAATATTTAGAATATTATAACAACATAGATATTTAGAGAAAATATTATATTTGGCCATGTAAGCTTATAATTCCTTTGAAAATGAAGAAGCCCCAATATATTAATGTCTTCTTGCTAATAGGATTGGCAACACAATGGAATTGGTCCTCTTACCAACAAAGGGGTTGATTGGTTATGGGACGAGTATGTTTGCTTTCTCGGCGTTTCCCTCTCATTTTCTTATCAAATTGACTCTAAATACATGCCTAACCACCCCAAATTGAATATGCCTCTTGATGCATATTAGAATTATTGAACTACGACTCTAAAAATTCTCATTCGTTCGTTCATTTCAATAGACATCATGGCCCCAAAGGAGTGAAAATTTCAACCTCACCCAAGATTTACCACGAGAGAAGCAACCCATTAATTGTAATAAAAAGCGAATATATATTTACAATGTCATGATTCTTCTAAGAAAATGATTAAATGTATATTGTAAGGAAGTGATGAGAATCCTACCGAGGAGCTTCCATTGGACATTGTTTTGAATATCAACTTGAGATGGTAAGTTTCATTTATATACATTGTTCTCATGCTTGGTTAGTTCTATAACCCACTTAATTTTAGTCACCATATTATATGTAGGCATTGGGGCTTTTTTACGCTAATAAGTTGAATTCAAAAGTAACTAAAAGTAGTGAAAGCTAATTTAGCTTTGTAACTTGAGTTCATTGTAAAAAGCATTGGCTATGCTTTAAAATAGTATTCTAATACTTAAGTTTGATTTTTAAGCAAGGATAATTATTAACAAAATGCATGCTCTCATGTGAGAGGTATGATTGAAAGATTTAATTAGTAGAGGCTTGAGCTTTATATGTTGGTTATTGTATTTGGAGTTGGTTTAAGTTAATACAAGAAGTGAAGTTCTATTAATTTTTCACCCGAAAGGGTTTTCAAAGATAAGCACTATGTTAGTATTCTTTTGAATGCTATAGTTTATTTCAAATCTACTTATTTTTGCATCTCAGATTAGTTTATTGCTTGCATGTTGCCCAAAGTCTAAACATTTGGTATCAAATCCAAAGTTACAAACTTTGTGGGGTTTTGTTTTCCTTTCTTTACACGAGGTTTGAGTTGCAGATATGTTTTTTTGTAGAATTTCTAATATGGCAACTAGTAGCGCAAGAATTAAAGTGATGGGTTTGATGAAAAAACTTAGAGTTCGGAAACTCAAGATGGAGGATATTTTGATATGGAGAGATTGGTGGATTTTTGTGACACACCAAGTTCCTATAATTTTTGAGGGAAGAATGGGACAAGGTTGATAGGAAGGTAATAAGTATTATTGTGTTATTAAATGAACATCCAACGAGAAAACTACAAAGGAGTTGTGGGATAAGCTAGGAACAATATATCAAGCCATATCTTTGGTGGAAAATATTTTTCTAAGGAATAAGTTATATTCTTTGTGGATGAATTATGGTGACTCAATTGTAGAGAACCTAAATAATTTTAATTCTATCATAAGCCAATTATTTTGCATTGATGTGAAGATGGACGATGAAGAGAGGTGTATTACCCTTTCTCGTTATTTGCTAGAATCTTGGAAAAATTTAGTGATGGCTATTGCTAGTACTAATAAAAAAATGAAGCTTAAGGAAATAATGGTGACTTTGTTATACGAAGAGATGAGAAGGAAGTTTTGGATGACTATTACTTAAAGGAAGCATTATCAATTTGTGGGAGAGAGAAAGAGAGAGGCAAGAAGAAAAAGTAGGGGATAAAATATCCAAGTCTAAGAATAGATCTAAGAATCCAAAATGAAGTCTGAAAAAATATTGGATTTGTGGTACAATAAGACACATTAAGAAGGATTGTAAGGAAAAGAAGGAAAAGAGGCCCAAAATAATGTGCATTCTAAATATGAAAGAGGAAGCAAAAATGAAGGTGATGTTTACCTTGCAGATCGATACATGTGCATGCATATAATGATGGATGGATTATTTATTCAGGTGTGTCATTTCATATGACTCCTCATAGGGAGTGGTTCACTTGAGTATGAGACTCATAATGGCAATGAAGTGTTTCTAGGAGATAATTTGACCTATAAGATTGTGGGGAGAGGAAGAGTGAAAATGAAGTTTAGAGATGGGAAGAATAAGACTCTCCCTAGTATATTGTACATATTAGGCCTTGCTCTAAATATGGTTTCAATGAGAAATATGAATTATGCTAGAGTATATCTCTCATTCAACAAAGATGGGTAAAAAATGGTGCATGGAGCTTTGTATTTGTCAAGAAGAGTGTCCATAGGAACTCTACTTACACTCAATGCAAACATGATAGTTAGTACAAACAACAAATATATTATATTATAGGAGAGGAATCTATAACAAGTTCCCAATTATGGATCAACAATAAAATGGAGGTGAAATTATCGCTGCAATGATAATTATAGAAGATAACCTTTGTGAAAATGATAACTTTCATCAATAATCTATTGATAAAATTGGGGGTAGACATGAGTATAAGATGTCTATTTAGAGAAATCCTCGAGCAACCAAGACTTAGCATGGCAATGAGATGTCACCACAAAGGGGACTCATAAAGTATGAGGGGTAGGAGTGCAAAGAGATGTCATCCCAAAGACATATCATAGAAGTTGTGGGCAAGAAATTTCCTAATATTCTATCCCAAAGACATTTTATAGGGTCTAGGTGGAATCAATCTTCTAAAATTTCACCCTAGAGACAACTTGAAGGAGTTGTGGAGTAACACTTACCTAATATTTCACCCCAAATACATCTCGAAGGGTATAGGTGATAGAAGGATCTTGATATGTCACCCCAAAGACATGTTAGGAGGCATGGGGGGAAGAAGGATTTGGATATGTATCCTTAGAGACATCTTGGAGCATATGGGTTGACTAATAGTGCATGGAAGTTCTCGCCCCCGTAAGAAATTGAGATCAATGGGATGAGAATATTACTCATGTGAGGTATTAATGTAGGTATTAAAGTTAAGGGGTTTCTCTCCCCACATTAAATGGAGAAAAACATGTCAACAAAAATTTCAAATGAAATATCACCATATCGAGTTGTGGTGGGTGAAATAATGACCACCATGGAAATATCATAACAATGAGATTTGGCAAGAAGGAACAATTCCTTCTAGAGGAGAAAACAATGCTTTAACATGAAAGTTTGAGCTATATTGGAAAAAAAGGTTTCTCATCTTACAATCAAAAGGCATTGCGAAAAGGAATTTGAATTGTTCCTCATAATTTTCCCACTTCTACTACTTATTCAACTAGAACTTCACAAGTTATACACGATGACATATTCAGGACCAATGAAGATGACCTCATATGGAAAGTTAGTATTATATATGCCATTCATAGATGATTATTGTAGGAAGACATGGATATATTTTATCAAGAAAAAGATAGAGGGTTCACAAATTTTAAGAAGTTTGAGGCACTTGTTGAGAGCGAGTCTAAGAAAATAATAAAGGCTTTGCAAACACAAAGTGGAGGAGAGCATAACTCTAAGGAACTTGATTGATTCTATGAAAATTTCAGGATAATTAGGAAAATATAATTCCTTATACTCCATAGTAGAATGAGGTGGTAGAGTGTATGAATAAAACATTGATGGATAAGACCACGAGTATGCTAAGTGGTGCTAAATTAGATCATGGTTTTGGGATAAATTAGTGGGTACTACATGTTATTTTGTGAATATGTCACCTATATTAGCATTAGAGGATAAGACTTCACATGAAGCTTGGATAGGAAAGAATCAAGTTTTTAACACATAAGATTCTTCAATTATGAAACATATAAGCACATCCCAAAGGAGAATAGAAAAAAACTTGACTACAATTTTGTAAAGTGTATCTTTGTTGGTTATGAGAATGGTGTTAAAGGAGCACACAACTCCAACATTATTTTAACTACCATAATGATGTCTTTAGGTAATGTAAAGTCAATAAATTCATGGTAGAGCAAGATTTGGAAATGAAATCTCAAGAGGTAAAGAAAACTAAGGTATAATCTCTTAAGGTGGTTTCACTTCCGGACAAGGAAAAGCTAGGGAAAATGAGAATCAAACAAATCAATAGGTGTCACTACTGACTAAAAATTGAATCATGAAATAGCTAATTCTGAAATCATGTTAAGGAAAAATCTAGAAGTTGATTTAGATGATATTGCTACTTTTGAACTTATAAGGTGTATGACAGGCTAAAAATGTGTCTCAATGGATTGCACTCCTAAGTATTCCATTCTACAAGGGTATTGAGGAAATTAATATGAGACACACATGAACTGGCACACAATGAGTTGATTTAAAGGGGCTACTTGTGAGTGCTAAGGTCACATATCTAGAGGGCGATAATCCTTACACTAGGTAAACCTAGGGTTTCAAGGCCACAATCAAGATAGAGGAGAGTACCCTCCTAAGATATCAGATATGGGGAGAGATATAGATTGATGGGGGATAATACAAACATGCACAATCTATATTATTGAAATATAACTAAAATAAAATAAAAGAAAGCTAAGTAGATGATCATATAAGATCCCTATGTTAACTAGTACCAATGTACATAAAATACTAAGCTAACATAGGACAATGGGGAGAGGAAATGAACTAATCTATGAAAAATGAAAAAGAGAGTTAGAGAACTTCCCTGCGGGGTGGTCACTGATGCATCTATCTCTCTCGAGAAACAGTACACCGAGAGAATCGCTATTGGGTGGAGAAGGGGAACACCGTTCCTATCCTAGACTCACTGTAGATGACCCAGTAGTGTAAGCAATCCAACCAAGAAAATTGTCTAATCCAATCCAATTTAAGCGTAGGATAAACAAAGGAAAAAATGATAAAAATGTGAATTTTGCACTAGAGAGCAAAGCAAATGGCTAGTTCTTGTGATTTTGGATTCCTTCCTTATGAAATTTCAAAGTGTGGTGTGTATATATATGATGCCATCACTGTGGATGATGGTGTTGGCCGGGGAAAAACCTAATAAAAACACCTAAATTTCATGTAGAGTGAAAATGAGGTGTCATGGATCAAGTAAATGGATGAACAAGGTGTCGAGAGTGCAATGTGTATGAGACGTAAAGGGAAAAAGGATAACTAATGCAAGGACAACTAAGGTTGGGACCACATAGTGATACTCTTTTTGTGTGTTGTCTTTAACCCATAATTACCATGTGAATATTCATACCCCATTCACGAAAGGCCCTTTAAAGAACCCACTCAAGAAATAGATGCATCAACGAACTTGATCTGCATAAGGGAAATTGTTAGTAACATGTATGAAATATAAAAAGTGAAAAATTAGGTGTATACGTATGCCCTGTCCATTGATCAACAAATGTTGCAATAGCAAAACATGGGATGGTCAACATAATGAAATAGTCTGTAACACCAAAAGTGAAAGTAGATCTTGAAAGTAAGAAAAGGACTAATTGTAATGAAATATACCCACCAATGAGTACTTGATAGTTTTTCTCATCCTACTATGTGTGAGTGTAATCAATGCTACGCAAACCTTGAAGAATAAAAATTGAAAATAAACACTAGAGGATCATCAGTAAAATAAGACATAAATCACCTAGATAAGGGCCCATGGGATGGATGTCGTGTCATAGTGTTGATATGTCATAATGTCATAGATATCGTATGGTGTCAAAAATAGGTAAAAATTGAAATTTGTCGAATGTATACATGTAATAGGTCAAAGCAGACGGCATGAGAACATGATTAAGATGAAAAAAATGACACATTTTTCAAAGTTTGGAAGAAAAAATTAGTTTTTGGAAGATTTAGGTTATTGTGGTTGAATTTGCAAAGAAAATTTAGTTTTATATAGTGATATGGTTTTTATTTGCTTATTACTATTTTTGAATTGAGATAATTGAGCTCATGAATTCTAAATTTGAGATTATTTTATGGCATGGCATGAGTACGAGGTGGTGGCAGAGGATGATGAAGTGATGCACGTTGCAGGGCGCAACCACTAGTAAGTTGTTGCATTTAATGTTGTTGGGTAGATTAGGTGTCATTTAGTTATTTTGTATTTTTGAAGTCGTTAGGGTGTCATTCTTGTCCAAACTTGTGTCATCATGTAGATTAGGAAAAAATACAAGTGGGTTTGGGAGGGATTTTATTTTTATTTTGTCATGCAGTAGATTTTTTAGAGTCAATTTTGGAACATTTGAGGTCGTGTTTGGCCAGACGCCATTGACCCCTTTGCAACAAGAGGTCTAATGGCGTTGCAGTTGGGAATGAAAATTCTCCAGGGGATGATGGTGTTACCATAAGGTGATAGTGTAGGGATGTTTGTATATGTGAGTTTTAAGTTTTGATTTTTCGTTCCAAATTAATTTTTCAGACTTCTAATGCTTGTGTTTATGTTTTTTTGTGGGTATAGGTAGATCGTAGGATCCACCTATGGACGATTGTGGATATATATTTTCTCGGTGGATTAATTTTCATATTTACCTAGGAAGAGGTGATCTAGTTACATGGCTAGCATTTTTAGGGCATCATGCATATGCACAAGATACCGTTAGATTTGGAGCTATTACATAGGTTTTTGGCTACATGGGAGACTAGATCCAACACCTTTGGTAGTGGATAGGACGGGGGACTAAGGAGATGGCTTTGACCTTAGAGAATGTTCGTGGGATTTTGGGGTTACACATTATAGGGACCTGCATGTATTTTGATATGAGTTCATATGATGTACAACGAAGAGCCTTATCCATATGAGATACTTAGGAGTGGGACATACGACAAGGGTATGTTATGTGTTTGACTCAACACAATATAGGCCTGCAAGGATTCCAGTTATTTCAAAAGTAGTGATGGGTATTGTTGTGGGATAGAAATTTTTCCACTCGGAATATGGGGACATTCCCTATTTTTTATATCGATTTGCAAAGATGTTGTACATCATGGGGTGTTTTTAGTTAGGGCATCACTATATGGGTACATTTAGTGCATGACTTATGTCAGTCGAGATGCAAGAAATAGAGGGTCATGTGACACATCATCTTGTTTAAAAATTGGATATATGAGAGGTTCTGATGTATAGGCCGACATAGACACCACTAGAAGTAGAAACGAATGCCTTGAGAGTACTTTAGTGGGCACACAGCCGACAATGAGAGTAATTAGAGCATCCCATCCACTAGCACATGTGGGTCTAGATGATGTCATATGACATCCTATGCAAGGAACATGGATTAGTGGCCATGTTGGCCTAGGGCAGAGTACTAAGAGGTCATCACTGAGGTGACATAACATTACTTGTACTGGGTGGATACACATTCAGTGAGTAGGGTCCTGAGGCAGTTTGGGTAACCAGTGCCCATGGTGATACCACCATTACCACCCTACCAACGTTGACATGCTAGAGAGGTCACATGAGTAGAGGTGATGGTATCAGTACTACAGACTCATAGGGTACAAACAATGGGTGTACATGGTGGGGAGACAATGTAGGTGTGGTGGTGATGCTCAAGGCCCACAAAAATCATAGCAAGTGAGTGGTTCAAAAGAGGGATCTGATGGAAGATCCACTAACACAAATTCACAGGTCAAGAGTGTAGGCAAATCTGGTCCTAACACCATAGGGGGAGTAGCAACACATCTATCAACATGACTGAGGGAGCATAATATGTGGTGTCCATGTAGAGGTTACCTAACACCGATCGAGGTCCATATGCCCCTGCATTTGAGGCAAATATCCATACCACTACACGGAGGGGACATGATATTGGTGCCCTAAGATAGCGAGCACAATATATAGGAGTCAAACCTCATCGTGATGATGAGGATGGGGAGGTATTAGGTGGTCATGGAGATGGCGAGACAATCATGGAGAGGGCACGGGAAACTAGGTATTGCATGATATTATGTTATTTTAGATGATTTTCAAGAAATGGTTTTTACTTGCTATATTTGTATTTTAAGTAACATGTGTCATTTGGATTTGGTTTTGCAGAGAATGTGTTGGAGGAGTGAAAATCCCTAATAGATAACACCCACCATGAGATCATGGATCTAGTGATGGATTTCAAGGATACTACGGTGACCATTGGCAAAATATTCAATGATGTATTTTCATCTGGTGTGAGAGGAATCGAGGACCTGCATGGAGATATAGATATGCACAAGTGTTGGCAGCTAACAAAAATATAGATGTGATGCATTAGATCTTATTGTAGGCACAAATGGCCCTAGTTTAGGAGTAGGAAACCAACCTATCATATGTGCGGAGAGCAAGTAGAGATGATCATCGTGCTTAGAGACACGGTTTGTGAGAGTGCAAAGAGAGGCCTCTAGAGCCCGATCGAGGGTAGAGTCTCTATCTCGCACAACCCAAGCTACTATTATGACCCCATCTACCCAAAGCATCCAAAGACCCCCATAGGAGATGAGGTTGTTTGAGCCATATTGTAGATGGGTCGAGCCATGCATTACTTTTGTATCATTTTCTCGGTGTGTAAAAACTAATTCGAGATATATATATACATATATAGATGATTTTGGTGATATTATGTATTAGATGTTGGTTGTGTGTATGTTGCTTTGCTTATCAATTTCCTTCTTTCCACATGTATGTATGTAATAATACCCATAATACTTAGGAATAATGATAATGATTAGATAGGGAAATATGGTGGGAAGGATATGATAGGATAGCCCAACCCATATGCTATGAAGAAGACAAGAGATGAAATAAGGTCAATGCATCCAACAAGAGGTCATTAGGACATGATTGGGTAAATAAATCTAAGCAAGGCCATAAGTCTAAGCAATGATGCAAAAATACTATGGTGATCCAATAGGAAAGATCTGGGCAAAAAAAGACAAAATAGGTAGAATCAAGACCGAGGCACTCTAACGGTAGGAGAAACCAAGGTGTACGTGGTGATAAATTCATCATAAATCCAAGTGAAACAAATAACCCAAGAAAGGATGCAATAAGATATAAGGAAGTGTGTAAAAACTCAAGTGGGGGTCTAAATCCCAATAATGGTGAGGGTTCGGGGAAAAGAAAGAGAATAAAGGGTAATCAAGGTCTTGTAAATAATTAGCCATGAGGGGAAAAATATCACACGATATCAATGATGATGTCATCAACTTGGTTTAAGATGTGATTTCTAGCATGAGTCATGAGGTCCTCTATGACATGCTGAGTTATATTGACTTTCTAATGAACTTTAGATCCCATGGAAAATAAGGTGTCATCGATAGTAAATATCATGGATGAATTCAACATTTCGTATTTATTTCTAAATAAGGAGAAAAACTATAGGGTCATTTTTAGATTTATTTTCAGCACAAAGTTTTCATCAATGTGTAAGACAATGGTATGCATATCAATGTATGTGTTAATTCCATATATTTTATTATAATTTCAAGAAATCAATCAATGAAGTCATGTAATACTTGTCAATGACATCCCTCTCATCATAATTTAATGAAGTGATGAGCAGGAAAAGGTGAGGATCATCATCCATGGTAAAGTTATAAGTATTATTTCCTCTATTTAGTAAAGTTTAATGGTCTTTAGAATAATGTAAAGTACCAGTAGTGTTGAATATATTAGCAGCGAGGATGTCCTAATTAGAAGTAAAATATTTATCAAATTACACTTGGGCATTTGTATTCTAAGGAAACCTATTCGTATGAAATAAGGAATGGATATCCTCATAAACTCATATTTACTCTAGGATATATTCTTCATTAGATAATACATCCATAGAAATAATATCAAGTAATTCATTGTCATTAATAAGGTCTAAGTACACAATCTCTACATTATAAGTATGATTAACAACATTCACAACTTGAGAAGGAATGTGGGATGAAATAACAAAGGTAGGACCAAAAGAGGTTAATGGCTTTATGAAAATGGAAAAACCAAGTCCCTCTTGAGTAATGACAATAGGTAATGTAATAGGTTTATAAATACCTTTCTCATGTTTACCAATCCCAAGACCAACAAACATTATATATATATAGTGAAATGTGGGAGTAGACTCAAAGGTAGGAATACATATAGGAATAGGTGAGGGAGGTTCTATGTGAGGAATATATGCATCCTTGTAGCATGTGGCATCTCAATACTTAAAGGTGTCTAGATCCATGTTGAAATTGTGTAAAGAAACTTGATAAGAAAACTTGATGTAAGCATGCAAGGTAGATGGAATGGCACTAATAGCATGTATCCAAGGCCACCCAAGTAGGATATTATAATTGATATCATTACACATGACACGGAAGTTTGTAGTAGGTGTTTGTGGATCAAGATGTATTTGTAATGTGATCTTCCCAAGCACGGGGTGGGCTACATTTTCAAAGCCACATATTCTCATATTATATGGGGCTAGATCATTGGTAGATATTCCCAAACTATGGGGAAAAATATGTTGCGAGATATTAAGGCCTAATCCATTATCAAAAAAGACACATTTGAAAAATTAATTTGAATTTCCACTTGAATATCCAATATTAGACTACTATATATAATATTTTGTGGTGGAATGTCCTTAGTAAAATATCTTAAATTAGATTCAGTAAAAGGTAAATTTATAATAAAAAAAATACAGCCTATTGGGGTTCTATATTAATGGGAAACATTTTCCGCTCCAATTCCCTATCGATAAAATCTTTGTACATAGTAATATGATTAAGAATTTGAAGAAAAGAGTCCATAATAGGAGGATGTTGGCCAATATAAGTGTGATCAAAAGGATGAGTATAAAAACCTATGAGAGAAAAAGATAAATGCATCCTTGGGTCTAACATGAACATGGACTTGGTCAAAGGGATGATATCCCATGCCAACCGAAGGGAGTGGGCCCTTGAGATTAGCATCATGAAAAAGGGAACTTGGACCAAGCCATGAAAATGCAAAACAAAACCAAGTGATGAAATTGGAAGGTTAATTAGTCAAAGTTAGATTTTTAATACACAAAAGGAAGGTCTTGATTAATTTTATTAATCATACAAAAATAATTACAATGAAAGGAGGGAGCTTCAAATTTTATAGTATTTGAAGAGCTTCTATAAATTCTACATAAAGTAGATCAAATAAACCTATAATTGGCACTTCTATAGAAATAGTATATTACCCTTGATTTCCTCTGTTGGAATACATCGAGAACAAACAAATAATATTAGAACTATATCCCATAATTATAGGGATTGAACACTATTACAAGACAACTACTCTAAAATTAAAGTAAATAAGTAAATTAATTTATCGTCTTAAAATTTTTATTTATTCACCCACATGATGAATTAATCCTAGTTAATCCTAACTTTTCCTAACTTAATTTAGCATGGTCTCAAGTGAATAAGAGATAAATTCTCTTAAGTTGTAAATTTTTTCTTGAGAAAGTGACTTTGTGAAGACATATGCACACGGTATATCTGTTGGGAAATAATGGAGTTGGATGTTTTGTTCAAAACATGTTCATGAATGAAATGTACTTACAACTCAACGTGTTTGGTGTGCTCATAAAAATCTGTATTCCAAACAAATTTCACTATTGCTTCATTATCAACACGTAGGTTAGTTGGATGTTTATGTGGTATTCCTAATCCTTCAAGTATACATTAGAGATATATTTCTTCATATAAATATTCTCTTATTGTGTGATATATTGATTTTTTGGAGGACCTTGAAACAAAATTCTACTTATTTCTCCCTAGGGCCCATGATATCGGTCAAGATCCCAAAAATAATACAAACCCTAAAGTGGATTTCCTGTCATCTATGTTCCCTACATGATCGTAATTTTAATATCCTATCAATAAGAAGTTATCAGTCTTTGTAGACTCTAGGAAAAAATCCATGGTTCCTCTTATGTACCTCAAGTATCTTCTCGTGTTGCTTTCTAGTGACAAACCACGGGTTTTGCATTCAAACCGAGAAAGATGAGACTCCCAATCAACTATCAATAGATATTTGTATTTACTTGTGGTTATGGATTTTTTTGAAACAAGTGAAGTTTTGTCTCCATAGGTGTGGAATTTAGCTTACAATCCATTATACAAAACTTCTTGAGCATTGTCTTGGTGTATTTTAATTGTGACACAAAGATTTAATTCTCTCTTTTCCAAAATTCAAGTCGAAGACAATAACATAGAAGCCTGAGATCTATCATGTTGAATGATTGGGTTAGCTCTTTCTTTTTGACTCAATTATCCTCACTAAACCTCTAGTGATGCATAGATCATCGACATATACTAAAAAAATCACTAGCTCCCCCTTTACTTGTTGATATATTGATTAAGATCATATATAATCCTATTAAATCTATGATGTACAAGATGCTCATCAATTTTGATGTATCAAGCGGTGATTTCATGTGTTTACACACCTTTTCCTCTTTAACAAGTATGAAAATCCTTACGGTTGAGTCAAGTAAACTTATTCCTACAATTCCCCACTAAGAAAGGTAAATTTCACATCAATTTGGTGGATTTTCCATCCAAATTGTATAGCTAGAGAAAAAATCATCTTGAAAGTTTTTATCGTAGTTGTGGAAGCAAAAGTCTCCTCATAGTTAATGCCTTATTTCTAATCATATCCCTTTACTACCATACTAACCTTATGTTTATCAATATTGTTGTCTACTTTGTACTTCATTTTGAAAATCAATCGCATCAAATCAACTTCTTCCCTAATGGAATATTTGTAAGATGTCATCTATTATTATTCATTAGTGGCGTATATTCGCATCCATGGCTTATTTCCAAGGTTTTTGTTGTAGGGGTTCTTAAACTATGGATGGTTTATTAGACTCAACAATTGTACTCATTAAGGCCAAGTTGACATCATTTCAAGCCATACTACAATTCCTCATTTCGGTGGTTGATGTATCCAGGAAACCATCTAATTTTTCATCTCGTATTATACTTCTATAGAACTTAGGCATACATTTAGTGATATTGTGGGTGGTGGATCTTCACCATCTTCCCCACCATCATTTTCTTCATTAGAGAGATTACCATCTTTTTCGCAATAGGACTAATGGAAGGAGCACATTCTTCTTTCTTCTCAAATAACTCAACATCCTTACTAGTGTAGACTCTTCTTGTTTTTGGATCCATTAGTTTATAACGAAGTGCTTCATTATTGTATCATAAATAGATATACTTTTTTGATTTCATATCAAGGTTAGGTATCTATTTTTAGGAATATACATTATAGATTTACATCTAAAAACTCTAATACGTACAATCGATGGCTTTCACCTTGACTATGCTTATTGTGGTATTACCCCATCAAGATTTGTAGTGAGAACTTTATTTAGTCTATAAACTACCATTTTAGCTATTTTTCATGGTATTTTTTTGTTATACTGGCATCATCAATCATACATCACACCATTTCCATGATAGTATGATTTCTCCTTTTAATAACACAATTTTTGCACAGTGTGTGGAGGTTAGACTTGAAGATGAATGTCATATATTTCTAAAAAATCGTAGAACTTTTTGTTGGTGTATTCTCATTGTCGACTTGAGTGGAGTGTTTTTATATTATCAACATAATTTTTTACAACAAGGGATTTTTAATTTTTGAAAGTTTCAAAGGATTGGTATTTGGTGCAAAGATAGTGTATCCACATTTTTCTAGAAAAATCATCAAAAAATAGCATGAAGTATTGAAACCATGAATAAATATGTATCATTGGTTTGCGTAGATAGGTATGCACTGGATCAAGCATTCTTGGAGCCTAAAATGTACTTTGTATAAAATTTTCTTGATGTTTTTTCCTACCAAAAAAATTGGAACTTTTTTGAACCCTTTTTGAGAGGTAGAAAACCCCTCACCATGTTGTATCAACATATTGTGTCTATATATCCAAAAATAGAATGATTAATTCTTATGTGCCACAACTATGATGAGGTGGTGTTTTTGCCACAAGGTATTGATCATCTCAAGTGAAAAAAATCTTGTTGAAACATCTTCCCTGCATTTGAATATCTTGCAATAATTATGGAGCTTATTGACTTATCTCTTATGAGGCATATCTTTTACCACCTTTACAGTCAAAATAAATATCAATATTATGTTTTAATAATTAGCGATGGATAATAGATTTTTGTCAAACCATGGAGATATAAAATATCTATGATTTTACATGTATGAATTCCAAGTGATAGATAAATGGAACCGATCCCTTTAGAATTGTATGATGTATCATTACCCAAAGAAACATGGTTTTTGCAGGTGTATTTCTCAATGGGAAGAGCCAATATTTCAATCTTATCATGTGGCGGAGTTTCAATTGAATTAACATACGATATTGAATTTTGTGAAATGAATTATTTTGGAAGCACAACCACTATAAGGTGAATTAGTGGACCTAAAAACTTCCATTCACATTCACTTTAGCATTCATCAATCATCAATTAAACTTAACCATTAACCATTAACCATGCATTCATTAATAAACATAACCATAAATGAGAAAATAAGTACAAAAGAACACTTGAACACCAGATATAAGTGGGAAACCCTCAAGGGGAAGAAAACCCATTAAAAAAACTTTATTAGAGAAATTATTCAAATTTAGTTGAGCACCAACCAAAGGAGCACCAACCCCTAGGTTTAGTGAGGCACCAACCCCATAAGGAGCACCAACCCCTAGATTTAGTAGATCACCAACCCTACAAGGAGACACCAACCCCTAGATGAATCAACACCAACTAAATCCACTTGATTTATTTTTTACCTTTGAAATTTTACACAACTGATGATGACACTTGTGAAACTCTCTTTCCTTCTATCTTCTCCAAATCTACCCTTCTTGTTAACTTGCTCAAGCACTTCTTCTTAAAGATGATTAGGTCTAATTAATTATTTCTCAAATATCTAATCACTCTATAGAACATCCAATAATATTCTCTTCCCTCTCTTTATGGTCACAAATACCTCTTTGAGCTCTTCAAACAATGCTCTATCTCACACTTTCTTAATCACACTCTCAAAAACAAAATAGAATACTAACAAATGCTTATATGCATCACTCATGATCATAACACACCTAGGTCTTCCATCATAGACCATATTCACATAAAAATTATTATAAAACATGGAAAAATCATATAAAGGACCACTTAGGTCGTAAATAGCATCTAGAATCATCATTTCTCCACTAGGACTCAATAAGACCTAATACCCTCAAAGTTCCCTCTCTCTAAGAACAAGACCACTTGGGCTAACATGACCTTGAATAAAACTTTAGAAACCACTTATAAATGTTTTCTAATTCCTATCCATGTCTTCTACAAGTTTCACAGCTTTGCACCACTATCTCTCATCATAAAACCCACTTGAGAACAAGGACAACCAAGATGCCCCAAAACTAGTCTTCAAAGATGAAGCCAAACCAACATCAAATCACCTCAACCATGAAAGTGTGATACATGGATGTAAATATCATGACCTCAAGGTCATCATAAAATCCATTATACACCACAACTCAGACTAAAACACCACCGAATCACCTCTGCAACAAGGACCACCAAAACTGCCATTTTTGCCCCAAAAATAGTCTTCCAAAATGGACTTTCATAGAACTCCTAAGGGATCAAAAATATCTGAAACCACCATGTACATGTATTATAGATTCCATACTTCATAAAACACCAATTTATTCAATAGGTCTAGTGCACAACTTGGGATAAAATAGAACATCTTCATAAACTTGCATTTTTTTGTGGGGTCCACACACAGTCATGACACCTAAATTGCACCTAAAAAAACCTAAGAGAGTCCTCTACAACCTAAAATCATCATAAATGCTAATCCAATCCATTTTAGGCCATAACAAGTAGTATCTTCTCCATTTCTTTTGAACTAGGGTTTAAGGAGGGTTTAGAAGTTGTTTACCTTCTTAACGATTGTTCATAAATATTTTCCCCTCAAACCACAAAATAATTCTTAGAACATAATATTAGGACCCTTCCCAACTACCATGAAGATATTGGACCACCATGCAGAGTTTACACATGTCAATGAGCATCAAACAATCCATATCAACCTTGGTTTCTCAATTTTGTGAACTCGGTGAGAGCTAAAAACACATATCTTACACATACCTATAGAATAACACCTTACAATTGCACCAAACTTATATATCAATGTATTACACATTCTCTAATTCTCACATTTTCATACCCATGATGAAATCTGTCTTTCTCATCTCATTTGGACACCTAGGGCTTAAGAATAGGTCTAGTGTAGACCTAGAAAACATGACTTAGCCCTATACCTACACTATGAGACACTTGTGAGTGTCTCTATAAATCATCTACATGATTCTCATGCTCTCATCAAGCTCAAATAGTTCGTACATTCATATACTACATCATGACACACCTCATCCAACTAACAAGGCCTCCAAACCAAACATCTTGAACATGTTTGCACCAACTATATTGACCTCCTCATGAATTCATCCTTCTTTCTAACCTACAAGATCCTTTTACACAATTCATGACATCACTATAGCATTATCCTACCACTTTAATGCCTCTCGCAAGACACCATTATAATCAAGACACCATGAAACATCACCAAGACCAAACAACCTCAACAAAACACTACTAATCGACCTTCATGTTTCTTACTCCTTTTGAAATCAATGAAATTCTAGACATCAATGACATCAAAAATATTTTAACATCAATGAAAAAATAATTCCAAAAATCTATCCCTTTATAATTGATGGAAAACACATACATCTCATTCTCTCCTTATGGTATTCACATGTGTCATCATCTCATTCTCTCCTTATGGTATTCACATGTGTCATCATCTCATTCTCCCCTTTTAACATAAATGACAAAGAAACATACCTACAACAACTTGGTTTTCTCCCTCGACACCACTTTATGACTCTCCATTTGGTTGGAAACATCAAATAAATCAATTAAGTTCCATTTTACCTCTTCAAATTTGTTTTAAATCATTTGAGAAACACATATTCCCTTAGCAGATGTGTACCTAATTCTGACTCATCTTTGATCAAGCACCCTTCAACACACAACATATACCAATATCAAGAATAAAAAAACTATTTTATTAACTCTTTAACAAAGTATTGTCACCACTATTCACATGTTTTTTTTTACTCTATGTTTCATCTTGGCACCACAACCTTCTCATGGATCTCAAAAACACACATGTACAGCTCCCTAACTTCTTGATAACTAGATACCAACCAAATATTCTCAAAATAGTGCATAACTTCTTAAATTTCCTTCTTGATACTTTAAATATAACAAGATACCAACTTTCCACATGATGCAACAAAATATTCTCAAAATAGTGCTTACATGTGCAAATAGCTATGAATCTAATTTGTCTTGACATTTTGCATATCATATCCTTCAACTTTTCAAACTGTCTCCCGATTTTATAATCTTCAAACCAAGAACACACATTTACCTAACCTTCTAGGAATTTCAAGATTCTAATCACACCTTCAAAACACACTTATATACCTATTTAGGTCTTTGTGACACTCAAAATTTTATACACTTCGATAACTCAAATCATATTGGTCTTAACAGACCATGCCATTGCTCACATACTTCAAAGACACAAAAAAGCACATATGACACATACCCATATTTCTCTATACTTATATTTTATAGTTCATATCCAGATGACAATCAACCTCCCGATCATGAACTTAAAGTACATACTCTATGGACCCATTATGGTAAACAATCTAAGACTTACTCAACCAACACTATGAAACATTTTCTTCTTGATTATGCACAAAAAAATCAAACTTTTAAAAGAAAATTTATGAATGATTCCAAATGTGATCTCATGTAAAACCATACTTACATGCTCTTGACACTAAAGGATCAAACTCAACATATCAATTGCAAGGAAAATGAACAACTTCATTACATTTAAGGACCAAACAACACTACAAACCTTGATCACCAATAAGAAAATTTGTACCATTAGACCATTGAGATAACTAACTCCCCTAAGTTCATATATTTCTCAAAAGGACAAAAATATTATCAAGAATCAACGGCTCCCCCGAGACATACATCACTTTTTTATCTTACTTTGCTCTATATATTTCATCTCAATATATTGTTAACTAGGTATTCATATCACTCCTATAGTCTTATAACATTATACCAATCTCCATTTCAAGAGACACATTCCTATATCAAGTCTAAAACACAATCATATACCACAAACTCATACCGCACTTTTTCAATCTACCAAGTCCCAAAACATAGACTTCTTTTCCCAGTCATGCAAAAACCAACTTCAATCACACCCATATAGGCATCATAGACCTGAATAAGGTCACTAGCAATAAACTTGAGCACATCATACTCAAATTGTCAAGCCACCTTATTGAAACACATTCAAAACACATATATACCTTCTTGAAGAACTCTACCCATATTTTACCATCAATATACAACCTTTTTATCAAGACTATCAAACCATCTTAGAGAACATCTCTTGTAATACCATGACATTATCCTTTGCATCAAGCTCTTTCAACCATATTTTTCAACTTCCTTACACTATTATGTCAACTAGGCCTTCACATGCAAGCTTAACAAAAATAGCGTAAACGTCTGATCGTGCCAGGGAACCTCTTTCATAGATATACTAAGTCATGATTCATGACTCAACATATCTCCATGGTGTCTAGTTATATGTCAAGACTTCAAGAATTCTTAAAGTAAATCAACATACCTTAATCATCTTCACACAACTCGGTCATGCAAATACTATGTCTGATCATATTTCTCACCTTGTTTTACCACATGTTGGGTCTTCAGTCTTCTTTTTTAAATCACATGGAACACTCAAACCTTCATGACAATGTTATATGTGACAATACAAACCTCAAGATGCATCAATTAGTAACATATCCTTATGACTTAGATGAATATACCTTTTAATGCAACACAACTCATGCAAATTGGTTCAACATACCGATTATGACCTCAAAAGTACTTCAATGGATCCATTAGAGTATGCAAGTCCTGTATAAAGTTATAGGATATAACCATATTGGTCTTGACAGACCAATCATCAGATCTTCAAGTTTCAATACACACTATAGGAATGAAAACACAGATCTAGGTACAAATAATCATACCATTTTCTTTCAAGTTGTCTATATGCCTAGCGAGTCTTCTTGAAGCATATAGAACCTTCACCTATAAATGGAAATTGCTTTAACATGAATCTCATACCTGTATTAGGTCACCACCCATAGATCTAAGATTAAAAGTGCACATCAAATTTTTCAAATAGTTAATCTATCTTCTCACACCTCCATGATACTTCTTCAATCTCATCTCTCTCTACAAGGATTTCATTAACCTTCTAGATGTTCATCATGAATGTAGCTAAAAAATAACACATATATACATACCTTGTGATGACATTACATCCATTCAAGCTCCCCCTAATTTTATGTTTATTTTTATTGATGAGTGCATGTAAGAATCTTAGTAGAGACATCCCAAATCACATGGATCTAAAAAGACAAATTAAGGAGATTCCAAGACCTCATCGACACCTGTGACTTGTCTTCTTCAAACTTCCTCTCATCAAAAACTTGTGAACATCCCTAACTTTCTCTCTCATCTATTTTGTGCTTAGATGGAATACCATGATTCATACTTGGTTCTAATGCTTTACATTATCTACTATCATGTACTATAGGATCTTGAAACTTATTGTTTTGTCTTGAGGGACCATGAAAAAAAAAATTTCAATGTGGCCAACACGATGATAATTATAGCAAACAACTTCACTCTTACCTCTTGGCTGGTGTGAACTGAAACTTCTTCCATGGTTCCATGAATCCTCATACTTGGAGGACCTTTTACACTCTTTTTCCCTATGTCCAAAATCATTGCAAGCATAACAATAACCATTAAAGGATATTTCATACCTCATTTCATTAGGTTTCCTGATAGGATTAGATCTCCTAAAATTTTTCTTCTTCTGATCTTCATTGGAACTTGAACTAACATTTTCATCATCCTCCTTACTCTGAAAAACATCTTCTTGAGTTAATTTTTCACTCTTTTGGTCTTCTTTGAATACTAGAAAAGTTCAATCACCTGCAGTCTTTTGAATATCCAAGAGATCATCTAGATCCTTGAAAATATTCTCAAACTTTTGAAAGGATCTTACCTTGCTAGATTCTTCAATTACTTCTACCTTTAGGGACACAATTTTTCTCTCCTACTTGATGCACTCTTCCACTTTAGACTTTAGATTTGTAGATACAGTCTCCACTTGAGTTTCTCATTCATAGATTTCAATCCAATGTCTCTCTTCAAGAAGATGAATCTTTTCTTCATATTCCTTAACATGTGTCTTCCATTTCCTGTTCGTATTCTCTACATGCTTTAAATCTTCCTGGATACACATCAAATTAGTTTTAAGATCAGCTTCAACCTCATCTTCATTTTAATCCACATATGAACCTTCATTTATGGAACCTTTATTTTTATAACTCCTGGCTCCTTTGGCCATGAAGAGGAATTCATTTCCAACATTATCATGATCAGAATTAGAATCACAAGTTTCACTACTTACCTCTGATGAGATGCAATCCTCCTTGGAATAAAAGATTATCTTGGAATTCTTCTTGTCTTCAATTTTTTTCAATTTCTTCTTACTTTTATCATACCTATGGGACCTCTTATCATCATCACATTCTCCACCCTTATGCTTATGAGGAAACTTGTTTGCAAAATTTCCAATCTCACCACAATTGAAACACTTGAAGGGAAACTTACCCTTATACTTACTTGAACTTGTCTTCAACTTCCTAGAAAACATAACAATCAATTCATCATCATCAATATTAGAAACATCATCATCCAAGATCTTCTTACCTTTTGACTTCCTTTCATCTTTGAAGGTTACTTCCTTCTTGGGAGGTTTATCAACACATGTCCTCATCTCATAAGTTGTCAAGATACCATGGATTTCATCCATCAGTAGAGTACTCATATCCTTGGCTTCCTCTATAGCTGATACTTTAGGATAAAATTTAGGAGTGAGAGATCTCAACACCTTCTCGCACCACCAAAGCTTCTTTCACTTATTCTCCTAATCCTCTAATGGTATTGACCACTTGATCTAATATGAGAAGATATGCAACAATGGTTTCTTCTTCTTTCATCTTTAAAATTTCAAATTGATTCCTATAGGTATGGAGTTTTGAAAACTTCATTCTAAATTCATCTTCATAAATAAATTGTACTTTTTCCCACATAGGATTAGCAGTAGCACATTACATTACCTTGAAAAACTTTGACTCTACCAATCCACACAAAATAACATTCATATCTTTAGAGTTATCATTACTATCCTTCTTACCTGTTGCATCTGTTGGAGGAGTTTGAGGAATAGTGTACCCATCTACAAATGAATGCCAAATATCACATCCCAAGGACATAATGTGAGTTCTCATCTTGATTCTCCAAAAGCATAATTCCTCCCATAAAACATAGGATATTCACTAATAGAGGAACCACTTTGCTAACTCACCATATATGTGCTTCAAAGGATCACCTCAAGATTGTTAAGATTACTTCAAAGGACCTACTCTGATACCAATTTTGGAAGCACAACCACTAAGAGGGGGGTGAATCAATGGTCCTTAAAAAATTTCATTCACATTCACTTTAGCATTCATCAATCATCAATTCAACTTAACCATTAACCATTAACCATGCATTCATTAAGAAACATAACCATAGATAAGAAAATAAGTACACAAGAACACTTAAACACCATATATAAGTGGGAAACCCTCAAGGGAATAAAACCCACTGAAACAAATATTTATTAGAGAAATGATTTAAATTTAGTTGAGCACCAACCCAACAAGGAGCACTAACCCCTAGGTTTAGTGAGGCACTAACCCCACAAGGAGCACCAAACCCTATATTTAGTAGAGCACCAACCCTATAATGAGGCACCAACCCCTAGATGAATTAGCACCAACTAAATCCACCCTATTTGTTTTTCACCTTTAAAATTTTGTATAACCGATGATGACACTTGTGAAGGTCTCTTTCCTTCTTTCTTCTCCAAATTTCCTTTCTTGCTAACTCGATCAAGCACTTCTTCTTCAAACTAACTAAGTTTAATGATTTATCTCTCCAATATCTCGATAACTCTCTAGAACATCATATCATATTCTATGCCATCTCTTTATGTTCACAAATACCTCTTTCACCTCTTCAAATATTCCTTTAGTTTGCACTTTCTTAATCACACTCTTTAACAAAAAAATAAACTACTAACACATGCTAATATACATCACTCATGATCATAACACACATAGTTTGGAAATAATAGAGCATATTCACATAAAAAAATTAGAACATCATGAACACATCATACAAAGGACCACTTAGGTTGGTAATAGCATCTAGAATCATCATTTCTCCATTAGGACTCAAGAAGCCCTAATATCCTCAAATTTCTCTCTCATTAAGACCAAGACCACTTGAGATGACACAACCTTCAAAAACCTTAGAAACCACGTAGATTTTTTTCTAATTCCTCTCCATTACTTATACAAGATTGATACTCTTTGCACCACTATCTCTCATCCTGAAACCCACTTAAGAGCAAGGACAACCAAGATGCAAGACTAGTTTTCAAAGATTTAAGCCAAACTAACATCAAATCACATCAACCATGCAAGTGTGACACATGGATTAAAATATCATGAGCTTGGGGTAGTCATAAACTCCATTAGACACCACAACTTATATTGAAACACCACCAAATCACCTATGTAACCAGGACCACCAAAATTGTCGTTTTTGCCCCAAAAACTAGTCTTGCGAAATGGACTTCCACAGACATCTTAAGGGCTCAAAAATATCTAAAACCATTATGGAAATATAGTATAGCTTCCATAATTTTTCAAACACCAATTTAGTTTACAAGTATAGTGCACAACTTGGGATAAAAAGAACATATTCAGAAACTTGCATTTTTCTATGGGGTTCACACACAACCATGACACCTAAATTACACCTAGAGAAACCAAAGAAAGTCCTCTATAACCTTCAATAATCATAAAATCCAATAAAATTCATTCCAGACCCTAAAAAATAAGATCTTCTCCATCTCTTTTGAAATAGGGTTTAAGGAGGGTTTAAAATTTGTTTACCTTCTTAAGGATTGTTCATAAATCTATGCCACTCAAACCATAAAATAATTCTTGGAACATCATCTTATGACCCTTCCCCAAATACCATGAATATCTTGGACCACCATGTAGATTTTACACGTGTCAATGAGCATCAAACAATTCATATTGACCTTGGTTTTCAATTTTGTGAACTCGGTAGGGCTAAAAATCACATATCTTACACATATCTGCAATCCAACACCTAAAACTTGTACCACACCTCTGGAACAACCTACTACCCCTTCTAAAATTCTCACATTTTTATACCCAAGCTGAAATTTATCATGCTCATCTCATTTGGACACCTAAGGCTTAAGAATAGGTCTAGTGTAGACCTAGAAAACATGACTTAGCCCTATACCTACACTCTGAGACACTTGTGAGTGTCTCTAAAACTCATCTACATGATTATCATTCTCTCACTCATACATGTCCTGTACTACATCATGACACACCTCATCTAGCTAACAAGACTTCCAAGAAAAGCATCTTGAACATGCTTGCACCAACCATATTGATCTCCTCATGACTTCATCATTCTTTCCAACCTATAAGAGCCTTCAACATAGTTCATGACATCACTATAGCATCATCCTACCACTGAAATGCCTTTGCAAGACACCACACTACTCGAGACACGATGAAACATCACCAAGACCAAGCAATTGCAACAAGACATTACCAACCAACCTTCATGTTTCTTACTCCTTTTGACATCGGTGATACTTCAGACATCAATGACATCATCACTCTTTGGACGTCAATGAAAACATAATGCCAATAAATTCTTTGTTGGATTGTGTTGTGTATAAGAATCCACTATCTTCATAATGATATTTTTTTCGTAAACATTTTCTTCTTAAGATGGTTTCTTCTACCACTTTCCCTTATATTTTCCCTGTTTATTTTATTGTTGGCCTTGTTTACATTTTTTTTGTCATTTTTCTTGTCACTAGATGATCCTTTTTGAAATGTATTATACCAACAATATTTTAAATCATGTCTCTTATGACCAAAAATAGGACTTTTTTTGGGCCTTAGAGCCTTGTTGATTATGTCCTTTCTAGGAAGTTTATTGAGGAGGCTTGTCCTATTTTTCCCTTTTTGATTATAAGTAAGTGCATGTTATTCAAATTTTTACGTGTGTGAATATGTTCTTGTTGTAGTATATTCACTAGTTATTCAAAAGACGTTTGACCAGTTATATTCAACATGGTCACACAAATTTGGTATAATGGAGGTAGAGTTATGATGCCCGTTAAAACAACCCACTTGAGACCCAAGAAACAACCTAGGGTTAGTCAGGAAAATTATGGAATAATTTTTTTATTAGAAGTGTCCACAACTAGGTTGTAAGACAACAATTGACACTAATAGGTTCCGGACAAGTTTAATCTACTAGAACATACTTTTATTTTATTAGCAATTATCAAAGGTCACAAGGTCCAAATTTTAGGGTTAGAAGTTTCAATTAGGTTCAGGGGGTAAATTAACACCATATCCACTCTCTAACAGGCTCATAGTTTCAACTTGATTTTTCTCACACTTAACACATTCAAAATTTTCCTAAATCATTCCCATTAGATAGGAAATTTTCTCACCTTTCCAACAATATAAAGAAGTCCTCCTAAATCCTTGTAAAACTCCAATTATGGGTCGACGATCCTTGGAGTGAAAAATTTCCCAAAAGGGACACGTGTCGAGCTGGGAAGGAAGCCCATTTTCCGGGTTGGTGGGTTGTGGGGCGGTGTTTGGAATTTTTCCCCACATGGGTGCAAAGTCCACAATTTTCCCTGTGCCTCTGCGGGTCCTCCAAGGACACGTGTTAGGCTCTAAGCCAAGGTGGGGAGAGGATGAGGGAAAGGGGGTGGCGGAGAAAGTTGGAGACATTCGCCGAAGGGGGAGAAAGACCATTTAGCACCCACGCGCCCGCGGGTCTGCCAGGGACATGTTCCGCTCAACGAGTCGAAGCGAGGAGAAAGAGAGGGATGGGCGGAGTGGCGGGATTAGTTGGTGAAATTTTCCAAAGGGAGGGAAAAGGGGTAAATGGCACATGCGGATCTACGTGTCCGTGAAAGGTCTCACCAGGGTGAGGGTGGGAGTGCGGGGCCGCAGAGGTAAACTCCAAAATTTTCCAAAAACAAAATTTCAAAAACAATAAACTCTACGAGGGTTCGCCCCTCCACCATGCCATGTGGCAACCTCTGATTGGTTGTGGGAAATTTGTGAGCAGAGGAAATTTTAAAATTTTTCCCCAAGATTTTTTTTTTTAAATTTCTAAGGAATTTTAAAGGGAATTTTTCGAGCCGTGGGCCTACCAGGGAAAATTTTCCCGCCAAGGAAAACTTCAAATGGCCATAACTTTTGCTAGTAAGCTCATTTTTGGGAAAACGAGGACTTTATGGAAATATCTCGATGCCCTCTTTGCATAGGAATCATAAATTTTACATTTTGATAAATTTTAAGGGGTCATTTTTAAGAAAACGTTCTAAGGATTTTAAAAAGCCAACTGGTAATTTTTAACTTATAGATTTGGTTCAATTTGATCTTCTCCTTCACTCAACATGCCAAAAAGACATGGAGGATTGTTCTAGGAAGGATTTAGGATGTTTTAGGAAGGTAAATTTTCTCAATTGATTCCAATTTGAATTTTTCCAACAATTGACAGAAATAAAGACTGCAAAATGACTGTGAACGGTTTGGGCCCAATTTTGCAATGTTTTGAATTATTTCCTTAAGTTTTTTTGTCAATTTGAGTTCATTGATAATGTATCATGTTAAATTTTAATGTTTCCATGTTGATTATTGTGTGCAGGCCCGAACTATGCATTTTAATTAAATTATTTGCCAGTTTTAAATTCAAGACAGAGATCAATTTCCTAAAGGATCTGGATATCAATTTCATCATCCATATATGAACTTTCATTTCTCATCTAGTCTAACACATTTAAATGATTTAAATCAACTATTCTAAACCCAAAATGCAACTCTGATTTCAATTTCATACACTTCTTAAAAGATACAAAATATTGTATTATTCCCACATACATTTCTTCCTTCAAACAAAGATTTAATTATCTCTTTTGCCATGCAATAAAACATTGAATTCATTCCATGCTAGACTTAAGTGTTTTCCTTCTTCAAGCAATCATTAAAACAAGAATCCAGTTTCTATCTTTCCCAAAATCATATATTTGAAACAAGGCAAAATAATACAATTACATCTCGTGTGTTTCTTCCTTTTTCCATTTTTCCAATTTAAATCAACAATGCAAATGAGGGAAGGTCTTGCAATTCTTTATTAATTCTAAAAGAAATACATCTTTACATTCTTCCCTTCCTTGAATGCAATTAGCAGATTTCACTTTCTTTCTTTCTTTCAAATGTACAGAACAAAATATAAATATCTTTCACATTTCAAATATGCAACTTTCATAACCAATTACATACATCTTTTCTTCACAAAAATATTACAATTTCATCCACATCAAAGTGGGAAAGGTTACAAATGAATTTGTTTCACAAGGGATTGGAAAAAACTGTCTTCTTCTACTCCAGAACAACAACATGCAAGTTTCCTCTTTCTTCCAATTTGATCACAACAAAAGTGGGGGAAAGGCAACGCTCTCCACCCAACCAAGACATCCAATGAAAGGAGAAGCCATCCTTCATCATTGGCCCCCAAGCCCCAACCACAATGCAATAAGAAATGGATAGCAACCCATGGCAACAACAAAGGCTTCCACAACACACAACATTCTTTCAACATGCATAATCAAATTAAAACATAGTTCAACACAAGACAACAGTTTACAACTGCATTTGAAAACATTCAAACAGAACTCAGGCTTTATCATGCAAGCCAAAGGAGAAAGGACTATGGGGGAAGCTACTTATGCCTCCCAATGGGAATTAGGCATCCACCTATAACAAACCACCAATAAAAATTCACCACACATATCCTTATGCCCCCACAATCCCTCCTTATGCCCCCCACAGATTTCCTTATGCCCCCACAAAGTAAGAAATGCAAGCTATTTCTTTTCCATGGTGGATCCCAAACCCAAACTCCCTCCACAAGAATTATGATGCCACTAGCATTCCCTTATGCCCCCACATGAATTCCCCATAGCCTTCTCCTACACCATTCCTATGGCAGTCTACCCAAACAACCAACAAATAAACAAAACATACACCATTCACACAAACACAACAAGAAATAACAGCATAAGAGAAGAGCTAAGCTCCTACCTCTCCATGGTAGCTTTTGTTTCCAAACAACAAGCTTTCAATGCCAAAAATACAGTCCCAAAATCAGCAACCAACAAGCATGCAAAGTTCTCCAAATCTTCTCCAAGCAAGAGCTCCCAAACAACAAGAAAATGCGCCCAAAAGGAAGTATGCAAAAGTTCAACAACCCAAAACAAGGCAAAGAGTTTGAATTTTATAGAAGAGGGAAAGGAAGAGGATGAGGTGGATCCATGTAGGATGCCACTTCACACATCCTCAATTCCAACACCAAGGTCAAATTCCATTCTCCAAAGCACAATAAAGAGGTGGGTGAAAATATGACAATTTAACTTACACACTCCAAAAGCCACACCCCAAAGGACTGAATTAAATAAAATGTAAGAAGAGTGCAATTAAAACATGCAACATGATTGATAAAAATGCATTAAAAAGGGATAAAATCAACCCTCCAACCATAGGTATGGTTGGTAAATAAACTTAAGAGGTATGGGACAAGTTTTAATTGTCCCACAAGCCTCCAAAAACATCCTCCAAGGACATTCAAATTTTCAAAGAGGTGGAGTGTTTCATACTCCAAAATCTAACTTACACAACTCTTACACATACTTACACATCCCTTACATATTTAATACAAAGAGCCAACAACTTCCATTATTAATTTCTCATATCCCAATTTGATTTATTTAACTTTTAACCATATGTTTTCTCACATTAATCTATCACAATTTAATTAATTAAAATAAAGGGACACATCACTAATAAAATACATATAAACAATAATAGAAAGGGACCACATAGTAAAATACACAAAACCCATGGTCACATTTAAAGGTGATCCCCCCATGGGAATCCCTAACAAACAAACACAACACAATAAAACAAGTTGCCATGGTGACCGTGTTGAATTCATCTAGAATTCCAATGTGGTTGGTCTCCAATCCCCGATGTTTGTTGTGATATTTAACCTGCAAAACACAAATACCTCCTTCGGCCTCATGGCCATATCAGAACATCCAACATGATATAAATAAAATCACAAAATCATCTAAATATGTGAATCACAACAACATCAAAGAAATTTAACAAAATCACTTACAATTTATATCAACAACATCAAAGTAACAACTATATCATTTGAAATTTAATCAACCACTATATCATCATCATATAATGTCCATTTTCTAGTCTACTCACAATATCTAAAAATCACATGCCTGAACAACATTCACAATATATCCATGTCAAATAGTATATCATCATCCACATATGAGTGTCTCTAATAATCATCGTGCATCATAACCAAATCAAGATCACAATAATCCATGGTCCAACATCTAACATCATACTAAATCAAAGCATAATAATGTCCATAATGTAATCAACAGTATCAAGATCAGTATCAAAAAGGTGTCAAAGGGAAGTGGGCACTAAAAGAGCTCTCAAAACAATTGACACAAGAGATTCATCACTTGCATCTTCTTCCAAATCTATAATACGTCTTATTAAAGACTCTAGTTTTTTTGTTGGTTGCATTTTTAGATTCAATAACTGAAATTTCACACACCCCTCCCCCCCAATATAGATTTTTATTGATTTATTTGGGCTCCTTTTCAGCCATGTTACAATGATGTAGCACTATCAACCAATTTACAAACTTGCAAATTTTTGGCTCTACTAGCCAATATTACAAATTTTTCATCTTATGGAAAAGTACCTCTTATTTACTTTGAAAAATTTTGCAATTTTTTTGAATTTAGGCTATTTGGTCTCTTTATGCTTATAAATCATAAATTTGAGGTTTTCATAGTAACAATTTGTAAAAAACTGGGCACTTGTGCCTCTTGTAGTTTACAATATTCTTCTGTTCGAAAATGGGTTCAAAAAAGTTGTAATTTATTTTGTTCAAATAGGACTTTTGTGACTAATTTTAGTTAGTTGTGGCTAACTATGGTGGGTACTGCTAAATTTGGTTGGTCTACTAAAAACTCCACTAACTGAATGGTTTTGGTGAGAATGGACCCCTTGACCTCTTCAATTGAAGTTTTTAGCAAAATCATAGGTAGCTAGTCAGCCTACCACCTAAACTGAGCAAATATATAACCAGACTTTTATTTAACCTTTATCAAATTTGTGTAAAGCTCTTAAAAAATGAAATTCCTTTACCTTTGAATGTTTTGCTACCAAAGTTTAAATGTGTTTTGCATGAGAATTGCATGTATTTTGAGCTTTGGAAGTTGCGCCACCAAAAACTAAAACCTTCACCGCTCTTGAATCAATACGCATACACCACCTTTCCTTCTGCATTTTATTTAGTAAAGTTACTTTTCTTTTTATCCAAATGCTTTTCACCATTGAAACTCTGTTATTGGTAGCAATTGTATTTTGCAGGGTTTAGAACACCTTTCATGTTCAAAATACCTTTCATGGATGGTGGCTAAGCTACAAACTGTGTCAACTCTATTCCTCCAAATTATCCTTAGCTAGTCCCCTATGTTTGACATATATCATCCAAGCTTTGAAACAGAGATCAAGGATGTCTACAAATTGACTTCAATTATTTTAAAATTAAATAAAACAATGTAATTGCAAATCTAGTCTCTTCCATTACAAATCAGAGGTGCGGGAGCTCGTAGAACTCGGGGTCCCCACAAAAAACTTATTTTTTAAAAATTTCCCCCAAACTATGTGATTTTCCACCAAACCTCAATGCAAACCAACTAAAGTCAATTGTTACTAAATTTAGTGATGAGTAAAATATTCATTAATTATATCAAGAAAACACCTATTGAATTTTTATGGAATTACACATAATCAACTCAATTTTGTTCGCATGAGTTCCATCTAGGCTCAGCCTATGATTACACTCTAGAAATTAAATTTTTCTCCATTCTTCCACTCCTACAACTTTTGTAAATGTGTAATTATTGTTTGTGCAACAACTTCCCGCCAAGGGTGTGGAGACAAGAACTATGAAGAGGTAAAAAGATTCTCTAGATCCTCCATACCCATGCTTCTACAAGACTCTCCTAAATATTCCTATAGCCCTCACAAGAACAGAATGTCACTTTGGTACCAAACATTAATACACAAACATGGTGAGTACTGATTAATTTTATCAATCACATAAAAAAATTACAATGAAAGGAGAAAGTTGCAAAGTTTATAAGCTTTGAACAACTTCAATCCATTCTTCATAAAGTGGATCGATCAACCTATAGTTGGAACTTCTCCATAAATAGTATATTACCCTAATTTCCCTACTAGAATACATTACGGAATAAACAAATAAGGATAGAACACTATCACAAGACAACTAAGCTAAACTTAAAGCAAATAAATTAATTAATTTAACTTTTTCAATTGTTATTTATTCACCCACATGATGAATTAAGCCTAGTTAATCCTAACATATTCTATTGGATAAGGGTTAGAAATATGTTTCATGTTCATATTTATTAATCATTGATTAGTATCCAAATCGAATATAACTCAAAGAAACAAGTACTCAAAATTATAAGATAGGACCGTACATGATGGGACTAGAGTGGACTCTGATTTGATCCTATGTAGAAGCATGATTTCAAACTACCGAGTGCTAGGGTTATATAAATTATGGTTCTTTTCTAGGATCCGGATACTTTTTAACTATATTTTGATAAGGATGACAAATGTATGACACTATCTAGAATGGAATGCAATGGATAAACGTGATATATATCTTTACTAATACTTCATGCACACATTATATGACAAAAGAATAATGTTGTGTTTGGTGAGGATGGAATAATCTTGGTGGTCAATTCCTACTCAACCAATCTATGCACTATACTACATCCCATCAAATAGGAGAAAACCTCGTTTAGTTCTCTTGGTGTAGGTGTATGTGTGAATGCAAATCTAAGTCAACCCCTAATGTTCCTTGAGTCTCTTGACCCAAAGCTAGTGGGCTTAGCTATATATAGACAAAAATTTACCCTTCGTGATTTTGTATATAGTGCTCATTTATGAAGACCTAGAATGAATTCCCTTGACCTTTTATATGTTTAGAAACTTGTAACCATGGCTTGACATTTCTTGTTTCATGGCTTACAGATTGGAAATCTAAAATCTTTGACCTTTTTTAGTGCATTTGATTTGATGTAGGAATTTCTCCTTAAAATGTGCTACTACTATAGATGGAGAGAGAATAGCTTTATATCGCGATCTAAATCGTGTTTACAACAGTGCTTTTCAAAGTGTCTAGTGATTTCAAATGGTGAACTAGACTTGATTATATAAGGTTTTGTAGGTAATATTTAGCATTAAGAAAAACTTAATGGAGAGTAAATTGCCCATAAAAGATATCAAATTAAGAAAATATACATTAGAGGAGAAAATATAAAACCATATGGGTTATCCTAAATTATAGTATAGAGTACTTGGTCTCATATAGTTTTGGACAAAAGGTTCACATAATTAATCTAAAATTCCAGCCATAATTCTTGGGATTTCTAAGCTTCTTTGTATCATTGCAATTGGGTATATTGATGACTAAGTAGAGTTTTAAATAAATAAATTTATGCAATGGGAACAATAATATGACACTAGTTTAGGATGCGCACATATTCCATAGTGTAGTTTATTGGTGGGTGGAAGAGGAATGGATCTAGTTGCACCATATACATATTAAGAGAAGGTATCAAGACCAAATTATAGAAAAATTTAATTATCAACGTATGAGTATGAATTACACACATTTTCATTGTATAGGATGTGCCCTCGGCTCCTCTTCGTTAGAAGATGACATAGATACACCCACTGGCCTAGAATTTTTTTAATCCTAATATGACGAAGATGATGACAAGTGGGATAAGGATATTATCATTCTTGATGTTTATGTCATTAATTTTAAAAATGTTTTTCCTTGTTTGTGGGTGGAGATACAATGGACGCCATTTTTTTATCATCGATATTATGGAGATACATTGCCTTTAAAGAATATGTGGATGCGGGAATTTATTCGCTCATTACATTTTGACATCCAAAGACTGATCCAGTGATGGATTCTCTTTTGGCTGCCATTTCAATGCTTATGATTATTTGTATATATGTTGATTTATTTTGTTTTGCAATGGCATAGTTTTGGACATCAATGATTGAGGATTATTTATGGATATTAACCCATCATGTCCCTAACATAAAAAGGGGTAGATGGCTAGTGAGGAGTATGGAGGATTTTTCGAATTTCCCCTTATTTTATACAGCAACATCTTCCCAGCATATTTAATTATGTTTAACTATGAGGATATTTAACTATGTTTAACTATAGTTAACTATGTTTAACTATGTTTAAATATGAGGATATTCGGTAGGATAAAGTGGATAAGAAACTTATTACTATTTGGATTTAGATTGCATAGATGGATAGAACTACACACTCAAATGTTTTTTTTTCCCAGCATGTTATCTATAGTAGCATAATGCATGATTTCATGCTCAACTTTTTGTTTTATTAAGAGTGGGAGTGGAAGAGTCATTAGTGTTCATACTCTCATGCCAAGTCCAATAGATATTGGTCTAGATCTTTTATTATATAAGAACTTAGATTTTGAGGATTCAAATTAGTATGCTCCTTACTGGGTATTCTCTTTTATTTTGTGTTATATGTTAACTAATTGAATTATTTTTTGGTATATGAGTATTATGGTCCATGATTTTATGTTATCATTATTTTGTATTATGTATATGTTGTTAATATTCTACCTTTTTTACCTTTATATTATGGATTTTATTGATGTATGATGTAGATGTATTCTATTGTAAATGATTGATCTTATATTGTGTAATTTGTAAATAGTATTTGATCAAGAAAAGATAATTTATACTATTTGATAACTTGTTGGACATCTTTTTGTACAATATTTGAATTGTTTCTTGTCTATTGTAAAAATGGTAGCTAATCGGTTTAACATCCAATTATTTCTTCAAATTCTAGATCATCGCATATGTTTATATATCCTAAATAGCTCTTAGATATTATTACATTTTCCACCATTTGAGGTTAATACTATGTATATACAAAATCCTAATGATATAGATTTTGATGTAGGGGTAAATCATCAAACCAATGACCCCATTTAACATTTTTTTATTTGAATCTTGAAAAACTTGTGTTGTTGCTAGTACTTCACTTGTTTTTTAATTCAAAGTGTGATAAATATATTTCACACTCTAATAGACTGGATACTACTTTCTCCTCACTAAGTGTGTTTATTTGTACTTTATTTTACGTAATAGAAACTTGTTGCCCCTTACTAGATGTGGAGGATTATACTTACCCTAATATAATTAACACTACTTTCTCCCCACTAGGTAGGGATACTTGAACTTTCTCTTACGTAATTTACATGATTTACTCCTCAAGAGTAGGTGAGGCTTGAACATTCTATAATGTAATTACTATTATGGAATTTGTTTCTTTGGTAGGAGGAACCTTATTGTCTTGCAATCAATTTTATCTAATTATTGTCATGTTTTCATCATATATATACATAAATAATACACTCGTTTTCATTATCCAAATTGAATTTCATTTGGATTAACCAATGTTGTCCCAAGATTACATTTAATTCATTATTAGTAGGCATAACATGAAATTTACCTATAACTTTAGGGCCTATCACAACAGGGGATAATAAGATGTCCCATAGATCTCACATACTATAGTGAATGATGCAACTCATTGTGACAATATATGAGTTTCCTTAGAATATCCAAACTATGTGTATTATGAACTTTCTTGTTATCAACTATAATCTTGTCAATACCTTGGATTCCAATAATTTCACATGTGTGCATAAGATTAACTCATTTACTCTTTATATAAGGCTTTGATCAATTCTTATTCCTTTAATGGAACTTTTATTTTGGACGATTCATATTTCTTGGGTATATTGTGCACTTGTTTATATACTTCCTTATATTTTCATGGTTTTTTTCCATTCTAGTCTCTTCTTCCATGAGTAATGTGTTCTTAAGGATAGATATTTTATTAGATAATGTAAGGAATAACATTTATATAATTCAAGTCCATTGATACGATTATATTTACAAAATTCCCTTCCTCTATATTGTATTAAATGATGTTGTATTTTATAACAAGTAATGGGTAATGTGATTAGCTTTTTTTGAGTAACTTTTGTAAGATAATGTTAGGCATGTATGTGTCACATTGTATAATTCCATTTCTCTCGACTTAATGGATGCTTGGACTTTATATGCCTTTTCTTATGTGAATATTTCTACTTATTATAAGAATATTGACTTACATTTTCGATGTAGAAGCATTAGAAGAGTTGTCCAAGCCATGGGTCCCTTTGATGTGAGAAAAATCATATGGAAAATCCTTAATGGAATTGGTCGTAAGGGTCTCAACTAGATTGGGATGGTCATATGATGCACCCTCTTCATGAGCTAAGTAGATATATTTTATACGAACCGAGAAAGGGATAGCCATATTCATTTGTTTGATAAATATTTGAAGCAATAAATTAAATCAACAAACACAAAAATGCAAGGCCTCTCCTCGGAAAAATACCTTCCTCTCGGGGGCATTGACCTTTTAGATTCGGTTACATCACTCAAGAGGAAGTCAAAATTGGTTAAAATTCTCAATGGGCCCCAAGTTAGTATTTAAGGTCTCGTGGGTTTAGGTATGTCCTGCAAAATGGTAGGAGATTTTGTAGCCCATAAAGAAAAGTTTTTGGACCCTCTTCCAATTTTCATGGAAGAGTTTGTCCAAACTAAATGTAATATAATATGTTTACTATCTTATATCGCATATATATGTTTTTGTATACTCTTCCATGGGTTGGGGCCCCTTCCCTCTTTACTTAAAATTAAAATGAAATCAATGGAACTTTACAAAACATGCAAAAAAAAAAAAAAATGAGACTAGGGATAAATATAAACTAATCCACTAAAGACGTGAAATGTGTTATATAGTCTAGGCTCCTTGGTTTTTTTTTCCTACGGTATCCTAATTATCAAAATCATCATAAAAATGGTATGCGATTGAAAATGAATGAAATAATTGTCTCGTAACTTGGGAAATTTATCAATGGATGCGCTAGGTTAACAAAACACGATAAAATAAGACATGTGAGACTAGATGAGAATGCTTTAAGAGAAAACAGATTGTTATGTCTATATGCTTGTATGCATGTTATAACATGTGAGACGTGTTGAGAAAAAAATATCTTCCTATGAATACAATGAATTTGGGAATTAAAATCTAAGTTGGAAATAAGAATTATATATTTTTGAACTATTGGTTGGTTGGGAATATTATTAGTATTAGTCCAACTAGTAAAGGCCTTATAGGATTAGTGTCAAAATTTGACCTCATGTTGTACTTCGATATAGATTACATCATAAATTGTAATGTTTTTTTGGGAACATCAACATATTTAGAATACTTGTCTCATAGTTTGGGATACTTGGGATGAGTATCGTAGAACCTAAGGGTATGAGTAAGAGGAATATATACATCATATGAAATAGATACATGAGATTTATTTGAAAGTGTATTTATAGTATGAGAGTGTAAGAACCTATCATTATGAGGAGATGCATCCATATTATTTTCCAAAGGTAAAAATTTTGATCTACAAAATTACCATTATTTAAAAATGAAGCAACATTATCATTTATTAAAGGAATAATGTTATAGTAAACATTACTATCATTTATATTGACATATTATGATAGAGATTCTCTATATTTTCAAATTTAGTAATCTTATTTTTATCTTAAACACTACGAGTATTTTATTATATCATCTCAACATTATTTGATTAATGGTTAAGAGGACCCTACCCCATACATTGCTATAAGAACCCCCTAGGAGACAAGGACATACATCAACAACAAACCAAAAAGACCCAAAACCACAAGGAAAAAACCTCTAACAAAGACCACATTAATAAAAAACAACAGAGCCAATTCAAAACCAAGAACAACCCATCACCACCAAACTAACAACAATAAAAGTAGGAACCAACAACAAAAGAAAGAAGTGGGAACGACAGATTAACTACCATGGTTACCACTTTTATCCTCCAAATCTTTGAGTAATTCTGCCCATTCCTTTGCAAGGTTATCAATAGTGACACAAAGCCTATCAAAGTTTATCTCCTTCTCCTCTCTTTTCCTTTTCTTGGAAGGTCCCCAATCCCACCTTATTTTTTAATCTTAATAAGTTGTGCCATATCATCTCAACATGATTAAGGAAAGAAATATGGTATTTTTTTCCATAGAGAAGAGTTATATACTTCATCATATTTTTCATCTATAGTAGGTTGTTCACATAATTTTTCCTTATGCTTGAGTAAATATCTAGAAAAAAATTCATCCAGAGATCATTGAATAAATCACTCTAAGGTTAGGCAGACCATATGAGAGAAGTGAGGCATGCTCAAAATGGTATATTAAAACAAGAGTGACCAAAAATTTAATAGAATGATGGGTACAGTCATGAAATCATATATGAAATCATAACCCTAAAGGTAAAAATCTTAAACCCTAAGGATGATTAAAAATCATTAGGTTATTATGTTCAATTAATAAAGTGGGTGGACTAAAATATAATTATTGAATTAGGTTTTAACCTAATTAAGATAAATTACTTCAATGTAAATAATAATTCAAAATATAAATAGAGAGAATAAAGTAAATACAATAATTCCATATCATGTGCTAATAGTATATGATCATTTACATAACTCTTGAAATATAGATAAATTAACTATGGTTAGGTTTTAAGAACATATTCACCCCAAAATAGTTGTGTGGTATGATAGTGATATGAAAATATGGAAATAGGTTTTACAAAGTTTCGTTAGTGTGCTTGTAAAATTTGGATTTCTTTAAGTGAGCATGGGATAGGTTTTCTTAAGATAGATGGAAACACATGAAATTTCTACCCTCATGTGGGTGATTTTTTACTCTAGTGTTCTAATATGTAACTCAAACCTAGTGCACCTATGTATTTGGATCCTGGGAGCCATGATCTAAATATGGTGATCACTCTTTTTTACCCTGTAAATGGATTCTTCTTTTGTAAAAACCCTATATCCTTACTTTGTGACCTAAAAGGGGGTTAGTCTAAATTTGAGTTGAGTTACCTCAAGATCTTACTTTGATGAGCATTAACTACACAGTAATACTTAGAAGATGCCTCACACCCATGAAGTTCTCCCTCATAGCAGATGTATGAGAACATGTGAAAAGAATGTAAACATACATGACATTCCATATAACCCAATGACACAATATGAAATAAATTAATTCATATTTCAAAACTAGTACTCAATCTTGTAATTGAATGTGAAAATTGATCTTGAGATGTTAGATATTGACAATATAAGTAATGATCCCACACAAATATTACTATTAGTTGATTTACTTATATAGTTGCAAACACCTAAAATTAGCACTACTAATCCTCGTGTCCATGTCCGCTAGCACCCCTTCATTATCACATCACTATCATATTATCTATTAAACCCTTATCCTAAGTCTTATTTCTCCTCATTATATTTATTCCCCACAAATATCGTTCTACAACTATAAAATCATATTTTATTCCTCTTATAACCACCCAAACCACTTTAAAACCAAAATCAAATAAAATTAAACAAAATCAATAACTTCTCAACCATTTCACAACCTCCCTAACCCATATAACCTCTTTCCAACATACACCCTTCATCAAAACAAACAAAAATATTAATTTGGGAGGTAGTTTCAAAAAAATTATCGTAAAACCAAGAATCACCCACAACTTGGCCCAATTGCTAGTGATTCGTCTCCAAAACAATCTCAATTTAGAAGGTATTTTCAACCTCTTTAGTGTTAAAACCATATTGCCCGCGACCCTATCGAATCGCTAGTGATTTTCCTTAGTTGTTGTTGACCCTCTATAAACAAGTTCCAAGCATTCATTTCAAGCTAGCTTCCTCCATTTTAGTTGATAGCTTACTGAGATATATGTGGCTTAAAGAGTTCATATTACATATTCTTTGTATCATATCCCTCTCACATATCCAAAGGTCATCATGGCAATATTTAACTCCTTCAATATCTCTTCTTCAATCTTTGGAGGCCATTCAAATGTTAAATAATCAATCCAACAATATTTGGGCATCTATAATCTCCCTCTCTCAAGTAATATCATCTATTAGTATTCATTTATCAACTGTACAAGTACCTTAATTTTTGCATTATCATCTCATTTATTCATCATTTGTAAGCCTCAATCAAATTTATTTCGTTTATTATTAGCATGTGCATTTCCACAAGAATCACCGACGATTCTCCCAAACGCCAATGATTCATCTCGATTGCCAACAATTTTCCTAAATCGTCAACAATTCTTGTTTGTTAGATCCTTTAAACCTAAATCTCGTCCTTCTAATATCCAAATCTCATCACCTATTACTACTCTACTTGAAAGCACCCTAAACTTTACAAAGCAAATTGCATGAGTAACTAAGGAAGGCTAACACCATTTCCACCCCTATTCAAGGTTCTAAGTCTAGGAATGTAACATTAAGATATAATCGTAAAGGAATGCTTAACTAACAAGAATATAGTTCAAAATCTAACTAAACATGCCTACTAATATATTCAATAACCTAGCATGGGCCTAAATAGACCTAAGAGGGAAATTAAATTGGTATGGTTGCTACTCCAAACAGGGTGAAATGGCCTCTCCAAATGACTATATGGTCATTTTGGATATCCATCTACTAACCCCATTGAAGGCTTTAGGCAAGGATTGAGCTTGGCTATAAATCATATTTATTATATGAGATGCAAATCAAAACATGGTGTGTCTAATATAAAGGAATGAGGTGCAATCTTTTTATACTTTTCCTTTTGGGAGAAACTTGTATTTTGGTGCATGTGGGAATAAAAGCCCCAAATTAGATTATAATTTTTAATCATGATTAGGCCTTGATAATCACAATTAGTGAATTACCAAGTGATTAAGAGGTATGGAGCCTTAATCGGTCGCGTAGGGTCAACTAGGAGGCTAAGATAAGCTTTTGAAGCTCATTGAGATGTTTTGGAGATGAATGGGGTGATTTTGAGTGGTTAGAAGAGGGCTTTGAGTCAAAAATAGGGTATATTGATCAAATCAAGGGAAAAATAGGATTAGTTAGCTTATAATCGCTAATTATTTATTTTGAAGAGGATTTTGGCTTACGATTCATCGTAAAGTGGCATCCTGAATGTGAAAGAGGTTTGGTGATCAACGAAGTTCTTGTTAACCAACCAAAGTGGCAAGAAACGTTAGTTAATTAGTAAATATCACTAATTATAATGGAATTGGGAAGAATAAGAGTGATTTGCATGCATTTTGGTGATAAAATTGTAAAACGTGGAATTTAGGTGTCTACATTTTCCCTTGTTTGAGGTGAAGTTAGTGACTTCACTTCAAATATAGTAGACAAGCATAAACAAGTAAATTTTTGAAGAAAAATTAGTGGAATGAAGGATGCCCCCTCGAGTGTCGAGTGGGTGATAGAAGAAGTCAATCGACGATTGAAATTGATTGAAATGGACAAAAGAAAATAGGTTAGAATAGGCGTGAAACCCTCGGGTATTGAGAAGGAATAAGAATAGGGATAAACGTGGTTGTTTATTACCTCGGGTGATTTTTAGAAGAAAAATTAGTAGTGATAATAAATGATAAGTGATAAGAAATGATTAATGGAGAATATAGGACAAGCCCAATCTTTGCATCCAACCTTTCAATAAGCAACCTGTTTATATCATTTTTCCCCTAGGTCTACATCATTGGCCTTTATTGAAATGAACAAAAATGTAAGATAACATGAAAAGCTAAATTATGTCCATTGCTAAATAACTCCATGCAACATGCACATACAATGCAATGCAATACGAGAAAGTAAAATGATGCTTAACTCAATGCAACATACATAATGCAATGCAATACAAGTAAGTAAAACGATGCTTAACTCAATGCAACATACACAATGCAATGCAATATGAGAAAGTAAACCAACTAACCTAACAGAGAAACAAGCACAATCACATATACTCAAATAAACAATCGTTCAAGACAGTTGTACCAATGTTTTTGTTATCAAGTTGTAGTTCCTGAATGTTTGTGTTATGACAAGGGTTAAAAATGATGCCCCAAGCAATAACACATGTGAGGGAAAAATGGAGGACACAAGTAGTCCCATGGAAAGCATTCATGCATTATGACACAATACCTAACAACTCATTGTTGCATGGGAGTACCGACATAATAAGTAGACCTAGCTTTGTTAATAGAGGTAAATCATAATGATCCACATGTCATTTGAGACAAGAACAAGAAAGAACATCATAAAGATGGTTTTGGAGGACTAATTTCGATGTTGAGGATAATGCAGGTGATACATGCTTTAGTTGTATGCAAGCCATTTAAAAAATGAAAAACCATAATTTTTGGTAAATCTAAACCCAAATTGATCTTACCATTGTGTAGTTTGTTTCAATACCTTTCCAACAAAAAAAAATAGAGTCCTTTCGAGGTTAGAGAAAAAGTTATGGCCTCCAGGAGGATAGGTAGTGAATTTAGTGTTACATGAGACCCCAAGTGCCCATGTTGAACACCGCCACACAGCGCCAAGGTGCCCATCCTACATGACAAAATCTAAAAAAACTCAAAAGTAGGCCAAAGATAAGCGCTCAAGCACCCATGTTGCCTCAAAAAATAAATAAAAACTCAAGAAGTAGGTCAACACATGCGCTCGAGTGCCCATACTACCTCACACAAGCCTAAAACCCAAAACTTGGGTCAAGAAATGCACCGCGCGCTCATATTGGCTCACAAAATGTAAAAATCCATCAATGGGGTCAAGACAGGAGCCCATGCCGGCTCACAAAATGTAAAAATAACTAAGAAAGGCTAACACCATTACCACCTCTAGTCAAGGTTCTAAGTCTAGGAATGTAACGCTAAGATAGAAGCTTAAAGGAATACTTAACTAACATGAATATAATTCAAAATCTAACTAAACATGCCTACAAATATGTTCAATTACCTAACATGGGCCTAAATAGACCTAAGAGGGCAATCACATTGGTATGGTTGTTACTCCAAACAAGGTGAAATGGCCTCTCCAAATGACTACATGGTCATTTTGGATATCCATCTACTAACCCTATTGAAGGCTTTAGGCAAGGATTGAGCTTGCCTATAAATCATATTTATTTTATGAGATGTGAATTAAAGCATTGTGTGTCTAATATAAAGGAATGAGGTGCACTCTTTTTATAGTTTTCCTTTGGGAGAAACTTGTATTTTTGTGCATGTGGGACTAAAAGCCCCAAATTAGACTAGAATTTCTAATCATGATTAGGCTTTGCTAATCACAATTAGTGAATTACCAAGTGATTAAGAGGTATGGAGCTTTAATAGACCACGTAGGGTCAATTAGGAGGCTAAGATAAGCTTTTGAAGCTTTGTGAGACGTCGTGGAGGTGAATGGGGTGATTTTGAGTAGTTGGAAGAGGGGTTTGAGTCAATACTAAGGTATATTGATCAAATCAAGGGTAAAATAGGCTTAATTAGCATATAATCGCTAATTTTCCTTTTTCAAGAGGATTTTGGCTTACGATTCGTCATAAAGTTACATCTTGAATGCAAAAGAGGTTTGGTGATCAATGAAGTTCTTGTTAACCAATCAAAGTGGAAAGAAATGTTAGTTACTTAGTAAATATCGCTAATTATAATGGAATCAGGAAGAATAAGAGTGATTTGCGTGCATTTTGGCAATAAGATTGTAAAAGTGGAATTTAGGTGTCTACATTTGCCCTCTGTTTGAAGTGAAGTTTCACTTCAAATATAGTAGACAAACATAAACAAGTAAATTTTTGAAGAAAAATTAGTGGAATGAAGGATTCCCCCTCAAGTGTCAAAGTGGGTGATAGAAGAAGTCAATCAACAATCAAATTTGATTGAAATGGACAAAATAAAATAGGTTATAACGAGCGTGAAACCCTTGATTATTGAGAAGAAATAAGAATAGGAATAAACGTGGTTGTTTTTTGCCCGGGTGGTTTTTAGAAGAAAAATTAGTAGTGATAATAAATTATAAGTGATAAGAAATGATTAATGGAGAATAGAGGACAAGCCCAATATTTGGATCTAACCTTTCAATAAGAAACCTGTTTATATGATTTTCCCCTAGGTCTACATCATCTTCATTTATTGAAATGAACAAAAATGTAAGATAATATGACAAGCTAAATTATGTCCATTTCTACGTAACTCCATACAAATATACAATGCAATGCAAATGATATGAGAAAGTAAAACGATGCTTAACTCAATGCAACATACACAATGCAATGCAATATGAGTAAGTAAAATGATGCTTAACTCAATGCAACATACACAATGTAATTCAATATGAGAAAGTAAACCAGCTAACCTAATAGAGAAACAATCACAATCACATATACTCAATCAAACAATCGTTCAAGATGATTGTACCAATTTTTTTGTTATCAAGCTACAGTTCTTGAATTTTCATGTTGTAATGACAAGGGTTAAAAATGATGCCCCAAACAATAACACATGCAAGGGAAAAATGGAGGACACAAGTAGTCCTATGGAAATAATTTGTGCATTATGACATAGTACCTAGCAACTCACTATTACACGGGTATACCAACATAATAAACAAGCTCATTTTCTGCTACTTTGGAGGTAGATCATGATGATCCGCATGTCATTTGAGACAAGAACAAGCAAGAACATCAAAAATATGGTTTTGGAGGACCAATTTCGATGTTGAGGATAATGCAGGTGATACAGCTTCAACCGCATACAAGCTAATTAAAAATGAAAAACCATAAATTTTTGGTAAATCTAAACCTAAATTTATCTTACCATTAGTAGTTCACTTCAATAGCTTTCCAATGCAAAAACAAAACAAAGTCATTTTGAGGTCGGGAGAAAAATTTATGGCCTTTGAAAGATAGGTTGTGCATTCAAGTGTTTATTGGTGTCAAGCGCCCATACTTGAACACTTCTACTACACATAGTGCCCATGCGCCCATATCTTGCAAAAAAAATCCAAAGAAACTCAAAAAGGAGGTCGAACAATCACTCGAGTGCCATTCTTTACCTCACAAAATCCAAAAAACTCAAAAAGTAGGCCAACACAGGTGCCCAAGCACCCATGTTGCCTCACACAAGCCTAAACCCCAAAACTAGGTCGAGTATAGGCGCCTTGGTGCCATGTTGGCTCACAAAATGCAAAAATCCATCAACATGGTCAGCACAAGCGCCCATGTTGGTTCACAAAATGTAAAAATAACTAAATAAGGCTAACACCATTGTCACCTCTAGTCAAAGTTCTAAGTCTAGTAATGTAACATTAAGATAAAAGCTTAAAGGAATGCTTAACTAACATGAATATAATTCAAAATCTAACTAAACATGCCTACTAATATGTTTAATTACCTAACATGAGCCTAAATAGACCTAAGATGGAAATCAAATTGGTATAGATGCTACTCCAAACAAGGTGAAATGGCCTCTCCAAATGACTATATGCTCATTTTGGATATCCATCTACTAACCCCATTAAACATTTTAGGTAAGGATTGAGTTTGGGTATAAATCATATTTATTAAATGAGATGCAAATCAAAGCATGGTGTGTCTAATATAAAGGAGTGAGGTGCACTCTTTTTATAGCTTTCTTTTGGGAGAAACTTGTATTTTGGTGCATGTGGGACTAAAATTCCCAAATTAGACTAGAATTTTTAATCATGATTAGGCTTTGATAATCACAATTAGTTAATTACCAAGTTATTAAGAGTTATGAAGCCTTAATCGACCACTTAGGTTCAACTAGGAGGCTAAGATAAGCTTTTGAAGCTTGATGAGATGTTATGGAGGTGAATGGGGTGATTTTGAGTGGTTGGAAGAGGGGTTTGAGTCAATACAATGGTATATTGATCAAATCAAGGAAAAATAAGCTTAATTAGCTTATAATCACTAATTATCTACTTTGAAGAGGATTTGTTTACGATTTTCATCGTAAAGCGGCATCCTAAATGCGAAAGAGGTTTGGTGACCAATGAAGTGCTTATTAACCAACCAAAGTGACAAGAAACGTTAGTTAATTGATAAATATCACTAATTATAACAAAATTGGGAATAATAAGAGTGATTTGCATGCATTTTGGCGATAAGATTGAAAAACGTAGAATTTAGGTGTCTACATTTTCCCTTTTTGAGGTGGATTTAGTGACTTCACTTAAAATTTAGTAGACAAGCATAAACAAGTAAAATTTTGAAGAAAAAATTAGTGGAATGAAGGATTCCACCTTGAGTGTTCGAGTGGGTGATAGATGAATTCTATCAACGATTGAAATTGTTTAAAATGGACAAAAGAAAATAGGTTAGAATAGACCTTAGACCCTCAGTTATTTAGAAGAAATAAGAATATGAATAAACGTGGTTGTTTATTGGCTCGGGTTATTTTTAGAAGAAAAATTAGTAGTGATAATAAATGATGAGTGATAAGAAATGATTAATGGAGAATATAGGACAAGCCCAATCTTTGCATCTAACCTTTCAATAAGCAACCTGTTTATATCATTTTTCCCCTAGGTCTACATCATCGGCCTTTATTGAAATGAAAAAAATGTAAGATAACATGAAAAGCTAAATTATGTCCATTGCTACATAACTCCATGCAACATACACAATGCAATGTAATACGAGAAAGTAAAATGATGATTAACTCAATGCAACATGCATAATGCAATGCAATACAAGTAAGTAAAATGATGCTTAACTCAATGCAACATACACAATGCAATGCAATATAAGAAAGTAAACTAGCTAACGTAACAGAGAAACAAGCACAATCACATATACTCAAACAAACAATTGTTCAAGAAAGTTATACCAATGTTTTTGTTATCAAGTTGTAGTTCCTTAATGTTTGTGCTATAAAAAAGGTTAAAAATGATGCCCCAAGCAATAACACATGCGAGGGAAAAATGGAGCACACATGTAGTCTCATGGAAAACATTCATGCATTATGACACAAACACTGACAACTCACTATTGATGGGAATAATGACATAATAAGTCGACCTAGCTTTGTTAATAGAGGTAAATCACGATGATTTACATGTCGTTTAAGACAAGAACAAGAAAGAACATCATAAAGATGGATTTGGAGGACTAGTTTGATGTTGAGGATAATGCAGGTGATACATGCTTCAGTTGTATGCAAGCCATTTAAAAAATGAAAAACCATAATTTTTGGTAAATCTAAACCCAAATTTATCTTACCATTGTGTAGTTTGTTTCAAACCTTTCCAACGTAAACAAAATAGAGTCCTTTCGAGGTTAGGAGAAAAAGTTATGGCCTCCGGAAGATAGGTAGTGCATTCAGTGTTACACATACCCCAAGCGCCCATGTTGAACACTACCTACACATAGGTGCCAAGGTGCCCATCCGTGCATGATAAAATCTAAAAAAACTCAAAAGCTAGGCCAAGCAAAGCGCTAGAGCACCAATGTTGCCTCAAAAAATAAAAAAAACTCAAGAAGTAGGCCAACACATGCGCTCGAGTGCCCATACTACCTCACACAAGCCTAAAACCCAAAATCTAGGTCAGCAAATACACCACGCGCTCATGTTGGCTCACAAAATGTAAAAATACATCAATGGGGTCAAGCACAGAGCCCATGTTGGCTCACAAAATGTAAAAATAACTAAGGAAGGCTAACACCATTACCACCTCTAGTCAAGGTTCTAAGTCTAGGAATGTAACGCTAAGATAGAAGCTTAAAGGATTACTTAACTAACATGAATATAATTCAAAATCTAACTAAACATGCCTACTAATATGTTCAATTACCTAACATGGGCCTAAATAGACCTAAGAGGGCAATCAAATTGGTATGGTTGCTACTCCAAACAAGGTGAAATGGCCTCTCCAAATGACTACATGGTCATTTTGGATATCCATCTACTAACCCCATTGAAGGCTTTAGGCAAGGATTGAGCTTGGCTATAAATCATATTTATTATATGAGATGTGAATTAAAGCATGTGTGTCTAATATAAAGGAATGAGGTGCACTCTTTTTATAGTTTTCCTTTTGGGAGAAACTTGTATTTTTGTGCATGTGGGACTAAAAGCCCCAAATTAGATTAGAATTTCTAATCATGATTAGGCTTTGCTAATCACAATTAGTGAATTACCAAGTGATTAAGAGGTATGGAGCTTTAATAGACCACGTAGGGTCAATTAGGAGGCTAAGATAAGCTTTTGAAGCTTTGTGAGACGTCGTGGAGGTGAATGGGGTGATTTTGAGTGGTTGGAAGAGGGGTTTGAGTCAATACTAGGGTATATTGATCAAATCAAGGGCAAAAGAGGCTTAATTAGCATATAATCACTAATTTTCTTTTTCAAGAGGATTTTGGCTTACGATTCGTCATAAAACGACATCTTGAATGCAAAAGAGGTTTGGTGATCAACGAAGTGCTTGTTAACCAACCAAAGTGGAAAGAAATGTTAGTTAATTAGTAAAGATCACTAATTATAATGGAATTAGGAAGAATAAGAGTGATTTGCGTGCATTTTGGCTATAAGATTGTAAAAAGTGGAATTTAGGTGTTTACATTTGCCTGTTTGAAGTGAAGTTAGTGACTTCACTTCAAATATAGTAGACAAACATAAACAAGTAAATTTTTGAAGAAAAATTAGTGGAATGAAGGATTCCCCCGCGAGTGTCGAGTGGGTGATAGAAGAAGTCAATCGATGAATGAATTTTAATGAAATGGACAAAATAAAATAGGTTATAACGGGCGTGAAACCCTTGATTATTGAGAAGAAATAAGAATAGGAATAAACGTGGTTGTTTATTGCCTCGGGTGGTTTTTAGAAGAAAAATTAGTAGTGATAATAAATTATAAGTGATAAGCAATGATCAATGGAGAATATAGGACAAACCCAATATTTGGATCTAACCTTTCAATAAGAAACCTATTTATATCATTTTCCCCTAGGTATACATCATCGGCATTTATTGAAATGATAAATTATGTCCATTTCTACGTAACTCCATGCAACATACACACAATGCAATGCAATACGAGAAAGTAAAATGATGTTTAACTCAATGCAACATACACAATGCGTTGTAATATGAGTAAGTAAAATGATGCTTAACTCAATGCAACATACACAATGTAATTCAATATGAGAAAGTAAACCACTAACCTAATAGAGAAACAATCACAATCACATATACTCAATCAAACAATCGTTCAAGATGATTGTACCAATTTTTTTGTTATCAAGCTACGCATTCTTGAATTTTCATGTTGTAATGACAAGGGTTAAAAATGATGCCCCAAGCAATAACACATGCGAGGGAAAAATGGTGGACACGAGTAGTCCTATGGAAAGAATTTGTGCATTATGACATAGTACTGCAACTCACTATTGCACGGGAGTACCGACATACTAAACAAACTCATTTCTCGCTACTAGAGGTAGATCATGATGATCCGCATGTCATTTGAGACAAGAGAACAAGCAAGAACATCAAAATATGGTTTTGGAGGACCAATTTCGATGTTGAGGATAATGCAGGTGATACAGCTTCAATCGTATACAAGCTAATTAAAAATGAAAAACCATAAATTTTTGGTAAATCTAAACCTAAATTTATCTTACCATTAGTAGTTCACTTCAATAGCTTGCCAATGCAAAAAAAACAGAGTCGTTTCGAGGTCGGGGAGAAAAATTTATGGCCTTTGAAAGATAGGTTGTGCATTGTGTTTCAATAGTTTATAGGTGTCTAAGCGCCCATCTTGAACACTTCTTACATAGGTGCCCAAGTGCCCATGCTGCATGAAAAATTTTAAAGAAACTCAAAAAGGAGGTCAAAGCACAGTCACTCGAGTGCCATTGCTACCTCACAAAATCAAAAAAACTCAAAAAGGAGGCCCAACACAGTGCCCAAGCACCCATGTTGCCTTACACAAACCTAAACCCCAAAACTAGGTCGGTATAGGCACCTTGGTGCCCATGTTGGCTCACAAAATGCAAAAATCCATCAACAGGGTCAAAGCACTAGCGCCCCATGTTGGTTCACAAAATGTAAAAATAACTAAGGAAAGTTAACACCATTCTCACCTCTAGTCAAGGTTCTAAGTATAGTAATGTAACATTAAGATAGAAGCTTAAAGGAATGCTTAACTAAAATGAATATAATTCAAAATCTAATTAAACATGCCTACTAATATGTTTAATTACCTAACATGGGCCTAAATAGACCTAAGATGGAAATCAAATTGGTATAGTTCTTTACTCCAAACAAGGTGAAATGGCCTCTCCAAATGACTATATGCTCATTTTGGATATCCATCTACTAACCCCATTGAACGCTTTAGGTAAGGATTGAGTTTGGGTATAAATCATATTTATTATATGAGATGTCATGTCTAATATAAAGGAGTGAGGTGCACTCTTTTATAGTTTTCCTTTTGGGAGAAACTTGTATTTTGGTGCATGTGGGACTAAAATCCCCAAATTAGACTAGAATTTTTAATCATAATTAGGCTTTGATAATCACAATTAGTGAGTTACCAAGTTATTAAGAGCTATGGAGCCTTAATCTACCACTTAGGTTTAACTAGAGGCTAAGATAAGATTTTGAAGCTTGATGAGATGTTGTGGAGGTGAATGGGGTGATTTTGAGTGGTTTGAAGAGGGGTTTGAGTCAATACAACGGTATATTGATCAAATCAAGGAAAAATAAGCTTAATTAGCTTATAATCGCTAATTATCTACTTTGAAGAGGATTTTGGTTTACGATTTTTCATAAAGTAGCATCCCGAATGCAAAAGAGGTTTGGTGACCAATGAAGTGCTTATTAACCAACCAAAGTGGCAAGAAACGTTAGTTAATTGATAAATATCACTAATTATAACAAAATTGGGAATAATAAGAGTGATTTGCATGCGTTTTGGCGATAAGATTGCAAAAAGTAGAATTTAGGTGTCTACATTTTCTCCTTTTTGAGTTGGATTTAGTGACTTCACTTAAAATTTAGTAGACAAGCATAAACAAGTAAATTTTTGAAGAAAAATTAGTGGAATGAAGGATTCCACCTCGAGTGTCGAGTGGGTGATAGACGAAGTCTATCGACGATTGAAATTGTTTGAAATGGACAAAAGAAAATAGGTTAGAACATGTATGAAGCCCTCGATTATTGAGAATAAATTAGAATAGAAATAAATGTGGTTGTTTATTGCCCGGTGGTTTTTAGAATAAAAATTAGTAGTGATAATAAATTATAAGTGATAAGAAATTATTAATGGAGAATATAGGACAAGCCCAATCTTTGCATCTAACCTTTCAATAAGCCACATGTTTATGTCATTTTTACCCTAGGTCTACATCGTCGGCATTTTTGAAATGAACAAAAATGTAAGATAACATGAAAAGCTAAATTACTAACATTTGTCCATTGCTACGTAACTCCATGCAACATACACAATGCAATGTAATACGAAAAAGTAAAACGATGCTTAACTCAATGAAACATACATAATGCAATGCAATATGAGTAAGTAAACCAATGCTTGACTCAATGCAACATACACAATGCAATGCAATATGAGAAAGTAAACTAGCTAACGTAACAGAAACAAGCACAATCACATATACTCAAACAAATCATTCAAGACAGTTCTAAAAATGTTTTTTTATCAAGTCATAGCCCGAATGTTCATGTTGTAATGACAAGGGTTAAAAATGATGCCCCAAGAAATAACACATGCAAGGAAAAAATGAAGGACACAAGTAATCCCATTGAAAGCATTCGTACATTATGACACAACACCTGACAACTCACTATTGTATGGGATTACCGACATAATAAGCATACCCAGCTTTGTTAATGGAGGTAGATCACGATGATCTGCATGTCGTTTGAGACAAGAACAAGAAAGAATGTCAGAAAGATGGTTTTGGAGGACCAATTTTGATGTTGAGGATAATGTGGGTGAGATAGGCTTCAGATGTATGCAAGCCATTTAAAAAATGAAAAACCATAAATTTTTGGTAAATCTAAACCCAAATTTATCTTTCCATTAGTAGTTCGCTTTGAGACCTTTCCAATGCAAACAAAATAGAGTCATTTTGAGGTTGGGAGCAAAAGTTATGGCCTCCGAAAGATAGGTAGTACATTCAGTGTTGCCTGCACAAGCAACCAAGCACCCATGTTGAACACTACCTACACATGCGCCTAGGTGCACATGTTGCATGAAAAAAAAAAACTCAAAAAGGAGGCCAACACAAGTGTTCGAGCACCCATATTGCCTCACAAAATCCAAAAACTAAAAAAGTATGCCAACATAGGCGCCCAAGCACCCATCGCCTCACATAAGTCTAAGAACCCCAAAATTGGGTTAGCATAGGAACCCATGCGCCCATGCTAGCTCACGAAATGCAAAAATCCATTAACAAGGTCAACACAGGTGCCCAAGTTAGCTCAAAAAATACAAAAATAACAAAGGAAGGCTAACACCATTGCCACATCTAGTAAAGGTTCTAAGTCTAGGAATGTAACATTAAGATAGAAGCTTAAAAGAATTCTTCACTAACATGAATATAATTAAAAATCTAACTAAACATGCCTACAAATACGTTTAATTACCTAACATGGGCCTAAATAGACCTAAGAGGGCAATCAAATTGGTATGGTTCTTTACTCCAAAAAGGTGAAATGGCCTCTCCAAATGACTACATGGTCATTTTGGATAACCATCTACTAACCCCATTGAAGGCTTTAGGTAAGGATTGAGCTTGGCTACAAATCATATTTATTATATGAGATGTAAATTAAAGCATGGTGTGTCTAATATAAAGGAACGAGGTGCACTCTTTTTATAGGTTTCCTTTGGGAGAAACTTGTATTTTGGTGCATGCGGGACTAAAAGCCCCAAATTAGACTAGAATTTCTAATCATGATTAGGCTTTGCCACTAAAAATTAGTGAATTACCAAGTTATTAAGAGGTATAGAGCCGTAATCGACCACTTAGGGTCAACTAGAGGCTAAGATAAGCATTTGAAGCTCACCGAGACGTTGAGAGGTGAATGGGGTGATTTTGAGTGGTTAGAAGAGGGGTTTGAGTTAATACTAGGGTATATTGATCAAATCAAGGGAAAATAGGCTTAATATCTTATAATCGCTAATTATCATTTTTAAGAGGATTTTGGCTTACGATTCGTCGTAAAGCGGCATCTTGAATACAAAAGAGGTTTGGTGATCAATAAAGTGCTTGTTAAATGACTAAAGTGGCAAGAAGTGTTATTTAATTAGTAAATATCACTAATTATAATGGAATTGGGAAGAATAAGTGTGATTTACGTATATTTTGGAAATAAGATTACAAAAAGCAAAATTTAGGTGTCTACATTTGACCCTGTTTGAGGTTAAGTTAGTGACTTCACTTTAAATATAGTAAACAAGCATAAACAAGTAAAATTTTGAATAAAATTAGTGGAATGAAAGATGCCCCTCAAGTTTCGAGTGGGTGATAGAAGAATTAAATCAACGATCGAAATTGATTGAAATGGGCAAAGGAAAATAGGTTAGAACGGGTGCGAAACCCGGGTATTGAAAAGAAATAAGAATATGAATAAATGTGATTATTTATTACCCTGGTGGTTTTTAGAAGAAAAATTAGTAGTGATAATAAATGATAAGTGATAAGAAATGATTAATGGAGAATATAGGACAAGCCCAATCTTTGCATCCAACCTTTCAATAAGCAACTTGTTTATATCATTTTTCCCCTAGGTCTACATCATCAACCTTTATTGAAATGAACAAAAATGTAAGATAACATGAAAAGCTAAATTACTAACATTTGTCCATTGCTACGTAACTCCATGCAACATACACAATGCAATGCAATACGAGAAAGTAAAATGATGCTTAACTCAATGCAACATACACAATGCAATGTAATACGAGTAAGTAAAATGATGCTTAACTCAATGCAACATACACAATGCAATGCAATATGAGAAAGTAAACCAGCTAACCTAACAGAGAAACAAGCACAATCACATATACTCAAACAAACAATTGTTCAAGACAGTTGTACCAATGTTTTTGTTATCAAGCTGCAATTCCCAAATGTTCGTGTTGTAATGAAAAGGGTTAAAAATGATGCCCCAAACAATAACACATGCAAGGGAAAAATGAAGGACACAAGTAGTCCCATGGAAATCATTTGTGCATTATGACATAGTACCTGGAAAATCATTATTGCACGAGAGTACCGACATAATAAGAAGACCCAACTTTTTTAATGGAGGTAGATCACGATGATCCGCATGTCGTTTGAGACAAGAACAAGCAAGAACATCAGAAATATGGTTTTGGAGGACCAATTTTGATGTTGAGGATAATGCAGTGATACATGCCTTAATCCGTATGCAATCCATTTATAAAATGAAAAAACCATAATTTTTTTGTAAATCTGAACCCAAATTTATCTTACCATTAGTAATTTACTTTGATACCTTTCCAATGCAAACAAAACGTAGTCGTTTTGAGGTCGGGAGAAAAATTTATGGACTTTGGAAGATAGGAAGTGCATTTAGTGTTACACACGGGCACCCTGTGCGCCCATACCACTTGCAAAATCTAGAAAACTCAAGAAGGATGCCAACACAGGCGCTCGAACACCCATGTTGCCTCACAAAATCCAAAAACTCAAAAATTATGCCAACACAGGTGCTCGAGTGCCCATGTTGCCTCACACAATCCTAAAAACCCCAAAATTGGGCCAACACATGTGCCTAGGCACCCACGCCGCTCATAAAATACAAAAATCCATCAACAGTCAAAGATATGCACCTAGGCACCCATGTTGGCTTACAAATTGCAAAAATAACTAAGGTGAACACCATTGCCACCTCTAGTCAAGGTTCTAAGTCTAGGAATGTAACATTAAGATAGAAGCTTAAAGGAATGCTTAACTAACATGAATATAATTCAAAATCTAACTAAACATGCCTACTAATATGTTCAATTACCTAACATGGGCCTAAATAGACCTAAGAGGGAAATCAAATTGGTATGGTTGCTACTCCAAACAAGGTGAAATGGCCTCTCCAAATGACTACATGGTCATTTTGGATATCCATCTACTAACCCCATTGAAGGCTTTAGGCAAGGATTGAGCTTGGCTATAAATCATATTTATTATATGAGATGCAAATCAAAGCATGGCGTGTAAAATATAAAGGAATGAGGTGCACTCTTTTTATAGTTTTCCATTTGGGATAAACTTGTATTTTGGTGCATGTGGGACTAAAATCCCCAAATTAGATTAGAATTATTAATCATGATTAGGCCTTTTTAATCACAATTAGTGAATTACCAAGTGATTAAGAGGTATGGAGCCTTAATCAACCACTTAGGGTCAATTAGGAGGCTAAGATAAGATTTTAAAGCTCTGTGAGACATTATGGAGGTGAATGGGGTGATTTTGAGTAGCTGAAAGAGGGGTTTGAGTCAATACTAGGGTATATTGATCAAATCAAGGGCAAAATAGGCTTAATTAGCTTATAATCACTAATTATCTATTTTGAAGAGGATTTTGACTTACGATTCGTCGTAAAATGGCATCATGAAGGCGAAAGAGGTTTGGTGATCAACGAAGTGCTTGTTAACTAACCAAAGTGGCAAGAAACCTTAGTTAATTAGTAAATATCACTATATATAACTGAATTGGGAAGAATAAGAGTGATTTACGTGCGTTTTGGTAATATGATTGCAAAAAGTAGAATTTAGGTGTCTACACTACCTTTTCAGTGCTTGTCAAACCCTATCAAGCTCCTTTGAGATCTCTATAGAGTTTTTTAGGTTATCTTAATCAAATCTATCACTCAGCTTGCCTTTGTGAGTGCATATCTATATGTATCCTTCCTTTTTTGAGCCATATTTTGATTCCTAAATTCCCTTTGGATCGGATATCACCATCGACCACCACATAGCCATGGACCTTGTCATTCCCTTTTCCTTTGCATTTTTGGTTATATCCATTGTTTTATCATTATCAGATTGATTTCTTTAACATGGATTGACATCCTTATAAGGAAGTCCATTGACTTTTGGGGACGGGCCTTTTCCAAGCAATTGTTGTATATCTATTTAATCCTATCTTTTTTTGAGTTTCTATGCATTGTAGGTAGCTTATCCCATTGAAAAGAAGAAGTTGTGTGCACGCTTGGATCTATCAACACCAATCATCCATCAAGATCAACATTAGTCATTACGGGTATATGTAAACCCCGCCATCTTCCTCAAGTCGATTTTTTTATTTCACTTCATTAAGTTAAAGTAGGAAAGCAAAAACTTTCTAAACATTTTAGACGCCTAGTGGGACTCTTTTCCCGTTTTCTTTCATTTTAATTTTATTAAAAATTCATTTTTTGGCCCTCTTCTCTATAATCACCGAGAATTGGGTGAATCGCCATCGATTTGTGACAATCACCGATGATCTCTATGGTTGCTTCTTATTACTCAGTCATTCAGCCTCTAACACCATTTTCACTTTCTTTTTTTTGTCTTCTGCTAACCCTTACAAGTTTATGCTCGAGGGATTTTCTCGATGCATTATTGTTGTGCTAAAAAAATTAAAATTAAAATTTTAAAAAGAAGCATTTTACAAGTGTGTTTTCTTCTTTTCTTGTTATTTTTCAAAGCATTGCATTTTGTTGTTTTTCTTCATCTAAATCAATAATTCTTTTGGGCTTAAGAAGAACCTTTCATCCTGCTTGATTACATAGTCTAATCAGGAGGTTAATAGATTCCATTCACTTAATCTCCCTCAAACACAACCAAATCACATCAAACACAAACTTGCATCAAAACACTCCTACCTAGGTGAAACTATTGGGATTTCATCACCTAATAGGAAGTTGACTCGGTGTTCTGGCCAAGTATAAATAACTAGTTTTTGGTATATTGGCTAATCACCTGACTCCATTATCATTGTAGGACCGTGAAGTGAGGGGTAAGCCCCAACACCATGTCTGTCTTGGCACTATCACATATTTAGGCCTCACATACCTTTAGGTATATCGAGGACTCCATCATTAAACATTCCTAAAACCATCCTTAGAACAACCATATCATTAGGTTCCCTCTAAGCCTCTTCCCCCACATATAAATTCTAATCAAGATAATTAAAATTCTTCTGCTTGACTTTTCTATTACATTTGTAGCTCTCTTAGGGATTTGTTGTATCATCATCAATTAACTATCATTTAATATGGATCAACCCTCTACATCAACATATTATTTTACCCCTTATGCTTCATTTTTACAATCATCTTCAATTGCTTCATCTACAACTTTTCATCCCAATCAATTTCAAAATATCCCCTACATAGGATCTAGTCCTTATCAATCTTATCAACATATCACATCCCACTCAACTTCACTTAGCTCTGGCATATTCCCAAATCCATCTAGACCATATTTTGTCCCCTATGGAACCTCTACCTTTCAACCAATCCTACAACCCTACAACAACCCCATCTAACAACCCTACGGCTATCCTTTGAGTCTAGATTACTTCCAAAATATTGCTCCTCAGCCCATATCAAGTGTATCCCATCAATCAATCCTCACTGCATCCCCTTTGTTGGTGCTCAAATTAGCATCATCCCTTTATCATTGAAATTCCTCGGTTTTCGGCCTCTGTCATGTTTTCTGTCTCCCATATTGGTGCTCGAAGACTCTGGAGGATCACTTAAAAGGTCCACACAAAAAAAATCGTCACTTTTGCTCACTCGCCTTTTGCTTGGAATTTTCAACGGCCGAAAGAGATTGTCTCGAACCTTAGACACATGGTACCTTCCACTGAACCTTCAACTTTTTGACAGACTCCCAGACTAAGACACGTGTTGAGCCCGTGCTTGTTTAGGGTCTCTACTTTTCAGACCATCTCAAAATGCGCCATTGAGACACGTAGAAAGTAGGGAGAAATGGAGAAATGGAGCTTGAGGTCATTTAAGGTTTTTTGCCTTTTGTAAAAAGGGATAAAATTGTAAGTTGAAGCACGGCCCCGACAGGAAAGTAATGCCAGTGTTGAATAGTCAAAAATGGAGGTGCGGGCCCATGGGGAAAATGTGGAACTTTTTCCTTTTTGAAAAATAAGTATAAAGTGAAAAAATGAAGTGTAGGTCCACTAGGACCCACATTAGGACAAGTGTCAAGCCCGTTTTCTGAGGGCGGAGGGGCAGAGAAAAATGTCAATTTTTTTTTTCCAAAAGTTATAAAATGTCAAAAAGTGCTCCAGGCCCATTTCCAATCACATTTTGCCATGTGGAGGGATCATATTAAAATTTAAAAGGTAAGATCAATGGTAGTTGTGCATTTCATTTGATTTTTCATCCATTGAAGCTCCAGATGTTTGGAGATGCATTTTTGCATCATTCTTCATCAATTTTTTGGCAAATTTGTGTCGTTTTGGTCTGCAAAGTTTAATTGAATCAATTTGGGAGCTCAATTTGTAAATCTGAAGTAATTTTGAAGTGGATTTTTTCTCAGGCTCATGCAAAAATATAAAATGCCAGATCCAGAAGTTATAGAGTAAAATTTAGAGGAAAAGGAGGAAAAGGGATGAAATGATGAAAGTGCAAGTGCAAAAGGTGAAAAAGGTGTTGCCTCGAGAGCAAAAAGGGATGACCTGTCAAGTCCAACTATGCAGAGGCTCGAAAAATGATTAAAAAGGGGATTTCTTGCATGAAAAAATTAGAATGATTAAAGGGACTCCTGAAAAGTTGTGGCATGGCATCCTAGTCATTAGTCGAGGGCCCAAGAAATGTGATCAGTTCACAATTGGTCCACCTGGCAGATTTCGGATATGAATTTGTTAAACGTCGTTGTCTGAAACAAATTGGAAACAAGAAAAGGTCCCTTGAATATTCTTCTCTTTTGGGGGAAAATTGAGTGGGAAAAAATGTATAAATGCAATGAGAATACTCTTGCAAATGGTCAGAGTATGAATTCTTGAGAAAAATTTGAGAAAGTCGTCTTCCCGAGAGACCAAAGCCGAGATTACCTGTTATTTTCTTTTGTGTTAGATTTTCTATCATGTCAAGTTGGTTGCAGATGTATAGCCATTGACAAGCACTGAGATTTCTCTGGAAGCTTTCCCCTGTTGATGAATCTAAGCAATTTTGGAATTAATTTGTGTCTAATCTCTAGCAATTTTGTGTCTGCTTTATTTTCAGAATGTCTACAAATAGTTTCTTTCATTCCTATTGCAATCTTATACTAAATTTTTGTGAAATCACACAGGATCTCATCCCTGTGATAGTCTAATGGTATTTGTAATTTCATTTCAAGAAGAGCCTTCATCTTGGATGAGATAAACAAATTTAAAATCAATTCATTGTCATTTGTTGATAAAGATTTTCTGTAAGTCTTCGGGTGTACCTTAGGTGTGATTAATCAGAAACTTTAGTGTTTAATTGAGTCTTCCAATTCAAGCCTTCGTGTTGGAGTCTCAAAGATTATGTGAAAACGTGTTGATCTGGGCCTCCATTGAAGCACACCTTCTGGTTGAAGGAACATCTTGACTATTCTGAAGCTTTCTGTTGTGAAGTTGTTCATTATTGTGAAGTCCCTCCAAAGATCCGGTATAATCAACTTTATCCTACTTCATCTCCCACCAAAATCATTTAAAAACCATTGATCCACCCTGAACTACCCCTGTTTTCCCTGTGTATCAACAAAGGAACAAAATCTACTTGCAAAAATATGCAGAACAATTAGGATTTCTTAATGTCTTTAGTAACCTTTGCCTTGTATTGAAAATATCTCCATAATCTGGAAGTGACAACTCGTGAGAGTCAAATTTGGTGTGTTGATCATATTTTCCCAAGGTCTTCTCTATAAAATTTGTGCAAAAGAAGGATTTACCAACATTCTTCAATAACAGAGGTTACAAAATAGGTTCTCTTACCTTGGTTGAAAGGCACAACCTAAAATAGTTAGGATAAGATCACATCCTTTTAAGGTGCTACCCACTTCTTCAAAGCCTGAGTGCTAAAAATTCAGATAGATTGCTTCCCTAGCTACAAAATGACATACATAATCATCTATCTACCTCTGAGTGTCTTGTCAAATCCATGATGTTTCTTGGCCTTTGAAGGAGATTAAATCTGGGTACCAACACACTTTTGTGTCATTTCCGAGGCCTTGATTTGTATTTGAGACCTGATTTACGTTCTTTGGGGACCGATTTGTGTTCGAGGATGATTTGTTGATTTTTTTCTAGTTCATATCCATTTGGCCCATCAACAACACTTTTGGCACCATTTTCGGGGACTCGATTGTGTTTCTGGATCGATTTACGTTTTCAAGGAACTGATTTGCATTGCCAAGGATGATTTGTTGATTTATTTCAATTCATATCCATTTGGCCCATCAACAACACTTCGCGACATTTTAAGAAGCTAATTTGCTTTGGGAGCTAATTTTATTTACAAGGATGATTTGTTGAAAGTTCATATCCATTTGGCCCATCAAACCAAAATTGATGGGGATTCTTTGAAGAATTTAAAGTTTTCCAAACCCTGGTAATGTTTCTTGTAGTTTTGTGTGTAAATACATTTTGTAAACATCATTCTCTGATCAGATCTGTAAGGATTGAACAAAGTTATAAGTTCTACATGTTGTTGTATGTCCAATTTTTCCAGTAGTTATTGTACTAAGTTTTCCTCACCATTGATAAATTTGGGTGAAGGAAGGTCTGATTTGTAAAGATTTGCATGATTTTTAGTGTTGACAGACATTTGATAGATTATTTTAGTGCATTTACACAACTAGGGTGAAAATCCTTAGTGGCGACTCCGTGTTGATTTATTTTGATAAATGCCAGTGTCTTAACCTCTATCAATGTAAATTTGTCATTAATCTTTGCAAAGCTGGAAGGAAGAAGATCTTTCTTCACTATGGACCCTAGTAGAAGGTTGTTTCTAGAGTTTGGAAAGTCTAATTCAGAAGGAGGAAGAATTTGGAAGGTTGTTGGAGATCAAGCATCAAGAAAAGAGATCTCCATTGGTGAAACTGATCGGCACGTGATTGAAGATTGCAATGCTTCCTCAACTGCTTCTGAATCAGGTAGTCTCTTTGTAAATCTGAATTCTCCATCTGGAGAGGGCCTTCTTTTGTATTTGAAAGATTTGCATCTCATTCTACCCCTGTATTTTCCAAATCTGATAGTGTCTGCCGTGAAAAAGAGCCATTAGGGGATAGTCATTCTGAAAATTGTATCCTGTACCACATGACCCCTCACTCCTCATCACTTGTTTCTCCTGTAAGATCACCTCCCTAATAATATGGCTCAACCTCCACCCAGACCTCCATTTTTCATTAATACTTTTGGTCCCATCAGTTTTAGAGGTATGGATGGCTATCCAAATGTTGTGCCACAAGATGTAAGAAACAAATTGCCTAAGTTTCAAGGAAATAATGCAATAACTGGTGATCAACACTTGAAACTCTTTGTCAATATGATGGAGGATTTTGAAATAGAGTTTGAAGATGTATACATTAAATTATTTATTCATACTCTAGAAGAGGATGCAAGGGACTGGTATAAATCTCTTACCTGATAACTCTATTGATTCTTGGACTGAAATGAAGAATGCATTTAGATTGCAGTATGGTGACAAAACAGACCCTAGGTTTCTTTTGTCAGAATTTGAGAATATTAAAAAGAATCCTAATGAATCAGTGCATGATTTTAATACAAGATTCAATAAGACATTGAGAATATTTCCTGTGAATTTGAGGCCATGTGATGAATCTTGTCTTATAAAGTATGTTGATGCATTTGACAAGAAGGTTGCATACTATTTGAGGGATAAAAACCCTGGCACTTTGAGGCAGGCCTTTACTATGGCTCTGCAAATTGAGAACAACATCAAAGTAGTTGGAAAACCTCCTAAGAGGGAGGGTGTTAATTGATAAACCTAGAAAAACCTCAAGCAAGAAAGAGTGTGGATCTTGAGGAGGTTGTTAAAACTTTGGCAGGGGTTGTCAAAGAAATCTCTTACAAACTAGCCCGAGAAGAGAAAGGAATTGGGTAGAGTTCACAAGGTCAGCAAAAGGCACAAAATCATGACATTTGGAAATCATCCTAGGGGTGATCAGAGGTCAGATGACAGAGGTAAAGGACCCATGGGATCTACAAATAGACATCCCAAGCACGTGAAAGTAGAATGGTGCTGATCCTCTGACTTCCCGGGTTGTTGTTGTTGATGAAGCCAATGAGATTGATTGGTGTGATAGATGCTTTCTGCCCCATCCTCCATGTGAAGTAAATCAGCAAGAAGAAGAAGCTGATAATGATGATGGTACTGATGATGATGTTTGCATGATGGGTTCTCTTCAAGATCACAACAAGGAGCAACTTCAACCAAAGTGATAAGTGCTCGAACTACAACTTTTTGGGATTGCATTCACCGGGTACCACTTCTTCCTCCTTCTCATACTTTTGAAGTAGATGTAGTGCAAGATTTTGAAATACCTAATAATGACTTTGAGTATTTAAGAGCTTTAATGATAAAGAAGTATGATGGAGGAATCCCTTCGAGAGGAAGATAGGCAGTTATTGATGAACGTTGTTGTTGCTCAAGAAAAGGATTATAATACTAGGAGTAGAGTTGTCAAAGGAGCAGGGCCTCAAGCCAAACCTAAAACTCCATTGCTTACTAGTATTCCTAAAGAGGCTCCTAAGAAAGATACACCTTCCAAAGGCCTTGTTGTCCCAAACAAGATTCATACTTCTCCTCATGCCCAAACTATCAAGAATCCCATGCCATCTGATGAGTTTCTAATCTCCCTTCCAATGTTGCCTTGCCAAAGAATGTTCCATATGACATTGCCCAAGTTTTGAGTCAAATCAAAGTTAGTGTTCCAATTGTTGAGTTTCTTAGGATTCCTGAGCACAAGAAGAGAGCATTTGAGTACTTGGGATTGAAAGAAGAAAAGAGTACCCTAGGCAGAAATGTAAACATTGTAGAAACTCCTCCTCCAACCATTACAGACCTTGAAACACCACCAACATTGGAAGAGCTTGGAGAAGCACCTGAGGTTTACTTGGGGACATCTTTGGTTGAATCCCAATTAAATGTTGATCCATTTTTTACAACTTTGATCATTAAGGATAGATTACTACACAATTGTATGTTTGATTCGGAGCATCATGCAATGTCATGCCTCTTGAGGTCATGAATGAGCTGGATATCAAAGTGACAACAACATATGGAAGATGCACTACCATGGACTCTAGAGAGGTGCCCATTGTTGGATGTGTGAAAGGATTGGTGGTACAACTTGCAGCTTATCCAGGTAAGAACCTGAAACTTGATGTTGTCATTGTTGATTGCCCTGCCAAATGGGGCATGTTGTTATCAAGAAAGTGGGCTGCAAGTGTTGGTGGAAGTGTTCAGATGGATATGTCTTTTTCCACCATTCCAATTGAAGGAAACCTTGTAAAGTTGTATGGAGAGAAGAAAATGTTGCACCTCATTGAGGATCCAAATAATGCTTCTTATGAAGTGTTATATGTTGATGTGGATGTAGATAACTTTGTGGGGTTTGCTGATGACAGGGAGCACAAGATTGATCAGTGTGAATGTCTTGAACAGGTTGGTTTACCTTGGACCTTGTTATTTGATGGAGCCTGTTCCAAGTTTGGAAATGGTGTCTGGCATTGTTCTGATCTCCCCAAGCCAAGAAGAGTTTGTATTTTCTTTCAAACTTAACTTTGAATGCACTAATAACATTGTTGAGTATGAAGCATTATTATTAGGTTTGAGAATTTCTTGGAAGTATCATATTAAAGATATCATTGTCAAAGGAGACTCAGAACTGATTGTCAAACAAATTAGAAAATTGTATGCTACTAAAAATCAGAGAATGAAACAATACAAGCATGTAGTTTGGGATTTGATTGAAATGTTTGACTCATTTAATATTGTGCATCATGATAGAAAGTTCAATGTTGTTACAGACCAGCTTGTAGTCTTGGGATCTCTTGGTTTGATGTTTGTTCAATGTCCCCCAATTGTGAATATAATGTTGAAGTACTAACAAGGCCATCTGTCCCTGACAACGTAAAAAATTGGCAAGTATTTGATGATGATGCCTAGGTGAAATGGTTTCTGCAGAACAAAGGGGGATTTTTTTGATCAAGTGTATTGATTGGGAGCCAATGGTGTGTGCATAGAAGGAAAAGAAACTTTTTGGAAAAGACATCATCCAATTGAAAACTAATACCATTCCTAGAGGGTTGGTTGCTCTTGAATCAAACTTTGATAATGTTGATTGCATTATTAATAGACATGTAGCAGCCTCAAGGGATGTTGAAGAGCATGACCTTGGCACAAAGGAAAACCAAGGAAGATCTGGTTGGGAAGCAATCTGAACAAAGAAGAGAAACAATCCTATGTCCAATTGTTAAAGAAATATCAGGACTGCCTTGCTTGGTCCTATTCTGAACTGAAAGCATATAGAGAGGACTTGTTTCAACATGAGATTCCTTTGGAATCTAATGCAAAACCATTCAGAAAAAAGTAGAGGCCGATTAATCCACTCCTCTCCATGAAAATGCAAGATGAATTGAAGAAGCTAAGAGATGGAGGGATCATTCAGCCAACAAGGTATTCTTCTTGGGTTGCAAACTTAGTGCAGTAAGAAAAAAGAATGGTGATATCAAAGGTTGTGTGTAGATTTTAGAAATCTGAATAGAGCATCAATGAAGGATAATTATCCTCTACCAAACATGGAAAATATGCTGCAATTAGTGACTGGATCTGAGTTGCTTTCTACTTTGGATGGTTTCTCTGGATACAATCAAGTTGTTGTGAAGGAGTCAGAAAGAATAAAGACTACCTTTACCACTCCATGGGGCACATATGTTTATGTCAAGATGCCATTTAGGTCGATGAATGTTGGAGCTACCTTCCAAAGAGAAATGGATGTGCTTTTTTTGGTTACATTAATGATTTTATTAGTTGTTTACCAAGATGATGTGATTGTGTTTTCCAGAAAGAGAAGTGATCACTTGCAAAGCACTTGGAAAAAATGTTGATAAGATGCAGAGAGTATGGCATTTCACTCAATCCAAAGAAGTGCCATTTTGGAGTGCAAAAGGCCAAGTTGCTTGGTCACATTGTATCAAAGGATGGTGTCATGATTGATCCCAAAAGGGTAGAGGCTATCAACAAGGTTCCAATTCCAAGAACCAAGAAGGGAATCCAATCCTTCTTTGGGAAAGATCAATTTCATTAGAAGATTTGTGTCTAACTTTGCTGAGTTGACTCTCCCCATCACTTGCATGTTGAAGAAAGACCAGATTATCAAGTGGGAAGAAGTAGCCATTCAAGATTTTGATGGGATCAAAGAAGCACTAAAGCATGCCCCTATTTTGGCAGCCCCAAATTACAAGAAACCTTTTCAAGTGTTTTCTTTTTCTTCAGAAAACACCATTGCCTCTATTTTGTTACAAAAGGATGATGAAGGGGCTGAGAGACCAATTGCCTTTTTCAGTAAGGCATTCAGAGGAGCTGAGTTAAAATACACCATCATGGAGAAACAAGCATTTTCCTTGGTGAAAGCAACAAAGGTTTTTAGACCCTACATCTTGAGTTCTAAAGTTTTTGCTTATGTTCCCCACACCATGGTGAAAGACATCTTATCAGAGATGGAGGTCTCAAGAAAAGATGCAGATGGGTGAACAAGTTGTAGGAGTATGACATGGATATCCAAACCATGAAATTGGTAAGAGGTTTGGGTCTAGCTAAGCTTATGGATGAGAGCAACCTACAAACTATTGAGGTAAATGAAGTAGAAGGAGAAAGGGTGGATGTCCTTGAAAAGTTGGTAAGTTCTGAATGGTACAAAGATATAATATTTTATCTCAAGACATCTATGCTGCCCTGAAAATTTGAGTAAAAATCAGAAAAGAGCTCTTAAGTTAGCCTCTCAAAAATATGTCATTACTGATTTTGGGTTAGCTTGGAAGAACCCCAAGGAGTGCTCTTGAGATGCATTACTGAAAATGAGGCCCCAAAATAATTGTTGATCTCCATGGAGGGGTCTATGGGGGACATTTTGCTGGGAGAGTTACAACACATAAAATCTTGAGGGCTGGTTATTGGTGGCCAAATCTCTTCAAGGATACAACTCTATTGGTGAGGAAATGTGAAAGTTTCTAGCATTTTTTGGAAGAATGAAAGCTTCAGGCTCCCTTCCTTTGCATCCTGTGTCAGTTGAAGCCCCATTCAGACAATGGGGAATGGATTTCATAGGGGAAATTTCTGATCCTTCTAGTGTTGGTCATAAATGGATTCTTGTAGCCACTGATTATTTCACTAAGTGGGTAGAAGCAATCCCCACCAAGAAGGAAACACACCAAGTGATCATGGACTTCATGTTGAATCAAATCATATGCAGATTTGGAGTGCCAACTAAAATTGTTGTTGATAATGCCATGAGTTTCAGAGCCAAACCTTTGGTGGCAATGTGCAAAGAGTATGGGATCAATTTGACATATGCTTCTAACTACAATCCCCAAGGAAATGGACAAGCTGAGTCCAAGTAATAAAAACTTGTTGAAGATCATTAGAAGAACCTTGGAGCTGAACAAAAGGAAGTGGGGTGAGAAACTAAAGTTTGTTGTTTGGGCTGACAAAATCACTATCAAAAGAGCTACTAGTAAAATCCCATTTGAATTGGTATATGGAACTCAAGCTCTCATTGCCCCTCCATTTGCAATTGTCTTCATTTTAGTTTGTTCAACAGATTGAAGACCAAGAAGTTAGTTCATATGATGCTCGAATCAATCAGATTATTGAGTTGGATGAAGAGAGAAGGGCATCCCATCAGTGGACATGTGAAGTTTAGAGAAAAGTTGAAGAGGCTATTTGACAAAAAGGTGACACCCAAGAGCTTTCAAGCATTGGGGATCTTGTGCTTTTATGGGATAACAAGGCATGAAGATAAGGGAAAGCATGGTAAATTTGATGCATTGTGGATGGGCCCTTATTCAATTGATATTGAATTGGTGAAAATACCTTCTTCCTAAAAGACCTAGATGGGGAACTACTTGAATTTCCTATTAATGGCAGGCATTTGAAGCATTTCCTTGATTGATTTCTCAGAATCAAGGTATATTCCATTTGTATAGTGTATAGTTCTTTTTTCTCATCTACTTTTGTTTTTTGTTTTTTGGTCCTTGGTGACCTGGTTTTGCTGGTTTCTCGGTTCATTTTTTGGAGGATGGTTATGGTTTTTTTGCTCTGCAAGCTTATTCTTTGACTCCATTGCCCAATGGTATATTTTTGGCACTTGGTCTACTTATTTGTTCTTGTGGCACTCATAAGGAGTGCCCATCCCCGAGTCGGAGCCGATGTTGGTGCTCAAATTAGTCTCACCCCTTTTTCATTGAAATTCCTCATTTTGCGGCCTCTATCATGTTTTCTATCTCCCATATTGGTGCTTGAAGACTCTATCCTCCATTTGGTTTCCATGATCAGTCCCTTCCTTGGTCGAGGATCACTTAAAGGTCCTAGAAAGAAAAAAAAAAAATTTTTGGAGGCTTTCTTTCCTATCCATTTGAAGGTTTTGTTTTTCATGGCCAAAAGAGAATCTTGAACCTTAGACACATGGCGCCTTCTCCGCTAAAACCTTTCAAATTTTTACAAACTCTACCAAATTGAGACACATGTGTGTTGATCCCGCACTTGTTTGGGGTCTCTACTTTTCGGGACCATCTCAAAATGCACCATTGAGACACATAAGGGGGGAAATGGAGAAGGAGCTTGAGGTCATTTAAGTTTGCCTTTTGTAAAAAGGGATAAAATTGTAAGTTGAAGCGTGGCCCAAAAGAAAAGTAATGCCAAGCTTTTGGAATAAAGTAAAAATGGAGGCGGGCCCATGGGGAAAATGTGGAACTTTTTCCTTTTTGGAAAATAAGTATAAAGTGAAAAAATGAAGCGCAGGTCCTCTGGGACCCACATTAGGACACATGTCAAGCCCATTTTCTAAGGGCGGAGGGGTGGAGAAAATGTCAAAATTTTACTTTTTCCAAAAGTTATAAAATGTCAAAAAGTGCTCCCATGCCCGTTTCCAATCACATTTTTCCATGTGGAGGCTTAGATTAAAATTTGAAAGGAAAGATCAATGGTAGTTATGCATTTCATTTGATTTTTCCACCATTGAAGCTCCAAGATGTTTGGAGATGCATTTTTGCATCATTCTTCATCAATTTTTGGCAAATTTGTGTCGTTTTGGTCTGCAAAGTTCAATTGAATCAATTTGGGAGCTCAATTTGTAAATCTGAAGTACTTTTGAAGTGGATTTTTCTCGGGCTCATGTAAAAATGCAAAATGCTAGATCCAAAAGTTATAGAGTAAAATTTCAGAGGAAAAGAGGGAAAAGGATGAAATGATGAAAGTGCAGGCAAAAGGTGAAAAAGGTGTTGCCTCGAGAGCAAAAAGGGATGACCTGTCAAGTCCAGCTATGCAGAGGCTCCAAAAATGATTAAAAAGGGGATTTCTCACATGATAGAATCAAAATGATTAAAGGACTCTCAAAAATTTGTGGCATGGCATCCTAGTCATTAGTCGAGGGCCCAAGAAACGTGATCAGTTCACAATTGGTCCACTGGAAGATTTCGGATCTGAATTTGTTAAACGTCGTTATCTGAAACAAATTGGTAACAAGAAAAGGTCCCTTGAATATTCTTCTCTTTTGGGGGGAAAATTGAGTGGGAAAAAATGTATAAATGCAATGAGAATACTCTTGCAAATGGTCAAGGAGTATGAATTCTTGAGAAAAATTTGAGAAATTCATCTTCCCGAGAGACCAAAGCCGAGATTACTTATTATTTTCTTCTGTGTTAGATTTTCTATCATGTCAAGTTGGTTGTAGATGTATAGCCATTGACAAAACTGAGATTTCTCTGGAAGCTTTCCCCTGCTGATGAATCTAAGCAATTTTGGAATTAATTTGTGTCTAATCTCTAGCAATTTTGTGTCTGCTTTATTTTTAGAATGTCTGCAAATAGTTTCTTTCATTCCTATTGCAATCTTATACTGAAATTTTTGTGAAATCACACAAGATCTTGTCCCTATGATAGTCTAATGGTATTTGCAATTTCATTTCAAGAAGAGCCTTCATCTTGGATGAGATAAACAAATTTAAAATCAATTCACTGTCATTTGTTGATAAAGATTGTTTGTAAGTCTTGGGTGTACCTTAGGTGTGATTAATCAAAAACTTTAGTGTTTAATTGAGTCTTCCAATTGAGCCTTCATGTTGGAGTCTCAAAGATTATGTGAAAACATGTTGATCTGGGCCTCCATTGAAGCACACCTTCTAGTTGAAGGAACGTCTTGACTATTCTGAAGCTTTCATTGTGAAGTTGTTCATTATTGTGAAGTCCCTCCAAAGATCCGGTATAATCAACTTTATCCTGCTTCATCTCCCACCAAAATCATTTAAAAACCATTGATCCACCCTGAACTACCCCTGTTTTCCCTGTGTATCAACAAAGGAACAAAATCTACTTGCAAAAATATGCAAAACAATCAAGATTTCTTAATGTCTTTAGTAACCTTTGCCTTGTATTGAAAATATCTCCATAATCTGGAAGTGACAACTCGTGAGAGTCAGATTTGGTGTGTTGATCATATTTTCCCAAGGTCTTCTCTATAAAATTTGTGCAAAAGAAGGATTTACCAACATTCTTCAATAACAGAGGTTACAAAATAGGTTCTCTTACCTTGGTTGAGAGGCACAACCTAAAATAGTTAGGATAAGATCACATCCTTTTAAGGTGCTACCCACTTCTTCAAATGTTGCTTGGCCTGAAAGTGCTAAAAATCTTAGATAGATTCAACTTCAACCTCAATACCTATCTTACTACCTCGGAAAAACATACATAATCATCGGCCTTATCCTCTGCATTGGGAATTACCTAAATTTACCATGTTCCATGGTCAGGAGGATCCTCAACAACACATACTAGCCTTTAGAAACTCATGTTATCTCATCATTCACGATCAAGATATCATGCTTAGAACCTTTCCTATGTCACTAGCAGGACCTTCCTTGGATTGGTATAACTCCCTCCCTCAACACTCTTTATTCTCTTTCATGCAGTTAGCCCTGTTATTTCTCGAGCACTTCACTATAAATATTACTCACAAAATCACCATTTCTGATCTCTCTACCATTAAACAATCTGAAAATGAATCCATTTTTGAATTTTTCACTAAATGACAGAGCATTATCAATCAATTGACCTTCTCACTACCTCAATCGAACTGATCAATTTATTTTCTCGATCATTTTCCCATCACATTTCATCTACCCTCTAGATCCACACATTCCATACTTTTGACGAAGCCTTCACCATGGCTATAAAGTTATAAATCCAAGCCCTTGAAGAAGGCCATCTCAATCCTTAATCTATACATGTCCCATCTAATTCCCCTAGGTCTTCCTATGAGCTAAATGAAACTACCACGCATGATTTCATTACTTGTCTTCTTGACCCAACACCCTCGATAGATTCAGTCCATATAGATATTGTACATCCTTCGAGTCACATCATCAACACTATTACATATGATCTTCCCCATGAGGAGACCCTTTCATCACCAACACTTCCCCTTGAAGACTTGAAGCCCCGAGTCCTCTTTTTGATAATCCTCACGCATCAACATCACCTTCACTTACTATCCAATCACCTACTACCTCCTTGCAACCTTTATAATCCACATCTAAACCCATTAAAAAGGAGGTACCTATAATCAAATATGATGTCCAACCATATTTTAAACCAATCGAAGACTTGGGTATCTCACATGAATGTAACCCATCTCAATCATGTCTAGAAACAACATCTCCCTCATCCGAATCAGACCCAATCCTTCCCCAACACCTCACTTTTCATCCAGTCTATAACCTCATCCTGAATAAAACACTACACAATCAAATCCCATTAAATCCATGGCCTCACCCTCATCATATGATTTGAGACCCTCTCATCTATCTAAAGAAAAATTACAAAATTGAAACCTATCACATCTATGACATTATCCTTATCATTTTTCGTAAGACCATCTTCTTTACCTAAAGAAAACATTACAAAATCAAAACACACATCATCTAGGGTCTCAACTTTACCATCCATTATGGGACCCCATCCTTTATCACAATCCAAAACTATCACATCTATAATTCTACCCTCATCATCCATTTTGGGACCCCATCCTTTATCTCAATATCATATCACACAATCAAACCCTATCTCATCCCTAAATTGTCCCCCTCATATATTTTTGGACCTTGTCCATCATCCAATTTTATCAATCTCACATCACATCCTCTCTCTTATCAAACTCACAACATCCCTATGATGTTCCAACACCATACGACATCCACACATCCACCCACATTCAAAAATAATACGAGTCATACAAAAAAATTTGTAAATCAAAATCAAAATATTTTAATCTAAATCCCCTAAAAGGGACTTATATTGACATCCTCAAGAGGCTCATGTAGGATTTTATCATCATAGTACCACCCATCAAATCACCCAATCCACGTACTTAGAAACTTTCCTTTGTACGATCAAGATAAAACACGTTCCTATCATCAAATCCCAAGTCCTAACATGGAGATTTCTAAAGCACTTAAAGCCATAATCCAACGAATCTTCCTCATCAATGATATTCTCCCATAAGAAGACCATCCTAAGCCATCATCAACACATCCACCCTTGTTAATGTCATCAACGACATCTATAGGACAATGGTTTCATCTTCAATATCATATTATCAAACCTCTTCTGACATCTCTCCAACATCTTCCATTGAAGGTATCTCAATCTTATCAACATCTACACCTACACCCAAGTCATGAAGTGTCCTCACCAACATCTATGGGACAGGGGTCATCCTCAATCAGATCTCAAGTAAATATTTTTCATACGTATTCTCATCACCTTCCATTGAAGGTCCCTCATCTCAAATCAATATGGTTCACCCACCTGCACGAATAAAAAATCATCATACACAAAGAAAAGATAAAATCAAAGCTTCATCATCTACCTTCCTCATCAATCATCCTCTCATACCTCATCTAGATTTTCAATGGATCATTTATCAAAGGCTCCACATCTTCCTTTATTTACCATATACTCAATTAGTCAACATCAAAGCTTTCATCATCCTAAGTTGAACTATATCTCTCCTCTTGGCATATGTTATCTCTAACCATATTTTCACATTAGGGGATCTCCTCTCTACTTGAGACAACAAAAGTATCACCTTGCACACCTCCCCCTAGTGTATCTTCACCACTCCTATTTCTCTCAATCTAATTCATATAAATATTAAACGTAAAAAAATTCCCATAATTGGATTGGTCCATATATCATGGTTTGAGAGAGTATCACCTAGCCTCCCTTGATGGTACACCTGAAAAGGAACCTTTGAATTCCTTGCACTTGTAGTCTTTCTACTGTTAACACATCGACCATCATGAGAGTAGCCACATCAAATATCTTACCCCACCATCAACCAACCATTTTCTCATTATAATGATTTGAAAGTATGTGGTTTTCCATCACTACCCTTACAATCCTTAAAGATGAGCACCACGGATCTATTCATAGCATCTTTTAACTAGAAAATTTCCTCCTTAGGAGGATCCTTAGGAGGAACCCTACAATCATTACAGCCATCGACCATGTATACCAACCAAATACATGTCATGGGGAAAATATGTGTAGTTCGTGTACACATTTCTTCTCCTCTTCTTAAAATGGTCTATTAGTGTTTTACCCTCCACTCAAAATAGCGTAAAAATATCTATGGATGCATCTTATAAAAATAATAGACTAATCCCTCAAAGGAAAGCTATTCAAAATCAAAATCATATTATCAAAAATAAAAAGTAGACTGATCCCTCGAAGGCAGCACTACTTGTTTTAAAATTGTAGACCAATCCTCGAAGGATGACTATCCGTAAAAAACAAGTCAAAAGTAATAATTGTAGACCACTCCCTCGAAGGATGGCTACCCATGTAAAAAGGCTTCCCGCATCAATCAACCTTCAAAAAATAAAACAAAAATGAAAATCATCCTAGGAAACCTTCCCACATTGATCATTTTTCCCATCAAAAGAAAAATTCCCACATCGATCGGTTTGTGTCAAAAAAAGTAAAAAATGTATAGCTAAGGCATCTATCTATGAAATTGTTAAAAGGAAAACCTTACTCCCCCACAGAACCTACATATGTTAACCCTTTCACATTCTAAGAAGGTACATCTTATCACTTCATCTCTATATCCAAGATCCTATGTGTGACTACCCATTGTTAGTCATGTGTTAACATCTGTCATAAGGCTAAGAGTGAAAAATCCTTCACCTTATTTTTATTCCCATCACATATGTATCAAATCCAACATAAAGCAATCATTCCATGTTTTATTCTTGTCCATGATTAAGACACATTTTGATAAACATTAAGTCACTTTAAAATCAAATATCACTGACACATTGCATCAAAACATCCATCAACATCTATCAGACATAACATTAACCTCTATCAATATCTATCATAATATCAACATCTATCAATATCCATACAATCATGATCACATCTCAATATTATATCATCACATCAAAATAAAATCAACAATCATAAATCAATCATATTAGTGTATCATTATGCATCATCTGGAGTCTCAAAAAAACTTTGTTTATCACGAGTCTACATCAAAACTAAGCTTCATAAAGAGTTATATACATCAAAATGCCACATCTACTTAGTAAAATCAACATTTTTCAACTAGTTGCCTCCTCGAGTGCTACGCCTCTAATCACCATTAGGAAATCTATCTAGTCCTCTATATGGACCTTTTTTCCATTAAGTCATAGGTTTATAAGACACGAACCCTTTGGTTCCCCTATCACTTAACTTCTGGTCTCGTAATCCAACCTTTGTGGAAACATCAATTTTGGTCCTTTGACCTCGTCAAACCATCACATTTTCATCATTAAAGTCATATGTCTATAGGACATGAACCCTTTAGTTCCCCTATCACTTGAATTCTTGGCCTCATAAGCCCACCTTTGTGGAAACATCAATTTCGGTCCTTTGACCTCATCAAAAAATTCCTTTTTATTTCCCCTTTCCATCATTAAGTCATATGTCTATAGGACATGAACCCTTTGGTTCCCCTATCACTTGATTTTCTAATGGCACCCATATTATTTCTATACCTCATCTTGGGGCATCATCTCTCATCTTTCCATCCTTACATCTTTCCATCTATCTCTTTCAAACTCGTGATCAATTCCCTTTTAGTTCATCAATCCCTAATTTAAGGGGGAGAACCTCATCATATAATTATGCATCATTCATCTATCACATCTCGTTTTTGTCTCATGGCTTGTCTAAAACCACTCAACAAAAAGGGGAAATGTAGACACCTAAAATTAGCACCACTAATCCCCATGTCCGCGTCTACTAGCACCCCTTCATTATCACATCACTATCATATTATCTATTAAACCCTTATCCTAAGTATTATTTCTCCCCATTATATTTATTCCCCAGTAAATATCATTCTACAATTGTAAAATCCTATTTTATTCCTCTTAAAACCACCCAAACCACTTAGAAACCAAAATCAAATAAAAAATAAAAAATCAATGTTTTAACAAATTCACAACCTCCCTAACCCGTATATCCTCTTTCCAGCATACACCCTTCGTCAAAACAAACAAAAATATTAATTTGGGAAGTATTTTCAACCTTTTTCCCATAAAACCCAGAATCACCCGCAACCCAACCCAATCACTAGCGATTCGTCTCTAACAAAATCTCAATTTAGAAGGTAGTTTCAACATCTTTACTATAAAAACCAGATCGCCTGTAACCCTACCGAATCACCAATGATTCTCCTTGGTTGTTGGTGACCTTATATAAACAAGTATCAGACCTTCATTTCAGGTTATCTTCCTCCATTTTAGCTGATAGCTTGTAGTTGAATGTGGCTTAAGGACTTCATATTACATTTTCTTTGTATCATAGCCCTCTCATAGAGCAAAAGGTCATCACAACAACATTTAAATCCATTAATATCTCTTCTTCAGTCTTTAGAGGCCATTCAAACGTCTAGGAATCAATCCAACAATCTTTGGGCATCTACAATCTCCCTCTCTTGGGTAATATCATCTATTAGTCTTCATTTATCAACTGGTACAAGGTAAGTACCTTCCCTTTTGCATTATCATCTCATTTCTTTTTCATTTATAAGCCTCAATCAAATTTATTTCATTTATTATTAGCCTATGCATTTCCACAACAATTACAAATGATTCTCCCAATAACCAACGATTCATCCCAATCATCGACGGTTTTCCTAAATCGTTGATGATCCCTATCTATTAGATCATTTAAGCCTAAATCTCGTCCTTAAAATATCCAGATCTCATCACCTATTACTACTCTGCCTTTATAGGTGCATGTCAAACCCTATCAAGCTCCTTTGAGCCATCTGTAGCACTTTATCAGTTATCTTAATCAAATCTATCACTCAGCTTACCTTTGTGAGCGCATATCTATCTGTATCCTTTCTCCTTTGAGCCATATTGTGATTTTTAGACCCCTTTGGATCAGGTATCACCATCAGACCATCATAGAGTTATGGACCACGTCAGTCCCTTTTCCTTTTCATTGTTGGTTATATCATCTCTGTTTAATAATTTTATCTTATCATTATCAGATTGATTTCTTGAATGCGGATTGACATCCTTGTAAGGAAGTTCATTGACTTAGGGGACTAGAATTTTCCAACAAATATTTCATATATCTATCTAATCATATCTTTTTATGAGTGTTTGTGCATTGCATGTAGCTTATCCCATTGGAAAGAAGAAGTTGTGTGTATTCTTCGATCTATCAACACCAATCATCCACAAGATCAACATTAGTCATCGCGGGTGTCGATAAACCCTATCATCTTTTGAGGTTAGTTTTTTTGTTATTTCACTTCATTAAGTTAAAGTAGGAAAGAAAAAACTCTTTGAACGATAGTTATTAAATATGAAATTTGGATTCTTTTGGTGTGTTATGGACATAAATTAAAATTAAAATTTGATAAAAAAATTAAACCCCAATATATTTTCCTTTCACAATTTTTAATGAAAATTAAGGTAGGACACAATGTTCGATCTTCGATAGAAACATGGATGGATTTTTTCCAATATGGGTGATTGTGTCCTAGACATAGTATAATGAAAAATAATGAAATCCACAAGGTAGGGATCCTAGAAAACACATCATAGTAGAATAATAAAGATCAAATAAGTGTCTAGGGATGGTTATGGAAGAATTAAATAGTCAAATAGAGGGGTAAAGATATTAATCTATCCTTTTATTTGAGTCAATGAAATTAATAGGAAAAAAATCACTTAAAAGGCATTTTAAAAGGTCATATGACATTTTGGGTATCTATAACCATACAAAAATGGATAGGGAAATGTTTAATGTCAATATGAACTATATAAGTACCTTTTCATAGTGAAACTTCTCCCAATAATCTAGTTATTAACACTTATATAAACTAGTCCTAAAATTCCACTTTTATGGAATCTTTAACCTAGCCTAGGACCTAGGTGGCTTGGTTATATGATTGATAGGTTATGTCCTCACTAATTAGTGTGCTTATGAATCTGTGGAACTCTAGGCTATGTGGTACTGTTGTCCAAAATAACCCCATGCTATTTTGACAACCTATGAACTCAATTTCAGACTTAGAAAAATATTTATTCCAAATCCGTGGAACACTAGGACTTGGACTTCCACATACTTCGGAATGTAATGTTCCACAATTTTTCTAAAACCCATTTAATAAAGGAGAGTACTAGTTTCAAACATTGTCTGATAGAAGGTAGTAGGTTTTCTATAAGGGCCATACTGAGAAAATAATTTTTCCTACAAGCTTGTGGAGAAGGAACATATGTGTTTCGTAGGTGCACATAATTGAGTGTCTCATGGATTTCTCAATCCTCGGAGATATTCAAATTTATAATTATATGGGTCATTTAGTAAAATCCACCAAACGTTGGAGTTCCCATGAAACATTCAAAAAAAAAAATTCAACCAAAGAACATTCAAAATTTTTACATGGATATCAAACGAATCACATGAAGCCCGCAAAATAAAATGGTAATGGTTTTGGGCCATAAATTTTGATGTATCACTCCAAATCACACGAAATTGGTGGTGTTAGAAATTTATCCTCAAGAACTCCATTTTGGCATCAAGAAATTGATATTTTGATGAAGTTTTAGGGGTTAAAAACATAAACGTGGGAATGGATGGAGAAAGAATAGTTTCAATTAATCAAAAATACAACCACCTCACCTACTTGAATTCAAAGCTCGGATGACACCCATGCCTTGTCTATGAACCCCGATGGCATGTTGTAGAGAAAGATGAATTATTTTCTCACGAGTTAATGATGACAAGATATGTGGGTGGTGGATTCAGTTTTACTCATTACAAATTTGAAATTTGAATATGAATTTTTTCCCCCATCTTCCCTCTTTCTCTTGTTCCCATGTTCTATAAATGTAAGTGCTTAAGCATGTTTTATGGGTTTTCTTCTACGGAATTGGAAGATCTGGATTAGAGTTTTACATTTTCCATGCCTTCAGACCTCTACAACTACATTTTGCAAGTTATTCTCAAACCTTTGTTCTGTAAATGCAAGTGAAAATGTTTTAATGATATGCAACTTTGGTATTTTCCTTTGAATACTTTTTATTTGATATGAATCTCTGGCCCTCGTGTCTTCTTTTGAATTTATTTTCTTGTCCCTTGTAAAAATCTTTTTTTGTATTAGATTCTTGCATGGTGGTTTTATTTGTGTCTCTATAGGTCATATTTGAACCCTGTTTTAGTTTTGGTGCATCACCTTCTTTCATTTTGCATCTTTTTCCACTTTCTCTCAACCTTGAACCCTGTGAAATTGTAGTTAGTTTTAGTTTTAGTTGCATTTTGAAGTTGTAGGTTAGTTTGTGGTGGGCTAGAACAGAAGGAACCAACCTTCTCTGGAGGTTGATCTCAGTTTGTAAGTCCCACATTGTTGAGATCATCCCATGTTACACAAAAAGTGTTGATGTTCATCCATGACCATTCAGAGGGTGTCACTTTTGTGTGTTAACATTTATAGCATGCTCGGTGGGACTAATTGATATTTTTTTAGAATTTCACTAAGATTTGGTGTGTATCTTAGTGATATCAACCTTGGACGCTTTATAAAACACATCTAGTGACTCCAATCATTTATCAACTAGTCAAAATAGAATATTGTATCTATCTCATGAGACAGATTTATATGAACTATGAGTGTGGGATAAGGTATTTTTCACTAATTTTTGTCTATTTCCATGGATAGCTCTAGTGGTGGTGGTTGGATTGGGTTATGTTGTTGTGTCAATAACATGTCTATGATTTCACAAGTCAAATTAGGGAACCTCTTGACCTTCATAGGGTGGTTCGTAATTGTGCATCCTTCTTCACTCTATCCTATGTATAATTCCCCATGGGAAATAATTCCATGCCTTATCCATATTTCCTTTAGATTCCCCATGACTATTTTTTTCACACCCCTTTCGCAACTATTTTTATCTCCAATTGCGCAATAATTTTTCTAAGGTCCCATGTAATCCTTGCATTCACCTATTTACTCTCACTCACACTATTACATGAATCTTCACTATAATTCCTTCACTCATTCTTTCATGCCCCTAAATCCTTCACATTTATCTTTGATCCTTTTGAAGTCTCTTTACATTCAAAACCAAGCGTGCTTCGAGTATTGTGAACCCTTTAATTTTTGTGTCACTTTTAATCACCTAGGTCCACGTAGGAAATTATTCTTCATTTTCACCCCCACACTTCCACACTTACCCAATTTACCCATTCACATTGTGCATACTTATGCAATAAAACCAATTGCAACCCTGTGTCAAATATTTGGACACCATATGGAAAACAAGATAAAGAATTACATGCACCCTATAATTATTTCTTCCATCACATACATATTACATGTGGTATTGATGGGACCTTATAATTTTTGTATGTAGGAAAAATTTAAGGAAACACACTAAATATATATGTGCATGCTAATCATACCAAGGTAAATGCACAAGTCCTATTACACACAAATCCTCAAAACCTCTCGTTGAAGGAATGGACATTGTGCGGGATGTCCTGTGCACTAGAATAAAATTATGAAGGTACATCCCATTGTGAAAATATTTCATGCACATCATTACGTGACATAAAACAAAAATTCACAAAATGAAAAAATGTCAAATCGGTTAGGAGACAAATCGGATAGTCCGCAAATCATGATGTCGTAACCAATCAATTTATCATAAGATCTTATCTCAATATGTGTACATGCCATGTGAGAGGTAGTTGGTTACCTTAAATTTATAATTTTACTTATGTAAATAATAAATCCATACTACCTTGGGACTCAGTAAATTCGAGCATGCCATATCCGTGGATTTTTCTTGAGCCTCGCAACACTTATTAAAAAAATTCCTTCTTATAGAGGATGTTTTTACAACATGAAAAATGTGTCCGGATGGCCAACTTAGAATTCAAAGTAATCTGAATTTGTATCTATTATATAATATCATATGGTTAAATATAGGTTCAAGCTCCTACCACCATTAATTCTTGTAAGTATTGTTCATTTGGGTTCTCCTATAAATACCAAGATCAAAATCATTGTAGAGGTCCTTGAATTTGGAATAGAAGGCTTATGAGAGTTTATTACACTTTATTTTTATCACTTGACTATCAATGTTTGTGGTCTATGTTAGCCTTTGTGTATATTCTAGTTTGATGAAATTTGAAGATTCATTTTTTTATTACATGAAATATCTTAATTCAATGGATAGGACATCATATCACACATCATGTGTGTCCAAAGAACTTAACACACCACTTTGGGTAGGTGTCATTGATGTAAATTATCATTAATGACAAAGAGGATTATCTATGAGTGCTAGAAGATGTTTTTTTATGATGGTTACATTGGAAAACAAGGTGTGGTATGGATGCAAGAGTGGACATAGTGAGAATGGCTTGGCCTAGTAGGCCTAATCATGAGGCCTAGTCAAGTAGGATGACTTGGCATGATGAAATAAAGACATGATGTGGCTTGAGCAACATGGTAGAAGCATGGAGAGAATGAGGAGAGTGTGTGGAGACACTCATGAAGGTATTTTTTTATGGGTTTTATGCATGGTTATAATGTTATAACACTTGGTTGTGACCTAAACTAGGAAAAACCCTAAGGCCTTGTCATGAAAGTCATGGTGGTTGAGAATTTTAAGACCCATTTATGAATTATTGAGAATTTTATATGTTATCAAATGGTGTCCTAGAGGTGTGAGAAAAATTTTAGGGCTTCATGATGATAATTTTTCAAGATATGGTGTTTTGAGAAAAACAAGGTTCTAGAAAGCATGTTTTCTAGCTTGATATGAGAGAAATATAATTGGATGACATGTGTAAAATTTGTGTGGGAACTTGATCCATTTAGGGATGATGTATCATGGAGATAAGAAGGTCTCAGAGTTGGAATGAGGTTAAATGAGGGTTTATTCTTTATGAACAATTGTTAAGAAGGTAAGAAGGTCAAAACCCTTCTTAAACCCTAGTTTGATAGTGATGGAGGAAATCTTTATTTTTAAGACCAAATTGATTATATCATAAAATTTTATGATCATATGATGGAGAGGACTCTCCCAAATTTTAGTTGGTCATGGTTTTAGGTCATGACACCTAGTGAAGCCCACTCAACTATACTAGTTTCCAGGAAAGAAAGTTTTACTCTCAGGTTTTCCATTAGACCATATGAATAAATTAGTGTTTGGAGGATCATGGGGGATATGATATATTTTTGGATTTATTTTCTGATCTTGGTGAGGTGATTTGAGGACCTGCACAAGTCAAAACATGTTGACTAGTTTTTGGGCCAAAAGGGCGGTTTTAGCAGACTTGGAGGATGGAATTACTTGAGAACTTATGGGCATGATGATGATGATTGATGACCTTGGAGGTGTTTTTGCATCTCATACGAGGTTTTTATTCTTTTTTTGAGATTTGGAAGTGAGTTGAGGTGGTATGAAGAAGGCCATAAGTTGACCTAGTTTGACTGGTTTAGGACAACAAGGGTTTGGTCTGATAGACTAATATATTGGCTTAAATATGATGAATATCCATTACAGAGTGAAGAGGGGTTAATTATTTTCCTATTTAATTCATTGAGGGTCTTAAATGTGTCATCAATGGTGCAAGCAGTTATGTTTCCAAAACTTGTTCTCGTGTTGTTTAGTTTGTTGAAGAGGAGAAGTGGTTCCATTTTCTTTTTGAATGTTTCATGAGGCATATTATGATTATAAGTGTTATAAATGTCATTATATTTCCAATGAGTGGTTACATGTCATATTTGATTTGTTTTGGTGTGATATTGGACTCCATTGATGAAGACTGGTTCTGGAAGTGTCTAATTTGAGTAGGAAACATTCCTACTAGGTGGTGAAGTGAGAAGAATGGATGATGCGAGTCTGCAAGCTGATTTATGATGTTGATATGTTTTTTTGACAATTTTGAATAATTTTGAAGCATGACATAGCTGGATGAAGTCCTTGGATGTCTTGGAGTGCTCATGAAGGAGAAACTAGTCATTTTGGCCTAGTTGTGCTTGTTATATGTCTTGGTGCATTTACGACCCATATGGGTGCTTCATGATGATTTATACGATGTTGTAGATTTTTTTGAAATGATATTACCGCCTCTTATGGTCATGGTCAACCTAGTTATGTTTTTAATTGAGTCATGTATAAAAGTGCATGTAATTGTTCATTTTGAACTAGTGTTGTGAGAGGGAAAAAGTGTGAGCTAGGTGTGAGTGTGAAAGTGAAATGAGGGAATTAAGACAGGGCTGAGAATGTGTTTGAATGTATGAAGAGTGTTTAAGATCTAGTGCGCAAGGGTGATTGTCTAAATCGGCCCATGTTTGAGCAAGTTTGAGAAAAGTAGGAGAAGGTGAATTTGAAGAGGGTTTGAAGGTGTATGAGTTGAATCTTTAATCACTATCAATTGTGTTAACATCATATCTTCAAAGTGGTCTTCTAATATAAAAAATATGAGTAATATTCATACAAGTATTTTGTTTTGAGTAATATCAACAAGGATTTATAAGGGTGGGTGCTCCTTATGAAGTGGGTGTTACACTAAACAATTCTTGTGTGATGTGTCATATTCATACAAGTCTTTTTGGTTTTTGTAATATAATAAAAAGTTTTAGTGGGTTTTCTTCCCCTTGAGGGTTTCCCACTTACATATTGTGTTCTTGTGTACTCTCTCATGGTTATGCTCTTATGAATGGTTTTTATTTGTTGTTAAGCTCACATTAATGCATGATTGGATGGTAAATGGTTTATAAAAGATAATTTGAATTGGTGAAGGATTTTGAAGGACTGATTCACCCCCTCTCAGTCCATTGTGCTTCCAACAAGATGTTCTAATTCCTTTCCCTCAGACTCTCACACATGTATATGTCTTGATCAAATGTATATTGGTTTGAGCACATACATGGTTCACATGGATAACGTCATTTACACAAATTGGAGTGAACTTCAAAACTTTTCTACTTATTTCCCTTTCTTCCCTACCTTACTAAAGTTTACATTTTTAAATCAAATATGCTAGTATTAATATTGAAGCTTATAACTTACACTCATTGTGCATTATATATTATGTCATAAGTGATACTCATAGCTTAATATCAATTTTATTAGCTTTCACGTAATCATTAAGCTAAGAATGACTTATAAATGGTTCTTTTTCTTGCATAATCCTTCAAATCGGCTTCCTTGTGATGCATTTCCTAAGCCACTAGTTTTTGCACTAGCTATAATTGAAAATGAACCAGAAAACACCCTCAAAATTATAAACATCCGCGCACCTTTGTTTTGAGCTATTCCTAGCACATATTTTTCTACCAAGACCTAGTGAGAGATAACCTTAGGGGAGGGACCTCTAGTGTGTGTAGTGAACTTCTCATTGTGCCTTCCCACATGCATGCCCTTCCTTTCAAGGAGGTGGAGCTTTTCCTATTTGCACCGAGACTCTTTCTAGGTTATGTGCACTTATGTGTGCCCCAAACCCTCCAATTACAACATTCCTTGGTGTTGTGAAGGGAATTGGAGTGAAAAAATCATAGAGGTCAACAGTTCTTCATTCTTTAGATTCACAAGAATTCTACAAATGTTGTAATTGTTCTTTTTAGGATATGGGAGATAGGTGTAAATATGATCCCATGTGTGTGGAAATTGCTAAGAAAAAGGACATTTGTACTTTTTTGGGGCACATAGGGATTAAAGAATTTATGGAGAGGATTTATAGTTATGATCCCATTTATCCCTAACATTTTCCAAGTCATGGCATGTTAGAAATGTTAGTGTGTATGAGGTGTCCTGGAGAAAGTATAACTCAAGAAACAATGATGTCCATGGAAGGCATCAAATACTTAAAGAATAAGAGGGACAAACAAGAGGTGGTGATAGCCTTTTTGAGACGAAATATATGAGTTGATCGAGTCTCAAAAAGGCTTCCTAAGGGGCTTTATTTTGAATTTTTGCCCAAGTTGGTTTACCATGTTATCATGTTTGTGACTCTTAAATGATGTTTTAATGTGTTTATGTACACCACTTGACCTTTCTCAATCACTTTAGACACTTCAAGTTCCTTAGTATTCCCTTCTACCCCATAATTTCCTAGAAGACTCTCATGTTGAGGTTAAAAGGAAAAAATACATATTGTCCATCCATAAATGCCTCATTTTTTTGTTGTTCCAACAAGCTAAGGCCCTCTACCCCACCGCCACTCCGAGATTGATTCATCGACCACTATTAAAAAGGTAAGAATCGGGTTGGTCCTTCTACCTCAATATTCACATTCCTCCTACAAATAAGGTTCGTGATAAGAAAAAAGAAAAACCCACTTGGTTATTGAATCCTCAGAGAGTGATGATTTTGATTTAGTCATCAACTGGGAATCCTTGAAGGAAAATTCTTCCTCCCCTAAAAAGGAAGAACCAAAGATCAAATATGATGATATTGCTAACAAATGTCATGATGTTGATGTTCAAGGCCCATTGTTTGAGGGGAAGTTAAGAGAAAGATATTCTTAATGAAAAGTTTCAAGACAAATTGAATGTGTTATAGATTGAATTAGAGCTCTAAACTAACCTTATGAACTAGTTGAAATATTTGGACAAGTTAGAGGTGGTGCTCATTCGTGGCCACGAGAAGGATAATGACGACAACCTCCAATTTTTAAAAACAATTGGAAGAAAGAGTGACTATGCTTGAAGAAAATAATGAGAAGCTTAAAGAAAAAAAAATCTATTAAGAGCACTCTAAAAATTACTAACTTGAGAAGAGAAACTATAAAAACTATGCAACCAATATTACCATCCTTTAAGACATGACAAAGAAGAAGAAATAAGATATGGGTGGTGTACGTAGAACACATAAATGTACCAAATATATGGATCTTGGAAAGAGGTCTGCAAAAATGGAAGAGGAGGTTGCAAAAAAGACTTTCTTAACTTTTTTTTTTCCAAAGAGTGGGAAGTGGCCAATGCCCTTGGGGGTCCTGTAGACTGACTTGGCAGTTGTTACTACTTTTCTCTTGAATTGTTGATTGGTTTTTGTAGTTTATGTAATTTTTGTATCATTTTCGTTTGATCTCTTATTGGGCTTGACTAACAACCCTTCTATCTTTTTGTATTTTTGGTCTTCTTAGATCATGTCTTTATGGTTTTTGTCGTAAGAGGGTGAGGCCTCTCTCAAAACCTCCTATCCCCAAATATAATAACATTAAATATTTTAACAATCGAAACCATGTAAATAGTCTCTCAAAATGAGGAATTAACAGTAATCATAAGATTTGTAATCAACATGGAACAACTTGTTGTCATGTGCATATTCTTCATATTCATTCGTAGATTCTCCAAAGATGCATGGTTGTCCACAAGCTAGCACATATTGATGGGTTTCTAGAGTTTTCTCCTATTTCTTTAGGTGACCACACAATCTTAAATGATTTATTACCCGATCATGTCGTGTGTCACCATGTGTCAAAACTATGATATTTTGTGTTGACCAATTATATTGTCTCGTGTGTCTCACTCTTGCATTCATGATAAAAGGGCTTACGTGATATACCTCTTTGGGGTCAACATTAGCATAATGTATGGAGCCATTTTTATGTAAATTATGAAGTTATTTGTTAGAAATTTACCATTTTTTGATGTCACTATTCCCACCTAGTGTGATACTAAATCAATACCATCCCATCAAACAAAATCAAACAAAGGATTTATAATTAATTGTAATTTTCTTAACAATTAAGGTGCTAAAGAATCAATCATTGCAAATATACATGAGTTGCAATGCAAGATCTAAGAATAGGGAAGCGAAAGTGAAACGAAGCGAGTAAAACTCAAAAATATAATTTCAATATTAAGCAATATAAAATTCAATCTAAACATATGTATATAACAAAGTGTATAGCTATCTCTAATTAATTCCATTTATTTAATTTAATTTTGTTATAATTGTGTTGTCTCTAAGTAAAATTTCTGCAACATTCTACACAAAGATATACAATCCTTATCCTTTTGTATATAATTTATCGTAATTCCATTTACTAATTGAACACTATTTTTATTATTACCTCATTCAGCTTCTCTATAAACTCCGCAAGCTCCTGATGATATTTTAAATTGTAGTTCCTTTAACAGTCTAATCTAAAAATAAAAATGGATCGACTTGTCAATCGTAAAGATCTATCGAATTAGAATGGTGAGGGACTGGTTCCCTTTAAATTTGGTTTTGGCTTATATTTCTATCGAAACAAATAATATTAAAGACTTAATGTTGGTCGCTGTTATCTTTGTTTTTATCCCACATTCGAAACTCGTGTTAGTATTTCAGTCTGTATATTACATGTTGTTTAATGTATAAATTGTGAGTCATAGACGGTTGGCATCTTCCTTGATAAGGACGATATTGGTCTTCGGACTCCTTGTCATTAAAGCTTCTCCATCGACAGGTGAATCTGACCATCCATCTTTTTAGTGTTTTCCCCTCCTAGTCGTCACAATGACACAATAAGAGGTAGATTTTAATAGAATTTAACATTAAGAGGTTTCCAAGATATATTTTAATAATAATTTCCTTTTCTACTCAAGGTAAATGGATTGTAATTTAGTGTAATACAAATTTATAAATCATAGTTTTATTATGCATAATTGTTATTAATTTTTAATATAAAAATATATGGTTGTAATATATATGTTGAATATATTATAAATATGTCATATTTTAAAGATAGCTATTTCAATATAAATTTATGTGTTGTGAATATGTTGTTTTAAATTTGGATTTGATTTCAATCAATGCCAAGAGCACCAAAATTGTGCTTAAAGTGGTGACAAACATCTTTGAAATAAGTTGATGATTGTGTTTTCTCGGTTTAGATCTCATATCTCTTTGATATGATTTGCATGTGGCAACTCTTGCATGATGTGATATGAAAACTAGGGTTTATCTAATTTAGATATACTTAAATTGAAATGATAATTTCATAATAACAAGATGGTAAACCAAATAGTCCTAATTTATCTAAGAATAGTAGATCACGAAACATTATACATGGGATAATGAAAGTGCAATTAGGGCTAGGGTTATGAAACAAGTCACCATTCTTCAAGCTCAAACTAGGTGGTAGTGAGCGAACATTGATTGAGGGTGTTATACGAATGTTGTCAAGCTATTTGGTAAACTTGGGGATCTAGACATGAGCACAAGACAAGTTCATCTAACAAGGGACATGTTAATGGGAAAACCTTTCCAGGATCGACGAATGTGATCTTGTAAACACTAAAATTTGGCAACTTGTCTTTTACAATGCCACGTTCGAGTATGCTCCCTTGCTAAGACAAATCCTCATATTTATGATCTAATTAGTTCACCTCTCTAGCTCTTCCATGACTTGCTTGTGTCTACACTCTACTCTATCGTCAATTCTCATAATATTATCTTATAAAAGCAGTAAACAACCTTTGTGCTTCATGTCCAAACTTCTTAGTTTACTTTCCTCCTCCTTTGTCAAGGACCGTACAAATGGTTCATGATGTGGGGTCAAGTCTTGACCTACATGTATGGTCATGGCTCTTTAGGTTCTCTCGACTCTATTTTCAATTTGAATATCTTCTTTGGACCATTTTATCTTCCTAGGGTTAGCTTATCGGAATATATCACCTACAGAAGGCTATATAAGAAAGTCAATGCCACTTTATAACTCACATATCACTCTTACAAGATTTTACTAAAAATATCATTACAAAAGCACTAAAAAGTTCACTAAATCTTCCCAAATCAAGTACTCATTAATTAGAGTAGTCTCTATTATAGGTCTAAAACACTCAACCATGTCAAAGAGTCTAGCTTCCTCCATTTTCAAATATGTAAAGGTCATATAGCCATGTCTTAACAAGAGCAAAGTCACACCAAAAATTGTTTAAGGGTTTCAAGGAATAGAGGGCTAGGTCATGTAGTTGAGGCACACCACATCACAATACTACCATGTTGGGTACATTATAACTATATAATTAGTAGGGAAAAATTTAATGGCAAGTCTTCGTTAATTCACGAATATTCCGAATTTTGAAATTTGGTTTTGGCAAATTTTTAGGGGTCATGACTGCTATTTCGCCTAAATTTTATGGGTATAAGTTATTTTTTGGGACAATTCACGGGCATTAAAACTAATATTTGATTGTTTATGTTAAATTCACCTTTACCATGAAAGAGAAGTTTTCCACATTCACACACACACACACACATATATTCAAATTATAATTCTAATATTAAACATCAACTCACAATTTTGATTTTAGTGTGGGCATTGACGATCGACAAAAAATCGCTACCAGGTAATGTAAATTCTAACTATTCCATTGATTATAGAATGTGTTATTGGTTGGTAGCATATATGCTTCACTCTTTCCTATAATGCTATAGGTAGCGTATATCTTTAGGTAGTAGCATGAATATATGTTACCGGCCAAGAGCATACAATCATGTTATCGATCGGTAACATGGATACATGATCTGCCGACAAGTAGCATACATTCATGTTATTGACCAAGAAGCACGAATGTATGCTACCGGATAGTAACATATATTCATGCTACTGACACGTAGTATACATTTGTGCTATCGGGTCGATAAGATACATTCGTATACCGATCGGTAGCATGTGGTATCTGATCTCGTAGCTTGTTTTATAGTTTACATCCATGATTACATACTTAAATTACATATGTCTTGGTCTTAGGTAAAACGACCTCTGGTAATAATAACAAGAAGATAGATCAATTAAAAAGGAAATGACTCATATTTAAGTATTCCACCAACAAAAAGAACACGCACACAACTTGCATCCACTTCAAACACAAGTAAGAGATTGTTTTTAATGCATTTGTTATTTTAATTTAAAGTTTCAAGATCACAAGTAAAACCTTAGTCCCTTTTGAATGTAAAAACCCCACTGATAATTGTATTCCACTTGAAACAATTAATGAAAAAACATGTCACCACACTGACCACATGGAACAATTAATCAAAATAACATGTCAACGCATGAATATATTATTGATGATGACATGCCATAGATGGAAGACATTCCTAATGATGAGATTCAACTAGTACAAGATATTTCCAATTCTCAATCTCATGAAGCAAAGACTCAAGTTGAAAATTCTAAACAAAAATCTATGAGAAGGAAGAAAACTAGTTGGACACTTGGGAGGTCATTTAAGGTATACTAGGCATCTAAATATCCATTCATTGAACCTATACAACCAAATAATGGTAGTGATACTCCAAAAAAATGTAGATGTATAATATGTGGTTGAAAATTTTAAAAACACAAATTATTACTAAAGTTGTACACAATTGAGAAACATTGTGGAAAAGTATATGTGGCATCACGAGTAAAAGATGGAAAAAATAAAGACACATAAATGGAAAATAGTAAAAGATTGCATGCATGTGTTACCATATGGATTTTCATGCATGCAAATGACATGCAACAAGTGTGGGAATGAAGTCCCTCCTCAATGAAGGTGAGGCTACCTTTATTGAAAACAAAAATTGTATTTACATCTATACATTCAAAAATGTATATGGGGGATGTTTTGGAGCATCAATGGAAAGAAAAGTGAATGAGGGAGATGGAATGGAATGAAAGAAAGGAATGAATGAAATGAACATGCAAGAGTTAGGTAAAATCAGAGCTTAATATTGCATGGAGAAAAACAATAAATAACTAACACAAATAAAATAGAGTTTGCATAAGTTAAACGAGAATGAATAAAAATAACACACGTGAGCAAGTAGATGATTAGAGCTTGATCACTGTGAACTAGAACAACATATTAGTAGCATTGACAATAAGATCTAAGACAATATTTGCATGCAAGATTCAAACACTAACATCTAATGAACATAAGAACATCAAATGCTATAAGAGACAATGAATGGGACACAAAGTTCATATTTCATTAACTCCAAAATGTCTTCTCAAAAGAACACAAAGTTTATTTCTTTGAATTAAAGATTGCATACAAAAATATTTTCTTCCCTATCCCAAAGTCACCCTTTAAAATGAGCCCCTTACTTCCTTTTATAACCCAAAAGTTGGTTACAAGGTAGTTAGGGTTTACATGAACATTAAATAGGGCACTTAAATGACTTTGAATTTTTCAACCAACTTTATTAAAAGTAACTAAAAATAGAAATCTCATAAGTTTTCTCAAAAGTGAATTCAACAACAACATCATTTAAAATACCACTTTCAAAATATTCGACAAAAACTAGTGCCTTATCCATTGGGGGTGGGGTCCACCTATCTCAATCGTATGAGAAATGGACTCTCCCACCCATGAGAAAATATAGGAAATCACCCTACCATGTTGTTGGAAAAACAAGGATCCTGATTCTTTTCCAATTCAAAAGATTTGAGATTTTGCAATGTCTGGTGCATCTTCTCTTCTTCCGGAAAACAACTCGAGAGAAGACTAGCCTCACAAAGTACCTGCATTTCAAGAATCTTACCTAGTATGGTATACAAGTTTACAACTTTAGATTGGATCTCTTCATGAAGATGTTTGATTAGAAAAATTGACCCATAAAAGAAGTGGAAAAAACATCAATAGGAGTATACATTTCATGTATCAATTTTGTAAACTACTTCACCAGATGTTGTATTGAATTCCTTTGGTTGTGTTCATTGACGAAGGTACAAGGAATCTCTTCAATGAAGACTTGAATGGAAGAGAGTGAAGTATAGGCTTCATTACAAAACTATCAAATTGAATTACCAAGTCTTCTAGAATCATTTTCCTGTACTTAACATGATTTAACTATAGAATTCGTGTCATGCGATGATCAAACTCAAGTATCCCCTTTGAGGCTAAGAATGTAGATTCTGTGTGAGCAAGATCCCGAAGACTTGGAAAAATATGATCCATTGTTATTAATTTTTGACGAGGCATTCCTTAAATGGAAACACTAGATCAAGGTAGGCATAAATATTCTCCGATATTTTTATCACCTTAGCAATTGTTTTCAACCCACCACTTTCTATCTCGAAACCCATGACCTTAGAGTGTTCCCTAGAGTGATCACATCCTTCGATTGATTGAGAATTTCTTGATCCGGGATAGCAACCATCTCTAGAATAGAAAAGAAGACGTAATTGGGCTGATCAAATGCTAAACATATGAAATTAACTCGATTATTTTCTTCCTTGAGTTGGGAATTTGAGATTTATATCTCTCCAACCTTTTAAGCACACCAATCATCAAATCCTTTACCATAGCAACATCACTTTCAAAAGTGGTCTTTCCATGGGCTATCTTGGATACTTCATAGTCATTGACTATCATGTCCCCATGATCCTTTTTAGTAGTAGGAACTGTAATTTTTGTAAACTTATCTCCGCTATCATCAATCACTACTCTGGGGAAGACCACATGCTTTTTGGGCACAACTTTGTTGGAAAGGGAAGAAAGAGACTCTAAATTAATGTTGGCCACTTTGACCAATATCTTTCTATTTTTTATTTTAGATTCAACCTAGGTCGGTGTTTCTTTCATTAATTCGAAGCAAAAAGTCAAGAGCTGGAAGAAAAATCCTCTTTACCTTTCTCGTGACTAAAACTAGTAGGTAGTTTTTCCGTGGCCTCAATCTTTGAAGTGGCATCTGCAACACATTCTTGATTCTACTCATGTTCTTGTGGAATACCCTTATCACCTGGATGTTCGGAAGAATTAGATATCTATATCACTGGGATTTGCTTTGACTCTAGTGTATGACATTGATGATTTGGATCTTTAGTAGGCCTATTGGAAATCTCGGTGATGTGAATAGATGAGTTTGGGGTAGAAATACCGAAACACGTTCTTTTCCTTCCCGAAGATGCACATTTTTCTTGGTCCGAGACACCTCTTCTTTATTAGAGACAAGTTTTGGTAACCATCGACTTTTCCTTTGAGATGCGTGTGATGATGTCGGTGGGGACTGGTGTGAAGAAGTTTGCACCACCTTTTTTTTCTGTAAATCTCCCTCTCATTGGCGCAGTTTCTATATTTTTCACATATGTGCTGAAATGGGAGAGGCTTGGCTATCTCGATTCTCATACCACATCATAGTCCTTTTTAACACGAGGTTGATTTATGACATCTAAAGAAGTTTCATCTCCCTCCACTCCAATAAATACCAAGGAGTGGAGTGAAAACTATCTCGATCATAGGCATGATCCATAAGATCAATAACATTATCACCATGGGTCAAGGGAGGATCCCTCAATCCGTAATTTGCTATCTAATCTAGTTTGAGATGAGAAAATTATTGTCGTCTTACCTCCCTGTCATCCACACATTATGTCCAATAGTCTTCTATGTTTGCCTTGTGCCTATATCTTGCTCCTAGGGATTTTTCCATGGATCCTTTAATATCGAATTGAGCCCTACTTGTGAAAGGATGTATAGTTATGAGGAAAATTATTTTTCCATAAGTTATGCACTATGGGAATTTGGACATTTGTATTCCCCAATCTGAATTGGGAAATGAATGCCTCCTTTGCGTTTATCCACCAATAGGAAATGGATTTTGAAAATATGACGTGAAAGTTCCATCAATGTTATTTTATCACTGACATATTTAGGAAGTTTGTAAGGAGCTCCCACAAATCCATCAACTCGTATATAGGAGTAAGAGGGAAACTGGATAAACCAAGTTCCCCATTGTTTTATCACCGCCTTGGCATCTTCTGAAAATATTTCCTCTGGGTTTCTCCTTAGTGACCAGATTATATAGAATAGGAAAGCATCGTTTACCCTCCGGAAATGGTGAGAACCGTTCTTGAACTCCAATTGTGGGTAAAAGTGAAAAACACTATTCTTTTCAAGACCCATTGTACATCTAGTTCTTAGCCCTGAAAATATCCTCCTTCTTGCTACAACATAAATTAAATATGAGGTCATATAAAAATAACCTGTCATCCTTACCTTAATCAATTGCTTATGGAGAGTATTGCTAATAATACTCTCTCAATCAATGAACATCTTTGCATCAAGAATGATACAAATGAACTTATACATCCAAGGATGAAAATTTCTAGCAAAAGGTAGACCAAAAACCCTACTAAGGAGAGTAATCATATCTACTATTTATTCATGAAAATCTACCGAAACAACTCTTTAGGAATTATTGAAGTGTCGGTTTTGGTTTGACCAACCAATTTTTATTAGCTATCTTTGACCATCTCAAAGGATTTTCATCCCAAATTGTTGTGTTGATTCTTGAGAGATGTCAGCATTTTCTTCATGAAGTGGCACTCTTAACAAATCCTCCATATGATCTGGATAATTGAGCAGGAAAGGTTCATCTCTATCATTAAAAATTCCTCGACGCTCAGGATCATAATGTTCGGCACAAGCTAGGACAAATTCGGGGCATTGTATGGCAACTGGAAATGTTTCCGCTTGAGGTAAGCTGCAATGATAAAGCCTTTTTGAAAAAACAATCCTCCCTTCCCGTCTTACCCTGTCACAAAGAATTGAACCATATCCACATGACCCATATCGGTATCTAAAATATTATCATACGCTGAATTTAAGGACGATGCTAGAACTAATCCTTGATATGTGTATTTTAGTGCCGACTTATTAGAGCGTTCACCCATTATGAATTTTTAAAACGGAAGTGAAAAAGAAAACATACACTGGAAAGGTGTCGGGTCTAAGTCTTCGGACCACCGTTGCCACAAGAATAATATGACTCTTTTTATTATTATAATTATTTTTAAATAAAAATAAATTTAGTGGTGCCGAATTCAAAATGATCATACAAAAAAATATTGAGACTAAGCTCAAATCACCATTCGGGTTAAATACTATTATTTGGAAAAAAATTATTATTCCCGGTTGTGTGTTTTGAATAAATTTTTAACCTCATTTCACCTTCGTGGTTGCGCTTGGATTTCCTGATAAACACATGATGGATCCTCCATTTTTGCATATGTGTGTGAGGCTTATTGCTTCTGACCAATGCATGGGAAGCTTGATTTTCCAAATCTTCCTCTTATTCTCTCATTAAACATGAACAATTATTTTGGGTTGTGTAGACTTATTTCTCTTCTCCAAAGTATGCGTGTATATTTTCCAAAGTAAATGTGTAAACTATTGGTTATGCATGTGTGGAAACTTGTTCCTCCTTCCTCGACAACCTGGCATGGAATTCCGACTTCTCATGTGTGGGCAACTTGTCTTCAACCTACGTGGGAAGTGCATGCGTGGAAAACTCTAAGCTTGGAAATTTCTTGTGGCTACGTGGGAAACTTTGCAATGAACAAATCCCAAAAAAAAATCCATCACATGGCCTCGCACCTTCAAAGTGAATGAGATTTTAGGTCAATCACAGTTATTGTTGCGTGGGCTTGTTTTGGCTGCATGGATTCTTTACGAGTCTTCATTTGGTCTTATTCCTCCTCTCAAGCATGGCGTGTAAAAAAAATTTGATCTTCTTCCTTACCTATGTGGATCTTCTTGCATGGATTTTCATGACTCGCTGCATGGAATTTGAGAGAAAAACAAAATGAGTGAGCTTTGTTATTGACAGATGCCTCCTCTGGTGTGTGGAAACTATCCTTGGGATTGCATGGAAAGATTTTCTCTTCCTAAATGTTGCATGGAGGATATTTAATGGCTTCTAGCTGCTGCACAAATCAACAACAAACAAAAATAAACTACCAACTATGTGGAATTTCACCTTTTCCTCTTTGCTGCATATGAGATTTGTTTGGGATTCCAGATCAATCCTTGCATGTGCATGAAATTACCTTCACCTTTACAAGAGTGGATCTCAAAAACTTCTTGTTATTGCTTCCCTCCAAGCGTATAATCTCCTAAAATTGTGATCCCGCAATGGAGATAACTACCAAGAACTCTCAAGGTTTCTGGATCTAGCTAGTGCTCGTGCTGAGGTTTCCATGTGAAAGTTAGGTAGTGCCTGTAGAATAAGCTTTTCCTTCTTCTGGCTCTGGATATCTGCAACATCTCCTTGTTTCTCCTTCTTCCCAATTTCCTCTTCTTTTGCAACCTCTTGTAACCGTCTCCTCAACTATTTACGGATGATGGAAGTAAAGTTAAAATTGTCTATGGCAATTAGAAGCGGAAGAATAATTGCCCTCGGCACTTGTTCATTGTAGTTATAGCAATTAACAAAAAAAAAAGTTCTTCCAAGTTTGTCGAACAACTTCTATGAATATTAAATTAATATTTATTAATTAAAAACCCTAAAATTTAATAAATATTAATTTTATTAAATAACAGGGTAAATGTTAATTAAATAATTAAAACACGGTTTGCATTGTAACGGGAGAAGGGATTATTCAAAGGAGAAGGGATTATTCAAAATGGATGAAACGACATCCAAAATGACTATGAGAATAAGATGATTACAATGAGGGAGAAAAAACATGTGAAAGAACACTTTGAAATTTTTATATATTTTTAAACTTTTATGTTTATTAATTTTGCAAAGTCAAAATCATTAAACGTCGATAACAACTTGTTGAGAAAGGGGGATAATTTAATGCTCGATTTCGAAAAGTTACAAATATGAATCTACATGCAAAAAATGTACAAGTCTCTACTATATTCCACATTCTTAAAATGGCAAACCAATTTCAGATTTTGTAAATTATAAGGTTTTGTTTCAATATAACGAGTTTCTCAACATTCCACATTCTCATTAGTTAAAGAGTAGTGCTTGGGAAATGAAAAAATGTCTAACAATAATTGAAATGGAATATTTGAAAGAAAAATTTAAAAAAGAAATGTTTATCTCACTTTGTCCATCGATGAGGTTATAGTAATTGACAACACAATGTGGGTTTGCATGCACATCTACACTTTTGACAATTATTCAAGGAAAACACATTTTTAGCTATTAATAAAATGGTTGAAAATTGTAATGTTGAAAAACTTTGTTAATTGTTTATTTCTAATTTGAGGAATTTAGTTGGGATGGATGACTATGCAATTGCTACTAATTTGGTGTGGTATAATCGATGGTGCATCGATGTAATGCAAGGTCATATAAAGTGGAATTTTTGTTCACCTACAAATAAAAATTGCACCATCTATGATTCCAATTCATTGCATGGCTCATATAATGAACCGTGCATACAAAATTATTAGCACATTTGAAAATGTCGCTAAAGTGGAAGAGCTCATTCGTGAGTTGCACGCTTGCATGATGAGTAGTCCAAAAGATTTTTAGAGTTTCAGAAATTTGCAAATGGAGTTACTAATGGTAAAAATAGCCTTACATACGTTGATACAAGATGAATTTCAATATATGAGCCTGTATGTAGGATTTTTAAAGAATATCCATCTTTAGCAGGTTTTATGTTTTAATACCGTAGGGAAGTTGACAAAGCGAAATATTTTTTGTACCATTTAAAAGATTTGAAAACATTATTGACACTATGCAATATTCTCCCTATGTTGAAGGAAATCAATGCTTAATTAAACATGCGCAATAAATATCCATGTTTATTTCGACTTCACAAGGTTTGTAGACACAAAATCATGCACATTGGGTAATTATCTAGTCTTGATCACATACTATTATTTTCATGATTCCTAAGAAAGAAGAGTACTGATTAACCCATGTCTTTAGCCATTTTTCATTTCTTTCTATTTCTACTTTCGCTCTTGCACCTTATTTTCCCAGTCTGTCTTTTCATACTTCAGCTTTTTTCTTTTCTAGACTGGAGCATGAAGCCACGACGCCAGCGCCAGGTGCCCTCATCCCCTTTGGGTACCCCTGTCCTCTTTACACTTCAATCTCACTTTTTGGGTCCTTTCTAACTGTTTGAGCATCTTATCTTTTTGGTAGTCACCCTTTTTGGGATTAGTTACAAAATTCAAGTGAATGAATCATATAAATATAAATTTATGTGATCATAATAAGGGACCAAGCATTAAATATCTACTATCACCACCTAATGTTGCATCCATCAAGGCATCTATAGCTACATTTGCATCCATCTAGCTCCATCACAAGGAAAAAGGCTGGTTCATTTGCATCATACTTCATAGGAGGGGAGTCTATTGTTTCCATGCACACATTATTTACATTCTACATCTAGTTACTTATTTGCTACTCACAAAATGTGACTGGCACAAGAGCAACCTAGGGCACAATTTCACACACACACACACACACACACACACACACACACACACACACACCTATAACTACATTGGGTTTGAGATGTAGTGCATCACTCAGTGATAAGTCCATCAATTTGGCAACTAAGGATAGTTTGACCTCTTTATATACATCTTTAGTTTTTAGGGTTTTGATGCTTTGTTGGGGTTTTGCGGAGTGATTAATTTATTGCGCAGGTTTACAATGACATCAACGATCTAAGTGTGACACTCACATGATAGGAAGTGAAGGTATCGCACCATCCAGCAACTCTGTGAAATTGGCTTCCAGAATTCCTACACAGACTAGGGAACCCAGATTGCAAACCAGGGTGCCCCGGTTCCCAATCCCTTTTTCAATCACCCCAGTCCATCCAAATCACTCGGATCTACATTTTATGCAGCTCTTGTGTGATGGTTTCCCATTTCTTTCAACTATTATCCCTTTGCGACAAACTCCCGCAACATCTACGTATTAGCTAAGGCTCTTCCAACCCTCTTTGCACATTAGGGTTTTACATTTTTATTTCTTTGTTTTTGGTTGTATTTCAATTATTTTATCACTCATTTATTTATTGTTACCATATAATTTAGATTAGGCTAGGATATTAGATTTTAACATTAATCATTTTGGTGAACCCAAAGCTTGACACCGCCTCCTACTTAGGTATCTTCTTCTCTTATTATTATGGCTCAATATTTTGAAGAATTTACTAAATCCCATATTAAATCCCTCAATGATCATATTGCAAAACATCCCCAAGATCTAGACTTGTTTCTATATGATGCTCGTGAGGAAGTTACAAACCTTGCGGAGCTTAATGTTGTTTCCACCATTCCCGCCATCGTTGTTACCCAACCACTTTCTTCTACTCTTCCACCCATCTCCACCATTCCCATTTCTATCCCTACACCTACTAATCACTATACCCCACCTCTTGTTTCTCATACATGGTAGGATCCTTCCACTGGCACTCAAGATCTAGCCTCCCTTTATCAAGACCTTCAAGCAAAAATTCATCAATTACAAGAGCTACTTCTCATGCATCTCCATCTTTGGATTCCACTCTACTATTGCATACTCCATTCGCACCCGCTATATCCACCTATTCACTTCCACCAAATTTTTCACTCCTAAACTACCTGTTTTCAATGGCCATGGTGACCCACAAGAGAATCTTTGAGAATTCCATGTGGCATGTCTAGATTTTTTGGATGATCACATTCTCCTAGCTAAGCTCTTTCCCGTAGTCTTCATGATTATGTGATGCATTAGTTCTATGACCTACCTGTTCACTTGGTAAAATATTTTATGCATATTTTTATTCTTTTCTCACTCACTTCTCTATCAACATCGACTCCAAGATCTCTTATGCTCAACTTGCACAACTAAAATAAGGGTCTAATGAACACCTAGTGGACTATGTTTTACAATACAAACACAACTTAGCTAAGATGCCAAATGTGCTTGCGAACTCTGAGCTTCAAGATTTATTCATATAGAGTATATTTCCACCTCTTTAAGAAAGTGTACTCTTTGAGACCTCTCCTTCATTCGATCAACTCTGTCATACTCTTAAGCTCCATGAAACCAAGATCTTATCCATAAGAAAGCTTAAATATCAAGAGCAAACATCATCTTTGACACATTTTCAAAGTAAGTCAACATTCAAACCATCCACAACTAAACCAGCTGACATAGATTCTTTGTTAAATTGGTATCAAATACCAAATAGCTTGATCCAACCACCTCAAAGCACACATTCACTAAATTTCCTATTGCCCCACATCTCATATTACAATAGCTTCTTGAGATAAATATTATCATGCTTCCTCCACCGCTTGAATTAGACCCATCACGACCAAAAGGAAGAAATTATAATGAAAACTTTTGATGTGACTATCACCGATGTGTGGGACACTCTACAAATAGGTGTCTCAAACTTTGCACCATCATTTAAGATCTTATTGATAACAAGCTTGAGTTTTTAGAGCCTACAAACTCTACACCAGTCAATGAAAATCATAAGATCAAATTATTTAACAACTCGATTCTACAACATGACAAGAAAATTGTTGATGCATCAACTAATCATACATATCGCGTAGTGCCTCCTCTTACATCGGGGGCCCTTGATTTATTGGTGGCTAACACTAACATTACTCCACCAGTTATCTCTTTCTATGATCATGATTATCATGCCTCATTCTCTTCTAATCACTTATACATTAGTACCTCTATCAGATCTGTCTCTATCAATAATACCAAGGTTGACCCATCATGGCCCATCAATGCATGTTCTATTCCACTTCTTACTGCTATTGGTTATCCTCTTTTGTAAATTTCATATCCCATAAACAACTCATATGGTGTTGTCAAGCTTCACGTTACAGTTGGCCCTCTTACTATGTCGGTGCCTTTCCTTATGGACCATGTAATCAACGGGTGTGACATGGTCTTAGGTATCAATTGGATTCACATGTATAAGTCTATAATCTCCATGAATCATTTGTATCTAAATTTCATTCATGATAATCAAGTCATTTCTATCAATGGTGTGCCTCCTTCTACTCCATGGTCACACCCTCCTCTTGCAATGGCTAATGTATCATCTATTTCATCTAGCACACCATGACCCGTAGAAGATAAAGCATGAGTCTACTCTTAGCTCACCTACTCGTGCACATTTTACAAGCCTCATCACTCTCTTAGTATAACGCACCGTTATAGGCCCATTCCTAGGACAGTTATTACATCTCGGCATAAATCACCACCTCATTTTATTCCATGTAGGTTTTCCATCACCACCACGTTTTGCTTTGCATAAATCTCCATCACATACACATTTTTTTGTGCCAATGTGCCCATCATATACTCATCCATTGTATGCATATAGACTTCACTCACATGTGTAACGTATATCTACTTTAGCACCACTAATTAACTAAAATTGACTAAATTAGGTAGTGTAGGGTATAGTTAATCTAAGCTATGAATAATTATAAATGAAGTAAACAAATGTAGTAAATAGTATGTTAATGATCTAAGAAAATATGTAAAATGAAATACTAAACCCTAATCTACAAGAAGGAAGAGGAAAGAACTTAGGCGATAGAAGACGTTTTTGGATAGTGTTCGGGAGTAACTAGATAAATTAGAAGCAGGAATGATTGTGTCGGGGTCCCGCAGAGGGAAGATCTAGGTGATATGTCTAGACCTGGAGAACATGGGAGAGGATTGGGTGCCCATGGGTGCTCTTAAGTAAGTAGAAAAAGTTCCCTGGTATGAGAAAAAGGCATGGAACTAGTCTTCACATGTCTTAGAGATGACTGATAACCTTCACTATCTATCGCATTAGTTTTCTTGTATTGCGTTGAATGCTCCAAATATTCCAAGAGGAAGAATAACCTAAAAATACCAAAAGGAAGTATCAAACCCTAAAAAATAAAGATCCAAATGAATGGTTGGGTGACCTCAACTACCAAAATAATGGGCTTACTAATCGAGTGATGCACTACACTTTCGATCCGGATGTAGTTGGTGAGTGTGTGTATGTTGTGCCCTAGGTTCTTTTATGCTAGATGCACTTTGTGAAGTAGCGAGCAATAGCTAAATGTAGAAAATGTAATAGAATATGTGCATGGAATAGAATAGAATCCCCCCTATGAACTATGATGCAAATGTCCTAGCTTGTGCCTTGATGATGGAGCTATGTGGATGTTAATGCAATAGATGGATGCAACTATAGATGAGTGATAGTAGTAGATGATGCTAGGTCCCTCATTATGGTCTCATAAATTTATATTTATAGGGTTCTCTTGATCTAATTTTATAATTAACCCGAAAAGGCCGACCATAAGAAAGATAAAGATGAAAAATGACTAAAAGAGGTCCAAAAAGTGGCGGGAAAGTGCAAAAAGGGTCATGGCACCCTGGTGGGACCAGGGCGCCCATGGATGCCCCATTCAAGGCTAAAATAACGTGGAATGTCAAAAATGGTTGGGCATATGGGCATAATAGGTCAAAATTTACAAAATAAAATAAACAAAATGGCCAAAGGACAAGGGTTAATTAGTACTTTCTTCACTCAAGAACCTTCTAAATAGTAGTATGAGATTGGGATAAATAAATGTCTAAAGTCAATGAATTTGTGACTACAACCACTACTAGAGCATGGTCACACACTTTCGTCACCAAAATCATCAGGTGGAGGACCTTCATCCTTTACTTTTATTATATATCTCACTCATCAATGCACACTTAGAGGGCATTGCGCTCATTTCTTCCTCCCCCCTGGCATCAACATCTTATTCTCACACACATTAGCATCGACCATTACTCGATGACACACTCTTATGCTTCGGTTCACACTTGAATGTTGAGGGAATACTATACACATGAACCTCACACACTATACAATAGACACTACACATGGCACATCTTCACATGTCTTGCACTTTTATCATCTTACATCATACATCGTACATCTATCGCTTCATACATCATACACATTCTACACATACCTCAAACATCTTACATTACATACTATACATCCTACATTATACGCTACACATTACACATCACATGACGAATTCTCATCACCACATCTACTACACATATTACACATTCTCCGATCTACTATGCACTACACTTACTACCTAATGACACACTCTAGTTTCGCGGTCTATCTTTGACTGTTGAGGGTGTACATCACAAATGGACCACATTGCTTTCCCACACTCAACCATTCCATATCTTTCCTCATGTAACATTCATAGGTTAGTGATATACACTATAGCATACAACATCACTTCTTCTTGTATTATTTAGTGATATACACTATAGGCTACATAGTCACTTCTACTTAAATCATTTAGTGATATACTATATAGGCTACATCATCACTTCCTCTAGCATCCATTAGTGATATACACCATAGGCTACATCATCACTTTTCCTAGCATCCTTTGGTTATATACACTTTAGGATAAATCATCACAAATCCTCACACTTCATTTCTAGGTCGTATATCATCACTTCACATTCATCACACCACACTACATACAAGACATATTTTGACTATTTCCGATGATGCACTCTCGTTTACAGTTCATTCTTGATTATTGAGGGGGCATAAAAAAATTAACCTCACTACATAAAATTCCATTCACTCGGGGGGCACATGGATCCTATCATTCACTATGCATTACATTCCATCCATCCACAAAATATTGCATATATTGGTTACATTTACTCTTTCTCGAATTTATTTTTACATGTTCATATTATTACACATGTTAGATAGATAGCTTGTATGTCATTATCTTTATCATACACACAAGTGCGTTCACTTGCTTTCTAGTTATGATCACAGACTCTACAGGTCCATTACATGCAACATAGATGCTTGGCACTTTTGATCCTGCAACGGTTCTTGGGGGCATCCACATTCGTACACTACAGGTGTTATTATTTCATTTTTGTTCATAACACACTACTTTATTGGTTTACACAAGCTTTGACATAAGTTTTTATCTTTCTAACATGATAACGGGTGTTTCATGTGCAACATTGTCTATGCATAGATATTTTTTCCATAATTGTTTGTTATATTGTCTATTATTGTGTGTTCTTATTTTGCGGGATTTTCCATTTATCTTGTGTGCACACTTGTATGATTTTGGCTTTGTCATCCTTGATTGTCTTGCAACATCGTGAGTGATGTCTCATGTTTGTAACCTACTCTTCACGTTCTATAGTGTCTTCTTGGGTGTTTACATTATTTTCTTACACATTATCTGTGTAGTTTACTTGTCTTCTACATGCATGTTTGTTAGTACTAACACTTGTTTATAGCCACTTTTTTTGCATGTGCCTTGGTTTCTACCAAGAACATCCCCTCCTCCCCTACAGGGAACAATTTCATTTATAACCATTGGTCCTCTTTTGGGGTTGCATCCTCCTATAGTAATGTCACATGTTCCCCCAAAGAGGGGGCATCATTTGGGTTTACACACACTACACAACACAATACTGGTATAATTTAGTTTTTAGTTTTTGTCCATGACAGTGGGTTAAACAACAAGTGGGTTCAACATAGTCTACAAAACTCCATACACAACAGTTTTATAGGGAATATTTTCCTTAGCACATGTGAGGGCACACACCTACTGCGGTGGTGCTTTATACAACAGAAGCATTAAAGGTTGGAGGACAACATCGGAAGTTTCTCCCTACACTTCTTCCATTACATTGGCCGGTCGCCAAAAAAACCAAGCAGTCTAGAGACCTCTTCAATTTTGGAAAGCGGTTATAGGTTGGAGGACAAATCAGACTTTCCTCCATACCCTTCTTCAGCCAGTGGGGTGAGATCACCCAAAAAACTCACACTTCATCAAAATGATCCTTTCTACACCCTTTTTCTCATCATGGATCAGGGTCTTCTGTATGGGAAGCAAGTAGTCAACATCACACACAATGGGTACATCACACACATCGATACTAACATGCAGTTAAATCACAAGCATTGGCATTTACACACGTGCTTCCGCCCTAGGTTCACTCTCATCACCTTTTTACACTTTTTGCATCTTTAATTTCCACGCTCCATCTTTTTATCACTCCATGCTTTTTCTAGTCCCTTGGCATGCTTTCTACATCAATCTACATGGATATCAGGTACGCATCTCTATCTAATTTATGTTATCAAGCATTTTGATCACCAACATAAAGTGGGGAAAATGTAGACACAAAATCACGCACTTTGGGTAATTATCTAGTCTCGATCACATACTATTATTTGCATAATTCCTAAGCAAGAAGAGTATTGATTAACCCATGTCTTTAGCCATCTTTCGTTGCTTTCTATTTCTACTTTCAGTTTTGCATCTTTATTGGCCCATTTTGTCTTTTCATACTTTAGTTTTTCCTTTTCTAGACTGGAGCGCCAAGCCAGGATACCAACACTAGGCACCCTCGTCCCCTCCTGGGGTGCCCATATATACTCTTTACACTTTACTCTCACTTTTGGGTCCTTTCTATTGGTTTAAACATTTTATCTTTTTGGTAGTCTACATTTTTGGGGTTAATTATGAAATTCAAGTGAAGGAATCATATAAATATAAAGTTATGTGATCATAATAAGGGACCAAGCACTAAACATCTATTATCACCACCTAAGGTTACATCCATTGAGGCATCTATAGCTACATTTGCATCTATCTAGCTCCATCACAAGGTAAAAAGTTTGGTTCATCTGCATCACACTTCATAGGAGGGGAGTCTATTATTTCCATACACACATTATTTACATTCTACATCTAGTTACTTACTCGTTACTCATGAAGTACGGATGGCATAGGAGCAACCTAGGGCACAATTCCGCACACACACACACACACACACACACACACACCTAGAACTACATTGGGTTTGAGATGTAGTGCAACGCTCAATGATAAGTCCATCAATTTGGTAGCTAAGGATAGTCCAACCCCTTTATATGCATCTTTATTTTTTAGGGTTTTGATGCTTTGTTGGGGTTTTACAGGTGATTCTTTTTTGCATGTTTACGAAGACATCAATGATCTAAGTGCGACACTCATGCGACAGAAATAGAGGTCTTGCACCATCTGACGACTATGTGAAATTGGATTCCGGACTTTCGCACGAGACCAAGGCACTCAAATTAAAGACCAAGGCACCCCAATCACTTTTTTAGGCACCCCAATCCATCCAAATCACTTGGAACTATATTTTATGGAGATCCTATGTGACAATTTCCCATTCATGTTTAGTCGGTCTCCATTGGGACACAGTCCCATGACATCTTTGAATCAACTAAGGCTCTTCCAACCCTCTTTGCACCTTATGGTTTTACATTTTTATTGATTAGTTATTTAGGTGTATTTCAATTTTTTTATTACTCATTTATTTAGTGCTACCATATAATTTAGATTAGGATCGGATGTTACATTTTAGCATTAATCAAGGTTAAGAAAAATGTATGTCTATCTCTTGATATGTTATGTAACTTTGAAGAAAGTTTTAAACGACCAACTTTTAGTAGTTGGAAAACTTTAATAGATATAAAGGATCTGAAAATCTATTTGAAATTCAATATCGATGATTATATTTGTATCATAGTTAATAGGATGGAGATTTTAATGCACACTTCCCAAAAAATGGAGATATCACAGTAGTAGATCTTGAAAAAGTACCTATAACACGTAATTTATACGAAAAGGTTAAATTTGACACGAGTAAAATTAAGAAAAAAATTAGAAACCTTATCACATGATATCAGAGAATGTTTTAAAAGGGATGACCTACTTGAGGCCATGACAGTAGTGTATCCTAATTTTTGGAATCTTGATAGAGGTAAAGAAGGCATAAGAATTTTTTTTACAAATTTATGGATGACCTTGAGGACATTATCAAGTGAAATTTTCCCCTAAACCTCCCTAAAACATGACCGAACAATAGATCTTCCGAGAGCTTTCCGACGAAATCAAGAACATGAAAACGAGTTCGGATGAAAATGATATCACATGTCAAAGATGGTTTAAAATGGGTCAAACTTGGTCAACTGGCCAATCTAGGGGTTGATACATGGTAGATGTGAAAAAATGGGCAAAATGCAAATTTTTTGTTTTGAACGCCGGTCTTCATCACTCATAAACAGATGGGTAGGCCCCGCTATTTGCTGGTTGGGGGCCCTCAGCCAAGATCGAAACACTTTTTATAAGAAGGGGTGCTTTTGCCACCTTTTCTTCATATTTACAATGGCGCAATTTTATTATATATGTCTTATAATTCCATTACATGGTGTATGTGGGATTTTTTATTGTAGGGTATTTGAATTTGTAATGTAGGGTTTATATTATGTTACATTATTTATGGACCAAGCTATATTGCATGGTTGACAAGTCGTCACACCTCTACAAGCTCTCTCTAACTGTTGATCCCATATATTGGGCTATCCACCATACTCGGGGCCAACTTGCACTTTTCCCATATAATTCAGTGGGGTGATCAACTCCCCACCGTTCGGTATCAATACACAGTAAACTTGGTGCAAGCCAACCAACCAACGAGGCCCTCCAATGGCTCGGGTGATTCAACATACCATGATCTTATAAACTCAACCGTTTAAACCAAGTGTCAACCACCTTATTGCATGACATACAATCTCACCACTATGTGGCAACATACAACTCATCCTAACTCGGGAAGTTCCAATGCAATAGTGTTACAACCCATGTAGTGAGAAAAAATGGATAATGCATGGCCACAACCACGGGTTAATAGTTCATCTTGCCTATTTTTAAACACCAAGGCAACCAAGCCCATGGCTAATGTGGGATAAGCCTCCTCACGATGGAAAATCAAATTGTCGGTGAAGGATTACGAAGGGGGATTCAAGCCCACAACCTAAAAATTGTAAAATGACCTACCCTCCATTAAGCCACGAGGGCTCGGCAAGGTATAATATGAGCTCACCAATACTTAAACAAGCTTTTGTCGAGAGATTGTGTATAGGAAGCAAAGGGGTAGTTTGTAGAAAAGGCCATTTTTTGAGTACTTAGAGTTACAATTGGACTTTGGTGTAAAAAGGAAAAGTGTTCAAAATTTAGAGAGGAACAAAATTATGTCATTTATTCTTCATGAAGTGATATATTTTTCCAAGTGTAGGTGTTTTCGACACAATTACACAAAGATTACACTATGGAGATAATGTAGAGCCACGAATTGATTCGGGAACGAGTTTCTGAAATTTTGCAAAGTTTTTGAATCAGAATTATCTCTTTAAGTAGGTGAAAATGATCTATTATTCACTTTAGAAGGTAAAAATGTACTTCAAGTGTTAATTAATAGATCGATTCACGATTAAGTGAATCCGGAGACGTAGCCCAACTGGGTGAACTCCGTTATCAATCTTGTAGATTTTATTTCGATTTATTTTTTTTTTTTTTATCGATTAAAATTCAATATAAGGAATGAACATTTGAATAAGCAAGGAAATTAACTAGAAAATCAGATTAAAGCTAAAATTGAATCCATTATCCACAACAGTGTGCACAAAGTAATTTTGGATTATAAATCCAATTGATTGCACTAAATAATCAACTCTTGATCATTTTATAATGGTTTGTAATAATCCTATTGAATCACGAAATTTGAGTTAAGTGTTGAGTATGGATCTTAATTGCTTCATAAGAAACTTGCTTTTACATGTTACTAGTTTTGACAAATGTGACTCGACATCGATCGGTATAATCGACATCGGTCGAGGACATGACCAACATCGTCAAGGCGGAGGACTAGCATCGGTCACATGTGCAACGGTGATTTTGTTCTTTAATGAGAAATAGAATAAATATCTTTCTTTAAAGATGATATATTTATTGTAAAAGCATAGTTAGTTTCCCATAATATATATATATATATATATATATATATATATATATATATGCATGTATGCATTGTATGAGGGTATGAGAGAAGAAAATAACAATTGTTTTTCATGTTAGTTTTCTTGGTGAGCAAGAAAGAGTAATGAGTGAAGGAAAACACTTTGAACATCCCGTGAGGTGTTGGAAGACAATAGATCTTCATTGTATTTCCTCTGTAAAGCAATGAATAATAATATTTTTTGTTTCTTGGTGGACGTAGCCCACACTAGGTGAACCACATTAAATCTGGTGTTATCTTTCTCTTGTTTTAGTTTATCTTCTAGTTATTTCCGCGTTTATTGCTTGTATGCTTTATCGATAATAGATATTTGTAACATTTTTATATGGTTTAACCCTAAAAACTGGTATCAAGATCTTTTTTTAGAGGTTTTGTGTGTTGACATGATTTACTCACAGAGGGTTTTCTAACTGAGTGGGAGTAGAGCAATGAAAAAAGATAGTAAATACTGAGTAGAGAAATTTGATGGTCCTAATTATCAACTATGGAAGATGCAGGTGGAGTGTTATTTGTATCAGAAAGATCTATACTTATCATTGGATGAGCATGGAAAACCGAACACCATGACTAATGAAGAATGGAAGGTTCTTGACATAAAGGCTCTGGGATCTATAAGATTGAGTCCTCGGCAAGACATCGGAGGCTTCGAATTTTACGGATGAAAAACCCACATTAGAGTTAATGAAATCTTTAGCAAATTTTTATGAAACTCATAGTGCTTCGAATAAGGTTTATTTGATGAAAAAATTGTTTAATTCTAAGATGCAAGAAGGTGGATCTGTATCTAATCATTTAAATGATTTCAGTCTATTGTAAATCAATTAAAATCAGTAGAAAATTATTTTGATGATGAAGTGAAAGAAATTTTAATCTTATTCTCTTTGCTAGATAGTTGGGATAGCTTGGTAATGGTTGTTAGTAATACAACGACTACTTCTAAAGGTTTAAAATTTGATGATGTGGATAGTGTAATCCTTAATGAGTAAATACGTAGGAAAAGCTCAGGAGAAGCATCATTTGGAAATGCTTTAAATATAGAAAGAAAAGAAATATCTAAGGAGAGATCATCAAAAGCAAGAAGAATGGGAGATCAAATTCAAGACATGGTAGATCTAGATCCAGGTATAGAGATTTACTTTGTTGGAATTGTGGAAAGAGAGGACACGTAAAGGAGTGTTGGTCCAAGGAAAACAAAGAGAATACATCAGACAAAGGTAAAGAGGAAAATGTTGCAAGTGAGGTAAAAAAATATGCCCTTATTCTCTCCTTGGATAACAAATTAGAATCTTGGGTTTTAGATTCTCGACCTTCTTTCCATGCTACCCCTAATAAGGGTTATTTTAGAAATCATGTTCAAGGTGATTTTGGACAAGTTTATGTAGGAGATGATGAGCCATGCAATATTACTGGTACAAGTGATGTTTTTCTAAAGTTACAGAATGGAAATCCATGGGTATTGAAAGATGTGAGGAATGTGCTAAGCTTCAAACAAAATCTAATATCTGCAGGGAAACTTGGTGAATCTGGATGCATGGTTACATTCACAATTTATTCTTGGAAGGTTACTAAGGGATATCTTATTGTGGCAAGAGGTAAGAATGTAGGAAATTTATATATGTCTACCTTTGTTACTGATTCCTTTTCTATGCTATCTACTACAGATTCAGATGCAACCATGTGGCATAATCAGCTAGGCCATATGAGTGAAAAAAGAATGCAGATCTTAAAGGCTAAGGGTAAGTTATCATATTTGAAATAGTTAGATCTTGAATTTTGTGAGCATTGCATATTTGGAAAGCGAAGAAGAGAGTGATATTTCTCAAGGTTGGGTCAACAAAGAAGGAGCAAAAATTGGAGCTTGTACACTCAGATGTGTGGGGACCAACTCAGGTAGCTTCTATTGGAGGATCCCAATATTATGTGACTTTCATTGATGATGCCACAATGAAGGTATGTATCTATTGTATTAAGTGTAAATCTAATGTTTTTGAAACTTTTAAAAGGTGGAAAGCCCTTGTAGAAAATGAAACAAACTTAAAATTGAAGTGCCTTAGATCTGACAATGGTGGTGAGTACTACAAAAAGGTTTTTAAAGATTATTTTTCATAGAATGGAATACGAAGAGAAAGAATGGTTCCTAGAACTCCACAGGAGAATGGAGTTGCAGAAAAAATGAATAGAACAATCATGGAACGTGCTAGAAGCATGAGGATACATGTTGGCTTGCCTTTGAAGTTCTGGGTAGAAGCGATAGATACAACTGAAGTGTACTTGATCAACCTTGGGCCTTCAACACCAATGGATGGTGGAATACCAAAAGAAACTAAGTATTGAAAAGAGGTAGATTTTTATTTTCTTAGAGTTTTTGGCTCATAGGTTTTTTTGCATGTTGATAAGGAAAATAGGAATAAGTTGGATGCTAAATATAAGAGATGTACTTTCATTGGTTATGGCTCTGGTGATTTCGGATATCGATTTTGGGATTTAGAAGATTCTAAGATTGTTAGGAGTCATGACGTTGATTGGAATGAAAAAATAATGTACAAGGATCAAGTTTTGGTGCCTAAACATGAACAGAGTTAAGGATATTTTGAAGGAAAATCAATTTTTAGACCTAAAGCAAACATCCACAGAGACACCAATGTCAGTTCTACAAAAACCAATTTTGGTCAAAGCTAACCGAGCATAGCGAGATAGGATCAAGTTCGAGAAGACAACTACAGGAACCAACGTTGGTACTCCTAGAACCGATGTCAATAAGGCAACCGCAGATTAGTTGATGAGACAGAGGAATCATGGTCGATTACTGTAAGCGTTGATCGGTTACATGTGACCAGAATCGAGTCACTACGAGAGATTGACATGAATGTGCAACAGGCACAAAATGAGCCCCAAACACCCCAAATCTCAGTAAGAAGGTCACAAAGGGTAAGTAGACCTCCAGAGATATTTTCACCTTCCTTTTCTTATTTATTATTGACTGATAGTGGTGAACCAAAAAGCTTTGAAGAAGCAATGTAGGTAGATACCCATGAGTAGTGGGAGCATGGCATGGATGAGGAGATGGACTCCTTGGAACAAAATCAGACATGGGATTTGGTCAAGTTGTCAAGAGTAAGAAAAATCTATAGAACAAATGGGTTTACAAAATCAAGGAAGAAGAGGGTGGATTGAAAAGGTACAAGGTGAGGCTTGTGGTAAAGGGATTTGCACATAAAGCAAGTATTGACTTTGATGAGATTTTTTCTCCTGTAGTTAAGATGAATTATATTTGTATTGTTCTAAGTTTGGTTGCAATAGAAGATTTGCATTTAGAATAGCTTGATATTAAGATGGCTTTTCTTCGTGGTGATTTGGTGAAAGATATTTATATGCAGCGATCGTTTGGTTATGAAGTCAAGGGTAGGGAGAAATTTGTTTACTGATTGAAAAAGATCCTATATGGGCTCAAACAAGCTCCAAGGAAATGGTATTTGAGATTTGAAAATTTTATGCATGAGCATGGTTATATGAGATGTGAATCTAACCATTGTGTTTATTTTAAGAAGCTTGAAAATGGGATCTATGTTATTTTGTTATTATATGTGGATGATATGTTGATTGCAGGATCTAGTATGTAAGACATTGGTAAACTTAAAGAAAGGTTAGCTCACACATTTGCAATGAAGGATTTGGGAGCTACAAAGAAAATCCTTGGCATGCAAATTCACCAAGACAAGAAAAACAAGAGGTTATATTTGTCTCAGGAAGCTTATATCAATAAGGTGTTGGAAAGGTTTAACATGCAAAATTCAAAACATGTTAGTACACCTATGGTTGGACACTTCAAATTGAGAAAATATCAGTGTCCTTCATCACATGAGGAGGTTGAGTACATGGCATGTGTTCCCTATGCTTCAACAAAGTAAGAAGTATTGTATATGACATGGTTTGTACTAGACCGGACATTGCACAAGCAAAGTGGGAATTGTGAGGAGTTTATGGATAATCCAGGTAAAGAACATTGGAAAGCAATCCAATGGATTCTCAGGTACTTGAGAGGGACATCCGGTATGGAGTTATGCTATGGAGGGTCTAAATTAATACAGAACTGTCATTGGTACTCGTTGATTTAGATATGGGTAGAGATTTGGATGGCAGAAGGAGCACCACTGGATATGTTTTCACAGTAGGTGAAACGACAATTAGCTAGATTTCAAGATTGCATAAGGTTGTGGCTTTGTCTACTACAGAGGTAGAGTATGTTGTAGCTACAGAATATAGCAAGGAGATGATATGGATGAGAAGGTTCATGGAAGAGTTGGGAAAGGAGCAAGAGGATTACAGATTATACAGTGATAGTCAAAGTGTGATCCATTTGGAAAAGAACTCAACATTTCATTCAAGAACAAAACATATTCAGTTGAGGTATCACTTCATACGGAAGGTGTTGGAGGATGGACAACTAAAGTTAGAGAAAATCCATATGGATGAGAACCCTGCGGACATGCTAACGAAGCCATTGGTAAGGGAGAAGTTAGAGCTTCACTCCACTTCTATTGGTCTTCAAGTTTGAGACTTGAAGAGGAAGAAATAGGCCAAGGAAAAGGAACCAAGGATGGTGATGCACAGTACAATGCAACAATTGATCTCCAAGTGGGAGATTATTGAGTATGGAGATTAATTGCTTCACAAGAAACTTGTTTTTACATGTTTCTTGGTTTTGTGGTGACCGGCATCGATCGGGGATGACAAAGATCGATCAAGGTATAACCGCATCGGTTAAGACATGACCAACATCGATCGGTATGGACCAACATCACTCACTGTGTAATGGTTCTTTTGTTCTTTAACGAGAATTATAATAAATATCTTTCTTTAAAGATGATTTATTGATTGTAAAAGCATAGCTAGTTTCCTGAATATATATATATATATATATATATATATATATATATATATATATATATATATATTGTATGAGGGTATGAGAGAAGAAAATAGCTATTGTTTTGCATGTTAGTTTTCTTGGTGAGCAAGAAAGAGTAGCTGAGTGAAGGAAAAATCTTTCAACATCATGTGAGGTGTTGGAAGATAGAAGATCTTCATTGTATTTCCTCTGTAAAGCACTGAATAATAATATTGGTCATTTCTTGGTAGACGTAGCCCACACTAGGCAAACCACATTAAATTTGGTGTTGTCTTTCTCTTGTTTTATTTTATCTTTTGGTTCTTGTATGCATTATTTGATAATAGATATGTGCAACACTATTATATGGTTTAGCCCCAACATTAAGAAGAAATGTTGATCGTTAAGAGAAAATTGGAAAAAAGGGGGTTTCAAACACCCAAAAGTGAACCCTTTAAACTCTTAACCAATTTTTAAAAATAAGAATATTAAAGTATCAGAAAAAAATTAAAATGGTACCTAGGGGGTAAAAACCATTTTTGGATCAAGTTTTGGTATTAGATCTGGTTTAGCTTGATAATTAATTTCAGTTGAATTTGATTTAATAGTGTGATTGCTTCAGTTTGTGTAGTTGGTTCAAAGTGTGATTAAATAGTACAGGTACACCATCGAAAATATGTCTAAACAGAAAAATATTGATGAGATTGAGGCTTATAATCACAAGATCTAGGAAGAGAACTCTCTCCTGAGATCAATGTATTACTCCTTAGAAGAGGAGAATGCTCGACTGAAATTGGAATTGCAAACCAAGGATGAGCTCTTGGTAAAGTTGTAGAGTGGTGAGCAGAAAAAGGAAATACCCTTAACTTTAGATGCAGAAACAATGACTAATGAATGCTCTATAAATATGTCACCACCAAATTCCTCTTCCCATTCGGATTCAGATTCAGGTAATGATGTTTTTGGTGGTTTTGAAAGGTACACTAAAGGCATTGGATCTAAATTATTAAATAAAATGGGATTTAATGGAAGTGGTCTTGGTAAGAACAACCAAGGAATATCTAACCCAATACAAGTCGAGGATCATCCTCATTATATAGGTTTGGATTTTCCTAGTGCGGGAATGGATATTGGAGAATCCTCCAAGCACGCTAAAGGAAGACGAGCTCCGAAAGTAAAGTGTGTACCCCACTAGCACAATAAAATGGAAATGGTAAGAAAAAAAATCGAAGAGGTGTTGAGATTCCACCCCCAGTTTCTTATCATAATCATAACCCTAGGAAAAATTATAAAAATTTTGAGGATCCACTCTTTCCATTTAAACAATATGGTTTTAATATACAAAAATGATGAATGTGTTTCCATGTACTTTTTTTGGACTAAGTAATCATTTTTTTCCTTTTGTTGGTTAAGAAATTCTTTCCCTACGAAGTTGTTTCTGATGAGCTCAAAGAAAAAGACCAATCTCATAGCTTTCAGGTGAGAAATGATAAAAAAAATCTTCATCCCAAAAGAAGGATAAGAGAAACTATTGCACTCATTGTCGTATGAGTGGACATATGGTTGAAAACTGCCAAAAATTCACCCAACAAGCCATCTAATGTATGGTAAGAAAAATTTGGTATACAAGGTAAAAAAATTTGTTAATCCACCAGTTAAAAATGAATCAACCTTGGATCTATCCATAGATGATTCCATTTTATTTTAATATGGAAAATGAAAACTCATGTGATTTTGATAGATTTATATTTGTATAGTTATAAATGATGAATAACATGCATTATTTTCAAAGTAGTTTTGGGATTTCATTGAATGTTAAAAGGAAAAATTCCCATATTTTCATTTGCTTTGAAATTGGAAAAATGGTGTCACCTATAGGGAAGATCTGAGGGACAAGTTAATCATACTCAGATTATACTTCTCATTTGTTAAGGATGAAAAAATCCATTTCTATTTTTAGCAACAAAGTATGCAGATTCAGTGGGCATGGGTATAATGTCTATTTTGGAAATTTACATTTCAATATCTGTTGTTGAATGTCATTGTGCAAATTTGGACACCTTTTTGGTTTTGTAATTAATATACAAACTTGTTGTGTCTACATAGGGTATTTGCACATACATGAAGACCCTTATTTTTGGGCATTTATTTGTAACTACCCTATGTGGTTACAATTGGTATGTACATTTATTGCACTAAAAAACTGGTGTGTAGATGTTTTTGGTGATCTTCTACAGTGTATAGCAGTTTCACCGTTGTGGGTATGCATACAATTTGATTCTATCCTTTTTACAATTCAGTTGTTAGGATAGATATTACATTTACAGATTCACGTGATTCAATCTTGACTATAGCTATTTTGACATGTGTTTTCTAAACATTCTAGATCGTGATATTTGTAGTGTTTAAAATTTCACAAGGACAATGGACACTAGCTATTTTGGCATGTAGTTGTCTTTTATACTAATCTATTTTTGTGGAATTGTATTTTCACCGATTGATCGTATCACGCAGTATCGGTTTGGACACTTGCTTTTTGTTGTTGAATGGGTGTTATTATCTGATCAATTATTTGTGATGGCATCACAATGGGATTTGACAGTTCACATCTGTTTGTAGAAGTTGACAAGGTCGCAGAGTATCATTTGGACACTTGCTTTCTATTGTTGAATGGGTGTTTTTATCTAATCAATTTTTTGTGACTAGCTAATCAACAATATATATTAATTTAACCCATAATGTTATTTCTGGTTCATGTATGTGATTGTGAAATGCAAGATGAGTTAGCAAATATTTGTGGGTGGAAAATAAATTTTTGTGGACAAAAATCCTTCCCATTTGGGAGGAGTGATCTAGAGGACATTCTAAAGTGCATATGTTCCCTAAACCTCCCTAAACCATGAGTGAAAGATAGACCTTCCTTATATATTTTTGATGATATCAAGAATGTGAAAAATGAGTTTGGATGCAAAATTTATCACAGTCAAAGATGGTTTTAAAATGGGTCAAACTTGGTCAATTGGACAATCTGGGGTTAACACGTGGCAAAAGTGAAAAAATGGGCAAAATGTAAAAATTGTGTTTTGAATGTCGATCTTCATCACTCATAAACAAATGGGTGGGCCCCTCTATTTACTAGTCGGGGGCCCTCATACAGATTGACACACTTTTTATAAGGAGGGGTGCCTTTTCCACCTTTTCTTCATATTTACAATGTCACAAATTTTATTATATATGCCTTATAATGCCATTACAGGATGCATGTTGGATTTTGTATTGTAGTGTATTTGAATTTATAATGCGGGGTTTATATTATACTACATTGTTTATAGAACAAGATATATTGCATGGTGGCTAACTCGCAACACCTCGTAAGATATCTCTAACCGTCGATCCCATATATCGGGATATCTACCATACTGGGCCAACTCACACTTCTCCCATACATTCGGTGGGGTGATCAACTCCCCACCATTCGGGATCAATAAATGGAAAACTCGGTGCAAGCCAACCAACCAACAAGGCCCTCCAACAACTCAAGTGATTCAACATACCACAACCTTATCAACTCGGATGTTTAAACCAAGTGTCGACCACCTCATTGCGTGGTATATCACCTTGCCACTACATGAAAACATACAACTCAGGCCCATCTCGGGGCGGCCCAATGCACCATAATCACAACCCATGTGGCGAGAAACAAAAGGGATAAGGTGTGGCCACAACCACGAGTTAATAGGCCAGCTCACCTATTTTTAAACACTAAGGCAACCACTCTCATGGCCAATGTGGGATAAGTCTCCCCACAATGTAAAACCAAACGGTCGGTGAAGGAATAGGAAGGGGGATTCAACCCCGTAACCTACGAGGTGATAAATAACCTACTCGTCCTTAAGCCACGAGGTCTCATAAAGTTATAATATGAGCTCACCAATACTCAAACAAACTTTTGCGAGAGACTATGTATAGGCAACAAAAGGGTAATTTGTAGAAAACACCATTTTGGAGCACTTAGAGTAAGAATTGGACTTTGGTGTAAAAGGAAAAGTTTTAGAATTCATAGAGGAACACAGTGATGCCATTTATTCTTTATGAAATGCTCTAGTTTTCCAGGTGTAGGTGTTTTTGACACAATTTCATGGATATCGCATTGTGGAGATACTACAAAGCCATGGATTGATTCGGGAATGATTTTTTGACATTTTTCAGAGTTTCAGAATCAAAATCATCTCTTTAAGTAGGTGACAGTGATCTATTATTCACTTTGGAAGGTAAAAATTGCACTTCAAGTGTTGATTAATATATCGATTCATGATTAAGTGAATCCGGAGACGTAGCCCAATTGGGTGAACTCCATTTTATTTTAGTTTATTTTGTTGTTTTTTTATCACATTAAAATTTAGTATAAGGAATGAACATTTGAATAAGCAAGGCAATTAATGGAAAATCCAATTGAATCCAAAAGTATCACAACAATTGGATTATAAATCAAATTGAATGCACTAAATAATCATCTTGTGATCAATTTTATAATGGTTTTTTTAATAATCCTATTGAATCATGAAAGTTGAGTTAAGAAGAAAAATTGATCGTTAAGAGAAAATTACGGTTTAAAAACACCCAAAAGTGAACCCTTCAAAATCTTGATCAATTTTTAAAAATTAGAAAAGTAAAGTATCCATTTTTTTAAAAAATGGTAGCTAGGGTGTAAAAACCATTTTGGATCAATGGAAACTCTCATTAATCATTTCAAGTAAATTTGTAGAGTTCCAAGGAGTTGAAATTAAAGGTATTCTATAGAAATAATTATCGACGTCTCATTCATCTCATTTTGTGCTAACAATGATTTCTCAATATAATTGTCTAACCGAGCCAACATAAAAAGGTGTTATTACACAACTGTGAAAAAAGTTATATCCTAGTCACATCCTATAGAAAAGTATTAGTGAATATTTCTAATTATATGAAATGTGTCAAATAATGATATTAGGTTCGAGTGGAAGATGAAAGGGTTTTTAGTGGATAAAAATTTAAAAAATTGTTTGAGATTGTATGTTTCACAATATTCTGTGGACACATTCCCATATGAAAGAACACTGGAAATATAGATTTCTCTTACGAGATATGAGAGGGCTTTTAATACAGCCACTAGAAAATAAGATATGGACACTCACACTGAATATGCCTATGGGATGTTAGATATGGGTGTGAGTAATGAAGAACAAAATAGTGAAGGTCTAGGAATGTTTCAGCTACCTGATTTTAACTAATGATTTAAGAACATTGTATTTCTACAGCTAAATTTCATATAACATTATTATGTAGTTGACATGTTGTGTTCTTTATTAAAAGACAATTTTAGTATCGTTGTTGTGTTCTTTATTGAAAGACAAATCTATGAATTATTTAATTTTTCCATTGTCTTTCCTAATGAAGTTTTGACTGTTACAACTTACTATATGAATGTTTTGACTCTTGATACTTGGATTGCATTTAGAAAATAAACAATAGTAAGACAAAAAAATTAAAAATAACCATAATTAATTATTAAAAATAGTAGAGAATTGTTTGAGCTAACTAATATAGACTAAAGATGTATGTATGGACATAATATTTCTGGAAATCAAATTTCATATCAAATCAACATAATATCATAGCATTATTTGTAGAACATACATATGAAAATTATACAAGTACAACACCATATAAATTTAAACTCTCAATATTTCATATAATGAAGAACTTAGAAGATAAAAATTAGTAGAAAAGTATATATATTTAAAGTTTGAATATTAAACTGTTTTCCAAATTACAACAAGTGTTTCAAATGAAAATTTACACAATTTCAACTTGTAGCTACTTTCTTAAGAAGTAGGTTCTTTCATTTATGTTTATGAGACCTATGTAGTTACATAAAACCTTCTTTTAAAACACCTGACTCACCTAAATCCTTCACAATTGCATTTATATTTCAAATTATTTGACATTCGAATTTGTTGCATCACCGACTAATAGTAACATTGGATCCTCTTCAGTTTTATTCTTCAACAATATTTAGGATCCATTCCATGTTCCTTTATAATCCTTCTTAAAGTATTATTTTTCTTGTTTAATGTAACAAACTTTTGCAGATCAATAGCTGCAACTAAAATTTTCCTTGCACTCTTCAAATGGACATCAAGCATTATAGCCTCATTCTTCAAATTCTGGTACTTGGACTATTTTTTTTTTTTTTTTAAAGAATTAATAAAATTAAAAATAAATTGTAAATCATATTTGAAAATTATTTAAAACTTACCAATGCCTTATCCCTTTCTGCATTTGTAATAACAACAAGGCCCTTGTCTCTTGACCACATATTATGATATGTTTGTGCTTCTGCATTCAAATTCTCTATTATGTTCAACATAATATCTAATACATCATCATCATAAGTATTAGTATAAGACATAAGTACAAAAACAACTTGATTCATCAAAATATCAAGCTTAGCTAGTTCATTTTGAACTGAAGAATATAATAAATGTCTTTGGGAGTGGTTCTTAAATCGAGAATTAATTTCTTTAATCAAATTTTTCCCTAAACTCCCACAATCTTAATACTTATATATCCTTAGATAAAATATCATTCATTGTGGCTTGACAATTTTCATCCAAAAGACTATTAAGTGAAAAACTAGTTTTTCATCATCATTCAAGGTAGTTTCTCAGAAAGTGTGTTTGAACGTTGTTCTCTCGTTGGAAAAATCTGCCTTATCCCATGAATCATATCTTGTGTATTGAAATCTCCATGGGGCTGATCCCGTTGCCACTTTCAATGCCAAGATATTCCTCATCCAAATCAATCTCATTCAAAACAGAAAATCCATGCGCACTAGTAACATTTCCCAAAGAAAATGTTGGAAACTTAGCTCCAAAATTAAGGGTTCCCCTGCTTGAAGTTGGAGCATTAAATATATATGTTTTATGTTGCCCCTTGTCTTGATATTTTGTTGTGGCGGTGGCGGTAGTGGAATATTTTTCCTCAAAGAATCATATTTTTTGAATTGGAGGAGGAGGCACTACTGCAACAATTGATTGTAGAAAACATGAGAAATTGAAACAACAAACATAAATAAGAAGGGAATAAAATAAAATTATGTATCATATATGATTTTAAAACATTACATATTGGCGGGGATTGCATCTGGGATGCAGATGGTGCTTGTTGTAGTTGTAGTTGTTGTGGTGACTAGGAGTGGGATTGGTGCTGGTATTGTTGATCTAAATGTAATTATGTAATTTATCAGTTTCTTTGTTTTAAACAAAATAATTTATAACAAACTAAAAATTAATTAAAATTAAAACATAAATGAGATACATACGTTGATGTAATGAAGATATATCTTCATCATGTGTATCATCAAATTTATATACAATTTTTGTTGGGCTAGAATGAGCCGAAGATATAAACTGAGCTATTGGAAGTTGTTTGCACAAAGGAATTTAAACAAGTTATTTATATTTAGATGAAATTATATATGTTTAACATATTGGAATATAGAAATATTACAAACTTGGTATTAGTGGCACAATGGATGTTTCAATTGGACAAGGATTTATGGAACTCCACATCCATTTCATTGGATACGAGCTTATTTGTGGAGTGGACCGAGAAGTGTCTAGGTCCTTGGTTGCGATCTTCATGAAACACTAAATGAATCTCTTGAATCTAGTGGTAAATGCCCTCTTATGGAAACCTCTTTTCTACTTACACTTGTAGCATCTACCCCTATTATCATTAAATAGTAAACTGAATATTAATTCCAAATATAATTTATAAACTATTAAGAAAATTAATGATAATGATAAAAATGCAAATAATCATAAATTTGGGAGATGGGATTGACCTCATGTTGTTCAACTATTAAAGACATAGCTGCAAGCTTGGTGTTTAGAGTGGTAGGAGGAGGGTTACAGTGTAAATTCAAAAGAGATTCATAATACAAACCAAGAATAAAATTTGTAGAATTAATAGTAACAGTCTCATTCACATTTATGTTTCTTAGGTCATTTCTTATCTAGGTGGATAAGAAAGTGCACCAATCATATTTTTGGCCACTAAGGGTGTGCATGATATATGCAAGGGCCCAAAAGGGAATATCTATATATCTACCTTGTAATATGATTCTAGCTTGGAAAACTGCACCATACCTTGTAGAAAGGGTTAGTGAAATCCTTGAGGGAATTCCCCTTTTTGAAGGATTTTGGGAACTTGTAAATGTAAGGAGACAATTTATCAATATTAAATAAGACAAAATCAAAATTCCTAAAATTAGAAAATGGTAAAACAATAATATGATGATTACTTGAAACTTAGTTACTTACCAGTAGCTGCATCAATGGATAATTGGTAATGAGACTCCAAATACTTGATATCTTCATTAGATAAAATGGCCTTCATTGTGATAGGATCCACATATTTTTGTGGTAGTGTTGTCAAATGATGAATGTCTTCAAGGGACGTTCCAAAGGATAGTGTGTGTGATGGGAGTTGAATAGAAAAAGTACAAGAGGAACTGTCATAGGTTGATAGAAGGTTGTTGAGTGTTTTGGTATCTCTAGGAAATGGGGCATATAAACTAGCCCTATGAAACTAGAGGCATCAATCCATTGCAAAAATGAATTGGAATTGATAGGATTTTGTATACTTGAGGAAACATAAGGATCTTATAAGAGAAACGACGGATTTGATCTTGAGCTTGAGCCTAAGCTTGTTCCTACACTCTCAAAATGGTATTCCTAGGCATTCCTGTTTGGACATTGGAGATAAACCTCTGTTTAGAGATCACCTAAATGCATGTTTTTGGACTACGTAGATGACCTTCTTGGTTTGGAGATGACTTGGCTCACATGTCTGGTTGTTGGAGGATGGTAGGCTTGTTTCTCATTTGTTGTAAAGTGAAAATGAATAGGCTTGATGACTTTATATAGAGAAAGCAGGAGAGCACTAGTATTTGGTAGCATGTATTATGCTATTGCACGGTAATTTTTTTGCATGCTACCTAGGTTGAAAAAAATTGAATTCTACCACCGAAACACACAAAAAACTATCGGTCGGTATCATGTAGAACGCTCCTGGTCGATAGCATGAAGGATGTAATCGCTAGTAGATACATAATTCTACCGGTCGGAGACATTACTGCATACTCTTGACTAAAAGTTTGTTTGGTATACTACCAGCCAATAACATTCAATATGTTGTTGGCCGATAGCATATAGAATTTTGTTGGTCAATAACATGCGAGAACACCACTACCCGGTAGCTTATAAATTATTGTTGGTTGTTATCATTTTGTATGTTACCATCTAGGAGCATGGTAGCATTTCGCATGCCTCTTGGTCAGTAGCATTCTACATGTTACCGGTCGGTAGCATTCTGAGATCTTGTCATTTAGTGGCATTATGTATGCTACCAAACGATAGCATTCTAGATGTTGTCAACTAGTTGCATTTCGGATGTTCTTGGATGGTAGCATACAAAATGCTATTAAGTCGGTAAAATTCTAGTAACATGTAGAATGATGATCGATCGGTAACATGTAGAATGTTACCATCGATAGCATGCAAAATTTTATTGGTCACTAGTAGCATTTTGGCTACTTTCAACAAAGATATCATACCATCTTCTATTGTTGTTACGTCATCAACCTTTCACTCGATTTTCCCAAAAAAAATTCCATCCTCATGAATTTTTTTCCTAAGATTCACCTTACATTTGAAAGTCATTTTCAAAAATTCACCAAGTATTATCTATGTTATTTTTTAGGGAGGTTCTTGAAATTTACCTTGATAAATTACCTTGTTGTCTTTATGTCAAGAGACATGAGGGAACCCCTATGGGGTTTTTAGTTTCTAACACTTGCACAAGTAACTATGAGAACTACATGAGGCTTGATCCATCAATGAGGGCATGTCTTGTAACAATTTGATTAGTTCACCATCTTAGAGTTTGACCGCCAAGGGTAGACTAACCTCACCACACACACATATTTTCTTTTGTTGGGTTTTAAATGCTCTAATTAAGGGTTCTATAGGTTTCTAGGGTTTCCAATTTGTAGCAGGTGCTTAAATGTCATCTCAAAATTATACGAGCAAGAGAGACATACAGAGAATCTCATTTATAAAAAAATGAAGCACACAAAGAGTTTTAGATATAAAATGTCAAAGGTTCTATGACAAGACAAATCTAGGTCGAGGACTACACGGTTCCAATTTCAATTGTACAGTAGTTGTACTATCTTATTCTTCTCAATTTATAGTTAAAGAATCATCAAAAAAGCATTTCCTATCTTTGATTCACATGTTTTACAATTTTTCACATCTAGATCCTCCTATTTTTCCATGCAAAATAATATAGGCCTACACACCATTTTGATCACATCAACACCTATCCAAATTAAAGTTACTTTTATTGAAAAAAACTTATGGAGAGCCTATGAAGTTGTCAAATTGTACTTGCATTGGGTCGAGAGATGGATTTAGGTCAGGACTCTCTTTCAATGACCGTAACATTTGGTGGTCTCAATCATGACCAAAAATTACATCCCCTTAGCGGAAACACGGAATTAAAAATTTGCAGCTCTTCAAAAAGGGAATTCCCTCCATTCGAAGCCTTTTACATTTCGGAGATTAGATTCACTAGTTGTAACTTAAAACCACATTCGGTCTAGTTAACTTAGACATCCTTTCTATTATCAAAGTGCGAGAGATTCTCCTTGACATTATGCTTCATAAGTTGAATTTGCGATCACCAATTTCTTGGTAGAAATATTGGAGATGGAAAATGGATACCCCCTCAAACATTACACGTTGGGTTTGCTCTACCATATTATGAGCCCCTTCTCCCTTGTCATTTGCAAGCTCAATTTTAGATGGAACCTCAATTCTTCACCTTGAACCTATCTTCTTCGCCTCGATTGGCTCTGTAATTCCTACTTAGAACCTAAAATTGAACATTTCCTTTGTTGTCTTGTGTATCTAGGCCTCCCGCTTGGAAAAAGACTAAAACACCTTAGTGTTGAAAATCCCAAATTTCCTACTTGCGCTAGCCTTGAAACCTTGAAGCATGTTTTTTGGTTTTTCCCTGGGCAGAAGTTTCCTGGAGCGAGATCCACTCATTGTTCAAGCACCATCATCCTATGCCTTTCACTTGGAAGATAGATTTTTTTGGATATTATTCTCAGTGGCCTGCTTACATTTATTTTTTGTGGCAATTTTATTAGAATTTGTCATTATTTTTCAATTATGAAAAGCTAGAAATGTGACCATCTTTAATAATGATGTTATTTCTATTCAATTCCAATGTAATGATAGAATTAATTTTGCTGCTTTTGTTTTCCTTAATATTCAAGCGCAAGACAAAAAAATGTGGCTCTTGAGTTCTAACATCTTTAGGAGTTTCTCTTACATTGGGGCGTGTCCCTTGTATAATGAGTCCAGTGCCACACGAACCATTCTAGTTGGGTTCCCCACCGACGTCTACCGAGCATCGACATAGCCACTTGAAAATTCATTATCCCTCCCGGTTAGTGGCCAATACCACACCTCTCCACCTTAGTGATAGGGGCTATGGAATTTTCTATCACCGTGGGGAAGTTTATAGTTGGTGTCTCTACTACTACTCCATCTCATTGGTCTTCTCATGTGTGATGAGCAATGGTTGTGGGCTCCCCACATCCTTGTTGGGAATTATGGTTTTCTTGCTACTCGGTACCCTCAAGATGGATGGATTGTTCAATATCATCGAATGATGAGTCCTCTGCCATTGGAGCCCTCCCTCCTCGACATGAGCCTCTTCCTCCACCAAGTGTTGCATTAGATTTTTATGATGTATTTGATGAATTAGTCTTTTGTTGATCTAGCTTTTAGCTTGATTTTTCAAGTCGTGACTCTATATTCCTACCTTTTATTGTAATCACTTTTTATAATAACATAATTATGACATCTCGAATAAAGAAATAAAAATAAAAATATGACGTGCACATCATAACTTCTATAAAATAATGAATGGGTGTCCCTTGACCAAGTTAATTTACAAATACTAAAAGCTATATTTACTATTAAGTACAAAGTCATTGTAAACTTCGTTGCAAAGACAAGCACACGAAACTTCACCCAATCGAAATCGTATAACTAGGTTAAAACCGTCCGTACAATCCTAACCCTTTTATACGGTATTGGACCTGCTTGGATTTGGCTCATGTAACCTTTTATGTGCTTCACCTACATGAAAATGAGTGTTGCTCTTTTCTTCTTCTTCGTTCTCCTTTGAAACGACTTTATAACTCTCTGCTCAAACCCTCATATTGCAAAATAGAGTTCCTACAAAACAAAGTTAGGCGGGTTGTGGGCACCCCTGTGCATCAGAAATTCCACCACTACTTTGAAGAGGGATCAAATCACACATCATTCTCCTAGCATGTGATATATACCATAGTTCAATCAAAATTTAGCAATTGTGCTTGGATAATGCTTTGACTTGAGATTTGAACTTGTTTGAATACTTGGGAAGGGTCACTTTGCATGCATGTAGAGAGAAGATGGAGACTCTGGACATAGAAGGAGACTTCAAACCTATAGAGGGTGCTACCCTAATGGATTTGCATTAGTTACTTCATTGTTTAGGGAGCAAAGAGTGCCTTTGTGCTTTCTTTAACTTGAGGAGAACATAAAGTTCTCGTGGCCTAGAATGAGGTATAATTGACTTGTTTATATAGGCTTCACGATGATTTTTACATCATGAAAGGCCAACCAAGGGGAATATTAGACCATATGAAGATGATGCAATTGAAATTTTGAGTGCACAATGTGTCATTCCAAGTCCATACAATATGGTCGGGTTATAGATTGGTATAAAATGAACTAAATTGAAGGGCTTGACCGAAAGAAAAAAACATAGTTTGGCTTTACGTGTCGAAGGATAACTATTTTTAAATGAATTTTATGTTATAAAATATTGATAATTGATGACAAATATGAGTGCAAAGATAATAATATACTCTAAGAGCTATCATAGTGTACTAAGCAAGAGTGAGCGCATGCTAGCGTACAATGTCAAGGTCATCATCGTCAAAGGATATATTTCCAAATATGAGTAACTACAACAATATGCTCTAGATTGAGTGAAGAATAAAATTTCCAATTGATCCAATTGGATCAATAAACCACTTTCTCTTACCAACAAATTTTAGGTTTGCACCAATATTCTTGTTGTTATTCATGTTCACTACTCTTCTTGTTGGGCACCCTCTAATGTTACTTATAATAAAACTACCAAGTTGCTTCAAGATTTATTACAGGACAATACCAAACACACCAATGGTTTTCATCGTGTGGCATGGGAAGTGTGTTGCATCCCTAAGGAGAAAGGTGACATGGGTATCATTGATGGTTTTAGACAAAGCCTTTCTTTATGTGTAAAATGGATTGTTGAAGTCGTGGAAAGGAAGGAGGCATGAAAAATTATATTATGAAATTGTATTTTGGCCAGTGCTTCTTACAAAAAAATGTTGGAAGGATATAGGCCTACACACCATTTTGATCACATCAGTACCTATCCAAATTAAAAGTAATTTTTTTGCTAAGAGCTTATGGAAAGCATGTGAGGTTGTCAAACCATACTTGCATTGGGTCAGAGATGGATTAAGGTTGGGACTCTCTTTCAAATACCATAAAATTTGGTGGTCTCTAATCATGACTGAAAATTGCATCCCCTTAGAAAAAACACATGGAATTAAAGCTTTGCATCTCTTCAAAAAGTGAATTACCTCCATTCGAAACCTTGTACGTTCTAGAGATTGGATACCTTGGTTGGGAATTAAAACCAAATTCACTCTAGTTAACTTAGACATCCCTTCTATTATCTAAGTGCGAGGAGATTATCCATGACATTGTGCTTCACAAGTTGGATCCGCATGATCACCAATTGCTTGGTGGAAAGATTGGAGATGGAATATGGATAACCCTATCAAACATTACACATTGGGTTAACTCTACCATATAATGAGCCCCTTCTCTCTTTCCATTTGCAAGCTCAATTCTAGATGGAACCTTAGTTCTTTACCTTCAACCTTCACGAATTGAGTTTGGAATTCCTAGTTAAAACCTAAAATTGTGCATTTCCTTTTGTGTCTTGTGTATCAAGGCCTCCTACTTGGCAAAATACTAAAACACCTTAGTGTTGACAATACCAAATGTCCACGCTTATAGTAGTCTCAAAACCTTGAAGCATGTTTTTGGTTTTTCTCCATGTGCAAATAGCACGGAACTAAATCCACTCAATGTTCAAGCCCCATCATCCCGAGCCTTTCGATTGGAAGATGGATTTGTTAGAGAGATTCTTCTCGGTGGCTTGTTTACATTTTTGTGGCAATTTTTTAGAGCTATCATTCTTTTTCAATTATGGAAAGCTATAAATACAACCATATCTAATAATGACGTTATTTTTATTCAATTCTAGTATAATGATAGAATTAATGTTGTTGTTTTTCCTTCAAATTCAAGAGTAAGCTAAGAAAGTGGCTCTTGAGTTCCAACATCATTAAGAGTTTCTCGCACACTAGGGGTGTGCCCCTTACATAATGAGTCTCGTGCCATTAGATCTGATCTTGTTGGGTTCCCCCACCGAAGGCTACCATACATCAATAAAGACGTTTGCAAAGTCTTCATCTCTCCCGGTCCATGACCGCTTTCACACCTTGCCACCTCAACGTCGGGGGGTGTGCAGTTTGCAACCACCATGGGGGAAGTTTGTACTTGTTGTCTCTACTGCTACTCCATCTCGTTGGCCTTCTCATGTGCAAGGGGTGAATGTTATGATCTCCCCACCTCCTTGTGCTGGGGAATTATGGTTTCAATTTCTACTCAGTACCCTCAGGATGGATGGATTGTTCAAGATCCTCCGAATGATGAGTCCTCTACCATTAAAGCCCTTCCTCCTCAAGATGATCCTCCTCCTCCATTAAGTGTTGCATTAGATTTTTATGTTGTATTGATGAATTATTATTTTGTTGATCCACCTTTTCGCTTGGTTTTTCAGGTCATGACTCTGTCTTCCCACCATTTATTGTAACCTCTTTTTATAGTAACATAATTGTGACAACTCAAATAAAGAAATAAAAATAAAAATGACGTGCACATCATAACTTCTATAAACTAATGAATGGGTGTCCCTCGACCAAGATCATTTAAAAATGATAAAATCTATATTTACTATTAAATATAAAGTCACTCTAAATTAAAAATAAATCGAAAAAGGCATAGATCATACCCCCACGAAAGAGTTGTATGCGAAATGAGAGCATATTCCAAATTTCCAACCATAATGCTTGAAAAATGTCACAAAGCTCATAAAATTTTGTGGACCCAACAAAATCTACCCACACCTCATAAAATAATTTCTTATTCATCTTCACCGAATTTTTGTTTTTCTATTCTTCACCCACTAATAACTCCAATTACGAAAAGGAGGAAAATAACCTAGTTGTATAGTTTCAATCAAAACTCCACTCAATAAGTACCTAATTAAGATTTTATTTGTCACCCACCCAAAATGGCACATATAAGTACAAATATTTCCATCAATGAAAGTTGGCCAATTGTCATATCAGAAATTGATGTTTCATGTGCCCATTTTTATAACAAGATGGAAGTTAGCGAGTGAACAGGTTGATCATAGACCCAACATATAGTCTAATCTTGTAAACTTCTAGGAAATAGTTTATATGGTAATGTAAAATCATATGCATAATCAAGACATGCCACATGGAAAGATTGAAGATGCTCTTGAGGGTCTCCATGGCCATCGAAGATAAGAAGCTTAGTTGAACAAAATTGGTAGGTAATGGATGAGAAGATATGGCGGGTGTAAAAATGGTTGTGAATGAGAAGTGATGAATCAAGAAATGGAGAGGAATGTGAAGTAGCTTGCTGCAACTAAATGATTTGAATTTTTAGATCTTGATATAAAGAGGGTAGGTCATGGGTGCTTGAAGAGGAATCAGGTTGTGTATTGGAGGTATTGGGATTAATGAGGGGAGCGATAGTTGTAGCAATGGAAGTAGGAATGTTAAGGGGTTGCGTGGAGGCCATGGTAGCCGAGGAGGAACCCACAAGAGGGTGAGAGGAAGCATCTCGAGCATGTTTGGAAGTGAGTAAAGCATTTAGGACATGGGGAATATGTGTGGGGTGGTCACGTAAAGCGGAACAAAAATTAGTGATCTTTTCTAGTTATTCTTGGTCAACGTTAGTGTTCTCATCATATGAATGTTCATTGTCAGAAGTTTGAATGTTTTCAAGAGAAACATTGTTTGAATTAAGTTAAGGGTTAGAAGATTCAACCATTGATTTAGGGAACTTACGGACGATGAAGGAGGAATCTTAATGTACTTAAAAGAACTAAAATGGCCACTAAGGGTGAGAGACATAAAAAAGAAAACCCTTGAAGGAAGGTGGGATTCAAATGATGGGGTTCACAAATGATTTAATGTAAATTGAATTAAATCTTATTTTCGAGTAACTATTATACCTAATGATATAAAAATGCTAATATACAATAAGACACAAGTAATAAGAAAATGATGATATGAAACCCTAAGTAAGAAGGAAAGATAGGAGGACTTAGCTTATTTATGAGTGAACAGGAAGTGATCTGGGAAGATGAAATATTGAAACAAAGCGGATGAGAGTGTCACAAAGGATGCTGAGGTTCCGAGATCAGGAACCTGTCTTAGGAAAAGAGCTCTCATGGGAGGACAAGACCACCCATGCACTATCATCTAGATTTGGGCGTTGGTGTCTATGTAGGTGCTCTGGATCTAGATTTTTCAGTGTCAGATAAGCTTCAATGTTGGTCCCTGTTTGTTGCTTTGGATTCATTTTTCGATGTACGACTATATACGTAACTTGCAATAAATAATTTCACTGCACATACCCACAAACCACATCAAACCTAAAAAGGAAAATACATAATGGGAGTTAGACTGACCTTGACGGTCACCCGAAGAGTGAACTTACAACTGAGCATTGCACTACATCTCATACTTCATGTAGTTCTTGTGTGTGTGTAGAAATGATGCCCTAGGATGCCCTTGTGCAAGTTGCACAAATGATAGCGGGATAGATCTAGAATGTAGAAGATATATAGAATGTGTGGGATGAAATAAAATAGAACTTCCCCTCCTATGTTGTGTATGCAAAAGTATGCATCCCTTGTCCCGTGTATGACTACTAGATGGATGCCTTTGATGATCATTGTGCCTTTGAATGCAAGCTTAGGTGGTAGTATGTAATTCTTAGTGTTTGGTCCCTTATTTGAAAACATAACTATGTATTTATATGATTCCCTTGTTTGAATTTCGTAATTGACAATTGAAAGGCCGACCCAAAGTGATAAAAATTAATTAAGAAGTGAAATGGGTCCAAAAGGATAAGAAAAGGATAAAGAGGGACAGGTTCGCCAAGGAGGACAAGAGCGTCTGACGCTAGTGTCCTGATTGGGCACTAGTGTCCGAGGCCATAGAAAGATAAAACATTTAAATTTCAGCAAGAGTGCAAGATGTATAAACTAATAAAAGTACATAAGACAAAGAAAAAGGCTAAAGAGAGTTGTCATTTACTTAGTTTTCTTTCTTAGGAATCATGTAAATGCTAGCATGCTTTTAGGACCTACAAAAGTACCCAAGTGCATAGATTTTATGACTACATAACCATCTGTACGGTCCTAACCCTTTTGTATGGTCTTGACCTGCTTGGATTTGGCTCATGTAACCTTTTGTGTGCTTCACCTACCTATAAATGAGTTTCGATCTTTGACAGTCTTCTTCACTCTCCTTCAGAATGGGTTTGTAACTTTGATAAAACCCTCATATTTACAGATAAAGTTCATATAACACAAAGTTAGGTGTGTTATGGGCACCACTATGCACTGCCAATGCCACCACTACTTTGAAGAGGGCTCAAATCATACATCATTCTCCTAGCATGTGATATATAACATAGTGCAATCAAAATTTGGCAATCGTGCTTGAACAATGCTTCAACTTGAGTTTCACACTTGCTTGAATACTTGGGAAGGGTCACTTTACATGCATGTAGAGATAATATGGAGACTCTTGGACCTAGAACGAGACTTCAAACCCGTAGAGGGTGCTTCCCTAATGGATTTCTAGTGGTTACTTCGTTGTTTAGGGAGCAGAGAGTGCCTTTTGTGCTTGCTTTAACTTGAGGAGAACATAAAGTGTCAGTGCCTAGAATGAGGTATAATTGACTTGCTTATATAGGCTTCGATGATTGTTATGTCATGAAAGTCGACCAAGGGGGAATATTATACCATATGAAGACGGTCAATTGAAATTATGAGTGCACAATGTGTCACCAAAATGTACAATAGGTCGAGTTGTAGATCTATATAAACCGACCCAAACTAGAGGTCTTGACCCAAAGAGAAAAAAACATAGTTTGGCTTTTTGGGTCAAAGGATAATTGTTTTAGATGCATTTTATGTTATAAAAAACTCAGGAATCTATGACAGAGATGAGTGCAAAGATAAGAACATACTCTGAGAGATATCATGGTGAACTAAGCAAGAGCAAGGAGAGTGTATTCGCGCATGCAAATGTACAATGTCAAGATCATCATTGTCAAAGGATAGATTGCCACATCTGAGTGACTACAACAAAGCCTTGTTTTATGTGCTAAATGGATTGTTGAAGTTGTGAAAAGTAAGGAGGCATGGAAAATTCTATTATGACATTGTATTTTGGCTAGTGCTCCTTACAAAAAAATGTTGGAAGAATATAGGCCTACACACCATTTTGATCACATCAACACCTATCCAAATCAAAGGTACTTTTATTACTAAGAGCTTATGGAGAGCCTATGAATTTTTCAAATTGTACTTGCGTTGGGTTGTAGATGGATTCAGGTCGAGACTCTCTTTCAACGACCATAACATTTGGTGGTCTCCAATTATGACTAAACTAAAAAAGCATCCATAGGTTTTTGTGGAAGGCCGATAGGGATTTGTAATATAGATATTACTCTTAAATTTTTGTAAAACTTAATACATTTTTTTTTGGATAATTTAATAATAATATTGATTGAGTACATATATTTATTAGAAAAATAGATTAGTTAGGATTTCTTCAATTTTATTCATTTATAGAAGAAATTTTATATCCACACCATTGAAAAACACAATACAGAAATTGTTTTTTTATGGATAATGTTATAACAATATCAATTGAATACATACATTTATAAAAATAATTTAGATTAGTTTGGATTCCATTATTTTTTGTTCGTGTTTATAAGAAATTTTATATCTCCACCATTAGAAACACAATGCAAAAATTCATGTCATGATTGAAGTGAATCATAGTGTTTAGTAGATAGATAACAAGGTAGATGTAAAGAGGACAAAATCCAATGGATTCATTTGTTCTCCTACATAGAATACATACAAAACTCAAAGAATAATAATGCTTCTAAGGACAAGCTAGATACACTCCGGTTCCAATTTCTATTTTGGATTCTATAGTCCCAAAAGACATAGGTGTGGCCATGTAATTGGGTTTGTTAATCATATCTTAGCATGAAAACCAAGTGCACAACTTAAAAATAAATATGCAAGATGCAAAAAAAAATCCAAAGAAAATATTATTCAATTGATTTTCTTCTCTCATCTGAGAACACATAGTATATAGTGTTTTACAAGAATAATCCTTACCCAAATAATAGGAAGAAAACATTAAACAAAGGAGATTAAAACATCTCCATAAATCAAGGAGTGGAGGCAATAGCTCAACAGATCTAATAAGTTATGGGAGACAAACAATACCCCACAAACTAATTAAAAAATAATTATAACCTATGCTCTTAAATGAGCTTATTAAGGTGCAAAATATCTAGTTCACAAAGACAAGTGTGAACGCGTTTACACCAACACCCTCCCATAAGCGAATGCCAGGGAGCAAAAAGAAAGGGTCCTGACTACTATGCCAAATAAGGTACCCGATACAAATAAGAGAAAAGAAGAAGGAAATAAGGGACTTCATGTTGAATTCCCCTTGAGTACAACTTCCTTGACTCCAAGATTTTCTCGTAGAAGAAGATATCGAGGAGAAGCAAGTGGTTTAGTGAAGATATCCGCTATCTGATCAGTTGTAGATACAAACTTCAAGTCAATGACATCATTCTGAATCAATTTCCTGATGAAGTGCATATGAATTTCAATGTGTTTTGTATGTTGATGTTCAATAGGATTGTGTGTAATTTGAATAGCACTTTGATTATCACACCATATGACAGAAGGATTTTCTTGTGGAAATCCAAACTCATCAAGTATTTGGCGAAGCCAAAGAACTTCCTGACCTACTTTTACCGCACCTCTGTACTCAGTTTCAATGGATGAAAAAGCAACTGCATTTTGTTTTTACATGCCCATGTTATTGGACTAGAGCCAAGGTGAAAAAGAAACTAGAAGTAGATTGTCATGTGTCTCGACAACCTCCCCAATATGAGTCTGTATAGCCTTTAATTTCACAAGATTTCTATGGTGAATAATGTATGCCAAAATTCAATTTCCCTTTTATATATCTCAAAATTCTCTTTGTGGCTTTCTAGTGACTCTCATGAGGTTCATGTGGAAAAACGAGACACAAGGTTAACAACAAAGGTGATATCGGGATGAGTATGTGTCAGATACAAAAGACTCCCAACTAATTGTCTATACAAAGAGGCATCAACAAGGTTAGACTTGCAATTAACAATCAATTCAATACCTGAATGAAATGGAGTGGGAGATGGCTTACAATCAACCATGTGGAAATTTTGCAACAAATCAGAAGCATAATTCCTCTTTCCAATAGAGATTCCTTCAGAAGACTGAGAAACCTGAAGACCAAGGAAATAGTGCAACAATCCCAAATTTTTCATGTCAAAGTTCGCACTCAATTTGTTTTGAATGTCCTGAATCATAGAAGTTGAGCTGCCAGTGAGGATGAGATCGTCAACATACAAAACCAATATTAACAATTCATCATCATGTTTCAGAACATATACAATATGATTAGTTTCACACCGATGAAAACCAATAGACAACAAAAAATCATCCATTTTCTCATACCAAGCTCGAGGAGCTTGTTTGAGACCATATAGAGAACATGAAATCTACAAACCAGTGAAGAATCCTGCACAAAACCAGGGGGTTGCTCCATATAAATTTCCTCATGGAGATCACCATGCAAAAAGGCACTCTTCACATCCATCTGATACACTGACCACCTATGAGAAGCAGCAAAGGAAAGAACAAGGTGAACATAATCCATATTTGCTACAGGAGAAAAATTCTTAGAGTAATCCACCCCTTCAACTTGAGAAAATCCCTTAGCAACAAGACAAGCCTTATACTTTTCTACAAATCCATCAGCTGCATACTTAGTCTTAAAGACCCATTTACATTTCACCACTTTCCTTCCCTTAGGAAGAGGAACCAATTCCCATGTATTATTTTTCATCAAAGAGGAGTATTCTTCTTTCATAGCTTCATCCCATTCAAAGTTTCCACAAGATTAGAAAAAGTAATAGGATCAGAGGAGATAGCTTCACTTACAAGATCCATTCCTGAAGGCATAGACTGAGTACGATGATAAACAATATCTCCTAAAGTCTCAGATCTTGTGCATCGAGGATCACTCGGATATCCTACTAAGTTACCAGCTACTTGAAGAGTAGATTGAAGCCATTTTAGATGTCATTGTGCTATAGGAGGAGGAAGAAGGAGTTGGAGGAGCATCCTCTTCTTTTGAAGCATCATAAGAATCATTCATATGCATGTCAGCCATGTTAGGCGAATGAGGTATTGGAGACAGATCGTTGATCTTCATTAGGAGTCTCAACAAAATCTATCTCATCAACACGAACATCCCTTCAAAAATGAACTTCCAGAGTAGAAGGATCCAGAAGGTGGTATGCCTTCACGTGTTCACAATGGCCAACAAAAATGAGTTCCTTACTCTTTGGTTGCATGAACTTTCTTTTTCATCAGGAACATGAGCCCAAGCTGGACTTCCAAATACTAAAAAATCAGAAACATTAGGATTTTCTCCAGACCATGCTTCCTTGGGTGTAATTCCTTGAACAACTTTATGGGGAATCTGATTTTAGATATAGTTGGTGTAATTCATGGCTTCATCCCAAAACTCAGGTGCAAGGTTCTTTGACTGAATCATGAAATTTTCCATCTCCTTAAGTTTCCTGTTTTTTTGTTCCGCAACACCATTCTGTTGAGGAGTGTAAGGCATTGTATACTGATGTATAATTCCATGGTTAGTACAAAAATCCTTAAATGCATTACTAATATACTCCCCCCCATTATCAGTGTGAAGCTTTTTGATGGAATGAGATGATTGTTTTTCAACAAAATCTTTAAATTATTTAAAACCATTGAAAACATCACTCTTATACTGAAGAAAATACAACCATGTTCTCCTCGAGAAATCATCAATAAAACTCAAAACATATTTGTAACCAGAAAAAGAACGAGAAGGAAGAGTCATCAAATCACTGTGTACTAACTCAAGAGGAGCCTTAGCTCTCTTAGCCAATCCTTTGGGAAATGGATCTTGATGTTGTTTACCTAACATACAACTTGGAAAAACACCATCAGTAGAAGAAATTTTAGGAAGTCCAGTTACCATGTTCTGAGAAGATAGTTGCTGCAGATATCTATAATTTAGATGGCCAAATCTCTCATGCCACAACTTGCTAACAGAATTTGAGTGAGCAATAAGAGAAGATCTGTAGAAGTCTCAAACTTGTTAAAGAGATATAATCTAGAATCTGTATCCATAATACATGTAGCTACAATGTCATTAGGATCATTCAATTCTCTTATTACAACTTTATCAGGTGAGAATTCAATAGTCTTTCCTTTCCTAAATTATAGATTTGATAAATGGAAGAAAAAAATTGTTAAAAATGTAGGGAACATGTAAAACATCATGCACTGAACCATTTGGCATGTTAATAATCCCTGCACCCATTACTTTTAATGAATTAGAATTTCCCACCATAATCTGAGAAACCTTGCAAGGAGAAACTGAACTTAGCAAATTCTCTGAATGTGTGATGTGATGTGTGGCACCTGAATCAAAAACCCATCTATCATCCAATGGAGTGAAGGCCGAGATGAAAGGGCTTTCCCTTTACCAGAATTGGAAGAGGTTGAAGGTGCAGGAACAAAAAGCTTATGTTGTTTCAACATCTTCTCAAGTGCTTCAATTCTCACAAAACATCGTGATTCTAGATGGTTTGTTTTGCTACAGAAAGGACAAGGTTCATACACCTTTATTTTGATATTCTTTTTCCCTTTTCCAAGACTACAAGGTTTAGGGACTTTAAAAGTTTTATCAGTGGGGTGAGTGCACGAAGTTGTGGGGCCAAAAAACGGACAAGAATCCAAAAAAAAATGCGCTCACATTTTTATTTGTTTGGCTCGGGAATCACTAAAGCATAACACGTACACATTATGCTTACTATAAAAAAAAGGCCCAAGCCTCTATCATTTTACCTCCCTCAAACACAAGTTTTAGAGCTTAACCGTGCCCTCGCATTTTTTCATTCAACTAGATCTCAAGCTCAAAGGATTGTTTGGATCTCCGGGAAGATCTGAATCGACGATGGCGTCATGGAGAAGAGGTAAGCACAATTCTTTTCTCAAAATTGCATTGAAATATGATAATTATAGATTAAAATTTGAATTGAATACATATTTTTATTATTGTTACGATTAGAGGTCGAGGGAATCAACCACAACCAAACCCTATTATTCTGTCATCCCTCGACACTCCCACAGTTGCTCAACATCCCTTGGGTAGTCAAGAAGATTTAGCAGCCCAAATAGTTGAAAACAAAATTGAAATTGAGGATTTAATCAAAACAATGAGGGATGCACAATCTACAAACCCCCACCATGCCTCTCTTGCAAACACATTGGAGGCATTACTTGTTCAAATTGATGCGCAACATGGGGAAAATTGATCGTTGGAAAACTTACAGAGAGGGTTGTAGGGTTTATTATTCCAACAAATTGTCATATGTGGATGTAAAGAAAAAGAAATTTCAAAAGAACTCATATGCGCCTTATTCATGGACCCCCGCACTAATTTTCTTTCCGTTGACATGTAAACAATTTCCCATCCATTGGTGCAATAATAATTTGATTAAAAATAATTTTGGGACCGATGGTGGATGGTGTTTGATTTTCCACCTTGTAATAACAACGAGGTGCCACTATACTTTCTGAGGAAACTCTATTGCGAGTTTATCCTCAACGAGATCCCAAATTATTTTGATTTTCGAGATTTCTAGGGCCGAGGAAAAGGATCTGCACAGGATCGACCAGGTGCACAACGTGCACCTATTCAGTAGGGTAGATTCCCCACACAGAATCCCCCTCACCCTGAGATTTTCCCTCAAGTAGTGAAGGAGACAGTAGAGATTGATACACTCCACGTGCTTCAGGGGCTATCTACGACCCTTGTTGACATACGAGGGAGATTTCTGAGCCAGATGCTCGTGGAGGTACACAGAGTATTCCCTCAGGGAGTACTAGCATGAGGCCACATCTTTGCTCGTCATGTGGTAGCATATGTTTGGGGCCCGAGGAGGATGATACTTTCATGCGTATTGATTTTGGTGCACCTGGTGCTAGGGGTGAACATGATAATGTCACTATGTCAGATGTCCTTTTGAGTGAGACATTTGGATTACATTCATCGGCGTCACCTTCAAGGTAAATTTGTTATGTTTTGTTATGTGTGTTACAAAAAGTTTGGAGTACCTGATTTACTTATATATGTTAAATTTTGAAATAATTGTATTTGTACATGTACATGCATTGATATTACACGTGCGGGAGGCGCATCTTCATCCCGACCACAGGTCGGTGAGCACCATGCATACACATACATTCACAGAGGTAATTTAGAATGTTAATTATGTAAAATTTTCACATACATGTGTGTGTGTGTGTGTGTGTGTGTGTATATATATATATATATATATATATATATATATATTAGTTTTGAAGTCAAATATATGTATGTTCTTGTATGTCCATCTAACTCACGTGATATACATGTTTGATAAAGATGTTGACTTCACTAGACACCCCACCATCTCTGTGACAAGTAGATAAAGGTGTTGCCGCTGTGATTTCATCTGCGTGCAACAACTCATTGAGGTATTCAAACAACACGTAAATTTTGTTAAATTTCTCGTGTAATTCATATTATGTTAAATTACATGTTAGTAATGTCTTTCATTGTAGAATTATTAAATTATGTTAATAATGTCCTTCATTGTGTATATGCAGGAGTTACTGCGACATGTAGTAGCCCTGTTCATTTGATTCACAGGCGTGGCGGGGTAAAAACAATAGTTCTATATTGATAAAATTAGTTAAAATATTGTCATTATGTAGATACATGTACTTAGCTCTATTTTCACTAATTCTGATGTTAGATTTTTGATCTTATGTGTATGTAGGGAACTTCAACCCCCTCCATTTTGACTTCGAGGGCACGGACTCCTCCATCTCGTCGTCTTGTACCCCGTTACATACTTGCAAGAGCTCCCGATGACTCATTTGAGTGTGAGATGCAAATTTGGCGTGATCGACAACTTGCGGTAAGTTTGTGTATTTATGTAAATACTTTCATTCTAGCATGGTCTTAAATACATGTTGAAAACATATATAAATTAAGTTTTGACAAAAAAACATTGTTTGCATTTACAGGCTCATCTACAGGTGAGTATTCAGTGGAAGAGGACTTGAAGCATGGGCTCGGATGATCCAAAGTCATCTCATGGATCTCCATCTTCGTCTAAGGGAGGGCCTTCTTCGAGCAAGGCCAAGAGAGGGATAGATTTTGATGAGTAGGAAATATATATGTCTTACATGACATTGTTTTTGTATGCCTATGTGCATGGCATTGTATGTACGCCTATATGGCATTTGAACTTGATGGTATATGACCTATTTGGGAATTTTTGTATTTATTATGCACATTAAAATACTATTTGGAACTTGATAATTTTGTATGAGACCTTACATTTCTGAGATTATTTTCGCATGAATCTAATATGATGTGCACTTGACAATATTTAAGACATTATGGATTATTTTTCATTTATTGGTGATGTACATGTACTAGCATTTTCAATGTATAATATGCATCAAACTTTGGAAATCAATATTTATATAATGTATGTATATAAAGAGTTACCTAATCTGAGTAATTATTCATTCAATTTATCAATGTGTATATGTGTATTTACCTTACTTGTGCTTCTTCTTGCTCATGGTCTCTTTGTCTTGGTTTCCTATCTTATCATGCACTTCTTACATTCTTCTATGCTTGTGTAGTCTTCTCCCTGTTAAAACACACCCGATAGTCATCACAATTTGATGCCTTTCATCTGTTGATATTTTGAGAATGTCTCTCCATATACATTACTCAATGCTTGAGAATGTCTCCAGATGCAATGACATTCTGATTCAGACACTCAATGATTCTTGATTGTCTAATCCTATCCAATTCATGTTATTACCTTTAAATATGTAGGCATTTCAAGTTATTTGGAAATCACATCACACCCTTCACTAGGCTTGATGACTACCCCTATCCTTTTAAGGCACTTTTGAAAGCATCCATGGGTTTATCATAACATAAATTATCAATGAATGGAAGGTCACTAAGCCGTAGGCTAGATGACTCCCATCAGAACTAAACAAGAAATATTTACTAGGTGATTGATAACTCCCGTGTGTTCTTAGACATACCCCTATCAAATTCATTCTTAAGCCAATCTAGTCATTCAGGGCTCTTAAGCGACTACGCCTCGGACGAGGTAGCCCGAAAGCACGGGGAGCGTAGGGAACCAAAACAAATGCTCCACTAGCATTCACTTAGCCACCCCGATGTGTTCATGTAGTTGGTTTGGTCCGACGAGCTTTTGTTTGCAAACTAAACATATTCGACAAGCCCCTACACTTGACTTTGCACTATTTTGCACGCGTTTGCAAACAATAGCACAATGAGAGAACCGGATGGAGAAGGAGAAAAATGAGAGGATTTTGTAGAGGGCCTCGACATGGAGGTCTCGGATCGATGAGAGATGTCTCTAGGTGCCACATGGAGTCGAGAAATCACCCGTCGAAGATATGGCGTGTTTGGGCCTCAGGGCTCTTAAGCGACTACGCCCGGATGAGGTATCCCGAAAGCACGGGGAGCATAGGGAACCAAAATGAAGCCTCCATAGCATTCACCTAGCCACCCCAGATGTGTTGGCGTAGTTGGTTTGGTCCCACGAGCTTCCGTTTGCAAACTACTGATGTCTAGCAGCCCTACTGCTGACTCGACTCACTGCATTTATTTGCGCGTTTGCAAACAATAGCACAAGTGAGAGAACCAGATGGAGATGAGAGAAAACCATGAGAGAGATTTTTAGAGGGCCTGACATGGAGGTCTCTCGGATCGACGAGACATCTCTAGGTGCCACGGAGTCGAGAAATCACCCGTCGAAGATATGGCGTGTTTGGGCCTCAGGGCTCTTAAGGGACTACGCCGGACGAGGGTAGCCCAAAAGCACGGGGAGCGTAGGGAACCAAAAAAAAGCCTCCACTAGCATTCACTAGGCCACCTTGATGTGTTGGCGTAGTTGGTTGGTCCCATGAGCTTCCGTTTGCAAACTACAGATCTTTGGCAGCCCTACACTGACTCAAACTGCACTATTTCATGTGTTTGCAAACAATATAACAATGAGAGAACCAGATGGAGATGGAGAAAACCATGAGAGGATTTTGTAGGGCCTTGACATGGAGGTCTTGGATCTGATGAGACATCTCTAGGTGCCACGGAGTCGAGAAATCACCCATCGAAGATATGGCATGTTTGGGCCTCAGGGCTCTTAAGGACTACGCCCGGATGAGGTAGCCCAAAAGCACGGGGAGCGTAGGAACCAAAAAAAGCCTCCAATAGCATTCACCAGGCCACCTTGACATGTTGGCGTAGTTGGTTTGGTCCCATGAGCTTCCGTTTGCAAACTACTGACATTTGTGACCCCTACGTTGACTCAATTTGCACTATTTTACGCGTTTGCAAACAATAGCACAATGAGAGAATCGGATGGAGATGGAGAAAACCGTGAGAGGATTTTGTTAGAGGGCCCCTGACATGGAGGTCTTGGATCTGATGAGACATCTCTAGGTGCCATGGAGTCGAGAAATCACCCGTCGAAGATATGGCGTGTTTGGGCCTCAGGGCTCTTAAGCGACTACGCTCGGACAGGGGTAGCCCAAAAGCACGAGGAGCATAGGGAACCAAAAAAAGCCTCACTAGCATTCACTAGGCCACCCCGATATGTTGGTGTAGTTGGTTTGGTCCCATGAACTTCCGTTTGCAAACTACAACCTCTGACAACCCTACACTGACTCAGACTGCACTATTTCACGTGTTTGTAAACAATAGCACAACGAGAGAGAACTAGATGGAGATGGAGAAAACCATGAGAGGATTTTGTAGAGGCCCAGACATGGAGTCTTGGATCGATGAGATGTATCTAGGTGCCATGGAGTCCGAGAAATCACCCGTCAAAGATATGGCATGTTTGGGCCTCAGGGCTCTTAAGTGACTATGTCCGGACGGGGTAACCCGAAAGCACAGGTGGAGGAAACCACCAATGTTCAATGATTTTGCCACATGATGCAACTATGTAGACTATGAACTTAGTTTTTTTGGGAGACCACCAATGTTCCAACTTGTTCATTTTGAAAAAGAATGAATATCTTTAATCAAACAAAGAATGAAGAGCCTGAATTTTTTTGGACATTACAAAAGGTTGTTTATGCCCAAAAAGAAGTCGAAGGCCATATAAATATTCAGTCTTCAACTTTAGATGACAATGAACATCGTGAAGAAAAAAATTAGGTGAAGATGTCACTATGATTCAAGAAGAAATACCTCTGAAAGTCATAAAGAGTCAATTTGATTACCCAAAAACATATGGAAGAACTTAAAGAGAAGATACGAGCGGAAGAAAAGGAAAAATGGGAAGCGTGGAAGGATCATAACTTAACTAGAATGGAAGATCTATGTGATGTTGTCGATAGAATCATGGATAATCTTAAGGACAACATGCCAAGTTGATTATTTTTATTAATCCCAAGCTTTGCTTCAACTTCACAAATCAAACATGGTAGTTCCAAAAGCACATATACTTTTGGAGAAAGAAAAACTGCAATGAAGTATTGATAATTGAGCCTGAAACTCGTTTAGAATTGTAATTTATTTTTGATTAAGAGCATTACACATATTTCTTTTTTTTGAAGGTAGAAATTCATTTTATATGTGAGAAATAGAATGTTGATTTAGTCTATTACTCTAACTATTTAGGTTAGATTTATGTAGTCTACAAAATCTCTCGTGGTTTTCTCTATCTCCATTTCGGTTCTCTCGATGTCTATTGTTTTAAACTTGCGAAATAGTGCGGTTTGAGTTAGTGTAGGGTTGTCGAGAGAGCTTTGTAGTTTGCAAACGGAAGCTTGTGGGACTGAACCAACTATGCCAAAATGTCGAGGTGGCTTGGTGAACACTAGTGGAGCATTTGTTTTGGTTCCCTACGCTCCCCGTGCTTTTGGGCTACTTCGTCCGGGCGTAGTCCCTTAAGATCCTTGAGGCCCAAACACACCATATCTTTTACGGGTGATTTCTCGGACTCCGTGGCACCTAGAGATGTCTTGTTAGATCCGAGACCTCCATGTTGGGGCCCTCTACGAAATTCTCTCATGGTTTTCTCTGTCTCCATCTGGTTCTCTCGTTGTGCTATTGTTTGTAAACACGTGAAATAGTGTAGTCTGAGTCAGTGTAGGGCTGCCAGAGGCTATAGTTTGCAAACGGAAGCTCGTGGGACCAAACCAACTACGCCAACACATCGAGGTGGCCTGGTGAATGCTAGTGGAGGCTTAGTTTTGGTTCCCTACGCTCCCCGTGCTTTCGGGCTACCCCGTCCAGGCGTAGTCGCTTAAGAGCCCTAAGGCCCAATCACACCATATCTTCGATGGGTGATTTCTCGGACTCCGTGGCACCTAGAGATGTCTCGTCAGATCTAATACCTCAAGATTTAGGCCCTCTCTACAAAATACTCTCATGGTTTTCTCCATCTCCATCCGGTTCTCTCGATGTGTTATTGTTTTGCAAAACGTGCGTGAAATAGTGCGTTTGAGTCGAGTGTAGGCTGCCAAAGGTTGTGTAGTTTGCAAATGGAAGCTCATGGGACCGAACCAACTACGTCCAACACGTCGAGGTGGCCTAGTGAACACTAGTGGAGGATTTTTTTGGTTCCCTATGCTCCCCGTGCTTTCGGGCTACCTCGTCGGGCGTAGTCACTTAAGAGCCCTGAGGCCCAAACAAGCCATATCTTGACGGGTGATTTCTCGGACTCCGTGGCACCTAGAGACGTCTTGTCAGATCCGAGACCTCCATGTCAGGGCCCTCTATGAAATCCTCTCATGGTTTTCTTCCATCTCCATCTGGTTCTCTCTTTGTCTTTATTGTTTGTGAAACGCGAAAAATAGTGTAGTTTGAGTCGAGTGTAAAGGCCGAGAGGCATTTGTAGTTTGCAAACGAAAGCTCGTGGGACCAAAACAACTATGCCAACACGTCGGGGTGGCTGGTGAACACTATTGGAGCATTATTTTTGGTTCCCTATGCTCCCCGTGCTTTCGGGCTACCTACCATCGGGCGTAGTCGCTTAAGAGCCCTGAGGCCCAAACATGCCATATCTTGACGGGTGATTTCTCGGACTCGTGGCACCTAGATGACATCTCATCGTTAGATCTAAGACCTCATGTGTGGGGCCCCTCTACGAAATTATCTTATAGTTTTCTCCATCTCCATCCGGTTCTCTCGTTGTGCTATTGTTTGTAAACGTGTGAAATAGTGCGAGTTGTTGAGTCGAGTGTAGAGGCTTAGGAGAGGTTGTAGTTTGCAAATGGAAGCTCGTGGGACCAAACCAACTATGCCAACACACATGGGGTGGCTGGTGAATGCTAGTGGAGCATTCATTTTGGTTCCCTATGCTCCCGTGCTTTCGGGCTACCTCGTCCGGGCGTAGTCGCTTAAGAGCCTTGAGGCCCAAACACGCCATATCTTCGATGGGTGATTTCTCGGACTCCGTGGCACCTAGAGATGTCTCGTTAGATCGAGACCTCCATGTTGGGCCCTCTATAAAATCCTCTTCAGTTTTCTCCATCTCCATCTGGTTCTCTCGTTGTGTTATTGTTTGCAAACACGTGAAATAGTGTAGTTTGAGTCAGTGTAGGGTTTCAGTAGAAGTTGTAGTTTGCAAACGGAAGCTCATGGGACCAAACCAACTACGCCAACACATGGGGGGTGGCTAGGTGAATGCTAGTGGAGGATTCGTTTTGGTTCCCTACGCTCCCGTGCTTTCGGGCTACCCCATCCAGGCGTAGTCCCTTAAGAGCCTTGAGGCCCAAACATGCCATATCTTGACGGGTGATTTCTCGGACTCCATGGCACCTAGAGACATCTTGTAGATCTGAGACCTCCATGTTGGGGACCTCTATGAAATCCTCTCATGGTTTTCTCCATCTCCATCTGGTTCTCTCTCGTTGTGATATTGTTTGCAAAAACGCGTGAAATAGTGAAGTCTTAGTCGGTGTAGGGTTGTCGAGAGGTTGTAGTTTGCAAACGGAAGCTCGTGGGACCGATGTTTACAAACATGTAAAATAGTGAAGTCTTAGTCGGTGTAGGGTTGTCATCGGAGGTTGTAGTTTGCAAATGGAAGCTTGTGGGACCAAACCAACTACACCAACACGTCGGGAGTGGCAAGTGAATGAACACTAGTGGAGGATTTTTTTGGTTCCCTATGCTCCCCGTGCTTTGGGCTACATGTCAGGCGTAGTCCCTTAAGAGCCCTGAGGCCAAACACGCCATATCTTCGACGGGTGATTTCTCGGACTCCGTGGCACCTAGAGATGTCTCGTTAGATCTGAGACCTCCCATTGGGCCCTCTATGAAATCCTCTCATGGTTTTCTCCATCTCCATCTGGTTCTCTTTGTGCTATTGTTTGTAAACATGCGTGAAATAGTGCGATCTGAGTCGAGTGTAGAGGCTGCGAGAGAGATTTGTAGTTTGCAAACGGAAGCTCGTGGGACCGAACCAACTACGCCAACACATCGGGGTGGCTAGTGAACACTAGTGGAGGCTTCGTTTTGGTTCCCTACACTCTTCGTGCTTTCGGGCTACCCGTCAGGCGTAGTCCTTAAGAGCCCTGAGGCCCAAACACACCATATCTTTTGTGGTGATTTCTCGGACTCCGTGGCACCTAGAGACGTCTTGTCAAATCCGAGACCTCCACATTGGGGCCCTCTAGAAAATCCTCTCGTGATTTTCTCTCATCTCCATTCAGATTGAGTTAGTGTAAGGTTGTCCATTGCCAATCACCTGAATAATATAGGTGGTTCATATAATATAGGTGGTGAAATGAGAATTTTAATAAGATATTTTTACAATATAGGTGGTGAAATGAGAATTTCTATTTTTTGTTCCTTTCTAATATTTAATTTCTCTTAGCTTCACTTGGCTTGAGAATAATAAATTCTCTACTGATAGTGCCAACCACGTGAAGGTGGAAGCATTTTTTGGCACCACTAACCTACATAAACATGTTAGTAAGCAATTAAATAGAATTTTAAATCATACAAAATTTAAACAAAATCATTTAAGTAAATATTCAAATTAAATTCATGAAGAACATACCTTTGCAAATTCAATCCAATGAACCGTGAGGATCAACTCTATTCTTGACATTAGAAAGAATTGCTTCATGATCTGATTCACGAACCTTCCAGGATTTTTGTTTGATGGCCGACCTCGATATTTGATCAATTTAATATTTGTTGCAAGGACCAAATGTGAATAGTGAAGTATCTTCGATGTACTTCATAGTCTTCAAACAACCAAATGTTTGATTTTTGATAGGATATCGTGAAGCCAAGTTCGGTGACTACCAGCTTGATCTAGTGGGATACTCAAGGTCTTCACCATCAATGATTGTGGAAGTCAAATTTTTTTCCCCTCTACACAACGAGATAAGAAGTAGTTTGTTCCCTCTTCGTTAAATTCCATGCAATAACTGCAAAACGTGCCCTATGTATCACAAAGTAAAATTGTTTAGTCAATTTATAAATACATTAAGAGTTGACCATTTAATAATTTATAAATCTAAAACATGGCATGTACATATATGTATGTACCTTGTTGCACTAAATCAGAGACTTGGTCAAAGTCAGGTGATGTTGTCATTTGATCTGAAGACCCTACAAGTTGTAATGCTCATGGAACTTGATGTGTGTCGAGTGGAATTAGAGGTCTACAAGTCCATTCATCCACCCACTGTTGTGACTCACATTCATTCCATGCAAAATCAATGCATGATATACAAAAACATGTCATGCACCTAGTATAAATAGTCCAAGCATTTGCATCTGAACTACGGAATGAGTGCATATCACTTGATCCTGTAACTGTCATACAATCTTCAAAGTTTGCCAGATGTTGTTGCTCTATCAACCAAAAATATCTATGAACCGTTGATCTCTCTTGAGATTCATGGCCCATATTCTTAACACACCAATCAACAATGTTTTTGCATCTGTAAATTTAGCACCATCCTTGAACTTTAACTCTTCTCTTGCAAGTGCTCTTTTCACACATGCTCCTGCACCATCATGCTCTCCTTTTCCATGCCCTGCCTCAGTAAAACTCCAGATATATGTTGTACATTTGTTTCTTTGTGCATCTTGCTTAGCCAATAAAACATCTATGCATTCTTGAATTGTGATGTGCAATTTTTTGACCAAATGTAATGTTGATCGAAACTAATGTTCCTCTCATTCAAGTTCACATAAAACACTGGAAACACCCTTGTACATATTCTATAGAATGTGTCGATCATCATTGATGTAGAAATGATACTCTCTTAATATTTTTGATCTTGCTCAGTGCTTTCAGGAGAGTGCATGAATGTTATATGCACGAAAATAGAAACTTGCACTGAGTTATAATATTGAGATTGAACCTCCATTTGTGGCTGCAATGTGTAATTCTCTATGAAGTCAACTCTTTGAAACAATAGTACTAAGTGGGAATGTGTCCTTTCTTAACTTGAATTGTTCATCCAACCATCGAGCTCTATGTGTGTGCCTTGCATACTCATAAAAAAATTTCTCTCTAAATTTGACCATATATTCTGATACAGGTAATTGTTTTCTAACAAGCTCACACCTCTTAGATTCTTTTCCATCTTTTAATTGATATGCCATCGATTTATATTTGGTGAAATCAACCAATTCTTTTCCTATTGAATATGTACTCTCCTCGTGGATACAACTTTTCAGATTTGGCAAGCCACCACATACATTGCACGTTCCATCCAAACATGCTTTGTTATAAAAAAATTGTCTTGTTGATTTTTCACAAAATATTGTCGGAATAAATTCCCTTGAAGATTTTTGTGGGACATTTATTCCACACTCCTGCAACATGATGTCAGTATGCAAAACACTACGTATTTGACAAAAAACATCATAATGCATTGAAAATTCAACATGATGCCTGCAACAACAAGTGGTACGTGAGTGATTGATTTTCACATAAAAGGGTTTGCTCATTTCAAAGAATCTTTGGCTAATGTTAATTTGTGGATTTTCATTTTTAAACTTAGAGAACAATTCTGTTTGAGTCATATCTAAGAAATGTTTTGCACACGATTCACGATTACGAGAACCTATTCTTCTTTTTACTGTATCTCTTCTATTCGGTGACACCCTTGTGTTCTCATTCCAAAATTTTACAATTAATTCTTTTAGAATATCAGATGTATTCTTGTCTTTTCGTGGAAGTCTGCTAGAGAAAGCCCAATAGTTAGTGTTATTGACTAACTCAAGACGTTTACGTCTCTCTATTGCTTTCATTAGTGTTTTTTATTTAGCTTCAAAGCACTTGCTTGTTTTTCTAATCAAGCGTTTATTAATTGTTTTATCACTTACTATACAATTAGTTAGTGCACGTCGTGTAGCATTACTATCTTTGGTGCGTCTTTTGCCACCTACAGTTTGGTATGCTTTATGTATGTTTTCAACAATTGACGCATTTTGATCAACAACATTAGATGTTCTTAACCCCATGGTCTTCATTATAGGTCTCATCTTAATTAATTTCATCAATGAAACAAATAATTGACATCTTTGTGTGTCATTTAAATTCTCAAAGTAATTATCCCAAATTCCACTAGCTTTTCTTCTCGCATTTCTTTCAGACATTTTGTTAGGCATTGGTTTTATAATGTTTTCATCAATTTCAATTAAGTGAATTGGTTTTTTCTTCATGAAATGGAAGGAGGTGTTCTTAGAGGTGAAGATTCATTTACAAGGTTACTTTCTTCATTCAGTGTTTTCATACAAATTTTGGGGTTAACATTTGGATTCTCAAGTAAGGGTTCAACAATTGGATTCATATCAATTTCTTCATCCATACCAACATTATCATTCAATTCAATATCATTATTCATTGCAAAATCATTATTCTCTACATTTTCATTATGTATTTCATCCCAATTTTCTAATACATTAGCTACATTTGATATAGCGGATGTACCTTGCCCTGCTCGAAGTTTTTGCATTCTCTTCAATTTCTTTATTCTCTTCTCTTCCAATTGCTCCAGTGTCTTATTCTTGACTTTCCTCTTGTCCTTAGCTCGACGTTTATCACCCATGATTAGAAAAAATCAACTAGTGGGGTAGGGGACAAAATGAAATACTAAAAAATGTGCAAGAATGTAGAGAAAATTGTAGACAAAACAGAATGTTTGCAGAATTCCCGTGAAAGAGATGAAAGGGACACGTTGGGGGCCACAATATAAAAAAAAAAAAAAAAACGCGTACGCATTTTTTCATTTTCTCTTTTCCCAAGCCATGCCTCAAGGCTTGGGATCGGTTTGGATCCCCAAGCCTGAGGCATGGACTTGCACAAACATAGCAAACAACGAGTTTTTACAAGAAAATGTAAAAATGACACTTCCTCTATGATAAATCAAAATAAAACAATCGATCCATTTTAAAAAAATTATACCACGACGTAGAGCAAAGTCTCTTCTTTCTAAAAATATAATTTTTCAAATTTTTTTGACTAATATAAGGTTTCCATATTATTTATTTTCTAACTATGCCTTTTTATAGCTATTTTTGAAGTGTAAATATGTCTATCTTTCATGGTGTATCTTTTTTTTGGGTGATCGAAATTAAAAAAATTATACTAGCCCAAACTAGGCATAATTCTATACATATTCAAAAAAAAATCTAATTTTTGATATTTTTTGAGGTAGTTAGGGGGCACGGTCGGAGCTCCATTATTTTTCAAAACATAAAATTTTTGTACTAGAAAAATCATAAATAAAAAAATATTCTCTAAAAAAACTTTTAAAAAAATGGAGCCCAAACTAGATGCTCCTAGCTATCTTTCTACCAAAGGGTTTTCAAAAATACTAAATGGTGCTCAAAAAATGGTGGGGGCATGAAAGTCACTCTATTATGTTTTTTAACAAAAATAGGAGCATATGTTGGTATTTTAGTTGTTTGACCCACTTAAACTTATCTATTTTCAATAAAATTTAGTAGCTTAGAAATAGAAAATTTAGTAGCTTAGAAACTAGACTCAAAATTCTACGATTCATATTTCTACAACATCTCTTTAGGAGATTTGGCAAGCTAAAATATGAAAGCGAAGGTTGTCTGTATATTGAACGAAATAAGTCCCAAGGCCTCATCTTGCTTGCACGCGTAACCATACTTATCCTTCTCACTGGTAAAGGCAGACACTGAATCTTGAAAAATGCGCCACAGACCACGATATTTGAGTAGTTGTTCCATTTTCAGCTTCCAAACATGATAGTTGGATGAATTTAATGGTTCAAATAATCGTAGATCCATGATGTTTGCGGGCACAGACGTAGAAGGCAGACTTCTTGACATGGCAAAAATGACCAATTCTCCCCAAAAATGGTACTTCCTTGGATGGTACTAAAAATTGAACCAATGGAACGAGATCAAAAAAACATGCACTTTTACAAAAATGGTACTCAATTTCGAGTTACCTAGAAAAAGTTATTAAGCTTTCAAATTCCGTAAAATAGGCCAATTTTAATTTAAAAGGACCCACTGATTAAAAAATCAGATCAATCAAAGGCAAAGGTGGTCGTGTGACCACTCGTTGGAATTGGGAGAAGATGTAGATTATGACTATACCTTCCGTTTATAAACAACCCTCCAAGATATATTAATGATTTTTTTTTTGAAAAGAAAATAATCACCTTTTAAAAAATAACTCAGAGAGCTATGAATCCAGCTGTGTAAAGAACTCAATGAGTTGTTGAAATGGCGAGTTAAAAGCTTGTGGCTATTTGAACCCACGGCCTCCTTCCTTCAAGCAACGAGCTTACCAAACTTTGCAAAGGAGCTTAGAACAAAAAATCCACACAGCAAATACACCGCCACCAGGTTGCGGTAGAGCAAGAATGCAGGGTAGTTGAACTTCACCCGAACACATTTGAATGCCAAACCAACACCGATCAATGCACCAGAGAAAATAAAAGAGAGGTGAGCCTCACAGTCCAATGTCAAACAAAAAATGTGGCAATTGTTCCCAAAACGACGTGAACTTCAGCAAAGAGGTAGAGAGGCCAAACCTCAATCAATCAAGTCACATTCAGATTGCCCAATCCCGCAAAAAAATGCGGGGAAGGAGTAAACCAAAAAAAAAAATCGAACGTGATCTTAGTGGATAGAAGAAATAAATGACCCACGGGAGCGAGTGATCCACGTAGAAGCAAAAAACAACAAAGATGCCACACAAAATAGAGAAGTCGATCCTCAATGGCATGAAGTCAACCCAAAAACGTGGAAAGTTGATTGCAACATGCCGAGATTTGGCCGAGGAGAATAAAAATGTGGAGAGAATGCCACAGGTTGTTGGTCACTAACAACAACCAAACGAATATCTTCAATCTCCAACAAAATTAAAAAATAATAGCTCTCATATTCCTGCAACAAAATTGCATATTCAAGATTGAGACTGAGAAAACATGCAACAATTGTCCGGCTCTAAATCGCTTGTCTTCTCTCATCCGAGAACACATAATATATAATGTATTACAAGACTAATCCTTACCCAAATAATAGGAAGGAAACACTAAACAAAGGAGATTAAAACATCTCCATAAATCAAGGAGTGGAGGCAATAGCTCAACAAGGCCAATAAGTTATGGGAGACAAACAATATCCCACAAACTAATTAAAAAATAATTATAACCTATGCTCTTAAATGAGTTTATTAAGGTGCAAAATATCTATTTCACAAAGAAAGAGTGAACGCGTTTACACCAACAACACAATGCAAAAATTCATGTCATGATTCAAGTGAATCATAGTGTTCATTAGATAGATAACAACACAGATGTAAAGAGGACAAAATCTAGTGGATTCATTTGTTCTCCTACATAGAATACCTACAAAACTCAAAGAATAACAATGCTTCTAAGGACAAGCTGGATACACTTCGGTGCCAATTTCTATTTTGGATTTTATAGTCCCAAAAGACATGGGTGTGACCATGTAATTATAAATCAAGAAGATAGGTTCCATCATACTGTAACTTGTGCAAAATAAAGAATAAATTCATATTTATAGTGTTCAAAACATTTAAAATAGGATGAGCGGTAGCTTCCATAACTTGAGCTTGGTGGAGGACATGAGTTGAAGAAGAGGGAGGTTGAACGAGTGGGAGGAGATGTTTATAGTTGACACCATCAATACAAATAAACGCCTGCCACATGTTCAAACTCCCATAAACCTTCCTGTTATTATTACTGTTGTCGTTGTTGGTGGAGTTGTTATCCATTGTTTCTTCAAATGAAAAGCTACAAACATCTATAAAGTCTATAATTCGACGGATTCTTGTGGTGATGTTATCTGACACCTTCAAGAACCAGTTATTCTTTGTCTCGATTATTTTAACCATAAACTCTTCTTCATCGACGACAATTTCCTCCCTACCAAAGCATATTTCTTAGGTCATTACATCGAATGCAACCACTTTAAACTGCATTACCATCGGAATAATTTCATCACTTTGTTAATCCTAACGAAGCCAATGCGCTTTGAATGCTCAGTCAACACACGCCAACCTCTTTAACGCCTCTGGGTCTATTATATCTCCTACAACAATTGCCATGCCTTTGGCTCTATTGTGATGGAAATTTGAAGCCATCAAGAGAAGGTGAATGAGTTCCTCACGCTAAGAATTCATTTGTCGTATTGTTCGGCTTGCATATAACACATGTCTTGCGAGGGCTTGACTTCCATATATGTGGCAACAAATTATGGTCCTAGGCATTGTGATTAATTTCATAACTTAAAGTATGTTTCATTGCATTCTCAACAATTGAATTACAACTATGAATGAAATGATTTAAAACTATCTTCTTTTTAACTCTTCCAATGATGTACAAGTCTTTAATCACTGTCTAGAAAATCTTTGGTTATCAAGAAAACCTTGACCCAATTTTAAGGTCTTTTATTTTCAAGCCCTTACTAAAAACAAGCTTAAACAACCACCCATTCACCGTGAAATTAAATACCAAAACCAAGAACCACATCTTGTGCATTTTCTGAAAACGCTAAAGCCTATGTTATTATTTGAAATGCATACACCTTGGAAATTGAAAGGCAAGGCAAATAATGTTCTCTATCTTCTACAGAAAAATATACACTACACAAGATGTGAGTAAGTGTGATACCACATATATCTCACAGAACCATGTACATCTAAATAGAACGACCGTCTTTCATCATTGTCTCTGCAAAGAGTAAGGAAGTATAAGAAATTCTAAGCCCCAATTCCAAGCATAAGGAAAAGCTTCCAAATCGTGGACTGCAAAATTAAAACTGTAGTACGCCATTAACCATCCATCTTTCATGATGCCCATGCTATATACTTTGATTCTGATAAATAGATAAACCATTGGATTGGATAAAACAGTGAGTTCTCATAACTGGAAATGGCCGAGGAACTAAATTTTTAACATTATTTAACCAAAAAAATCATCTCACTATCGTTGATTTAGTACTGTCATTCTAGAAAAGAGAGGTTAAGATTCCACATAAGATCCGCCTTCCTTCCGCTATCATCAACAATCTACATATGACAGACAGTTGTTCGGGCCGGAGGCTCTTACAGTCAGTCAAAGAACATAGAATGAACAGAACCACTAAAGGAAAAATATTTTAATACATTACATAAAAAGCCCTAACTTAACTTGCACCTTGCAACTATTTTCAGGGGAGACACAAAAGCATGAATAATTATAACAGCTTTTCCCTGTGATGTTCATTTCTTTTTTATATATAACAAGCGTCGATTCGATTCTTTGTAATTAACCGAGAATCCCAAGCCAAAAATTATGGTGGATTTTAAATTTTTGATTATGACAACATGGTTTTTTTATTTTTTTTAAAAGAGGACGACTAAAAAAATTCGATTCAAAGAAAGTTGGCTCTAATGAAGCCTATCGGCCAAAAATTGCATCTCATTAGCGAAACGCCTAGAATTAAAGCTTTGGATCTCTTCAAAAATGGAATTACCTCCATTCAAAGCCTTTTACATTCCAGAGATTGGATTCCTAGTTGGAACTTAAAACCAAATTCGGTCTAGTTTACTTAGACATCCCTTCTATTATCAAAGTATATGAGATTCTCCACGACATTATGCTTCACAAGTTGGATCTGTAGTCACCATTGATTGGTAGAAAGATTGGAGATAGAACATGGATACCCCCTCAAACATTACACGTCGGGTTCGCTATACCATATTATGAGCCCCTTCTCCTTATCATTTTGCAAGCTCGATTCTAGATCGAACCTCAATTCTTCACTCGAATGTAGCTTCTCCATCTCACTTGGGTTTGGAATTCCTAGTTAAAACCTAAAATTGCACATTTCCTTTGGTGTCTTATGTATCCAGGGCTCCCGCTTGGCAAAAGACTAAAACACCTCGATGTTGACAATCCCAAATGTCTTGCTTGTTGTAGCCTTGAAACCTTTAATATGTTTTTGGTTTTGCCCCTTATGCAAGTTGCACGGAGCTAGATCCACTTGTTGTTCAAGCCCCATCATCCCAAGCCTTTCACTTGGAAGATGGATTTGTTTGGAGATTCTTCTCAGTGGCCTGCTTACATTGCTTTTTTGTGGTAACTTTATTAGAGCTATCATTCTTTTTCAATTATGGAAAGCTAGAAATGCAACCATATTTAATAATGATGTTATTTCTATTCAATTCCAATGTAATGATAAAATTAATGTTGTTGCTTCTGTTTGCCTTCATATTCCAACACAAGCCAAAAAAGTGGCTCATGAGTTCTGACATCTTTAGGAGTTTCTCATACATTGGGGTGTGCCCCTTGCATAATGAGTCTAATGCCACCGGATCCATTCTAGATGGGTTCCCCCACCGATGTCTACTAGACGTCAACATATCCACTGCAAAGTCGTCATCCCTCCCGGTCAATGGTTGCTTCCACACCTCACCACCTCAACAACGGGGGTATGGAGTTTGCTACCACTATGGGGAAGTTTGTAGTTGGCGTCTCTCCGCTACTCCATCTCGTTGGTCTTCTCATGTGCGATGGGCAATGTTGTGGGCTCCCCACCTCCTTGTTGGGGAATTATGGTTTTGCTTGCTACTCAATACCCTCAAGATGGATGGATTGTTCAAGATCCTTTGAATTATGAGTCCTTTACCATTGGAGCCCTCCCTCTTCGAGATGATCCTCCTCCTTCACCAAGTGTTGCATTAGCTTTTTTATGTTGTATTGATGAATTAGTCTTTTGTTGATCTACTTTTTCACTTGGTTTTTCCTTTTATTGTAGCCTATTTTTATGATAACATAATTGTGACGATTCAAATAAAGAAATAAAAAGAAAAAACTGATTACACATCATAACTTATTACACATCATAACTTCTATAAACTAATGAATGAGTGTCCCTCGACCAAGCTCATTTAAAAATGCTAAAAGCTATATTTACTATTAAATACAAAGTCACTATAATTTTAATAAAAACCAAAAAAACCAAAAAAAAAAAAACACAAATACGGATCATACCCCACGAAAGAGTTGTCTGAAATGAGGGCAGATTCCAAATTTCCAGCCATAATTCTCGAAAAATGTCACAAAGCTCATCAGCTTTTGTGGACCCAACAAAATCCACCCACACCTCATAAAATAATTTTGGATTCATCTTCACCGAATGTCTGTTTGTCTATTCTTCACCCACTAACAACTCCAATTCTGAAAAGGAGCCAAACAATCCAATTGTATGGTTTCAATCAAAACTCCACTCAACAATTACCCAATTATGATTTTATTTGCCACGCACCCAAAATGGCATATATAAGTACAAATATTTCCATCAATAAAATTGATGACGACAATGAAAGCTGGCCAATCGTCATATCCAGTATTGATGTTTCATGTGCCCATTTTTCTAATAAGATGTAAACTATCACAAGCCAACTACAAGAATTTTAGGACGTCAACATGGATAAAAAGTGGTTATGCATGGTGTAGAATGATAAAGATTCAATCCAAGCTTATTGGAAATATTTGGGACCATTCAAACTTTAGTGCCAGAGAGGATTTTGCTGGTAACGATTCTGACAACCACCCTGCAAGGGCAAGGGGATCTACCCACGCTAAATGGTTTTTAATGAAGAAGACATGATGCACTGCTAAAGCTATAAAGAGCCTTCACATGGAATTTTTGGGGACTGGATGCCAACATAACAACCCAATACATCACAAGAATGAGGTGTTATTTGGACATAAGTATTGGAGGAGATTTAGAAGGGAGGATTGTGGTGGAGGTGTTTTCACATGTTGTCCCAAAGACTGCTGAGAATTTCAGAGCCCTCTGTACTGGAGAGAAGGGATTAGGCCCACATACTGGTGCTCCTCTGCACTACAAAGTAAGTTTTTCCACTGACAATCTACAAGAATATGGTTATGTTTTTAGTTTTGTAATTGTATTTATGTTTGTGGGTATGATCAATAGAAATTTCGAGGATTCTGTTGACAGTTTCAATTTCCTTCGCAATTGAATAAGCTAATTGAAGGTCTTCATCATTTCAAATCAGCCTTGAAATCTGTAGGCAATTAAGTGTTGACTCGTTCAAAAACCAAAACAATGTTTTTGAATTAAAATTTTCAAGATATACTTAGTGGTCTGAGAATGCTATACCAGAAGATGTGTAGGAATTGTGGAATTTTGACGGTACCTCACACCCATCAACCTCGATTTTCTTGGTCACTATGTTTCCTTGTATTAGATGGAGTAGAGACCTACCCAATTGAAATTCTTTTACAGACATCCTTATAGCTCAAGTTTAAGTTTCTATAATTGATATATAGGAGAATTTCGACTTGAAAACTTTGGACATCTTGTCAATGGGAAATTTTGTAACATTTGAGGTTCAGAATCCTTTCCATAGCTCTTAGAATGCCGAAATTCAGGTATGATAGACCCTAATTTGGTCTTTTGGTTAAGGACCCGTGTCCACAAATACGGATTCATGAGTCCTATTCTAATACTGGAAACAAATGCTGTGTGAAATTCTCCTTAATACTGTAGCAGTTGTAGTCATTGGATTAGTTTGAATGTGTTCTGAATTTTTGTTAAACCAGGACATGCCTGATTGAACCTTAATTTTGCAGAACATAGTTAATCATGTTTGGTGTTCAGACAAAACCTTTTCTGGTCAAGATGGTCAGTGAGTTGCTAATTTACTGTCTGTTGCTTGGCCAAATCTCCCAATTAAAGAAGATCTGAGTTGCTAAGTGGATACCCATATATTTGTGTCTGATTTTCTCTAAAGTCAATTCAGTTTTCCATTACTGAATTGTTTTTCTCTAAAATAACATAATCTAATGATCATGGATAAAATGACGTTTTTTTTTTTTTTTTGTTTTAGGGAGTTCCCTTCCATCGTGTGATGAAAGGTTTTATAATACAAGGCGGAGACATTTCTGGTCATGATGGTACAGGGGGCGAGTCGATTTATGGATTGAATTTTGAGGATGAAAATTTTATCTTGAAACATGAACGCAAAGGGATGCTGTCAATGGCAAACTCTGAACCTAACACCAATGGTTCACAGTTTTTCATCACGACAACACGAACCTCCCATCTAGATGGAAAGCATGTGGTATTTGGAAAGGTAATAAAAGGAAAAGGGGTAATAAGGGCGATTGAACACACTGCTACTGGTGAAAATGATTGTCCCATGGTCGATATCGTAATTGCAGACTGTGGAGAGATACCAGAAGATGAAGATGATGGTGTTACTAATTTCTTCAAAGATGGAGATAAATACCCAGATTGGCCAGGTGATCTTGATGTAAAACATGCAGAGCTGTCATGGTGGGTAGCTGCAGTGGACTCTGCTAAAAGTTTTGGGAATGAGCACTTCAAGGTGATTTTGCAATTTTGCATAATTCTTTTCCATAATGTTTTATAATCTTGCTTCTTAACCCTAAACTGAGTTTAGTAGTTTCTTGAAAGAACTGAATTTTCAGTCTATTAATTTCTGTCTTCTTGGAAGAACCATAAATTTAGTCTAGGTGACTTACAAGTATAGATTTTCCCAATTGTAGGCATTTGCAGTTGTAGATTTATTTATCACAACTTTGGATAATTTGTTTCCCTCTAATGTTTCGTAGTCTTGCTTCTTAACCACTCTTGAAAGAACTGCATTTCTAGTCTATTGATTTTGATCTTCTTGGAAGAACCATACATTTAGCCAATAATTTTAAGCCACTTTCAAGTATAGATTTTACCAGTTTTAAGCATATACAGTTGTAGATTTTTTTATTAGAATCCCTTGCAAAATTGATGTTATGGGTTTTAGCATTGCTGCAATTAAAATTAATTAGTGGAGCTTTTAAATCAATGAACTGCACTTAGTCTGATGACATGTGATGTACTTGTGGTGCTGGTGAGTTTCAAATCTTGTGGCCAAGGCCAAGGCCAGGTGCAAGTCCTGGGTGGATTCTGGAGGAAAAAACCCATCATACCTGCAGCTAGTCAAAGAGAATGATCATTTTGTAATGTATGCAATGCAGTCCATTTTGATCCCGGGTTGATGCTTGATATGTAAAATTTTATGTGTATCTGAAGACAGTGTTAGTACTAAGATTAATATTATTTTGAATAGTTATTATATGACTTACATCTCTTTGGTTAGAACGTTTTTTAATTAATTTTTTATTTCCAGCATTAGGCTAGATGTATTTTGCTTGATTTTCTCCAGGCCTTATATGGCATGAAGCATATCAATTGCTGTACAACATTTCACGTGTTTCCCAATAATGAAGTTTGCTGCATTGTATGTTCCTGTTTGTCAGTTTGCTGGAGACGCTGAACTTTGAATTTATATTTGTAATTTTGCAGAAAGGGGATTACAAGATGGCATTAAGAAAATACAGGAAGGCTCTGCACTATCTTGACATTTGTTGGGAGAAAGAAGAGATTGACGAGGGTATTCTTTATTGCTGTTCTGCTGTTTTTTCCTTGTTAGTTTTTGGAGGTGTAATGCAATTGCTTGTAGTGCTTCACTTAAATTCTAAAGCCAAACAGCTTTATGGTGGCATACACATATCACAGTTGGATTCTACATCACTTATCCAGTGAATATGTTAGTCCATTTTTTTTCATGAGGTTTCCTGAGGCTATATTATTTAGTCATTAATTTTATATCTGCTTACTTTACAAGAAATGCAACAGTGATGCATGTTTGAGTTGCGTGAGAGTGTCTCCTCCATATCGTTTTCAGTATCTCAGAAATAATCTGAACATTTTACATGCTTGCAATTCATTAGAAAAACAGAGCATCCTCTCTAAAATATGATTTCCTTATGTTATTTGTGGTTAATAAATTTTAATTGTTTGGATGGATATTTAGTTGTAAATTTGTGGCAGGTCTGACACGTTAGTGTTGGGTTGACAGAGAAAAGCAAACAATTAAGGAAGACAAAGTCGCAAATCTTGACTAATAGTTCTGTAAGTGTTTTCTGACAAATTTCGTAGTAAGTAATATGTTGCAATATTATCCCTTAGGCATATGGGTATTTTATGTTTCTCGTATTTGTTTTTGTTGCAACTTTATGGTTTAATTTTTGTAATCTTACATGGGAGGATTTAGTTGGGTTGTTATCATAGTTGTAGTAAGATGCTTGCATTGATCACATGGATGCGTTTATAATGTCAGGAATTGCTCTCCAAAGTGGTGCTGAATTCAATTTTAATTATATTCGATCCATACAGGTCTTCTCTTACTTCTACCCCATGAGTTGTGAGCAGCATTTCATTTTGCTGCGTTTATATGGCTGTAGTAGCCTAATATTGAGTCATTTTGCTACTGGATGATCATGTGGGACTGATCAAAATTTAAGATATCTCAAATTGGACTATAAGATCAGTCTGTGTGGCATAAGAACCTGTGTACTGTCTAATTGACATTCAGTTTAGCCAAGTACTCCGCGCCGTGCATTAAATATTTTGGATTCCATTATGGGTCAACTTCATGTCACACGGACCGGCCTAAGAAAAAGAGATATGTGAACACGCATTCAAGCTACTCACATCCAATGCCACTGGCTTCTGTTAGTTTGGTTTGCTTTTTACCTTTGTCATATCTAGTAATTTCTTTTGAAAAATGCCCAAGTAGAGCCCAATAGGGGACAACATTACAAGTTATTGGCAGTGCTACAAGAATTAGCAGCAAATTGAAAATTTCTGTTGATATTACTAATTGTAATAGCTGAGGTTTATTTTTAAAAGCCTTGATGATGGCCTCTCTGACTGCAATGTGAAAACTTGAGCCCATACTGTACAGAGTGAAAAAAATAAAATGAAAGAATAATAGCATGCAAGTGCACAGAGTGACAGAAAATTTCTACTCAAAAGTTCCTATTGCCAATATCATTGATATGTGAAGTTTAATAATATAATGGAAAGATTCTTTGAAATACAAGTAAGCCTAAATACCTGTACATGCAGATTCTCTTTATGCCATATGGCATATGCTTTTGGTGAGGTTCTTCTTCTTGGTGACTTCAATGCCCGGATTGGCCACCTTCAGTGTGCTAATCATGATCTTCACAATGACCCATTGATGATTTATGAAGTGGATCAGCATGAATCAGGGCTTCAACGTTATTCTGCAGACTCTACGGTGAATGCTTATGGACAACACCTAATCAAATTGGGTGAATCTCATGATCTTGTTATCTTGAATGGTACGAAACACTTCCCTAATTCCAAAGGCTTTACTTGTTTCCCTTATTCTGGTGGAGCTAGTGTTGTAGACTATGTTATATCCTGCAAATCTTTTTCTTTGAGTATATATGATCTCCAGATTTCGACTTCTCCCCCACCTCTCACTGATCATGCCATTCTCTCTTTCCGTACGCCTCTTGCCACACCTATTGCAACATCCTCCCATGTACTCTCACAAAAACGTACTACTATCCATTTTGACCATGCATATGATGAGAGTTACACTAATATCCTCAAAACCGACCTCATGAACATTTATGATATCTTAGACCCAGTTGAGAGGGCTACTAGACTATCACAGAGGAATTATGGATGCTGCATTTAAGGCTTTCCCCCACTCCAATCATACTTCCCGGCTCCATACCCATGGTCATTGCCCGAGAAATTCTTGGTACGATGTGGATTGTAAAAATGTTCACAAGTTAACTAAACGTATTATGACCGAAACTCCCTCTAAAGCCAAGCTGGCCCAAAAGCTTTATAGAATCATTCTTAGAAGGAAAAAACGACAATACTTGTATGATAAACAAAGAGCTACCATATACCAAATCTGGTTTAATCCCAAGTCTTTCTGGAGATCATTTTTACCCAAAAAATCTACTTGTGCCATTACCGACCCACATACCTGGTTTACCTATGCTACCTCTCTCTATGATGCTCCCAATCAACCCTCCATTCATTTGAATCCTAGACCGCCCAAGTGTCATTTCTTCACCGATAAGATGGTCCTTAAAGCCATCTATAAACTCAATTCCAATAAAGCCCAAGATGTGGAAAATTTAAAAGCTGAATTTTTCCATCATAGTCCAATTGTTCTTGTTGTCCATATTTCCAATCTTTTTAATTTTATTGTTCCTCATGGTCTTCCTCCCTCTTGGACTTCCCATATTATACATCCCATCTTCAAATATGGAGATTCTCTTAAACCAGAGAACTACCGTACCATCATGATTGGGCATACTTTGGCTAAGCTTTTTGCTACAATACTTGATGATTATATCTCACAATGGGCAGAAAAGAAACGGATCAGGGCAAAAGGTCAAGCAGGTTTTAGGAGGAATCACCGAACTAATGATCACATATTCACTTTGGTTGCCATTATAGAGGAAGCAAAGGCTAAAAAATAGAAGGTATATTGTTGTTTTGTGGACTTCCGTAAGGCATTTGATACAGTACCTAAGACATCTTTTGATTCAGAGGCTAAAAGATTTGGGTCTTCCTGACATGGTAATTTCTCTTGTCATGACTTTATATGAGAAAAATTTTGGGCATATTCGTACCAAATTGGGCACTACTAATGACATTCATAGTAACATAGGTGTGAAACAAGGTTGTCCACTATCGCCTACACTTTTTGGGCTCTATATTGATGAATTAGAGGATCTTATCTCCACACATAGGTACCATGAATGGTTGTAGCCTCCTTGGGATCTACATTGCTATTTTATTGTTTGTAGATGACATTATTTTGCTTTCACACACAATTACAGGGCTTCAAAATCAGCTTGATGCATTGAGCGATTTTTGTGATAAGAAAGGCCTGGAAGTAAATCTTGCAAAGACAAAACTCATGGCATTTAATACAACCAAGAAAGTAGCATCTACAATGAATTTGTTGTACAAAGGAAAACAAGTTGAGGTGGTGTACTCTTACACCTACTTGGGTGTGGTTTTCTCTGGTCCACCTTTTAGCTTTGTTCGAAAATAGAAGCAAGACTGAGCAAAGGGTATGCAGCATTGACGGTCTTGGAAAGACAATGTTTTCAGCTCCAATTTCAAGATATTCAGACGAAGATTCAAATTTTTCATACATTGGTTACACCAGCACTTTTATACGGATGTGATGTTTGGGGTCCATATTTGAGACAAAATGATTTCAATCGTATGGAAAGAGTTTTCATTTCCATGTTATCAAAGAATATTCGAGCCAAAAGAACAGTTCCTCACTCAATTATTCTTTGAGTTTGGGGTATGTCCTCTCTTTATCTCTTTGATTTTCAATGTTATCACTATGTTGCATAGGCTTCGATGCATGGCAGATTCATTTTCTGGCCAAAACAGGTATCCATATTTGGCACTTCAATCTTCTGTACAACTTGCCAAAAAGGGTTGCAAATCTTGTTGGTATGCAAGAATTACTACTCTCCTTCAGAAGCTGAATATTGATATTGATAGACTCCCTCCTCTTGGGTTTTCTATTAATGCTCCTCAACTCACTAAACAAGAAGTTAACAGGGGTATACGAGAGGAGCTCACTAAGTCTTATTTGAAAGTTACATGGTTTTCTCCAAAAGAGCCTTTGAAACCAAAGCTTCTTCACTATTTTCAATTTTATTCCTGCTTCCATGAAGATCAAAACAAAATTCCAGAATACATGAAGATGTTTTTGCCTTCATGCCTAAGGATCCCTTTAGCTCAGTTTCGCATTTGCTCTCACCCTCTTCGGATGGAATCTGATCATAGCCTTCCACAACATGAGCGGATTTGTCAGTTGTGTTTTCTAGAACCTGAAAGTGAAGAGCATTTTATATTCAAGTGTCCCATCTATTATGAAATCCGTGGAAGATATCATTGTCTTTTCAGATATTCCAATGGATCTTTAAGGAGTCTCATTCGATATGAAGATCAGAAATGCTTAGCTTTATTTATTCGTGAAATACTTCAAATTCGGGAAAGAACACTCAAATTGCAGTCCTCAAATACAAATGAGTACAAAAATATCAGTTCTTACTTCCACATTACTGATTTCAAGAATCTTAAGAGATCTCATATGCAGACAACCTGGTCCAGATGTGTTAGACAACACACTTTCTATTGGTTTCATGATCTGCAACCTTCTAGCGGTTGATTTGTTGTTTCCTTTTTTTTTTCTGTTTCTGGAGATGTTTTGGCACTCCCTTTATGTTTTGGTTCTTGGTTTGTATTTTTCTGTCCCATAGGCCATTCTTGGCCTTCTGTGGACATTAATATCTAAATTAAATTAAATTAACTTACACGCATATTCTCTTTATGCCATATCCTAACCTAATATTCTTTTTTTTGACAACTTTATGAATTACATGAAATTACGTGACTTTCGTACATGTAGTTTCCACATGTTAAATGATCGATGCATCTATCGATTTAGATAACAAAGCATATGGTATGAGATATATCATTACATTTATATAAGCTGTGTGATCAACATCCTTATCGCATGTTACCAAAATTCCTAATACAATATAGGATGGATTACATGAAGAATGTTTCCACATAAATGATATACTTCTGGTGGACAATAGTTGCATTATACTAAGCGTAAATAATGCTAATAGTTTCTTCAAGCATCAATCTCATATCTATTTATCTCACTAGAATTGTTAATTAATTTTTTGGTGGATTAGTACCATTGTCTATATTACCCTTTGCGTTTTTAGGCTTCGCAAGCTAAGGTTAGGAGATGCCACGGGAGCTCTATTGGATACCGAGTTCGCAATTCATCTTGGCGAGGATAATGTCAAAGCTTTTTTCCGTCAGGGTCAGGTATGTCATGAATAATGCATATAACGATTTCAAGGGTGAAGGAATCCATAACAACACATGCTTAGAACTCCTACTTGGTCAATGGTTAATATGTATGTGCATATCATAACAAGTTGGATTCCATAAATGGATATTATACATAGAGTAAAACACATGTTTTGGTTGGAATTTACTTGACTGAGTATACTCAATTTTCAGAACATGAATTCCATAAATATTGAAGTGTAACTTATTGATTGGATGCCACTGTGTATCTTGGGTTCTCTCTATTTGTATGACAATATCTCAATAAAACTAGGCAGACATTATCATAGCAACACTTGTTCATGCTTCTGAATTAGAGATGACCTCTCTAACTGTTAAAAAAGTGCTTTTGAGAATCTTATAGTTTGGTTTGGCTTAAATTTACTATATTTTCCTTTCATAAGTAGGGATGTTATGTGTAGTAGATTTGTTTTTCTTTTATAGTTTTGAGAGTATTTTGGACCAATGTTATTATAGCTGGTTTTCGGGTAGCATTATAGTTAATTTTAACAATATATCTGTCTCATTAAAGTTGTGCACATTTTCCTCTATTTTGTACATTTTTATGATAGGTGACAATTTTCATGTAGCTCTTGTTGATAATTATAACCCTTAACAATTTTTGAGCTAAACGTACCTAGGGTTAGGGAACTTCATACCTGGAAAAACTGTTCGTGAGATGCCAAATTCTAATCTCTGTTAAATGACCAAACCTGGAAAGTAAAATATGACATGAATTTCAAAATAAAATTTAAGCATCTGCTTTTCTGCCCATAAGGTAATCCTCAGCTTCACACATATTTCAACTGCTAGAAAGTTAGCAAAATTAAAGGCTAGCAGCTCTCATTATTTTTCCATCACGTTCTTTCTTCTTTTGTCATTTTTGTCTGTCTGATTCAATCATGAAAAGGAACTATGGAGTCACATAAAGACAATTTTTATCCTCAAAAATCTTTCCTCTTTTTGATCTGAAGTTTGTAAATATTTTAATGAAGAGCAAGTTCCTAACGTCTTTCCTCTTTTTGATCCAGACGTTTTACAATTTTTAAAGAAGAGCAAGTTCTTATGCTTTGGCACTGTCTTCTGAGATCAGCTTTATTTCTATGGAGAAAAAAGGAGCATAAGCCATCTTTCCCAACTTTTCACTCCACAATTGGCTGCTAGATTTGTCATTATATTTCATGTCAAGTGGATATATTGGTAATAGATCTTGAAATTCTCTATTTCCATCTTAATTTTCTCAACAACATTGTTTATTTTCCAGTCATTACACTTCCTCTAGTTGACTATTACAATAATTAGCATTGATTACCTCCACCTGAAATTTTTACCAGCCATTTTCTTTAGTCAGTCTTATCCCTTCTAAGAGAGCCATTGCTTCTTCCGTATTATTTGAATCAAGTACAAAGTGGACTGAAAACATTAACATAGGTTGTCCATCATGCTCTCTAAAGACTCCTCATCCTATTGCTAATCTTGAGTTTCCTTTCAAAAATCCATAAAAATTAAGCTCAACCCAATCTCTGGGAGGTTTTTCAGCTGATTCCCACCAAACCCATTGTCGGGTATCTTAATCAACTTCCATTTTGGTAGAATTTCCTTCTCTTTTTCCAATAGCTTATTTGATTTAGGCTTCTAAGTATCGACCAATTCTATACACAAGATTTTTCTTCTCCGTAGAAATTTTGTAGTTTATTTCCAGCCATAGCTTCCAAATTTTAATGGCAGCACTTATCATCTATATGGCCTTCAAATCTCCATTCTAAACTCTGTTTGGCCATACCAATATCCACTTCATTACTAGTTCCGGGCCAGACCATCCTACTTCCATGTTTTTGAAGAATCTTCCCTATATCTTCCATGCCATCGTACAATTTAGAAACAAGTGGTTCCCATCTTTTGAGCTGCTCTTGCATAAAGGAGAGCTTGAAGAGGTATGAAATCCTCTCTGGGTGAGGGCATCATATGTCAGTGTCTTACCTGAAACTACAAACCATAAAAGGCAATTTCGACATATTATTGGTTGGAAATTGCCTTCCTCTCATGTCAGTTTTTCGAAAGAATTCTTAATGTGCATCCTTGATTGAAGTGTCTCCTGAATTGGCCTTGTAATTTGATCATACCCTCTTACATTTGAAGAGGCATTATCTTTCAAAATATTTTCCATAAATGCAATTTTATCTTATATCAAAATGATGAGGCCATTCCATATGCTTCCATTTTCTTCTTCTATATACATGAGATAGTTTATGACCTTGTCACCCGAGTCCTTTCTACATATAAATTTAGATCAATGAGTTCCTTATTTTGACCCAAAGGACTTGATCTTGTCAGTATAATCCCAAAACAAAACCTTTCACCCTCCCTTACATTCGATTTCAAATCCTCTTTAATTGAGGGGATACACCTTCTCAGACAGTTACACGTCCGAAAACCATATAAAAGGGTCTCTAAAGCGAGTTTCCTTTCAGATTCTTGGCTTTCCATATACTTCCTCTAACCACCCTACACCAAAACCTATCCTCTTATACCCTTCATACGATGTTTGTACGTAGAGATTAATTCATGATCTTCATGGTTCTCAAACCCAAAGAGCCATTCTATTTTTTTAACATTTATGTTTCTAGAATATTGCGAAATTTTTTCTTTTACCTCCATATTATTCCACACACACACACATTTATTGTAATCTTGTGTCAAGTTTCAACTTTTTGACTTGGCACTTGGCATAAGCACGGCAAAGAGAAGCACCAAGCTTCATTCATGGGAAGAGGGGATGGAAGAATCCCAATAAGATAGCCAAAAACCTCCAAATTAAAGACCAATTATCTACTCATCTCTCCAAACAAATTTCACCCCGTATTACTCCATAATACACCCCTTATCACTCCATTCCCTCTCCATGACAGATTTTCAAACTTTAAGTTTCCTTCAGAAGTTTGCATGGATACGGGCAGTGTATGGTTTGATGACGCTAAACGAAAAAAATTTAAAACTCATGGGTACATGTACGCTTTTGGGTACGTTTTCTATATATATTATAAATTTAAATAAGCATTTGCATACTTATTGAAATTTAGTACTTAGTCATGGTGCATTTACACCTATATTTGGCGAAGTCTTTCTTTTCACATTACATCATGTAGTAGCAAAAGAGGTCTTTTACCACCCGTCTATAACAAATCAATTTACAAAGTATCAAATTACGATACATTGCTTTTCAAAATAAATAAGTATTTAGATTGTACATTCTAAGGAAATGATCAAGAAAACAAGTGTGGTAATAAAAATTATACGGAAGGAAGGAGTTGAACATGACAACTCCATTTGCTTCATATTTCTCTATCACGAGTTATTTATTTTAGTGACGGTGATAAGATTCAAGGAGTTTTGATTGTTCATGGTGACCTTCCTTGATCCACTCATCCCGAGAGTATTATGTCGGCATATTTCCCGAAACATCATAACTAAGCGGGAAAAATATGGATCCAAGCTAGTAGGTGGGATGATTAGTCCGAGCACGGGAGAATACTCATCGAGTTTTGGAAAGCTATCCATTATTTTTAATTACTAATTTGTCTACAGGTGATCAAAGCTCATGATTCTTTCAGAAGATTGCAAGAAGTTGCTTGGTCCAAAAAGGTGCAAAAATGGATTTTATGAAAATAAGAAAAATATTTCCATCAATGCGTAGAGAGTTCGAGAAAATATACACTTTTAGAGAAAACGACACTGAAACAGAGCCACAAAATGAAAGTTATGGCACATGCAAGTTTTTCTTTGCTACATCTTCCCGAACCCTTTCCAAAAATGGCAAATTTTTTCTATACTTAAAGAAAGAAACACTGTCTTTGGTGAGTTTTTAAGTTTTGGCAAGCTTTTTTTTTTTGGCGGGTGCGTTGAACGTGCCCAAACATGGTAATGCGTTACGTGGCAACGACAACCGATCGCGTTACTAACTCGGTCTGTAGTGCTTTCGGAAATGTTAACCCATCAAACCATATTAGTCCTTGTACCAGTAAAACAGTACGTTTCAGCTGGTACAAGGACCTATATGGCATTTCCGTGCGATCTAGGTTTCCTTGATAGAAATAGTGGTTGATTTCCAAACCAAATGGAAATCAACCCCTACCTACAAATAAAATGTAGTGGGGTGAATCAAGATTCTTTCAAGCTTGACCAACAAGCATTGAAAGTGAATAAGGAAGGGATTCCTCCCTCTTCCCAAACAAGCTCCAAAATCCACACCCCTCAAGGGTGGATGGAGTAAATTAAACCAAGATTTAAACATTCAAAATTTCCATTTCTTACAAGCAACATTTTCACATGCAACAATTCAATTACATAACCAAGTAAGAAGCAAAAATGAGCAAGATCCTACCTTGCAATTCAAATCCAAAATCCAATCCCAAGTTGGTTCACCAATTCTCCCACTTGCTCTCCAAGCTTTTCCAAAACACTATGTTCCCCCAAATTTTTTAAGAAAAGAACCCCATAACCATAAACAAGAGGGATTATGAAGGAAAAGGAACCACCACACAAGCCAATGGGAGGGTGACAAGTGTCACCCTCCACCAAAACTTCAACCAATGCCAACCCTCCAAAATTGCATTCCAAAATTAAAAGAAAAAGGAAAGATTAAAATTCCATGCACTCATGAGGATCCCCCAAATTCCCAAACATTCCCCAATTTCAAAAATCATTAAGAAAAGGGTGGGTGAATGGAGGAAAATTGGGCCAATAGGCTTCATTTACCTTGAAAAGAGCCCACCCACCCATAGGGATAGGGCCTAGGCCTCTTTTCAAGGCAAATGAGGTCATTTGCTTGCATTATACCCTTCCTAAATGGCACATCTTTCCCAAATCCGAGTTTGGGAAAGATGTGGCATTTAGGAGGGGCTAGGCTCACCTAATCTAAGATTAGGTGTCTTAATCCCTCCTTAGCCTAAGCACAACATCCCAAGTCAATAAAATGTCATAAGCCAAAAGGGGTTAGCATAAAACACTCGATCAATATTAAACAAGAGAGGTAAGCTTAAACCATAGAAACTATATCAAGAGGTGTACACAAATTCCACATTGCAAAGAGATGGACTAATACAATCACATAGGTATGAAGGTCCAAAAATAAACCAAGGTCTAAACAAGACAAATAAAATGTCACGATCATCAAGAAAGGGAAAGTTTGGCCCCTTAAGGCCCGTCATGCTAGTTGGAGTATGTTTTCTGAATCCCACGTTTCTCACATGGCTGAACACCTGTCATCTGCACACTCAAGGCAAACATCATACCTGTCCAACACCAATAATCGAAAATATGATAACATCTATATGCATCATAACAATCATCCATACACAATCACAACTAGCTAAGCAATACATCATAGTAACAAATCATCAAACATAGTAAGAAGGTTTAGGACCATACATCTAAGATGAATCCAATAAACAATACTCAATCGTCATCAAATCTAATCATAGCATCATCTCTACACATATAAATGATCAATAAACATAGGTATCAAACACCCCATCGATAACCTATTACCAAGAGTTAGCATCCTAGTGTTAGCAAATAACCATATCATGAAGCAACGCCACATCAAAATAGTGGAACATAGTAGCAGTATCATTGTCAGCATAGAAAACATGATGCAATGAGTCGGTAAAGCTCAAAAAGAGAATAAGAAAAATAGGTGGGCACTACAACATCTTTTAGAGATAGTATGCATTCATAATATGTTTATTGTTTAAGTACTAGAATAAGTCATTATCCTCCGTTATACAATTTGCTATTGCTCTAGTCGTAGTTCCTCTTTTCCTATATTCTTTTGGTTTTGAAGTTAGCTTTCTAGATCGTCGGTTTTTTGTGGTTTAAGTGTTGAAATATTGTTAAATTCCTTTATTCTGGCTTGAATTAGCTGGATTCTTGATCTCCTTTCCTCACCTTTCCTTTCTTTGCAAATCATTCAGTCTGATTCCCTAGAGAATCTTATAGGGCATTGACTAGCAATCCTTCACCACAATATGTATTTCAAGTCTCCACATGGTTTGGGATTAAATTTCTAAATTCTCTAAATAATCATTAGGCAATCCTTGAATTCTAGCAAAGAGACACCAAGTTTGTAAGGAAGCTTTCTGTCCAGCATAGGATCATCTTGAAGAATCACAATAGAGTTTGGAGGATGATTTGAGCCAATATCAATTCTTCCACCTGCATTCAGTTATTTTGATCAGAGGAAACATCACAGCTTGATAATTGGCATAAAACTAATCCGCTCTTGCTTATGTGTTGTCTAGCTGTTTTCCCAGGTGACATCTAAGACTAGTAAGGCTCTTTTACAATCTCCCCAAGTTTGTGACCAAAAATGGTGTGATGTCCTCTTGTTCTGCCACCATCACATTCAATCACGTTGAAATTCCTGCTTAGAATCCACTAGGAAACAAGAAAAAAATAGGAGATCCTATCACATTTTTGCTTTTGTTCAACTAGATCATTTACGGCATAACCAGGCAAACATCTGCGAGTATAACAGCTATCGACCAACAATGGGTCATTTCTGCAATGTAGCAGCATTAAGGTTCTCTTGAGACCTTATCTGTAAATTTTGTAAGTTGATTTCCTTGCTCTCAGCACTTGCTAGCTCTTTCATGATGTAATCTTTCTTTTATTATATCAATTATTTTTACTTATCTAAAAATGTAGCAGCTTGTATTCGCATGAAGGCTTAACATCTGATCTTACATTCACTTAAACGATTGTTTACTTTTTTGGAATTCTCATTAAATCATATTCTAATTCATTTCTTTGAAATTGTTGTTTATATTTATGGGTCACTTACTTGGTTTTCAGTTTACAAAAATAAATGTTTTTATTTTGATAAAGCACTCCCACTCACAAGGTGTCAAGTTAATTTCACTTAGGGTGGACCAGTATAACTATATTCATTATTAGGCCTTTTCTTTGGAAGGTCCTTTATTTGTGGATAAATTTCATCACAAACATTTTAGTGTATGTTTCCTTTTTCCAGGCACATATGACACTTAACGACGTGGATTCTGCTATTGTAAGCTTTATGAAAGCTTTGGAATTTGAACCCAATGATGGTTCTCTCTCTCTCTCTCTGTCCTTTTTCTGCCGACTAAAATATATATGGTTTCTCTGAGCCTTTTCTATGTGCTGTATTTAATGGAGCAACAGCTCTTTCTGTGTCTTATTTATTTGTTTATTCTCTGCAGCTGGCATTATCAGGAGCTTAAAGCTGCAAGGAAGAAAGTATGCTTTTTATCCATATTATTAATTACCTTGTGTAGGATTTTCCTATGGAATCATAAAGGGTGTGAGTATGGATCGATAGTTTGAAAACTTACATCCAGTTTGTGGTAAAGTTGTTACACAAGTAAAGACAACCCTCGAAAGTTCATATGCATCATAGGTCATATATTAATAAGGTTGGTTGGCTTTTCAGATTACGCAGAGAGAAGAGCAGGAGAAAAGAGCCTATTCTAGAATGTTTCAATAATTTTTTACAGCGGTAGTATGGCATCGGTAAGTCATATGAAGTTGCCTTGTTTTTCTTGATTGGACAAAGAATTACAGGTATTATTTAGGCACAATACTTGTGGAGGCTCTGATTGTTTACTGTGATCTTTAGTTTGAACAAAAGATAAAGATTTTATATTAAAAAGACGTGTTACAAAACAGGATGCCTATGAGAAAAAAGCTCATCCAAACCAGACCAAGAGGAGAAACAAAGTACAAGGTAGAAAAAATTAACACGGCGAGGATTCCACTAGATACTTATTTACATAAAAAAGCATCAGCAGAGTAGCAAAGGAGATATTATGTGCAATGTTTAACAGGAAACTTTCTTCCTGTGGAGAGCGAGCAGTCCATGCTTTGTTTGAGGAGGCGCCCTGATGTGGAAGATTTGCTGGGCACCAAGCAGTTTTTTTCTTTTCTTCATTATAAACCTCTGCATTCAATTCTGGGTTTAGCCGTTTCAGTTTTGCATAACCCTATTAGACTGTACTATGTGTGCTTTAATGATATATGACTAAATTTTGATAGTTCGAATTTATTTTTATTTTTTAAAAGAATGTTTTTTTATTTGGCTGGAGCCTTTATTCCTCACCCTGTACACAGTTATTTTCCATTAGCATAATTTTATTTTGGCTAGCCAATCAGAACAGGGCAAGGATAAAAACCAATTTATGAACTTCAGGTTTGGTTTTCTTAACATGTATGTAAATGTTTCAGCATGCCAAATTTGAGGTCTCCATCCCCGTGTTTGTTCAACGTATGTCAGAAAGGTATACTTCCATCAATGGTTTTATGAATGACGGTACTCTAGACTGCACGGATACAGGGGTGGTTACGGGTACGGGTATGGTACGCCGATACAACAAATTTTAAAAATCTTGGGTACGGTACACTTTTGGGTACATTATATATATATATATATATATATTTAAGAAATTTGCATACTTATTGAAATTTAATTCTCATACATCATATACTTATTGAAATTTAATACTCATAGAGTTATACAACTTAAAATCATTCATAGAACATGAAAACAAAATTGAAATTTCCAATACTTTGAGAATTGAGACTTGATTTTGTATTGATTCATAATGAGTCATGACATAATGTTCAAAACATGATATTAAATAACATAATACATTCAAGTTCTCAACTTCTAGAGCATATCATCTAGATGATCGTCAAAATCATCTTCATGGATGCCACTTGCAGCTCCACTTTTGAACCCTTGTGAAGGGCTCCCTAGAAGTTCCTCATCAATGCCAAGAAGTGAAACATTGGCCAAACAAGCAGCAAAAGCTTCAAAGTCTGTGTTTTCAGGTTGGAGGTCCCAAAGCTTGTTAGGACCACTAGTATACTCTTGCGTCCTATGGGTTAAGAGGCGCAAGTTGGAATGAACGTATACTAGATCTTCAGCGTTCTTCGATACCAACATGGTGCATTTGGCTGAGTGGATGAAGCCATAAGTATCTGCGATTGCGCTCTGCAGAAGAATTACTAGCCACCTGTCACAAAAAACAAAGTATTAATATTATAAATTATTAATTAAAAAAAATGATATCATTTTGAATTTTAATTCGTAATTGGTAATTAAAATATCAAATAACAAGTTACAAACTTTATACCTGTGAGAGCAATTTGATCGCAACTGGTCGTAAGAACTTGGCATCATGGCCATGACAAGTCCACCACGTGATTGGATCCATGGTGGGTTTGTCACAAATAGCCTCTATCTCTCCCATGCTACCTTGTCCATTTACAAACATCGACATCTCCTGGTGGACTGCAAGTGATGTAGTTGGATCAGGAAACAACCTCCTAAATGCTGACCTCGTCCCATTTGCAACCTCATGGTCATCATATGGTCGCTGTCTACCAGCTCTCCCAACTATTTTAGTCTTTGTAATATTTGGAATTTAAAGCATAAGCAAAGAGATGCAATGGGGTGGTCATTTTGTTGCACCTTTTCACAATCACATTTTTAACTTCACTATAAAAAAATTTCTCAGGGTCCTGCTCTTTGGCTTGTATGATATCATGGATTTTTTCAAGGATGGAGTCAATGCCATCTTATATTTCTCCAATGCAAGCATTATCTTTGTCAACAAATTGTATCATACTCAAAATAGGCTCTGTGAAACTCAACAAATATTCAACTTTTCCCCACCAATGCTCATCAAGGATCCATGATTTTATTTTTTGGGCTCTTTCTGTGTTAGATTGCCTCCGGATGGTCCAAACATTATCAATCACCATCATGCTCAAAGCACGTCTCACCTTCACAAGTCGTCTCAAGATGAGTGTGTGTGAGAGGCAAACCTAGTCTCAAGAATAGTGTCCCCATTTCACCCTAAAATCTAAGACTACCCCATGTAAAAAATTTCATACTTTTAAAATAACAGGTCGTTTTGTGTTTTAATTGCTAGAAGATGCTTGGATTGCGTCGAGATATTCCCAGTGAATCATAAGAGCCAATTTCGACAAATACCCAGATCGAATATTGTTTTATCCCTTAAATCAAGTTTTGTTTGCTGGAAAATTTTATTTAATTATTTTGTGCCTCGTTTGAAGTAAATTGTGCTCCGGTTTAGCCCTGTTGAAGTTTTGCATGTCAATATTCACATATACCAGTAGGGTTTTCACCAGGAATGGATCCTGGGCTTTGTCTGTGACTTTTGGCAACATTTTTTTTTTTTTATTTTTCTCATATTTTTCTCTATGAAATTCCCCTAGGTCAATTCCTTCACCAGTACAGTCTGTTTTCTTGCTTGGAGTATCTAGAGATCATCTACGGTACGCCATGCCAGAAGGAATCAACCTCAGGAAGTCAGGTTCTCTTTAAAAAGACGAAGTCATGCACAAAAAAGCTTCTTCTAGACAAGTCGCATTTTTGGGAATGGATGGATTTAAGTTGCAGTGGGATTTTTGGTCGCAGCAGGCAGGTGGGATTTTTGTACCTGCCTTGCAGGGTACTTTTTCCCATGAAGGCAAAGTCACTTAAGTTACGATGGGAAAATTAGAGGTAACAGCAGTGCAGAATTTCTTACCTGCCTTGCAGGGTGAAAATTCCCATTATAAAATAAAGAAAAATCACTTAAGGCATTGATGGGAATTTCTTACCTGCCTTGCAGGGTAAAAATTCCCATTATGGAAGTCAAACAGCTTAAGTGGATGAAGGGATTTTTGGAGCTGTCATGCAGGGTGAATAATCCCATTAAAATTTGACTTTTAAATATAGAAATCAGCCTTTGCCAAAAAGTGCAACCCCTTTGGAGCATTAAATAATTTATTTAATGGCATTTATTAATAGTCTCCCTTCCTAATTTTGGCGCCCAGGGATGAGGAAAAGTCAATGCATAAAGAGAAGTCAAAGAAGACTGGAAGAGGAAGGCTAAAAATAAATTAAATTAATTTATTTAATGCAGCCCTAAAGCATGCTAAAAAGTGCGACCCATTTGGAGGATAAATAATGCTTTTTGAAGTATTTATTAATGGTTTTTATTCCTAATTTTGGCGCATGGAGAAATAGAAGGTCAAAGCATGATGTGAAGTCAAAGAGAACTGAAGGAAGGAGGCTAAAAATAAATTAAATTTATTTATTTAATGGCAGCCATGAGCATGCAAGTTTAGGCGCCCAAGTTAAAGAGAAAAGCATGTTTTTAATTAATTAATTGCCAGGAATAGGAGAGGCAATTATTAATTATAGAATGATGAAGGTTATATAAGCATGAGCTGCCATAATGATGAATTAATTAATTCTTCTAGCAAAGGAGTGCGGCTGGATAGTTTTGGCACCCAAAGGAGAAGGATTTTTGCTTAAAGAAGTGTTTTCACCGCCGAAAAGCTTCAAGGTTTGCCGCATCTGCATATTGGTACAGGTGCCCGGTGAAGTTGAAAATATTTATGCTTGCTTTGCATGCAAGCAAAGCCTCAAATTTTAGGGCAGCGGGCTTTATATGCAGATTTTTATGATAAAAATCAAGTGTTCATGTTCCGGTTCCGTCTTTGTCTGAATTAATTGCAGGTATTCATTATAGGTGCTTATATAATTGAAAGGGAGCTTAAATCAATGTCAGATACATTGAATATATCCTTTGAATCTAAAGAAGTTCCCAAATCTGCACTAATTCTGCAAAGAATTCCGGCCGAATAAAAAGAAAAAGAATTGCTCAGACAAAGATTGCTCCAACTATGGCAAAGCGGGATGAACAAGAAGGCTCAGCGGAATCATGCATTACTTCCAGATTTGCTGACATCGGAGACACAGATCTAGGCCCAGAACCTCTTTCCGAATTGATTGACAGATCCAGAGTTGGAAAGACTTCTCTCATGTGGGCAGTCAAAAGCAGTGGAATCATTCGAGCTTCAAAGCATTCCCATTCACAACCCAGTTGCCATAATTCGTCATGGAGTGTGCAAGGTCATACCATCCACTATCCAGATCAATGGGATGCTGCGGGGAAGACAATAATCCAGTTGGATGCACAGTTTATCAATTATTGTCTGAAGATTCCAACATGACAGGTGGTGACTACTATCAGCATGTTGGATGCCGGAAACAGATGGGAGAAGCATAAAGTTGACTGTGTGGGCATAATGAACATCAGGTATATGAAGAAGCCCAAATCTCCATCCAAGTTCCTGAGGACTCTTCCACGATCCAATCAGTGCGAGGGTGGATGACATTACCAAATTGCTATGTAGAATAAATGGCGAAGCTAACACTCACAACTTCCGTTCATGGATGTATGCCTTCATCGGGACCATTGAGATCAACAAAGCATATTCTATAATCAATTGGTCGAGATCATCGGTGATAATATTGGTGAGCAAATGTGAAGTGTGAGGCGGACTTACAGCTTCAAGATGACTTCATATTTGGTATATGCAGTAGCTTCACAGGGTATCTTCTCGAAATTTGGATAGACAGGGTGTGCTCTCAAGGATCCTATTTTTGAGTGCTGCCCCATGACTTACTATTCCTGAATGCAATAAAGATTACAAGGTGGTCAACGATGGATTCTTATATGGATTCATTTGCAGGCTGAACGGTGATTTGAAGACCAATAGGGTAAGCAAGGAAGCTTGGGAAGCTGTATCCCAGATTGGCAGTATCTTCATCCAGTTTGCAGACTTTACATACCTCAGGGTCACCGGATTTTCGGGAGAACCAGTCAAGTTGCCCAGATATCCAAGTGATAGATTGGTCATCATGGAGTTAAGCAGACAGCTCGTGGAGATGCATGACCTACAGTCGAAACGACACAAGTCTACAGGCTTCTTCTCGATCACAGTGGGCTATTACAGTTGCCAGAGCATTCACAAAGCCAGAGGAATTGAAGCAGAGATGTTCTATGAGTATGAGCATGAGTTCTTCCCAGCACGGCTGAACTTTGATCCATATGGGGTAGCAAGAAAGACAATCTCCCAGGAATACGCACATGTGCCTTCGTTAGAAGATTTCAAGATAAAGTGCAGAAGCGAGTACAAAGTTAGGAAGAAAGACTTGACAGGTTATCAGCGTGACAAGTGTTTGATTATGGATTAGCATGGATACCTGTGGATCTTACAGACGATGGGCCTGTGTTACTTGACACATACCATCAGATGGGAGGGGATAGAGCTGCACTTCAAGAGAACATTGGTGGTTGCCACACGATCGAGAAGAGGTCTGTCGTTGTTCGGTCAATACTTGAATCAGTTTGCCGATAAAGGGATCTTGTCTTGATGAAACTTTGATGAATCAGATCACAGGCAACCTTAGCACAAGAGATTCCATCAAAAGGAAGCACAAGGGAGAAAGCAACAGAAGACCTGAAAAGCTTAAAGTGCACAAGAAGTCTCATTCGAGGGAAAAGGTCACTTCTACGGCTATGGTACTAATTCCGAATTCTCCAGCGTCAAGTACTTCACCAAATTTTGCACCTCAGCAGGATACTGTCATTCCTCTGTTGAATCCGGAAACCTTTGTGTTTTCTCCTCGTAACTCCGATCTGTACCTCTTCTGAAAAGCTGTTAAAGTTGCGAGATGGCGAGAATTTGAAAGAGCGTTGTCTTTGGACAATTCAGAAGACGACAATCACAACACTGTAGCAGTTTTAGATGGAGATGAATCAGAGCACGAGATGGTAGTACATTCGACAACTTCTCATTCTCCAAGAAGTAATTTCTCAAAGTGGTTGGCTTCACAGTCGGTCCCAGAGGCTAGAGAGGAGATCAACTTGGAGGAACATGACTTGCAATTGCTCCTGAGTTTGGGTGGAAAAGACAGAAGACCTAAAGTTGCTAAGGTGACTTCGAGGTTGATTATTGAGGAGTCGGGCGAAGTTTGCTGAGGTATCAGTTCCAGCAGAAGGAAAGAAGAAGGGCGAGCTCACGGCAGCAGATATAATAGTGACCAAAGTACCCATAGGTCAAGCCACTACTGAAGGATTGAAGCAAGACACGCAGACATTGATAAATGCTTTATTCCTTAGGCTTGACAAAGAAAAGGCGGAAAAAGTTGAACTTCAAAAGCAAGTGTCTCAGTTGTGCGAGATTATTGCCAAAGTTGTCAAATCTTCCACTTAGCCAATTTCAGCACATAAGCAGGTGAGTGATCATCTGATGCAGGAAGTGGAAGATGCAGGTAACCAAGTCAAAGCTATCGACGAATGGAAGAATCTAATCATTCGCCAAGCTTCTGTACAACTCAGGGAGGTGCCCACTGTCTAAAGGTTATGAAGGATGCATCGGTTCAGCTGAAACAACTAGTGACGATCATGATGGACATGAACATAGTAGCTGAAAGTAACCTGAGTACTTTGATCGAGATAAATAAGCTACTAAGGGAGGTTTTGATTTGAGAATGAATTGTGCCCAATAGATTAGTTGAAAAGGGGAAGCATCTTGAGTTTGTAGTTTCTTTCCGCTTAGAGATCTTCAAAATTATGCTAAAAAGAATGCGAGCACTTAAAGAGTATGGCTTCATCACTACTGCGGACAATGTCATTGCTTTCACCAATGAGGAAGTGGTCGGGAATGTTTCTTCATACAAAAGGACCATTCCTAACAAAGTGCCTGATTCCCTAGAAGGATCTCTTCTAATGGTGCAAGAGAGGATTGATGGAGCTGTTAGGCCTTTCACGATGGATTCCATCAGTAAGCTAGTAACGTTGCAGTTAGACATTAAGAAGTTCAGGCCTAGCTTGAAGGATGTGGAAGCGTGCATCGAGGTTTTGAACGAAGGCTTGCTACAATTCAAGACAAAAAGTTGTGGCTAAAACAGATGGGAAGTTGTTGAATTACATATTTGAAAAGTATATTCATATCAAAGCAAAAAGAAGATGTAGATGTTATAGCTGACAGTCTTTCTTCTTCTACTCTTTCTTCTTTTATTTCTACATTCCTGGATGTAATTGTAAAACTTTAAAGTTATTGGTTTGAAAACCATTACTTTAAGTTGTGTGGAATGATTCTATAAGTTAAATGACAGATGTGCATAATTTTGACTAGAACTCCCAATGCATGTCACTTAGAGAGGAATTAAAGGAAGACGATTATCACGATGTTATCTTTACTTGTTTATATTCTAGTTCGAGTTAAGTTTCCCATATGTAATTGTCCTTCTACATTCTATAAGTAGAGGAAGAACCTTCGAGTTAATGATGAGAATTTGTAAGAAAGCATTCTTGTGTTCCAAACTTTGTCTTTGAAACCCTTTATAGCTATTTGAAGCAGAGGAATAGAAAGGAGCATATTTTTGGATAACTTTGTGTCAATCAGCGGTGCATTTTGTTTCTAACTTTCTGTCTTAGATCTATTCATAAACTTTATGTTATTCTAGATCTAGATCTGAAAGTTCCCTTTTTTTATAATTATGTATGTTAATATCTATCTATTCTATCTATGTGCATGCAATCAACTCTATAATCTATTGATTGGGTTGCACATCTTCCCTCTTTCTTTCCTATTTTTTGTTATTTTCTTCTTCATCAGATATTTCCTTTCTTTAACAAGCTTACTTACTGCAAAACTATACAACTATGGTTCATGAGCTGCATGGTTAAAGTAATACCCACAAATAGATACTAGCATATTTAATTGAAAAATCTTACACGGGAGCCTCACCGGTAAATGAGGGAGATTTATCTCATGACTGCTTAGGTTTTCAGCTATGCAGAAAATCTAGCCAACAAACAACCTATTAAAAATTTAAAAAGAATGGAAACAAATCAATAACAACACAATTTGAAATTGATTTAAAAATTTAAAATCAAATATTAAATTTAAAATGAATTGTTCTTTTACCTTCATCAGCTCCAACTTTGAAAATATTCTAAATATGGCTTGAGACATGTGATGGTTGGTGATAAACATTTGAATCTCGTTTGCCTCCATGTATATTTGCTCAATCCATACAATTTTCTCAATCTTTTGCATCATTAGATTCAGGGAGTGTATTGCACATAGTGTCCAAAATATGTGCTCATACCTACCCTCTACTATCAATCCCACTGCCTTGCAATTTTTGGTGTTGTCGTGATGACTTGGACAACCCTCTGCGGACCCACCGACTCAATAGCCTCAATGAGAATATTTGTAATGAATTGGGAATCTTTTACTTCCCCTCACAATCAATGACCTTGAAACATTGGCCCTTTAGGGCATACTGCAATAATGTTGATGAGAGGTCTATTTTTGGAGTCTTTCCATCCATCTGATATAATAGAGACTCCTGAATCAGTCCAAGAATCTCTAATTGGCTGTAGAGATGTCTGAATGTGTTGCACTTCTTTTACCAAAAGAGAAGTGCGAACCTTATTATAGCTAGGACTTTTATACCTCAAAAGTGCCTCATTAATGCCTCTCACCATACATTTGCCAATAAGGTGATCTTAACACATTGAATGGTAGTCCACATGCAAATATACACCAAGACACCAATTCATCTGCAATATCCCTCTTCTCGATGTTAAATGTTTTTTCTAATGGGCCTTTTGTTCTCTTGTTTGATGGCCCTGAGGTATCTGCATCAAAAGGGTCCTAATCTGGAATAGTTTCAACACGAGTCTCAATAAAAGGATGAAATGATGGTGTTGGTGTTGGTGATTTTTCCATGGACCTCTACTATAAAGAAATAGTTCTAGAGTGAGCTCTTGTTGCTTCAATGTTTGCATCATTTTTCTCTTTTAGGTACATGGCTATGGTTTTCTTTTCCACCTTCCTACATGGTCTAATACCCGTCCCCGATGCTCGGTCAAATGAGCTCTCAAACGGGTATGTGAGGATTTAAATTAGGCTTCACAATGGGGACACGTCCAAACACAAACACCACCACCGGCAACAAGCTCTGTCACTTCCACATGTCTCCATAAAGGATAATGAAAGATCCAAAACCCCTTTTTTCCTAAATACTTATTTTTTAATATATATTGCTTTGGCTCAAATCTTAATTGATATCATCAAAAGAATCCATAGAACACCATACTCAAACTGCATAGATAAATTAAATAAAACAAACCCCACAAACCGGGTGAATATAGAAAAGGCGCCTAGGGTTTAACAGCAGATTTCTTCATGAACAATTCAGTTGTGTATTTAATAATGATTTCTGATGCTAAATATTACGGTAATACAATTATAAATCTGCAGATAGATTGATAATAAAGATTGTCCAAAACCCACTGTAAATGATTCAAACCAAATCGATTTGATATATAACTGATGCTAGAAATTACAATAATTATCTAGCATGAAAAATACCTCAAATATTGCATTAAAAAGTGTACAATAAGTCACCCCACTCTAGAAGAAGTCTGTATGCCCACTGCTGTAATTTATTTCTTTTTCAAACTGCTGAAATGATAAAAACCTGTGAATACAATGAAGATCCCTGAATAGGAACTCCTCTCACTGCTCCTAGGGTTTCCGTCCACAAGAGGAATAATCCAGAGGGTTTCCATCCTTGGATTTTGTCTGCAAAAGCTCAAAGCTAACTGTGGGAGAAAATAATAATAATCTGGAATACCTTTCCCCAAGTCGCATTTTTTCCTTATAGCCAAAAAACCCTCCAAAGATGCAAGTCGCACTTTTTCCCAAATCAGCATAATTAATTTTTAATTAATTATTTCCTTCTCCAAGCAAGTCACATTTTTGGCTTATTTGACCCTTCCCCAAGGCAAGTCGCATTTTTTGCCTAGGAAGGCACATTAAATAATTTGTTAATTTATTTAAATGCACTTTCCTAAGTCAAAGTCACTTAAACAGTCCATTAATTAATTATATGTGCTTTAATGATATTTTACTTTATTTTTAACACAATATAAAAAAATTATAAACCAAAGTCACCCTTGAAAACAACCCTTTAGCCGTCGGGTAGACAAAACGGGCCAAAGGTCTTCGACCGAACTATTCGAGAAAGAGGGACATTACAATCCTCCCTTCCCGAGATTGCTTGTCCCCAAGCAACTGTAGAGCTGGATGTTGTAATATAGACTCGCCCTCCCATGTAGCATCCTCTCACTGGTAACTCTTTCCACCTCACCAGGAACTCCCGAATAACTCTATTCCTCAATCTCCTCTCTCGGCTATCCAAGATCTCCTCTGGCACTAAATCCAATCTCCCTTCCTCATCCAAGGGTGGTAACTCTGTAGAAGAAATAATGTGCTGCCCCAAGGCCTTTTTCAAGCAAGATACATGAAAGACATTGTGTATCTTACTCTCAGAAGGCAACTCTAGCTCATATGCCACTTCACCAACTCTCCTCAACACCCTGTATGGACCATAGAATTGCGGCTTGAGCTTTTCAGCCCCACTCTTCTTGAGAGTACTCTGTCTGTAAGGCTGAAGACATAGAAACACCATGTCTCCTACCTCAAATGATCTCTCCACTCTGTGCCTATCTGCATACATCTTCTATTGATTCTGGGCCCGCTGAATATTTTTTTTAAGTACCTTAAGGATGTCCTGACTATCTTGTAAACTCTCTTGAGCCTTGGGAGCTCCACTTTCCCAAACGCCAAATCAACAAAAGATCTCGCATCATATCCATACAATGCTCGGAATGGAGTCATACCAATAGACATATGGTAAGTGGTGTTATAGCAATACTCACATAAATATAACAACTTTACCCATGCCTTGTTGTCCTGCAACATAGTTACGAAGATAACCCTCTATCCACTTGTTCACAATCTCTGTCTACCCATCCGTCTGAGGGTGATAACTAGTGCTAGGGGTCAACTCAATGTGAACCAAATGGAAAAGCTCTTGCCAAAATATGCTCATAAACCTGCTATCCCAATCACTAACTATGTTCTTCGGAAGTCCATGTAAGTTGAATATCTGATGGGAGAACAAATCAATCACATGAGGTGCCTTAAAGTTGGTAGGGACAGTGAAAAAGTGCGCATATTTTGTCAACCGATCAACTATTGCATAAATGCAATCATTCCCTTGCACCATGGGAAGACGTGTAATGAAATCCATCGAAATATTTTCCCACTTTTGCTCCAGAATTGGCAATGGTGGTAGCAAACCTGCTGGGAAATTATGCTCTGACTTGTTCTTCGCGACAAGTCATACACTCATGACATGGCGCAAGACATCATCCTTGAGACCCTTCTAGAGAATCTCTCTCTAATTTTCTTGTATATTTTAAAATACCTGGATGTCTTGCAAGTGGTGCATCATGGAAAGCATGCATAATCTTCTCCTTAAGCTCGATTCGGGAACAAGGTAAATTCTTCCCTTATATAAATCAAATCAGTTATTACCTTATACCGCCATCCTGAAATTTTCCATCCATAATGTCACATGCCCAAGTATTTTTGGAATACTCAACTAACGAGTTGAGATTTCCAATCTGCTGAAATCTCGCTCAAAGAGATGGGGTTTACTAGAAAGTGCATCAGCCACTACATTCTTCGTCCCCTTGACATACTCAATGTCAAAATCATATGCCTGGATTCTGCTAACCCATTTTTGTTGCCTCTCATTGAGTTTCTTTTGTTCCAAGAAATATTTCAAGTTGTTGTGGTCGGTTCTCACCACAAATTTTCCACCCACCAAATACTGTCTGAACTTTGCCAAAGCATGCATAATGGCAAGCATCTCCTTATCATAGGTGGAATACAATCTCTCATTATCTCTCAACTTCCTACTCTCGAAGGCAATAGGATGGCAATCTGCATAAGAACTACACCAATACCCAATCCCGAAGCATCACACTCTAAAATGAAGGGCCGTGAGAAATCTAGAAGAGCCAAAACTGGGACAGGTGCTCATAATTACCTTGAGCCTCTCAAATACTACATGTGCCTCATCTGTCCATCTAAATGCCCCCTTCCGTGTAAGATCTGTCAATGGAGCTACCAGCTGAGAACAACCTTTCACGAACCTCCGGTAGTAACCACATAACCCCAAGAATCCTCGCAAGTCAGAGATATTCCTAGGTGGTGGCCAATCTTGCATTGCCTGTATCTTCTCCTAATGGACCTTGACCCCATTGGCCCCAATGACATGCCCAAGATACAATATCTCGTAAGTCCAAATTCACACTTGGACATCTTAGCAAATAAAGACTAAGTCTCCATTATGCTAAGTACCTCATCAAGATGCCTCAAATGATCATCCCATGTCCTGCTATATATCAAAATATCATCAAAAAATACCAACACAAACTGCCTCAACTGCTGTTGAAGAGATGGTTCATACATGACTGAAATGTAGCAGGTGCATTGGTGAGTCCAAATGGCATCACCAAGAACTCATAGTTCCCATAGTGACACGTGAAAGTTGTCTTGTGAATGTCCTCATCCCAAACTCGAATCTGGTGGTAACCTGATTGAAGATCAATCTTCGAAAAATAGATAGATCCATGCAACTCATCTAAAAGCTCATCAATGCGAGGAATGGGATACCTGTTCTTGATGGTTTTCTTGTTCAGTGCACGATAGTCAATGCACATCCTCATGGTCCCATCCTTCTTCTTCACCAAAACAACTGAAGAAGCAAAGGGACTAGAACTAGGATGGATGTGTCCCATCTCCAAGATCTCTCTAATGGCCTTCTCTATCTCATCCTTATATGTCTTAGGATGGCAATAAGGCGTAGTCATCATCACGGGTTTAACACCCTCCTCAAGCTCTATAACATGCTCAAACCCTCTATCTGGTGGTCTACCTGGAGGAATGTCACCAAACACTGGTTTGTGCTTATCCAGTATGGACTGGATGTCAATATGAAAAGGTTGCTCACTGTCTGAAGAAGATTTGGATGAAATGAAACATTGGGCTGCCCATGCAACCTCTACATGTCTGACTATAGACTCCATCCTGCATGCTGAAACAACTCTAGGCCCACCGTCAGAAAGAGCCCGAAGCACAATCTTCTTCCTATCCACCATAAACTCCAACTCCATCATCCAGAAATCCTGCACATATCGCGCAAGGACCGTAACCACTGAATACCCAATATTGTATCAATCTCACCAAGTCCAATAACATAGAAGTCATCGGTCAATGTGTAGTCCCCCATCTGAATACTAAGCCGTGGAATCCTCTTAGTGCAACTAATAGCAAATCCATCTGCTACCCGTACACTAAACCCCTCAAATTCCTCAACTTGTAATCCTCGCTTCGCAGCCAACCCCTCATCAATGAAGTTGTGCGTAGCTCCACTATCAACCAAACAAACAATCTGTTGTCCCTTAAGCACTCCCTTCAGCCGAAAGGGATGGTACCTAGGAACTCCTGAGAGTGTAGCAATAGTGACATCGGATGAATCCAATGCCTCACTCTCGCCAAGCTCTACTTGGGGCTGCTCCCCCTGTGCATCATGGCCACTGCCCTCATCCTCTGCATCTGTATCTGGCGAGTGATCATCATCCCCATCTGAAATCACCTCAATGAGATGCACCTTGCCTTTACCAAGGCAACGATGTCCAGGCTCCCAATGATCTTTGCAATGAAAGCAAAGCTTCTTCCTCCTCAACTCATTACGAGTCTCCTGATCCACCTTAGGAGGTGGTGCACTCTTCTGCGGAACGGTAGAGCGCTGAAATGGCCTGGAGCTCATGGGAAACTTCTTATTGGGCTGATAAGAAGTGGGCTGATAGGAAGTGGGGGATGTGTCCAAGTCCAATGCCATCTAGATGGCATCATGCAATGTCCTAGGCTTAAGAGCCTTGACCAATCCTCTCATCCTGTCATGAAGGCCCTCTATAAATAACATCACCACCCTCTTCTCAGGCATCTCTGGAACCATAACTGCTATACGCTGAAATTTGTTGATGTATGAATCAACGTGTCCACTCTGTCGGAGCTGTGCCAAGTCCCTGTAATAAAGCTCCACATCCTTGCAATCAAATCTCGCAATCAACCTCTCACTGAAATCCCTGTATGACCGTAGAAGCTCATGACCCTATGTAACTAACCCATGGCACCACCAATCATACGCCACCCACTCAAGGTGTAATGTATCGAATCGTAATGCCTCTGCTCTCCCGCATGGGTTGAGGGTAAGATAGGTGTCGAGCTTGTGAATCCAAGCCCTGACACTGATCTTTCCACTACCATCAAAAGTGGAGAGGGTTACCTTATTGGTAACCTGTTACAAATCCCTGTTCTCCTGTGCTCTATGCCTCCTATCCTATCGAGCCCTCATGTTATCTCTCCTCTGAGCACAACACACATGTGGGAGAGTGTAATATCCCCTTTTGGGATGTTATCCAAATATGCAAAAATTACTTTCTATGAATCGACTCTAGAAGGACTAAACCCTCCTAGTTCGACCTCAAATAATCCAATGTTAGCTTCAATACAACCCTAAAAGGGTTAGAGTGAGCCAAGGTGGTGGATTAGATGGGAGAACCAGTTAGGAAATTAATCACTTCAAATCTAAAATTAATTACAACAATAATTAATTTATAAATGCACTAAACTACTGCAAACTTCAAAAATTAATAACTCCTTCACCATCCATTATTTTTCTATCAAACTCATGCCAAAATATTCTTAATATTTTTAGCTTTCCAACAAGCTATAGATCACAATTTTTGGATAAGTAGAAGGCATGCAAATCAACCCACAAAATCTGAAACTGTGTAGATAAAACCCTGACACAAACAACTGAAACTTGGAAAATTCATAACTTGCTCAATACTTCATCTTTTGCCATGAAATAAAGTGCAGATTAATCTATAATTCAAGAGCTTTCCAAAGATATTAAAATTTGAATTTTATGATAACTGAAACCCCTTCAAAACAACCCCGAAATCCCAAACCCAGTCGCTAGGGTTAGAATAAATTGCACAACTAATTTCCAACACTTAATAATCCTTCAAGCATGCTAAAAGATACCCTAATCAAGTCGCCATAGTTAGAATAAAACCAACAATAACCAGCAGATCTAAAACACCATAAAACCCTTCATAATATTCAATAACATGCAGATTTTACTCTCAATAAAAGGTGCCAAAGCTAGAAAGAGAATCACCAACAAGTAGATTTGCAAATCTCATGAAAATACTTCAATTGAATATCAAACCAACACAATAACTCCCACACAAGAGAGAGAGAACATTAATGGGCATGCATCCCAACTCCAAGCATGGAGTGAACATCAAATGATCAATCAACATACCCTCTAAGGAAATGCGACCTCCCTTTTATAGAACTAAGGGGTGCAATATCCAATAAAGACCGACCTTTCCTTTTGGAGGGAAAACATAAACTCTCATTAAAAATTTAATACTAAGACCATGTGCACTTTATTTATTTTTTAATTAAACAAATAAAAGTAACTAACCTATGTCCACATTAAACTAACTAAAGAGACTCCCACTTGTAGCGCTAGGCATGCCAAGGGGTAGAAATGCAAATGAAAAATAAATATTAATAATGTCCGAAAAGTGGGACATTACGGAGGGAAAATACATCCTCACATGTTGCGGCAAAATCCTCCACTCATCACTGACTGCCATAATAGTATCCGGAAAAGCTACTTCTTCCGGTCGTCCCTCAATCTTTGGTGGGTCATCTCTAGGCAAGAAGTTAGGCTGCATAGGCCTATCTGCAGTCCGCGTAGGTCTCCTCTCATCTGTATGAGTGTGTCTCCGCTCATCTGTATGAGTATGCCTCCACTCACGGCGTGGTGATCCCCTAACACTCCCAAGCTCTGAAGGTGATCTGATGTGATCCCTGTAACCACCGGCAATCGCGATACGGACCTATCTCTCCTATCGTGACTATCCCGCAGCCTATCTAGTGCCAACCTATCCAAGGTAGTGACCATATGATCCATGGTCTGAATAACCGCCCCGAGTGGTTGTCATATCCCGAATGAAATCCCTATCTCGGATCTCTGTATGTTCCTCTCGAGGACTCTCTAGTCTATCATCCAAGAATTCCATTCTGTCACGTCCTACAATACCAGCTTCGAGTTATGCTTAGTTTGCGAGTGTAGTATCTCGTGTGGACCATCCTCTCTCGTGCTTTGCATTCAAAGCTGATTTTTGTTTTAATAAACTCTCTAATTTCTTCCCACACAAAGCCGGGAGGATACACCGCTCTCGATACCTTTGAAAGATCCCAAACCCCTTTTTTCCCGAATACATTGTTTTAATATATATTGTTCGGCTCAAATCAATTGATAACATCAAAAGAATCCATAGAACACCATACTTAAACTACCTAGATAAATTAAATAAAACCCCACAAACCGGGTGAATACAGAAAAGGCGCCTAGGGTTTAACAGGCAGATTTCTTCATGAACAATTCAGCCGTGTATTTAATAATGATTTCTGATGCTAAATATTATGGCAATACAATTATAAATCTGTAGATAGATTGATAATAAAGATTGTCCAAAACCCACTGTAAATGATTCAAACCAAATCGATTTGATATATAACTGATGCTGGAAATTACAATAATTATCTAGCATGAAAAATACCTCAGATACTACATAAAACAACTGTAGAATAAGTCGCCCCACTCTAGAAGAAGTCTGTATGCCCACTACTGCAATTTATTTCTCTTTCAAACTGCTGAAATGATAAAAACTTGTGAATACAATGAAGATCCCTGAATAGGAACTCCTCTCACTGCTCCTGGGGTTTCCGTCCACAAGAGGAATAATCCAAAGGGTTTCTGTCCTTGGATTTTGTCTGCAAAAGCTCAAAGCTAACTGCTGGGAGAAAATAATAATAATCTAGAATACCTTTCCCCAAGTCACATTTTTTCCTTATAGCCAAAAAACCCTCCAAAGATGCAAGTCACACTTTTTCCCAAATCAAGCATAATTAATTTTTAATTAATTATTTCCTTCTCAAGCAAGTCGCATTTTTGGCTTATTTGACCCTTCCCCAAGGCAAGTCGCATTTTTTGCCTAGGAAGGCACATTAAATAATTTGTTAATTTATTTAAATGCACTTTCCTAAGTCAAAGTCACTTAAACAGTCCATTAATTAATTATATGTGCTTTAATGATATTTTACTTTATTTTGAGCACAATATAATAAAATTAATAAACCGAAGTCACCCTTGAAAACACCCTTTGGCCGTCGGGTAGACAAAATGGGCCAAAGGTCTTCGACCGAACTATTCGAGAAAGAGGGACATTATAGATAATTCGGATCCATTTTCACTAACAAACCACCCAAAACATTTCCCCCCTCTCTCCCATTATCAAGCTAAATCGATGCCATGATTGTAGGATTAATTCAATAACCTACAATAAGAGATATTTTTAAAACATTGCTAAATATTAAAATAATTTAATTAAAAACAACAAATTGAAATACAAATTAGAAAATTAATTTGTTGACCCATACACATCATTCTCTCGATTCGATCACTAAGTTCACCATAAATGGTGCGAGGTGAGAGCATACATAGAGGGTAGATGTTTAAATTTTTAACAAATTCAATTTAAAATTTTAAAATAAAAAAACGAACACATAACTAACTAAAAAATTAAACAGTTAGTCCTACACGTCAATCTCTGATTCTCGATCACCAAGTTCGCCATAAATGGTGCGAGGTGAGAGCATACACATAGGGTAGATGTTTAATTAAATAAAACTTCACTATTAAACTTAAAATACAGAAAAATTAATAATATATTATTTTTTAATAACCGTAAAATAAATAAATTTTAATAATTAAAAAATAAATTTAGATAATGAACAATTATCATGAATGATGTGTTTGAAACACGTCATTCATGATATTGATCATATTCATATACAAAACATTGCTCAAAAGATTAAAAAAAAAATGCCTGAATGCATGTAAAATACCTAGAAAAATCCTCCTTGATGTTTGTAGACTTGCTTCTCCTTCTCTCTTTCTCCTTCAAGCTCAATCACTCTCTCCTCCAAGCTCTTTTTCTCTCCTCCAAGCTCTTCCTTTCTCCTTCAACCTCTCTTTCTCTCTCTCCTTCAAGCTCAAGCAAAATATCAAATATTGAGTGTGAGAAAAAAGTAGAGGAATTGGGTGTTTATATAAGTGTTTGGGGGGTAGTTTAGGGTTAGGTTAGATATATAAAGTTTTATAATTTTAAAAAATGCTTTTTTTTTAAGTTCAGTTTATAAAAGACATTTTGTAAATGCAAGTACGGATGGAAACGTATCCACGAAGGAAAAGGTACGGTCTAGTACGGTAAACCATACCCGGACCGTACCATGTCCCTATGGGTACGTTTACAACCGTACCCATAGCATACCGCACCCGTGCAAGCACTGCACGCGTTTCCGGGTTGGTACGGGGACCCTGTGGCCTTTCGTGCACTCTAGATGGTACTTAATAGGTGGGGTGAGAGGTTGTTGCATTTGTTTTCTCTATGGCTTTTCAGACTGCTCAGATCCGGAAACTGCTCTAAAAAAAGTGGGTTCGCTAGTTTAGCATTGTTGCTATATTTGGTGTGGTGTTGGCCTATGGTGATGCTCCACTCCTCTTAAGCCATTCTATATAAATATTGGGGTTTCCAACAATTAAGGGTATTCATTCATTTTCTTGGTATCTCTCTCGGAAAGTGTGTCTTTATTTGTTAGATATAGTTGTTGAACCTACATGTAGGTATTATGTGAATTCTAGTCGATTCAAAGATGCTCAAGGAAGAGAGCCACACCTCTATTTCCTTCTACAAGATGCCTTCCTTTATCTTGAACAACACTATGTGCTCAATTACCTGGATTCGCCGATGCCGTGAAATGAAAAGCTTTGGGTGTCTCGGGGTTAGGAATTTATCGTGGTTTCCTTGCCTCCACCGAACATCATAAAAAAATACCCCTTCAAACACATTTGAAGGAAATTTTAGTGATAATATTGAGCATTAAAAGTTTTATAATGTTGTGGATTGTACAACAATGGCGCTTTTTAATTTCAGCTTTTATTTAACAAATATTGGGATTGTAGATGGAAGCTCTTCCGGCTAGAAACTATATCCCAAATGCGGGAGTAGTTCGAGTCTATCATCTCTAGGGGTTTGGTAATTACAATATTTATTTTCTTATATTTCATTTATTGAGCAAGGTTTTCTTGTTTATATCTTTATTTTCCCTACGTCTTAGGCATTGATTTTAGTACTGGGTGCACTTGGTATTGAAAATGGGGCCCTTATTGTTTGTTCAAGAAATGAAGATGTGCACCTAAAGTTTGCATAAGTTTTTACAGAAAAACCAACTTTTGAAAAATACTACCATTCAACAATTAGAGGACTCTTGTTTTTCCTTTGTACTTGTTTTGTTTTTATGCGGACATTGAGAATTCATGTTTCTATTCATTCATTAGTTCATGGTTTTTGAAACCCTCTTTGAAATCAAAGATATTCATGTGCAATACCACCGTTATTGGGGATGAGCATATGAAGATTTTGAAAGCAAAGGATCGATGCCATGTATCACCGATACCAATGTTAGAGGTTAGAAGAAGCAATGCAAATCCATTTTATTTAATAATACAATACATTATGAGTTTCTTAGTTTGAAAGTTGTTAGAGACCGGAAGTAGCACCCTTGGTTTGATCATAGAAGATCAAATACTTCGGCTAACACGGGATTTTCTCCAAGTGTGGGACTTGCATCTTGAGACAAACCTCTAGAGAAGGATGGTTCCTCTACCTATCTAACCTAATTCTAACACAACTCCTATAGCTAATCTAGAACTAACACATCCGAGGAACCAAGGTTAGAGAGATACTTAAAGTAAAACCTAAGATAAAGAAATCGGTGATAACACCGTAAAGAAGAGATGATCACTCTTCACACGAGAGGTGAAAAGGAGGACAACGTAGGAGAAGATGGCGATGACAGACGTGCCACAAATCAACACTCTTGTTAAACCCTTATCTCTCGCAATAACAACACGCGAAAATGAAACTGCAAGTAAAATCCACACGCAACAAACTAGGAAATGAATGGAGAGGCAAGGAAACAATAAAACACGAGTATAGGGAAAAACGAGCCGTGAACACATGATTTTATTGCTTAAGCTATGCACAGAACATTACATCAATGGTAGAAGGCATTAAACACGTCACACATTCCAAATTTGAGGTCCTGGAACTCGTGGGAAGTCACTACTATTTTGGCATGGTGTCGTTACAATCAAAAGAGGGATCATTTTTCAAAAGAATGAGTTCCATACTAATGCAGAGCATCAAGTCCATCTTTTTAAATAGCTCAAGATGACATCAATTTTGGATTGCAAGTATGGTTGTAGGTCCTAGGGGTCTATTTGAGTCATTTTGAGGTGTTGGTGTGTAGGCTTTTTAAAATTTAAATGAGGTATTTCCTCCGAAATGCAAAATTTGAACTAGGGAGCCATTTTTGGCTTAGTTTGAGAATTGTAAGGTGTTCTTGGAACTTGGAAATCATGTATAAAGGTAGAATGGGGTAAATTTGGGGTGATTAGAACCTAATAGGTCACATAAGAAGAATTGGACTTACCAAACTTAGGCCTATCAAGCAAATTAACCCCCTTTTTGAATAAAATCTCATTATGACTTGTGTTTGTAATCGACTCAAAGAGAAGAATCTCGAGCAAGAGGGGGCAAAGACTATAAAGGTGTCTAATGTAACACTTTTAGGTATTCTACCCGGTATGAATCCAAAAGTGTAAAGGGTTTCAAGAAATATTGAAGGGAAGACTGAGTTTGTATGGTTTTGTTTGTAATCTCAAATGATGGTGTGTGTTGCATTTGTAAGATTGTAATCCTTAAATTTGAAGCTCTGTAATTGTAGATAAATTATGGTGTGACAAGAACCAAAAGTAGTGTATTAGCAAGTAATGAAGAATAACACTTTGTAGGGTTGAGAGGTGAGTTCATTTGAGGTAAGACAGAGATGGTCTCCTACATGATTCTATGTTAACTCGGATGGGGATAATTCTTGCTAAAGGGTTGTGTTCTTGGTTTTAGAAATGCATGTGAGTTGATCCTAAACAGAGTAATGAGAATTTGAATTCTTGAAAGTTGATCTTTAATATTCCTTTTGTGTGATTTCTCAGAATCGAGAAAGTGACCTGTGGCCCAGGGTAGTGTATGTAGTGAACCTATGGAGAGAGTGGGAGAACATTAAGTTGTTGTCTTAGATGTATAACACAAAGGAAAACTCGATCAAAGCATTCTAATTGGATTAGAGGCCTCAAAGTTGCCATTGGAGGTTGTAGATTCTGTTTCCCAACATATTTGCAAGTTTTCCACTTCCTGAAACAAACATCCACAACCATTATCAAGAGCTAATGGTAGTTCTAATCCTTGCATCACTTCTATTCAAACCTTGTGCTAATATTTTGGGTCTTAATTTGAAGAATCAACAAATTTATAGCCAAATAACACTCCTAGGGCCCGTACAATTACATAGCTAGGGTTTTGAAGAGAAAGGTAGAACAAAAAACCCAAGACTAAAAAGCTATCTCGCAATCTTGTAGAAATCATCTAGAAGGGGTTCTTCATCTGTTAAAAGTGGAAAATTCAAATTTCATTGGTAAACGGCAAAAATATTTGTGATAAATTTCTCCGAGATGCTAAACAACACAGTCACTGAGGTTAATTAGAAAGGGTGTTTTACAAAAGTAGCATTTTCATTTGGAGTCCAAACATAAGGTTTTCTACACACTTAAATACCCTTAATGGGTGTTCAAAAATATATTTGTTTCCTTTTGATGCTTCCTATAAAGAAGTTATTCATAGCAGGTGTTCTAAAAGCAGACCTAGTCAAGGGTTTGTAAGCAAAATTGCTAAATGAGGGCTATAGTGAGTTTTAGGAGTTGTGTCCTAAAAGTTGGGGTACATATCATAGATGTCAAGAGAGCCCTAATGGAACTCATGAGGTCTCAGAGACACCTCTAGAAGTCTATCACTACATATGATCCAAGCTTGCATTGTCTCAAGGATAAGAAGACAATTTTGTGTTAAGAAGTGCGGTGAGAAACTTTGAAGGCTTTGAATGTGTTTTGTCATTGTCTTAACAATGTTTGAGTGTTGAGATAGGTAGAGAGAGCTAAGGTGCATCAAGAAGCAATAGTCCATAGGTGGCAGTCTTGAGTTAGAGCTAACGAGAAGGGGCTAGGGCAATTTAGGCTATTCTTGCAAGGTGAAGTAAATTGTAATACCCTTCTTTAGGGTTTTATCAAATATTATATATGCAAATCTGAAACTGAAAATTGCAGCAGACTGTAGACAAAAACCAGCGACTTATACTAGCTTAAAAAGATGCCAAAAACACCATGAAACACATCCACACAACTCGCCACTATTTTATATATGATATTTGATATTTTTAGAAGCCAATATAACCAACAAACACTGAAAACACACTGCTGGAAATGAAATACACACTGGAAATTGCAGCCATGAAATAATTATGAAATATAGATATAGAAGTCTCCAAAAATCATGCAACTCAAGATTCCGGCCTTTAAAAATATGACAAATCTGATTACAAAACCAATTTGCTCCAATTCTTTGCCTATGTCCTCAAACCCTACCCTAGGTAGGTCGCTCCACCCTAGAAAAATAGTATAACTGCTGGAAATGCCAAAAAGATCTTCAAATCAACTTCCTTCTTCAATGCCAAATGGTGATGAAGGGTTTTCATCCTTCACCCAAGTCTAATGAAGGGTTTTCATCCTTCAAGAAGACCTCACATGAGGGTTTTCATCCCCAAGTGGATGACTAAGGAGCAACAAGCTCTCTTTGCCAAGTATAGAGAAAATACGCCAAGCTAGAGTGCAAATGATCTCTCTCTTCTCCTTTTATAACTTCCCTTTGGCGCCAAAACTCATTTAGGCAAGGCCGACCTATATAGAACAAAAGAACACTAAAGAAAACATTATAATATTAGATAAAATATATTATTAAGTGTTCAAGGGTCTTCTCCTTCATTTCTTCTTCTTTGCCATGGAGAAGGGATGGCAAGAAGACCAATTTCCAACTCTTAGGTGGGAAAAAGGGACATTACACAAATCCCTACAATGAATCATTTCAATAACTGATTTACCCCTGATCTAAGGTTGTGGAGCAGAGTAAGGGTTAAGGTGGTCTCAAATTAGCAAGTTAGCCAAAAATTGTTTGATTGAATCAAGATTCTAAAGGCTACTAATGGAGAATGAGGGTAAGGTAAGGTAAATGACTAAGTGCCTGATCTTAGGAGCTATGAATCCTTTGAGACAAGTTACATTGATATTGCTTGAGATATGAAGAGTATGTTGTGATACAAAGGAGCCCTTAAGGAGGTTTTAGTCAGTTTGAAATTCTCAACCATTGTAGACTTATTGATGGTCCTCAAAATGCAAAGTAAGGAAAATTTATTATTTGTATCTTCTTGGTTGTTGAATTTTGAATGATTGTCTATTAGCACTACATCACATACTTATAGAGAAAGGAGAAGAGGGAGAGAATAGGTGCCATTAATTTCTACAAACCGGGAAAGGGGGCGCCTAACATCGCTTCTACCGTATGCCATCGATTCGTAAGTCGAGGGATGGGTGTCATTTATCATTAAATTTAGATTAGTGAAGTGGTTGGGCATCGACTCAAACAAAATTCTTTAAGGCGTGACTTTGAGGTGCTCCATGGAATTTCGAGTTGAGACCGCAACTTGCAAGACTTGCAAGATTACAACTCGCATCTTTGCCTTTGTTCCGCATTTGCATCCTTCCGTGGATTTTTTCAATTTGACATGTTTTGCAGCCTTTTAAACATTTCTGATTTCTAACTTAAGATGTCCCACTTAACTTAGAAACCTGTGAGACACCAACTCTTGCATATTGTCTCGGAACTCTTTACTTGCATTGTCGCGGAATTCAACCTCTCACACTTGGTCTCTCGCACATCCTACTATTTTTCATACTCGCCTTGAAAGCCGCAAAGGCTTTTCTTTCCTTCATTCAAATCACTTGTCCGACAGACTTAGAAATTTGTGGAACACTGCGTCAAGAAAACCGAACACTGGGATAGTGTTTTGCGGTTTTCAAGATTATCCATTTCTCAACTGGCACTACTGCCTTACGGGTCCGGTGGTGCTTCCATCATGCGTTGCTGATTTTCACCTTGTCATCTCGTCAAGTGTCACTACTTATCATACTAAGGAAACCCACCTTTGTGTTGCGGCGACACTTCCATCCCCATGGATCAGGTCCTTACCCGAATTTTGACTCTTCTCGGATCTGAAAACTTCCACAGAGCTCTTCTTTACCTCAAATATGAGGGAGATCATCCTTGGCATCTGCGGAAAACCTGAACTAATTCATTCTCAGATTAGGAGGATCCGCAGAATGCTATATTTCCCATGATAGTCCACTATGCAACTTTTATACATAGCCGATTTTGGACTCCTGAAGTCACCCCTTTGTTCCTCAAGTTTTGAGAATCCACGGAACACTATGTTCCAACACTTTGCGGCTTGCATGCCAAAAGCCACCTAAGTCCAAATTTGAATAAGTTGTCAAAGAGACATGTTTGGAAACCTCCGAGGGACATGTGCCTACTAGATGCTAAAGACTAGTAGCCTTGAGCAATCCATTGGGCATGGAGTTAAGCATACACCTTGAAGAAAAATTGATCTTCAAACTTCAAAACGTGTCCCGAATCCGCGTAAACTTAATCGTTTTTGGATGGAGCCGATCTTTTGGAGTTGAAAGAATAGGACTTGAGGAATACCCCAAAACATCTGATTTTTGCCATGAAACCTACTCTTAATTGGACTGTGCAACAACAAAAGCTCACAAAAACTATGTACAAACATAAAAATCATACATGTTCCAAATGGAAACATGTAGAGTGTGCACAATGCACTTGTTTTGCAATAAACAAACCTAATCTAATCCTACTCTAACCAAAGGAAAAGGAAGCTAAACAAAACCTGAGATTGGTTGAGAGAAATAGCTTCCCTTCCTTACAAAATTGGACCATGTAATCAGTTTGGCAACTAAAACACATGGTGGGAGTGGAAACATGCCTTGCACTTCCACATTGCTCAAAGTATCAACCAAAAAGAGAATGAATACCTCCTCAAGTTTCTTTGTATTTGGTTTTAGAGGTGTTACAACTGATCTTTGATGTCTTGGTGGTCTTCCTCATGCCCTGAAGTGAGCATAACTTGTGAAAACTCGAGATTTGACTCTAAACCAGCCAAAATATCTTATTGGAAAAATGTTCCATCGAACTGTTTGGCATATTTTCATGGTTTGCCCATCTTCTTCACATTTAGCTCCAAGAATGAAGCTGGGAGAGGTGTAATCCTTTTCATTGTAGATGTCCACAAGCTGGTTTGGACTTGGTCTTATTTTCTCTTACACAGACATCTTTGTTTCCGCACTTGTGCTCTGATTTCCTTCATCTTCAATCTTTGCCCCAATCGGTTTTCGCCAATAATGCAGAAAATTTAAGGCATGCGAACAATGTGGATCATTGCACTCAATTGTTTCACCTTGCTCACTTGGAAAACCTTCTTCCTCAAACCCATGGATGTCACAAGTTTTGAAAAACACTTTCTCCTCAACCCGCGGTCCAAACTAATTCTCCTTCAAGGACATCTACTTTGTTTTTGCTAATTGCCTCCCTTTTGTAGATTTTCATCCTTCTCATCCTCTCAATCAGATTCGAGACCAATATTTAACAAATACGTAGCTATCATCTTTTGGCGGAATTGGTTGGAGATGAGACATTGGCAAGGGGTTGCTTTTTTATTGTATTGTTAGGCAAAGATGGCTTGGGCTCAAGATTTGATTTGATCATTTGGGGAAGCCAAATGATCCTCAAAACATGTTCTAATCTTTACAATTCCTCCTCTCCATGAAAGTAGCAAACATCATGATCTACCCACCTTGTAGGATAACTTGGTTTAGTGAGGGTTGGGTAGAGCATTGGGGAAGCATGTGTAACATCACAACTTTTGAAAGCATTATGAAAAGATTTAGGAAGGTTGTGAAATGCCTTGGGTGGAGATGGGGGGAAAATTTATAGATCATAGGAGATGTTTTGGGCATGATAAACTTGTAGAACACCAAAAGAAGGATTAGGAAGAAAAGGATCTTCCTGTTTTTGGAATGGAACAATAGATTTTTCTTTATTTGCATGAGGGGTATATAGAATTTGAGAGGATGAGGGAAGAATGGAAGCAATGGGGACGGGTTTTCTTTGTCCAACCTAAATAAGCATCTTTTTAGCTTGTAATGCAATGGAAAAAGTCTAAGGAAGAGTATTGCCTCCTAGGGTTTGGATCAACACAATTAAATCAGCATCTAAGGACCTCAAATAATACAAGAATTCCATACCTTGTGAGGGTTTGAATTCTTGAGGAATTCTAAGCCATGTCCTTGAGAATATGATGTTGAAATTTGAGATGTACTCCATTGAAGCTCGTTTTATTGTGCTGAGGTGTTCCATGAGAGAAATAACATTTGCATTCTCCTTAAACTATTGTCTAATTGTTCTCCCAGTTAATCCCATGTGAAAATGGATTGACGATTTAAATTGCTATACCAATCTCTTGCTTTACCTATGAATGATGAAACAAGAAGTCTAAGGAAAATGTTCTCCTCTCTGGTATTGTGGATGGCACAATGGTTGGCTATATCTTGAATGTGATCAATAGGGCTTGATCTCTATTTCCATGGAAAAGAGGTAGGTTTTTTAGGGATGTTTTGGGGATATCATCCCACTACTACAAATGAAGGGGATAGAACTGAAATGAGAGAATGGATGAGCTCTTTGGAGAGCCATGAGAGGAATGGAAACATGAAAATGAGTGGAAAGGTGAAGGGAATGGCTTGCATACTCAAAGAATGGGTTGTTTGATTCAGTGGAGTCGCCAAATGTGTTGAGAAATAACTCCAAAGGCCAAATATCATCAAGGACACATCAATCCTAATGATATGAAGTTGTAAATCTCTTCAATCTCGTGTCCCACTAGGCATTCCATAACTATTAGAGACTAGAAGTAGCACCCTTGGTTTGATCATGGAAGATCTACTACTTCGGATAACATGGGATTGTCTCCAAGTGTGGGATGTGCATCTTGAGACAAACGTCTAGAGAAGGTTGATTCCTCTACCTATCTAACCTAATGCCAAAACTACTCCTATAGCTAATCTAAAACTAACACATCCAAGGAACTAGGGTTAGAGAGATACAAAAAATAAAACCTAACCTAAAGTAGACAGTGATAACACCAAAAAGAAGGGATGATCACTTTTCAAAAAGGAGAAAAGGAGGACAACACAGGAGAAGAGGGAAGACAAAATTACCACAGATCAACACTCTCACTAAACTCCCATCTCTCGCAACAACACGTGAAAATGAAACTCTGCAAGTAAAATCCACGTGCAATGAACCATGAAATGAATGGAGAGGCAAGGAAACAATAAAACACAAGTATAGGGCAGAACAATCCATGAACACAAGATTTTATTACGTAAGGTATGCACAAACCATTACATCAATGGCAAAAGGCACTAAACGAATCACACAGTCCAAATCCGAGGTTTGGAACTCATGGTAAGTCGGCCACCATTTTGGCATAGTGTCATTACAATGAAAAGAGGGATCATTTTTCAAAAGAATGAGTTCCATACTTATAGAGAAAGAAGGAGAAGAGGGAGAGAAGAGGTGCCATTAATTTTTGTAGAGTGGGAAAGGAGGCACCTGACATCGCTTCTAGTGCACGCCATTGGATTTTGCAGGTCGAGGGATGGGTGTCATTTATCATTAAATTCAGGTTGGTGAAGTGGTTTGGTGTTGACTCAAACAAAACAAGCATGGATTTGAGGTGCCCCATGGAATTCTGATCTAAGACCATAGCAATCCACAACTTGCAAGATTGCACCTGCGTCTTTACCTTTGTTCTGCCACATCCTTCCGTGGATTTTTTCAATTTGACATGTTCTGTGGCCTTTTAAACGTTTCGCGACTTTCTAACTTGAGATGTTCTATAGACTTAGAAGCCTGCGAGACACCAACTTTTTCATATCGTCCGCAGAAATATTTACTCACACTTCTGTGGACTTCAACCTCGCACTTGGTCTCTCGCACATCCTGCTCTTTTCGTACATGCCCCGAAAGCCACAAAGGCTTTTCTTTCCTTCGTTCAAATCACTTGTCCTGCCAAATTAGAAATCTATGGAAAACTACATTAGGAAAACCCACTAAACACTATGATAGTGTTTCATGGTTTTCAAACTTAGTCATTTATCAACATGCACTACCACCTTGTAGTTACTGGCGGTGCTTCCATCATGCGTTACGGCTTTTCACCTTGTCACCCTATGAAGTGTCATTACTTCTCATACCGTGGAAACCCACCATTGTGTTGCACAATGCTTCCATCCCCACAGATCTAGTCCTTTTTAGATTCAAAAATTTCTCATGGAGCTCGCTTTACCTCAAATCTATAGAAGACCGTCCTTGGCATCCGCAGAAGACTGAACTATAACTTCTTCGTTACTGTGGATTAGGAGGATCCGAAGAATGCTACATTTACTGCACAGTCCCCCACGTCTTTTATACTAAGCCAATTTTTGGACTCTCGAATTCCCCCTTTGTTACGTGGGTTTTGAGAATCCATGGAAAACTACCCTCCAACACTCCGCTGCTTTCATGCCAAAAGCTACCTAAGTCCAAATTTGAATAAGTTGTCCAAAATTGCATTGGGTGCAATTTGGGACAACAAAAGCACGAAGTACATCAAATTAGGTTTTTTTTATTTCTTGTTGTAGACCATCAATGTTTATTCAGTATCAATCAGACAAGTGATAACCCAACCCACTTCAACCCACTTGACTCGGATACAATTTTTTTCTTCCCATCAAATTTGTAAATAAATGTTGTGAGTATTTTGCACAAATGAATCTTACGTATTAGCAGGATGCAACTCATCTATATGCTCAGGAGTAGGAGCCACTTTTGTATCCTATCTGGATCAAAAAACATGGCTATGGAAATTCAATCTATGTGCATGTTGGTGACTTCTTGATGGTCAATGCTCTTATATTTTCCATTTCTAATTTCCTTAAATCAAACACAAAAAAGAATTTAGATTTAAGTTTGAGCTGTCTCAGCACGGGGTTTGAAGCCTTGAACTCCAACCCCACGGTTATTAAACACCACAAACCACCTATTATCAAGGGTAGGGTGGAATAGGTTGTGTTTAATACATGGAATCTTAATTCAAGGCATTAACGCAATCATACAAAGCTTGGAGAACTGATTTTAGAGCTAGAAACCAATAGAAACAATCTTGTAAACAAGTAAACATACTTTGAGAGATCCCATAGACCATTTTGGTCCAAAAATGTTGAAATTTTACTCATCTCATCATTACCTCAAGCATGTCCCCAATATTGATTTTGTGGCTTGGGTGTAGAAGATTTTTGTGTAGTGAGATTTGACTTTTAAGAAGTTTTTAATAAGCACAAAATGCTTTCAAGTTGAAATTATACTTGCAAGAAAAAATTAGCTCTAGACTATGACCCGAACTTATCGGGGCACATCTACCGTTAATTTAGAGCTATTTGCACAAGTTAGAGTGAAATTTTGCCATTAATTTAGATTTATTTGTACGGAGGTAAGAGGGAAAGTCTACCATTATCGCTTATTTTTGAATTTTTCACCTATGTATCTCGCTGGAGCTCAAAATTGCACTTTGGATATGATCATTGAGGATCATGAATTATGAGGCAACATGGGACTATCTCTCAGTTGTGGAAACTGCGAACCGAGACAGATCCCTCGAAGAAGACCGGCTTCCTCTGCCTATTTCCAATGCTACACTACTCTTATTGTTGGAAATGAAATTAATTCTCCAAGGGACCATGGATAGAAGGAATTGCATAAAATGAATCCTATACTACTGGAGGTGATGCACCAAAAAGAGGGGTGGAGAGACACTATGAATATGGAAAATGAAGGCAAAATAGAAAGGAAAGGGCAGATATGAATGCCACAGTCCCAAAACAATCTCTAACCTTCAATCCCTATAACACAACAAAGTTGAATCTTGCACAGTGAAGAGAAGATGCAAAAATACCTACAAAATAATGAGAGGCAAGAAAATTGCAAGAAAATACAAGCTAGGACAGATTTGGAGTCACAAAACCAGTATTTTATTGCTTAGATGAATGCATAGTACATTATATCGAGATATCAGGAAAGATTCACCATGAATAATTTAAATCGAGGTTTGAGAACAATAATACGGAATGCAACTCCTTGGGAGAGATTACACAATTATTACAAATAGTCCAACAAAGTGTCCAATGCTTTAAAATGAGCTCCCATTACAATATATATCTACATAGGCAAAGCAGCACCCCAAGGACATCGGAGCAATACGGGAGCGGAGAGGGCTTGCGGAAATTCCAGTGCTGCACTGTGTCATAACCCAGGCATTTCGTAGGCCCCTCGCCGCTCCCCGCCCACTCCCAAGCCGCTCCCGCCACCTAAAACATTTTTAAAATTTGTTTTTTAATTTTTTCATGTTTTAAAAGCCCAATAACATAAAAAAATTAAACATTCTTCTAATTTACACCCTTAAAGCTAACTCTAAGAAATAAAACAAAAGAACAACACAAAAACAAAACAAACTTACCTTTGGCTCTCCAAAATTGCATTGTGTTTGTCTAGGGTTTGAGGAGCTATTGCTAAGCTTGTAGGAGTGTCAGGAGTTATAAAGAGGAAGATTTGTGAAGGATTTGTGGTTTACTAAGTGAAGGTAAGTTTTTTTTAATTTCTAACCTTGTTTCTTTTTCTTTTTTATTTAATCTTTCACACATTACATTTTTTTGTTATGTTCATCATTTTTTTCTCTTTGTATTTTATTTTTTTAATTTTCATTGTTCAATGCATGCCATTGTTTTCTTTTCTTTTTTAACCTTGTAGGTACTTCTACAATGGCAACAACAAGTTTTGCTTCTTCTAGGCAATCTTTGGCCAGGGATTTTGACCCAAATTCACCATTATGGAGGCATGTAACAATACTTCAACAAATTGCAGGTGGTGGTTGTTTTGAATGGAAATGCAATGATTGTGATGGAGTATTCAAAGGCTCTTATAGTAGGGTGAAAAACCACTTGTGTGCCATAACGGGTAATGGTATAAGAGTATGCAAGGGGAGGAATAATGTTGGGGTGCCAAAAGAAAAAGTTTTGGCATATATCAAAGAGTAGGAAGATGCAGAGGCAAATGTGGGTATGAAAGCGGGTCATCCATTGGCCAAAAGAGGAGGTTCATCTCATTCAGCGAGGCCTCCTATTGTCCCATCACCTACTGGATCCCCAATTGTGGCCACGCCACATCCATTTGTGGCTCCTACCTCCACGGATAAGGATGCTTCCCTTGCACGAAAGAAAAGTAAGACAAGAGGGCCATTGGAAAAGGCCTTTCAGAATGAGAGTAGGGAAATTTCATATGAACACATTACAAGGTGTGTATATGTTAATGGGATTTCTTTTAATGTTGTGAGATCACCTTATTGGCATGAGATGGTGAAAGCCATCAATGAGGCACCAAAATAGTATAAATCACCAAGATATGAGAAGATCCACACCACCCTTTTGGATAAACAAAAAAAATATGTGGAAACCTCCTTGCAACCAATTAGGGACTCATGGACTAAAACAAGTGTGTCCATCATTTCTAATGGATGGAAAGATGCAAGAAACCACCCTTTAATCAATGTGATCGAAGTATGCCCTAAGGGGCAATGTTTTTTAAAGTGGTTGATTGTGAGGGGCAAGTGAAGAGGATGCCCAATTCATAGCCAACATTCTCTTTGAGTCCATTGAGGCGGTAGGGCTGAAAATGTTGTCCAAGTCATAACGGACAATGCCAAAAATTTCAAAGCTCCGGGGATGCTAATTGAGGCATGATATGGGCATATTTTTTGGACACCATGTGTAGTGCATTAATTGAATTTAATGCTAAAGAAGATGGCAAGCAAAATAGAGTGGATCCAACAAGTGTATGCAGAAGCTGAGGAGATCCAAATGTTTGTCACCAACCACCACATGTCACAGGGCATTTTTAGATCATTCTCGTAGTTGGAGCTACTGAAGGTAAGGAAAAGATTTCTTTTTTTAATTTAAAATTTAAATATAAGTTTTTAGTATTCTTTTAGTTTTCAATTTTATTTTTAATTTTTTATCCTCACTCTTATTAGGTTGTTAAGACTCGGTTTGCATCACACACAATCATCTTGAGATGACTTGTGAAGGTGCGAGAGGCACTCATGAGGATGGTAACCTCCAATCTTTGGTTTGTATGGAGGCAATCAAACACTCAACGGGCTCAAAAAGTGAAGAACATGATCTTAGAGGACCCTGGTGGGATAGAGTGGAATATTTGTTGAGTTTTACTGAGCCCATTATGAGCATGATCCAGTTTACCAATACAGATCAGCCATGTCTAAGAGAGATATATGACTGCATCGACTCAATGATTGAGAAGATAAAAGCTGTCATAAATGCAAAAGAACAAGATCCGGGAAATATTTTTCAAACAAGTGACCACCCCATTACATCTACTGGCTTTTGCATTGACTCGTAGATTTTATAAAGCATAGAGATCCTTTCCTTTCTAGGTAGGGTAGCACCATACAAGGATGCAGAAGTCAGTGAGGGATATATGGCAGCATTGGCTAGGCTCTTCCTTGATCCTGAGGCCCAAGACCAGGTTATGGTAGAGTTTGGCAATTTCATAGCAAAAACAAGTCATAGCCTTCTCGCTCTTGAGCAAATACAAGATGGATGCTCATATGTGGTGGTACCTCCATGGTACTTCATCGGTTTACTTGTAGCCTCTTGCAATCAAGGTCTTGGCACAACTAAGTTTTTAATTTTTTTGTTCTCTTTTCTTTTAGTTTTTAAAATTTAAGTGTGAGTGTTTTAAGTTTGAAGTTAAACTTTGCATTGACTTGGAAGTTTGGGTTGCCTTAATAGGTTACAAGTTCATCTTCCTCGAGTGCAAGCTGGAGTACATATAGTTTCATCCACTCCCAGAAATGCAATAGTTTGGGGGCTAAAAGGGTTGAAGATTTGGTATACATACATTCCAACTTGCGTCTTTTATCCCACAAGCAACTGGAGTACAAGGAAGGTTCAACAAAACATTGGGACATTGATCCAGAGATAGTTGACTTGGACGTCCATTTCCCACCATGGAGCATATGATGATGAGGGGAGTTTTGTGGCACCACAAGACCTACATGCACAGGGGGGCGCAATTGGCGGTGGCCCTAGTGCGAGTGGTTTGATCACATGTGGTTCTAATGAACCACGTAATGATGATAATGGAGTTGATCTTGATCCTCTTGATGAAGAGGAATATGATGAATATTTACAATGAAAGATAGTTTGAACTTTGAATATTGATCTATGATTGAATTTAATATATCATGAGATTCATGACATTCACATGGTGTTCAATTTAAGTATTTTAATTTAAATTTTAAGCTTTTAAGTTTTATCGGTATCCTAGCTTGTTTGTTGTGGTTATTCACTTATTTAGCTTGTAACTTGTCTTTTATATTGTCTTTCATATGCATAATATGTGGTTAATAATTAAATTCCTATTTAGAAGGTTGAAATTTATATATTTTTTAATTTTTATATAGTTTTTGTACATTCGTATCCTACGTTATATCCGGGGTCAAAAATTTCCGTTTCCACATATCGATTCTTTGTACCCTCTCCCGTATCCAAAACATTTTGGCTACTTAGATATATATAGAAGTTGGAAGAGAGAGGGGAGGGAAATTTGAGTTCGCATTCAACCACCAATAAAAGTCATTAAATGGCTTACAAATATCAAGGAAAACCTATCAAATCTCAGTCCTTCATGCTCCTTTTCTTGTAGAAGAAGAGATTTGATTTTATGCCTCCATTAATGTGTTTTACCTACCTGGGATGTGTTTATTGAATGTTGGGAGTGTTTTCTCATTTTTATTAGCTACACCTCCTAACTTTATTTTTTATAGTTTATGAGTGTGGGGCTCAAGAAAATTAATCCAATAAGTATAATTTTGTTAGATTTGGTGCATGAGAGCTCGAGATATAGCCATGCAGAGTTTGGGATTTCGGGATACTCAAAATCAGATCATTCACCACTTTTCCTATTTTTAACTCACGATCTACAATATAAAACATTTTCTTCCTTTCTTTTTGGCCACATGTCCCTTTTCTATTGGCTTGCAAGTTTTTTTATTAATGCGAGGAACTCGATATTGAGTGGAACAGGTCACAAGTTCCCTTGGTGCCCGATTTCTCCGCAGATGTCTGCAATGAATCTTTCCTCATCCTTCTCTAACTCAAAGCAAGCTAGGTGAGCTCGCCGAGCTCCTCGCTTTCTCGCTCCGCTTATGCCTCCTGGCTTGTTCGTGTCTCATGTGCATATTGGATCGGGTGTTTTGACTTTCCAAACACACGGGGAACTTGTTCTGCGGGAACAAGTTCCCGCACACCTTTTTCTTCACGGCCACTCCCAGCCCGCACTTTATCGCCGCCCCGACTATCTCCAACAACCCGGAAAGCTCGCCAAAATCCTTCTAACTCACCGCTTTGGTTGTGGCTCCCAAGCCCTTTATAGGCACCAACTCCTTTCGCGGCATGTTCCTCTTGTGTCGCTTATTCCCGCAAGCCCCAAAACCTCCACAACCATGTGTCCCTTTTCTATTGGGTTGCGGATGATCTAGCTTGTCGGAGAAATCAACCCTGCAAAGCACCCCATCCTTCGTGTTTCAGCCTCCGCGAGGAACCGACGTCCTCGCGGAACTTGTACCACTTGTGCTCAAAACACCCAATTTTCCTGCAATGAATTGAACCCTTTGTAAATTGGTCAAATCGAGGATGCAGGGAACACGTGACCCAGAGACCCTTATACCACCCAGGGCCCTCAAAAGCCAAAATTGCCGCATTGAATGGATCCATTCCCTTCCTTTGTATTGCGACCAAATCGGCCATCCGGGAACTCAATCCCCTCAAACCCAAGTACCTTCTAGGCCCCCAAGATCCATGCAATACACTAGAATAGGGCAATTTTTACAATTTGTGCAATTTTATCAACTTCATAAGCCAAGTAAAATAATGAGAAACTAGGTAAAGAAGAGTGTAGTGCCCCAAATCCACCTTTTCCAATTTTGACCATTTTTCACCGAAATATAGCTAAGTGTAGGATTTCCAAAGCCTAGAAGAAGGGAATACCTCACAATAACTCCCAAGTACCTAGGACCATAGAATCATCTATTTTTCCTTAGATTCATTACTGAAACCTCCTCAACTGCCAAGCCCACATTTATCCATGTTGCTCAATTTTTGCAAGGGTACAAAAATAGACAACATTTTTTGCGACTCATAGGGGCCATCTGCTTGCTAGATGAGCTAATAAGTAGCCTAAAGCATCCATTGGGCATGGAGTCAATCTGGTAAACCTAAAGATTGATTGAAACCTCAAAAATATGCCCCTGAGCCACTTGAAGCACTGTATGAACCTTGGAGCTGATCTGTTGCTTGAATTTTCCAATTTTATAAGAAATTATTTGAGTTTTGATCGAGTGGAAAATTGTTTTGAGTTTGAAATCTCATTATGTTTCCACTGCAAGCATCAAAGAACATGAAACAAACAATAATTTCACCTCAAATGCGTATCACTTGGCCTGAAAATTACAATTGATCTTGTTGAAGTTGAGTAGATAAACTCCAAAAATTGCGCCAAAATGGTTTTAGTTGCTCTGCATTTGATTTTCATGAAGCACTCGTGCAATTGATCCTTAACTCTTTAAACACTTTCTCCTAGAGCCATGGCGAACACTGTGCAACAAGAGCATTCAATAACAACAAAGCTGTGTAGATCACTTAGGGAAAAGAAACCTATTCTACCAACAATGCAATGTGCGTTGAAAGCACTTAGAGGAATTGAAATCCTAAACAACTATGTACAAGATGCATGAAATATCTTAATGAGAGGGTTTGAGATGAATCATGTTGACCGAGATTTGAAACACATTCCCATCAAGATTAGATAATTCAAATGAGTTAGACTTCCTTGCAAGCAGTGATGATGTATGGTCCACTCTAGATTGCATCAAACTTGGAGTGTCTCCCTGGTTTAGCTCGGTCTGCATCCCATTTCAAGACTAGATCTCCAACCTTGAATATTTGAAACTTGGCCCTTTTGTCAAACCATTTTTTGGTGGATGTTTGATGTTTCTCCAACTTAAGCATAAAAGTATTCCTTAATTCTTCAAGTTCTACTAACTCTTCCATTCTGACTTCCCTTTGATCAACATCTTCAAATTCTAGTTGTTGAGCCAACTCCAGTGAAGGCAGCTCAAGTGACAATGGAAATTTGGCTTCTTTACCATATACAAGCTTGTAGGGAGAAGTGTCAATTGCTTTTTTCATTGTTATCCTATCAGCCCACAGAGCATTTCTCACCTTCGTGTGCCACTTCCTTTGATTGATGTCCATTGTCCTCTTCATGATCCTAATCAGATTCTTGTTAGTAGACTCTGCCAATCCATTACCTTGGGGTAATAATTAGAAGAAGTCTTAAGATAGATCCCAAGACCAAGAGCCCAATCAGAAATCTTTGATCCTAAGAAAGCCTTTGCATTATCGGAAATAATAGTTTGAGGAACACCAAACCTTGATACAATTTCTTCAAGGAAGTCAAGTATAAATGCTCAATGGCTTCCTTCAATGGCACAACTTCCATCCACTTGGTAAAGTAATCCATTGTTGTTAAAACCCACTTGTGACCTGCACTTGATGGAGGATTAATCATGCCAATGAAATCCAAACCCCATTGAGCAAATGGCTGATCTACTTGGATTGGATGAAGTGGTAGGGCAACCAACCTTTTCTTTCCAGTGAATAGAGCACATTCCTTGCACTTTCTCACCCATTTGTGAGCATCTACAAATAAGGTGGGCCAAAAATAACCGCTCTTATAATCTTCATGGTCGTGGCTTTAGAAAAAAGTGTCCACTAGACAAGCCATCATGGAATTTTGTTAAAACTTTACCACATTGCTCACCTTGATGTACCTAAGTAACACTCCATCAATGTTCCTTTTGAACAATACTCCATCAACTAGAGCATAGGGAATAGATTGTAACCTTAGGTGTCTTCTATTTTCTTTATTTAGCCCAAGAGGATAAGCTCCTGTAGATAGAAATTTAGCCATATCAGCAATCCAACTATGATCATATGTTAAATCTCCTTCATCCTATTGAAAATTAGCATCATATGGAAGTTCTTCATTCAAGAATGAGGTATCTTGGCCATTATGAGCATCCAAATCTAGTTGTTCACAAATTCCTCTACCTCTTACTAGCTTTGTAGGTTTGATAGTCACATCATACTCCATGATCTTAGTTACCCAACCAACTCTCTTCTTGTTGATTTCTACTCCCATGATAAAATCTCTAACACTGGAATGTGAAACTAGAATTTTGATGTGATTAGTAGCAATCATACTCTTGAATTTTTTAAGAGCTCTCATAATAGAAAATACCTATTTCTCAATGTGATTGTACTTGAGTTCATACTCTTTAGTGTTTGACTAAAAAAGGCTATTGGTTGCTCCATTTCTTGGTCATTCTACTGAGTTAGAACAACTGCAATACTGGATTCAGCTCCATAAGCATATAGAATAAAATATTTGGCATAATCTAGGTTGATCAATGTAGGAGCTTGAACAATATCTTGTTTGATCCTATCAAAGCTATTCTTCCCTTTAGTTGTCCACTTGAAAGCTGAGTCTTTCTTGAGCATGAGAGTAATAGGCCTGACAAGTTTTGTAAAATTTGGAATGAATCTTTGCACAAAATTAATCTTCCCCAAGAATGATTGCAATGACTTCTTGTTAGTTGACAAAGAGAGAGATAGGATAGCTGATATTCTTTCCGGATCAATAGCAATACCCTCCTTTGACACAATATGGCCCAAAAGCTTTCCTCTAGGAACTACAAAAATACTTCTTAGGATTGAGAGACACCAAATTCCCTGCATCTCTCAAATACTTTCTCAAGGTGGCTGATATGATCTTGATTGTGCTTTGAGAAAATAGTGATATCATCAAGATAGACAAGGATAAACTCATTGATATACCCTTGAAAGTTATATCCATTGCTCTCTGGAAGGTAGCACCTGCATTTGACAAGCCAAAGGGAATTTTTATGATATGCATACGTTCCCCATTTGGTTGTGAACACGGTCTTTTATTGACCTTTTTTACTTTGATCTGGTTGAAACCAGAATAGCCATCAAGCATGGAAAACCTCTCAGCTCCCGCTACATTTTGTAAAATCTGCTCCATGGAAGGTAAAGGATAATGATCCTTTAAAGATGTTTTGTTCAAATCCCAAAAATCCACACAATTTGATTTCCCATTTTTCTTTCTTACTGGAACCAGATTTTTGCCACCCAAGTAGAGTATTTGATCGGAAAGATTATCTTTTCCTGAATGAGTTTGGACAATTCCTTTCTCATAAGGGGTTCTATCTTGGGATTAACTGGCCTCTGTTTTTGTCTAGTTGGCTTAATGTTGGGATCTAGATCAATGGAATGTTGGACTATATTTGGATTGAATTCTTTTAAATCCTCATATTCCCAAGAAAATACATCATTGAACTTCTGAAATAAGGAAATAAAATTTGCTTCTTATTCTCGTCACATACTTTCCCAAGTAGAAGTTTTTACCTGGTGCAATTGTGACTGTGCAATCTACTTGTCTTGCTACTATATTCTTTTCGCGCCTTGACTTCATCATCTGGACTGAAAATCTACTCCAAAGTGACCAATCCCTTTGGCAATTTATTTGTTTTCAATGAATGATTTGATCACCGTAGACTTCTTACAAATCAAATTGCATTTTTAGGAGAATTCAGCTTCATTTTGTATAAATTGGACAATTTGTTCATCATTATCAAAAACTTGTTTGTTGGTCGATTATTTGGAATTGAAGGCCTAACCACCATCTTAATATGCTACACATTTCCCTTGATCAAATCCTTAGTGGGTGAGAATTGAGAACCAAGAGCTTTCATTTGATCTGCTTCCTTGTTCAATTTTCTAGGCACAACTTGTAGGTTAAGAGCATCAAAACTCTCTAGTATATCCCAAACTCTGTGTTTGTAAGCCTTCAACAACTTGTTCTTTGTAGCACATTTCCCCGACTTAGTGAATAACCAATTCAATATCTCCAAAGACCTGTAATTCTTTGATTTTCTCTTCTTAGTAATTAGAAGACCATGCACCAATGCTTCGTACTTAGCTACATTGTTAGAACATGCAAATTGTAATCTATGAGCAAAGAATATTTCTCATTCATTGGAGAGATTAGCACCACACCTGCCTCGGCTCCATTTCTACTTCTAACGTCAAAGAACATTTTCCAGTTCAAGAGTATCTTCTTTTTCTTGCTTGAATGGTGTAGGTAGAGTGGATCCTTCCTCAAGAATGCAATAAGTGCCAAGACCAGTCTCAAAGGCTGCAAGTTCTTCAAGCATAGGATCAAATTTATGATCTCTCTCAGCCCATTCATCAAACACTAGATCAGACATGGAAGGAGGAATAGGTTGCTCATCTAAAGCTAAGCCTTTTCATGTTCCTCTTGTACTAAGCAATTTGATTAGATAGGGGTGGGACTATATGACTCAATATGGTAAGAAAATATGGGCTCAGCTTGTATAGTGAATCTTGTACCATATCTAGTTCTCAAAAGCATATGAGTCTAGTCTAAAGACAAATAACCACCTACCTTAGCAGTGAAATCTCTAGACAAGCAAATAACGAACATAGGGAGAAAATCAATCACTGATATATCATGGGTTATGCTAAGACTTGGGTAGGCATGAAGGGTTAACTCAAGTTCTTTAATCACTCCTAACACACCTACAATAGACCCATCAAGTTGCAAAACTCCCTTAGACACAAGACTGTATTTGAGACCCAAGATATCGACGATTTTCTTGGGCATTACGGAGGTACTAGCTCCTGAATCTATCATGCAATTATGAACAAAATGTTTGTCGACACTTAATGACATGTAAAAAGGAGGGGTTTTGATAGTCTTACTCACTTATTCTTCCTTTGCTTGACACACATAAAAAATAAGCAACACGAGTCTTCTCCTTCTGCTAGATAAACTTGAGGAAGTTGCTTGAGGGCTTCACACAAGAGAGAGGTCTTGTTGTGATGGAATAGCCAAAGCATCCCACATTGTGACATTGAAATTTGTCAATATTGAAATAGATGGTTTTACTTGGGGAGTAACTATTCTGCTTTTTGTTTAAGACAAGCTCAGACGGGAGCTTGAAAAACTTTTATTAAGCTGCTTGCACTAACTTCTTTTTCCTTGTTAGCAACATTACTTTGATTAGAGGAAGTTGAAGGTTGTGATTCTAGCATCCTTTTCTTATATCTCGTATTGTCAACAACGCTTACTTGGGGTCTTCCGAACTACCCGTTATTTGATTGATTGCACAAAAATCCTCAGCTCAAAGAACATGAGATTGACTTTAGGATTGGCCTCTTGGATTGCTTCTACGTTAGGACTGGGTGCTTCTAGAAGTGGCTCTTGCTAACTGGAAGAACCTTGAACCATGTAAGCTTGAAGATGCATTTCCCTTTCACAACCAAGTTGATTATGTGGTGGCAGATTGCATGGAAAACACCATTCAATCTCGAAGCCATGTTATTATGCTAGAAACTAAAGCTTGGCTTGAACTAGGAGCAGGAAGTGCTTGTGGAGGAGGAATTGTTGCTAATGGAAGAGGAGCATTTTGGCCTTGCCATCTGTTGTTTTGCTGATTTTGTGCATATATTTGATTAGATTTCTGATTTCTATATGGTTGATATCCCTGATTTGAAGATTTCCCCGATTTTGATAATTTCTATAGGATTGGGCTTGTTGTTTTTCTAGGGATATGACTTTGTTGGTTAAATTTCTAATTAAAGCTTTCATATCCTCATCTTCCTTTTGTTGTGTAGAAGAATGAGATGTAGATACAATAGGCTAGGTAGTGTTTAGGGATGGGAGCACTAGGCGGATTGAGCAATTTGAGGCAATTTAGGATACAAAGGCATGGGTGGTCTAGGAGCTAGTTTCTGGCTTGTATTAAACTATTTTCAGCTCTAATTGCTAGTGCATAGGCTCCAAGAAAAATTATCCCTCCCATAGATTGAATCATAACGGGTATGTCGAGAATTTAACACTCTTAGGAAATAGAGAAAAGCACCTTGACCATTACTGGTCTTACATGAATCAAAATTCTATCCCACATTCTCTAAAACCTAAAATTGAATTCCACCATTTGTTCATTAGGTGCTCTTTTAATAGTATTCAATTTCTCTAACAAAGATAAATTATCTCCCCTTTCTCCAAACTAATCACACAGAGTTGTGCATAGTGCATCCCATTACAATTGATCTTGCTCTCGGGCTTCTAAACCCTTGTAAAGATTTTCCTTTGAATGAAGATGCTAGAAGTTTCACTACATCCATATCAATAATTTTGTGGATTTCACATACATTTGCGATATCCTGGATGTGATCAACCGGAGTGGTATGATTTTCTCTGTGAAGAAAGAAATATTTTTAAAGTGTATTTGGAATAGGATTTTGCGCATTAAGGGCAAGTAAAATGTTGCCCATGAAATTGACAAATGGATTCTGTTGTTGTGGTTTTTTTCCTACCATTATGATTGGTCTAAGCATTCTAGTGGATTACAAAAATGGCCTACCAAGTGGAGGTGTTGAAAGCAGATTTTGTTTGGTGGAAATGGTGATCTATGGACAACTATTCCTCTTCTTCCTCTGCGTGGTGATAGTTGTAGATGTTAAAATAGTCCTTCTCTTGTCCTAGACCGTATCGGATTCTTCTCATAAACTTGAGTCACTTTGATTGTTCTTTACAATTGATTCAAACATTGGAGTCACGGATGTGTAGAAATGAGCCTCCAAAGACTAGAAGTTACTAAGACACACACCAAGACGTAGCAAAATCGAAATAAAGCTTCCAAAGGCTCCAACCGATCATACCAAAACTATTGGAGCTCAAAATTGCACCCTGGATATGATCATTGAGGATCATGAATTATGAGGCAACATGGGACTATCTCTCAGTTGTGGGACTTACGAACTAAGATAGTCCTCCAGAGAAGGTCGGCTTCCTCTACCTATTTCCAATACTACACTACTCTTATTGCTAGAAATGAAATTAATTCTTCAAGGACCGGGGATGGAAGGAATTGCACAAAATGAAGCCTATACTCTGGAGGTGATGCACCAAAAAGAGGGGTGGAGAAACACTATGAATCTAGAAAATTAAGGTAAAATGGCAAGGAAAGGGCGATATGAATGCTGCAATCCCAAAATAACCTCTAACCTTCAATCCCTATAACACAACAGATCGAATCTTACACGGTGAAGAAAAGATGCACAAATACTGTAAAATAATGAGAGGCAAGGAAATTGCAAGAAAATACAAGCTAGGTGTAACATCCTAATTTCTAGTAAGTTAAATTAACTACGGTTACGTCTAATCAGGATTAGACGAGATCATCATTGTGTGTAAGAATTCATTTGGTTCATCATGTCATGACCCTGCGGGGCATGACACTGCTGAATGGGTAACCCGCACCCACCTTGATGATCCTTCCTAAATGTGATTAGGCCTTGATCGTAGGTAAAACGGTTCATAAACGATAACGAATCTTTCGGTTATTTGTATTTCGGTTACTTTATTTTAATCGGTTTAGTCATCTTTTGTTTTGTTCGACTTTTACAATGACCGTAATAATAACTGCCTCTGTTTTATTTGACGATGCTATGTCAAGCCAACTTTATGAGAATATTTGAATTATTATTTACGGACTTGGTGATTTTCATTTATTGGAATGTTTCGTATGGAACGTGGAAATTCAAATAATTATTATTATAATATATTGTTGGTAATATGTGGACTTGTATTATGATGATTAATTTTAACTTAACCATTAAGTTGGATAACAACTTAAATAAAATTTTAAAAAATGCAATATTAATTTGTAAAATTAGTAATGTATATTCTAGAAGGATTTGGCATGTAAGTCAAAAGTTATATTTAAAAATAAATATATTAATTTTAATACTTAAAATTTGTGGGTTTCGTAAAGCGAAACACCTTTACATAACACAAGTATGTGGCATGCATTAATGCATGTGCCAACATTGGGAAGCCCGAAAATTCTCGAATATGTTGCCCAACTATAGTTTCTTTCATTATATTTGTTTCTTTTATTTCTCCTTGTCTATTTTCATTCTTCCCTTCTAGGATACCTGCGTGAGTTTTGGAGGAAGGAAAGATTCAACTTGTTGGAGCTAGAAGAGTAAAAGGATTCTGGGTTTACTTCAGGCATGAATATCTTCTCCCTTCTTTGTTGCATTATTTGTAAAAAATGAGGAAATACACATTTTGTTTTAATGGCAATCAAAGGAATTTGTGGATAGCTTTTGATTTAATTACTTGGAGATGAAATTTGAAAAGGAAATTGATGGATTTTGTATTCTCTTAAGTTTTCTTTGTGTGGTTTTAGCTAAACCTAAAAAAAACGCAGATGGGGTTTTGCATTTTGATCTACAAAAATAAAAATAGAATGAAAGTTAAAATTCCTTCTCTGCATTAAAATAAAGTGTACCCAAAAAGAAAAGAGTTGGGTTTTTCTGTAGTGGAAGAAGGAAAACATTTTTGTGAATTTGTGTGTTTTAAATCGATTTGTGCTTGTGGGTTTTCATTTTTGTTAACAGAAATTTGATTGTGTTTTCTGTAAACAAATCGATTTGATACCCAAATCGATTTGCATAAATGAATCAATTTGGGTAACCAAATTGATATGGATATGTAACTGGTTGGGGTTTTGTATTTTTTTCCTTCTTGGTTGTTATATGCAGGTCTGATTTTTAATTTATTGAGATCTTTTGAATGAAAATTTGTGGATGTCAAAGCTCTTGCATGGGGCTGCATTTTCCAAAAAAATTATTATGGGCATCTAAATTGGTTCATGTATAAATGAGGGTGTGTTGTTATGTGTGAATAACTACAAAAAAATGGCATTTAGCCTGTAACTTCTAGCCTGGCAATATGACTTGGATTCTTGCATGGTTGTGAAAAAGAAATTGCTTGTCTTGGTAAGGGCATGAAAGCCAGGACAACTTGACCGAGTTGTACCAAGGAGTAATTGGTGGCATGATTGGGTTTAATATAATGATATTTTATGAAAGAAATTATTAGTTGTTCTTTTACTAGAAAGAGTATGTTTAAATGATGTAATCGTGGTGTTTTTACATTGTTTAGTTGGGTTGTTCATATATATAAGAAAAATGTGTTTTGATTGTTTGGAAAGGAATATATCGTACGTTTTATAGAGCTTCTCATTAACTGGAAATAATATGATTTATTTCTCTTGTTAATGATGTTCTTTGACATTTTATAGAGCTGCTCATTGACTGAAAATATTATGTTTTATTTTCTTTGTTAATGATGTTCTTGGATGATATGATGAGCTGCTCATTACCTAGAGAGAATATGTTTAATTGGTATTTGGAAAGGTTGATTTCGGATAGTTTTGTTAAGTTGCTCGTTGATTGGAAGGTAAGTAAAATAATATTTAAATCTGTACCATGTAAAGCATGATTTACTTGTGGTTATAATCTGAATTCGGATGTTGATTGATTATGGTTTGATTACTTTTTTGTGATGGTAACTTATTAAAAATAAGAAAAAAATGTACTCTTCTTAATCATATTGTTCCTACGATTTATGTAAAATTTTAAATGTCAAATATTTATTGTTTGAAGCTGAAATAAGGATGTCTTGATCCTTGTGATTAGAGGGAAACATGATCACTGAAATAGAAATTGGTTGTTCTATTGGTGTGCATTCATAACTGTATCTTTATGGAAAATATGTAGTAATACATTCTCAGTTGTATTACCATGCGCTTGTTGATAAAACAACATTTATATCTTTCATATTTTATTAAATAATTGCATCAGAAAATGAAGGCAATATTCATGCTAGTTCATTTTGAACTGACATCATACCACTACTCCAGTCTTGCAGGACAATTAGCCGTCACATTCGGATATGCGGAAACTCATGTCTTGAGAAGTTTTATCGTAGCATGGATCTAAATGAGTTACTTGGATTTCAATTTGTAGAAGGATGATATCCTAGAATTTTGACTGAATTTATTGGGATCTTGGGACGCATTGTTAATATTCAAACCTCTGTTTGTGTGAGAGTTTCTGATGTCGATTATATACTTTGCCTTAATGGCATATGTAATTTATGTTTTTAATAAAGAGATGATTACTTTGTATGTAATAATATCTCAATATGAGTAAATGATAAATACTAGAAAGAAGAAGTCTTACTTATCATAAATTGTTAAATACATTTATTTGATATTTACGATGTATGAAGCCGAAAATTGGACAATTATTATAACATTCAATTGTCTTTTAATTTCTAAAGTAAATAGCTATTTAGTGGCGTAGTTGATCGAGGAATAATTAAATATATATTAATATATATTTAATTTGGCCTTCCAGTAAACTTGACATTAATTTCTTAAGATTGTAAAGCCTAATTTTTTTAGAGGATGAAAGAGTATCATTATAAAAAGGTAATTTAAGGTTAAAAATCGAACATCAGGAAAAGAGAAACTAGATAGGAAGGTAATTAGATGAAAAGATCCATTAGGCATATTAAGGGATAAGTACATGCGGAATGTTGAAATAGTTACATTTCAAAGATAACAAATTGGCCTTGGCATCTATCTCGATATAAACTCTTGCAAGATATGTTTAATTGGAAATAAAGTAAATACAAACTATAAGATCTAGATAACAATGAAAGGGATAGTTGTGAGGTGGCGGAAGACTTAAACCTTAATAATTAAGACTAGTTTGTTGTCTTGAGTTTAGCCGTAACCTGCAGAGTGGATAACTTTGACCAAAGTAATGCATTGATGGTTGTGCATTGTCTGATCACCTAGTCGTCCAATTAAAAAATTGTCAATAACTTGATCATGGGAAGTTGAACATTGAACATGAGGTAGGCAATGGTCGGATACCAGAATACGAAGTCGGGAAACTAGCTTCGTGGTAGACCCAAGGACTTTCACATGGTTCCCATGACCTGATAAAGGTTGAGCCGAAATGCTAATAAGAATTGTCACTCGAAGTAGTGACGAAGGGAGATCATGGAGATCTGGATACACCCTTCTCAGCCGCACATGGCTTACATGGATGTTGTCAAATAGATCAAAAAAACAAGTCTGATTTAATGAATTAGATTAAATTAGTATGTACGATTGCAGATGTGTAATTTGTTTTTATGTTTAAAAAAATCCTCATTTTCCAGCTCTTGTAATTTTGAGCATTACACTAGGACATGATTTGGAGTCACAAAACTAGTATTTTATTACTTGGATGAATGCACAAGTACATTATATCGAGATATCGAGGCAAGATTCACCATGAATAATTCAAATCTAAGGTTTGAGAACAATAATACTGAGAATGTAACTCCTTGGGAGAGATTACACAAGTATTCTGCATGATCCCAATCGTGTCAACGCTTTAAAATGAGCTCCCGATACAATATATATAGAAGTTGGAAGAGATAGAGAGGAAGGAAATTTGAGTTCGCATTGACCACCAATAGAAGTCATTAAATGACTTACAAATATCACGGAAAACCTTTCAAATCCCATTCCTTCGTGCTCCTTTGCTTGTTGAAGAAGAGATTTGATTTTACACCTCCATTAATGTGTTTTACCTACCTAGGACATATTTATTGAATGTTGGGAGTGTTTTCCCTCCTTTTTTAGCTACACCTCCTAACTCTAGTTCTTATTGTTTATGAGCATGGGGCTCAAGAAAACGAATCCAACAAGTATAATTTTTTTAGATTTGGTGCACCAGAGCTCAAGATATAGCCATGCGGATTTTGGGGTTTCGAGATGCTCAAAATCGATCTTTCAGCACTTTTCCTATTTTTCACTCACGATCCCGCAATATAAAACTTTTTCCCCCTTTCTTTTTGGCCACATGTCCCTTTTCTATTGGCTTGTGGGTTTTTGATTAATGTGGGGAACTAGATATTGAGTGGAATATGGTCGTGAGTTCCCTTGGTGCACGATTTCTTCGCAGTGTCTGCAATGAATCCCACCTCGTCCTTCTCCGGCTCGGCAAGCTAGGTGAGCTTGTCGAGCTCCTCGTTTTCTCGCTCCACTTATTCCCAAGAAAATCATATCAATTGTTTTTTTGGCAAAAATTTCCATTTATGGAAACCTCATAATTTTTTCTAAAAACCAACATAACCTAGAAAGTGTATAAGATAAGATAATAATATTAATGTCCAACGCATGACCACAAAAGTAGGTCAATGGGACTGCAGGATACAAAGCAAACAAACCCAGCAAGAGGACCCAAATGGGTCGTCCGAGATACAAAGAGAGAAGAAGAAGAAGAGAAGGAAGCAGCAGAGGCCGAGAGACCAGAAAAGAAGAGGAATAGGATGAAGGTGTGGGGGAGCAGAAGAAGGAGAAACCCCCCAACAACATCACCTAGCACTCAAGGCCGGATGGAAGTGACTCGTAATGCCGATAACCAGTAGCTGAGACTGTAGAATGCCTGGGAAGCCGGTGTCCGGGAGGAAGGCGGTGCCTCTCTGTAAGCCTGGTGGATCGTTGTCTATGAGAAGGGGCCCTGAGACGTGCCTGGGGTAGGGGGCCTCGGGTGGAAGAAATGGAGTCCCGAGATTTGACAGATCTGAACTGAGGGTCCAAACTCGTGTCCAAGTGTCGCTTGGTACCCCTCATCGGGAGAGTACCGGGAAGAAAGAAGTGATCAGTCTAGTATTCATCCGTTTGGGAGGAGGGTGGAGGAGCCTATCCCGAAGCCTGAGGGCCTCCTGAAGGTAGAGAGCAAGACATCTCTGATCATAATATTTGAAGAAAGTTGTGAAGGAAGGAAGCTCACGGAACAGGCAATGGAATCTCCCACGAATCTCATAGTAAACAAGACACCGGAAAATGAAGTGCTCTTCAGTTTCAACCTCCTGGAGAGAGCAAAGTAGGCAAGTCCACTCGAGCGGTCTAAGTGATGATCAGTCTCCACACGAAGTCGATGTGAACCCACTCTAAATTGACCCAGAGAGATATGAAGGACCTGTAACCAATGTCGGGAAATGTACATGGGTCTGATAATGGCCCCATCACGGATCTCAAGAAAGTGTGCCGCATAGAATGACATCTTCGGATGCAATCCCCTCGGGGGTTGGTCCAAGTGTGCTGAATGAACTGTCTGTAGATATCATCTCTGATTATTCTATGAAGGTCTGTTGGTTCGGTAGGAGATGGGTAGGGGCATCCAGAGAATAGTTGAAGGGTGGGAGACGGTCCATCTAGATGCCAATGGACTCAAAAAGGCGTGAAACGCAGGCATACCAACAGCGAGATCGACCACTGTGATCTGAGGATGCAATAGCTTCAGAGGAGCAGTAGGCAAGATAAATGTACCTGTCCTTGTCAATAGAAGAACCAGAAAACCCTCGGATACGGTGCAACAACACAAGGCTGAAGATGGTCTCCAATCGAAAAGGGCGAGCCCCAAACTCAGCAAGAATGATGTTGTGAGGAACAGATTCTTTGCACCTGATGATACGTCTGAGCATGAGGATTTGAACACGCTCAATAGTAGCCCAATCTGAGTCCAAAAGAGAGGGACCCCAAATTTCGAACCATATAAAACCGTGGGCCTAACCAGGAATCGGAGAGGGACAACTTGGAAAGAATGTCTTGAAAGTGGTGGCGGAAACACTGTCTCTCAAGAATCGCCAAAGAGCCATACCCCTTATTAACCGGGGTTGGAGAGCAGGACGGAGGCTAAAACGAGGTCCAGAGAAAAGAATCCCCAGGTATGTATAAGAGCAAGTGATCTCAATCTCCACACCCCTAAAGAAGAAGTGGAGGTCCGAAGTCTTCAGACAATTGAAAACCATAACTTTGGTTTTCCCAAGGTTCACTGTCAGTTGCCTGTGATCACAAAATAGGGCTAAGGCATCCAGCTGCCTCTGGAGACCCTCTGTAAGAAGAAGCAAGGAGAACCACGTCATCTGCAAAAAGGAGGATGTAGATCAGAACATGGTGCAGAAGACACCCATCCCCTTCCTGGATGTGGTCCCTGAGAAAATCTTCAAGCTCATCAATGTAGATCCCAAATAAGGTAGGAGAGAGGGCAGCCCTGTTTGACTCCAATGGTACTCCTGATGAAGTCGGACAAGCCAACAGAGGTGTGAAGGTGGCCAAGGACCTCCTCATAAAGGCGCATAATGGTTGTAAGAAGAGTCTCAGAAATGCCTATATCTCTGAGCCTGCGGAAAAGGGCTTCCGTGGGACCGAATCAAAAGCTTTCGAAAATCCACAAAACAACAGAAAACTCTGGAGGAGCGGTGGCGAGCCTCCTCGATGATAGCCCGAAGAGTGAGGATGTGATCGATAGTCTGGTAAGTCGGGTTGGAAAGCCCCCTTGTCCCCTAGCTCTGCAATGGTACTGATCGAGGAACTCGGAAAGCTGCAAATGAAGCACCGTAGCATAGAGTTTGGAGAATGTGTGACCCACCATGATCGTCCTGTAATTGTTGGGATCGGAAGTAGGCCCCGACTTGTGTATGGGGTGGATAATGTGGTGGGACCAAGACTCTGGAAAACCTGTACAAACTACCTGATTAAAGAGGTCCACAAAATAACTGAGGAGCGTCTTCCGCCCAAATTTGAAAAGTTCGCTTGGAACCCTTCCTCATCCCCTGCTTTACTGCAACTCATAGCTAGAATGGCATTCCTCACGTTGGTGTGGGTGAAAATATGGCAATGGGAGGGAGGGGAATGAACCTGGATGTGAGGTTGGCCAGGGAAATCATAAAGAGTGGAGGTGTGAGTGAACATGGAATTGGGATCTAAGTCCAGGGGTAAAGGCGAATGACGGGGAAGAATGGTGCCAGAAATGCTTTGGGGAGTGGATAAGTGACAGACGGAGCTCACGGCGCCTATGAGAGATAAAAGTGTGTTTTTTATGACGAAGGAGGCGGCGATAGGCTGATTTCAGGAAGGAAAGGAGGGAAGGGCGTGCAGGAAAGCAAAGCGGAGTTTCCGATGGAAGGCTTTGCATTCCTCGTCATACCAATTGTTCATAGGGCATGTACCACGGCGTAGGGTGGAGTGAGTAACGTGGGGAAAGGAACTCATGGCAGCCTCACGAATAGCGCAGGAGAGGGTATTAAACATCTGGTCAGAGGTGAGAGAGGTAAAATGGGGAATGGTGGGGAGAAGCTAACGAAGGTGAAAGGAGAAAGTGTCGGGGTCCCCTTTGTCAAATTTCCAAATAGTACGTGAGGGACCAGGGGAGGGGGTGAAGTCATGGGAGGGTAACTGAAGGGAAAAGGAGAGGGTCGCATGGTCAGCAAGAGGGATGGGGGAGATGCATAAGTGGTGAATGTAAGGGACAATGTCGGGAGTAGCCATGACATAATCCACCACACTGGCCCCACCACAAAAAGGTCTGCAGGTAAAGTACCGAGAGTCAAGAAAACGAGGAATGCCATTCAGAATCAACAGGTCATGAGATTCCCCAGCTGGAGAAGATGCCGACCATAAGATGTCAGGGGCCCCATCGTGTCCTCTGAATCTCGCTAAAAGCCAACCAACTCTAGATCCACCTCTGAAGTGCAAAGTGCATCGTCGGTCCTGTCGTGCCTCGAAACCTGAAGGTTCTGGTACGTGCATTGAAGTCCCCTAAAATGATGACCTCCCCAGAACCCGAGTATTGGGTAATACCGGCAAAAAGGTCGAAGAAGGGGTCTCTGTCTGGGCCATTATGAATAGCAAATGAGGAGGAAGCTGGAGGGAAATAGCAAACTGCAATGAAGATGTCCCTGAGGAGGGAGGAATGATGTTTGAACCGAATCCAAAGAAAACGGGCAAACTCATCCTCAACAACAATAGAGATCCTGCTCCGAAGAGTGTCCCTGACTAAACAAGCCACCCCGCCAGACCCTCTAACACCTCCAGAGCTCCGCGTCTCTCCTGTCTGCAGGAGAGCCAATAATAGCCACTAATATTAGGGAGAGGGCGAACCGGGCTCGCATGTGTCTCTCGTGACAAAGAGGAGGTCAGAGAAACCTAAAGCATCAAGCAAGAGACCTGGAGAAGACCAGAAGGACCCATTACCATTCCAACAAACGATGGAGAGGTCCTTCTTCTGAGCCCACACCCATTAGAACCATCAACTAGATCCAGAACTGGATCTGGGAGCCCAACAGGAGGGAAGGAATCCCGAATCACTGGCCTGAGGTTACGAATCACTGCCCATTTCCCTGCTTTTCTGGCTGCCATGACAATTTCCCGAGATTTTTTGAGTTCGGCAACTTGCTCTCTGGTAAGATCTTCATCAAGGAAGACCTTATTGGGTAGGGAAAATAGCTTCTGTTTGGCCCTGAGAGCCCTAAGCCGGTCCTCAGCGGATTTGAAGCGGAGAAAAAGAGTAGAATCAGTCCGAACCAAGCTCTATCAAGTTGCACCTCAGACAACCCCAAGTTTTTGTGAGGAACTTCGAAGCAAAGTGGCCAAGGGATCAGAAGAGGGAGGGGGCAATCCTCTAACTTTAAGGTTCAGCTCCTGGAACGCCTGGTTCTTTCTTCCAACAATTTGGCCTGAACCACCTCTTCAACTGTTGTTAAAGGAGGATTTTTATCCTTACTCTTCACCACTTGGGCCCAGGTATATTTGTTTTTGCAGACTTTCCTGCTGAGTTCTGATTTCCTCTTGCTTGTGTTTTAAATCTGAGTCTCAACTTGTAATTGATCATTAACAACAGTAGGTTTTGTGTATGCATTGGGTTCCGCTAGCTGTCTTCGCAAAGAGATATTGTCCGCTTCAACCTTTTCAACCCGAGAGGTTAATTCAAATAGATGACAAAAACCTTGCAAAGTACATATGGAGGGTTCTGATTGGAGGATTCCAGAATAGTCTCTAACCTGGCTGAGCAAATTTCGGCAATAATGTTGGGGAGGCTGCCTTCATGTTGACCCTGGTCAAAGATTGAGACCCAAGGCTGGACATCTGCGCTGCATATAAGAGGGGAAGAAGGAGACATCAATGATGGGTAAGCTAACTCAAGACAACTAGTAAGCTAACTCCACACAACTAGTACACCTAAGCAAACTAACCCAACAAGTATAGGGATAACCCAAGTGAAATAATTATCCCAGTTAAAAAATAAAAGGATAAATAACAATCTACAATAACACCCCCCTAAACATAGCTTAGGTTGGCGGAAAAGAAGGTGGGTCCCAAAAACAAGGATTGATGAGGTACCCACGTATAATAACTAGGAAAAAGGAACACCACAAAGTACCCAAAACTAGTAATAACAAAATAAAGAGAGAAAAAACTCATAGTAAGGCATCCCAAGAAGCTTAACTAAAACAAACTCATATAATGTTGAAGAAGTTTGGTGTACACTATGGTCTGAATCCACTACTCGATCGCAAAACTCAAAAGTAAGCCGACATTGTGCTACACGAGAATAGCTCCATAAAATGATATTTTTAATGGAATGATGTCGAAAGTGTAATAAACAACAAACATAATTTAATCAACTACTACAAATAGGCGTGTCACTATCCAAGAACAACAACCAAGGCAATAACACAAGGACACAAGATCTAAAGTAATAGGAGTGCCACAATCCAAGAACAAGCAAGGAAACACGTCAAGGACACAAGACCGGAAGAATCGGGATCAACACCACACCCTCCCATAATGTCGAAGGGGTGGAATGACACTACATATATGTATGAGTTATCAAAACAACTACTCGAACAACGAAAAACTAACATTGAGATACATCGAATAACTCTCCCATAAGAGAGACTATTAACATGCCAAAAATGTCAAAAATATAGATACATAATCTCTAAAAATATATATAATACACCTTAAAAAAATTCTCAAAGAAAGGATCATTACAATGCAAATGGTATATAAAGTGGAGTAAGAAGCCAAATAGTGGATCCACGCTTTGTAGAGTCCTCTCAATGAATGCCTATGTCACTACCACGAGTGATCAAAAATTTACCTCAAATCAACACGGATGGATGAAGAATATGCCTGCATATGATTCGAGTGTAAAATGTAAAATGGGTTCATGCAAAGGAACCTTCGTATGTGTGCTAGGTTGATCACGTCGATACCGAAATATCGGGTTTATCAAATATGAGTGCTCAAAAATATTTGAGTGAACAAAAATAGGAGCTTTATTAATGTGTGATCCCAATGAAGTACCGGCTCGAAACCAATGCCATGGCGAGAATTCCACTTAATAGGTTGAATAGAGGAAACAATTCCCTGTGAATGTCTGCCAATACCTCTCCCAATAAAACCCATAAAACGGAACATGCGAGAACCGAATGCGGTGGTATGCTTCTCAAAAGAGCCAAACATGTGAGTAGGAGTAGGATATACATAATGTGTTCTTTTGCAATAGGTATATGTGTGGAAGTAGAACATGTAGTAACAAGGGAAAGAGGTTCGAAGCATCAAAAGCGGAAGAAGGCTCAAAACTAACAAAAAAGGTAAACGGGCACATGAGTAATATCTGCAAATGGACTAGTAAGAGATGAAGGAATGTGAGGATGATGTTGTAAGTGAGCAAGTTTTTATTTTAGGGAGTGAATGAGGGTATGTAGAAGTGAGTTTTACTTCTTAAGCGATCAATTTTCTTCTATGAACTTATGTCCTCATGAAATTCACACACTTCGGAGAAAAACATATCATTCTTAGAATCCATGATAAATGAAAGCATGCAACAAAAAAAAAAAATAGGGACGTCGGGGTCAGCCAAAAATGTGTCCACATGTGTGTAACACCCCCAAATTTTGGAACTTTATAAATTAGTGTGTTTTATAAAATAAATGGCACCAATGGAAAAACATGAAATATCATACACTTCTACAAAAAACGGCACTCAATTCTCAATTACCGGTTAAAAATCATGATAGATTTATTTATGGTCCATTTAAATCTTAAAAATGCACCATTTTAGGAATCACCCCTCTTAAGCCCTCAAGTGACCTCCCATGTGACCAAGGGCTAAGGTGTTATGTGAGTGACCCAATTCTAGATCCAAAACATATAGTTATAAAGTATAAAATCTAAGGAAAATCTTCCCTTGTTTTACTATATTTAGCATGTGCCTTAGTTGAATGCTTACATCACTTTGAATGTACTATCAAATACGAATTTTGGAGAATGTGTTTATTAATATGATTGCATATTTATACATTCAAGATTTCAATTCTAATTAGAACCCCATAAATTCTAATTTAGGGTAAATTGGAGTCATATTGAGTTTTTAGGAGTAGAATCTAGTATTTTAAGAGCATCGTCATGCCAAAATATCAGGTCAAGATTTAGGAGAGCATTCTATCTCTTAAGGGTTTGGGGTTTCATAAGGCTCATACCAAATGTGGATGCCATTACAAGAGCAAAAGATAGAGCTCTGAAACTACAACTGTGAGAAACCTAATAGCTCTGATACTAGATGAGGGAAATCATAGAGAAGATAAGAACATGATAAAAATAAAAATAAATTTTTCTTCTATTATATTTGAAAATCAAAGATTGGGCTTTTTACATAGAAATTTTGGTAGCTATTTTTCTGCTCAAAATATTATATTACAAATTACTTGAAACAAATGATATGTCTACATGTGTGTGCGTTCACGTGAGCACGTGTGTGTATGTATGTGTATATATGTATATATATGTATGTATGTATGGATATATATACAGACACATAGATATATACATCTATATGTATATATGTGCATGTGTGTATATACATATATGTATGTATGTATATATGTATGTATATATGTATGTGTATATGTATATATCTACACACACACACAAGCAAGGGTGAGGCCACCTCCCATTTGAAACACCTTACTATATTAAGTTTGCACAAAACTATATTAAAAAGGACCGTGAAATATAGTAAATATTTAAAGATGTAGGCACCTAAATTTACATTGGGATTCGCACTATCATGTTAGAAATTTTTTATGTAATAGGATAAAATCTAAGTGTGCTAGATCGATAAATACAAGTATTTGGGGTTAAATTTCCAATAGGGTAGTTAAATGGACTGAGTTTACAACATAATATCCAATTTTCCTGGAGGGAATTACACCTACAAATTCAAATTTAGTGGTTAAGAAGGAACTCATTGGTGGCATGCACACACTTCATCTATTAAAGATACTATTTATGGAGCACTAATTATTCATGCAAGGTGGGAATGTTGGGGTTAGCACAAGGTTGTACAAATAATATATCAGATCTAAGCATACATGCAATAAAAGTGGATATTCTACCAAAAGAAATATACAAAATAAGAGATATAAATCAACACTAGATTTAACATGGTTCACCCAGTGTGGGCTACATCCACCAAGAAACAAGCCAATCTATTATCCAAAGCTTTCAGAAGATATACAATGAATATTTACAATCTTCCACACCTCTCAGATGTACAGTACTTTCTTTCTCTCAAGCTTCTCCTTCTTCTCCAAGAATTCTCTCTCACAATTATTCTCACAATAATCATTAACACACACTTCTAAACCCTAGCTTTCATGCTTATATAGGCATATACAAACTTAGGGCACTTAGCCATGTAATTACAATCAATAGATATGTTTTAATACTAAAATTAGATCTAATTCCCGAGAGTTAAATAAAACACTCCCGCACAGGTAACCGACGCCGGTTAGCCCTAACCAATGCCGGTTCCTCCATAAGTGATGTCGTTACTGTGATTTCTGGCAAGTTTAATATAGCATGTTAATCGAAGTAATTGAGCTCCATAACTCAACAATCTCCCACTTGGAGATAAATTACTACACTATACTTGTACAACGTCATTCTTGGATCCTTTCCTTAGCTTTGTTTCTTCCTCTTCAAGTCTCAAACTCGAAGACCAACAAAAGTGGAGTGTAGCTCCAACTTCTCTTTTGCTAATGGCTTCGTTAGCATATCCGCAGGGTTTTCACTCATATGAATCTTCTCCAGTTTCAGTTGCCCATCCTCCAATACCTATCGTATGAAGTGATACCTTAACTGATTGTGTTTCGTTCTAAAATGAAACGTTGAGTTCTTTGTCGAATTAATTACACTGTAACTACCACCGAACAATTTGCAATCATCTTGCTCCTTTCCCAACTCTTCCATGAACCTGCTCATCCATATCATATCTTTGCTAGCCTCTATAGCTACAACATACTCTACCTTTGTAGTAGACAAACCCGCCACCTTCTGCGATCTCGAAATATAGCTAATTGTCGTCCCACCTCTTTGTGAAAATATATACCGTAGTGCTCCTACCATCCGGATCTCCAGCCATATCCGAATCAACATAGCCATGTAAATAAATATCCAAATGTCCATAGCATAAGCGCATGCTAGATGTCCCTCTCAAATACCTTAGAATCCATTGCATTTGCTTTCCAATGCTCTTTACCTAGATTAGACATAAATCTACTCACAACTCCCACTTCCTGTGCAATGTCTGGTTTGGTACAAACCATAGCATACATGAGACTCCCAATTGCTGAAGTATATGGTACTCGTGTCATGTATTTGACCTCCTCATCATCGATGAAGGAAGCTGATCTTTGCTCAATTTGAAGTGTTCTTCCATAGGTGTACTCACCAGTTTTGAATCTTGCATGTTAAACCTTTCTAACACCTTATTGATATAAGCCTCATGAGACAAATACAATTTCTTGTTCTTCTTGGCTCTATGTATTTACATGCCAAGAATTCTTTTTGCAGCTCCCAAATCCTTCATAGCCACGTGTCATGACCATGTTGGATCAGGAATTTTGGCTTTCTATGACCCGCGGGGAACAAGTTCCCTGCACACCCTTATTCTCCACGGCCACTCCCACCCCCACTTTACGGTCACCCCTATTATCTTCAACTTGTCGGTGAGCTCACCACTCACCGAGCTCCATCCAACTCATTTGCCTTGTTGCGGCTTCCAAGCCCTTTCAAGCACTAGCTCCTTCCACAACTCGTTCCTATTGTGTGCTTTGTTCCTGCAAGCCCCGAAACCTCCACGGCTACGTGTCCCTTTTCTATTGGGTTGTGAATGATCTAGCCCTTTGGAGAACTCAACCGCAGTGCCCCATCCTTCGTGTTTCGGCCATTTTGGCTGCGGGGAATTAACGTCCCCGTGGAACTTATACCTCTTGTGCTCAAAACACACGATTTTTCCGTAATGAATGAACCCTTTGTAAATCGGTCGAGATCGGGGATGTGGGGAAGCGCTGTCGACACTAAAATTTTCCTCCGTAATTTCTATTTCATTAATGTATGTATTAGGAATAGGATGTTGTTAAGTATAATTAGTAGTAGCGTCTGATAGAAGATAACGGCGCCGTCGATGCGGTGCCGCCAATAATGTGGAGTACGGTGCAGATCAAAATACAATAGGAATGTTGTAAAAGTAAATATTTGTCGTAAGTGGTCCGGTAATGTTAAAATGTCAAAGTTTGGGTAATTAGAGAAGTAGGGTCTACATGATTAGGAATTAGAAATATTATATTGGTAATAAGGACAAGGAGTGAGGTCATAAATATTTTGTGTATTTTATACGTAAAAAGTCTAAAAATGTGGAACCCATGTAAAATGATAAGGTTTATCTTATCTTAAAAGATAAGCTTACATGTACAGATAAGAGTTAAGGTATGGAATATGATTCGTCAGAGTGGATTTCTTATCCTATCTTAGAGATAAGATGGATAAGCCTGGAAGTTCTATAAATAGAGAGGCCACCCCCTCATTTAGCATTGAAGGAAGTAGTGAGAAATATTGTAGGAAGTGTGCAAAGGAAGCCATCAATTTAAAGGTGTGTTGAAGAAGCCATTAAGAGGTGTAATTGTAAAGTTTCTCCCATAGTCTTGGTGAAAGGCAAGTGAAGTCAATAACACTTGAAGTACCTCATGGGTGAGATTGTAATAGTTTCATGTTAATATTATAATTTACTTTGACATTTCAGATTTTTCATCATTAGTCTTATCATAGTCGATGGTATTCTTGTGTTATGTTGTTGTTTTGTTTCAGATTACATCCACCAAACTAAAGGTGTGCATTAGTAAATAATCATAGCACGAGGAGTTCCGGTGAAGAATTATCATAGTGCCAAATTGGTGATGACAGAACACATGACCGAAGACCCTTGTACCACCAGGGCCCTCAAAAGCTGAAATTTCCACATTAAAGGGGATCCATTCCCCTTCCTTTATCTTGTAGTCAAATCGTCCATTTGGGAACTCAAGCCCCTCAAACCCAAGTACCTTACGGGCCCCAAGATCCATGATACCCGTAATACACTAGAATAGGGCATTTTTTGCAATTTTTCCAACTTTTATCAACTTCTTAGGCCAAGTAAAACAATGAGGAACTAGGTAAAGAAGAGTGTAGTGCCCCCAAATAATTTTGACCATTTTTTCAATGAAATCGGCTAAGTGTAGGATTTCTAAATCCTAGAAGAAGGGGAATACCTCACAATAAATCCCAAGTACCCAAGACCATTGAATCACCTATTTTTCCTCAAATTCATTACTAAAACCTTCCCAAATTTGCCAAGTCCACATTTATCCTTGTTGCTCAATTTTTGCAAGGGTGCAAAAATAGATAACAATATCAATAAATCCATCATATGTTTGATTATTTGCATTTAACTTTCATACTTTCGTTTAAGTGGAAACAATCAATTTGCACTGGGAAGAGGAACTATTTCTAATTAATTTCAATTTCAATGTTTCTTTAATTAAACCTAAGCGGTAGCCTCATGTTGAATGTTTGTCGTACATTTGCATAGCCAAATACGAGTCTTCCAGTCTTAGCGATCTCTCATATTACTAAATATCCAATATGGGTTTATATTATTAACAACCTTCTCTTATTTTTGGTTTCATAACGTTCATTATGCACCATCAACTCAAAAACTAAATCTTCCTTTTATGTTTTTTTATTTTAGTATTAGGAGTACCATTGTAGCCTTGAATTTTATCTTGAATTCAAAATCAATCATTACGAATTCCTTCCGATTTTGGTTTCCCATTAAGTCGTTTTTAGTGAGCTTGTTATGACAACTAGATAGTTAACATCTCGTAACTAAAGGTGTTATTCGGATTAACATGAGTAGTATTCTAAAAACTTTGGGGTGGCGATCCCTATTTGTTTAAGGTATGAATGAGACTTGTTTGCTCAAAAGCTAATTTGTACGGATTTTTATTTAAAAAATAATAATGCTTGAATCATTAACCTCTCTTCAAATCAGCGGTATTAGCAAAATGGTGCCCCCTAGATCATTCTCCAAACTTATCCATCCATTAGCATCCACTGGCTATTGGCATCTTTACGAGACCCAAATAGTTGTTTTTAGGTTGTTTTTCGTGAGCACTCTCCTTATTCTTGTTGATTCGGCCAATGATTACACACTTCCACTTTGCATTTTTGTTCTAATCGGGCCTATTAGCAAGGGCAATGTTTTAGTTTTTCTTTGTTTCGTTTCGTTGTTGCAAGTGGATGTTTCAAGTGTTTTCAAACCACTTGGTCTCCGATAACTTACCATCGATTTTTCCAAATTCCTTGGTTCTTCTTCTTTACGGAGGGAAGTTTCTACTTTCTTCCTTTAATATACACCATCTTCAAAGCAGCTTTCGCCATTTCATGGTTACATTCTTCATAAGTTCACATTGTTGCGATATTAAAATTATTGAGTCGGTGTGTAAACATTAACTAATCGAGACATCGGTTTATGTACTTTAGTCATAAACCACCCCAACCATATTATAACTCCTTTCAGCGTAATAAAATAACGAACTTACACATATCTCAATGTGTCTTTGTACCATTTCTCTTCATTCTCACTCATCATTTTCTAATTGTGTCGAGTACTATTTCTCTTCATTCTTCCTCACATCAATTTGTAGCATTGTTAGGAGAGACACTTTTCGAGGAAGCCTTAGGAGAAGGGTACAAGCTTGGAGTTTGAGGAAGATCCGAAAGAGGGTATGGCGAGGAAAAAGGATTGAAGAGGTCAAAGTTGCATAAGTGAGAAGCCGTAGATTAGAGCACTCATTGCGAGGAAGCGAGGAAGATTACAACGATGGTAGAGTTGTGTGAGAGACAAAAATCCCGTCTATTGTCGGACATGAAACATGAATGAGTAATTTTCCTAGGCATTGGGAAAGGTAGCTTGTTGAATTTTATACGATCAACTTAAAAGCATGTGTGGAGGGCATAGTTACCAAATCCGGCTAGATCTGGATTTTTCAGCCAACTTGGATAAATTCGGTAAGGTAGGCCCTAATTTAGGGAAAATTTATTTTTTTTTTTAATATTTTATGTAGTTTTACTGGAAAAAAATCAAATATCAATCTTATATATTAAAAATATAACATTTTACATTCCATTATTAAAGTTTTAAATTATATTTGTAAATTCAACTCATATATACTTCGGACCAGATTTTTGAACTTTTTCAAGAATTCCGGATTTTCAAATTTTTTTGCCCTCCCGAATGAATCTGGATTTCCAGACCTGGTAACTATGGTGGAGGGAGACTCCTTTGTACAAGTTATGTTGGAGGATAACATTCTTCATAGGCTTGTTGACCTTTCTCTAGTCAACTTACATGCACTAGTGGTGGAGGGAATATCCACTATAAATAATGTGCCGAGAGGTTAATGCTTCATGTGCAAGTAGTTGAAATGCCACGATTATAGAAACAAGCATATAAACAAACAAGTGAATACAAGAGAAAATAGTAGCCTAGAGGCACATAGAATAAGATATGCTAGTATTGCACAATGCACACATGTTAGTTGTATTAGTCCAAATAAATCACATATAACATGATACAGAAAATGAGGACACATGGTGAGTTGGAAGGAAAAAGCATTCAAAGATTTATGGAGGGTGACTCCACTATCCGGGATGTGCGGGGGTTACTTGGTGAGATAGAAGGAAAAACCACTCATGGTGAGATGGTAGGAAAAACCATTAAAAAAAACAATCGAGAACAAGATGGCCATTTCAACAAATCATGGTCATTTTGCTCGCTTCGGCCTTACGGTACCCAAATTACTAGCTATACTGACCCATTAGATGCAAATGAGTGGAAAATTTCACAAGTGAATCCAACGATACTTTAGACAAGTACGGGGCTCATCTTGTTGCAAAAGGCTTTTATGACATGGGGTAATAGAGGAGAGTGGTCCCTACACATGCAATTATCCTCTTACCATTTCATTCACTAGTTGGAAGATGAAGAAGTTAGACCTTATGAAGCAAGAATAAATGAGGAACGAAAGGTTAACCTAGGTCATTTCTTGAAACCGCTGCTTTGACCCGCTGCTGATTTTTCGATGTTAGCTCAAATTTCGTTCCCCTACGGGTCCCGGATCAGGGGTCCCTCATGTCAGGGGCCCTCTCTCCAAAGCCACCTGATGCTGGAATAAAATAGTGGAGGGTTCCACCTCCGCTCCTAGTTGAAAATCTCTCTCCTTCTTTGTTAGATGGGATCTTTCCATCATGAAGGCTATTTGCTCTCGTGATCTTTCCTTGGTGGGTAAACTGATGGGTCCTAGACCCCCTTTGGAGGATATCAAAAAATGGGCACGGTTGAAATGGCAACCATGTGGAGCGCTTGAAATAGCAGCAATGCCTAATGGTTTCATGTTATTCTCCTTCAGCATGAAAGAGGATTTGAGAGAGTTCTTCTCGGTGGCCCTTGGTTTTTTGGCAAACATGGCTTCTACCTCAGGAAATGGTCTCAGGTTTCAACCCACACACTGAATCCATGACCCAAGCCCCAATATGGGTTCACCTCTCGGGGCTCCCCCTAGAGTTTTGGCATCAGCGGTTATTGAAGGTATTGCCCTCTCCATAGGATCTTTAATTTCTATTGATCAAGCCACTAAAGCTAAAACTATATTCATCCATGCTCACTTTTGTGTTAATGCTGACGTAAGTTATCCCCTCCCAAAAGAGATAGAGCTAATATTGGATCTTGGGAACTAGAAATAGAATATTGACTATGAATATATTCCTCAAGCATGCTCCTTCTGCAAAAGCATTGGCCATCGGGCCTCTAGTTGCCCCTCCAAACCTCAGCCGAAATCCAAAACCCAAAACCTTTCCCCAAAAACTAAGAAAATCTTTATTCCTAAACCGTCCTCTGTTGAGATCCCTATCATCCCCACCTCTAATTCCTTTGCTCTCCTGGAAGAAGGAGAAATAAACACTTCTCTCGATCCTTTTCGAGTTGTTCCCCCTCTCGGCCCTCAGGTCCCTCATCATCCCTTTGTCTCCCTCGGCTCTCCCCCTTCCCTGCGGGAGGTTAACCTCTCCTTGGTTGTTTCCTCCTCCCCCTCTCCACCCCTATCTTCTCATCTATCCCTCCCCATCCCCCTTCCCATTCTAGCCCCCTTTCCTCGGAACCCCCTTCCTTGAGTCTCCCCCGACCCCCTCTTTCCCCCTCCCTTGGACTCTGCCATCTCCCCTCGGCCCATTCTTTGATGATAGTTTTAACCCCCATTGTACTGAGAAGCAACAACAAGAAACCTAATATTGCTTTGAAAAAGTAAGGGGAAGGATTCAGAGCAATATCAAACTCTACCAAGACGCTACTCTTAATGTCACTTAAGGAGCGCGAGCCAATCCCATGGTGGTGGGGAGAAAATCCAAATCAAATAAATGAAGATCATCTCTTGGAATATAAGAGGGCTCAACTCTCTTCAAAAGCAAAGAGTCATCAAAGAAATCAAATTCCAGAACTCTCATGATATCATAATGTTGCAGGAAACTAAACTAAAAAAGACGATCGTCTCCTAAAAATTTGGTCAGCTGCTTCTTTTGAATCTCAACCTTCAGCAGGGAACTCGGGAGGACTTTGTACCCTATGGGATCCCCAGAAGCTTCAAAGGGGATTGTTTGTTCAAGCATCCCAACTTTCTATGCATGCTCTTCCAAGAGGTTGGATCTGACTCCACTTGGATTGCCATCAATGTATATGCCCCCAACTTAGAGACTCAACGTGGGAAATTATGGAAAGATATCACAAACTTCATCAACACTTGTGGTAAAATCCCCATATTAATAATGGGGGATTTTAATTGTCCCTTTTTCCTTCGGAAAAATAGGGAGGAGTTCCTGCCATGACCACCAGCATGGAAGCTCTGGCTGACTTCATCAGGGAGAATTCACTACTTGACATGGAACTTCATGGTTCCTCCTTTACGTGGTCAAACCGCAGATTGGGTAGGAACCATATTCAAAGTAGATTGGATAGATCTCTGGGCTCTCTGGCTGGATCTCTCTATTTCCTAACTTCTACCTCAAATCCCTCCCTGGGCTACCTCGACCATGACCCTCTCTGTTGAGTGCAAATCACAATCTGAATACCAAGAATCCTCCTTCAGGTTCAAGCTTGCCTGGCTTGAGAATAATCACCTGAACCCTCTTGTTGCCAAATGGTGGAATATCAAAATTGAGGGCACTGACATGTTTAGATTTTCCAGCAAGCTCAAAGAAATTAAAAAATAGCTCAAAATTTGGAAGGCTACGGTCTTCGGCAACATCAAGCTCCACAAACAGAAGCTATCTCAGGATTTGGCTAAAGTCTCTACTCAAATGGAGATTGAGGGAGATTGGATCACCTTCACCAAAAATAAACCTCCCTCCTCAGTGATTACCACAACACGCTTCAAGAAGAGGAGACCTATTGGAGGCAAGACTCTCGAGCCCTTTGGCTCGAGCAGGGGGATCGTAACACCAAATTCTTCCACATCACTACCTCTAAGCATAAGAGTAGAGACAAGATCAAAGAGTTGGTGTCATCCTCGGGTACCCTGTTAACATCTGAGGCTGATATCTCTAATGAGCTCGTCTCCTTCTATTCTAACCTCCTCCAGGTCGATCATCCTCCTTCGGAGCAATCAATGGCCTCCATGCTCCAACATATCCCCAACTTGTGTCTTCTGAGATGAACAATAATCTAATCAAACCTTTTTCTATGGAGGAAATTCACAAAGCGGTCTTCGCCATGAAAAGGGACAAAGCTCGGGTCCGGATGGTTTTCCTGTTGCTTTCTTCCAAGTGTTATGGGAGACCATCAAGCAGGATCTCTTCAAAGCGGTTAATGAGTTCCAGATCAGTAAAAACCTTCTAAAAGAATGGAATACCACCTTCGTTGCCCTTGCCCCAAAAGTGCATAGTTCAAAAGATGTCTCCAACTTTAGGCCAATCAGTTTATGCAACACCGCTTACAAGATTATCACTAAGATGCGTTGGCCTCCAGGCTTAAACCCCTAATGAATGCTCTCATCTCGCAAAACCAGAACGGTTTTATTAAGGGGCGGCTCATCCAAGGTGGTATCATTACGGTTCATGAAGCTATCCACTCGGCCTATCACTCGAAATCCCCTGGAATGATCCTAAAGCTTGATATGCAAAAAGCGTTTGACAGAGTCAGCTGGCCTTTTTTAATTAGGGTCCTGGAAAAATATGGTTTCGATAAAAGATGGTGTAGTTGGGTCTTCTCTTGTATTGCGACTCCTTGCTTCTCTATTCTTATCAATGGCATTCCGGTAGGATTCTTCAAAAGAAGAGAGGTATTAGGCAAGGTGACCCCCTGTCACCCTTCCTCTTTGTTCTTATGGCAGACTCCCTCAGTGAAACCTTTGGAGGTAGCTAAAAGTCGATCTGTCATTTGAGTCGAAAATCACCTCCAGCTTCCCTTCTGCCACTCATAGCCAGTTTGTTGATGACACTTTGTTGTTAAGTGTTGCCTCTGTGATTGAAGCTCGGGCTATCATGGATATCCTATCTCTTTACCAAGTAGCTTCTCAGCAAATAATCAACTTCAACAAGAGCAACATCTCCTTCATCAATACTGCTCCTAGGACTCAGAGAAAGATTGCAGATATTTTTGGGTGCAATATTGTGGACCTCCCCGCCTCTTATCTTGGCATCCCCCTCTTCCATGGTAAGCAATCTAAAAATCTCTGGAATCTAGTCATTGAAAGATATCAAAAAAATCTCATTTGCTGGAAAGGGCTCTCACTCTCGATAGGTGGCAAACTCCAGTAGTTAAAGCCACCCTCAAAAGTCTTCCTACTTACTTCATGTCCCTTCTCAAAGTTCCCAACTTGGTGAAGGAGGTGGTGGAAAAAATCCAAAAGCACTTCTGTGGTCTAGGACGGAAGAAAGAAGAGGATCCATCTTGTCTCATGGAAGGAAGTGTGTAAGCCGACTTCTCAGGGTGGGCTCGGACTAAGAAGGATGGCTGACACGAATGTGGCCCTCCTGGCCAAACTTGGCTGGGACGTTGCTAAAGGTAACTCTCATTGGGCTCAGCTTCTCAGAGCTAAGTACCTTGCTAATAATGAAGATTTCCTCACTTCAAATCCAATCGAATTTGGCCATTTGGAATTCTGTTATTAGTTCCCTCCCCATTATCCGGGCTAGCACTAAATGGAGATTTGGAAATGGTAGACTTATTGACTTCTAGTGGGATCATTGGATTGGGGTCGAGCCGCTTGATCGCAATCCCTCATGGGATCCTGTGAAAAGAAGCCTCATTAATAAGTAGGGAAGGTTAGTTTCAGGCTATTGGAAGGTGGTGAATTCCATTCCCTCCTGGAATATTCAGGTTTGGGATGATATAAGTGATCAATGAGAGCATGCTCCTGACTTCACTTAGAACCGTGCTCTCATCCATCTATATCCCCTTCTCCCAACATGAAGATGAGCTAATTTGGCCCCTCTCCCCATCTGGCTCTTTCTCGGTTAAGGCTACTTATCTCTCAATGCATTGTATTGACTCTGGTTCCCCCCTCACCAAATTCTGGCTGAAGGAGATCATCCCCAAAAATTTTTTTCTGGCTCTCTTAAGAATGCTTTCCTCTCTGGAGAAAATCTGAAAAGGAGGGGTTTCTCTCTTCCCACTAGATGTGTGCTTTGTACTAAGGAGGTGGAATCCTCTGCCCATCTTTTGATCCATTGTCCCTTTTCGCAAGTTATCTGGCATTGGTTCTTATCGAGGATGGGTGTGTTCTGGACCTTCCCTGAGTCCATTCAGGACACCCTCTCTCAATGGAGCTCCCCCTTCACTCACCCGACTCTGGTTCTGGCCTGGAAACTTCTCCTCCCGCATGGCATATGGGGCATCTGGAAAGAAAGGAACAAAAGAATATTCAAAGACCAGAGTCTTGAACCTGATCGGGTGGCTACCCAGATTGCTCTAACTTTCCAGGATAATCTCAACTCTCACCTCTGGTCCAAATATCAGCAAAAAATCCAAATCTGTAACTCTCGGGAGTGGCAGCAATTGTTGGCTATTCTTCTTGTAAGTAAAGGCACTTCCTCTACTTGGGGATTAGTTCGATGGCTTCCTCCCCCTTGAGGTGGAGAAAACTTAATACGGATGGGGCCTCGAAAGGCAATCTTGGTAAATCAGGTGGAGGAGCCATTCTTCGTTGCTCCTCGGGTTCCATCGTTGTTGCCTCTGCTCATAATCTTAACTATGGCACCAACCATCGTGCGGAAGCCATGGCCATCCTCAAAGGCCTTGAGCTGGCTATCAAATTTGGTGATGATCCTCTCCAAGTTGAAAGTGACTCCCTCAACATCATTTATCTCTGTGATCTGTTGATTAGTAATGGTCAATCAAAATATCATAGTGATATCGAGAATTCTATAAAGAAATTTCTAGCAAATTTAATTCCAACACGTCCTCGGGAGGAATAAAGTGGCAGACCACCTAGCTAACATTGGAGTTCTCCTTGAGAGTCAACAAAGCTAGACAGACAACTTCCCGGCTGATCTCTTCCAAATTACTCAGAATGATCTATCCCAATGCTGACTGGTGGAAGGGGGAGCTGATATGGGTTTTAGCAACGCCTTTATGGCCTCCTCAAAAGGTGGCGGCAATTATGTTTGATTTATTATGAAAATACCTTTGGCGCTGAACCATTTGATGAGGGAGATGTGTTATGATGTGGAGGATTTCCTGCACGCATGGGGTAATTCCTCCCCTTAATCATATGATGATCTGGCGGGAGGACAATGATGGCAAAGCCAACGGCTCCCACCCTGGGTGGGCTTTTAAAGGTCCTCCAACGCTCTCTCTTATGCACTTTTCCAAATTTCTCAACAATGGGTGGCCAACTGAAGCGGATTGAGCCTGCTGCCTGCGACTCGGTTAAAGAAGATGTGGAGGTATGGAACATTTTACTGGAAAATGGTATCACGACTTTCCTGGAGAGAATGGCGGGCTACTCGGCCTGGTCTCATACGTTGTTATGGCTTCCTGGTCGAAGGGGCATGTACAGATTGGTAACACACGTTTTACTATCTCCACCAATGCTATCGCTGATGCCACGGGTCTTCCTGCCACGGTGACATCTATTTCAAGCGCTCGTTGCATGCTGAAATGCAGGATTTTATCACTCCAGGGGACAAGTCGGTCAAATATCTCTCTGGCTACACTCGTGATTCCCTGCCTCCTCCATGGAACAGAGTCGCTGAAGTTGTAATGCGTTATTTCACCATTGACGGCTGTTATCATCTGGTCTACGGCCCTCACTTCTTCATCCTTTCTCATCTGCATTGGGAAAAAGATTAATCTGGTGGCTTTCCTCTATCAATCCTTAGAGCACTCTGTTCAGCTGGCTCGTGACGGGGAAGGGGCTATTCTCCACCAGGGCTTATTGTACTTACTTTTTATGATCTTTGCTTCGCATGCCGACTTAATTCACTTTCCCCCCAAAACTGGTCACCGTCGCCATTCTCCCTCGCCTTCCCCCGCCCCTCCTCCACCTCCCTCCACTCTTCTCGGTGCCACATTGTCATTTGCACCTTTCCTCTGACTCTGACTTAGATGTCGCCATTCTTAGCCCTCCCCTCGTTGTTTCGAGCCTTCTGCTCCCCCTGTTTTCCCCGCACCTTTCGTGCTTATTCTTTGGAAGGCACTGCGACACGATTTTAAAGCAATCTCCCGGTCTCAAGCCCGATACTTCTCTTACTTGCCGATGACATGCAGGCCTTCCAAGCTCTATCCGACTCCCGGCCTCGGAGTAGATGGAGACAAACCAGCCTATGGACAACCCCACTTCTCAGACTGTTGGAGACAATCCGCTCTTCGATGACAGTGAACCTCCTGCTGACACTCTGAAATCTTCTCCGAATTTGAACTCAACTCCTGCTGAGCCTACGATTGCTGACTCACAGAGGGATGAGCGCAGAGTCGATTTGGTGTCATCTATTTTAAACAAGCTCCAGCGTGCCTTCACTGCCTTGAAGGCCTGGGAGGCCTTCACTGATTCTACTAGGAGCGCCATTGCCAAAGATTGCTCGGAGCTCATCACCCTTGCGGAACAACTTGCGGAGGATTCGGGATCTCCCAGAGCTAGAACTATTGTTTCTGAGCTGAAAAAGCTCTTCTGATGTTAGCCTCTCTTCTTTCTTTATCTTTTTCGCTTTCCCTTTTTGGAATCTCCATGGGTACTTTTTTGCTATGTTCTAAATTGCTAAATCTGGCCTAAAGGGATTTTTGTATAAGGTTGTGGGACCTTCTAAAACCCTCTTTTTACCCTATATATTCCAAAAAAAGAGGAGGAGCTGGTTGTTTCTCGTATTGCAAAGTTAATTTTTACTCCAACTATGAATATTGCAAAATTGGTCACATTTCAATTGTTTCTCTCTAAAGATTTGGATGAGGAGGTTTACTTGGGGCAGTCTAAAAGTTTTTAGGTATCTAGTTGTGATCATTTAGTTTGATTGATTTAGTCCTGTATGGACTTGGGTAGGCTCCATGAGTTTGGTGTATTCATAATGATCAGCATCTCCAAGATTCTAATTTTAGTAACTATGGAGTTTGAGCTGAAGTTATCAGCCAATGATTATTCTTCACCAGTCAAAGAATCACCCTACAGACGATGGGCAACTTGATATATCTTATGCCTACACAACCAGATCTGTGTTGTTGTTAGTGATCTTTCTCGGCGTTTAACTCAACCAAAGCTCATACACTGGACAACAACAAAGTGTTAGAGGACCACTGATTTCAAATTAACACCAAAGGAGTAGCTTGCTGATTTAATGACCAAATCCTTGGGTTCCATTGTGTTTCTAAAATTGTCAGGAAAATCGAAGTAGATTCTAGATTAGTCATTACAGGGGGTATTAAAATTATTGTCATTGTATAAACATTTACTAATCAAACATTAGTTAATATACTTATAAACTACCTAAACCATATTATAACTCCTTTTAGCATAATAAAATGAAGAACACATACATATCTCTCTCACACATTATTCTATAACACATGAATGGGGAAATGCACAACATGTTAGTTTGTAGATTGTTCATTCTAACTTGTAGCAATTTTGATTTTATTGCTTGATCTAATGTTCTTACACACCGGTTTCATTTTGTTCTAGGTTCTCCACATTATTGTGAAATGATTGATATGATCTGAGGATGTGAATGATTTCAGGTACATCGGTGAAAGTCTAGATTTACAACAAACATGATTTAGTCCTTAATTGCTTGTAGAATTGGTTTCTATGGCAAAGGGCACATTGATAAACCTTGCACTGAGAAACTGAAATGCCATAAATGTGATCTACTTGAGCAGCCAGCCAACTGGGAGGTTTAGGACTATGCAACGGCATGCAAGATATGTAATGAAGGGCAATCTTTTAGTTTGGTCCATATTTGAGCTTTTGGGCTATCATTAGTAGCCTATTTGGTGTCCCCAAATTTCATCTTGAAATCTATGACTACCCTATCCAGAAAAAGTTTGTACTTTTAAAATAATGGGTCGTTTTGTGTTTTTATTGTCTAAAAGTTCTTGTATTGCGTCAAGATATTCCCAAAGATCCATTATCGCCAAATACCTAGATGCTCAAAATTGTTATATTTCATTGTCGGGATTTGTCTCAAGGGAAATTTGTATTTAATTATTTTGAGCCCCGTTTGAGGCAATTTGCGCTCGTTTTAACCCTGTTGTGATCAAACATATCATTATTCCTATATACCATAAGGGTTTTAACTAAAAATAAGTGTTGGGCTTTATTTGTGACTTTTGGCAATTTTTCGTGTTTGTGTTTTCCGTTTCATTTTCTGTGAAATTTCTCTAGATCAATTCCTTTGTCGGGTTAGCCCGATTCTTAGCTTGGAGTATTCGGAGATCACATATGCACATTGTGCCAGAAGGAAGTCACCATTGAGGTCCGGTTCTCTGGGAAAGGCGAAGTCGTGCACTAAAAAGCCCTGCGGGGTTGGGCACATTTTTGGAAAACAAAGGATTTAAGTGGATCATGGGAAAAATAGAAGCAGAGGCAAGTGGGATTTTATTTCTGCCTTGTAGGGTACTTTTTCCCATAATAGAAAAGTCACTTAAGTTGCAGTGGGAAAATTAGAGAGGCCAGGGAAGCGGAAATTTATTGCCTGCCTTGCAGGATAAAAATTCCCATGGTGAAATAAAAGAAAAGTGACTTAAGTGAAATCATGGGATTTTATTGCCTGCCATGCAAGGTAAATAATCCCATTATCAAAGTCAAATCACTTAAGTGAATCATGGGATTTTCGGGGTTGCCTTGCAGGGTAAAAATTCCCATTGCCATGTGTTTTTAAAAATAGAATTCTATTATTCCAAAAAGTGCGACCCACCTTGGGTGAATAATAATGCATTAAATAAATATTTGTTAATATTTATTCACCCAATTTTGCACCGGAGTTTGTGGAAAAGCCAACAAAGGGAAGTGAAAAAAGGAATTTAAAAATAGAATTCTAAAATTAAATAAATTTAATTTATTTAATGCCTTTTTGAGAAGGAAATAATACTTTTAAAGTATTAATTGATTAAATTAAATTCTATTTTTAGTGGCTAAGGTTAAAGCACCTTTGTGAAGCTTAAGTGGAGTGAAGAGTGGATGATTAAATTGATGAAATTTAATTTATTGGATGGTTGTCCTTAAACATGCAATTTTAGCTTTTGATTAAAGAGAAAAGCATGATTTTTAATTAATTAATTGTCGAGAATAGGAAGGGCAATTATTAATTATAGAAGTATGAGGGTTATATAAGCATGGGCTACCATAAGGATGAATTAATTAATTCACGGGTAAAGAAGTGCAGCCTAGAGGAAAAGTGTGCCCCATATTGAAGAGGATTTTGCTCGGAAGAAAGTCAATTTAAGGCTAAAAGCTTCCGATTTTGGCGCATGCTTTAAAGAAGGCTGATTTGTGTCTGCATAATTGTTTGTAGAAGTGATACAAGTGCTCGAGTGATGTTGGTAAAATTCAAGCTTGCTTTACATGCAAATAAAACTTCAAAATTTGGGGCAAGCAGGCTTGAATTATGCAAATTTTTGTGATTAAAATTCATTGTTCATGTTCCGGTTGTCATCTTTGTCTTAATTACTTGCAGGAATTCATCATAGGTGCTTTTATAAAGAAAAGGAGCTTTAATCAATGTCCAATACATTGAATATATCCTCTGAATCTGAAGAACTATCCATATCTGCACCAGTTTTGAAGAATTCAGTCAAATAAGAAGAAAAAGAATTATTAGAGACAAAGATAGACAAAGCTATGGCGAAGAAAGATGAAAAGAAAGCACAACGGAGTCATGCATCACTTCTAAATTTGTAGATATTGCAAACACGAGATCTAGGCTCGAGAACCTCTTGCTAAATTGATAGACGAGATCAGAGCGGGAAAGACTTCACTCATGTGTGCGGGGAAAACTTCACTCATGCGTGTAGATTAAAAGGTGGAATTATTCGAGCTGCAGCTTTTCCATCCACAACCCGATTGCGAGTTTGTTATGCGGGTTCAAATCCAAGATGCGAGATGTAGATGCAAATCCATATGTAGATCCATATCCAGATCTCATAGTTGCAAAATCTTCCGGCACAAAGGCTTCATCCTCTTGTTTCGAATGCAGCCTGTGAAGAAGTTAGTGCATGGAAAATTCCTTCCAAGATCTTGTGAAAATGCTCCCATCTTCCGGTTTAAGCCGGAGTGCTTTCGGAATTTTTAATTGCTCATATGCAATTAAAAATAAGGATGATGAGTTATCTACGGCAAACATTGCATTGATGCATGTACTGGAGAAGAACTGCAAAAGCTTCAAGAATAAAAGAGAAGACAAGGCAAAGGCAAAATTCCAGCCACTTCCAAATCCAGCTTCTTGTTTCCGAGATCCAGCGTTTCCAGATCCAGCTTGCTTCCAGATCCAGCTACTCCCAGATCCAGTTTGGTGAGAATCAAAGGCAAAAGAATCGATTGCATACTGAGACATGAAAAAGACAAGATCGCTACTTTCCTCTTCCTTCTTCTTTCCTCGACAAAGTAATTGAGCGATCAATTAAATTATACAACTTAAGTGAATGTTTTAAAATCCATTACTTGAAGAAGTCAACTACTTAGAGATAGGTGGCACATGAAAATAGAAGGTTCTATTTTCAGTTGCAAATCATACATGTCATGCAAAGAGGAATTCCGGAGGGAGATTGTTATTTTTTTATTTCCTCCGACTTCCACATCTTGCTAGTTCAACTAAAAGCTTCCAACTTGTAAATTGCCCCTCTACATTCTATAAGTAGAGGAAGAACCTTTGGCTTAATGATTAGAATTTGTAAGCAGCAATATTGTGTTATAGACTTTGTGCTGAACCCCTGAGAGCCACTTGGAGCAAAGGAATACAAAGGAGTAGGATCCGGAGAACTTTGTGTCACAGTGTACTGTGTTTCTTACTTTTAATCTTAGATCTCTTAATAAACTGTGTTATTTTAGATTTGGATCTAGAGCTGCCTTTGTTTTAGAATTCTGTGTTTATATCTATTGGATTCTTCTATGTGCATACAATCAGCTATGCCATCTACTAATTGGGATGCACATCTTCCCCGTTTCTTATATATGTTTATGTAATTACCTTCTTCTATAACTTTTCATTTCTTTAAACCAGCTGCTTACTTGTTGTAGAATTATTTAGTTATGGTTCATGAATTGAATAGTTAAAGTAAAACCCCATTTAGATATTAGCATACTTAAATTGACAAATCTGACATGGGAGCCTCACCGGTTAAATGAGGGAGATTTATCTCATGACTGCCTAGGTTTTGTGTTATGCCAGAAAATCTAGCCAACACTATTGGCTTCGGCTTTATGGAATTTCAATTGTAAATTCAAGCATCGATGTGTGGGTACTTTGTAAATTCCAAATCCTCTGTATAGCTATGGCAATGACAATTCTATTTCTAGGCTTTCGGCTTTATGGAATTTCAATTGTAAATTCAAGCATCGATGTGTGGGTACTTTGTACAATCCAAATCCCTGTATAGCTATGGCAATGACAATTCTATTTCTAGGCTTATGGCTTTATGGAATTTCAATTGTAAATTCAAGCATCTGATGTGTGGGTACTTTGTAAAGTCCAAATCCCTGTATAGCTATGGCGCAATAACAATTCTATTTTTAATAGAAAACTAATGCAAAATTTCAAGCTTATTCTGTCTTATTTGAATTATGTTGGGACTATTGCATACAAGAATTTTTTGTTTCAAAATGTTGGAAGTGATAATTTTCTCATGATTAATTAAAATATTTGCATTTTTCCTCATTACCTCATAGGAGCAAAGTGGTTGTAAAGATGTTATTATGCTAATCTATTCGAAAACCCGAATAGTTATTTCGGGATTACTTTTGATAGAATTTTGCATATGAGGAAAATTATGTTCCTGGTACAAGATAAAATTCCATGATCTGTTGTATTAGACCCACCGTTTGATGGTTATAGAAATGTAAGAGAGTATCTCGTCCTTCCAAAACCTAGAATTGATTTTGGGACTTAACATGTCAAATCTTTCAAGCTCCTTTTTGGAATTTATAAAGGAAATTTCAAGGTAGTGACCAATATTTTGACCGAATATTCTAATTGTCCCATTTTCATAAATAATTTTAATGCTTTTGATTCCAAATTCCATTTTGTGAAGATGTCTTGCTTTTGGGACTTGGAAAGTTGTGATGATGGCGAAGTAAATCTTTGTGCATAAATGGATTGATTTGTACTTATGTAAATGAGTAAGGATTAAATGTGTTTCTCATGCATCTTTGGAAGTATTCTTGGGGCTGAATTGTCTTTGAGAAGAAAGGTGCACATGATTTACCATGCCTAACTTGGCTTGCAACAATTAGTCTTTTGTTTTACATTTTTCCATACCACGTCATGCATTTGGTGGTCCTCTATAATTTCTACGAATGAAGATTTTCTTATTCTATGGATTCCTTTTTTGTTTCCAAAATGTTGTTTAGCATGACTTGGATGACAAACTAAAATAGGTGCTCAAAATAGGTGACACGATTTATGGTACAATCAATGATCTTGTAATTTTGCAATTTTGTTTATTGTCTTGACCTTACTTTCCTTATTGAATAAATGAGTGAAATGTTTTAATAACGTCCACAAGACCAAGTAGTCTATGGGACCAAGAGCTCTAACAAAGGTCCTCTATGCTAACACATATAACCACCACAAGGGTTGCCCTAATAGTCTTGTAAGATATTCAATTCCTTTTAACAAGTTCATATAATAATAATATTGTTTGAGGACCATCATTCCAAACTCTATGAGTGGGGGCTTATGAAGCCTTTGCTATAGGATTTGCTCGATGGTATGTTAACCTTTGTGTCTTGGTTCTATACCACCGTGATGCACCCTAGAGAATCGCATGAACAATTTTTTTCATGATACCACATTTATCACGGGATAGTTGTCATTCCGCCTTATGGGTGGGTAACATGGGGTTTTTCCTTATTTAATGGCCGATTGGCCTATTTTAGCATGATGGTGATCCAAGGATGGTGACTCAAATGAACAAGAGACCATCCTTTCGGCCTCGAAGTCAAACATAGCGGGTCACACTAAAATGTGGCTCTTTTGTAAATATAAATCCCTAAATGACATCTACACTTAATTGTGACTCTGTGACACTCTTCCATCTATATCTAAACACTCTTGATCCTCTTTTGGGCCTTTACAACCACCTTGTGACATTCTATACACACATAGACTCAATGTGACCGATACTAGCATATATTTTTTCTTCGGCCTCTAACATGCTCCAAACTCAAATTGGCGGCAATATATTTCACTTGGATATGACATAAAATTGCAAGATTTTTATAGGCATTGGAGACTTCTAGAGTCCTCTACTTCCCTCCAAACCATAATTTGGATTGGTTTAAAGTTCTAGATACTTCAATTCTCTCTCTAGATCATGAACTCAAAATTCTTGGGTCTTTGCAGATGCTTCAATAGCCTCCAACATTTTTGTGATTCCAATTAATGTGATTGGGCACTTCCTTTGACTTTTTGGGGCTCTAGACACCTAACCCTTTTAATAGAGTCCATGTGAATGCATGCCACGTGCTTAAAGCTCAAATTAGAATTTCCCTTTGTTGCTCGCATCCCAAATGACATTCTCAAGACTTAGTCACCATTTTCTCACACTTGGTGGGTCCTTATGTTCCAAATTGGGTCCCAATATATAGATTGGCTTCAAGTTTTTAATGAACCCAAATTTGTCTCTAATGGCACCCTCTAACAAAAGTTATAGGTCTTCGTAATTCCTTTGGGTGTGGATTCTCACTTGACTTGCTATTGAGCTCCATGTGCCTACATGTCTCATGGGTCCTCTTCTTCTTCGTCCATTTTGTGTCCTCGTGTCCCAAGCACTTAAACAATGCTTTAAAAGATAATATCCCACTTATCATTGTTGCGCATCTAGTTACACCTATAAAATCACATTGATGTCCACAAAAATTTGTTATATTTGCATGCATAGTTAGTCTCACCCTCGTATTGGCCTATCACACCAAGGTAGAAACCTTGGTGCGCTCCTCGAGGTGTGAGAGAATACCGTCCCATCATGTTTTGGCATTGTGATAAAAGGTTTAAATAGATAACAAAATAGAAGCATTAATCCGATAAACACATTAAACAACGTACTCATGCACATAAAATATACTTGCTTCATAACATTTTGTACTTCATATTGATAGCTCAAAATATTACATGACAATCCTAAAAGAAGATCCTTCATGCATCCAAGGCCTACATGTCTGTGATCATCTTTCTCTTACAATGAACCCATAGGGGTTAAATATACTAGTGGGGACTTGCCCTTCACTAGTTGAACAAGATCTATTCTTAGCCCTTGGGTTCTATAATTACCACTTAACTATTACATTGAGGCGGTGACTATGCCACATTTCTTCATACTCTAGTTCTAAATTTTGCACAATAGTCTTCTAAAAATCTCATGACTATATCTAGCCATTCCTCCGCTTTGTTTCCTATTGTGTTATCTTTAGATTGCATATATTTATCTTGTTATGCTTGTTTCTTCGTAGACTTCATACAGTAACTCAAACAATAGTTGTTATCTTTATCCCATCCATCACTTGCACACTTCTTTATCTCTTGCATGTACATGTTCTCTTCTAAATATACTTGTATGCCTTCATGTTCTATTTTTAAGTGCAAAGCTTCCTCCTGCCTTATCTCGAAATCTTTCATGCTTCCTTCTAGAACTTTTGCAATTGCCCAAATTTTTGTGTTATTCCTCTCTAACTCTCGCGGTCAACTCTACCTATATTCTTGCACACATTTCTCTCAATATTTCTCATGCGCAACCCAAATAATATAAATAATAAAGAATGAAGAATTAATTCCCAATGTGGAACTTAACCAATAAAAGAATACAAGAATCTTATGCTCTAACATCACGCCACACTAATTTGGTTGTGTGCCCTTGGGAAACGTCATTTGTGGCTCCTCGAATAGCTCTGGTACCTCTTGTTTGAGCACATCTTTATATGCCTTCCAATCATCTAGTGTCTTTTGCAAGAGGGGAGTGATTTGATCTAGTTGCACAACTAGTTCGATAAAGCTTTGGTGCCTTTTACACCAATAGTGGCCTCTATATGTATTGCTTGGAATTTTCACCGACCTTGGTGTTCACATCTTCCAATTCAGTTTCAGCCTTGGCAAAGTGAGCTTTTGCAGATCAACTAGTCGCTACTTGATCATTTCCCTTTTTCAAAGGGTCGCTTTTCCTATGTTCTCAAACTCCTTCATGGGTTTGTTGTGAGTATCCTTATTAATTCCATCATTATTCATTTGGGTTTCTAGAGCAGCTTGTTTATGGGTGTCTTCTTCCATGCTTGCATCAATTAGTTTTTGTTTTCTTGAAAAATCCTTTGAGTAGTTTTTCCACGTACGAGGCCTTATCTTTGAGCTCCTTTGCTAGTTTTGTGCATGTCTCCAATTTCTTTCTGTAAACAACCCTAATGTTATCTTTTTCTCCTCTATTCTAATTTGTCCTTTCCATTTCGGCATCTATCTTTTTGAATGAGAAATTTAGTAGTTGCTTCAATTCTTGTATATTTTTCACGGTATTTGTCGAGTGGTCTTCTATTAGTGTAGGCTCCTTTCGGAGTTTCTTTTCGCTCAATTCTTTCACCTTTTATCGGCGCACAAGTATTTATCCTACAATGTTTGATGTTCCCCGATCAATTCACCATATTTATTCCTAGTTTCTTTGAGCTCCTTGGTCAACTCATCTACCTTTCTTCCTTGTATGTAACAATTCACGTTATTTAGATTCTACTGGACAACTTCACCAACTATTTTTAGGAGCACTTCTCTTGCCTACATCTCTCGACATTTGGTAGGTATCTCGTGACATGCCCAAGGAACTCTAATTTTTTTAGGATTGAGATGGGGAACTCATAATAGGGTTCTTTTGTGCATGCATTCAAAATGAAAAATAATGCCTTCTTTGATTGAATCAACCTCACTAATTCCTTCCTGCTTGTCCATGCGAACAAGTCCATATAAGGCATCCCCTTTTGCACTTTGGCGCGTTATTCCTTTTTTCATATGGCATTGTTTTATCTCTAACTAGGGTGCCCAGGCCTAGTCTTGGGCGCCCGGGTGCCCTAGTCCCATTTGGGGTGCCCTGATCCTTTATAAACTTTCCCGCCACTTTTTGAGCACTTTCTAGTTGTTTGAGCTTTCCATATTTTTAGTGGTTGGCATCTTCAGGGGTTAATTACAAAATTAGATCAAGAGAACCATATAAATATAAATTTATGAGACCATAATGAGGGACCAAGCACTAGGCACTACTATCATCACCTAAGGTTGCATCCATCAAAGGCTCTATTTATATCCATCTAGCTCCATCACAAGGGACAAGGTTGGTTCATTTACATCACACTGCATAGGAGGGAAATTTATTCCATTCCATCCACCATTCTATTACATTTCTACATCTAGTTATTGCTTGCTATTTTCACAAAGTGCAATTAGCACAACAACACCTAGGGTATGATTGCACACACACACAGAGAACTACATCGGGTTTGAGATGTAGTGCAGCGCTCGATTAATAATTCCACCATTGTGGCCTTTGAAGAAATTCTCGACCCTTCATATGCATCTTTCTTTTTTAGGGGTTTGGTGTTTGGCTTAGGGTTTTGCAGGTCTCATCTTCATTTCTTATTTACAACGACATCCAGTGTAGTCCAAATGACATCAACATGACATGAAGCGAAGGCGGCGAACATCTAGTGACACTTCGGAGGAGGTTGGCCGATGTTTTCACGGACCGGGCGCCTAGATCTCGGACAAAGTGCCCTAAGAGCCCACAATCCTTCCCAAACACCCCATTCCAACCTATTGTTCCAGATATTTGCTTTCTAGATCTTTTGTGTGGTCGTTCCTACATTTTTTTAATCTGTTCTTCTCTGCGATACAGTCCTGAATAGTCATCAAATCAGCTAAGCTCTTCCTAACCCTCTTTTCTCATTAGGGTTTCATATTTCTACTTAGTTGCTTGGGTCACTTTCTTTATTTACTTAGCCTTTATTTACTGTTGTTCTTAATATTATATTAACTTAGAATATTCATCATTTTTAGTTAATCGGTTGCGAGACATTGTAAAGTGAACATGGGATTACCACCTTTGGTATCACCCATGATAGTTCTCTCCTAATCTCATAGTGAGAGTGAGGCTCGCTTTCTTACTTCTTAGACTTTCACAATTGACCCCGATGATCACAAGAGACCGCTCCATGATACTCAAACTTTTTTATGTTTTTCCTCCTAAATTGAGATGGGTCTTCATCATGTGGATGAGAGGATTAGCCCTGAATGAAATTATTGTCATGTGGCCCCCTGTTGGAATGAAATGAGATGATGGAAAAGTCCTTCCTTATTGAGGCATGATCACACTACAAGGTTTGAATGAGTGTTTAATAACACGCCCAATGAATAACACCAAGTGGAATTGAGATAGTTTCACAATTGCATACATTTTTCTCCATATGAGGATCATACTCCTACCTTTCCTGGCTCTAGAATTCTCCTTGAAAGCTGTTCACATGTTTCTCATGGGAATGGATAATTTCTTGATTCTTCACACATTGAGGTCCTGGATGCCTTGGACTAGCTCTTCCTGGCTTGTTCCTTGAAGAATATTTGAACATAATGGTGGATTCATGGATCACTGCCTCACTCTTTGAGTCTCACACTTCACCTATGAACATGATGACCTCTTCACCACTCACTTTCTTGACCATGAGTGGAAACATCCCTATGTTTTTAGACATTCTTCTTCTCAATTGATCCTCATGGAGATAGGATTTATCTTCCTGATAGCGAGATTGATCCTCGAATGGTACTTGAAAGGAGTGAATGAGAATGAGTTCCATGTTTTTCAATCCTCCTCAGCACCTGCTTTGAAATCTGCGTATTCCACCTCCTCTGTCTTGCAAGATGCGAGCTCATTATTGAGCATGGATCAAGTGTTTAGAAACACTTATCGAGGTATGCATTTGTTGATATGACCTTCATCCTTATTCACAAGTGACATTTTCACATTATGTTCATGATGATCATCCTCTTGGTGAATTCAACTTTAATGAAGCTCTTGATGTTTCAAATCATTTTCAGACCCGCGATGTTCTGGTTTCTCCCACTACCCAAGTGATTATCTTTCACACCCACAATGACTCACTCTAATTCGTTTCTTGTCATAATATGATTCATATGATGATCTTCACCTTTTGGGAGAGGATTAGTGATGATGATGTATCCTTCATGATGGAAAAATTCTTAGGATGACTCTCTTCTATCACAATTGGAATGAGTTAGCTCCTTTCATCAAATTATGTTGTGCAGAGATCTCCCATAATGATACTTTAAGAGCTTGCAGAGTGTTTCATAACCTTTTTCATACCACAAGACAACTTCCTAACCTTGTGATGATGGAAAAAATCAATGAGATAAGTAAAATGGGATTTTTCATAGCTTTCTAGGCTCAATTCTAGGATTTACTATTTTTAAGCAGGTCCTATCTCAGGACTATTATATTTAGCAATTTTGCACTATTTTCACTTCATGATGTTTCTTTCATGTTCGGGGGACCACATATTCTAAGAATTCACCTCTTTTGAAAACTTACTATTATTATACATGCCCTTCCATGAACACATGTTATTTTTAGTAAGTGCACTGTAAGTGTCTAATTACAACAAAAATAGTCTTCACAATATGGGTTTCATTCCAAGATTCCCTGCTCCAATTTTCAGATGATTCCTTCTTCCAAATGAGTGGAAAATTAGTTTTTCATCGGAGGGGAAGCATACTGAGAAAAAATTAGTCCTTCATATCTTGAAAATTTAACAACCCCATCATGTAAGAAATGGTTTTGATAAAACTAGATTTTTCGAGGATCCTTCGCTCCAAGTTTTAGAGCTTTTCATCTTCCCGATCTTTGGGAAAGTGAAAAATTATTCAAGGAGGGAAGAATGTTGAGAGGAAACATAGTCCTCAATATCCCTAAAAATCAGCTACTTCATTGTGCGAAAATTGACTTATGTGAGAGAATACTTTTCGAGGATCGTTTGCTCCAATTTTCATGTGGGTTCGCCATCGGATCTTCAGTGAAACAAAGAAGGATATTGTTGTCCTTTCATTGTTATGGCATGTCATACATTAATGGATTTTGAAGGTGCGATAATACTATTTTCACCAAAATGACCAATTGTGTGGAAGAAACTAGTTAAAATAATGTTTTAATACACTTTTGTACTTCCCTGCTAACCATGGATGAAACATGGGTTAAATGGGAGTTCATGTGAGGTTAAAATCAGGTTTTAATGGTGAAATAGGGACACAAGGGATATTGTGGGATCCAAAGTGCACCTTGGAGTAGGATGGAGACAAGTGGTAGCATGGGAGCAAGTGAGGATGAGATGGAGGGGCTGGAAAAATCACTTGTAGAGTCGGGAGAGGGCGTATGGAGGTCCAGGGGCTCCAACTTGATCATGGGATGCACTTTATTATCCCCTTTATCCCCTTGGGGACATGGGGGACATCAGGGACACAAAATTTTATCCATGGTGAGGGAGTGAGGGCACACTTTTGTGTCCCTCATGTCCCCCTTGTCCCAAGGGACAAATGGGACACACGGACACCAAGTGCTCCAAAGTGCACCTATGGGAGGAGGATGAGGGCATATTTTTGTGTCCCCCATGTAACCCTTTTTCCCAAGGGGACAATAGGGACACAAGGAGGTCAAAAGTTTCTGGGATACAAAAGGAAAGTTTGTTTTGCATTTGATGACCAAAATAGCCTGAAAACTTACTTCTTTCACCCCAGAGACTTAGGATGATGTTTGGGCTCAATTTTTATATGATTCTAACTCCATAACACATTAAAATATAAATAGAATATGTTTCAAAACTTGAATTTTCCTTCAAATGAAATATTTGGCCCCTTTATTTCGAAATAATGAGAGATAGTGTATTGTTTGGACTATCTCAAGAAACCTTCAAGACTTGGAGAAAAATGGATGTTACCAACTTATATAGAAATATCACACATTTCCAATGCACACTTTTTTTCCCCTTGACTCCTTACAAATCTCGCAGAATCATCTGGAGAATTTGAGATTCATTACTAGAGTGCTCATTTCTTGCACCTGAAAACCCGTTGTTGAGCAAACTCTCCCGAATGAACGAAAAATTTCTAAATCTTCCTAAATTTCTTCCAACACATTCAAGGCTCCCCAATAACACATTCTAATACTTAATACATTTTCAAAACTCTTTCGGGGGTGCACACAGTTCGAAATGATCAAAATTGACCTCTCTAGGATTCTAGCAAGACTAGTCTTCCTCCAAACTTAACTAAACAATATGCTGAGATTTATTGCACTCCTTTGCACAATGAGACGTGTTTTAAAAATACACTAAGATCATCTTCAAGGCTAGGATCAAGGTGTCACACGATAGTGGTTGGTCAGGAGAGGGATTCTGGAAGATTTGGAAGCAATATTTCACATTGTCGCTTATGTCGAGTAAGTGCACAAAGATGGGGGCCAAAGGGGGTTAAAAAGGGACACCTTTTTTTCGAAATGAGTGAAACTTGAACTTCATCGAATAATTCGGCATGCATATGCTCAAAATTTGACAAAGTGATAAGAATAAGTACCATAGAGCTCAAAATCTAGTTTCTAAACTACTAAAAAAATTAAAATGGTTGAGATTAAGAGGCTCAAATGTTGTGTGCACACAAAGTATGTCTATTTTTGTGTAAAAAGATAAGAACCTATGTGTGTGTGCCCCCCCCCATTTTTTGAGTTGTATAATTTTTTTTCAAATCCCTTTGGTAGAAAGTTAGCTAAGACCATGTACGAGGTCCCACTAAATTTTCATAATTTTTAGATGAATATATAATTTTTAAATTAATTTTCAAAGTGCACATATCCCGAAAATGAAATATTTGTGTGTGCACCCCATAACTTTGAGAAAAAGTCATTTTTTAGTTGTTTTTTTAGTGTCGTGTAGAATGGAGTTTAGAAAAAACCACATTTTTTTTTTAATTTGGATGAAAAATCGTAAATTGTGCACCAAAACGTATGCATAGGTTTTTGCAAGAAAACAAGGCACTAGTAAAAGAAATTATGGATGAAAGCCTTAAACTAATCATATTTTAGAAAGAATTATATTGTCATCAAGGTAAAAACGAGCTTGACATTGTAGTATAATTTATTTTTGAATATTATGTTTTAATGCATGAGATATTGGGGTGCACATGTGAAATTTTGATGTTTTTATGTCAAACATAGTTTTAATCACGCAATACACAAAGTCCAAACCTCTGGTTTGGAAATCCAAGCCTTTGGATTGGGTATTCCAAACCCCAACAAGATGAAATGTGAGTGTGTTATAACGCAAGCACGTTATAATGCACTCGTGTTCCTATTTCCAATGTGGAATATGTCCATTTGGGAGGGATAACGTGGAAAAACACATAGAAAACCATAATGCAAGTGTGTTTCGGCTTGGTAAACCCGAGCTATAACGTGGCCTAGATTTTCCTTTTCTCGTTATAGCGCGACCGAGCCATAACGCGAGCACGTTATGGCCAAAAGGTCCAAAAACATATTTTTGTCCACTTTTTGGCCCCCATCTTTGTGCATACACCCTATCATGCCTTGATTTTGGATTTTTGGGCTAGTCATTTTACATGAGAACAAGATCATATAAAAGTGTTGTCAAAATTTTGATCCAATAAGAAATCAATCACACAAGCAAGTCATCTTGGACCAAGTAGGTCTATTGGGCAATATCTACTTCAATAAGGAACATTCCACTCAAGGTAAAAGGAGGTTTAATTTGTCTTGTTTTGATTACCTTGAGTTTTCTTGATCTCGCTCAAATCAAAGGTATAGGTATTGGTTTGAGGAAATAAATATTTGATTACATTTTCATGGCTTTCTAAGTGTACACTTCGAACTAAAACTTAACACAATTTAGCATGCCAAATGGGACTCGACACATTTTATCAGGTCTCCTTGCTTCTTAGGAGCTATTTTACGACCTATCAAAAGATTAAACACATTAGGGTGCAAAATTTTGAAAATTTTATATTTTTATCAAATTTTTGTATTGATGACTAGTAACGACATTTTGCACTAATAAACTTCATTTTTCATCCAAGAACATCATTTTCACAAAGTAGCCCATCATTTTTACTTTATGTGTGTAAATTCCAAGTCAATGACATTTTTGCGGCTAACCACAATGTTTTTAAGCCCAACCATGACATTTTTGCTAGATCGTGTCATTTTCACATAAACTAAATTTTTTTCCTAACTAAGCACATCATTTTCACACACACACAAGTATTACATTTGTTGTTTATTTGGTTTTTCCTACTTAATCTATATTTCAATAATCTCGTTGTTATTTAACATCAGTTTCTAGACTATTAACCTAATTGAACAATATGTTTTCTATTTTGATTAATTATTGAGCTAACGCAAGTATTACATTTGTTGTTTATTTAGTTTTTTCTACTTGATCTATATTTCAATAATCCAGCTTGTTGTTTAACATCATTTTTATAGACTATTAACCTACTTAAACAATATGTTTTCTATTTTGATTAATTATTGGGCTAACGCACTAACGATGTCGTTTTTACTAAGCGTGTTGTTTTAATGCTAATTGTGACATTTTTATTCTTAGTTGTGATGTTTTTGCTAACCAAATCATTTTTGTCGCATACCACATTATTTTCACTACAAACCACAATGTTTTCATTAATTGTGTCATTTTTACTCCAAAAACATCATTTTCACTCTATTAATGTCATTCTTATTTTTATACATGTTTTTATGCTTTTAAGAGACATAAGCAAGATGTAAACTACTAAAGGTGTGCTTTCAAGTCTACCTAGTCAAATAATTGATATCAAACCAACATTAAAATTATATATTAATGTGTTGATCTCTTTTTGTGTAGTCTTTGTGGATCTTTTTGTGTGTTTACCTGTGGCTAGATTGTTTATGTTCTCCTTGCATCATTTAGTAATCTTAGTGATAAAAAAGAATTAACATCTTCCTTTTTATCTTTATTTTTAGGGTAAACATGATGTGAATTTCATCCCCACACACTTTGGTAGTCATTACGCATCTTGTGACTTGGATTTCATCACCATTCACTAAGACTCACTCGTGTTCCAGGCGGGGTATACAAATTCAAGCACAATTTTTTTATTGGCCAAGCATTGACCTGCTCTATTAGCAACATGAAGTGATGGGATTTCATGTCCCAATACCTAGGCTTTAGATAACATCCTTGCAACATGGAATTGGGCCCCATATACCGAAAGGTATATAAGGGATGCACCTAGAGAGGTTTGTAAAGCCTAGAATTAAGACCTATCGGTTGTAAATGATTAATAGTGTAGGAGCACACCACTATTGAATTTACTCACAACATACCACATGAAGTGATGGTTTAGAGACCAATCTAGCACTGCTCCATGTGAGGCATATTGGTGGGATACTAGTCAAGTTCATGAGACTTTACTTTACACTAAAGCATTAGGGCTTGCGACTTACATGATCTTGTTGATGTGTTATTGAGACCCATATGTTTATAAATCTCACACTAATATCAAACCCAAATCAATCCACTAAATCATCTATAACCACCCCCCATCTAAAGCAACAAGTCTTAATTAATTAAATTAATCACACCATTCCAAAACCATCATCTTTGATCATCTAACACCAGATCTTCACAAATTATCCCCATACGGAAACATAATCAATATTTACTACCATTCACTCTTGTCCAAACACATTTTCAAATGACTTAATATTGCTAAAACCATCACCTAAACAACCTTTCCATCACAAATTTCCATTTATGTGATACAAATACAAAAATCATTAAAAACCCAACTAAGCTTGATTAAATAATCCAATCCAAAATCTATCTTAAAACCCTAAATCAACAACTAAAATCCAATCAAATATCCAACCATCAAATTTAATAAATCCCAATCTAGGTAATTAAGGTCACCTATACCTTAGCCAATATTAACATCAATCATAAATCCCCCCTTCATTATCACATCACTATCATATTATACATTAAATACATTATCACATCATTACCATTTATCCATTAAATCCTTATCCTAAGTCTTAATTCCCCCCTTTATATTTACTCCCCATAAATATCATTTCATAGCTATAAAATCCTATTTTACCCCTCTTAAAACCACCCAAAACAAAATAAAACCACATTCTAACAAAATCAAATAAAACAAAACAAAATCAATAATCCTCTCAACCATTTAACAACCTTCCTAACCCATATAACCATTTTCCAACATATATCCTTCAATAAAACAAACAAAATCTTGATTTGGGAGGTGGTTGTAACCTTTTTCCAAAATCACCAACAATTCCTAGAATCACCAACGATTATCCCTGGTTGTTAACAACTCTATATAAAAGAGCTCCAAGCCTCATTTGAGGTTAGCTTGCAGTGGATGTGACCTAAGGACATCATATTACATTTTTATTTGTATCATAGCCCTGTTATAGAGTCAAAATCATCTAAACAACATTAGAAGCACCAAGGATCTCTTCTTCAACCTATGAATGTCATTCATATGTCCAAGGAATCAAATCAACAATCTTCTCTACATCAACAATATTCTCTCTGTAATATCATTTCTAATTTCATTCATCAATTTATACAAGGTAAGTGATTTCCCTTGCTTCATTACATTATTATGCATCATATCTAAGCTTAAATCAACTTTTTAGCATTCTTTTCAAGTCCCATATTCCATTATCAACCTATACATTTTCACAACAATCGATGATTATTCATTTGACTAATCACTAACGATTCGTTGAATAATCTCTGACGATTACCCCAATCACTGGTGATTCCTTCAAAAAGGTATTTTGACCCCTAAGGTTGTTTTTTAAATAGCCACATCACATAATCTATTACCAAAAGGCGCTTCAAGTGTTTGTTCAATCATATCAAGCTCCTTTGAGCCATCTTTAGCATTCTATCAATTATCCAAATCAAATTTATCATCTTTCTCACCTTTGTGAGTGCACACTATCACATCCTTGCTCCTTTGAGCCATTTTGTGATTCCTAGACTCCCTTTGGATAAGTATCACCATTAGACCATCATATATCCTTGGACCACATCAGTCCCTTTTCCTTTGCATTGTTGGTTATATCATTTATTTTATCATTTTATCTTATCATTATCAGATCAATTTCTTAAATGCAGATTGACATCCTTGCAAGGAAGTCCATTGACTTTCGAGGACTGGCCTTTGCCAGGAAATATGTCATATATCTATCTAATCCCATCTTCTTCTTAGTGTCTGTGATCTACAGTTCCTCCATTGGCAAAAGAAGGAAGGATCTTTCATACATCAACATCAACATTTATCTCTATGGGTATCATTAAACCCAGTGTCTTTTGAGGTCGGTCTTTTTTTATTCTTTCATTGCATTAATTTAAGTAGAAAGGTAAAAACATCTCTAAACATTCTAGCACACCCAATGGGACCCTAAGTCCCTTTTTTCTTTCATTCAAATTTCATATTTTTCATATCTAGGTTTTTTGTTTTGTAATCACTAGTGATTTGGTCAATCACAATGATTGGGTGAATCACTAGCGATTCAGTCAATCGTCGATGATTTCTTTGAATTATTTTGATTACTTCTATAGTTGGCCTTCTAACCTCTTATTTTTCCTATTTTTTTCTTTCGCTAACCTTTTTTGCAGGTTTTTGCTTTTGGAGGATTTTTGCTTGTTGGATTTCTATATTGCTTTAAAATAATAAAAATAAAAATTTGCAAAAAATTAAAAAGGAAGCGTTATAGAGGTGATTCCTTTTCCTTTCTTTTTTGCTTTCATATCACATTTTGTTTTCTATTCTCATCAAAATCAATTTTCTTTTGGCTTAAAACAAACATTGCATACTGCTTGATCATATAGCTTTAATTAGGAAGGTTAATTTATTACATTCACATTATTCTCCCCCACACAACCAAATCACATCAAATATCAAACTTGCATCAAACATTCTACCCAGGTGATAACTATTGGGATTTCATCACCCAATAGGGAAATCAACTCAGTGTTCTGGCCGAGTATAAACAATTGGTTGTCAATATATTAGCTAAGCACTCAACTCCCTTATCATTGTGGGACCGTGAAGTGAAGTGAGGGGTAGGCCGAATAATATAGGCCCCATACTAGCACCAACACAAATTTGGGCCTCACGTACCTTTGGGTATATCGAGGACTCCACCTTAAACAAACCTGAAACCAACCTTAGAACAACCATATCATTAGGTTCCCTGAGCCTCTTCCTCCACATATAAATTTTAATCAAGATAATTAAAATTCTTCTTCTTGACTTTTCTATTACATTTATATCTCTCTTAGGGATTTTTGTATCATTTTAGATATTATCATTTAATATGGATCAATTCTCTACATCATGCATATCCCTCTAATCACTATGCATCATTTTTACAATCATCTTCATCCACTACCTCTACATCTTTTTATCCCAATCAATTTCAAAATATCCCCTACACAAGATCTAGTCCTTATCAATCTTATCAACCTATCACATCCCACTCAACCTCATTTAGCTCTAACATTTTTTCGAGTCATCTATTTCATCTTTTGTTCCCTTATGGAATCTCTCCCTTTCATCCAATACAACAACCCTACAACAAAACCCATCTAACAACCCTATGACTATTCTTCACAACCAAGTTACTTCTAAACTATCACTCCTCAGCCCATGTCAAGTATATCCCATCAATCAATCCTTTCCACATCCCTCCTTCATCACAATCTCATTAAAATCTTAACATCCCCATATTTTATCTAATCAACCTATCTCGACTTCAATACCTCTCTCGCTACCTCAGACATCCCAAACCATACACACATCCCTACTCAAGGCCCAATCAACCCCTTTCATCCAACAACAACAACATATTCAACATTTTTCACATCTCCCCACATCCCTTTATCACAACCTACTCTACAAACAATATCCTCTCAAGCTATCCCTTATTAACCTCCACATCAATCCCATCCACAAAAAAACCATCCTACTCCACATTTTCATCAATCAACTCAACCACATTCTCATCCACACTCACGTGTAAATTCCCCCATGCTTAATCCTACAAACGATACCTTACAAGCTCTGTTAAAATATTAGACAATTTGGAAGCCACTACCAAGGGATCAAACACACCCTCACTTATGATGAGGTTTGTAATGAACCCATCCATCCATCAATACCATATAAATCATATCCTCTGCATTGGGAATTACTGAATTTACCATGTTCCATGGCCAGGAGGATCCTCAGCAACACATACTATCCTTTAGACATTTTGTTATCTCATCATCCATGATCAATATCTCCTTCTTAGAACCTTTCCTATGTCACTGGTAGGACTTTCCTTGGATTGGTATAACTCCCTCCTCAACACTCTTTTTCTCTTTCACACAACTAGCCATGTTATTTCTTGATCACTTTGCTATAAACGTTACTTGCAAAATCACCATTTCTAATCTTTCTACCATCAAACAATCTAAAAATGAATCCATTATCGACTTTTTCACTAGGTGGAAAAGCATTATCAATCAATTGACCTTCTCACTACCTCAATCAGAACTAATTGAGTTGTTTTCTTAATCATGTTCCCATCACATATCATCATCCTTCAGATCCACATTTTCCATACTTTTGATGAAGCCTTCACCATGGAAAAAAATTAGAAATCCAAGCCCTCGAAGAAGGTCCATCTTGATCCTCAATCTACACATGTCCCATCTAATTCTCCTAGGTCTTCCTACACCCGATGAAACTACCACACATGATGCATTACTTGTCTTCCTGACCTAACACCCTCGATATATTATTCCATATAAATATTAAGCATCCTTGAGTCACATCATCAACAATATTACATATGATCTTCCCATGAGGATACCCGTTCATCACCAATGCTTCCTCTTGAAAACTCAAAACCCTTGGATCTCTTTTTGATGGTCCTCACACATCAATATCACTATGTGTCCACTATCAATCATCCATTACCTCCTTATGCAACCCTTAGAATCCACCTTGGAGACTATTACTAAGGAGGCATTCATAATCAAAGATCTCTACATCAACCCACTTTTCAAACTAATCGAAGAATTGGACAACTCACATAAATATAACCCACCTCAATCATGTCTAGAAACAACATCTCCCTCATCTAAACCAGACCCAATCCTATCCCATATATACTCACTTACCATCTAGTCTAGAACCTTGTCCTGAATCAAACACTATACAATCAAATACCCTCTCCCCTATCACACCTACAACTCACCCATCATCATCATCTCTTTGAGACCCCTCCTTTATCTAAATCAAATTACAAAATCAAAAAACTCATATCACATCATCTATTTTGGGATCCTCATCATCAAATTTATCAAAACCTTATCATCTTTTACCTAAAATTAACATTACAAAATCAAAACACACATCATCTAAGGCCCAACCCTTTACCATCAATTTTAGACCCCATCCTTTATCTCAATATCATGCCACACATCCTTTACCCTATCTCATCCATAATCCATCCCTCCTCGTCCATTTTGGGACCTCATCCATCATCCAATTATATCAATCCCACATCATACCCTCTCTCTTATCAACCTCACAACATCCCTATGATGTTTCAACACCATACAACATCTATGAATCCACCCCATCCAAAAATAAGACACGTCCTACCAAGTGCATTTCACAAGTGTTCGTAAATAAAAATAAAATCAATTAATCAAAATCCCCTAAAAGGACTTACATTGACATCCTCGAAAGGATCATGTAAGCTTCTCTTATCACATTACCACCAATCAAAACACCCAATCCACATACTCATAAACCTTCCTGGTATGATCAAAACAAAACTTGTGCCTATCATAGAAGCCCAGTGTCATAGACGGAGAGTTGTAAAGCACTTAAAGCCATAATCAATGACTCTTCCTCATCAATGATCTTCTCCTAGAAGAAGACCATCCTAAGCCATCATCGATATCATCTACACCTCCATGTCCTCACTAACATCTGTAGTTCAAGGGGGACATCTCAAACCCTGTATTATCAAAACCTTGCCAACATCTCTCTTGTAGCACCTTCCATCAAGGTATCTCAATCTTTTAATGTCCACACCTTCCCTTGAAGGTCTTTCAACCTCATCAACATCTACATCCAAGTCATTGACAATGTCCTCACCAACATCTATAGACAAGGGGTCATCCTCAATCAGATCTTGACAAACCTTTCTCATGTGTCTTCTCATCACCTCCAGTGAAGGTCCCTCATCTCAAATTAGTATGGTTCACCCACCTATATGCAAACCTAAATCATCATACACGAAGAAAAGGTAAAATCAAAGCTTCATCATCTACCCCTCCTCATAATTGTTCCTCTCATATCCCATCCAAATTTTCAATGGCTCCTTTGTCAAGGGATCCTTTATTTACCATATACTCAATCAATCAAGATCAAAACTTCCATCATCCTAATCTGAAAGCTATCATTCCTTTCTAGCGCATGTCATCTCTATCCATAATTTCATACTAGGGGGACTCCTCTCTACTAAGAATTCAAAATCTTTTCCTTACACATTCCCCTAGTGCATCTTCACCAAACCTATCCTATCAATCCAATCAAAAATGTCACTACTCTAAAAGGAGTAAACATGGAAAGTTTTCCCTTAACTAGATCGGTCCATATAGCATGGGTCAACCTTTAAATGCCTTTCACTTATGGCCTTTATATTGTTAACACATCGACTATCATGACAATAGTCACATTAAAGATCTTATCCCATCATCAACTAGTCATTTTATCATCATAATGATTTGAAAGCATGTGGTTTTCTATCACTATCCTCAACACCTTAAAGATGAGCACCATGGCTCTATTCATCACATCTTTCACATGGACAAGTTCCTCCCTAGTAAGAACCCCACAATCATTACATCCATCCACCTTGTCTACTAACCAAAGACATGTCTTGGGGCATATATGTGTAGTTTTTGTACACATATTTTTCCCCCTTGAAACAATCTATTAGGGTTTTGCCCTCATCTCAAAATAAAGTCAAAATATCTATGGATGATTCCTATCAAAAGTCAAAAAATAAAAATATTAGATTGATCCTTCAAAGGACAACTATTCAAATATCAAATTCATATTATCAAGAATAAAAATAGACTTATCCTTGAAGGATAGCTAACTACCCATCAAAATCATAGATCAATCCTCAAAGGACGGATATCAAAGTAAAATATAAAAATTAAAAATTAAAAATCAAAATCAAAATCAAAAATTCAAAACCAAAATCAAAATTCAAAAATCAAAAATCAAATTAAAAGATGTAGACCACATCTAAAACTACTATGTACAATTCGGCTTCCGCATCAACAGCCTTCCAAAAGTCAAATATCAAAAGCATCCTAGGAAAGCTTCCGCATCGATCAGCTTTTCCTATCAAAAAAAAGCTTCTGCATTGATTAACTTACGCATCAAAAATATATGTATGTATAGTTGGGGTATTTCTATGAAACTGTTGAAAAGGATAACCCTATTTTCCCACACAACCTACACATGTTAAACCCCTTCTCATGTTCTAAGAAGGTATACATTTCACTTCCATCTATATCTAAGATCCTACGTGTGACTACCCATTGTTAGTCATTTGTTAACATTCATTGTAAAGGCCAAAATTGCAAGAGCCTTCACTATGTTGTTTCCCATCACATATGTATCAAATCTAGTACAAAGAAATCAATCCACATTTCATTCTTGACCATGGTTTTGAAAAACATTAAAGTCACTTTAAAATCAATATCAAATAACACATCATACAAACATCAAATTTTTACCCTTTGACCTCATCCCTCGCCGGGTCATGACATCTATTAATATCATATCTATCATTATATCAAACATCTATCAATATCCACACAATCATGAGCACATATCAGCATTACATCATTGTGGAAAAACATTACATCTATTGACCACATAAAATCATCATTTGTCAATTAAGTCATACCTCCTCAAGTGCTACACCTTTGATCATCGTCAGGACCCCCATCTATTCCTTGAAATCCCACCCTTGTGGAAAACATCAATTTTTGTCCTTTGACCTCATTAAATCATCATTTCATCCCCCATCATCATTAAGTCATATATCTATATGACACAAACCCTTTGGTTCCCTATAACTTGACTTACTTGGGTCTTATAAGTCCACCTTTTGGAAACATCAAATTTTGGTCCCTTGACCTCGTCAAACCATCATCTTTTGCATCATTAAGTCATATGTCTATAGGACACAAACCCTTTGGTTCCCCTATCACTTGACTTCTTGGCCTCGTAAGCCCACCTTTGTGGAAACATCAATCTTGGTCCTTTGACCTTGTCAAAACATCCTTTTATTTTCCCTTTCCATTGATTAATTCATACGTCTATAGGACACAACCCTTTGGTTCCCTATCACTTGATTTTATGATGACACCCATCTTGTTTCTATACCTCATCTTAGGGCATCATTTCTCATCTCTTGACTTTCATCTTTCATCTTTCATCCATCTATCTCTTTCAAACTCGTGATCGATTCCTTTTAGTTCATCAATCCCTAGTTTGAGGGGGAGCACCTCATCATATAAACATCTTCATCCTTATCATCATCTCATTTTTGTCTTGTAACTGGCTTACACTAAACCACTCAACAAAAAGGGGAAAAATGTAGACACCTAAAATTAGCACCGATTCCCGTGTCCATCCGCTAGTACACATTCATTATCACATCACCATCATATTATACATTAAATATCATTATCACATCATTACCATTTTATCCATTAAATCCTTATCCTAAGTCTTAATTCTCTCCTTTATATTTACTCCAATAAATATCATTCCAAACTATAAAATCCTATTTTACCCTCTTAAAACCAAAACCACTTAAAACCTAAAAAATAAAACCACATTCTAACCAAAATAAAATAAAACAAAACAAAATCAACACCCTCTCAACCATTTAACAAACTTTATAGCCCATATAACCATTTTCCAACATATATCCTTCAATAAAACAAACAAAATCTCGATTTGGGAGGTGGTTACAACCTTTTTCCAGAATCACCAAGTGATTCTCCCTGGTTGTTAACAACTCTATATAAATGAGCTCTAGGCCTCCATTTGAGGTTATCTTGCAGGTGGACGTGACCTAAGGACATCATATTACATTTTTCTTGTATCATAGCCTTGTTATAGAGTTAGAAATCATCTCAACAACATTCAAAGCACCAAGGATCTCTTCTTCAACCTACGAATGTCATTCATATGTCCAAGAATCAAATCAATAATCTTCTTGCATCTACAATCTTCCTCTCTCGGGTAATATCATCTTCTGATTTTCATTCATCAATTTATATAAGGTAAGTGGTTTCCTTACTTCATTACATTATTATGCATCATATCTAAGCTTAAATCAACCTTTTTAAAATTCATTTCAAGTCCCATATTCATGCATTATCAACTTGTACATTTTTACAACAATCGCTAACGATTACCATAATCGTTGATGATTTTCTAACTAATCATTGATGATTCGTAACCATTGAATAATCGCTAAATAATCACCGATTGCCCCAATCACCGATGATTCCTGTCAAAAGGTATTTTGACCCCTAAGCTTTCTTTTTAGACATCTAGATCACATAATCTATTACCACAAGGCCCTTCAAGTGTTTGTTTAATCATATCAAGCTCCTTTGAGCCATTTTAGCACTTTATCAATTATCTAAATCAAATTTATCATCTTGCTCACCTTTGTGAGTGCACATCTATCTACATCCTTGCTCCTTTGAGCCATTTTGTGATTCCTAGACTCCCTTTGGATCAGGTATCACCATCAGACCATCATATAGCCTTGGACCACATTATTCTCTTTTCCTTTACATTGTTGGTTATATCATTTGTTTATCATTTTATCTTATCATTATCAGATCAATTTCTTGAACACGGATTGGCATCCTTGTAAGGAAGTCCATTGACTTCTGGGGACTGGCCTTTGCCAAGTAATCTTTTATATATCTATCTAATCCCATTTTATTCTTAGTGTCTTTGATCTGCAGGTTCCTCTGTTGGAAAAATAAGGAAGGAGCTTTCATACATCAGCATCAAAATCTATCATCTACGAGAATCGTTAAACCTCACGTCTTTCGAGGTCAGTCTTGTTTTTATTGTTTCACTGCATTAACTTGAGTAGAAAGGTAAAATCATCTCTCGAACAATACTCTTGAAAATCCTCGAATACCAAACATTCTCACAATGGTGATGAAAAATCCTTGTTAATCATGATGATTACAATCAAGGTATTCATAATGACTTGTTAACGAAACAAGGAAGAACCCAACTAGATCAATACCTTTATGATAATAGGGATGAACTAGTGTAACAACTCATCGATGTTAGGGATAAATTACCTCCCAATTACAATCATGAGAACCTAAAGTCTATTATAAGTTAAGAATACCCCAACCAAGAAAATCATACCTCGAGATAATTCTCCTTTAAGCAAGAAGATCCCTTAGCCGAGTCTATAAATATTAACAATTCCAAAAGAAAAGAAAGAACCAAATTAGATAAACAAGTGGAATGATATTGCAATGAAGCCCTACTAGATTAATTATAATAAATTTCCTTCCAAGTAGCAACACTTGCTTCATAAATAGATCTATACATTAATGATCCACCCCATCGAAAGAAGTCATCGATTTTCGTAAAGACCTAGACCGGGAACATCACAAATCAATTTCATCTTATCATCCACTCTAATAGTGGGCTCTTCATTCACTCAATAATGGCAATCAATGAAAGATACTCTTTAAATATTGCAAACAGGAGCACATGATAAGAAATACAGGTTTGAAGACTTGTACCTATATCCTATTGCCAAAGAAATTTTCCAAGTCCCTTTCCCATTTAAGAAGTATATGGGTAAGGGAACCCAAAAGGGCATATGAAGGAATTTTTCATGGATTTTCAATAAGTGGTGTATAATGATGCTTATTTGATCAAGATATTCTCATGAAGCTTGTAAGGACAAAATCTTGATTGGTTTGTGCACTTACCCAAGGGATCCATCATGAATTTTGCAAATCTATCGAGAAAAGGTCACTAGGAATTTGTCCTGTAATATTGAACATGAGATCACAATGAGATATTTTTGTGACACCGAGAAAAAAAAAAGATAAATCTCCTCATCAGTCTCACAAATGTGGTGAATTATTGCAAGAAAATTTTCCTTATACCATCCCTAAGAAATAACTAGTTAGCATCTTCATAGCCAACTTAACTCATGAAATACATTTTCACTTATAAGTACATTACACAAATACCCTTGATGAAATCATTGAAAATGGCATCCAAATTGAAAAGGACCTTATAACAAAGGGGTTAATTAAAATATATTATAAAGATAATCATCAACCATCAACATTAGAACAACCAAATTTCTTCAACAAGAATAAAAACATTGTTGGAAATGGAGTAACTAAGCACATAGAAACCATCCAAGATGCTACTAAACAACTAATTCAAATTTCTCTCAAAGCTCAAAATACATCAAGCAACATTATTCCTAGAGTAAATCCAATATAATATTTCAAAAGAAGGAATTATACCCATCTTCGTGAGCCATTAGACTATGTTTTTGTAGGCTCTTAGATGTGAAGATGATTGAGTTCCTAAAACCAAGCCCTTTGATGAAAGTCTACCCAAACCATCATGGTACCGAGAAGAAGAATCTTGTGACTTTACAAGACTAAGATCCATAACACAAATCACTACATGAAATCAAAAATTACTATCAAGATCTCGTTGTTAAGAGTGAGATTAAAATTGAAGGGGATATATCTATTTCTAAAAATCAGAAGTTGGGTATTTATCAAGATCCATTCCAAAGCATTATCAAAATCCAAAACTAAAACAACAAGTCTAAGGTGAAACCTCACAAACCAGTCATATAAATTATGAGAGGGTCCTATATGACTACAATTCTGTTGTAGGTCACATAAACTACCCGAACCATATAATCACCACATCAAAATCAAAGGTAAATCTTCTAAGATCCATATTCTCCAAAGTCACCCTACCATCCAAATCAAGTCGAAATCCCTAAGTGTAATTTCATTACTCGTATTAATAAAGTTGTTATCCCAAGATCACCTCTAAAGGTCACTATTTAAATGGATTTTTTCCTACATTTAAGGGTGAATACAACCTGATTGAACAAATTGAGAAGACCCCGCCCAAATATCCATCATGAACCTTTTTAAAACATCCTCTATTCACAAGGACATACTTTATAAAGTACTACAAAAGTCTAGAGTCCCAAATGATATTAATCCCAATCAGTTCCAAGATCTTGTTAGTAATCTTGCATCCACTCAAAAGCTCACACTTGACCAAAATGACATACCACCAACTAGTCCATCACACAATTTCCCCTTGTACATCAAGGTACTCATTACGAATCATACAATCAAACATTTATGGTAGAAAATGGCTTAGGTGTCAATCCTTTCACCCTATCCTTAATTAAATCATTAGGTTATTTTGACACTACAATAAACCCTCATGTCATCATGATCATATTTTACGATGATGTCGAGTAATAATCTATTGCCAAAATTTATATCCCTATTATGGTGGCTCCCATAATGCATCAAAATTGATACAAGTAGTAGATATTGACCATATTTACAACATCCTTTTTAGATTTCCATGGACCCATGAAATGAAATCCATACCATCCACACTCTGTTAGTGCATTTAATTCCCCACCCTAACATGAAGGTCACAATCCCGGTGATCCTTAACCCTTCTAAGACTATAATTATTAGAGGGTCATTATCACAAGTATCACATATTGTCTTAGTATTGTGATTGATTCCCTCACAAAAATCCTAAAGAGTTAGAATGAGTCACATCCTAATTGTCATACATGTCCATCTTGATAATATTGGATCGACTTATAAATATTCACGAATCACCCATCAAATTCAATGTTAAGATCATCCTAAAAGGATGTGAAAAATATAAGCTCTAGTATTCCTTTCACATTAGACACCTCCCACATCACCAATAAGTCATGGGAGACCCACCATGAGTAAGCTTAAAGAGATATCATACTAACTTGACACAATAAATTTCAACCACTTTGGTTTACTAGAAAATGAAATGATCATGGCTCATACAACTCTCTTTATCTCGATGATGAAGTAACATTATACTTTAAGAATCTAGAATATCCAAAAGCAAATAGAATGCACAAAATCATGAAATACAAAGGAAAAGGTATTGGTCCTCATAAACAAGGGATTATATAACCCCTATCTCTCAAAGAAAACTTGTCGCATCTTGTCCTAAGTGGTGGCTCATTTGATGGGATCATAGATACCTCTTAATTTTTGAGGTAACCTCCTACAAAGACGACGTTGAAATAAGTTCTATCCATAGCTCATATGATGATCTTGTCACCATAAACCTTTTCACCCACACCACCATCCTAACCATCAATTTATACCTCTGTTACCTTGACCTAATCAATAAGTATCAATGAGATCATACATCAATTTATCTATTACAAAATGACGAAGTAATTGTAAAATACATGGGACTTCGGGATCATATACTAGCAAATGATTATAAGAAAGGATTTGAAATCAACCTAGATATGTAACAACATAAAATTTGACACCCAAATTAGTAGGAATTTTTTTCTTCTAACAGCAAATAAACATTCCTCTACATATTAAAATCAAATAACTATCCAAAGCTAGTTAATGCAGCAAGTCATATTAAATTATCAGCAAGTAGACATTCCCCTGTATAATTAAATCAGGTAACTAGCTAAAGCTAGCTTCTGCAACATGTCTTAATAAATTAATCAATGTTATAACATAGTGATAAACCTTGTGTAACTGTAAGGGTTAAATATCCCTGATCATTTGAATGTTCATACTTAGCCTCGTTTGGTTTTACCGCATTGCGGTAGTGAGAACATGTGACTAATCCTCTAGTGTCTACCTAGAGTTTTATTTAGTAAAACTCCATCATGTATCCTACACTTCAAGATTTGAGGAATCACGGTGATTAGACAATGTACCCAAAGCAAGCACATTACTTTGGCCAATTTTTTTAGTTGTACTATGTACGCTTAGTATAGACGCGTGCACATAGCATCTAAACTTGTCTTCCCATCACCTCACAAACGTCTCATCACAGTTATCTAGATTTATTAAACTTATGTAGGTGAACCTATTAAGACTTTTTTGAATTCCTAATGGGTTCAACTTCATAAGTACAAGGAACCCCAATGTCCATTATTGATTACCTACGAGAGGCCAATCTATTGCTTAATATGTTACCACATTAAGAAACCTATGGGTCACTCGTAGGTAGCCTGCAACGTGCATTAATTAAGCAATTCCTACAAGGGTTCATGACCTTCATGGATTATCCAATTACTTAGTGAAATATAGTTTACGCATCTAATTACTTTGGATAGATGGATAAGATCATGAAGGGATTATCACTTTTTCCCTATCCATACATTCTATCCTTTCTATAGAAAAGGTATGTTAGATCCCTAGTCAAGAATCCACCAGGTCTTATTAACCTTACAATGTCATGATTTAGTATATCTTGATTCATTATCCATTAAAAAATTCATATCTATACTTTATTATGACTATATCTCACATCTTGTTTAAAGCTAGAGATAATCTCTACTTAGAATTCATTTCTTTTCTTAAGGAAGATAAGTTCATTTTAATAACCTTTAAATCTTACAAGGTAATAAATTGATTTACAAGACTTATATCATACCTCCTTTAGATGCCTTCATACCTATTATTGAACTAGTCTTATAAATTCTTGACCAAATTACTTTCAATCATTTACTTAATGCATAACACTATAGATTGGACCATTATGTTACCCAAAATCAGATTTTAATCTTTTAAATTTAAGACTATCATCATGCATTTTCACCCTTCCCAAAACAGTTTTATAACTCACTTAATAATATTTTTCTTTGCCCATAATAACCTCTTTACTGTAATGGAGAGTCAAATAGTTATGAGGTACCACTTTATTATCATAAACCATACCCATTCTAAGCATAGGATAGCTCAATAGGAGAAACCTTAACTTTATCAACATACCATTTAGTTACTAAATCCCATAACATGACAATGTATTTGAACAAATAGAAATCAACCACACATTTATATATTACAAGTCTTGTCCATAAATGGACTAGTACAAAGGACATCTTGTCCAAGCCAAGTTTATATATCCATAAATTACAAGTACAATAGGATCAAAGATCCGTAATAAAATCATCAAATCTAATGTCGTTCTTCACAAGTCGGTGATAAAATGTCCATGCATCATCACAAAACTTGCAACATTTTTTGGTTTGGGGTGTCAGTTCAAAGAACTGACAAGAAGTTAATCTACTCGCCTAACTATGTTTTTGACAAATAAAGTAGATTAATCATCACAACTTTATCATAACTATAAGTGTAAGGGTAATGCTTCCGCATAAGATAGGGAGCTAGAATCCTCCAACAATCCCATAGTTGATGATTAAAGAGGCGTGGGGGTATATATGTGAAGTGTTCCGAAGGAATACTTTGCATACAAACCTCCCCGCTTCTTCAATCACAAATGATGCGAATGGCGGAGGTTTCGGGTTCCCGATCTTGGTTGGAACCACTGCCTTTACACAACACATGAATCAACCACTCAAAAAAATTAATCTAACTATCATTCAGGAAAATTAAATCTGATTTTTTGCAACCATCAGTGCAGAATAAATCTCATGCCATAAAAATTCATCCAAATAATTTTAATCCATAAAAATGACTAAGTATAGAATTCTGACAAAATTTTGAAAGTGTTTCCCCTTGTATTTTCCACTTTTAAAATTTTCCAGAAAGCAGATTTAATTATTATAAATCAAATAATGAAATAAATGCATTAAATGAAAAGGTATGGATCAAATGATCCAACCCTCCGAGTCATGAGGATCTTGGGTCAAAATAAAACTAACAAGAAACAAACTTACCTAGTTGAACCATCAACTTTTATTACTGTTATTTTAATTTTTCTTAAATATTTTCCAAATGTCCCTGCATAAGGTTAATGCATCCATAAAATAAACAAGTACTGCAAATTTTATTCCTTCTTCTCATGCCAAAATAGTATCCATTTTTATTCCATAACACCACACAAAAACATGCATTTAAACTAATTTTCTTTCCATGTAATGAGTACCAAGGAACTAATTCTCTTTCCAGAGTCCCAAGTACATCTTGTAAAAATATTACCATACTCAACTATCTAGAAAACACTTTACTATTATAACACAATCCTCCTATTTTCTTAATTTCAAAGAGTTATCCATTACTCCATATAATTAGCATTTCACAAGGGTTGCATAATACATTCAACATACACCCTAGACACTCAAGGATGATGTCTAATTCACTTCTAACAATAAATAACTCGTACATAAATCAGACTAACAACATGCCATACCAACATATGAATTCTCAATTCCCATTCTACTACAAGCCAACTTTACGAAGAGAAAAGAACATCCCAAAAGGCAGACCTTCAAGAGCGTCAAAAACAATCCTAGGCTGGGGCTATTAATGAATAGTGCAACACCAAGTCATAACTAAGAGGTCACTAACTCTTCTTAATTTTTTTATAGAAAAACTTATGTTTAATCGTTCTTCTAGGTAAGGATAAAAGAGAAAACTATAATCCCTCTTACGAAGTCACAGACTTAAGGACAACGAAATCTGCCCAAAAAGATTCGAGCCTCACAAAACCTTAGTTTGTTTTCCAAAACCAAAACAACCACATGAATTTATAGCAAGAATACAAGTTCAAAATCCCACAAAACCTTATTTATTCAACTCTTTGTTCAAACCCTCATTCCAACAAAACGTTTTCTATAGATTACACACAGGAAAACACAACCATACATTTTTATTGAAAGAAAACAAGTTTGAAATCCCATAAACAAATTTATTCAACACACATTCGAACCCACATTTTAGCAAAACGTTTACTAAAAATTACACACAGGAAACACAACCATACATTTTTATTGAAGGAGCTCAAGTTGAAACCCACAATATATCATAGATTATATTCCAAATCCATAGCGGTCATACGAATTTAGTGGAAGAACTCAATGTTTGAATACAATTTCTCATTATATTCTCCATATACCATTCATAAAATGAAACCACACACAAAGAAGACAACCACTTTATCAATCAAAAACTAGTGAAGCAAGAAGAGAAACGCCTTGCCCGAAAAATGATTTGTGCCTGCATTTTTGCTTCCAGTTTCTCTCAAAAAACCCTATCGATTTTCCCTGAGTGCAAAAGTTCCTAGCTCTCCAAAATAACCAACACCTCCTCATTACATTCCTCTTTAAAAATGGAGGGTTTCTCATTAAAAATGATTCCACACATGCAGAGAGAAATTTGGCAGAGTGTCCCCATGACTGGAGCTCCAACTACAAGTTGAATGAAATGCAACAAACTAAACTCCAACTTTTCCCCCATTCAACTATGAATTCCAAAAACCATGCCATGCCTTTACTCCCTCCACCTACCACCTGCCAAGTGGACGGTGAATGGAGGCTCATGGTCTCATGGGAGGGGATCTCCTTCTCAAAAATTGAATATCCAATTTAATAATTAAAATCTACCCTCTACGTGAGTTGTCCACTAAAGTGGATTTAGCAATAATAAAGCCTTATCGACCCAAATATGGTGTTCAACACCATTTTAAAATAGAACTCAATAAACAATCTAACATAATGTTTATCCACTCGATGGGTGTGGCCATATGGCCCCCATCACTATATGATTTTAAAAATAATATAATTAACTTTAATGTTACCATCTCATCTTACCAAGGCTTTTAAGCCTTATTGCCTTTACCAACCAATGCCACCTGAAATGATTCTCGTAACGATAAAACGAGTACCTCAGAATAACATAAAACATCCCAAGCCTTGTTAAAATGCAACATGCAAGTTTCCTTAGGAGTGACATCGCCCTTAGTCCATATGGGCGCCAACACAACTTCATCATTGTGCGGTGACCATATCGATTAAGGACTATGTCATCCTAATCGACTTAACGCTCATCAAAATATGAACAAGACAATACATAGTACCACATTATAATTAAATGTAATAATAATAAGGTGGTATTTAGTTATCTAAGTACTTAATATTTAATTAAGTACTTAGATGACTAATTACCGTCATCCAAATTTAATGCTTAATTATTCAAACAAACATTCATTTTCCCATTATTCATACTTATTTGAATAATTAAATTTTAAAATAAAAGATTAATTAGCGGGATGTTACATTCCTCCCTACTAAAATGATTCATCGTCCCTGATGAATTAATTATTGTTTTCACAAAAATAGAAATAATAGTGTTCTAAATTTTAGTATATAAATCCTTCATTCAATATCCCAAAATCTCAGAATCAAAACTTTTAAAAGTAACAACATGGCTAAAATATCCTTATTAATCTAAATAGAATCAAATTTTTACCAGCCTCACCACTGATAAATCATAATTTTTCCAACTGTCATAAAGTAATAACCAAAAATTTTGTAAATAATATAATTTCATCACAAGTTTTTAAACGAATAAATACGAAAAAACAATTTTAAATTCATCCAGATTCTCCCAAGTTGCTTGACTGTCCTTAGAATATTGGTCCCATTAGACCTTGCATTGAGAAATTTCTCTATTTCTCAATAGCAACTTATGGGTTTCCAACACTCTAACGGGATCCACGATGATGATTTTGGGTTCCAGAACCTACAGTGAGTCCCAATTAAGTACATGCGATAAATCTGAAACATACTTCTTTAATAATGAAACATGGAAAACATCATGCATCTTTGACAGTGAAGGAGGCAATGCTAGTCAAGTATGCAACTGAGCTAAGAACTTCTAAAACTTTGAATGGTCCAACATAGCGTGGGGAAAGCTTGACAGCCTTCCCAAACGTTATTGAACTCTTTTTGGGCTTTACTCAAAGAAAAACCTTGTCCCCCTTTTCAAATATTCTTTCCTTCCTATGCAGATCTACATAACTCTTTTGACGATTGTCAGTTTCTTTCAAGTGCTCCCGGATTTACTTAACTTGTTTTGCCATTTCAGTTAGCATTTCTGGCCCAACCACTTCTTTATCCTCTATGTTGTCCCAACTTACAGGTGTTTGACATTTTCTTCCATATAATGCTTCAAAAGGTGTCATTTTCAGTGAAGAGTGATATGAGTTATTATATGCAAACTCAACTAGTGGCAAGGTATTCTTCCCACTTATATTGTTGATCCATGCAGTACATGCAAAGCATATCTTCCAACACTTGGTTTACACGCTCAGTTTGACCATTCGTTTTGGATGATAAGTTGAACTAAAATTTAGTTTAGTGCCCAAACCAGAATTTAATGTTTGCCAAAAATGAGATGTCATCCTTGGATCTCTATTTGAAATGATTGTTTCTAGAACATTGTGTAATCGAAAGATCTCATGCACAAACCTTTTTGTAAGAACTAGGGAATCATCAGTAAGGTTCCTAGGTATAAAGTGAGCTACCTTTGTCAACTTGTCTACTACTACCAATATCATATCATGTTGGTTTTTAGTCAAGGGCAGTCCTTGGAAAAAGTCCATGCTAATGAATTTTCATTTGTGGTGTGGAATGTTATGCGGGTATAATAGTCTAATAGGGTGTGTGTGCTCCGCTTTTACCCTTTGACATTCTAAACAACTCGAAACATAAGTTGTGATGCTCTTTTTCATTCCTTTCTAGAAATATTGTTGTTTTATGTTTGTTGTCATTTTGGTTATTCCTAGATGACCAGAATATGATGCATCATGGAATTATCAAAATAATTTCATTCTCGAGTGTAGACACCGAGCTTTTAGTGTAACTCCTCTCCTTCATCCCGTATTCATTCTCCTTCATTCAACTTTCCCTCTCACTTTTCTTTTTCCTTAAATTTGAGTAAATTCCATCTATTTACTCACCCTTAATTAATTAATTAATTAATGGGCTCTATGTAAACCCATTTGATAATTAAAATTTGGCATTATCTCACATATCCCAAATTTATTCAATTCATGGGCAATAATACACACATCCGACATCCCACTCCTAAATTCAAAAATGGGATGCATTATTGCACCTAACCATGTCAATCATGCTCCCCACTCCATATCACATCCTTATTTCTTTGACCTCATAATTCAAATCATGAGCCCCGCTTGATCACATCATATCCAAATCAAACCTAACTACTCAAATCATGTCCCTTAACCAGGTTACTTTACCCAACCCTGATTACCTAATAACCCACAGTCTAACCTCACCCCTAGGCTATAAATATGGGCCTTCCCCCCTCATTCAAACAAGTTGAAAATTTTGGGAAAATGTTGTTTTGAATTTTTAGCCTCTTGTTTATCATAGTATCCTCATAATGTCCTTGTAATGACACTAGAATCCCCACAATACTCTGCTCATGATTTGGTGGTTCACTTAGCTTGGTTCATGTTGCATGTTTTGTCTGGATCAAATCAATAGCTCCATCTACATACCAGCATCTTTAGGTTTCTTTGTTTATTAGTTTGCATGTTATTTGTTTATCTTGCATTTTATCATTATTCTTTATCACATGGGGGTTGATAGCCACCGAGGAAGTGAACACTTCTTAGGTCCGCTTTGTCGAGTAGCCCCCACATAAAATATCTAAGCAATTTTTCTCTAGTGTCTTTGAGTTGCAGGTTTGTTGAGATCGTAGCGAGGAGCTCATCATCTACTTTGCGCCCATATCAGTCATCACCATCTCCAAGGTACTAATCCCTTGCATATTTGACGTTGTTTGGTGTTTATTAATGTTGCGCACACTAAGTCGAAGAGAAGCGGGAAAATCTAATCAACATTTCAATGCCCGATGGGACTAGACCCAAGTTCTGGTCACTTTTCTTTTTTCACCTTGTATAGGTGTCGTAAGTATAACAATTATTGTGTTTCATAGTTCTTGTCAATCTAGATATATGTTATGAATATTTCATTTGTAGACTCACCCGCTTGTAGGATCTTTAGTATTGTCTCTATCCATGTGTTGTGGTTCGTACATTTAGTCATTTATGTCGTCATTGGGGTAAGTGGATTTGTTGTTTGAAAGGGTGTGTTATTGACTTGTTTATAATGGGTGTAAAATTTTATTGTTATTGCTAAATAAAAACTAGAAATAATTCAAACAAAAATAATAATAAGTAGATTTAAAAAAACAAAAACAAATTATTATTATTGTCCTCAAATATCCCATCTCCTTTCCACTCCACTCATGCTTACCATCCCTCACCCACACCAAGCTATCTCCCTTCATCCCAGCTCTCCACTTGCCCCATCCCGTGAGCCACTAAGTCCTTACCAACTTCACCACCCACTCCCCTGTCAACCCATCGACTTTCTCCACTTCCCCTCGACTCGGCTCTTCGCCAAGCCATCGCCACTCCTCTCCACACCCCATCTCCGATTTCTAACTCATGACCACCGTTCATCCTACACACTCATTCACTTCACCACACCGAGCTATCTCCTTCTCCTAGGTCAAGTCATCCCATTACTCCATTCAACCGCCTATCTACCCACGCCGAGCTATTCCCTCTCCATCGACCTACCTCCTGCCACTTGCCACTCTCTCACCTGTAAGTTACCAACTCCCCTCCTTGAGCATCCATCCTACCTCCACTACCTAACCTATTTCCCCCCATCACTCGGCTCATCTCTACACAACACTCTTCGGCCTCACTTATCACACCTCACTTTGTTCTCGGTCCCAAGCTTCCATCAACCTCTCGAACCCTTTCCTTCTTGGCCAAGTCCTCCACATCCAACACACCTCGTTTCTCTGCTCGTAGTCTACACCCTTCACACTCGCCCTATGACCCACTTGAGCCGTCCTCATTCCACCTCACTTCCCAACCACCCAACCTTCCATTTCATCCCCTCTCTTATCCATTGGCTGAGCTACTACCCTTATCACCTATCCACCCATGACTAGCTATCTCCTCTACCTAAGCCATCCCTCTGAGAGCCCTCATGCCCAATAACTTTGTCCTCATTCTTGTCCTCACCTTCGACCCTTCACAACCTTGGTGCATAGCTCCCACACCACCGCATGAGCTCCAAATGGTATCTCCTAGCCACCTCCCTCGTCGATTATCCCGAGCTTACCATCCCTACATCTAAATATCCCGAGCCTATCATGCTTCATCCCACAACATGTTTCATTTCAATCTCCACTTGACACACACCGGCCCACATGAATGCCTCCTTTCTCCATGCAAACTTCCTCGACACGCATCGACCCATGTGAACTCCACATAGCTCGACCACACACAAGTTGACTTTCGGCAAAAACATCTTATATCAAAACACCACATTTTCAACACATCACATCCACGAATCATATTAGGATAATATAATTTATTTTGAGTCATATGAACCATTTATTTAGACTATGGTATTATTTCTTTAGTTAGTTTTCATTTAGCTAACCTTGGTTAGTAAATCTAAATTAATTAACACCTTATTTAATTTTTATTTAGTCATCAATTAATTTTTATTTTTATTTAGTCGTCAATTAATTTTAATTTTTATTTAGTTCATCGCCTTGTGAATATTAACGCTTCATCAATATTTAGTTAGGCACAATTTGTTAATTTCGTTGTGACATTAATTAAATTCAGTCATTTCAACTTGCTTAGATCCCTCTATTTTCCCTCGTATGTGATTCATCCCAAATACACATTTAGGTATTTTTCGAAACATAATTTTTATTAGTTAATTATTTTGTTATTATTTCGTAATTAAGCTTTGTTTTTAACACATAACAACGTTAGGACTTTGAAATTATTTTTCTTATTTTGTCAACCACATCCACTAATTGTCTTATTTGCTTTTGTAGGTGAATTCCACAACGTTGCGACCACAACATTACGTTGTCAAAGCCAATTATTGAAACATAAACACGCCACAAATCCCTTTCACTGACCCTTTCGTGATTGTGCATGGTGCAATTTTAGGGTACCTAGACATTCCTGGCCACTGACCATCACCTTCACATACAATCAAATAACGAGGAAATCAATATACAGGTATTCCTCATTTTTTTTTCCTATTTTCTCATTTTGCATCGTAACTTCCCTTTTCGCATGTATTTGCATTAAAAGATCACATTTTTTGGTTTAAAATGAAACCTCGTGCATCCTTCCTAATTTGATAGTTTAAATAGGAGGATTAATATTTTGTATCACATGTTTGGCCACACACTGCCTAAAATCTCACACAACAATAAACACATCAAAACACCCATTTTCACTTGGTTTACTAATTGGGATTTGGTCACCCAATAAACCATTTCAAACATTTCCAAGCCACAACATACCCAAAACCAAATATAGTTTGCATCCTCTTAGGTACACTTACACCATTTTCTTTTCATATTTTTCCTTAATTACAAAATAAAACATAACAAAAATTTGTTTACTTGACTTGTTTGTTTCAAATGGCACAAAACATCACCCTAAACAGTTCTGCACAAACATCTACTATAATTGATACCTCACGCTTATCCCCTTCTAGATCACATCAACAAATACAATTTTCATCACTCCCTGACATTTCCAGAGACCCCTTCCCTATACCTCAATAATCCTATCACGCATCTCCTCCAGCTTTAACATACCAAGCTTCCTTATATCCTTATCTATCCACTCCTTGTGTTGTACAACCAAGACCATCTTATACCTATCCTACACACACACCAACCATAACTACAGCCTCCATGCCTATCACATCAATTACTGCTACTCCTCGGACATCTAACATGATCAATACCTCATGTTTGTCTCCATCTATCCCCCTTTACAAATACTTTCACCATAACTCTAGTTCTCAACCACAGAGTTCTACTCTATCCCTGTCACCTTATGCCAATGCTACACCTGCTTCATTTACCACACTTCATGTACCTCAACAATCTCATCCATCCTACTATGTCCCTACTTCCCAACATTACACAACCTCCCAACCAATTCGATCTCAACTCCTAGATATCTTCCAACAAACCTTCCCAAATCCACCATCGGCAAATCCATTTCTACCTTCCACACCACACGATTTTGATTCTTATTCAATTAATACTATACATCTAACACCTCTTTCAATACCCATACCCACATCCACCATTGATTCCACACCTGAATATACCTCATCCACTCCATCATCCACATCTATTCCATCTTTACCCATAATACCAACCATAGATCCAATCCCAGTTCCTACACCTACCACATCAGTCATTAAGACCACATCCACATCATCCTCCCCTCCTACATCATTTGAAGAACCTTTGAAAGAAATTCAAATTACTTCAACTTCAAATAATCCTTCTACCTCATCAACACAACCAAATCAATTTCCACCTTCCTTAGATTCCAACGAACAAATATTCCTTCCTACGCCTATATCAAGTACCACCATCGATCCTCTCGGTGGAAATTATTATTGTTCCTCCCAAGGATGAAACCTCTCAAATATTGCCTCAAAAATCCCTTATACAGGAAATTAATATTCCTTCCTCTAAACAATCCAACCCCACACCCCTTCAACTAAAACTAAAATCATCCAACACTATGAAAACCACAACTGACTTCTAGCCATCAAGACATAAACATGCTTGAACTTTGTCCTCAACATCCGAATTATCTCAAACATCCACTTCTTCTCCAAAGAGCAAGAGATTCCACACTAGACAAAGCACCTCCTAACGCTTTGGTTGAATCATGTACGGAGGTCTTCCAACACTTGTTACAAATTTCTACAATCACACTTCCACCTATTAGGGCCTTTGACCCCAATAGCAAGAATCCATCGTGGTTTAATTCCAGCCTTGTTTGTGCATATCATTGTACCCCTGGACATGATATTGGACATTGCAGAGCATTTCAAGCCATTGTTCATGACTTCATTAAGGAAGGATACCTCCTTCCCAAACCAAACCAATCTCTTCCTTCCACTTCAACATCTACACCTTTGACCTCATCTATCCCAATGCAAATGTCCCCTCGTTCTTCAAGAACTTCCAAAACCATGTCACCTTTAAATGAATATTTGTCTAAAGAGAATCCTTCATTTTCCATGAAAATTATTCGAGTGACCGCTCATTCCATCCCACGTGCCTCTGAATCATCAACCAACACTAAAAATGAAACTAAAACACCGAAACCACAACGCAATCCACCCTCATCCTCAACATCTATATCATTTCATACATCGACATCCCAAACTTCCATGTCTAAATCTAAGCCAAAAATCATCTTAAAACCCATAAGAGTTATCTTCTTTTTGACACTTCAATTGGGTCCTACACAGATATCCTTCGACATCTAATTCAAACATCTACGATCACACTTCCTCCCATCAAATCCTTTAGCCCTCACAATAAGAAGCCACCGTGGTTCAATCCCAATTGCATTTGTACCTATCATCATGTTCCGAGGCCATGACATTGAGCATTGTAGGGCCTTTCAGACCATCATCCATGACCTTATTGAGGAAGATGATTTCCTCATTCAGGGGGAACATCCTTCCCCATCCACAACCAATACAACTCATATTTCTACATCCCCATCCATTGGGTTTCCTAAGACTCCCCCATCCACATCTATTCTGCCTTTACCTATCATGTCATCTATAGATTCTATCCCAGTTCCTCTTTCCATGCTTCTACCCGTGCCAATCACATCAACTAGTGTGACCATGACCACATCATCCTCTTCTTCCACATCATTTGAAGAATATTGGAAAACACTTCAACTTGTAGCAACTTCAAATTCCCCTCTTATCTCATCTACAGATACTTCCACAACAAACCAACCTTCGTCGGACATTATCATGAAAACACTAACCCTTCCACCCATATCAATTACAACACAACCTTTAGACCGTGCGGCTGAAATCATTATCATCCCTTCCAAGAATTCTCCTTCACAATCCAAATCCAAGAACCTTGGTATACATCCAAAATGATCTCTTGTGCCTCCCTAAAATAAGTAGGCATTTCTCTAACAAATACCAAATATACATCGTCTATTCTAGGGCCACATTCTTCATCTAAGGCGTCACAATCACTTCACCAAACAAAATCAAAACCATCCAACATTCTTTCAAGATCTGAATCTTCCTCTAAACTTTCAAGTGTCATTAAATAGGAATCAAAACGTGGAATGACATGACTCAATCCTTCGAGAAATCTCAGACAACCACATCCCAAGCATTTGCATCCAAATCTAAGTCTAAATATTCCATTTAAAATACATATACTAACGTATCAAATGAATCTTATGCGGAAGCCCTTCAATACTTATTACAAATCTCTGCCATCACACTCCCACTTGTCAAAGCATTTAACCACAAGAGTAAGAAGCCATCGTGGTTTGATCCCCACATCATCTATACCTACCATCGTACCTCATGTCATGGCTTTGAATGTTGTAAGCCCTTCATATTGTCATCCATGATCTCATTGAAATGGATGACCTTTTCAAGGATTGTCCCTCTACCATTTTATCTCAGTAACTAACTCCACATCTATCAAAGTCTCTAAGTCTTCTCCTCCATCCTCCATTAACATCTCTCCTTCACATGTTATTCCTCATATAGAAGGTCCTCCCTTATTCATCAACATTGTTTTCCTATGATCCCCAACTCATCTACCTAATCCAAATCTAAAGTTATCATCATCCAATCTCTTTAACTCATCCACATCAATTTTCCTATAGTGATATAATCTCTTTCACTGGGGGAGTAGCCTCCCCTCGTCCTTGAGCATATCATATGTATTAACTCATTTCATATCTAAACAACCCCCTTTGACATTGGGGACTTTACTCCTTGACATTATTTTATTTACCTCATCCAAATCCATCCAATCTAAACTAACCTCATCCAAATCTTCATCTCATTTTAAGCCCACGTTTGTGACCATATGTGTATATCCCTTAGGGGACCATTTATTTTCATCTTAAGCCCATTGTTGTGGCCATGTTTGTCCTTCCGTTAAGGGACCATATTTCTATATTTTTCATTAAATTCCACCTTTGTGGCCATGATTGTGTCATCAAAGTCCTCCTTTGAGGCCATGTTTGTCCTTCTAATAAGGGACCATTTATGTTCATCAAAGTCCTCTTTTGAGGCCATATTTGTCCTTCCATTGAGGGACCATATTTTTCACCAAAGTCCACCTTTGTGGCCATGATTGTGTCTCTCTTGGAGGCGTCATCTTTTCATTGTAAGCCCACCCTTATGGCCATATTTTGTCTCACTAAGATACATATTTTTCTTGCTTATTCACTTTTAAAGGCAACACATAGATTCCATCTTATTTATCTCACAATGTCTTATCTAATCTTTCACTTTCATCCTAAACTCATCGTTGTGGTCATTTTTGTCCCTCCCCTAGGGGACCATCTACTCATCTTGTTAGGGATGCATATTTTCACTTCCTGAAAGGGTAGCGCATAGTTTTTTTACCTTCACTCATCCTACCAAGTTCTTATCTTATCTCGGACATGACGTTAATCAAGGAGTCGACAAAGAAATTTTGCTCCTAATTGGATCGGACCATATATTATCATGCATAAGTATGGGTTTGGGGCCTATCATTTGGCTTCCCTCGATGGTAAACCTAAAATTGAACCTCTTAATGCATTGCACTTACGACCATTCTATTGTTAGTACATGCACCTATGAGCATAGTCATATCTTTAGACCATTTCTCCACCATTAGCCCCTTTCGTCTATCATGGTAATGATATGAATTATGTGGTCTACTATCACTACTTTGATATGACCTTGAATATGAGTACCATGGCTCTACTCATAACATATTCATTATGGATAAGTTCTCCCATTTGGTGAGAACCCCATAATCATTACATCCATCACCCTCTCATTCTCCTATTGCAGTCATGCAAAGGGTTCGGGGTGTCTCTTGTATAGTCATCATCCCCTCTTAAGTGGTCTACTTAGTTATTCCTAGCTCTCCCCCATGTAAAGCTAAAATTCATGCATGCAAAAATCAAAATAAAAGTTATCAAAAATAGACTGATCCCTCGAAGGACAGTTGTTCATGCAAAAATAATAATAATAATAATAATAAAAAGAGAAAAAGAAAAAGCATGCAAATCAAAGTCAAAAGAAAAATCACAAGAAATAGACCGATCCCTCAAAGGATGGCTATCATATATATTATTCTTGCCATCTATATTATGTATAAAGTAGACCATACCCTCAAAGGATGGCTATTCTTTTATCATGGCATTGGACGATTTCCCACTTTGATCAACTATTCAATTTGTGAATTCTACTTGATCTACATTGTAGTTTGTGAATTATACTTGAGGATATCTCTCAAGTAGCATTCATTATCCAATAGCTCCTCATCCCCCACCATGACCAATATGACCTTTCTCCATCCATCCTCTTACATCGTCCTTCTCTTCTCACCAATTATCCACCCATTACCCTTCTCATCGTTCTTATTCATGTCTATCACTTAGCACAGACATCATCTTCTTCACCATTCTAGGATTTTCATCCCCATCGATCCATAGGGATCCAGAAAAACACACCACTTCATCAGTTCCATCAGCACCAAGAAGGAGAAACAAGAAAAGTGAGAAAAATGAGGTAAACAGAGGTTCTAGATAGAACCACCGCTCTGTGCAGAGCGGTGGTTTCAAACTGCTGCCACCCTACATGGAGGCGGTCTCGAAACCGCCACCGGCCGGCCCGAGGGTGGCGGTCCTGAGACCACCGATTTGCACAGGGAGGTGGTCCTTACACTTTCAAATAGAAAAGAAGAATGGAATGTGAGTAGACGTGTTCTTGAAGCACCCAGTCATGTCTCTTCCCTTCCATGCCCTTTCACATCCTCCAGTACACGGAGGACATGGGAAGGCCTATAAATGCATGAAAGGAACAAGAGAATAGGAATTTGAAGATCCAGAGAGATCGAGAAGTAGAGTTTAATGAGAGCAAGTGAGCAAGATCTTCAGTGCTAGAATGGAATTATAGGAGCAAGGTGTAGAAACAGAGCAAGCAAGTAATTGGAGAGAAGGTTTACATTGTTGCTTCTTTTCATACTTATTGTAATATGTAATTGTCTATGTTAGACTAATAAAAGTGGGAAGAAAGAGTAGTTTCCCTTCTTGACTGGTTTTCCTCCTTAGAGGTTTCCAGGATAAAATTATTGGTGTTGAAGTTTGAATTATTTCCTTCTCTATAATTTCCTTTCTATAGCACTAGATAATCAGTCACGAAGCTCTAAATTTCAAGAAAATCTATCATTTTCCAAAGTTGAAAGTAGAACAACATAGTTGTGTGATTCGTAGAGTTCCAAAGTAGAAGTTTACGAATCATTTTGGTATCAAAGCTGATTATATATCTAGGACTGTGGTATTTGAATCTTTCTTGTGATTTTGTATGACAGTGACAAGGTCTAAAGGTGAATAATTTTTACCTTGCATGAGCAGATATTTCTACGAAGAAGTGGAAACAGAGAATTCGAGCTCAAATGAAGTAAGAGAACTTGGTCACGTAGAGTCGAGATACTAGAGACCATGATGGATAGATTCCATAGGAAACAAGAAGAGCTTTCAAATCTGTAAAAGAAACTTCGGTTAAGAAAGATTCCATGGACTCAGTGGTTCTAGAACTAGCTAAAAAATTTGGTATCGGAAAGAACCACGAAGAGGAAGAATAGGAAGAGTGTGAAGAGATGCCAATTGTAAGTGAGAAGGTAAAATCTACACATACACCTTTTAAAGTTGAAACAAAAGTGGAAATAAAGAATTTTGAAGGACAAGTAGATGTAGAATTACTGGATAAATGGCTAAAACATTTGGAAGCCTACTTTAGTGTGCATAATGTCACTGAGGCACAAAGGGTCACCTTTGCATGTCTCAAAATGGAAGGTCATGCTCTGGTTTGGTGGGAAACCCATCTAGCCACTTGTGAGAAGAAGAAATGTCCTATTGTCAGTACTTGGAAGGGTTTTAAAGAATTGATTAGAGATAACTTATATCCTATTGGCCATAAGATTGACATGATGATTAAGTGGCAGTACTTTAGATAGGGCAGCAAAGCGTGCAAGACTACACTACGGAATTTGGAGACAAGCCATGTTGCTTAATATGGACTTGGAGGATGAGGACATTCTGACCAAGTATTTGGGAGGACTTCACACTCACCTTCGGAGGAAGGTAATCTCCACAAAGCCCAAGGATCTCAATGAATCTTGTGTACAAGCATACTACATTGATGACGAGAAGAAGCAAGGAGAAATAGAGCCAAAGGGAGACTAGTCAATAGAATAGTAGGAAAAATAACAAGGGAAGACAAGTAGTAGAGGTAAATGGAAAGGTAAACATGTCACTACTTGCTTTGCATACTTGTAAATATCCTAAGAATTTTTGTAAGAATTGTGATGTAAATGGACATATTGATGCCACATGTTGGAAGTTACATCCGGAATTGCACCCAAAGCACTGAACCAAGGATTCCAAGAAATCCACGGCCACTGTGAAGACAAAGAGAGAGAGAGGTGGAGATTGAGGATGATTCGGATGTAGAAGAGAGGTTGGGATGCATGGACACTAATGTATGTACAGGCGGTAGAAGAAGAAGAGATGAGTAAGCTATTTCAAATTAGAATCCAAATCAAGAAGACTAAGGTAAACGCTTTAGTAGATTTTGGTTCTCGGTCAAATTTTATTTCTGATGCGGTTGTAGAATTTCTTGGTCTAGAGACTTACACACATCCACATCCATACCCACTAGGATGGGTGAAGAAGGGTGTAGAAATACAAGTTATAAGGAAGTTTAAGTTTCAATTTTGCATAAATACCCAATACATAGATGTATTAGATGTTGGTATTATTCCACTTGTTGCATTTGACATTATCTTCCAAAGTCCTTACTTGTATACCAGGGATGATGTGTTCACAAGGAGGGAGAACCGGTACAGGTGGGTCAAGGATGGAGTCAATTTTAACATCTGGGCACACCAGAGAAAATTAAAGAAGGCTATGGTAAGTGCCAACCAAGCACCAAGACTTATTCAGGAAAATCATTAGTTTTGTTTGATTTCATTGAAAGAAAATAAAAATGGACGTGAGATCACGGATATTTCTGACAAAAGGATGGAGAATTCAGATAGCACTTGTCAATTTTTGTAGAAGAAGCCACCATAGGAACCACTCATTCAAGGAGCAAAACAAAATTCCGTTATGTAGTCATCGTATCTACCTATAGATTCACTGGACCTAACCGTGAGGCAGCAAGGAGAAGAGGAGATACAAGGAATGGTGGTGACTATAACAGTAGTGTACTTGGAGGGGATTCAGTCTATCCGTCTCAAGAGATAAAGACAAGAAATGACTAAACCCCTACAGTATGGGACCTTCTCCATACTTGAGAAGGTTGGAGAAGAAACCTTTAGGCCATATTTCATGTAGATGCACGTGATAGTAAGTTGCAAGAGCTCACATCCACTAATGCCATCTATGCATGACAAAGAAGGAAAGATACAGAAGTTACCTTCCAAAGAGGATTGTACTTGAGGCAACTCGGAGGAGGATGTAGCACTAGAACAAAAAACTAGAGATCCATAGGAGTCTTGGCAGGTTGGACGAGAGAAGACACCAAGGCAGACCCAGTGGTACTCGAATGAGCACAAGAGGGAGTTGATTCCTCTACCACTCCCCCACTAATATTTTGTGGGACCAAAATCCTCCTAAGTATGGGAGGTATGATCCATAGGGATCCAGAAAAACACACCACTTCATCAGTTCCATCAAGCACCAAGAAGGAGAAACAAGAAAAGTGAGAAAAATGAGGTAAACGGAGGTTCTGGATAGAACCACCATTCTGTGCAGAGCGGCGGTTTTAAAACCACTACCTGCAAGGAGGTGGTCTTCAAAGCGCCACCCGGCCAAGGTGGCAGCCACTCAAAGCTTCGCTGCTAGCTAGGGCGGTGGTCACGAGACCGCCGGTCACGCACAGGAGGTGATCTTGACACTTTTGAATAGAAAAGAAGAATGGAATGCGAGTGGACGCGTTCTTGAAGTGCCCAGCCATGTCTCTTCCCTTCCATGCCCTTTCACATCCTCCAGTGCATGGGAGGACATGGGAAGGCCTATAAATGCATGAAAGGAACAAGAGAATAGGCATTCAAAGATCCAGAGAGATCAAGTAGAGTTTAATGAGAGCAGTGAGCAAGATCTTCAGTGCTGGAATGGAATTGTAGGAGCAAGGTGTAGAAACAGAGCAAGAAAGTAATTGGAGAGAAGGTTTACATTTTTGCTTCTTTTCATACTTATTGTAATCTGTAATTGTCTATGTTAGACCAATAAAAGTGGGAAGAAAGAGTAGTTGCCCTTCCAACTGGTTTTCCTCCTTGGAGGTTTCCAGGATAAAATTGTTGGTGTTGAAGTTTGAATTATTTCCTTCTCTATAATTTCCTTTCTATAGCACTAGATAATCAGTCATGAAGCTCTAAATTTCAAGCAAATCTGTCATTTTCCAAAGTTGAAAGTAGAACAACATAGTTGTGTGATTCGTAGAGTTCCAAAGTAAAAGTTTACGGATAACCATCTTGGCACATCTACATAACTACCCACGCAACACGCAAATCCTACTCAAAGTAGACATGTCATTCTGGAAAAGTTCTCATTTGTAATCACATCTGTTGACCATTCCTTCCTCCTAGTCTCCTATGTTGACCCAATTTTCTCCTAAAATTCACCCCATCTCATTCTCTATTGCTCTTCTCACCCACTTTGTCCTTCTCCGTTGTTTCTTCAATCCTTCACCCATCCTCCACCCGGATAATTATTGTTGTGTTTTTCCTCTAATATCCTTTTACTGGCATTTGTTTTATCATTTCATTTCCCTTTCCATTCTTTCAACTTTTTCTTGATGATCTTACTTAATCACCCATTTCGTGAGGCTTCTTAATTGAAATATATCCCTTTCCTAAGATCCTACTGTTGTAGAAACTCCACCATTTTCCATTCCATCAAATGACAATCATCACTAGAAATTTCTTCCCACTCCATAACTTTCGCTTAATGCTTTGGCGTCATCACTCTCACAACATGGGCATCCTAATTAAGGATTCCCCTCACACTCTCCATCCTACACCACATACATTCCTCCATCCATTTATGTTACACTCCTTTGTTTCCTTCTTTCCTTATTATCATCTTAGTATCCATCTTCTCCTCGATCACTTTACTTACGCACTTTGCAGTATGGAAAATGTACCGAGGGTTCCCCTTCACTCCATTTTTTCATACACTCTTACCATCAATCTTTCCAACCATCTACTTCTTTTCATCATTCTTCTTCTTCTTTGGCTTGGTGATCCTACTTAACCATTCCTATGGCATGGCGATCTTACTTAAGAGTCTCTCTTAGGGATGATCTGTCTCCTTTCCTTTCCCCATCACTCCACATTCTCACTGTCCACATTTTCTCTTCATTCCCCATAAACACATCCTTTTCCCTCCTCTTTCTTCCTCGCACCAAATATCTCCGACTTCCCTAAATATCATCTCCATCATCCCTCATTTGGAAATCTCACTTAACCACTTCATACCATTTCTTACTATGTCTCGTTTCTTCATCTTTACCTCATTCATCCTCATCCACATCCTCCTTCACTACATCCTCTCCTTTCCTTCATCTCCGCACAAATCGTTATCCCTCCTTTCTTTACTCTTTTCACTCCACCTTCTCGAGTTCTCCCACATATTTACCACCTTGTTTACCCACCATTGTTATTAGTATTCCTCTAACATTCTTTCATCATCATCTTTTGTTTCCATGTTAATAATTATCGGTGGACTTCTCCTAAAAACACTCATCCCCATTCTACATGGCCTTGTTCCTTCTCTTTTCCATCCTCCATTTTATCTTCATTCCTTCCTTCCTCTATGCCCTCTAATCATTATCGGGGGACTTCTCCTAACATCCCTTTCATTGGCATTGCCTCTTTTATTCTTCCCTCTCTTTTTCTTCACTATTTTTCCATCTTCCCTTCACCTTCTTCAATATCTCTATTGTCTTCCTCATACATCCTTTCTCTTTTTTTTGTCATCAACTTATCCTCATTTCATGCATCTCTGCATTTCTTCCAATCCATACCATTCCTCCCTTCCAACTCCTCTTTACATTCCTTATACTACTCACTCTCCACTACATATCTCCCATTTTGGTTTCCTCCCTTTTGCATCATTTTCTCTGTTGTCCTCTCCTCCTTTCTACTCCTGGTTTTCTTTCACTTCCTCTGTATCATCTTCATCCCCTTTTTCCCTTGCACTTTCATCTTACTTCCCCATTGATAACTTGGCTCACTAGCGTTGTCCCATATTTTTTATCGTCCCATTCTCCACATGCATTTCCATGTGGTCTGTTTCATATTCTTTACCTAGGTCTTACTCCTAACACCTTGGTTCAATCCTCTTCCCATTTCTGCTCTATCATCTCTTCTTTCCCTATTATTTCCACCTTCCCATTACCAAACCTCTTTTTTTTCTCTCTACCACCCCTACCTTATTCCATCGTTATATATCAATTTCTCTTCCATTCTCTCATCTCCTCTACAACCTCTTGGCTCCTCATTGTTTCTTTCTTTCTCTTCTCTATTCTACCTCCTCTTTCGTCTTCTTTAACTTCTTCATCTTCTTCATCCCCTTCATCTTTCCATCCTTCTCTTCCTTTTTCTGATGTTATCCCCTACCCTCATCACATCTTCTTGTTCATCTCTCCTATCATCCTTCTCTAATATTCTTCTACCTATTTATGTCTTCTTCACCTCTTCCTTTTCTCAGCTCTGTTATCTCTTTCGTGATCCATTCTTTATCTTCCTTCATTTTTATCTCCATCTCCTTTAACCCTCTCTTGTCATTTTATTGTCTTCTTATTATTTTTCCTTCTTCCCCTATCATCCATATCTCTCATATCCTTCTCCATCTTTCATCCTTTCTCCTTCACACTTGACTTTTCTTGCTCTTCTCATAATCATATTGTCTATTTATTGGTTTCAATCGCTTTCATATTGAACATATTTCTTCGTTTTCACCCTCTACTCTGTCCTCTTCTCTCTTCTCTTTCCCTTTTACTTTTCCTTGCTCCTTCACCATCTACTCTATCATTTTCTTGTCCTCTTCTTCTTTTTCCTTCATCATTTCTTTCTTCCACCATCTCCCCTCTTTATTATATCTGTTGCTTCTTTACTATGGCACATCTTTGTTTCTCTTCTATGTGTTCACTATCTCCTCTAATATCTTCCCTCTTCTCATCTCATCTTCTTCTTGTTTGTTCTTCCTCCTTCCCTTCTTCTCCTATTCTCTTTCTCTATTTTACTTTTCTCCATGCCCATCACACCTTCTCTATTTCTTCTCCTCTTATCTTTTCCCACTACCTTCATATTACCTATCTTTCTCCCTCTTTGTGCTTTCATCTATCTTCTCTCCTCTCTTATCTTCCTTCTCTATTATTCTCTTCCTCTTCTTTCCATCACAATCAAGCACAGTTCACACTCCTCATTATCCATGAGACGATGGTTTCTCCATCCTATTACACCTCATCCCCTTTATCCTCTTTCATTTTTTCTCCTCCTCCACCACATCTACTCTACTCCATTCAATGTCCTCTTCCTCTTCTCTATGAAGTTTATCTCTTCTCCTTTCGGGAGTGGTGTCATCTCTTCCATTCTTGTCAACACTCTTAAGGGGACATCATCATATGGATCCTTGTCACATCTTCCCATGGCATTTTTGTCTTGGAGGATACCATAACAACCAACACCTATCTGATCTTGTTCTATTCCATGAATGTTTTCTCTACTTTTGTTTCATCACAAAAGTAGCTGGACTTCTTATCCTACTTGCCGAAGAAGTGGGACTGCTTTCTCTTTTTCATCTACCAATTTTCCATCACTTATGAATCTTTCCTATGAAACATGTTTATCATGTCCACATTTTATCTCACATTGTTATCCTATCATGTCCACATTTATGATTACACTCATTCCCCCTAGGGAATTTTTATTTACATATCCACCTTTTATATTGAACCTTGTGCTAGGGCATCATTATTGTCATCCTCGTCCCTTTTTAGATGCATGATTTTTCACTCGATTCCTCGCGTACAAAGGATTTCGTATACTCTTCACATTCAGTTGTGCATATTTTGGTGTTTTCCCATGACCCATTGGTCATTGTGGTTTACATCCATATTGTAGTGGTCTCCACCCACTCACTGGTCCATAGAAAGTCGTCTCCCATCTTTGTTGAGGCCACAATTATCCTCTACTGATTTGATATGAGGGTCACTTTGCCATATGGTACTTGGGGCATCTTGCCTTTGGTCATGTCTTTATCCATCCTTGGACATGTGACTTTATCTAATCCTTTTTGTTTTTATCTCATGGCTTGCTATCGCAAACCACTCAACAAAAAGGGGCAAATGTAGACACCAGTTTTTGGTGTAACTCCTCTCCTTCATCCTACATTCATTCTCCTTCATTCAACTTTCCCTCTCACTTTTCTTTTTTCCCTAAATTTGAGTAAATTCCATCTATTTACTCACCCTTAATTAATTAATGGGCTCCATGTAAACCCATTTGATAATTAAAATTTGGCATTATCTCACATATCCCAAATTTATTCAATTCATGGGCAATAATACACACATCTGACATCCTACTCCTAAATTCAAAAATGGGATGCATTATTGCACCTAACCATGTCAATCATGCTCCCATTCCATATCACATCCTTATCTCTTTGACCTCATAACTCAAATCATGAGCCCCGCTTTATCACATCATATCCAAATCAAACCTAACTACTCAAATCATGTCCCTTAACCGTGGTTGCTTTACCCAACCCTTATTACCTAATAACCCACAATCTAACCTCATCCCTAGGCTATAAATATGGGCCTTCCTCCTCATAATGTCCTTGTGATGACTTTGGAATCCCCACAATACTTTGCTCCTGATTTTGTGGTTCACTTAGCTTGGTTCATGTTGTATGTTGTGTCTGGATCAAATCAAGTAGATCCATCTACATACCACCATCTTTAGGTTTCTTTGTTCATCACTTACACGTTATCTATTTATCTTGCATTTTATCAAGTATTCTTTATCGCACGGGGTTGACAGTACCAAGGAAGTGAACACTTCTCGGGTCCGCTTTTCGAGAAGCCCCGCATAAAATATCTAAACAATTTTTCTATAATGTCTTTGAGTTGCGCAGTTTCTTGAGATCACATTGAGCTCATCATTTACTTTGCATATGTATCGTAATCACCATCTCCAAGGTACTAATGCCTTGCATATTCCATGTTGTTTGGTGTTTATTGATGTCGCACACACTAAGTTGAATAGGAAGCAGGAAACTTCGATAAACACTAAGTTTGTTACATTCAAACATAAATTTTGTTCTCAAAACATAGAATTCTATCATTTTCAAAACTAAAACCAACATACCTCTTATCCTTAGGATCAGCTTCTAGAGTTGCATGTACTTGCAAATAGTATGGATCTGTAGGTGACTCCTTCATGACTTCCTCCTTGAATTTTTTTGTAAAGTTATAATAGCTACGAAGTACTTCCTACGGCTCAAGGAATCCACTACCCTATTTTCCTTTCCTTTGATATAACTGATATCAAAGTCATCTGCGATAAAAATCCAGCCATATTTGTTGTCACTCGTTTAAATTGGGTTGCGTGAATATATACTTCAGCCCCAAGTGATCGATTTTTAATTCAAAAGGTTTTCCCATCAAATAGTGCCTCCAAACTTGTAAAGAATGAACTATCACAGCCAATTCCAAATCATGAGGGGCATAGTTATACTCATGAACTTTCAATTTTCTTCCCTCATATGCCACAACATGTTCATCCTAAAGCGAACTCATCATATTCCTTCCCGGATGCATCGAATAACTACTATAAAATTTCCATTCAGATCAGAAATTGTTAGCACTAGATCAGTTTTCAAATGCTCCTTCAATAGATTAAATGTTTGCTTGCATTTATCAGTCCACATAAATTTTTGTCCTTTCAAGTGTCTTTATTGGACTGCCACTCTTGAAAAGTCCTTCACGAATTTTTGGTAATATCCGCCAAACCCATGAAGCTTCTTACCTCATGCACATCCTTCGGTGTTGGCCACTCTATAATGGATCTTATCTTTATAGGGTCCATGGAGATTCCATTCTCATTAATTACATGACCAAGATATTGTATCTCCTTCTGATAGAAAGCACATTTAGCCAAATTTCCATAAAGCTTGTTCTATCTCAAAATTTCCAACATGATTTCCAAATGTGTGTTGTGCTCTTGTTCATTCTTAGAGTAGATGAGTATATCCTCTAGGAAATACATCACTAAAGTGATGTAAAAGTGGTGAATCAGCCAACGAATATTTAATCATTTTCTCTGAATCATCTATTTTTACAGCAAAGAGTGTACAACCTTTTCTTTTCACTTTTTTCAGGTGTATGGTTGAAATCTACCTTACAAAAAAACCCTTTTTATTCCTTGAATAATGGCTAGTTTCACTCATCATCTAGACATTTTACGAATTTTTCCATGCATCCCACAATAGCTTGGTTTTGGATAGCCAATTGACTCCAATTATTACATCATAAGACCCTAATGGAGCTACATAAAGGTTCATATTAGTTGTAAATTCGGGTAGTTCTAATGTTCTTTGTAGTAAAGCATTGTTCTACCTTGTGTCTAGCATGGTTCTCATACTGCACTTTCCATGAATTTTCCATATAGCTAGCTTTTCTACGCAATTTTGCTTGCTAAAACTTTAGAAATGAAACATTTGGTTATCCCCAAGATCTATTAAAACTTTTATGGAATGACCATACAACTTACTCAGTACTTCATAATGACTGACTTAATTTCATAGCTCAAACAAACCTCTTATCATATGCTAAAGAAAATCAGAATTATCTTTCAGAAATTACAACTTATTTTATCATTGTGTTTCTTCCTGACAGTTCTTATTTTCTACCCTTTTCCTTTCCTTGTGCAAATTTTTATTTGCTTGAGTTGCTTCCAGCAACGTCCCATTCTATAACTGATTTTTACCAAGCAATGAATGGTTTTGTTCTCGTCTTTAGAAGTTACAACATATTTAATGCAGTTGCCAATAAGATATCAAGGTCATACAAATGTCCTCTAATCACAAAATAAACCCCTAATCATACTCCCAATTACAAGGTCTTCCAAATTTACCTAGGCATAGACTTCCATCATCTAATTTTCCTTCATATCAGTCAGAGTCCACTCTACTCACCAAACAGAGTCTTTGATCATCATATCAAGCTAAGAGAGTGTATGAAAAACCTTACCAGTAGTCTTTCAATGCATTCCTTAGACAATATAATAGGGAATCATCATTAAATCCATACAACACATTGAGATTCTAATGCCAATTACAAGAATCACAGGTCACAATGATCAAGAAATCTATATATTAAAAGATCATTCAATACAGTTAGTTTGCTTTATTGCTCTTCAATCAAGATTACAGACCCTTGAGAATCTCAAGCTCTCCCACGTACCTTTCTTCCTAAAAGTAAATGGTGAAGATGAGCCAATGCTCTTGTTTTAATTTTACTCTTTTCGAGTCAACATTTATTGCAGATTTCATTCTAGCTTGTTTGGTCATTCCAATCTTTGCTCCTACGGTAGATAGTCCTCTCCTATCCACTTCACCTACCCTATGTGGTTTTTATTTCATGTTGGATTCATGTTCCAAAATTTGTCATCTTGACAGTTCAACAATCAAGCAACTCCCTTATTGATTGTCATCATTCAATTCAAATTGTTCAACATAGAAGTGGTAATTTTCACACTCAACCATTTGCTCCCGACATCATTCTGGTTTCATGTGTCACAAAGGATTGTTAGAGTATTATCTAACTTACTTACCACCAAACTGAAGCATAGTTTGGTCGGGTTCATTCTCCACGGTACATCCTTCTCACCTTCATTTTATTTTGTTAATAAAAATTAGAATTCAATAAGTGTAAGGGTCAAATAAGTCCAAAGGTTGCAACCTTCAACTTTGATACCAAATGTAACAAAGAAAAATTTGACACCCAAATTAGTAGGAATTTTTTTCTTTGTTCTAACAACAAATAGACATTCCTCTACATATTAAAATCAGATAACTAGCTAAAGCTAGTTAATGCAAAGCAAGTCATATTAAATTATCAACAAGTAGACATTCCCCTACATAATTAAATCAGGTAACTAGCTAAAGCTAGCTTATGCAACATGTCTTAATAAATTAATCCATCCTATAACATAGTGATAAACCTTGTGCAGTTGTAAGGGTTAAATATCCCTGATCTCCATGATCACCCTTAACATTCGTTTGAATGTTCATACTTATCCTCGCTTGGTTTCTTGCACTGCGGTAATGAGAACATGTGATTGATCCTCTAGTGTCTACCTAGAATTTTATTTAGTAAAATTCCATCATGTATCCTAAACTTTGGGATTTGAGGAATCATGGTAATTAGACAATGTACCCAATGAAGCACATTACTTTGGCCAAAGTTTTTAGTTGTACTATGTATGCTTAGTATAGACGAGTGCACATAGCATCTAACTTGTCTTCCCATCACCTCACAAACGTCTCATCACGGTTATCTAATTTTAATATGCAGAGGAATTTCTATTTGTTGTTTGAAGAAAAAAATCCTACTAATTTGGGTGTCAAATTTTAGGTTGTTATAAGATACACTTGCCTACTTTTGGGAATATGTGGAATTTCTAATCATAGAAATATAAAAAGATGATAAAACCAAAAAATGATTATATGAAGTCCTCTAGTGAAAACCTCTCTCGAGGCACTATTGGAAAATAAAAACAAATATTAAAAATATGCGTCTATTGGTGAAATCCTTTCTAAGGTACCAATGGAAGGGGAATTCTATGTGTCCTTCGAACATGACGGTGAAACAACTCAAAGCCATAAGATTATACAATAAGAAGACCTTCCTAGACTTGAAGAGGAGGAAAAATCAATGATCTACTCAATGAAATCCCATATGACATGCAAGATAGATCAACATCATTGGTAAAAGAAATAATTGATGTCAACATAGGCATTGAAGAAGACCCAATGATTATCAAACTTGTGTCTACCCTTAATTCTCAAGGATGTGAGATCTTCACAAAACTTTTAAAGGATTTGCAAACATCTTCATGTGGTCATATGTAGATATGCCAAACCTAAATCTATCTCTATTCATCCATCACCTTGTAGTACATTCAAAGGCAAAACCAATCAAGTAAAAACTAAGAAAAACATCTAAAAATAGCTCTATTGGTCAAAGAATAACTACAAAAAATTTAGGATGTGGGATTCATCCACCCTATAAACTAATATGATTAGATTTCTAATATCAGCCATGTTTGAAAACCAAATGGATGTATTTGTATCTACACCAAATTTAGATACCTCAATAAAGGTTTCCCTAAAGTTGACTTTCATCTTTCTCACCTTCATTATCTAAACTCATTCATGATCGTCAAAAAACAATAAAACACGTCACTGCGACACTCCATGACCTAGGTCACCCACTTTTACCCTTTAATCAAATTAATTTAATACTCAAGTCACCACATCCCTATCCCTAAAATAATTAATTAGATAAATAAATTACACCCTCACACCTCACCATGTGAACTCATCCACACTCACTAGTTGTAACTAGTTAATTTAGTAACCTTCCATAAATATAACCTAACCACCTCTAACTTATCCCTATAACTAATTCCCACCCCTAACTAGTTAGGACTAAGTTAAATTAGAAACCTTCTAAAAACACGTCCACATTTATCCTAACTAACTTGGTCCTCATCCGAGCTAACTCCTCTTAATATCTCAACGTCTCTTGAAATCCCTTGCAAATCAAGTTTGAAATGGCAAGAAAATCACTCTTTTTATCCCCTAACTCAAATTAGATGAAATCATCGGTGATAATCCCAGTCGCTAGTGATCTATATAAACAGATTTCTAAGCTTCTTTGGGAAAGGATTATTTTATGGATTTTGTAGCGAATTCACATCCATTCATGGACATTTGAGATTGTTTTCAATGGAGCACTATTGTTGCTAAAATGCATCAAGAAAATTCATCATATCATCCAACATCGTTGTCAATGCATTTGGATCCATCTTCACCCATCTGTCACTCAATATGTGATATCTTGTCAATCATCCATCAAGGTAAGCTTTGTTTTTATTAATTCCTACTTCCATTTTCAGGTATCTTGCTCATCTTTCAATTACTAATCTCATTTAAGCTTTAAAAGTCATCACAGTCACAAAATAATCAAGTTATACTCTCTGTTTTATTAGCTTGTTAGAATTCATAGTAATCGCTTGGTGATTGCTAGAATCACCTGTGATTCTGCACAATATTTTTCTTTCATAGATTTGTTCAAATTTGTTTAACAATCCATATCCATTTCTTTTTATTTCTAACATGTTGTCAAGTATGGGTTTTGTAGATGGCCATATCAGGTACTAGTCATCCCATTACCAGTATTGATTCACTACTAATTATCTGACACCCCTTACATTGGGAAGATATGATCTCCTTCATGACTTAGATCTGTGCTCCATACACGTGGCTCCCTTTGACCATTTGGAAGCAATCTTCGCATCAACCCAACACATTCGTGAAGCAACCGAGGAATTTTGGGAGGCATATTACGAGGTTCAGAGGATCCAAGCTGACCTTGCATCGTTTGAGTACAACTATGAAGCGGGTTTGAACATCCCCGAGGACACGCACACGCATCTAAAACTAACATTGAAAGCAACATCAGCCTTCCGGACACTCGATTTTAAGTTTGCACACATATACGATACAAAGAAGAAATATCTAACTTCTTCATGGAAGACTACATCTTAGAGCCTGATTCTTACTTCATAAAAGATGAGGACTTTGCTTGTTATGTAGGCTCAAACTTTTTTAGAAAACCTAGATTCGACCTAGATTTTATTTTGTATTCTAGTCTTGTTGTTCTCATTTCATTACTATCAGCTAATGTATGTAATCACCTAAATAAGTGATAATAATTAATCACATTTTCCATTTATCATATTGTACTTTAAATTTATCATCAATAAAGCTTAAATGTCTTAAAAGTAGGTTGATATCCACTTAAGGAAGTCTTTGAGCTTTGGGAACTCACCTTTCCAGGTAACCTACCCACTTATTTTACTAACTCTATTTTTTGTAAGTGTTTTTATTTATAGGCTTACTTGTAGGGAAAATAAGTCTAGTACATTCTTCATAGAGCACAAAACATCATACATCCATCACATCTCGCGGGTATCTTGAAAACCCGCCATACTGAGGTTGAGAAAATTTTACCCCCTTGAAGTATTAAACCAAACCCCTGAGGTAAAATTGTGCTTCAAACATTGGCACGCCCGGTGAGAAACTTGTCCCTTATTATTTTGTTTCACTTTATCAATAAAATATTCATTATTTTCTCTAGTTAATCGCATATGATTAGGCTAATCCAATCACCAAAGAATGGACTATGTTTTTACATCGCTTCACAATATCTTTTTTTTTCTCTATTTTCTCTAATCTTGTCAGGGCACATTCGCTTGGAAATTCATCTACTGGATTTATTGCTTGCTCACTTTAAAATTGCTAAAAATCTAAAAAAATAGGAGCGCTTTTATAGTAAGTCCTAAAAACCTTCCTTTTGCTTTCCGTTTTGCATTATTGTTTGTCTGTCTACATCGAAAGCAATGTTTCATTTTGGGATCTTAAATAAATCATTTGCATATTTCTTGTTTCACATAGTCTAATTAGGGATGTTAATTCATTGCATTCACTTATTCTCCCTCACACACAACCAAACCACTATCAAATCAAAAATGCATTCAAACAATTCCTACCTAGGTGAAATTGATTAGGATTTCATCACCCAACAGGGGAATATGACTCGGTGTTCTCATCGAGTATAATCTCTTTTCTTTCAGTATATATTTGGCTCAAAGACCGAACTCCCTTATTGCAGTGGGACCATGAAGTGAGGGGGTAGGCCCCAATATACATGCTCATATCGGCAACAATACAAAGTTGGGCTCACGTACCTTTGGGTATATTGAGGACTTAATCCTTAAACATACCGAAACCATCCATAGCTTACCACTTCCTAGGACCCTCATTAACCATCTTACACATTTCACTTCTCATAATTAATCAAGATAAATACTAAACAACACATTTTTCTTGCATTTGCTTGTTGTTTATAAATCAACCCATTTAGTTTTTTTCACTTTCTAGGTGTTTGTGTGTTTTTTTATCATGGTACTTACTAGACAACAAGCTCATAACCAAATTCTGAAAACATGTCTACTCCACCACCTACATTTCAACAACATGTCCCATTTTATACTACAGCACTTTCGACACCAACACAACAACAAATCCCATATTATCAAATAGTTACATCTAATCCCTTTTTTGACACCCAATAGACTTGGAGTGAATCAAGGGTCAACTATAAAAAAAAATGGAACAACAATCATTTCATTCCCCACATCAATATCATGGTCAAATCCTTCATACACTAGAATCAGAACATCCCTTTTCTCCTAGAGCATCCAAACCCCTTTCTATAATAGGGGAGACCTTGTCTTTGAAGAAATGCTAGACTCAAACCCTATTGCCCTCAATGCCTACCTAGTAGCTAGAAATGTTTAGATGTAACCATTTACACCCCAACACACTTACAATCCTTCATCTTCCATTACACAACTCATTGATCAAAATCAAGACCTTGTTGTCCAAAAAGTTATACCCGTACACTTCAAATCAACTTGAAACACCAAACAATATTCAACCCGAGATATCTTCCATCCTACTAACCCATTTGAAACATTGAATGAATAATATTCCACCAATCAACCCAAAGCATATGAGGTATCTTCAGTCCATGTTTATGACCTCCACATGATTTCATCACAAAACACATCTACCAACAATCACATCTTCACCAAGTCCTTCTATAGGTTCCACACCTCCTCTAAGTAGTACCGCTACTTCCTCATCTACCCTCCAACCTCCTCAAGTACAAACATCTCCACTAGGTTTCATGGCATTTTCTATTTGTGTATCCTCCCAATAGGTTACTAGTCCCATTCAGAACATCACCATGTCCATTCCTACAACTACACCACTAGTCAATACTAGTCATTGCTAGCACACATCTTGTTTCACAATATATACCACAACCTTCACAACCATTGATTTCATGCCACAATCTACACCCCTACAAAATATCCCACAATATAATATCTCTCAACAAAGCACTCCACAACAAGCATCATCCTTTACTGCCTCTACCATATCCTTCCAACAAGCACCTACATATTCACAACCACTTACTCACATTAGTACCATTACAAAGTATCAGTACATACAACCTTCACAACCCCTAACTTCCCAAAAAGTTTTCCATCTCAGCATAATACTCCACAACAAAACATTCCTTATCAACAACATGTACCTCAAGAAAAACATACCTCAATACAACATGCCTCAACAATATGCCCCTCAACAAAACATTCCAATACCACATCCCACAACAAAATACCCCTTACCAACACAATGTCCCTTATCAATAGAACATTCCCAACAAAACATTCCCTACTAGTAAGGTAGTCCTCAACAATATCAGGCATACTCACAACCTAGCTAGTCTTTATTTCAACCTGGCTCATCTTCACAACAACAAACATAATTTGATCCTCTCCAAGCCCTTTTAAACTACATATCCAGTCTTGAAGTTTTTTCATCCTCATCCAATAATGTGCTCTCTTATGATCAAATCTAATGAGACCATTCATCCTTCAGTACCATATAAACCATATCCACCCCACTGGGAACTTCCTAAGTTTATCAAGTTTTACAAGCAAGGAAGATCCCCAACAACACATCCGTGCCTTCCGTCATGCATGTTATCTAATAGCTCATGATCAAGATATGATGTTGAGGACCTTTCCCATGTCCCTTTTGGTCCTACCTTAGATTGGTACAACAACATCCCACAACATTCCTTGTTCTCCTTCACACAACTTGCCCAACTTTTCTTAGACCATTTCTCCATAAACATAGCCCACAAAATCACTATCAATGACCTATATGCCATTAGAAAATTTGAAGATGAATCCATCACTGATTTCATTTCCCATTAGAGGGGTGTGACTAATCAACTATCCTTTACATTACCACAAAATAGAATTAATCGAAGTCTTCTATCGTGCATGTGCCAAACACATCTCATCCACTTTACAAATTCAATCATTTCAAACTTTTGATGAGGCTTTTACCATGGCCCGTAAACTGGAACTACGAGCTCTAGAAGATGGATGAGGTAAAGCTTCATCCTAAGAAACCAAAATTTGAGTTCCCATCCAAGTCAACATCCTAGTCATGATAAGTCAAAAATAGTCACAATGTCGTTGTGGTAAAATCCTCTCCCAAAGAAAATCCCACTATTGAACGCATCATCAACAACATAACTACACACCTATAGGAGAGACTTATAGCATAGTTTTTGACAAACTACTTGCCTCCAACATGATATCTCTCCCACCTATTCGACCCATTGACATATCAAGTATCTAAACCCATTTGGTATCGAGATAACGACTATTGTAAATACCATAGGTTCAATGGACATGACATCAAAGGTGTCACACATTCCACAATGTACTTCAAGATTTGATCGACAAGGGTGAACTCCACTTAGATAATCCAAATGCACCCCAAATCAAAATCTTGACATATTTAAGAAACATTTTCCAAATCACCCTTCATCCTCCAATCAACCACAAACAAATGTTTTCCACACCATCAATACAATAACCAAAATAGAGCCTATCCTTCCTACATCCTCATCACTTACTTGAATAAAAACCCACAAAACCAATGTCAATAGCCAATGAGCCTAAAACTATGACTACAAAGCCTCCATCTATTGAGAGCATCACTAAAACCCTTCTACATCCTCGTCACTTATCAATCAAAACCTACGGAATCAACACCAGAATCCAACCAGCCCAAAGTTATTGAGCCTTCACTTGTTCAAAGTATTACTAAAACTATTCCTACACCTTCATCACATACCACTACCAAATCCATACCCACATCCTCTACTACACCTAAAATCACCTCGAGAAACAACCCAAAATACTACTACTCGGAGAAATAGATCCTTCTAATGCTTCTCTCAACCACACCTAGTTCAACCAAATGCGTAAAGGTACCTCATAAGCAAGGTGTTGTTCAAGTTTTAAAAGCCCTCAATATGTTTTTCCAGATCAGATTCCTTTGCGTGGACCTCACTCCCTCATATCTACTAATCACCCTATTATTATAGGATCAAAATTCCCAATCAAACCCCTACACTAAGTCCATATTCTACACCTTTTACACAATCAATTATCTACATCAAAAACCACCCATACGGGATCCTTCTCCCTCACATGTCACACCATCTAATTATCTATATCAATAACCACCCATAAAGGCTCCTCATCCACCATTCATCACCATTACATCTAGAAAACCTCCATGACGAAAAATAAACAACATGTGGCTAAACAACCCATCTTACTCCCTCCTGAAACAATAGAGTGTGCAACCTTGTCACCATCCACATCCACACCTAAGGGTGTTATGCCACCATCCTAGATGACCTCCTTCAATATTCACTTATTAAATTACCACCTCCTTAAATCCATTGGATCATCATGGATGGAAACCTACTGGTATGACTTCAATGTTTTATGTGATTACCATAGAACACGAGGCCATTCCATAGAAAATTGTAAAAGCCTTTCACTTGAAGGTATAAGAACTTGGCAGTCCACTCTTCCTTCCTTCTCAATCAAACACAACACTAACATCAATGTCGTCATCATCAAAATTTGAAGAATCTATCCCTAAAACATTTGATCATCAAGTCGGTGTTGTACACATCACCACCCGATCAAAAATTACAACAAAGAACCATCGAAGCCTAAGAAAGGTAAAACCTCGTCGTTATACCTCCACCTCCTGAATTATCCACTTCATTTGATAAGCCTAAGGTGTCCATTTCCTTGGCTCCTGAAGAGTCTAATCAAATGCACCATCAAAAGCCAAAGTTTCCATACAAGCAGCAACACCCCCTTTCACCGCAATATAAAAGGTTATTATCAAAAAATTACACCAATCTCCTGTTAGGATGTCACTTTATGAGTTAGTCCAAACATCACCTTTTCACAAATAAGTTATGATCGAATCCCTCCAATCCATCACCGTACCCACCAATGACCCAATCCCATTCACAAACTTTGTGGGTGCTCTCAAAGCATCCACCTCTATATCTTTCAAACCATCTAAAATTCCCTCTCTCAGACCAGAGGACCATGACCTACCACTCTTCATCATCACTCAGATCAATGACATCTCTATTAAGAGGGTCATGATTGATAGTAGTGTGCCATCAATATCATATCATCCCTCACTTTTGACCAACTCAAATTACCCAATATTGTTGTCACTCAAACTCTGGTTCTATTGTGATCCTTTAACGACACTATCGCACCCACATTAGGTACCGTCATACTTCCACTTAAATTCAACGTCAAAACTCCACCCGAACTCTTCTACATTATAAAGGAGAGTTCCAATATAACATGTTATTAGGATGCCCCTGGATATGCACCATGCATTGTATTCCTTCCACTCTCCACCGATGTCTCAAATACGAACATGAAGGTCATAATTTCATATTCCCATTGATCCAAATCCATTCACTGACTATTACATGATGTACACCCAAATGATGTCCTTGTACATAAATCCACACCCAAGCCCTCCAATGAAGCATCCACTAGTGCATATATCCCTAACTCTTAAGTTACTAGATGATTCCTCTCTTGGTGAGGTTGTAAAACACCTTATGCTTGGGGAATATCATCTCCTCATGCTCAACTCCATCCCTTCACCTAAAACATATGGCTGCCCCTGACAAGCAACCCATGTATGACCCAAACATAGGGGATGTTATTTCCTATGGTCTGTGTATCTCAAAATAAACCTTATTTATGGAGGACTTGATAACCCTCCATCCCAGGATATCAATCCCACATTACACCATGCATTTCACATTGAATTTCAAGTCCCTTGACAATCCCAACTTTTCCTGCATGTATCTTCATCACTGCGTGAGAGGCTTTGGCTTCGGATGTTATGAACAAGGAACCCATGATCAACCTCATCATGTGTTCCCTTAAATCTCATGAAAAAAGTGGTTTAGGATATAAAAGATTCACCTTCGAGATGTGTGAAGCCACTACATCTAAACTTGCTACATCCCTAACTATTTCAAACTAGAACCATCATCACCAACAAACCTTGAAGATCCCATGGATGCAGATGACATTATACCCATCCCACCTAAATTTTTTTTAATCAATGTTATATCTTTAGGGCCACTTACTTATCAATCCAATCACTCCACTAAATCATTACCCTTGTTTTGGCCAAAAATGGTTGAGGAAGATTCACCTACCATAGATATCCTCCAATGTCAGGATGACTAGGATATCCTTTCCCATATGGGAGATGAAGACCATTTTCTTCAAAAATCCCTACCATCTGACACACTAACGCTCCTTAATGAATCCACCCTCGATGTTAACTTAGGTACCCCATAAGATCCTCATGTATAGTTAAGGTTGGTCAATCCTTAAGTCCACAAGAACTTAATGATTTCACTACATTCCTAACAAAATATCACCAAGCCTTCGCCTGGTCATATAATGATATGCCTAAAATCGATCCCAACATCGTTGTACACAACATAGTTACATATCCAATGCTAAGCCAGTCAAACAAAAACTACGTAAAATGCATCCTGTATAACTCTCCTTTTAAGGAAGAGTTACAACGCCTCTTATCCATAATTTCATCATACCCATTGACTATCCACAATGGGTCTCTAATGTCATCCCCTGTAACTAAAGCTTCAGGTAAAATACATATCTACATAGATTTCAGGGATCTCAATCTTGCTTATCCAAAATATGATTTCCCTCTTCAAACATAGATCATCTTGTTGACCTAACCATAGCCACGAAATGCTTTCCCTTATGGATGGTTTTTCTGGCTATAATAAAATCCTCATTGCTCCTGATCAACACAAAACCTCTTTATTACCCCTTGGGAACCTTATGTTATCGTGTCATGCCCTTTGGTCTTAAAAATGCAGGTGCTATGTATCAACACGCCATGACATACATTTTCCATGATCTCATCCACAAAATTGTGAAGATTACATTGATGACCTCTAGGAAAATCCAAATCACGCAAAAAACCATCTTGATGTCCTTGAATCAATCTTCACTCATCTCATCCAATTTTGTCTTTCATCTTAATCCTACAAAGTGTTTTTGGTGTCCTCACCAGAAATTTTTTAGGATTCATCATATCCATAAGGCATTGAAGTTGACCCAATAAAAGTTAGAGCAATCATTGAGATGCCTCCACCATCCAATCTTAAGAAAATGCATAGCCTCCAAGGTAAATTACAGTCCATTCAACATTTCATATCACAACTCTCTGACTATTGTCAACCATTTCACCATCTCCTTCATAAGGACATAGAATTTCATTGGGATTCTGATTATCATAAGGCCTTCGACGAAATCAAACAATCTATTATCACCACATGTGCTTACTCCACCTTGTGAAGGGGATCCATTCTATCTATACATATCCACCTTAGAACATGCCCTAGGAGTTATGCTCACCCACCATGATAATCAAGGTCATGAATAGGTCATGTACTACATTAGTCGCACACTCCATGAATATGAAACACGTTATACCAAAGCTAAAAATTGTGTTGTGCATTGTATTTCACCACCTCCAAACTTTAACATTACCTCCTTAATCACAAGACATATGTCATCACTAGTTTCAATCCGCTTAAGGCCATGCATGCTAAACCTTATCACAATGATCGCATAACTTGATGGCTTATGCTCATGACTAAATTTGACCTTGAAATTATATCACATAAATCTATTAAAGTCAGGCCATTACAGATCAACTCATTGAAGCACCCCTTCTAGATAATCAACCACCCCACGAATACTTTCCTAACGAATCCATCAACATCATCAATGAATATGCCATCAATGAATCTGATTTCATCCACAATTAAAATGACCCTCTTCTTTGATGATGCTAAATGCCAAGAAGGGGAGGATCTAGATTCATTATCATACCACCTAGAACATTCCACTTCCATTATCATTCAAACTCAATTTTCAAATGTACCAACAACATGGTAGAATATGAAGCCTTAATCATGGGTCTAAACACCGCCATTCTCCTAGGTTCCCACATCTTGGAAATCTACATGGAGATTCACAACTTGTCATTAGTCAAGTCAAAGGAGAATACTAATGTAAAAATGAAATCCTTCAAAAATATAAAGTTGTTGTTGAATTTCTCCTTGGCACATTCGATCATTATACCATTCAAGTCATTCCATGATCTTCTAATAGGTTTTCAGATACTATGGCATCCCTTGGATCCCTTTTTTTAAAATAGAAAAATCAAAGGATAAAACCAAGATGTATTGTTTATTCATGCTTGGATCATCCTTCACATCAAAATGAGCTTCCTTCCATCAATAATATTGATAACAATCCACCCGATCTATGGTACACATAGATATATGATTATCTCTCTAAATGTAAACTCCCATCAGATTTATCACATGGAGCCAAACGATCATTTCTCCAACATGTCACCCACTTTTTCATCATAGGTGGTATCCTTTATAAACGTAGTTTTGATGGCATACTATTATGATGTCTTAAAACACATGAATCAACCAGAGAAATCGAAGAAGTCCATGATGCATTTGTGGTGGTCACTTCAATGGCAATGTCATCGCTAAACTAAACGCATATACGGTTGGGGTATTACTGGCCTACCATCACTAAATATTGTTGTGCATACGTAAATAAATGTGTCAAATGTCAACTCCATTCAGATCTCATTCACATCCCTAGCCAAACATTACAACCCGCTCAAGACCTATGGCCTTTATCTCAATGGGGGCTAGACCTCATTAGCGCAATCAATCCAAAATCATCTCAACAACATCATTCCATAATCACAAAGAATTGAATACTTCACTAAGTGGGTTGAAGTTATTCCTTTAACCTCGAAAAAATTTAGACCTATCATCAACTTCATATATCAGAACATCATATGTCATTTTGGCATCCCTCATAAACTCATCATGGATAATGGAAAATCCTTTAAAAACAAGGAATTTAAAAATCTTTGTGATACATTTAACATCAAACTTAGTTTTTCATCACCATATTATCCTCAAGCAAATGGACAAGGATGAAGGCCTCTAACAAAACACTCAACAAAATCCTCATGAAAATAGTAGATGACGCGGGAAGGAATTGGCATCTCAAATCTCATTCGCTCTCTGGGCCTATCGAACTAGCATCCACACACCTATAGATGTTATGCCCTACTACTCGTTTGTCTATGGATTTGAGGCCATTGTACTGCTTGAAATTCAAATTCCATCATTACGTGTATCTCTCAAATATTTCATTCCCGATGAAGAATATCACCAAGACCACTTAGCATAACTAGAATTGTTAGATGAAAAGTGTTTAGCAGCCCTCGAACATCATCAAGTCTATCAACAACAATGTATTAGCAAAGCATACAACAAACATGTCAAAAAGTGTGATTTTAAAATTGGTGATCTTGTACTTAAAGAGAATCAAAATGTCACTACATTAGAATGGAGTAAATGTGGAAATTTTCCCCAATTAGATTGGTCTTTACATTATCACTCACAAGTATGGGTTAGGAGTGTATCATCTCACTTCTCTTGATGGGGAATCTGAAAGGGAACCTCTAAATGCCTCACACTTATGGCCTTTTTATTGTTAAATAATTGATCATCATGATAGTAGTTCTAGTCAAATCCCATCACCCCATCATATCATTGCAATAATTCCTTCCTTTGCAGAATTCCTTAAAATCACTACACTCATCCATCAAAATCATGACATGGGCATGTGTGTGTAGGTCACATGCACATCTTATCCCCTCCTCAAAATAGTTTATTAGGGTTTTGACCCTCAGCTCAACAATATGTGAAATAAATTCATTTGGATGCTTATCTTGTCAAAATATCACATTATAATAGACTGATCCCTCGAAGGACAACTATTCACAAAGTATAAATCATTATCAAAAATATCAAAAAGTAGACTTGCTCCCTCGAAGAAACTAACAATCAAAATCATGGATTGATCCCTCGAAGGATGAACCATCCAGTCAAAAAAATCAAAATGTAGACCATACCCTCGAAGGATGACTACTCATACAAAAGGCTTCCTACTTTGATCAACCTTCAAAAATACATCAAAATCAAAAGCATCCAGGAAAGCTTCCCACATTGATCAACTTTCCCATCATGGAAAACTTCTCATATCGATTAGTTTTCTTCAAAATAACATGTAAAGTTGGGGCATTAATTCCCTATCCCTTTGAAAAGGAGATCCCTTTCTCCCACATCACTACACAAATCCCTTTTGTCATCCTAGCAAAATACATTTACTTGAACCCATCGTGATTTGCATAACTACCCATTGATAATCTTATTTAACATCTGAAAGGCCACAAGTGCAAAGTATTTTTCAAAACTCATCACATATACCAAATTCATAGCGGGGAAATCTTTCCATTTTCACTTCATTTTATTTAGTTACATTTTTGATTTGGCATATTTGTTGGATCACTTTTTAAAGTCATTTAAATCAATCAAGCAAAAAACCACATCCAAAACATGTTTAATCAAACATTCTAATATATATCACATCCATCTGAATCCATCTAAAATATCAACACATTTCAAATAAAACATACAAAATCCAACATATATAAATCAAATCACAAGAATAAGTCATAAACCATCACCATATATATATATATATATCAAAGTCTGGTATACATCATAAATGTTTGGATAATCAATGTATCATCATGCCAAAAAAAATGGGCTTCAATGAGCCTATAACATCATATACAATCATGTGGTAAAATCAACATCTCCTAACACCGTGTTGACACCACCCTCTCCTCTAGGAGCAAGAGTGCCTCCAGCTGCACCTATATCTCCACCACCTCTACAAACACTTGTCACAAAACCTCACCTCTAGCTCCTCCCTCACCATTTCCCCCTCTCCCCGGCCTCTTGAGGTGGTTGTCCCACGCTCCCGCACTAGCACTAGGCCTCGATTGTTGTGGCCACCCCTTGGGCAGCTACATGATCAACATATAAGGTGGCATCAAGATAGCTCTTGATGATCAAGTCCACATAGTAGTCTTCTTTCGCACATGGCCTCAAAGTGTGCCACTGAAATCATACTAGGAGGAGGTGTTACAGATGCTCCCCTCTATCGAGCCATCGCGACAACTCTACACCAAATATATAAGGCCATGTGATCCCCAAGGCCTTCCTTGGTGTATCTTTATGTCCTGACTTGTCTCTATCATAAGAGACATGTCAAAGAGCTATCTTTCTCAATAATAAAACCATCCCTCTCTATAATGAGGATATCTACTCCCATAAGGTCATCACACTCTTTGAGTGACATCTCTTCCCTTCCACTATGGCATTTTTGATTGTCACTACTATAATAGCTGCGGTTATGGCATCATCACCCTCACCCCTCTCATCCTCTGGTACATGTGCTCCTCCCGCCGCCTGAGCACCCACTCCTATCATGTCTCTGTGTTGCCCTCTCCATTTCCCTAGTCGATCAAAATTCCTCAATGAGCGAGCCCACCATGTAGTAAAATCTAGAGTCACCCCCACATCATCAATCAAAATAATCTAGCCCTCATCATCTAGACCCATAGCCCCCTGCTACTCATCAATAACTACAAGTCTCACTACAACAACTGCGCAGAGTCTTGTATCCCCATCCTCTCACCTATACTACATTAAATCCTCGGGTATACCCTGTGTCAGCCCAAATTACCTCCTAACATGAATAAAACCCAAAAGCTCATCCTCTCCATCCCTATGACCCTATATCCAAATATCCTATTGTAAGCATAGAAAATCCTGAGGAAACTTGGGCCAATCATGGAAATCTAGGTATGGACCTCCACACCACATCTCCCACCTGTAATCCTAACACCAAATCTCTATAATAACCAGGCCCTTGGCCTTCCTCGCTTGACCCAAATTTGGCTCCATCTCATGAAGCCAGGATGTCTAACCTCAATATCACAAGGTAGGCCTAATGGATGAGAAATCATAATATGCTCGTGTTCCCAACACTGCAACAAAATCCAACATCAATACCATAACGCTTATGGGTCATCCAAGCCCACAAATCTCTAAATGTTTGTGCTAATAAAGTAGGTTGCCCACTCAAACACTATACAATGCTCCATCATCTTGGTAACAACACCGGTCATCATCCAAGGAAAATGACCACCTCCTAAATCTGGCAAAGTAAAAACATGAAATAGCTATCATCATCATAGTCATCCATGGACAAAACATCTCTGGGCTCTATAACTCATAATATAACACCGGTAATCAAAGGCCCCTAATGAATACCTCACATCCTAAGCATGCTCTCCATATAATCTCTATATAGTATCTACTCTCTCATCCTCGAATATATGATAAATCGTATGTCCAGAACCGGAAATCTCGTAATATGATGAACATCCTCAAGGGTAATGGTCATCTCCCATGTAGGAATCAGAAAGTATTGGTGGAAGGATTCCACCTCTCTAATAACACCAATATCAAACTATGACATCTATGAACCCATCTATAAAACCTCATACCACTAAAACCCATTGCCTCAAGATGCTCCCAATCCTCATCTGATAAATCTTCCCTCACCTCATCCAACATCAATGGAATATGATCATGGATAGTCAATTGTGCATCCACCTACAAAACACAAGCACACAAGATGAATGTTATTATCACATAAATATCATTCATTCCAAGTATTAAGACATCAACTTTATTATCCAAAATCTATTAACAAAAAAGTGACATTATAATATCAACATCAATATCGACATCCAAATATACATCTAGCATCAACGGAAACCATAAACATTCTACAAATTTAAAAAAATCATCAAAATCCTTGCCCTTCTATTTAACATACAAACTATTTTTGTCACAAGTGAATTGTTGGCGATTCACCTCAATCATGGGTGATTGGAGGAATCGCTAGTGATTCCTACTACTCAAAATTAGGGCATCCATGCACCCCCAATACGGAAATGAATACTCAAAAATCACAAAAAATCACAAAAAACAACACAAAAAGGGATTAAAACCTACCATGCCATTGAAGGCTTACGTTTTCGGCTTGAGGACGCCATCTTGTCAATTTTCCACACAAAACACATTTTTCACTCCAAATATCACTCTGTGAAAACATTTTTACCATGGTTGCAATGTGGTAAAACAACACTGCTTTTGGGCTATTTATAGCCCCTCATTTTTACATGATGCAATCATCGGTGATTGCACTAATCTCGATGATTTACTCCCTTTAGGCATACATGCCCATATTGCCCTAAACCATGCCATTTTCACTTTTACACAAGTGTGTCATGTTTTCAATGGATCTTAGCCCTTGAAATTTTGAATCAAACAAACATAGTCAAATAGGGATATGGGATGATCCCTTTGGTCCCCATCACTTGGTTTTCCATTCGTCGGGATCATATGTCTATAAGCATCGAGCCCTTTGGTCACCCTGTTAATTGATCCCCCGGTAACCCATTCTATACCCCCTTCGATTGGGGAAACCTTTGAAACAAAACACACTAGTGTTCATTGTATTGCATTGCAGTAGAAACACCCATACAAACAAACCTTCTCATCATTTTTGTCTAACGATTTTCCAAAAATCATTAGACAAAAAGGGAAAATGTAGACACCGAAAATATACACTCTCTCACCTTCATTATCTAAACTCATTCACGATCATCAAAATAATTAAAACATGCCACTCACGACACTCCATGACCTAGGTCACCCACTTGTACCCTTTAATTAAATTAATTTAATACTCACGTCACCACATCCCTATCCCTAAAATAATTAATTAAATAAATTACACCCTCACACCTCACCCTCACACCTCACCATGTGAACTCATCCACACTCACTAGTTATAACTAGTTAATTTAGCAACCTTCCATAAATATAACCTAACCACCTCTAACTTATCCCTATAACTACTTCCCACCCCTAACTAGTTAGAACTAAGTTAAATTAGAAACCTTCTAAAAACACCTCCACATTTATCCTAACTAACTTGGTCCTCATTTGAGCTCACCCCTCTAGTATCTCAACCTCTCTCAAAATCCTTGCAAATCAAGTTCAAAATGGAAAGAAAATCACTTTTTTTATCCCCTAACTCGAATTACCTAAATTGTTGGTGATTAACCTAGTCACCGGTGATCTATATAAACAAATTTCTAATTCTCTTTAGGAGAGGATTTTTTTGGATTTTGCAGGGAAATCACATCCATTCACAAAAATTCTAAGTCGATTTTCAATGAGCACCATTGTTTTCCACGTTGCATCGAGATAATTCATATCATCCGGTGTCATTGTCAACACGTCTTGGAGCCATTTTCACCCATTTGTCACTAAATATGTGATATCTCATCAATCATCCATTAAGGTAAGTTTTGTTTTTATTATTCTTGCTTCCATTTTCAAGTATCTTGCTCGTATTTCAATTATTAATCTCGTTTAAGATTTAAAAGGTCACCATAGTCACAAAATATTCAAGTTATACTCTTTATTTTAACTTGTTAGAATTCACAAGTAATCTCGGTGATGTTAGAATCACCGCGATTCCTACGTAGTATTTTTCTTTCATAGATTTGTTCAAATTTTTTTAACAATCCATATCCATTTCTTTTTATTGCTAACATGTTGTCAAGTATGGGTTTTGTAGATGGCCATATCAGGTATTAGTCATCCCATTACTAGTATTGATTTACTACCAATTTTCGACACCCTTACACTTTGGGAGCGATATGATCTCCTTACATAACTTAGAACTATGTGTTATCCATGCGTGGCTCACTTTGACCGTTTGGAAGAAATCTTTGCATCAATCCCCAATGCATTTGTGAAGCAATCAAAGGAATTTTGGGAGACATATTATGAGGTTCAAAGGATCCAAGCTGACCTTGCATCATTTGAGTACAACTATGAAGCAGGCCTGAACATCCCTGAGGACACCCACACCACATATGAAACTAACATCAAAAGCAACATCATCCTTTCAAACATTGATTTTGAGTTTACACGCCTATACGATACGGAAGAAGAAATATCACGACTTCTTTGTGGAAAACTACATCTCAGAGTCCTGATTCTTACTTCACAGAAGATGAGGACTTTGTTTGTTCTATAGGCTCAAACTTTTCAGAAAACCTAGATTATAACCTAGATTTTGATTTCGGATTCTAGTCTTGTTGTTCTCATTTCATTACTATCAGTTAATGTATGTAATCACCTAAATAAGTGATAACAATTAATCACATTTTTATATATCATATTGTACTTCAATTTATCATCAAAAGCAATATATCTTATTGTAATCACCTAAATAAGTGATAACAATATATATCATAGTAATCACCTAAATAATGATAACAATATATCTTAAAAGAAGGTTTGATATCCACTTAAGGAAGTCTTTGGGCTTCTGGGAACTAGCCTTTTCTAGGTAACCTGCCCATTTATTTTACTAACTCTATTTTGTGTAAGTGTTTTTGATTTGCAAGCTTATTTACGGGAAAAGAAGTCTAGTACATTCTTCACGAAGTGCAAAAAACATCATACATCCATCACATCTCATGGGTATCTTGAAAACCCCACCATACTAAGGTTGAGAAAATTTTACCCCTTGAAGTATCAAACCAAACCCCTGAGGTAAAATTGTGCTTCAACAAGAGGATTAACACAAAACAATGTTCAACACTTCATGGGGAACATTCTCCTATCGAGTCATGTCATTCGGCCTAAAAATGGGGTTACATCATATCAAAGAGCAATAAGACATTTTCCATGTTATAATGCATGATATAGTTAAAGATTATATAAAAATCATCTTAGGGAAGTCATAAAAAGGGTAGAACATCTTAAAGTTCTTAGAAGAATCGTTGAAAGACTAAGAGAATATAAAGTTTGACTATACCCCATGAAATGTGCCTTTAGTGTTTCATCTGGAAAATTCTTGGGGTTCATGAAACTGATCTAGATAAATTGAAAGCCATAACTAAAACTCCCCACCACAAAATCTCAAGCAATTTCTCATCTTGTAGGGAAAAATCCGTGCCAATTTCATATTCATATCACAATTATCAAACAAATTTCAACCATTTACTCACCTTCTCAAGAAAGAGAAGACATCTCACTGGAATCAAAAATTTCAACAAGCATTTGAGAATATCAAGCAATATCTCCTAAATTCAATGGTGTTTGTTTGTCAACACCTAGAGAACCACTAATATATATATATATATATATATATATCAACTACTTAAAGAGCAATAGGAGATATCTTGACCAAAGATGATGAACATGAAAAGGAACATGCCATCTATTGTATTAGTAGAACCTTAGTATCCTATGAGATCCACTACACACCAATTGAAAGGGCATGTTTGGTTGTTTCACATCCCAAAAACCACAACACTACATGATATACAACATAATCGAGCTCATCGCCAAAGTATAGATCCGTTAAATTGTTTGTTATCTAAATCACATCTTACAGGTATAATGGCTAAATGGTTCATGTTACTTAGTGAATTTAAAATTTGGTATATTAATTAGAAAGCAATCAAAGGATGGGTTCTTACTAACCAATTGGTAGAAGCTCCTTTATTATATCATCAACCACTAACTATCAAGTTCTTAAATGAATAAATATTATCCATTGGCTAATCACCAACATGGAAGCTTTGTTTTGATGGATCCTTGACCCATCATGGCTCGGGGAAGGAATCCTCTTCATCATGCCTCAATGAGACCTTCTACCATAGGATTTTTGTATTGTCTTCCTTATACAAACAACATATATGAATACGAATCTCTCATATTTGACCTCAAAATTGCCATCTAATGGAAAATTCAACATGTTTTAGTATTGTTGGTGAGAAAATTTGTCGGGTGGACAAATTAGGTGTCTCCACCAACGTTCATGGGGCTACGCCCTATGCGATGAATGGTGCAACTCTCATTATTGAAAACTATTAAGTTTCATATTTGCGGTTGGAATGAAACCACAATCAGGGGACAAGCAAGTCCCTCCTCTTTAATGGGAGAGGTTCCCTTATTGAAAGCGAGGCAAAACCTATGTACAAATGCACAGTCTTTCACTCAATGGTGGTTTCCTGATATCTTGAAATGTGTCTTGAGCCTGGAAAGTTATCAATACATGAGGATAGAAGACTTTGAAGAGGGGAGGGAGGAAGAAGAAGATAATACTTTCAGGGAAAAGAGATGGTAGAGAAAACCCTTATATGTATTGTGTAAATGAGATACAGAGTAGAACCATCCATGTTTATAACAGACATAATTCGCAGACTCAAAGTTATGGAGATTGTACAAACTAGAACACAAAGTTTCCAAGCACACAAGGATTAGATGATTCACATATCAAAACCAAAAGGAAAGAGAAAGCAGAAGAAAAAGGAAAAACCTTTGTATTGATTTCTTCCAATTCAAAATTACAGTTCCAAAATAATCAAAATTCCAACCCATACAATGGCTTTGAAAGCTCATGATATAGCTCGCAAGAAACGGTTACAACTTCCTCGAGAAAGCAAGAAACAATTACAACTTATTCCAATCATCCACGCCCTTTCAAATTCTTGAAAATGCAAAGAAACGTTAATGGCAGAAAAACCAGTTTTTAAATATATGGTCGTTACATTATTTTACTAGTTAAAACATGGGCCATTCGATTTGCTTTTACAACTTCAAATTTGGGCCACCCATGTGGGAGAAATTGATTGGAGCGAGCCTACGAACACCTTTTACATTCTTTGCCCTTGAAGCAGTGCTAGGTTGACACGTGGAGATCTCCGCCAAATTCCTTTATACTTAGCTGATTCGGGCTAATTTTTTGCTTGACTTATATTGATCCCTAGACACGTGGAGGGTTGGCGCTCATTTGAGTTTCTGCTTTGAAAACGCACCTTGAAGCTGCACTGAGCTAACGCGTGTCTCCTTTCGTCGGTCTTGGAATTTTCAATGGAAAACTCCATATTCATATTGACTTCAACCACGTGGTGAGCTAGTGCTACTTGGAGACTAACCCTTTGATTTCCCTTCGAAATTGCATCGTTAAGGCACGTGGAGACTTCCGCCAACCCACCCATACTTAGTCAATTTTAATGATTGGCTATGTCCCTTTTGGACCTAGGACACGTGGAGGACTGGCGCAAGTTTGAGAACTACCCCGCTTTGACTCTTGAAGCTGCACTAATGAGGCACGTGGCGTCGTCCGCGAAGCCTTCCATACTTAGTTTATTTAGCCTGTTTTGTCTTCATTTTGTACTTAGGACACGCGGAAAGCCTACGCTTATTTAAGGACTATCCCTTAGACCCTGCCCCTGGAGTTGCATCATTTGGACACGTGGAGGCTTCCGTTGAACCTTGAAATATGGCCAAACCACATCCAATCAAATATATTCACATATTACCCATGGACTCGGGAAAAATTAATGGGGAAAATACGCCTGTCATTCTCGACTGCATGGGAAGAAAATAAAAAGAAGGAAAGGAACTTCACCATACACCCGAATTTCAAATTGTTCTCCATGAATAGGAAAATTATAAACAATGCTAGGCTTAACGTGATTCAATACTCCAAGGTACAGACTCAAAAATTTGAAACTTGACTTCAAAAGAGGGGAATTTTGGGGACGACAATAGCTAGCTCTTTTTGGGGATGACTTAGCTTGGAACAAAGACACAAGGAAAGATCAAGAACTACAAATAACTTTGGGGGAAAGAGGACCAGTGCTTTATCCATTGGGAAAAGGAGTCAAAAGAAAAACCAATACAAGGCAACACACACAAGACGGGAAAAGAAAAAAACAAACCAAAAGGGAAGAACAAAAACAAAACACAAAGGAACGACCCAAAACCAAAACACTTTACATAATATACAGAAGGACCACCTAGTCACCTAGGACTTGAACAACTTTAGATACTACCCACTATAAGGAAGTGAGAGAGGAGAACCATTCATGTAATCTAGATAAAAAGAGTTCTCTCCAACAAAATGTCTAGATTCTAAACGGACCAAGCCAAAGAGAATCAAACTTACCATGACTTCCTCATGGTTCATGTCTTTTATCCTAAATCAGCACAATGTCTCCCACTTGGAAAACTCTAGGTTTGGTTTTCTTGTCAAACAAATCCTTCACTTTCAACTGATGAGTTGTTATCCTATCCACCACTTACAATTTGTCTTCATTGAGCTTCTAAAGGTACAAAATTCTCGTTGTCCAAAGAGCTACTGAAACTTGAATCTTCAATAGTTTTCATCAGATGCAAGGTTGTCAATTCCACCGTTTGTAATTGAGCTACCACACCATACACCACTTGGAAAGGAGACATTCCAATTTCTCTCTTGGGTTTAATTCTATCAACCCAAAGTACATCATATAAATTCTTATGCCAATTCCTCTGAGAATCATTTACAAGATTTATAACTATGTTTACCATGTTCTTGTTTGTTGATTCTACCTATCCATTCCCTTAGGGGTAGTAATCTGAATAATGAGCAAGGGAGATCCCATACCCATATCAGAAGTCCATCATCTCAGTAGAAGAAAAGTTGGAAGCATTATCAATCACAATTTTGTTTGGGATCCCAAACCTGATCAATATGTTTTCTTTAATGAAGTTGCAAACTACCTCGGAGGTAGTGCTCTTGACTGGGATGGCTTCCACCCACTTGGTGAAGTAATATGTGGCAGTCAACACATGAGTATGTCCAACACTGGAAGATGGATTGAGTTTTCCAATGAATTCTAAACCCCATTGTTGAAATGGCTCTTCAATCACTACAGGCTTGAGAGGCAAAACAACCAACTTAGGTCTTCCAACAAACATTTGGTATGCTTCACATTTACCAACCGATTTTGATGCATCTTTGAAAAGAGTGGGCCAATAATAACCAACATGAAGTGTTTTATGAGCTGTTATAGCAGAGGAGAAATGACCTCCACAAGCCTGGTCATGAAAAGTAGAGAACAACTTCTTTTGTTGTTCCTTGTCTACACACTTCAAAAACCTTCCATCTATGCCTCATTTGAACAACACATTTTCCCATAGCACATGTTTTGAGACCTCGGTTTGATGGCTCTCTTCTCTTTAGCACTCAAGTGAGATGGACACTCTCCATAGGTCGAGAAAGTCAAGAATGTCAAGCATACCATACATCTATCGAGCTGAGGAACAAAACAACAAGGACATCAACTTCATCTTTGGACAACTCCTTGGTAGCTCCCTCAACAATGAGTTCACATAGGCCCTTACCCCGAACTAGCTTTGTTAGCCGATATCAAGATCATACTCTTGCAACTTTACTACCCAATTGCCTCTCTTGGTTCCAAATTCTTGGTGAGTAAGAATGGATTTGATTGTTATATCGTGCACCAACACACCAGAATGAGAATTAAGGATGTAAAACCTAAAACTGGCTTGAGAGCTTTGAAAACTCGAAAAAGCATGCTTCTCCATCATGGTGTACTTCAGCTCATGATTTTTCAAGACATAACTCATTAATGCAATTGGGATCTCGTGATCTTGACATTCTTTTGGGCTAACACAATACTAGGGTATTTTCGGTGGCATAACAATAGATAATGAAATCTTTGCTAAATTGTGGCACGCCAAGATTGGAGTCTTTGAAATAACTGTTTAATGTCCTCAAATGATTTCTTCCTTGAGTACCAACCAAAAGTTTTCTTCCCTTGCATCATGCGAGCAATGCTCATAGTAAGTTCTGCAAAATCAGGGATGAATCTCCTTAGGAAATTGATCTTACCAAAGAAAGAATGGACACCCTTCAAGTTAATGGAAGACGAATTTGCTAGATGGCTCGAACTCTCTCGGATCAATCTTGATCCCTTCCTTTGAAACAATGTGTCCCAATAGCTTTCCTGCTGTGACACAAAACATAGACTTCTTAGGGTTTAAAGAAATTCCATGCTCTCTACACTTCTGCAATACTATTTCAAGGTGTTGGAAGTGTTTAGTTCTTACTTTAGAAAACACTGTCAAGTCATCCAAATACACAACAATACATTTCCCTTTCAAACTACCAAAAGCCAATTCCATTGCCCTCTAGAAAGTAGCACCAGCATTTATGAGACCAAATGGCATTCTCTTCTATGCAAAGGTGCCCCAAGGAGTTGTAAAGGCAGTCTTATGTTGATCAGCAGTATTCACCTCTACTTGATTATACCCTGAGAATCCATCTAACATAGATAGCATCTCTAAGCCTGTATCAACTTGCAATACTTGGTCCATCATGGGAGAGGGCAATTGTCCTTCAAAGAACCTTGATTTAGATTTCAAGTCCACACAGATCCGGATCACACCATTCTTCTTCCCGATGAGCACTATATTAGCAATCCACGTTGAATGGTGGATGGGGAAGATAATCCTAGCCTTGAAGCTTTTGTATTTCTTTGAAAATTGTATCGCCTATCTTTGGATTATATTTCCTTTGTTTTTGTTTGAAGGGTTTGATCCAAGCTTAAGAGGAATGAAATGTTGCATTTCTTTAAGTTGAAAAGCCTTAAGATCATCATAAGAGTAAGCGAACATCAACATACCTCTTCAACATGATTCACCACCTTATTTTTTATCTTCTTGAGTGTAGCATTTTCTGATGTTCACCATTTTGGGATCATCAACACTCCCAATATTCACTTTCTCATCACCAGATTGTCAGGCTCCGTGGGAAACTTTAGACTTCATATATCTATCATGTTTATCAAAAAGATCCTCCAAACTCACCAGCCCTTTAGGAATTTTGTTTCCTTTCAGTTTGATGCATCCATATTGATCCATCTCTTCTTTGACACCCTCTTCATTTGATGGCACACACTCTCTAGGCAGATTGTTACTTCCTTCAAAGTAGAGCTGATAAAAGTTATCTCTAAGCTCCAAGAAAGAAAGAAAATGTTGGTCATCATTAAAAACTTGCCAATTATTTGCATTGTCAGGCACATTGGGTCTATGGATCAGCTCAATGGTGAATTTCTCCTGAGGGAAATCAAGGTGAGGAATCAACAAGGACCCATAAACAACTAGAGAGTCAGCCCTAGTATTCCTCTCCCTTGGCACAACTTCAATGGAAAATGCATCAAGGAATTCAATCGAATCCATACTGATTCCTATAGTGTTTCAACCTTCTGTTCTTTACCTAATAAAGGTCTCTAACTTGTTTTACAATTAGCTTGGCATCTCCATGAGCAAGAAGGTTCTTCCCTCCCATCTCCTTCGCCATCCTCAACCCAAGAATAAGGGCCTCATACTCGGCAGATTGTTGGTATTTTCAAACCTGAAATTTGAAGGAGAAAGGATGAACCTCACCCACAGGAGAAATGAGCACTACACCAGCTCCAGAACCAGCTGAAGAATAGCTCCCATCAAACTCTAAAGTCCACACACCATTAGGATCAAGCAACAATCCCTTTGGCAGACTTGTCTCCTCTTGTGACATGATCATGTAGTTCCCATGCCCTATATTTGCATACAATATTTTTGCTTTAGGATCATCTGTCTTTTGCACAATATACTCTACTTGTTTCTCAGAAACAACTTCTTCATCTTCCCATTGACAAGGATCAAGGCATGTGACCAATCCATTTGAATTTCCCCTCCTACCTCCTTGTAGAAATTTCTACTCAGCAACATCCCATATGAAAGAGGAATATCAGCTACCAAAATGGTGGTTAGGATTCTTTTCTCTGGAAAATTAGAAAAAGCTACTTGTGCATCTTTAATTCTACCCACCAAAGGTACTTTCTTACTCACCGTGGAATAACAGGAACCAAAGGCACATGTCAGGGTCAAACCCAAAGCTTGGGCTACCTTTGCAGGCATTACATTATTTGATGCTACTGAATCTATGACACAATTACTAAGTTTATGGCTAGCTATGAGAAGGGTCACATATAATGGTTCAATTTTCTTATTAGGGAAGTGATTGTAGCCACAAGGCTCGATTGAGGTCAGGGAGAGGGAGTGGGCAAAAGGCCTTTAGAAGAATGGGTGGGGTTTTAGATTTAGAATTTATAAAGTTAACCATTTTTGGCAAAGGCTTTAGGATGGGTTTGATAGAACTCTTCTTCGAAATCTGAATATTGGTCTTTTTAAGATGGTCTATAATGTCAAAAGATCTAGATGTGGATGGGGAATCACTACTAGGAGTAGGAGGAGCTTTTGATGTATCGGTTTATCATTTGTTGGGCAAGAATTCCCTGTGAAGCGTAAGTAGAGGGAGAAGGACTAGCAGAGCTTACCTTTTGAGTGGAAGTAGTAGGAATAGGAACTCTTCTTCTTGCAATTCTTGGGATGGTGATGGGGTACTCCTTGGATCTTTTGCAAGTTGCACCACTTTTTCCTTTTGTTGGTCTCGCTCCTGGTCATAACAAAGATATGATTCACTGTTCATCTCAAAGCCCACTACATCATCATAGTCATCTTCATCTTCCATACCCTTAGTAGTGAGCAAATGAACTCGACAACCACCAGGCTCCTCCAGTTCTTCATCAACTTCCTCTTCTTGTTCATCATAAAGCCCATTTTCTTCCTCATCATCAGGCTCAAGAACTTCACAAGTAGCATTGACATGCACCTTGAGGGGTGGACCTTCAATGGTGAACCTGGTTTGAGAAGAGGGCAAGTTGTTCCTAGGCTGAAATTTCTTCCTTGGAACATCTTGATATGGAGCATCTTTGAGCAATTGTTTCTTAATGGCAATGAGGTCATTAGCGACTTTTGCACCAACCGATCTCGCATTACCTCCGGGAGAAGGAGAAGAAGAATATGCTTTGGATTTTAAAGACTCCCTTTTCATGTTGTCAGACATGATCAAGTCATCTTCCACATTGAAATCCAATCTCTGATCAACATCCAAAGTTACAAGATTTTCTCTCCTTAGGGCATAGCTTACTTCCGACAATTGAGCATTCAAGAAGAAACACTTCTGAATCTGATCAATAGGTCTAGTATCTAGTGGAATCTTGTTAACCAACTTGTTGAACTTGGCCACAAATTCTCTCATAGGCTCATGTGGCTCCTTCTTGATTTGAGAAATCTGAGCTAGAAAAGCATGCACATCTTCAGCAGGTTTGAAACGTTGCTCAAACTGAGTTCTCATAGTAGTCCAATCAATGATGGTCCCAGCAGGAAGATGGTAAAACCAATCTGCAACATTGTCTTGCAAGGTCTCCACAAATAGCCTAACAAAGACATCCTCATGCTCAACTCCAAGGACCCCACATAATCAAAATAATCAAAATTCCAAAATAATCGGGGTCGAGCTGGCATTGTTTGCAGTTTTCCTAAATAATCAATGCATAAGAAAACTACAAACAATATTAGGCTCGACGTGATTCAATACTCCAAGGTATAGACTCAATTTTTTTGAAACTTGACTTCAAAAGAGGGGAATTTTGGGGCCGACAACAAAAGTAAACTAACCCTAATCCTATCTAAATGTTGTGGGTGCCCAAATTAGCGAGAAAACACATAGGAAACTCCACTGAACATGTGGCAAAGTGCTTTTACGGGGTACAAGAGAGGAAAACCATGACGATGAGGGGGAGGAGAGAAATGAAGAAAGGAATATTACTGTCGTGAGTAGATTGCAAAGCTCACACCCAGTAACTAGAATAGTTTCACATTCAATATAGAAGAAAGCACGATGAAGCTAGCGGGACCAATGAATCAAAACAAAAAGTTTTGAGATCATCTACCAAAGATACACAACTCTTGCATCACTATGCTTACAAAGTGCATAAATGAAAGAAGTAGAAGAAACAAAATATGCTTGTACCAACTATTCTTATCACAAAAATGATGAGAGGAAACCATGCATATAAAGTTGCACACATTCATACATCTTGGAAAGCAGAAACTCTATTCCCTAACTGAAATTTACACAAGTTGTACAAAGCAAGGGAAAAGAATAAATCATGTAGCAGAAATGTAGCTTTATTTTGTGCATATGGATGAAGATGAATTCATGCCTTGTGCCTTGCGAAGCCTCGCATTACTTACAGGCACACTTGAATTTAGGACTATGCTTCCAAGACCAATATGAAGTTAGCAATGCTATTTTTGAGCCTTGGAACCATATTAAAATCCCATAAGGATGAAAAAATCATGATATATTTCATTATGGAGGTGACAACAATTTTCTATGACTGGGCCAAAAACTCGCTATTTTTAGAAATTAGGACCTGTGGGAATGCTATTTTGGGCGGAGTTGTTTTTTTGGTCTATTATCTTTACTGAAAAGGTTTCCTTCACATTTTGAATCTTCCATAGATGTTTCAAGGTCATCTTGAAGCACTTTCTATTTTTGGAAAGTTTCTTTTTGCCTTTTCTTTTTCACTTTTTTGTTTTTCGACATGCGTGCCCAAGTTTTCAACCTCCAAGATTTTTAGTGTGTATTCTTTCGAGAGGAGTTTGTCATTTTTGGAAACTTACTAAAAATGGTAAGTGTGAACCAGAAGCACTTACTATTTTTAGAAGCTTAAAATCACCATGTCGGATCGACAAGAAAACTTTGGATTCTTTCTGGGTTTTTGATTTAGATGCTTTGTATGAATTTTCAAGTGAAACCGCTTCTGGATTGATGACAAATGAAGGAAGAACACCCTAGGGAACATAATTTCAAATGGCTGCCATTAAAAATTACATAATCCTTTAGAGGTTTGTTTTTTTCAGCTTCAAGGCATTTAGATTAAGAAGGTTTTCCAAGTTTCACTGGGATTCGATCACCGGTTCATTAGTTATGAGCAATTCTTCGTTTTTGTGCCCTAGGGTTTCTGGCAGCTCTTGATCATAGATTTTGCTTAGAAGGGTGGATTTATTTCATAGAAAAAAAAATGATGGAGTAATGATGGAGGGGATGCTATAAAGTTTTATAAGTAGCAACAATGGAGGAATGAAGAAATCCGACAGTTGGAGAAAAACATGTGCATGCGTGCACGAAGACAGAAGTAGCTAGTGGTAGCAGAGACGAGTTAGAATTTTTACATATTTTTGAGTTTTGGAATGGGTCACACTTTCTTTAACCTATTGCACCAAATATTTGGTTTATTTGGTGCACAAAAGTGTGCCCTAACCCTATTGGGCCACTTGGCGGAGCATGATTAGCAGTTGGGGATGAAATTTACACTTTAAGCGGCTGTCGGGGGCACATGTGTGACCAAGAGACTACATAGGAGAGCTGGGAAGTTTTTTTGAAACAAGTGCACTAAGGGTTTGGTGCACATGGGACACAAAAATTTCCCTCACCCTGGTTTGACAAGTGGCGGTACGCGATTGCACGGAGTGGGGACTGGGAAATGAAGCTTGGGGGCTTAACTTGTAAGACAAAGCTAAAACTTGGTTGTGTGGAGGGTCTAGGGGTCCAAATTATGGAGGTTCACACTTTATTTTACCTAATGTACCAAATATTTGGTGCAATTTTTGTAAAAAAGTGCACCAATCTCCCATTGGTTGGATTTCCAACCCGAAAAATGGCTAACTATTGGAGCTTGTGCATTGGAGAACGACTTGTCGGGACCATATCTAGAGCTTCCGGTGGAGTTTTTTGATGAAATTTAATGTTATATTTACTTTAAATGGCCTTAAAAATCCAATGATAGAACTTTCATACCTATATTCTACCATTTACCCCATAAAATTTAGGATTTTTGTTCTAGATCCAAGGTTGTGCATGAGAAAACTAGGATGGGGACATGATGTGCCAAGGTGTTGTGAAAAATATGATTCCACCATCATGTATATCTCTGAATAACCTTTTTGATGATATCTTTTTGAATCTTAACTCCTTCTGGAGCTCCCATAATCGATTCTGAAGCTCAGTAACTTTTTTTGGCCATGTGCACTGCTTAGGCCTCTAAGACTCACTCTTACTTAACTTGCTCCAAAACTTGTGAAACTTTCCAAAACATTCCAAAATTGATTGAAAAATTCTTATCCCTCATTTACATCTCTGTGATGAATTTAGGCCTTTCATTCCAATCCAAGGGGTGCACACTAGCTTCAAGAAGATCAGGAAAGGGCCTTTCCAAGCTTGCCAAAAAGCATATCTTGATGAATATTGTTATGAAAGCACTTGAATTGAATGGATACCCCTAAATCACCTATGGTAACACTAGCATGACCCCTTTAATTGTTCGAGAGGGAAAGTGGGACCGACTCGGGATTAGGGTGATATGAAGGAGGGCTCATAATGACCTTTGAGTAAAACATTTCGAGTAAGGTGTGGTTGTCATGCTCAGAAATTGTGAATTTCCTTGTTACACATTTGCATGACAAATAAGTATATGTTGATTTGTAGTTGGTTATAAAATAATTTGATGAGGAATATTAGACAAAGGATGATGAATTGGTTCCTTACAAGTGCATGGTTGATAGGTTCAAACAATCTTTCTAAAACATCTAGTTTGATCAGCTTCCTCGTGCTAATAACAAATCAGCATATGTAATGGTTACCATTAGATATTTTCTTAAAATGCCACAACAAATGCAATAATTCTAGTTTAAGGTCAAATAACTATTGATTCATGCTTGTGATGATATCTGAATCTGAAATGGTATGCGTGATTGTTGGTCTTAATTCACCATGGTGCTAAGATATCTAAAATTACCTACATGATAACATATTACCATTTGATCTAACACATTCCCATTGCAAATACTTAATCCAATGAGCCTCCCATTTCACCAATCTAGGTGGCATGTTCTATCATAGAGGGTATGATGGAAACTTGTAAATATATTTGAAATCATATAAGGCCAACCTATCTATCAAAGAGGTTCATGATGACACTTGTGAAGTGCATATTAGTGGGACAACCCTAGCTAATAAATTACTCCATGTGGGTTTTATTGGTTAACTACGGAACATGATGCATGTCATCATGTCAAGAAATTCATAACCTATATCAAAAGTGTAATGATCTCATACATGCTCCCTCACAAACACTACAACCTATCGCATTGTTGTGTCATTTTTCTATATGGGGATTACACCTCATAGGAAATCTTAAACTCAATTCATCTCGATGCACACAAACATGTCATAACCACCACTTAATATTTCACTAAGTGGGTGGAATACATACCTCTCACTTATGTTACTAGAAAACAAATATATAAGCCCATACTCAACCAAATCATCTATTGTTTTAGTATCTCATGCATCATAATATCCAATAATGGTAAGAACTTTAGAAATACATAATTCATATCCCCTTACCAACTTTTTCATATCCAACATAGGTGGTGTACGCCTTATTATCCCCATGGTAATGGCCAAACCGAAGCAATAAATAAAATCATCACAAAAACCCTCAAAAATCTCTTCAATGATGTTGGTTGTGATTGACATTTGTATCTATATCCAACCTTATGGGATTACAAAATAAACATTCATACCCCACTAAAGCCACTCCAATCTCATCGATCTTTGGTGTTGAAGCCATCTTTCCTATTGAGATCAAACTACCTTCCCTATGCATCTCATTAGAAAGCCTAATTTATGAAGAAGAACATCGAACCCCAAGACTCCAAGAACTATAACTACTCGATGAGAGATGGCTCAATGATGTCAATCATCTAAAATCCTATCAAAATTGGCTAGGTAAACAATATAATAAGAAGGTTAGGCCAAGATATTTTTGAGATTGGAAATCTTATTCTCAATGAAAATCAAAGGAACACTAATATTGATCATGAGAATAAAGGAAATTTTAAGCCTAATTGGCTTGGACATTATGTTATCATCACTAAATGTGGACAAGGAACATATAAATTGGCCGCATGGGATGGTTATGAGCTTGATGAACCAATGAATATCATGTACTTGAAGAGATTATACACCTAATGGGTTTTAATGTTGTCTCCAATAAAGCCTAAAATATTCAAACAAAACTAGTTCTTTGGTGCCTTGGATAAGTACGGTTACGAAAAACAATTTCGATATCACTCATGATAATAAACCCTCTACAAGTACTTCGTATGAGTACCTTACACACTTTGGAACAAGCCTTACTTCATCCTCATCATTCCCATATCATCCTTACCCCATCTCCCATTTTTACCTTAGCCGAGTTGTACACAAAACACAAGCTTTGGCAAAATGTCTTCAATTAAAATTGAACCATGAAGAGATCAAAGAAAGAACAATTAGGTTAATAAAAAAATAGAAGTATAACAAAGGGAACTTAATGGTTACAAACATGTAATCCTTGACAAGTCTATCTTGAGCTTGGAATTCTCCCATCTACCATCCTTTCCATTTGCCATCATCTACCACCCATCATCATTATCACCCTCTTGTGTCGTATAATCATTAGTTTCTGTTACAAATTTTCCCTATATAAATAAGAGATATCCAAAAACCTTAAAATAAAAATTCAGTAAAATCCCAAATAGGTCCTTGTTGTCTTCTCCCAAAATCCTACCATTTGTTTTCAAAAAATCCTACAATACATATTTCTATGAAGCAAGTCATTGTGATTCTCTTATCAATCTAACCCTAATGTATATATCATTTCTCAAGGGTGAAAACACAAAAATAAGGCTATTTTGAATTGTGACTCACCCACACATCTTTAAGATCTTCAAGTGGATAACGGAATAAACACTTCAAGCATGTAAATTTATAATTAGCATGTAGAAATTTGTATGATCTTTTTCTTGCATCTTATAAGTAATTATTTGTTCTTGCATATTTGTTGTCTAAACATCTTGATTTGGATCATAATGTGTATCCATGTTTGTTTTATTAAATATATTTTTAAGTGTTCATCATCCATAGTTTTATTTCACCCATATTAATTGCATCAAAGTTTTTCATTAGTATTTTTATCATTGCATAAGAGTTTGTTTGTTTGTACATATGTTTTCTTTTATCTTTTTATCATGTGTTTTCTTTTATTTATTTCAATTTTACTGTAATCAGCTAATGACATCAAACTAACATGTCATCTTGGTTCTACACACCAATGGTACCTAAAGTTATGTGTTCATTATGCTTAGTTTTTATCTATTTATTTTTAAGTTATTCCACATGCATTATGGTGACAAAGTCATCATCGTTTCATACATGTCATAGTGCATACTACATAATGTTATATTACATAACATGATTGATTATTTATAAACACGACTCAAGATATAAAGCAACACAACTCATCACAACCAACCATCCCATCATCTAATCATCATCCATAAATAATCCATCTAATAATAACATCATATTAACAACACATCCTACACATTTTATTAATCAACACATTATCAAAAGAACTTCTAACTAACATCATTATAACAACATCTCATCACTAACCATCATTAAATAAAGTTTTTCTAACATTTCTTTCATCAAATGAATACGTGTGCATCATCATATATATAATCCATAAAAACATCATAATCTTATCCATTTCATCATCATCATCATCATCATATATCCATAACACATAAATAACATCATAAAATAAGCAAACCATATATTTAAATCAACTACACATCACATGTACATAATCACAATATCCATACATCCACATCAAAATCACAATACATCATAAATCATAAATCCACAAGACAAAAATTGGTAAGTAGCTTAGATCACATAAATCAACATCCATAATTACATATCATAAAAATATGAGACAAGGGTCGAAAGAATAATTTACAAACATCTCAATATGTACATATGTAAAATCATATATACATCTTCTATCCAAAATATTGGATCATCATGTCTAAATCCTTATGTCTTTTGGAGGTGGAGGAGGTGGACCTATCCTAGGAGGAGGACTTATTCCTGATGACCTCATAGATGACCTTATATGCTCACTTGCAGTATAATATAGAGCCCATTATCCTTCAGAATTGCTGCTCGCTCATATAACTACAACCTCAAGGATATTCCTTCCCAACATGCGCTAGCTCTTTGCATAATGACCTAGATCCATAAGGAACTATGAATGCAATATGATATTTCAATCCTTAGTGTTGATACCTCTCTATGAATTCCTAATATCTCTCCCTATCATTTAGGCCACGTATACAATCAATTGTTGTACCTCTCCGAAGTTAGTTGTTTAATAGTCTTGATATTTGTAGCATGTTGTTGTAATCCTAAAATCTGAACTATTGTGGTTGTAATCTCGTGATGTAGATTGGCAATCAAGTCAGCATCTATTATTGATCTAACTTATGAAGGCCCAACCACTCCACCACTTGCTTCCGTAAACCTCTAACCTTGTCTCCCCTATACGAGTCTATCCTAACCCCTATCTATATACATGGGCTCTGCCCATCCCCGGCTAAGGTACCCATTGTGGTTATAGGTCAATGGTATCAACTATATTAGTTACACTAATTGTATTAGTTGCATTGTATTTTGGGGAGGTACTTGTTTGACAACATGTACCCTCATCTATACTCAAGGCTTGAAACTATATGATCGACAGGATATTCCTATAAAATCTACCCCATATGTTATATGCACTCTTGTAATGTCGAGACCTCAACCGAATCGGCTTAATCAAACACATACACCTAATATATGCCCACCATGTATCATAATCAGCTATGGTGCTTTCATCCCCAACACCTAAACATAAATCATATACTATTGGTAGTAAACACATCAAGCTAAGTGTGGCCACTTGTTCAACAACCAATTTTCCCTATGGTCCTCTCCCGAGTGACTGGGAAAATGCGAGGATGAACTCCCGGCACTCAGTAGTAACCCAAACTATCCACAAACCTCATCCGGCCTGCAATAGTCAACATCATATGTATGCCCTATGATATAACATGGATTCATCACATACCCCAAGTATAGTTGATCATTGACCCAAATAATCCACACAATTCTATATAGTCTCCATGCAATCTAATCATTATGAGATCATCTATAGCCCATTTATGGTAATCTATATGACCTAAGTGTGGCCTCAAAGTGTCCCTACATCAAATATCCATCCATAAACTATGGTCTCACCTATTCTCCATGCTACTCTCTCCCTCACGGGTCTCTCTCCACAACTATGTGCTACAATGCTCTAATTTGGAGCAATGTCGAGGGCCCCAACCCACACCCGCCTTTGTATGGTGTCATATTCAGGTCTCTATATAATATATCTAATAAGCAATGTCCCCAAGTGAACAAGGTCATATCACATAACATATCCATAATGACATATACCGAACCCATCATAAAATAATGACTAGTCTTATCAGTGAAGATGACGTCGCTAACAAGAGTTATAAGGAACGAACGAAGGCGATAAACCAAAACTTGATATAAGAATACATTCAAGTCTATCTCAATCTGTGTCACCACCAAGTTAGTCCTCCTAATCATTTGTCTCATAATAATATGCCAACCTACCATGCACCATTATAAAATATCCCCCTAAATCAATATCCTTAACATCTTCCAAGGTCACATTCATCTCTTATGGGTAGGTGAAATTTTCTCATCTCCAAGTGCCACTTCTTTGTCGGTGTTGTCAATAATTCCCTATCATCCTTGATCTATGTCATATGGGTCATGTGATATAGACTAAATACCTCCAATAATCTCATCTCCACATAATCCAACTATCATAATAACAATGACAGAGCTAGAGTCTCTGCTCTTATGTCATTATTGGCTCTAAAACCTCTTACATTCAACAAGACAATATACTTAGTCAACAATATATTCATTCTAACATATATAACCCCACACCATTGTTTTTTCAAAAATGACAGGTCTTTTTGGGCCTAACGACATTTTTAATGAAAACATCACTCCCCTAATAATGTTTTTGTGAAAACATTGTTCCCCTAACAACATTTTTGTTAAAACAATGTTCACCCTAGTGAAATTTCCAATAAATTAACATGATTGTTTAAACATAATTTTTAACAAAATGATGTTTTTAAGAATATGATGCTTTCGTTTGCAAAAACGTCACTTCCCAATGACATCTTCTCATCATTTTCCTTCCCACCCACACTTATTATCATAACTACCCCTAAGCTAACAAGAGACTAATTTTAAGCATCACACTGTTGGAGGTCCTCGCTTTACAGGGTATCCTCACAAACACACTCACCATGATGCTAATCAATCGTAATCCTCACCACCTTATATATAGGTTTTCATGAACTAAAGCTCAAATTTTCAAATTGGGAAGGTAAAAATGAATGGTTTTACTCCTAATCCACTATTTACCCCCACCCACACCCCCTGGACCTATTTTTCACCCTTGTTAATTAATCAAAGCCTCGAATAATCCTCCGAGTTGGTAACCTATTAAACAATTTACTTGTAGTCTATCATATAGTAATCAATTTATTCACGATCATACAATAATCATCACTCAATAAATTTGTCCAACATACTATCATTAATGAAGCCTCAATCAATACAATCATTCAAATCTTGTAGCTCCCGAATTTATTGTTTCTTGAGGTACATCCAAGCCGATTTACTTTACAATCCATTAATATATTTATCTTATCTTATCTCTCATATTATTGACTAGAGCACATCTAAGGTCATAACTTTATTAATATTGTTACCTCACATACATCATTTCTTGGGGCATTCTCAATATACCAATTAATCAAATAATCAATCAATCAATCATAACGCTCAAGCTTGCTCCCTCACATATATTGTTGCTTAGGGATTGTCAATTATAGACACCTAAATTCTGATTTTGCAATCTTATTGCCAAACACACACAAATCACTCTCATTATTATCAATTACATTATAATTAGTGATCTTTGCTAATTAACTAATGTTTCTTGCCACTTTGGTCGGTTAACAAGCACTTCATTGATCACCAAACCTCTTTCACATTCAGGATGCCACTTTATGATGAATCATAAGTCAAAACCCTCCTCAAAATAGACAATTAGCGTTTATTAGCTAATTAAGCCTATTTTCCCCTTGATTTGGTCAATATACCCTAGTATTGACTCAAACCCCTCTTCCAACCACTCAAAATCACCCCACTTTCCTCCACAACATCTCAAAGAAGCTTCAAAATCTTATCTTAGCCTCCTAGTTGACCCTAAGCGGTTGATTAAGGCTCCTCACATCTTAATCACTTGATAATTCACTAATTGTGGTTAGCAAGGCCTAATCATGATTAGCAATTCTAATCTAATTTGGGGCTTTTAGTCCCACATGCACCAAAATATTAGTTTTTCCCAAAGTGAAAACTATAAAAACAACTCACCTCATTCCTTTATACTTTACACCATGCTTTGATTTACATCTCATATAATACATATGATTTCTAAGCCAAGTCCAATCCTTGCTTAAAACCTTCAACAAGGTTGGTATATGAATATCTAAAGTGACTTAGCAAGTCATTTCACCTTTTTTGAGTAGAAAGCATAACCATTTGATTGCCCCTTTAGGTCTATTTAGGCTTATCTTAGGTAATTCAAGCATATTAGTAAGCATGTTTAATTAGATCTTGCATTGTTTTCATACTAGTTAAGCATTATTTTTAGCTTTTATCTTAAATTTTCATTCCTAAACATAGAGCCTTAGCTATTAGTTGGAAATGGTGTTAGCCTTCCTTAATTAGCTTCGCAATTTTCTTTGAAGAGTTTAGTGTGTTCACATCAATCTATCAACTCATTAATCAAGTAAATTAATCAATTAATGCTTTATACAAAGCAAGCCTCCATCGTTCACCGCATAGCTTCCATATCACCTAACATTTCATCTACCATGTTACCATATTATCCTCCTCTTTTTAAGTAGTTATCCATCTCGTTCCCCCACTATATAACCCCTGGATGGGGCAAAGTGTCTCTACCAACTTTGTCTTCTATCTTCTTTGAAAAGTCATCACTTCTGTGTAGTTGCAATAACATTTCAAATAGGGGAAAATATATACACATATAATTAACCACTCCTTTTCACTAACATCATCGCTACCAACATTAATCTAATCCCCTCTCACATATTTCTCACATCAACTAAACCTACCCCTCATCTCATTTGCTTATCCTCCCAATCAATTGTCTAATTATCTCCTACTTAACACTAACTACATGCCTTCAAATTTTTAGAAATTTAAAATTCCTACTACCCACCCCACCTACTATCCAAACCTCTCCAATAAATCCTCTCACCGATCCATCATTAACCACCCTAATCATATTTAAAAGTTACTAACTACTTCTAGAGCTCTTCACCACTTCTTTTAGAATTCTCCATCTCTAAAATCTTAATATTCTACCACCTTCCATGAATTTAAAGTTTCTAAAATCCCTCCTTTATCTAGAACCTTCTTCATTATCAATCAATATCAACCATTGGTCAACCTCGACATGAATTTATCTCGAAAATTCATTCCTCCATGTATATTATATAAATTGAGCCACTTCCTTCATGTAAACCAATAAAGAAGAAACATACCAACATCTTGCCACCTTGACAATCAATCAAGTAAATCATCAAGTTCCTACTAGTCCGCAATTAGATTTCATCAAAATTCCAAATTTTATAAGGTCTATATTGGTTAGCTTCATAGATCCTCTCTAAGTTAAATTAGTGAATTCATCTATAATGGAAGGACTTAACTGGAATTCTCTATCTTTATATAATCCTTATACTAATCTAATGGATAAGTATGGATGCCTCTTCTTATAACCAACCCAACAAGACTTTCTGTGCAATCCATATGGGCTACATATGACTTGAGTTGTGTAATTTCAAGTCCATGACCAAGGTTCGTCATATCTTTGCACCATTGACAAATCTCAAGCTCTTCCTCCTTTGCCAAAATTGTTGGTGGGCCCTTTCTCTTTATAGTTATAATGCCTAGTAACCAATAACTAAGGGTGGTTGTAGGAATGCCCCATTTCTTTGTAGAAGCTCGAGTGGAATATCCATTGTCTTCAACATCCCTCATTGCATGCTCCATTTCAATTGATATCCATTAACTTTGGATGAATAAATTCTTTGTCAATAAAGATCATGCTCTCACTTTTTTTTGTAGGTTTAAGATGTGTGTGTGTGTGTGTGTGAATTTACAACTTCTTTAACTTCCGAATGGTAATCCAGTCTTACACCCTTTTTCTATTGGGCCTTGTTTCTATGAATTGTTCACTTTCTCTTTGAATTTGTCATTTCATTTATATCATAAGGTAGAGTTCCATTCGCCTATGATTTATCTCATTTTCCCATGAACTAGAAACTCATTCACTCACCACTTATTGTTGACCTCTCCCGTTAGTTCATTTTTCTTTGGTCATTGGTAGGACGAATTTCCCCATAAAATTTAATATGCTCAAAAAATTCCATCTATTATACAATCAACTCTAAAATATAGAAATAAAGTTTGAATGTAATATTTTTTTTTGGAAGGGGTGCCTTGAGTAGTTCAATAGTTCAAAGCATGTATACAAGTTAATGCACTTGTTTGATAGAATGCATTAAATAGTTTGTGATATTTTAAAAAAATTAAAAATATATTTCACTAATTTAATGGATGTATACAAGTTACAATGCATTCATTTGATGGAATTCCAAAAAGGATACAATCTCGTGGGATATAATGATTTCAAGGTATGCTTTTGTTGGATGTGGTAGTGAATCCTAAGACCTATTAAGTCAAATACTAAAACCAAACAAAGCCATAATGTTATGTGTGATCCCAACATTTATCGACAATGTGAATCCATTTAGAAAGAAAGGGTTTCATGAGTTTGTAACTAGAAAAGGATTGGAATACAAGGTTTCATGAGTTTGTAACTAGAAATGGATTGGAATACAATGTTTCAACAATAACTTCCTCTTGTATATATGTATGCTCAACGTGGAAAGTGGGAGATACCATAAAATTATTTGAAAAAATGTTTAGTAGGGATGTGGTAGTGTGGAATGTAATGATTAATTTTTACACCCAAAATGCATACATTTACAAGGAATTGAGGCTCTTTTATCAAATGCAACTACAAGGGTTGATTCCTAATTCCTCTACCATAGTGAGTGTTCTCTCTTTATGTGATAATGTATCAACTTTCGACAAGGTAAGTACAACCATACATTATTGAAATTACCATTAAGTTAGATGTTTCGCTTTTAGGATGGAGTACATATTACAACCAAGTGTAGATGGGAAAAATGTGAAATATTCTTACCTAGTACTCTACATGGTTGTTGCACTTGATAAAGAGAGCTAAAATTTAGACGCTTGGTTTACCCTAGTGGTGGGGAATGTGTGTTATATGTGGGAGGTCTTAGGGTAAAATCCCGAGATGGCCACCTCTACAGCCTACTTCGATGATGAGAGGTGGCTCTTGGCGTGGTGCCAAATCGGCTTGGTGTTCAATGTGACAGAGGTTGGGGGCAGGCATGAAACCTATGTTCATTGCAATGAGGCATGTCTTGACACTACAAAGAGAGGGAAACATACCACTTTTATCCAACAGTAGTGGTGTAACGATCCTTGGGTCTCCTTATAATTGGGAGATCCAAGGTTCAAGTCTCACTACATGTTAAGGCGGCATACTAGCAACGGTTTGGATACCTTGGTGATGGGGTGCCACGATAATGTGGTTTAATCAAGTGGTCTTGCCGAGAACTTAAAAATACCATTCTTGGATGGTTCCATGAGCGGTGTGGGTGGTGATGCCACAAAGGGATAGGACCCTCTCCTAGGTAACTCAAGGAAAAAAATAAAGAGAGTTAAAATTGAAGTAATATTCGGTAGTAATCTACAAGGGGTCATTGGAATGAGAACTCTACAAATTAGATGAAATTTCATATGCAAAGAACTAAGAACAACATATTATATTGTTTATATAGATAATTTTAAATTTCCTTGATTTGTGGACTTGCATCCTATTGGTTCATTCAATATTATTTGGATTTATTTTTATGTACTTCATTGGTTTAAGTAGAAGAATTAACGATGTGTCAGTAGCTATTTCTTGTTCATTTTTTCAATATACAATTAATTTTTGAGTCTTTTTGGTGAGCTTTATAAGATGAATTTAATTTTTAGGTACACCAAAGTGTTAATGAAGGGCAAGGAGTTGGTAATGTGAATCATTGAGATGTTTTAGAGGGAATAGCTTTATGCATATCTAAAACTTTTGAAATTAAAATGTCTACATAAAAATGTCATTCAAATTTTCTATGGATTTCATAATTATGAATGAGTGCATGCATACTTACACATGGTATATTGTAAAAATACAATCTCTTTTGGGTTGTTGTACATGTTAGAAGTAAAGAGTTAATAGAACTTTGAATTTTATTGTAAGGAAAATGACATAAGTTATTGAAAAGTAATATAACTAACAATTGCACCATAAAGTTGTAATGGAAACATCGAAGGTGGTGCATGGGGATGGATGGAGGAGATTAAAGATTCCCTTGAATAGATGGGTGGAAATTCATGCATCTTCATAATCTGTGAGACTACATTGGAAGGAGGAAGAGTCGTAACAAGATGGTTATCAAATCATTGAAATTCATCCAAATTTGAAACACGAGATAAGGAGGCGTGAGGAAGTTAAAGCTAAAAGGAAGAGTTGTGATAATGAAGGGGATCATAGGAGGAAAATTTTCGGGTTTAAGAATCTAGTGGAGGGAATGTAGGCAATCCTCTTTTTCCTTTCGAGTGTCACTTTTTTATATGATCATGACATTGTCTATTTAATGCAATGGTGGTTGAATACTAAACCCGATTTGATTACTTCTAACTTAAAAATACCTACTTTATCTTCAAAAATGAAACACAAACACAGTGGCCTCTCCATAGTTTACAAAGGGTTAGTTATTTCCAATGTAAGCAGAACCATCACACTATTTTAATATTCTAGCTTTGATGAGTTGGTTTAGTTTTATAATTTTTATTTATATATTTTTTAATTTTTACGAGGTGACAAATCCAAATTGATATTTTGACATATATCATGATTTCATTAAAATATTTTCCATATGGAGGAGAAAACAAATAGATAATCTTTCCGATCCAGGCACAACGACCTAGGTAGAAATTATAGTGGAGCAACTTCGGGAGGCATAACTTATGCAACTGTTGTAGACACAAAATCACGCACTTGGGTACATTTCTAGGTCCTAAACACATACTAGCATTCATATGATTCCTAAGCGAGAAAACTAGTGATTGACTACTATCTTTGGCCTCTTTTATTTGTTTTTTATTTTCTATTTGGTCTTACACACCCTACACCTAGTCAAGATTTTACTGATTTATCTTCTATGGCTCCAGACACCAGCCATGCCAGACAAGAACAACCAGACGCCCCTGTCCCCTTTGGGCGCCCTAACCCTTTTCCTCCTTACTTTACATTTTTTGGGCCTCTTTTATATTTTGGGCATCATTTTCACTTATGGGTTGGCCTTCCAGTTGTCAATTACGAAATTCAAACAAGGGAATCATATAAATACATAGTTATGTGTTCAAAATTAAGGACCAAGCACTAAACATTATTACCATCACCTAAGCTTGCATCCAAAAGGCACCTAAAACACTCAAAGGCATCCATCTAGCATCCATTCAAGGGACAAGGGCTACATCAACTTTGTATACACAACATAGGAAGGGGAAGTTCATTCTATTCCATCCACACATTCTACTACATTGCTACATTTAGCTATAACCCACTATCAAGTGTAACTTGCAAAAGGGCATCTTATGGCACAATTTTTACACACACTCACTAGAACTACACACATTCTAAGATGGCACAATTTTTACACAGATTCGGTCGTAAGTTCACTCTCGGGGTGAGTGTCAGGGTCATTTTGAATCCCCATATTACATCTTTATTTTTAGGTTTGATCCGGGTTATGGGTTTGTGCAGGTGAACTTCTCTTTTGTAGGTTATAGGTACCTTCGACATTCATTGTGCGACTACCAAGTAATCAACATGAAGTAACAGTAAATATCTTACGACACTACAAAAATCAAGTTCTAAGCATTTGCATAGTCACAGGTGCCTAGAAGTTGTTGTTGTCATTGCCAGCGCCCCGTCTGTCGTGGGCACCCGTATCCGACCTCATTCTTACATTCCAAAATTTATTTTGAGTAGTAACGACACTCTACCCAACCTGTTCAACACTTTTCCCAGTCCATATCAGTTCCAGATTGAGCGTAAATCAACTAAGTCCTCTCTCCTTCTTCTTTTCTTAGGGTTTCAAATATTACATCTTAGCTTGCTTGTGTCATTTCTATATTTCAACATTTATACATCATTTGGTTTAGTAGTGACTCTACAATATTTAGATTTAATTAAAATTAAATTAAATCATTTGGTGAACTCGAATTCAAATATTCTTGGATCCTCACTTCTTCATAACCTGAATATCCTAGGATCCTCCCACCATGAGTATCTTCATCCTTGACTTCTTGCAAGCCAATCCCGATTGTGAGACTAAAATCCAATTTTGTCTAGCTAATACTCATATTCCTCTCAATACTCATCCTAACTATACACGTGATCATTCAGTAGTGACATTTTCTTCTTATCAAGAGCATATTACTTTCACATTTGATACAATCACCCCTCTTTCTATTTTTTCTAATTATCCTCCCATTTATATCCAATTTTGCATCTATAACATTGGAATTAAGCGAGCACTAGTTGATAATGGATCCAAGCTCAATCTTTGTAATTTCACATTTATTAAACAATCCGGTCTTTCCTCGGCTAATGTCGGTCCCTCATCCATTTCTCTCCGTGGTTATGATTCTACTACACATTTGTGCATGGGCACTATCAGCACCTCTAAAAGTTGGGCCCAAAACTGGTCCTATTGTATTCTTTGTTATCGATGTCACAATTTAATTCAATTGCTTACTTAGTAGGCCATGGCTTCATGCCGTGAAGGTTTTGCCTTCTACAATTCATTGGTGCGTTAAATTCCTACATGATGGTTGTATGTATGCTAAACTAACTAAGCTAATTGAATGAAACTAACACTAAGTAGTCTCAATAACAAAGCTAATCTACCATTAACATCAAGATAAAAGCTTAAAGGAAATAACTACTCTAATGTATAAACGTTAATGAAACGTCTAATGCTAAAGCATTCCTGCTCTTGTAATGTATGATTTTTATTAAGTATGAGCTTATTTAGATCATAAGCAATCAAATTTGTATGTTTGTCTCTAAAGTGAGGAAAGGATCTCACCAAGAAATGGCTACAAGGTCATGCTTGGATCTTCCTTACTACTCAACTATGAGAGAATGGATGCAAAGATGAAGAAGTCATTTCCAACAATGGAGAATGCTTTTATCATATGCCTATAGTAATCACTATTCAAAGCATGGTGTAAGTGTGAAAGAATGTAGGAGGGTCCTTTATATAGCTTTCCAATTTGGGAGAAGCTTGCAAACTAGTGCATGTGGGATAAAGGATAAAGGAGAATTAGAAAGGATAAGCTTGATTAGAGGAATTAACAAGTGATTAGAAACTCATGGGAGTTGGAGATGATTTAATTAATCAACTAGGATTAATTAATAGGCTAGGATAAGCTATTTAGAGGTGATTTAGAGGGAAATAGGTAGGATTTGGATGATTTGAAAGGGAGATTTAACCAATAAGAGGGTTTATTGACTAAATACAAGGTTATAAAAACTTAATTAACTAATGATAGTTAATTAATTGATTGGAAGAGGATTATAACTAACGAAGTGTCGTTAATTGGCATCTAGAATGGGGTAAAGGCTAGTTAATTAATAAAGTGTTGTTAATTGACCAAAATGGAGGGAAACATTAGTTAATTAATGAAGTGTCATTAATTGACTGAAATGGAGGGAAAGAGGGTAATTAGTGCAATCTTAGTATTAAAACTGTGTAAGCGGATTTTAGGTGTCTACAATGGCTACGAACATACCATTGCGCTAACCCCGATCCATTCAAGTATTTCGCTGACCCGGTCATTGCACTATCTACTCCAATTTTATACCACAATGTCGGTCATTTTTAGACTCCTCTTACTTCCGCCACCCTTACAACTACCTTTGTTACCCTACACATATCACCGATGACTATCAAATAAAGAAACCCTCTCCCTCTCGCCATCAACACGCTTCCTCTCGCAAGGAATTATTATTACATGGACATCATGCCACCTACTTCATCTCTCCAGAGCATTCTCGTGTCAACACATCCTCCTTTCGACGCACTCTTGTCATACACGATTCTTATTGGTCTCACATTCTATTTGACCCCACTTACTTTGACACTTTGTTTACACATGATGGCTTAGATCAACTAGGATTCACACTCACCGATCTCCTCCCTTCACCTCACTCTCCTTACCTCTATCACATATATGTCTACATTATTGTTGCTTATGGCCTCTCGCATCTTCCATTTGTCGGTCTTCCTTACACGAACTCCTCGCACCTCTCCACTCACACTGGGCGTCTTGGCTTGATTACATTGATGGCACTCTAGATCCAAATCATACTAATATACCATTTCCCATGCCTTTTGGCCATATCTCTATTTCAATGATTCATTCCTTGGATTTAATCAAAATCTTACTCACTGGTATGCGCACGATTGTCCACAACCACCTTTCATTGATGAAGAATATGCTATGGGCATGTACAAGCTACGTCGTGTAGACTCTCTATATGATCAACCTCACACTATTGCTTACCAAATTTTTGATCCAACTCCAATCGGCTACGATCCTGACAATGACGATCTCCTAGATGATTTTACTTGATTCTTTTCCACACTTGGGGGCATCATGGTTTCTTCGCCCCTTTGATCATTATCATTTATTTCTAATCTCTACACATACACATTACGCTTCATGCTTTACACCTAATCTCTCTTACACACATTGATACACAACTTGTATCGTCATTACCCTATGATGCACTCTAGTTCCACAGTTCATACTTGACTACTGAGGGTATAAATCTAAAATGAACCTCACCTTATTCACTCTTCACGCTCGTTGCTTCACGGTCTATCTCTTTAGCACACATTCTCAAACCATTTCTTGATGACACACTCTTGTTCTATGGTTCATTCTTGATTGTTGAGAGGTATTTTATAAATGAACCTCATCTCATACACATTCTTTGGGGGCACGCTGCTCCTATCCATCTTCACACATTGCATGCAATCCCATTCACACTCATAACATTTGCATATCTTAGTTGCACTTACTCTTGCTTGGTTATACTTACATGTACACTTTGTTTCCCATGCTAGATGAATACTTAGTATGTCAATATCTTTTCTATATACACATGCACATTCATTTGGTCTTTTGGAGTGGATGCAGATCTCTTACAAGTCCTTACACACCGCAATGATGCTTGTAATAATACCTCTTACCAGTCCCACTAAGGCTCCTAGGGGCTTCTACTTTCACACATTACAGTGTACTATCATTTCATCGAATACTACTTATTATTCTTACTAGCACATTATTTTACATTGATACATACATGCTTTGACATATTTTTTTATCTTTCTAACATGCTAATGGACCTTCATGTGTATCATTTTTTTTGCAAGACTATATGTCACCATGGTTAGATCTCGTACATTTTGTTTGACATTGTTTTTCATTTTATGCTATTGTTTGTGGGCTATGCCCTATGTATTTGTTTGATCATTATTTGCTTGCTTATGGTCACTTCATTTCGATTGTCTTGTGGCATTATGAGTGGTGTCCCATGTTTGAAACCCACTTTTATGGTCTACCTTGTATGCAGATGCACATTTGCTTGTTACATTGTTTTTCTATGACATGCTTACTACTTTTTCTACTAAAGACGTGTATCTAGCCACTTTGTTTGCATGTGCCTTGGTTTCTACCATGCACATCCCCTACCCCCTACAGGGATACAATACAACTCAACATTGGGTCCTCTCTTTTGGGCCACATTCTCCTATAGACATCGCATGCACCCCAAACGAGGGGGCATACATTGGGTGAACAAATCACCCCTACAAATAAGAGCTACAACACATCACAATACAACGCAAAATCAAGATAGGTTACATTTACAACACTGCTCAGAATCAGACTTGGGTCGAATCACAACATAGACACCAACGCCTTAATTAGATAGAATTGCGGGAACTTGTATCATCCCCATGCGCTAATGTCATGGGGGCACATACAACTATTTCATCGACCAACATAGTTCACGAAGCCTTCAAAGCAGCTTTTTTACAAAGATCGTGCCCCGGCCTCAAAATATAGAATGCATGCAATCTCCTACAATCAATTTCAATCGGAACAATCAATACATTTAGAACTAATTTGGGATAGTGGGAACAAAACATGGACACACCATATGCATATGTGCTTATCAAGTAGAGTCATGGATGGAGAGTAACACTAGATCTCTCTCCTCAACACTTGCTCTTTGGCATGAGATCGCCCAAAAAACTCACACTTGGTGTGATATTGCCCAAAAAAACTCGCTCTTGGCGTGAGATCACCCAAAATACTCGCTCTTGGCATGAGATCACCCAAAAAAATCACTCTTTCACAAAGATTTCAAGACATTTTATTTTTATCCTTTATACTCTTATACATTAGGTTCGTCCTTACAAGAAGGAACAACCACAAACTATAACAACATGGTACAATGCATACACTTCACCCCTAGGGCCACTCTCCTTTCCTAGTCTCCATGCTTCACTTTTGCATCATTCCACACTTCACTAAAATCCCCTTTTCCAAGCTAGTCATTTATGAAGGCCTTTAGCCCATTCCACCTTCCATGGGCTTCAAAGAAGGGAAACAAGGGAGGCGAACATTGCCATAATTATAAGTGATTGTATTTTCCTTATTTATTTGATTACTAATTATGGCTTGGAGTGATTCGACTAGGTGATGGTTGAATGACAAAGCAAAGAGGAATGATTATCTCTCCTTCCTGAGGTTGGTATTGAGAGCCTACATAGAGATGGAAAAGTACTTTCTTTTATTAAGGTCAGTCTTCTTGGAGCCTACATTGAAGATAAAGGTGGGAGAACAATCCCAAGGAGTTCAATCTTCCTTTTGTTATTCTAATTTATCCTTGGCGCCAAAAAGGAGGATATAAAGGTGGATCGAGTGGCCTAAGAAACATTATGCTATTTTGGATATTGATTTCTCTTGGAGGTGAAGCAAGTAGCTTCTCTTCTTGCCATTAAAGGACAAAACCCTTCCTTGGTCACCTATCGAGGATGAAAACCTTCAATAGGATCACACTAGGGGATGAAAACCCTCTTGTGTGCAAGGGTGATCTCACATGGAGGTCACATTGGAACTTCAAAGTGATTTTATGTAGTTGTTCTTCATTTCCAACCTTAGGTGACTTGCTTGGGGTTGAGTTGAAGAGTTCAAAGTGCCATATAGGGCACAATATAGTATTTTGAGTTGATATTCTTGTTCTTCATATTTTATAAGGTTGGAATCTACATTTTGGTGATTTTTGGAGAAGTTTATCTATTTTTTCCAGCCCTTGGTTTTAATTGTACAATTATCTTGTCATAAAAATTAATTATAGTTGTGATTTATCATTCATTTCTTCATATTTTTGATGTATTTGGGATTGATAAATGTTGTCGTGGTTGGATAAATTATTTGGTGGCATTTTAGCTTTATTTGCATGGTTAGATGTTGATGTGAATCTCATATGTTCACGCCCTAGAGGGCTAATTGATATTGTGTGTTGATTGTTTCAAGAGCATTCTCATCGGTTTTAGATTGATGCTTGTGTGTGTGAAGGTACAATTTCATATTTGATTCATCCGGGTTTAAGGCCAAACCCTTATTTTTAGATTCACCCTAGAAAGGGACATTACAATTGTCAACTTGCACATGAACTCTCGGGCAACCGACAACTACCCCTTACACAATTGAAAGACACATTTTTTTTGAGAAAATCAGGGTAAAAAGGGGCTTTGTTATTTTTCAAAAATTTATGATGCTAAGGTTTTTAAATGGATGACGCAGTCGACACAAGCGTAAATGAAAATGGGAAAAAGACATTAAGAATGACACTTCCATGTGGTTGGACTCTACTCAACCATGCCTCATCCTTATTTCGATAGAAAAGTCAATCACATCGATCAATCCTCACACATGTATGGTTGAGATTGTTTATGAATAAACAACCAAGATCAAGAATTGGTTTTGCATTGTTCTCTGTAGCTTCGGGCCATTAGCTGCTTCGTATTAGGTGAACACCCACTCTAATTTACGTCTTTGACGTAAAATGTAGTTTAGACAACTCAATATCAACAATTATTCTTTCATATTTTATATTGATGTATATATATAAATTATACACAATAACGTAGTATTTTGTGTACAATTTTATAGTTGCCTATAAATTTTAATAGAATATGAATATACTATTATAAATATACATCTATGTGTAATTCAAATAATTTTTATTCACCTTTCATAACAAAGATATGCAAGATTTGAGACAGTTCCCACCCAACGAATGGTTCCTCTTCCATATACACCTGCCAAGACAACCTGTCGCGTGGCCAAACCGTCTGGACATTTTGATATTATAAGTAACGCAGGCAATATGTACCTTGCTCTTTACCCATCACATTCTCCACCATCACTGAAACTGGGAATTGCCCATACACGGGGAAGGCCGACGAAGGTGAATCAGAATGCGAGGGCGAGCTTCAGAAAAGATAAGGTTTTCTCTCTTTCAGTAAGGAGGAGTACGAGGAATTTTTGCTTGCAACCCAGGAACGAATCTGCAACGAGGTTCGAAACTTTTTTCCTACAACCCGCTTATACTTTTTTCGAATTCATGGACTTCAAGTTACCACTACTCTCCCTATAGCATTATTTTAAAGGCAGGTTTGCAAATAAGGTAAAAGCACATATATGTTTCCCTCTAAAAGAAATTGTGAATCCAGAATAACTTATTCGCTCATTTATACTCGACAAAACTGTGTGCTATTGCTTCCATGTTGTATTTGAGTTTTTGAAGTGATTAGTGAATGGGGTGATTTAGACTCGCATTTGGGCGTACTATAAATCTTTCTCAGTAATCATGGATGTAGCCTTGAGTAACCTAATTGGGTTCTAGCTTATCAACAATGCCAATAGACTAAGAACCGTTTAGGAATTCTTTCTTTATTATTCAGTCATCTTTGTTTTGCCTAGAATTATACTGTTAATTTTGTTATGAACCCTTCCATTTCAATGCTAGACCGGTAGATGGGAAACATGTAAGAAATAGTTGGAAAAGAGAATCTATTTCTGTTGCACTTTGGGGATGGTGGAGACAAAATGACATTCCACCTTGGAATGCTCAGCCTATAGCAACATACAAGATAGGTGCATTGACATTTTGAAGGTTGAGCCTTGGCATGTCTTCGTTGAAGAGGGAAAATTAGCAAAGGACAATTTTGGACCAAAAGTTACGTAAGACTCTTGGATGACGGGACACACGGACAGAATTTCAGGGACTTTAACAAATATTCCAACTTTTGGGGACGACAGGGGAAGGCTAAAATTGTTAATCCAATTATTCATCACACAAGTCAAGATGCAATATTTATTATTCATATCAAGTCATTGACATAGAATCGAGATACATTGATAGTGATACAATGATACATCAACAATAAGAATAAACATGCACATTGCAGCCTCAAAGCCGAGAGTCATGACAATGAAAAACAAAAGACTTCATTAATCAACATGAGAAGAGTACATATGTCATAACCAAAATGGAAAAAACTAAAGCCTAAAATATAACCCGCAACTCAATAATCGAGTCCTTATCCGAAGGAATACTCACGAACCGCCCCTCCTCGTCGGAACTATCAACATCATCTTCATCCCGATCGGGATCCCAACCAATTTCTCCTACTCTTGATCTTCATCAATTTGTCCCGATTCCTCGGGATCTACATTCCATGGTAATACTTGGCTCTCCTTCTACCGAGGTGTCTTATGATCAGGCAAACACAAGACATTGTGTACCACAACAAGTTTTTGTGCTCTCTTAGATGTAAGTCTATTCCTCTTAAAAGAGAGGATCCACCCATATATCAACCAATTCCTCTCAGAAACAAAGGAAATAGAAACTTGAGAAAGGATTGTGTATGCAACAATCCTTGAGGCTCATACAGTTGCCATCAACTCACTAGATAGTCTTGTGCCAATGTGCTCCTATCTATCTTAGCTGAAGTTTTGTAGCCAATAAGATAAATAAACTTGAGCCAATTAGTTCTAACCTACGAAGCATCTTCTACATTATACATTTTTTCGTAGATTTCAATAAACCCTTCCTCACCTCTCGCATCATATATGGGGACAACCCTGCCAAGCCTCTTTATATACCATTTGAGATTTAGTGCATAAGTGGCCATGTGTAAAGGGGTGTTCCGCTTCTCCACATCCACTCAATGATGGGCCAAACATATCAATGGTAGAACTCCACCGAGGTCCTTGCCCGAATAACAGCCTTCATCTAGCCAAACATATTGTCAACACATTCATATATTTCGCCGAGGTTGGGGCTTTTAGACTTCCCATAGTTAGTCACACTAAAAATTGGAGATACAATCCATGTGAAGTATCTCACATCTGCCCAAAATGTGCCTCTCACCACCTTCGTTTTCGCTTTCTTCCCTTGCTTAGTCTTGGACTCTACACACCGAGTCCACTTGTGTGTCATGATCATAAGTGTCAATGGCTCCTACAACTCAAGCATCATATCTAACAAAATAAAATATGATGCAAAATGTGCATCCACCAACTTGAGGAATTCCTTCCTAAAAAAGGATCAAAGAGTGCCACTGATGTATTGCATTTGCAAATAAATATTTGCATCTCTCTAGTTTTCGCCACTACATTTTTGACGCAATCAATTTTTTCAACGTCTTTCGAAGGCATTGTTCGTGGCATGCACACAATGGGGTCCAACATATATGTTGGTAGTGATCCGCAACAAGCTTACTGTTGCTTTGCTCACATAAGAGGCATCTATAAAACATGTACAACATTGGCCCGCCAATCTCCTCAATGACATCTTGAAAAATAGAAAATTAGAACTTTGCATCCTTCTTTCTTGAACAATCAATGGGCCGCAAGAAGTAAGGACCCTTTCTGCATGAGACAATGATATTGATGAGTGGGCAAGTGCCCAATATTCTTCAACACATCCTTGATGGTGCTACAACCATGAGAGACCCATGTGCGCCTCATCTTCTCCATCGTATGTTAACCTTGAAATAGTTCCTATCCAAGATTGTGGTCCTCAACTTTTTGTTTCCTAGGGGCACATAACCTACACTTGCTTTGGTTACCTTAATTATATCCTCCTTGTATTAAGGAGAGCAAGTAACATGAAATGGGATGCCAACGAAATACAAGAATTTTTCGATGACATGATTAGCCTCTTCTCTAGCCTTTACATACATATCCACAACTAGATTGGGAGCCACGACCTTCATCTTCCCCTACTACCAAAAGCATCCTTTGTAGTCACCTCATAATTTGTTACAAGTACTCTAGAAGTTCTCGATAACTACAAGGGGTGCCACCAATGCCACAAACTGCTGGAATGTTCTTTGTGTTATCTCCATTAAACAACCTCACTATCTTTACCTTCTCATCAAGTCATAGTTGTCCAAAAAGGCCAACACATTTTCTGAGATGTGCAATAAATGTGCATTCAATTTAGTAATGGTACCCAACCTAGTCAATGAGCACATATTGCACACTTCCATGTTTTAGTCCCCTTGAGATGTTTGATTCGGGACCTTCAACAACTTGAACAAATTGTTTCAAAGTTTTTTTTTGTCAAATGGTCATTTTACATATTTTGTCAACATCTTGGAGGGGCAGCTAAACTTGTCAACATGTCCATTTGAACCGTTAGTTGTCGGTTGCCTTTCTCATTGCACACTCCCACCCATCTCATCATGATTTCAATTTGTAATGTCTCCTCTTTTGAAACCAAGGCATAAATATGGACTTCTTGCCATCCCCTTTTCGTGGCAAAGAAGAATTATTGAACAAGGAAAAGAATTGCATTTCATTTCAGTTTTCCTTTAGATCTAATGTTTAATTTTAAGTGTTTTCCTTTAGGAGACATGTCGGCTGGGTTTGGAGAGAATAAATAAGCAATTAAAAGATAAAGTGAGGCTTAAGAGGTCGGTCCTCTTCTATTTGGCCTTTGGCACCAAGGGAAGGATATAAAAGGGACTTAAGGACTTCATTTGCAATCATCTTTGGCACATTTTTCATATACAATTGGTTTGTTGGGCTAGTTGCTCACTACCTTTCCACTCGAGGACGAAAACCCTTTTGTGTGGCATCCAATGTAATGTCCCTAATTGGGACAATTGGACCAATATTGGATTTATAGCAATCCCAAACCCCGGATCAATTTAAACTCTGCAAAAACTGAATTAAAAACTGCAAAATGCGACTAGGGCAGATTTGTGATCCCAATGAAACAAGCAAATATGATCAAACACTACCACTGAAATCTGGTTCACTGTTTTTATAAGGCAATAATATGAAATAGAACACAAATTTTGGTTACAAATGGAGCTGCCCTGAATAGTTAAGAAATGGCGACTAGGGTTGTTGGAGAAACCCTTACAAATCAGCAAACAAATAAATATATTTTTGTGCTAATTAGATCCTGATTTCTTAACTCAAACATAGTGTAAATCTGATTTTTATGGGGCAAATAAAGACTGAAAAACAATTCAGAAATCTGCAGATGAAAAGAGACCGAAACCACATGATAAACCCTTCCAAAAATTCTGAAAATAACTTACTTTGAGTCCCAAAATCAGTATGATAGATGGCAGCTATTTTCAGACCTGGATTGTCTTCCTTTGCAACACAAACCAGCCAACAAGTGGGTCGCTCCACCTTGTACAATTAACAAATCAACTGCTGCAATTTTATGCTTTGAACCCTTGCTACAAAATACTCTTCATACAACTGCTGGAATAATAAAAGATCTGTGTAGACTTAATGGAATTTCCTAAATAGAAATTCCTCACATTCTCTTGGGGTTTTTGTTCACAAGAGGGATAAATCCTAAGGGTTTTCATCCTTAGAATATTTAGGCAAAAGCTCAAGCTTCAACTGCAAATTCAGAAAATTTCAAGTGATTATAGAATAGAATGCCTTCCCCTCAAGTTGACTTCACCTTATAAAAGAAGAAGAGACCCAAAGTGACCTTCTTTCCATCCAATTGGCAACAATGATTCTTTCTATGCATTTTCTACCCTCCATTTCTTTCTAGGTGAGTCGCATTTTCTTTGGGAGGATACAAATGACATTTAATACATATTTTTCCCTCCTAAAGTTGGTCGCATTTTTCCCTAGAGGGATTACACAATGAAATGGCTTTTATCCTTTCTAGGTTCCATTATTCCCCACTAAGGCACGTCGCCATTTCACCTAGGTTGAATAAAAATATAATTAACCCCTTTTACAATGATATTTGCCACCTTACTCGCTCTTTTTGGGACTTATGGGTCGGCCTTCTAGTTGTCAATTACAAAATTCAAACAAGGGAATCATATAAATACATAGTTATGTGTTCAAAATCAAGGACCAAACACTAAACATTATTACCATCACCTAAGTTTGCATCCAAAAGGCACCTAAAGCACTCAAAGACATCCATCTAGTATCCATTCAAGGAACAAGGGTTGCATCAACTCTGCATACACAACATAGGAAGGGGAAGTTCATTATATTCCATCCACACATTCTACTACATTGCTACATTTAGCTACAACCCGCTATCAAGTGCAACTTGCACAAGGGCATCCTAGGGCACAATTTCTACACACACTCACCAGAACTACATGGAGTCTGAGATGTAGTGCAACGCTCGGTCGTAAATTCACTCTTGGGGTGACCGTCGGGGTTAGTCCGACTCCCCGTATTGCATCTTTCTTTTTAGGTTTGATGTGGTTTGTGGGTTTGTGTAGGTGAACTTCTATTTTGCAGGTTACATGTACCTTCAGCATTCATTGTGTGACTACTAGGCGATCAACAAGAAGCAACGATGAAGATCTTGCGACACTACATAAATCGGGCTCTAAGCATTTGTGCATCCACAGTGCCCAGAAGCGGTCGTTAGTGACCAAGCGCCCCTGTCTGCCGTGGGCGCTAGTTTCTAGCGTCATTCCCGCATTCCGAGAATTTATTGTGAGAGTGATCGACACTCTGCCCAACCTGTTCAACACTTTTCCTAGTCTAGATTGGTTCCAGATCGAGCGTAAATCAGCTAACTCCTCTCTTCTTCTTTGTTTAGGGTTTCAAATATTACATCTTAGCTTGCTTATGTCATTTCTATATTTGAGCATTTATACATCATTTGGTTCGAAGATTGATTCTCGCAATATTTAGATTTAAATCGATTAAATTAAATCAACCATAGCTCGATTGATTTCGCTCAAAATACGACGGAAATGTTGGAACGTGAAGTATATGGTGGAAGTGTACAAAACTTTGTTTGTTAAAGTTTGACCCCCGAAATCCACATCTAAAGGCCTCAAAGTGCAATTTTTGTAGTGTTGTCTAAAAATAGTAAATTCATGAAATTATTGCATATGTAATTCACGGAAGATGAACCACCTCGTCTCCCTCGAGATTGGTGACCTTCCACATTCTTCTAGGCGTCTCTTCATATTTCTAAAATAGTCTATAAGTATATGTAACCCGTAAGGGAAGAACACACATCTCCCCGTGAGATAACTATTGTAAGCATAGTCTTTTAAGAAATATATACATCTCTTTTTAGAGATAATTTTAAGCATTATACATCTCTTCTCAGAGATAGTTTTCTGTTTACATTTGACACAATTGTTATTTTGTCCTTTAATCTAGAACCCACTTGAGTTTTGGATCACTTTCGAGGACGGATATTGATGAAATAAGTATTGAGTAACATGAGTCAAAGTAATCAAAAATAGTATCGAGCTTCGAATAACATTGCTTAGGAATAACATTGTAATGTCCCCTTTTCCAAGCTTGTCATTATGAAGGCCTTTAGCCCATTCCACCTTCCGCGGGCTTGAGGAAGGGAAGCAGAGGTGAACATTGCCATAATTACATAGTTACCGAGGTTCGGTGGATTTGTATGAAATCCGGTTCGAACCGTATTTTTTGAAGCAACCGAATAAATGCGGTTCGGTTCGGCCAATTTTTTCGCAGTAAAAGAAAAATTCCTTTTTGGCAAAAAAAAAAAAAATAGGATAGAAAAAATTTGCCATTTTTGGAAAGGGTCCGAGAAGATGTAGAAGAAAAACTTGCATGTGCCATAACTTTCATTCGTGGCTCCGTTTCAGTGTCGTCTTCCTCTAAAAGTGTATATTTTCTCAAGCTCTACGCATTGATGGCAATATTTTTCTTATTTTCATAAAATCCATTTTTGCACCTTTTTGGACCAAGCAACTTCTTGCAATCTTTTGAAAGAATCATTATGATGATGATGATTATGGTAGATGGATGCTTTTTTGTATGATTTATCTATATATAATGATATAAGTATACAATAATATAAATTTATAATAATATAAGTATATATATTCGAACCGGATTTTTCCGTATTTTTCGAATTTTTTCGAGAACTCCGTATTTTCGGATTTTTGCCCTTCCGAATTTAATCGGATTTCGAACTGGTCAGTAACTATGCATAATTATAAGTGATTGTATTTTCCTTATTTATTTGATTACTAATTATGGCTTGGAGTGATTTAACTAGGTGATGGTTGAATGACAAAGCAAAGAGGAATGATTATCTCTCCTTCATGAGGTCGGTCTTGAGAGCCTACATAGAGATGGAAAAGTACTTTCTTTTATTAAGGTCGGTCTTCTTGGAGCCTACATTGAAGATAAAGGTGGGAGAACAATCCCAAGGAGGTGGTCTTCCTTTTGTTCTTCTAATTTATCCTTGGTGCCAAAAAGGAGGATATAAAGGTGGATCGAGTGGCCTAAGAAACATTATGCTATTTTGGATATTGATTTCTCTTGGAGGTGGAGCAAGTAGCTTCTCTTCTTTCCATTAAAGGACAAAACCCTTCTTGGTCACCTATTGAGGATGAAACCCTTCAATAGGATCACACTAGGGGACAAAAACCCTCTTGTGTGCAAGGGTGATCTCACACAGAGGTCACATTGGAACTTCAAAGTGATTTTATGTAGTTGTTCTTCATTTCTAGCCCAGGCGACTTGCTTGGGGGTTGAGTTGAAGAGTTAAGTGCCATCTAGGGCACAATATAGTATTTTGAGTTGATATTCTTGCTCTTCATATTTTATAAGGCTGGAATCTACATTTTGATAATTTTTGGAGAAGTTTATCTATGTTTTCCAACCCTTGGTTTTGGCTGTATTATTCTATCATGCCAAAAAAATTTATTGATTGTGATTTATCATTCATTTCTTCATATTTTTGATTGATAAATATTGTCGTGGTTGGATAAATTATTTTTCCACACATCCATGACAATGTTGCAATGATGCTCATCTCCTCCATCAAGATGGTAACCTTGAAATAGTTCTTATCCAAGATTGTGGTTCTCAACTTTTTGTTTCGGGGGCACATAACCTACACTCGCTTTAGCTACCGTAGTTATAGCCTCCTTGTAATAAGGAAAACGAGTAACATGAAATGGGATACGAACGAAATAGAACAATTTTTTGATGTCATGACTAGCCTCTTCTCTAGCCTTTGCACATACATATCCACAACTAGATTGTGAGCCACAATCTTCCTCTTCCCCTACTACCAAAAGCATCCACCTTAGTCACCTCATAACTTGCTACAATACTCCTAGAAGTTCTCTGAAAACTAGAAGGGGTGCCACCAAAGCCACAAACTACTTGAATGTTCTTTGTAGTATCTCCATTAAATAACTTCACTATCTTTATCCTCTCATCAAGTCATAGTTGTCCATAAAGACCAACACCTTTTTCTGAGACGTGCAATAATTGTGCATTCAATCTAGTAATGCTACCCAACTTAGTCAATGAGCACATATTGCACTTCCATGTTTTAGTCCCCTTGAGATGTATGATTTGGGACCTTCAACAACTTGAGCAAATTGTTTCAAAGTTTTATTTTTGTCAAATTGCCCCTTCACATGTTTTGTCAACATCTTGGAGGGGCAACTAAACTTGTCAACATGTTCATGTGAACTATTAGTTGTCGGTTGCCTTTCTTGTTGCACTCTCCCGCCCATCTCATCATGATTTTAATTTCACATTCAACTTTATGCTCACTATTTGAATTCATTTGGGGACCGCAATAATAAAAAACATTAATATAACTATTCTAATATAACCCATAGTACATTTGGAAAATAAAAACAAAACAACAATTCTCTTCTTTAACCCACTTTGCATTTGGAAATAAAATAAAATAGTAATGCCCTTCCTTTACCGACTTTACATTTGGAAATAAAATAAAATAGTAATGGCCTTCCTTTACTCACTTTACCTTTGAAAACAAAAAAACAAAAAAATGAAAATAAAGCAATACCCTTCTTTAACCTACTTTGCATTTGGAAAGAATAAAACAAAACAACAATGCCCTTCATTAACCTACTTTGCATTTGGAAAAAAACCAGGGGGAAAAAAAAATGCCCTTCTTTAACCCACTTTACATTTTGAAAACAATTTAAAAACAACAAATTCATTATTCCCTTAACCCATTTTGATTTGGAAAACAACAAGCTCATTGTATTGTGTATATACCGCTCTTGCTCTTTCTCTCTCTCTTTAAATTCTTGCTTGTGTGATTAAAATGAATGCGGGTTGGGATCTTTATAAGTTTTTTTGATGTGTTTTAGGGTTAGGGTTGTAGTATAGGGGTTTAACTTTAGTTAGGCTAGGATTTTTTTTTGAAGTGAAAGTGTTTAACATCACAAGGGACACTGGGACGCCCCTTGACCGTCTCGGGATGTCACGACATTCCCTATGGCATCCGTTGTGTGTAGTAGTCCCCAAGAACGTACCCCAAAGTCATGGAACGTCCTTGGGACATTCTCTCAATTTTTTTATTTGGTCGGTGTGCGGAGTGACGTTTCATCCCTCGTCCTCAAGCCCTTGAAACATCTCGGACATCCGGAACAACTTGGAGGGGGTGTGCATCAACATATTCCTGGAGATAATCTCAACATATTCTTTCAACAAATCCTTTACTTCATGTGGAATTTCACCCACCTCATTAGCAGTCCCAACTTGTGTGGGCTTGGGAATGAAAGCTAAACATGCCTTCTCCTTCTTCACCTCTCTTAAAAATTGGTTTTAGGAAATCAGCAACACTTTAGGATTGTTGTCGACTTCTTCCCCTTTATTCTTCATTGGGCTCAATGTATACTTACTTCCATCCTTCACTAGATTATAAGTATTTGCTCTACCATCATGCATGGTCTTTCTATCAAATTGTTGAGGCCTTCCCAACAATACATGTCATCCATCCATGAGCATGATGTCACACAAAACCTCATCCTTATATGAACCATTCGAACATTAACTAGACATTTCTCACTCACCAAAATTTGATGTCCTCTTCTAAGTCACAAGGTTCGCTGACATCAAACAAAAAATTTGAAATCCTGCGAACTTTGTGACAACCCAAAAAAATTGTTTAAATTCATCCAAAAATTTGAACCGAAAAGGGCTCAACGTTTTTTTATTAAAATATATTTTAAAAACGCTTTTTATTAAGGCTTTTGGATTTTTCCTATAAAATTGACACTCGCATGCTTCTTTCAATATTATTTTGCTTTATTATACGAATCTTTGCTATGTGAGATTCGGATTTGCAGTGTTGAGTGTCTTTGCATGTTGTATTCGTGTATGGCTTTGGAATGACCATCGAACCTTGGATTGCCGAACTGCCGCAGACATAGTCAAGATCGTCATTTCGCAACTTCGAAGGAGACTTTAGATGGAAAATACAGTTCGCAGGAGACTCCATTTATCATCGATTAAGCTTGGAGAGTTGCCATTGTCACTTGGGTTCGGTTGCGGGTTGGGTCACCATAGGTTTACCTCGACCTTCAATAAATGGCCTTTAGCTCATTAGGTTTACGTTTAGGTTTTTAATATCTTTTATTTTTTAGTTTGGTTTTGTGGTTCTTTTTAATTTTTAAAATTTCATTACTTAATTCGAGTTTTTGTTATTTTATTAAAAATATATATTATTTAGTTATTACTTTTTGATATTTGAAAAAATTAGATTTACAATTTATAACGTTTAAAACATATAAATATTAAAATAAATGATATTTATTATGAAATATAAAATATTAAAAATTAATTTATAATTTAATAATATTTAAAATTTATATAATAGTAAAAATTAAAATTATTTTTGTATATTAATTTTTTTAATTTATATATGTTTAATTTTATTGCAAATTTTTTTCCAAATTTTATCGTCACCGAACTCAAACTCGAACACGAACCTTGTGACTTAGGTCCTCTTTGCAACCAAGACACCTTTTATGGGTCTGAATGTTTGATGCTGGTAAACCTAAGTTTCTCTACCATCTCATCTGACACCAAACTATATATGTGACCATTATCAACATCAAGTGCAGCATTTCTGGATTTGCATATGGTTCTAAAAAGATTCTTTCTCTGTACCATTTCATTCTGGTTCTTCTATGTGAAATGGTGATGCAATGCTTTCTTCATCTGCTTGTGCAATGTGATTGCTAGCTTCATTTATTCTTCTGCTGTTTTGTTGTGCTTTTGGACATTCAAAAGCTCTATGCGCAACATCTCCACACCTAAAGCATGTACTCATGAATCCACCTACCTCTTCTTCTACCATAGGACCCTCTTCCTCTTGAAGGATATCCTCTTCCTCTTGGCACATAATTGTTATTGTGAGAAGTGCTTGCTTTTCATTAATGACTATGCTGTTCTCTTGTGGTGTTTGTTTGACCTTTTCCTCCTGCAAACCTTCCTTTACCTGTTGCTGTATTTTGTTGACTAGGAGACAACTACTCTTCGGCCTTGATATATCATTGATATGCTGCTTCTACCAAACACAACCTTATCATTCTGAATTCGTCTTGTATGGAAATATAAAGACCATTCACATACTTTGATACTCTCTCATCATCTTCAACATAACCGAACCAAATTTTTAGCTTGTAAAAATCCTCTATGTGGTCCTTTACACTCACGTCCTTTTGCCTCAAATTTTGCAATATATTGAACAAACTAGGCTGAGAATCAGAGGATAAAAACTTACCCTTTAGCTTTACAACTGCCCTATCTCAACTCTTATTATGACCTTGTTTCTGGCACAAATCTATTACATAAGATCGTCACTTCTAAAATATAAGAGAATTTATTGGGAAAATAGAATTATTCCTATGGGAGAAATAATTCTCAGTAGTTCTTTTAACTCGAAAGGCTAGGGGTCATAGTTGGTGTCGATTAACGCCTCTAATTCAGAACCGAACATGAAAATTTCATTTCATTCAGTTCCTCCATAGCAAAGAGAAAGGGAGGGTTAAGTTAAGCTTTACAACCATCCTATCTCAACTCTTATTATGTCCTTGTTTCTTTTGAACTTTTCTATTTGCTCATGGTCCTACCACAAGGATGCATGTCCCTTCAATTTTGTGCAAGAAAACCTCTCTCTTGGAGTACTCTATTTTCGCAAAGTCAAAATACTTTTCCATCTCTGTAATCCAATCAATGAGATCCTCAAGGTACAAATTACCCGAATAACTAGTGGCATAAACATTGGCTTGCCTCCCATCTTGGCAATGGTCTTCAAAAATTTATCCTCGGGTTCATCAACTATGTCTTCAAGTTAAACCTATGTTGCTTCTTCATCTTCACTAACATTTGCCACAACTGCTCTAGTTTTGCAGTCTCTGTGGCATTCAGTCTAGTTTAGATTCCTGTCAATATGTCTGCCAAGTTTGCAACTCTTGGTGCTCTTCCTCCTCTTGTGAGGGGAACTCCTCTATGTGCCATTTCTACTCCTCACAACTCTCAGCAATGTAGGACTTGCTTTACACCTGCAACAAACCTATTGGAGCCTCACAAACCCAGACAAACAGGCCTCAACCTGCTTTGATACCAAATGATGCAGGTTGGGCAAGGGGAGTCAAGTTATTGGAACCTTTTCCCCATTGCCTAGACTCACTCTCTCCACTAGACACACATTGAACACAATATACTCAAAATTGGAACTCAAAAACATGCTTTTATTGCATTAATGAATGTATTACAGAGATTACACACAAACACACTTTACTTAATTGGATTACAACATGAAGATGAGAAAACTAGTACCAAAGAGTCCCTTAATGTACTTGACACATTCTTTCTTTTGTTCCTTGCAAGCTCTCTTACAATGTCCCCTCTCTCTCGCTTGCATTATTGACTAAAAATCCTTTCCTGTAGCAGGAATTCAGATCTTTTTGGCAACCAAGGATGCCCTTCGAACTCCAAGGCATTGTAGCGTCGGCTCTGCTAGTGCAAAAACGGACCCTAAAACTAGAGAACAAGTTTGGGGATTTTTTTGAATAAATTAAGTTATGAAACAGATGTGCAACCCACTAACGAGCCCACGACTTATTCAAAATTTTCTCGAAAAGGGTTTTGTAATTAATTAAGTCTAACCAAGATGTTTAATTAATTACCATTTCCCGTAACTAGGTTAAATTCAACATTATTAAAATTTAACCCTAGGTTGGGCTCAAAACACCCATTAAGATTTTAACGAGAAGAGTTCTCTAATTCCTTTTACTTCTATTTTCCGAAAATTATCTTCTAATAAGTCTATTAAGCCGCGAGAATGATGACCCCTTGATTAATCTAAATTCCGCAAATTAAATTAATTCACTTGATTAATTTAATTTCTCTAAATTAAATTAATTCACTTGGTTAATTTGATTTCACTAGATTAGATTAATCCACCTGGTTAATTTAATTTCCCTAAATTAAATTAACTTCACTAAAAACATTAACCAGAAAACCTAAAGTTAATTATCCCATTATTACACAATTAAAAGAGAGACTATAGTCTCAAGTTAAATTATTTAAGTTGGGTGGGAGATGGAGCATCCATCTCCCACCCTTAGATCCTTTCTATCTCCACCCTAGATCTTAGGGCAACACTCCAAAACCCTAAATATCTCTATGTTTGCTTATATTAGGTTTTCCCCAAATTTCCTTCTCTTTTCTCTCTTCTTTTGTATGCAGGATTTTGGAGCTCTCATGGGAGCATGGCAATGGAGATAAACTCTCCATTTTGAATCCACACTCCAAGGATATGCATTCTTGTTTCATGTTTATTTATTTTGCTATTTCCCCAATCTGTTTTTTATGGGGTTTGTATTCAAATGCAATAGCAATGGATTCTTTTTATTTCTTTAAAAGTTGAAAGCAAATCCCATTGAGGGATACACACACACGCATATATTTATTATTAACAAGAAGAGGGTCATGGCCAGCATACAGGTGGTCGTGCCCTGCTATAGGTCTGTGCTATATATATATATATAGAGAGAGAGAGAGAGAGAGAGAGAGAGAGAGAGAGAGATCCCTGTGTTTTAAGAAATGCGGCCGAAGGGTTTGGTTGCCTACATCCCATATGGCCCTTCATGGATGAAACACATTGACAACAATTTAAACACATTTACAACAATTTATAGATAACTTTTATATATATGTCTGCAAATTATTCTATGCTAAAGTACAAGTGGTTTACTTTCCAAAGAGAAAAATATTGCAGGGAAATAAATATGTGAAAACAAGCATTACTATATTTCAGATTTGTATATTCAGAGATGCATATATATACATATACATATATATGTATATATATGGGTTTAATCACAATAACTTAAATGGTTCAAATATGCATTTAGTTTGAAATGAAATTGCAAGAGAAAAATGTATCAATAAGTATTTACAGGTATTTCAATTTGTAATAACAGTCATTATTTTATTATCTAAATATCCCCACACACACACATATTCATACACACATGATATACATATGTGTGTGTGTGTGTGTAAGCTGATTTCTTAAATCAACCAAGTCTACAATTAGTTTGAAATGGAATTGTAAGGATAAAACTAGTCACTAAGTACATGATAATTTTGTAAATAAAAATTTCAATCCCTTTTAAAATTCCAAAGCAACTATGAATCCATTTTAATATCACATAGGCAATTTTGTTTTGCAATAATCCAAAGGAGATAAAGAATTCAACTATTCACAAGAACATTCCCAAAATCTTCACTATCCATTTAACTCATTTAATTAAAACAATGCAGTTTGAACACTTCTATTTCAACATCATTTCAATACATCACTTCCATTACAATGAAGAAGAAAAACAACAGTTAACCTCTTTCATTTGCATACTCAAAATAACCATTAAATTCCTCTTTTCTTCCATACAACAAACCATCTTTTGAGCAACATTTACAACTTTTAAAAATGAAATAATACAAGTAGACAAGCCTCCCCAAAAGAGGGAACAACATGCTAAATTTTAAAGCAACTTTCACCTTACAAAAACAGTCCCAAAATTCCATATTGCAAGCTCCAAGCTTTTCCAAAACAGCAAAGGCTTGGTTTCCTCCCAACCTATAGGCATCATCATATGCCTAATCTCAAGGTGATGAGCATACTAGCCTCCCTCCAAGCCCATGGGAGAGAGGAGATGCTTCTCATAATAGCACAAGGGTTCACAAACATTCACAACATAGCAAACAACAAGTCCACAAAAACATTTTCATGACAATCAAAGTAAGGAGTACCATTCTCCACTTTGTGCCATAGGGAGAGGGTATCAATCCATATATAACCATAGGTATTTCAAATATGTTTGTAATATAGAATAAGTAACCATGCCTCCAAACTCCTTATGCCTCCATGAACCTTATATCTCCCAAGCTCCTCCTTGCAAGGCTTTTCAAACTGCAAGGTTTCTTAACAAGGAAGGGAGATGCTCCTTCCACCATAGGAAGGAGGTTCTCCCACTCCAACCATATGGAGGGAGGAAATACCCATGTATGGGGGCTCCTCAAATCCCTCACTTGTCCAAAATCCCCTTCCAAATTGGAGAGGGATGGACTAACAAAATGCAAAAACAATAACAACTTTTAAAACAACTCAAGCATATGCAACCATAAGCAAAATAAAATTTCCATGATAAGAAGCCTACCTTGCAAAAGTCAAGCCAACAAATCCAAGCTTCCAAGCTCTCCAAGCCAATCCAAAAGACTCCAAAATTCACAAGTTCTCCCAAATTTCAGAAATTCAAACAAGAATCAAAGCAAGTGGAACCTCAATTCCCCCAAATTTGGAGGATAAATAGAAACAAGCACCAAAATAGGAACCAATGGAGAGAGATCCATGTGGCATCTAGTCATCCTCCAACTAGGTGCCATGTCAACTTCTCTCCCCAAACCCAAGACAAAAAGGAATGCCATAAAAGAGGATATCCCAAAATCTAAGAAGTTATTCACCCACTTGAGGTGAATTGAACTCACCTCAAGTGATCTTGGCAAGACCAAGAATCATAAAGAATGTGGGTGAGTAAATACACCTAGGAAGGTGGAAAGGTTCCTTTTGCATTGAAAGAGCCTTCCCTAGCCATAGGTATGGATTTGGGGGCTCTTTTCAAGGCAAAAGAGACCCTCTACAAGCCATACACACTTCCCAAAAATTTCATTCTTCCAAATCCTGAATTGGGGTGAAGGGGTGCTTTGGAAAGAGTGTAGCCTCCACTAAACAAGGTAAGAAAAGTCATAAGCAAGGTTAAAACAAAGTTAGACATAATCAACTCAAATTAAATTAAGGGAGAAGGAAAACAATGAAATAAATAAACCAATAGTTAGAATTAAATTTAATAAATTGAAGCAATGAAGGGACTATGAAACCTAAGGGTAAAATTACCCATACCAAATTAATTAAGTGTAAAACCATAAGAAAAACAATAATCACCAAGTCATAAGGTTCCCAAACCAATACGCAAGCAATACGACGATAATACACAAGGGGGTATAATTTGGCCAACGCCAATTGTGCAATATGAGAGCAATCTCCTAAAACCCACGTTCGCCACCTTGAACCTGCACACTCAATGCACACACATCATACCTGCTCGATATAATATAGTTGAATGAACATACAATCCATGTAAATCAACTAACATGCTATCAATCCATGACACACCAATCTCATACAAGAGGTGCGTACATCCAAAACATGATACACACAACCTAATATCATGTGCTACCATAAGCATCAATGAAAATCAAAGAGCATCCATAGCTAATCATCATGAAATAGACATCCATAGTATAGTCACCTAAGGCCCATAATGTCAAACAACTAACCATACATCCTATCAACAAGTTAGTAAAAACCATAATATACATCATATATCCATCAAAATCTAAATGTCATGTACTTGAATCATAGTTTAATAGTCTTCATGTCAACATGATAGATCAAAATATGAGTCGGTAGAATCCAAAGAGTAGATAGTGTCGAAGAGGTGGGCACTATAGGCATCTTGAAAATCCTTAACAATTGACAATTTGTCACTTCGGGTGGTAATCGTTCTTGCAAAACTACTATGGGTGAACCATCACTTTCTATAGTTTGACAGTTATGTAACCTCCTAGTTAACGTAGATTGATAGTTTTGAAATTGCCCACTTGCATAAAACCAACGGTTTTGAAACTGTTGCATGTGTAAATCAGGTGGTTTCATCATCTATCCGAGAAAGGTCAATTTGACCTTGGTCAGTGATGAAACCTCCTAGACTTTACTTTCCTGGAGTGTCAGGACCTTTGGGAATGCTTCCGGCTTGTTTGATCGCCTTCGACATATGTTACAAGGTTGACAAATCACATTCCCACACACACAAATGACAACTCACACTTTTGGTTGATGGAAGATTGCTTGTGGACTTGCATGCTTCGCATCACCAAACCTATAGGTCAACTTGTACAAACTTTTCTTCAAATTTTAAGAGCTCACATAGTTTTGGGGTTTTGTGATAGTTTACTATTGGTGACTATTAATGAGTGAAACGATGTCAAGGCAAATTTTGTTTCGTGAAGATTGTTGCATTGTAGATATCTATGTTGGCTTGTAATTGCGATGAATGCTTAAAACTTGGGATTTTTAGTCTTAATTGTTTTTATTTTAATGTCTTTCATGTTGAAAATTTACTTATAAATGTGCAACATTCACGTTCTTTTATAATTCGTTCAACATATACCCCTAACTAGAAGTAGCTTATGGGTGAATATATATTCTTTTATCGGGAAGGGACTTTGGGTCAATCTATAATAAGCCCTTCCCTAGGAAGGGCCATTGGTTCAATATATAAGACATAAGTAGAAGCACCTCTGTGTCAATAATGATCCCTAACGAGATAGTCCCTTTGTTGGGAAGGGCATTCGGGTCAATATTGCCCCTCTTAGGCCGTTAGAGATGCATAATTAGTATTTGTTTACACCCTAATTAGATTTATGTGAAACCTAATGATTTTAGTGAATTAAGTACACTAAAGGATGTAAGGGTTAACAACAGGTGATTATTCTGATTAATTAACTTCCAACATTAATTACCAATATTAGAATAATGCATCAATACTTGTAATTGATATGCTAAACAAGATACAAACTTGAAAACACAAAGGAATGAGTGCACTTAGCTGATTACAGATGATTTTGAAAAGTTCTGGGAGGATGCATTGCTGAAATAGAAGATCTCAACTTGATGATGCTTTGTTCCGGAGACTATGACTTGAAATTACCCTAGTACGAAACCACACAACTTTGTGAGGACCGTACAGTACGGTCTTGACCCTTTTGTACGGTCTTGGACTTGCTTGGATTTGGGCTCTGCAACTTCCGAGATGGGTTGCACCGGGCTGCTGTCGTTGTCAAACCCCGATTTGCAATCATCGCGAAGCTCTCTGAATATTTTGAACATGATCTCAAACCCTAGCCATGGATGGGAAATCCTACAAAACAAACATTAGTTGGGTTGTAGGCACCCCTGTCTGCACCGCCAACGTTGGCACTACTCCAAAGAGGCCTCAAACCGCACACGTCGTTCTCCACCTAACATGTGATATTTGAATGAATGTAACTAGTTTTGACAACCATCTTTGACAATACTTGAGTTGAATTGGTTCTTTAAAATACTTGGGGAAGGGATGTTTGAGTGCTTGTGGATGAGAGAGATTGATGTCTTGAGTGTCTACATTTGTCCCTCTATTAAGTATGAAATGAAATTACATGCTTAAAGGAAAAGATACCTGAGTGTGTAGACACATTTTATCTTTGCTCGAAGTTTGTTTTGCAAAATCCTTGTGCTTCGTGTTGGCACACTCCACGTTGAACCTGCAACACAAAGTGTAGTTAATGTCCATGATAAAGAATTGAACTTTACTCAAATGTAAAGTCTAACACGAAAGATTTGCATTTGCATAAAAATGAAATGAAAGAGATGTAAACAAGGATGGAATACACTTGTTTGTTTGCGGAGGGAGAAACTCTTGTACTTTGTGCTTGAAGATTTTCCATTGCTAAATTGGCTGAACTTTCTTTGAAGGATTGTAATGTCCCCTTTTTCGAATTAATTTGAAATAAAGGATTCTTTGGCAAGCAATGGTTGAACAATGGAAAATCATGGATTATATTTCAGTTTCATCATTCATATTCATGTTCTATTTTTGCATTTCCCATTCTTAGCGGGTCGGCTGGGTTTAGTGCCTTTAATGAGGCTTAATGAAAAACTATAATGACTTATTAGGGGCTGGCCTTTCCTTTATGAGCTTTCACGCCAATGAAAGATATAAAAGAGGATTAGAGGAGTTCATTTGGAGATCTAGATTGGGCGCATTTTTCCTATTTGGGCATTGCGAGCTTGTTGCTCCATATTCTTCCATTTGAGGATGAAAACTCTCTCGTGTGACTTCCTAGAAGGATGAAAACCCTTCTAGTGGTTTTGTTGGAGGACGAAAACCCTTCAACATTGATAGAGCTTGAAAATTATTGCAGATTTGAAGAGGATACTTCATATTTAGATTTTTATTGGCATTGGGCAGCCTTCCCTAGGTGGAGCTACCTATTTTGGAGAGTGGTTTGATGCCCTAGAAGACATATTATTGATATTTCACTTCATAATCTGATTTGACATATTTTATAAAGCCGGAATCTCCATTTTGGTGATTTTTGGCAAGGGTTTACTATTTTTCCTAGCCCTCGGTTTTGGCTAGTCTGCTGCTGATTTTAAATAAGTAATTCCAACTGTGTAATTTGATATTTCATCCATTTTTTGATGTATTCGTGATTCATAAATATTGCCGTAGCTTGAATAATTGTTTCGTGGCATTATTCATTGAGTTGCTTGGTGAAAAGTGGATTTGAATTTATAATCAGTTCGCTGCCCTTGTAGATTGCTGATTTCAGATTTATTTCAGTTTGCTGATTTAAAAATTAGACTTGCTAATATTGGGGTTTGAGCTAATTTCCGTAATTTTAAGTTTTGTCTCCAAAAGAGATACTACAATGGTATTAGAGCACGGATTCTCAAAGGCCTAGGGTTTCAATGGACAAATTGATGAAGGTGCAAGAAAGACTAGCAGGTACCTTGGATTCTCTTGCCTCTACCATGCAAAACCTACAAGGAGGAAGGACATTCAAGGAAGAGCCTAGGGTTTCAAAGGTCAACAAGGTGGCAACTTGCTTTGAGGAATATCAAGTTCTTCTCGGGGAAGATCCGTGATGCCCTAACCTTTTCAGAATTCATGAATTTGGAAAAATATAGAGTGGGCATTGGAACTTGGTCCAAGCCCCGAGCCATGCACAAGGGTAATGGGAGAAACATCCCAACCCTTGAGGAAAAGAGCCCCATCTTGTGGGAAAAACAAGGAGAAACCACGAAGAGTGTTGAAGAGGGGACCAAAACCAAGGATGGAAATACTTATTTCCCTAAGGTGAAGAGAGGAAGAATTATTGCAGCAGTTGGTTATTAAAAAGGAGCAGCCCTTGGGAGCCTTAGAAGCACCACAACCATGGCCAAAGATGAACCCTTCATTGATATTTCTTACAGCCCTAAGGAAGCACAAGAAGAGGAAGAAATGGCCAAACAAGAGCCAAGAGAAAGGGAAGGTAAATTTTTTTAAGCTGTCTATAATTTTTCCTTGAACTCGGGAGCATGAGCGGAAGGATGAAGGGAAGCTTGAGGAACAAGAGGGTGAAGTGAATAGCTCAAGCAATTCTCATATGACAATAAGAGATGGAGTCATGACACTTGCACCCATTCCGAAGAATCAACTTCATAAGGTAAATATTGCTCATTTTGTGGTTGATAATGAAAATGTTTTAACATGTGATGAATCCAGAAATGAAGCAAGGGGTGTTGAGCATGTTGGGGAAGAGGAAGGGCTGGTTGGAAACCCTTCTCCAATGAAACATGAGGACAAGCTTGCTGGACTTTTTATAACAGCGGGCAAAAGGGAGCATAATGATGAAGAATTGAGCCTTGGTAAGGGCCACAAAGGCATCCCAAGCTCAAGCACTCAAGATATGGAGATAGTTCAAAAAGAGGAAGATCATTTGATTGGAGAAACAAGGACCAAAAGTGGGAACACCTTGATGGTAAAGGGCACATACACCCTCTCATGCAATATCCAAACCGGGTGAAGACCACTTTATGTGCATGGGCCAAGATAGAATTGGTAAGAAGCTTCCCCCTTCCAAAGACCATGGTATGCTTATAAAGATAACCAATTCCTTTTTCCATTTGATTTATATCTCAGCTGTTATGCATGTGCCTAGAAAGGAATTGTGGGGTCACAAGGATGAATGCATTGAAGATAACTCACCCAAATTGATAAGGTCAAGAAGAGAGGAAGAATTTCTCCATGGGAAACCGAGGATCACAATAGGTGAAGCTGCTGGTCTGTACCTAACAGCAGTAAAAAGAAGGTCATTTGAGGAAAATCTCAGCCCTACGAAAGCTCAAGAACATGGGGAAATTGTCAAGCAAGCATCAAGCAAAGAAGAAGGTAAAAGACTTTTGGTTGTTCATGATATTCCTTTGCTTTTTAATGGTTGCATGTGGCAAGATACTAAAGGATCTTGGAGGCATAAGCAAAAGGATGAAAAGAAGCATGAGGAGCAAGAGAATGAAGAGGATGTTGAAAAGGTGCCAAGCAAGTTTCAAGGGATAGAGGGAATTGAACACATCAAGGATGTCCAAAGGTATGAATGTGTTCTAAAATCATTGCTTTCTTCTACTCCAATTCAGTTTTGTTGTCTTGAGCCATTTGGTAACAATATGACATTGTTGAGGCCCCCTTGTAAAACATGGCAAATGGCGGTACATATGGATAAACAAGCTAGAAAAGGGGTTATAAGGGGTGAAACATCTGAACACATAAGGAAAGATGAAGTGGATCTTCCAAGGGACAATGTTAGGAGGTGCACATGTGAGACAAGAGCATTTCCGGGTGTCCATGGCCTCTTTCAATCCGCTGTAAATTTCAGATCAGTAGCCCATGGTAAGTCCTATGATATCTTATTTGATCATGTCAAAGGTCTATTTCATTATTATGTATCATGGCTATGTTTGGGAGATCATATCTATGGTAATTAGGGGCAAGGTGGAAGAAGGCTCTTCGCCAAGAGCTCACTATGTATTTTCCAAGCAATAAAGTGTGTTTATATGACAGTCCAAGGTACTCACACATTTCAGATTTATTGTTTCCCCCTTATCATGTTGTTGGGATGATCATCACAAACTCTTTGTCACGAGTTTGGATTTCAAGATAGGGATTGCCATGCATATGATGATTAAGAGAAAAAGAGGGATGATGAAGAGTTGCAAAGATTGCTTGCATCCTTGGAATCCGGGTAAACCCTTGAGGCTCAAAGAAGACAAAGGTAACAATTTCAGTTTTTCTCTTTGCTTATGGAATTTGATGAAAGAGAATGCTAGCATGCCATGTTGAGGAAGCTGATAATAATGGTATAGCTTAGATACCAAATGATAGAATAGAATAAGATTGCGATGACAAAGAGGACGGAAGCCTCACAAATATTATTGATCATGAAATCAGATTACATAACAATGCAAGAGCTGTAATATTTATAGATATTAGATAGCCTCATATGAATAGACATGACACCCTAGCAGGCACCAACTACGAGATGATAAGATCCATCTCACATGCACATGTAATCACTACTAATACCAATATTGAATGTTATCCAACATAACAATATTGAATGCAAGTCACTAGACTAGAGTGCACATGTTGCACATTATTAAATAAAAGACAATGCAATAAAATGCAATAAATATGCCTATGCTAAATTATGCTAACATTCCCCCCCTTAATTTTGCATAGTTTCAATGAAGTGGAGAGGAACTCTCGAACAAAGTGTGAATTTGCACGTGCAAGTGACTTAGTGAAAACATTTGCCTTCTGTTCAACTGTAGGACAAAACTGGAGCTGTATGTTGTGCTTCAAGACATGCTTGCGTATGAAATGAACCTGTACTTCAATATGCTTGGTTCTCTCATGAAATACTAGATTGCGAACAAGCTTCAGAACTCCTTCATTATCAACATATATTGGAGTAGATTTCTTCCAAAGATTCGGCATAGCCATATTGCTTCACAAAAGCGACTTCACTGTAGCTTCGATACTCGCTTCAGAAGAGCGAGAAACAAAGTTTTGTTTCTTGCTTCCCCATGATATCGGTCCAGATCCCATAAAGAAGACGAAGCCTGATGTTGACTTCCTATCATCCATGTTTCTGCATGATCGAATCGAATATCCAGTTAAGAAGTTGTCATTCTTTTTGTACTCTAGACCAAGGTCAAGCTGTACCCTTTAGATATCTCGGTATTCTCTTTCTTTGCTTTCCAATGACATATTTTCGGTTCTTGCATGAAGCGTGATAAATAGCTGATCGCAAAGTGATATCCGGTCTAGTATATGTCGAGGGTAAATGAGACTCTCGATCAAGCTGTCGATAGAGAGTTGCATTCACCGGTGGTGATGGATCGAACGAGATAAGCGAAGTCTCGCTTCCATAGGTGAGGTGTAGCAATAGGAGTGCGAGTCCATCATCCTGAATTTCTCGAGCGTTGTCTTGGTGTATTTCAACCTGTGACACAAAGATATGATTATCTTTTGCCATAATTCCGACCCAAGACAATAGTGCATGAGCTCGAGATCGTCATGTCGAGCGATCGATTAAAATCCTTCTTTGTTGCATCGATCATCTTCACAGCTTTTTCTGTAATGACTAGATCGTCGACATAAACAACCACAATGACAATCTCCCCCCCTTGCTTTTTGAGGTAGAGATTGGGGTCATAAGGATTCCTTTTGAAGCCATGACTTATGAGATGCTCATCAATTTTGATGTACCATGCCCGGGGTGCCTGTTTTAGGCCATATAGAGATTTTATGAGTCTGCGCATACCATCATCTCTTTTCACGGTATTACATAACCCTCTCTGGCTGAGTCATATAGACTTCTTCTTGCAAATCTCCATTAAGAAAGACACTTTTCACATCCATTTGGTGGACTTTCCAACCAAATTGTGTAGCTAGAGAAAAGATCATCTTGATTGTCTTGATCTTGGCTGTGGGAGCAAATGTCTCCTCATAATCAATGCCTTTCTTGTTGTGCATACCCTTTCTTTCTACAAGCCTTGCTTTATACTTGTCAATAGTCCCATCCGATTTGTACTTAGTCTTGAATATCCATCTGCATTCAATGGGTTTCTTCCCTAGTGGAAGGTCGACAAGTTGCCATGTGTTGTTCTTCATCACTGACTGATACTTTGAATCCATGGCATCTTTCCAAGCTTTTGATTGTAGGGCTTCCTGAACTGTAGATGGCTCAACTGTTTCAACAACTCTGCTCATTAGGGCATAATTGACCTCTTCACGAGCTTGACTACGAGTTCTAGGTCCAAGATTAGATGATGTGCTAGGTGCTTCATCCAAATTTGCATCTCTTATTAATTGAGTATACCATTTAGGTAACTTCTTAGCTATTCTATTGGCTTGTGGTGGATCCAAGTTTTCACCATCATCCAATTCATCACTGTCATCTTCAGTGGGAACATCAAATTCTGTCTTCACAAGAGGTGTATTCTGCATGTTTGTTGAGTCGTTGAGTGGAGCATCTGCTTGTTTCTTCTCAAAGAACTCAACATCCCTACTTGTGTATACTTTCTTTGCTTTTGGATCCCATAATCTGTACCCAAGTGCTTCTTCACCGTATTCAATGAATTTCGAGTTTCTTAGCTTTCATATCCAACTTGTTCTGTTCTTCTTGGGTATGTGCATGCTAGCTTTACACCCAAATACTCTTAGGTGTGCAATTGATGGTTTCCGATTTGACCATGCTTCGAGGTGTCACTCCTTCAAGAGCTACTGTGGGCACTCGTTCAACAAATAGACCGTAGGTCTTGCGGACTTTTGCCCAAAATGTCTTTGTTAAATCGGGTCGTCAATCATACATCGCACCATTTCCATGATAGTATGATTCCTTCTCTCAACTATACCATTTTTTTGTGGTGTGTGAGTAGGAGGCATTTGTCGACGAATCCCATGAGCTTCCAGGTAAGTCTTGAACTCATTGCTTGTGAATTCCCCCTCAATCTGAGTGGAGAGTTTTGATCTTGCGACCAACTTCATTCTCAACAAGTGCTTTGAACTTCTGAAATGTCTCAAAGGCTTGACTCTTGTTTCTTAGACAATATATCCACATCTTTCTTGAGTAGTCATCAACACAAAGCATGAAGTATTGACATCTAGAATGACTTGGTTGCATGGGCCCGCAAAGATCGGTGTGCACCAAATCAAGCTTTCCCTTAGCTCTATATGTGTTCTTCTGGAAATGTACTCTGTGTTGCTTTCCAACTAGGCAATTGTGACACTTATCAGTGTTGTGCTTGAGTGTAGGCAATCCTTTCACCATGTTGCCCTTTTGAAGTGTTTGGAGATAGCCAAAACTGATGTGACCATATCTGCGATGCCATAGTTCTGCAGATTGTGTGTCTTTGGCCACTAGAGCTTGATCATCCTTGTGGACAAAATCAAGTTGGAACATGCGTCCCACATTGGAGGCTCTTGCTACAATCTTGGAACCTCTTGACTTATCTCTTATCAAGCACACTTTTTCTCCATTATTACTGTCAAAATCCAACTTCAAGTTGTGATCAAGGAGTTGACTAAGCGATAGCAAATTCTTGGTCAACCGTGTACATACAATACATTTGTGATTTTGCGGTCATGCTTTCTAAGAGGTAGTGAAATGTTTCAATCCCCTTGACACTTTGTATGATGAGTCATCACCTAATGACACATGGTTCTTGTTAGGTGAGTCACGTAGTGTAGAACCAAACCTTGTGTCCGAGTCATGTGTCAAGTTGCACCCGAGTCAACATACCGGATATCTTGTGTGGACTTGGTTTTTTCATCAAATTGAGCAAGAATACATGTGGTGTCCTTCATCTGAATCATCCTCATGTTCGGCAATGTACCCTTGTTGTTTGGGTTTTCTTTGCCAATTACCATTTTTCTGCCCTTAATTGATGTTATTGTTGTACTTCCCTTGATTTGAATTGTTGTTACCCTGTTGGTTGTTGGGTTTTGAATTGCTTGATGAACCCTTTTTGTAGGAATTGTACCAACAATCTTTGATGTCATGTCCCCCTCTATTGCAAATGGGACACTTCTTGGTGTTGTCTCGTTGACTTTGGTACCTTTGTTGACTTTGATTTTGTTGGGACTTCTTGTGATTGGACTGAAATTTTCCCTTTTCTTTATGATTGGAAGATAGTGCTTGCTCATGTTCATGATCTTTGTTGTTCATTGTCTCTTCTTGTTGGAGTAGATTGACCAACTTCTCAAAGGTGACTGTGTGTTCACTCATATTGATAGTTGTCACAAAGATTCTGTAGGAAAGAGGAAGTGTTCGCAACACAATTGGTACGAGGTCTTCATCACTTATCTCTTTTCCCAATGCCAATAGAGATGCCCTCAAAGTAGCAACTCATCTCAAAAAAATTTCAACCTTCTCATTGTGCTTGAACTTGAGAGTATGCAGTTGTGATAGTAGGTTGAGGATGACATTCTTGTTCTTTGCCTCATAGACTGTGCTCAACTTATCCCATGCATCCTTGGCCGATGTGGCATCTCTAATGTGGGGTTGCACATCGTCTGCATTACGCTAAACAAAATGATCAACTTGGCCTTTTGATTGACCACTGTCAAATTGAACTTGTCTTTCATCATCAAGTGATCTTGTTGTTTTTCCATCTACTGTTGTCCATAGGTCTTCAAACTCAAGTAACATCTTGATCTTCGGTTTCCATGCAAAGCATAGTTATCTCCTTTAAGCAGTTTTGAATCGGGCAAGAAGAACTTTGGTGCTTGTGCACCCATTTCTGCGATTTGAATTTCGAAACTCGAATTTCGACAAAGGGTAAGGCTCTTATCACTCCGGGTTTATGGTCTCCTCTCAATATACCGTCAGCCTGATATACCAAACCTTTCGTATATCGTTCCCTTCCGATATACCCGTCGAGTGCGTGGAAGAAGATCACCCTTTCAATATACCCGTCGACGGAAAGAGGTGTTAACGCACGTGAAAGAGTTTAGTACATGAGTACGTAGACAAGACGGAGAGGGTTTGTGCAAGCATAAACGGATGGGAGGGCTTAAATGTGTGTGTATTGTGTCCTTATTACTCCCAAGTCGATTTTATAGGGTCGATGCCCGAGACGATGTTTGGCGTTTGTGTTAGGCGTTAAGTGCAAAGAGTAGTCGTGACGGCATCACCCGTAAGCGCTTCTCGGAGGTACCGTATATACGACGCATTCTTTATGAGATCAAAGATCTCGTGTGATAGAACCAAACAAAATAAAAAAATTTACACTTTTTTTTTTTTTTTTTCACTTTATGCACCAAGATTAGTACAAAATGCTCCAAAAGTACATCAAAATGAAGTTTTTGTGTCCCCCCTCTTTAGAAAAAAGGGTCTAGAATCACAAAATACACAATTTAGGCCAAAAATATTTTTTACCCCCAATAGGTGTTTTTCCGCTAAATTTAGCGGTGGCTCTAAATGTGTTTGGTGAGTTTCTAAATTTGGAAATCTCCCAAAATTTAGTAATTTCTCCAAATTTTCTAAAAAATTAATTTAATAATAAATATGGAGAGTGGGAATTGAACCACCGACTGTTTGTTCCCTAGATTCAAACAAACAATCGAATATTGTTTTCAACTTTTCTTACAAACCGTGATCTGGATTTTTCTAAAATTTTTACAACATCATCACAATATTTTTCTTGAAACCCACAAAATTTCGAGAAGAATTGGAATCTTAGTTTTTGAGATCTTACCAATTTACCACTAGATCTGATTTTTTTCGAGAAAAATGATCCGACTTATCTGAACTTTTCGTCACATGTAGAGGCCGAATCGAAGATGATGTAAAGCTGCAAAGTTGTGCGCCTCCTTATCTTTCCAAAGAAAAGAAGCAGTACGCATCAATCCGACATTGTATCAAAGCGTTATGTTCTTTTTTTTTTAAGAGTTATCTGCTAGAATTTTGTTGACGGGATCTGCTTGACCTTTGCTCCCAAATTCTTCACACCTCCACTTTGAGATCGATTTTTTTTTTTTTTAGATTTGCAATTTTTTTTTCAAGATCTTTCCTTTTTTTTTTAAGATCGTTTTTTTTTCACAAATTTTTTTTTTTTTCAGATTTACAATTTTTTCAAGATCTTTCTCCTTTTTTTTTTTAAAGATCTCCAAATTTGAAATATTCCGCCAATATGTTGGATCAATTGGTTATGCCAATGAGTAATCAAAAAAAAAAAAAAAAAAATTACTTTCCAAATAAGTGGATAGGTCAAATTTTAGTTGAGGGATGCTTGGAAGGAATAGAGGCTGCGAGATGCTTGATGGCTCTCTTTTGATGCAGATCTTCTTCTCCGATGGATCCTCTCCAATAGTGCTCCTCTTGACCTTGCTTGGATAGAAACTGCTCACGATACCAAATGATAATAATGGTATAGTTTAGATACCAAATGATAGAATAAAATAAGATTGCAATGACCAAAGAGGGATGGAAGCCTCACAAATATTATTGATCATGAAATCATATTACATAACAATGCGAGAGCTGTAATATTTATAGATATTAGATGACCTCATATGGATAGACATGACACCCAGAGGCACCAACTACGAGATGATAAGATCCATCTCATATGCACATGTAATTACTACTAATACCAATGTTGAATGTTATCCAACATAACAATATTGAATGCAAGTCACTAGATTAGAGTGCACATGTTGCACATTATTAAATAAAAGACAATGCAATAAATATGCCTATGCTAAATTATGCTAATGAAACATAAGCTTGAGGGGAATTCTGATTTTTCTCTCTCTGATTTGCTAACCTATGGTTCCATGAGAGAACCAAAAGAAGTTTGGAAAAAGAAAAACAATTATGATGAAATCAAAATTCAGAGGGGTAATAAGAAAGTTGATTTTCTTAAGCTTACGGTCAATAGGTCTGCTGGTTTCAATTATAGGCCTGCTGTTCATAGTTTTTCAGCATATGCAATTCAAATTTCAGCCCCTATATTACTCATGGATTCTCCATTCTTTGTGAGATTTCAGTTTGCTAGTTGTTATGCCATGATTATAAGACTGAAATTACAAAAATCAGGTTTGGGGCTGCCATTTTCAGTCATGAACAACAATATGTTTTCATTTTTTGAGAGCATTCCCTCATGGAAAAATGAGGAAGGAAGATTCCAATTGGAAGGAGGAAATAAATCGGGGTATGTAATGTCGAAGAAGAAGCGGTTAGGATTCATTTGGGATCGGGTTCTTACAATTGCTTGAGGACAAACAATTTTGGGAAGGGAGGACTGTAATGTCCCATTTTTTTGAAGTAATCTTAAATAAAGGATTCTTTGGGCAAACAAATGGTTGAACAATGGAAAATCATGGATTATATTTCAGTTTCATCATTCATATTCATGTTCTATTTTTTTATTTCCCATTCTTAGTGGGTTGGCTGGGTTTAGTGCCTTTAATGAGGCTTAATAAAATATTATAATGACTTATTAGGGGTCAGCCTTTCCTTTATGAGCTTTGGCGCCAATGAAAGGTATAAAAGAGGATTAGAGGAGTTCATTTGGGCATCTAGATTGGGCGCATTTTTCCTATTTGGGCATTGTGAGCTTGTGGCTACATGTTCTTTCACTTGAGGACGAAAACCCTCTTGTGTGGCTTCCTAGAAGAACGAAAACCATTCTAGTGGTTTTATTGGAGAACGAAAACCCTTCAATTATTGCAGATTTGAAGAGGATACTTCATATTCAGATTTTTATTGGCATTGGGTAGCCTTCCCTAGGTGGAGTGACCTACCTTGGAGAGTGGTTTGATGCCCTAGAAGGCATATTATTGATATTTCACTTCATAATCTGATTTGCCATATTTTATAAAGCTGGAATCTCCATTTTGGTGATTTTTGGCAAGGGTTTACTATTTTTCCTAGCCCTCGGTTTTGGCTAGTCTGCTGCTGATTTTAAATAATTAATTCCCATTGTGTAATTCGATATTCCATCCATTTTTGATGTATTCGTGATTCGTAAATATTGCCGTAGCTAGAATAATTGTTTTGTGTCATTATTCATTGATTTGCTTGGTGAAAAGTGGATTTGAATTTCATAATCAGTTCGCTGCCCTTGTAGATTGCTGATTTCAGATTTATTTCAGTTTGCTGATTTAAAAATCAGACTTGCTAATATTGGGGTTTGAGCTAATTTCCATAATTTTCAGTTTTGTCCCCAAAAGGGATATTACAAGGATTGGGGGTGATCAGTCCCCAATTGTGTCGAGGAGAAACCAAAGTGTTAAGCGCATGCAATCCAACACGGAATGCCGAGGAGAAAGAAGAAGAATGAAGTGCTGAAACACCCCGCTAAGGAAGAAGACTGGGTATCAAAGTTATTCAACAACTCGATATCTTCCCCTTTGAGTGCAAGAGGAAAGGAAAGTCTTCTATGAAGAACTTAGCCATTTTGATACCTTCCATAACCCCATGGATCACACCACTGTAGATGGATCTAGGCCCGATTCTGTAAATAAGGACACAGTAGAAAAGAGAACAAGTGCCCCCATGCCCTTCTCGTGTGCCGCATAAGTTGAGTAGAAAGCTGTTATGTATGGAAATGCTTTGATGGATAAAGGAGGCTTATGCCCCTAAGATTCTGGCTAGTAGTAAGGCGAATGCCGTGTGAAAGAGTGAAGTACTTCATGCCCCTTATATTAGTATGAACAGAGAGGCTGGACTGAAAGCGTGCAAAACTTGTAAACATAGTTAAAAATCTGAAACTCGAGAAAATTGATGTAACTACCCCTTGGGTAAAAACGTGTGCTATGGTCAAGACCGTCACGTATGATCTTGACCGATCATACGGTTTTGAACACTTGCATTTTTGTTTGAATTTCTGTGTTTGACTAGATTTCTGAGCACATGTACCCTGTTTCTACTTGTATGTTACCCTAGAATTCTGCTTATGTTTGTTGTAAGTGTAGAATATACACGGATGAATGCCCCTTTTTTGAGTCATGTGCTAAAACCATGTTTGAGCACTTGCCTCAAAAAAGAAAGTGTGTTGCTTATGCATACAAGATGTCTGAGAAACTGTAGGAGAGTGTAGGATGTTGAAGAGGTGGCCACCTTGAAAAACCTGTACTTGCAAAAGGGAAGGTGTTTGTGCATGGTGGCAACCATGGTGTGTAATAAAAACAATGATAGCAATAGATAGAAACCATATAGATGATAGCAACAATAGTACAAATGCATGTAAGAGAAGACAAGTACAACAATAGTGAAATTAGATGTAACAAGTATGCAAACAATGTCACACAAAAGGTGTAAAACCGCAAACATGGGACACCCACGAAGTCGCAAGACAATCAAAGCCCATAGGCCAATAAACAAGAGTAAGCAAGAGTAAACAAGATATGCACAATGCCACAAACATGGGACACCCATGGTGTCACAAGACAATCAAGACACATAGGCCACAAGCGAGTGAAACAAACAAGCAAGCGGTAACACACACAAGCAAGTATGCAAGAAATAAGAGTGTTAGAACATGATAATATGATATAGTAACCAATATATGTGAAAATATGTGAAACAAGAGATGTCAATCACTTTGCACTGATACACGTGTTAGTCTGTTAGCTTAAAAGATAACATGTACACAATATATGTAATCAAGCATAATGAGGAAGTAGAAAGTAACTATAATAGAACAATAACACCGAATATAGTAAAAATAGATGCCCAGATGTATAGGAAGTTTGGGTAAAGGGCCGACCAACACTTATCATGGTGAACACGTGTGTAAAGAGTAAAGAAGCATGCTATCTATCAAACAAAGTGACAAACAAGTGATTATTTTGATTAATTAACTTCCAACATTAATTACCAATATTAGAATAACGCATCAATACTTATAACTGATATGAAAAACAAGATACAAACTTGAAAACACAAAGGAATGAGTGCACTTAGCTGATTACAAATGATTCTAGGAAGTTCTAGGAGGATGCACTGCTGAAATAGGAAGATTTGAATCTGATGATGCTTCATTCGGAGATTGTGTTTGGAAATTGCCTTAGTACAAAACCGTGCAACTTCGCAGGACTCTCATGCGGTCTTGGACTTGCTTGTATTTGGGCATGCTGACTTCACGATATGGTTGCATGCTTGGAACGGTCTATCATTGTTAAACCCTAATTTGTGATCATGCTGCGAAGCTCTTTGAATATTTTAAACATGATCTCAAACCCTAGCTGTGGATGGGAAGTCTTGAAAACAAACATTAGTTGGGTTGTGGGCACCCCATGCATTGCCGACGTTGGCACTACTCCGAAGAGGCCTCAAACCACATGTCGTTCTCCACCTAGCATGTGATATCTGAATGAATGCAACTAGATTTGACAACCATCTTTAACAATGCTTGAGTTGAGTTGGCTCTTGCTAAAATACTTGGGAAGGGATGTTTGAGTGCTTGTGGATGAGAGAGACTGATGTCTTGATATGGTAAGAAGCTTCAAATCTATAGTGATGTTGCCCTAATGATTGTAGGTGTGCTATTGCGAGATTTAGGGAGCCTTGGGTGCCTTTGCAAGTGTTGGAAGTGAGTGTATCAATGTAGTGCCATAGGATTTCCAAGTTAGCAAATGAGGTAGTGTTTACTTGCTTATATAGGGTTCCGTAGGTGATTTATCTAAGAAAGGCCGACCTAGAGGGATTATAAGACCCAACAAAGAATATGAATTTGAAAACACAGTTGGAAAACATGTCAGTCCAAGACCATACAAGTTGGCTAGGACTGGATATAATATCCTGACCAAATTGTACGACCTTGACTAGGGATGGAAAATATGCAATATGATGTTTGTCTATGGATTTTATGCATTGTGTTATTAGAATTTGATGACATGTTAGTGTGCAAGGATAAACAAGCTAAACAAGAGACCTCAAAATGTGCTAAGCAAGAATGGGAAGGTTGTATTTATCTTAGCAAAAGTGCATTGTTGAAACTAGTAATGTCAAAGAGTGAATTGCCTATAGTATTAGCTGGGTTGGGTTGTTTGATTGTGAGTTAAGTAAAGATTTGGTTAATAAGAGTGTACATTAATGAAGTGATTAAGACTTAGTTGGAAAGAGTGCATTGTTGAAACTAGTAATGTTAAAGAGTGAATTGCCTACAATATTAGCTGGAATGGGTTGTTTGATTGATGAGTTAAGTAAAGATTTGGTTAATAAGAGTGTCTATTAATGAAGTGATTAAGAATTAGTTTTGGAAAGGCATCCAAAGGTGTTTAATCATGATGTTTCTTTTGAAGATGATATGAATTTTATGCATTGTGTTAGAATTTGATGACATGTTAGTGTGCAAGGATAAACAAGCTAAACAAGAGACCTTAGAATGTGCTAAGTGGGAATGGGAAGGTTGTATTTATCTTAGCAAGAGTGCATTGTTAAAACTAGTAGTGTCAAAGAGTGAATTGCCTATAGTATTAGTTGGGTTGGGTTGTTTGATTGTGAGTTAAGTAAAGATTTGGTTAATAAGAGTGTCTATTAATGAAGTGATTAAGACTTAGTTGGAAAGAGTGCATTGTTGAAACTAGTAATGTCAAAGAGTGAATTGCCTACGGTATTAGCTGGAATGGGTTGTTTGATTGGCGAGTTAAGTAAAGATTTGGTTAATAAGAGTGTCTATTAATGAAGTGATTAAGACTTAGTTTTGGAAAGGCATCCAAAGGTGTTTAATCATGATGTTTCTTTTGAAGATGACATGGATTTTATGTATTGTGTTGTTAGAATTTGATGACATGTTAGTGTGGAAGGATAAACAAGCTAAACAAGAGACCTCAAAATGTGCTAAGCAAGAATGGGAAGGATGTATTTATCTTAGCAAAAGTGCATTGTTGAAACTAGTAATGTCAAAGAGTGAATTGCCTATAGTATTAGCTGGGTTGGGTTGTTTGATTTGTGAGTTAAGTAAAGATTTGGTTAATAAGAGTGTAATACATTAATGAAGTGATTAAGACTTAGTTGGAAAGAGTGCATTGTTGAAACTAGTAATGTTAAAGAGTGAATTGCCTACAATATTAGCTGGAATGGGTTGTTTGATTGATGAGTTAAGTAAAGATTTGGTTAATAAGAGTGTCTATTAATGAAGTGATTAAGAATTAGTTTTGGAAAGGCATCCAAAGGTGTTTAATCATGATGTTTCTTTTGAAGATGATATGAATTTTATGCATTGTGTTAGAATTTGATGACATGTTAGTGTGGAAGGATAAACAAGCTAAACAAGAGACCTTAGAATGTGCTAATTGAGAATGGGAAGGTTGTATTTATCTCAGCAAGAGTGCATTGTTGAAACTAGTAATGTCAAAGAGTGAATTGCCTATAGTATTAGCTGGGTTGGGTTGTTTGATTGACGAGTTAAGTAAAGATTTGGTTAATAAGAGTGTCTATTAATGAAGTGATTAAGACTTAGTTGGAAAGAGTGCATTGTTGAAACTAGTAATGTCAAAGAGTGAATTGCCTACGATACTAGCTGGAATGGGTTGTTTGATTGGCGAGTTAAGTAAAGATTTGGTTAATAAGAGTGTCTATTAATGAAGTGATTAAGACTTAGTTTTGGAAAGGCATCAAAGGTGTTTAATCATGATGTTTCTTTTGAAGATGACATGGATTTTATGTATTGTGTTGTTAGAATTTGATGACATGTTAGTGTGGAAGGATAAACAAGCTAAACAAGAGACCTCGGGAATGTGCTAATTGAGAATGGGAAGGTTGTATTTATCTTAGCAAGAGTGCATTGTTGAAACTAGTAATGTCAAAAGTGAATTGCCTATAGTATTAGTTGGGTTGGGTTGTTTGATTGTGAGTTAAGTAAAGATTTGGTTAATAAGAGTGTCTATTAATGAAGTGATTAAGACTTAGTTGGAAAGAGTGCATTGTTGAAACTAGTAATGTCAAAGAGTGAATTGCTGCGGTATTAGTTGGAATGGGTTGTTTGATTGACAAGTAAAGTAAAGATTTGGTTAATAAGAGTGTTTATTAATGAAGTGATTAAGACTTAGTTTTGGAAAGGCATCCAAAGGTGTTTAATCATGATGTTTCTTTTGAAGATGACATGTATTTTATGCATTGTGTTGTTAGAATTTGATGACATGTTAGTGTGGAAGGATAAACAAGCTAAACAAGAGACCTCGAGAATGTGCTAATTGAGAATGGGAAGGTTGTATTTATCTTGGCAAGAGTGCATTGTTGAAACTAGTAATGTCGAAGAGTGAATTGCCTACATGTATTAGGTGGGTTGGGTTGTTTGATTGAGTTAAGTTAATAAGAGCGTCACATTAATGAAGTGATTAAGACTTAGTTTTGGAAAGACATCAAAGGCGTTTCATCATGATGTTGCTTTTGAAAATGACCTTTCAATATATAATTTTGTGGGATACACTCCAAAGAGCCCGGGATGCCAATTTGAAGGACAACCCCGAGCTTGAGAGAAGCTGCAAATTATAGAATGCGCAAGGAATAAATACAATAGTAAATTAGTAAATAAAACACATTCGAATGTAGAAATATTCTTCCAAAATAATGCAACTTCTATTCAAATGACAAGAAAGGAATGACATAATGGCGTCTGATGTTCAACAAGGCTAGCAATAAGGATTCCTGTGATTGGTAAGGGAGATCCTTCCTTAATTGATTCACCTAGACTGGAATGAGATACGAATGAGTATGGGCGATACAAGATAGTCATGGCATGCAAGCATTCACGACTATTTGGTATGTAGTTATTCTACTACCCTTTCGGCCGAATGACCTTACATATATATGTGTGTGTGTGTGTATTTGTTATAAGAAGGTGGTTACAATAGATGACGGTTATAGAAGGGATTGGTTATAATTGGTTCATATTCTGTTCGAGTGATGGTTAATCTCTTTGCAGGTGTCACGGTTGAACTTCCATTGCACAATATGTTGATAGATGCTTTAACATGACACACATGTGGAGAATGCCACTTGTCGCATGACACAAAATGTTGACACGTGGACACTGAGTTCTAGAGGTCATGTGTAGGTGTGAAGTGTGGCATGGAACTACAAGAGTTTTGAGTGCTATGAGGTGCTACATGGTAGTACTAGTGAGCGTTTTTGAGCACGTCATGGAATCAAAGAGGCGTTACACGACACTAGGTGGTTGCCTGATAGTTTGCAAGACAATGTATTCATGCGCGGCGATCTTTGTAAGGCTCATGCGTGGTGCGAGATCTTTGTGAAGCTAAGGAACTCCGCGTCTCAAGGAAGAGAGCATAGGCGGCATGATTGCGGAATGGGCCCCATTGTGTCTTGATTAGTTGGAGGAATATGAACCTAAAGCTGCAAATTGTCGAGATCCATATTAGTAGCATCTTGATTCACTTTGTTTGCTCAAGCAAGGATGGGAAGTACGGTTTAAGGAGCTCCACCTTGAACACTAGATGAAGACCCCAGTATGGTGGTAGATAAAGAACAAAAGCATTCTCACCAACGGCTCACGGTGCGATGTAAGGACCATAGTGCAAAGGCTTGATCTTTTGGTGTAGACGGTTGAACCGCTCCTTTTGAAGATTTGACTAGACATTATCACCCACCTTGATTTCATGAGGTGTGTGATGCATGTCATCGCACTCTTTATACTCTTTTGTTGTTGGCGCGAGAGTATTTGCTGAATTTAATGGTGAACAAATTGGATGTGTTTCAAATACTTTGATGCGCTGTCCACTTCCTGTTATTGTGTGTGTGACTCGTGTTGGATGGTATGCGGTAGGAAATGTCATAGGGGTGTTGTTGGTTGGAGCCCATGACATGTCTAGAACAGATTATGCCCAGTAGAATTGTGAAGAGCTTTGTTATAGGCATGTTGGATGCATATTTGATTATCATCCCAAGTGCGCGAATGTACACTATTGTACATGCACAACAAATGGACAAGCGTGCGGTTGACAACTTTCATTTTTTCCATCTACTAGTGGTTGAAATATTGCGACTGGTCCAATTGTGTATCCATTATTTCCCACAATGCTTACTAAAATGACTTACAAAGCGGGTCATGATCAAACACAATGGATGTTGGGACTCTAAAGTGTACCCAAACATGGCTGGAGAAAGAGCGTGTGGTTTCTTGGGTGTTGATGCCCTTCTTCCTAGCAACCATGATGAGTACCTTCGAAAACCTATCTACTACAATGAACAATGTTATTGGTGCTTTGTTATAGATATTCGAGACATGAAATATGTGTTGATAGATTCCCATGGCCTAGATGGAATTGGCAAAGGTATATAAACTTCCAACATCTTGTTCATGGGCTTGGCGATGCAACAAGGAATGCAAGACTTGATGTGGTGCTCAATGTCCATGCGCATGTGAGGCTTGTAGAAGTGTTGTTTTACTGCTGCCAGTGTTTTGGTAATGCCAAAGTGTCTTGTTGTCTGGGCATAGTGCACCTCCCCTATGAGTTTTGGTGAGGTGCGCCATTTGGAATGCATAGATGTGCAAATTTGTAGAGAAGTTTGTTTGATGCATGGAATTCGCCAACTTGTTTACCTTTCGTGAGAGTAGTGTAGGCTTATGTGAAATCCTTTTCTAGCGAGAGAGAGATACCTAGTCAAGGAAGTTGTGGCTGGGCGTGTCAAGCACTGTGATGAGTGCTTGCATTGGTGGGTTGAGGCAATCTGCTGCCTTATTGTATTTTACCTTCTTGTGCTTTATCACCAGATGAAACTATTGCAAGTAGGTCATCCACTTTATGTGGTGTTCATTCTCTAGCTTACTCAACATATCCAAGAGCTGAAACATTTTATGATCAGAATTGATGATCATCTCTTTACCAAAGGTATGATGCCCCTTTCGACTGCTACACGATGGCATATAGGTTTTTTTCATAGGGGAAGCAACATTGAATTGTGTCGCAGAATGCCTCTCGAGTGATAGACAACTAGATGTCCATGGTATATGAATATTGTGGCGAGTGCATAGTCAAATGTATCGGTCTTGATCTCGAAGAGTTGGGAAAAGTTGAGCATTGCCATAACAGGTGTTGCGTAGATGCATTTTTGAGATCTTTGAAGGCATGTTGTTGTGCAAAAGTCCAATGAATGGTTGCTTTGGTGTGCATGATCTGGATGAGAGGCAATGATATGTGCGAGAAACCGAGGACGAATCTCTAGTAGAAGTTAACATGTCTAAGAAAACTCCTCAACTTGATGAGATTGCATGAAGTTGGCCAATGTTGGATTATTTTGATCTTCTCTAGATCTACGTGGATGTTTGTGTAATCAATGATTAAGCCCAAATATTAAACATGCATGACGCTGAATGTACACTTGGCTAAGCTGGCTTGCAACTTGTGCTTTTGCAACGTGTCTAAGACACACGAGACGTGCTCCACATGCTTCACCCACGTCTTGGTGTAGATGAGGGTATCATCTAAGTAGACGATGACGGAATTGGTAAGCGGTTGAAGTATTCGTTCATCGGGAGCATGAATGTTGCTGGTGCATTGGTCAATTCGAAAGGCATAACCAACCACTTGTACAATCCTTCCTTTGTCTTGAAAGTTGTCTTCTAGATGTCTTCAAGATGGACTGGTACCTAATGGTAACCTGACTTCAGGTCAATCTTGGTGAAGTATTGTGCATCTTGGAGCTGGTCCAGTGGTTGTCAATGCATGATAGCGGGTACCAACTCATCACCACTATCTTGTTGAGCACGAGATAGTTAATGCACAAACGCCAAGTGCCATCTCTTTGCACGAGAACTATTGGGCTGCCACAAGGAGAGGAGCTAGGATTGATTTTCCTTAATCAAGAAGGTTTTGTATTTGCTGTTAGACTTTATCATTCTCCCAAATGGACGTGCGATATAGTGGATTGTTTGGAAGAGGGGATCTTGGAACCAAATCAATTTGGTGTCTTATTGCACAATGTGTTGGGAGGCCTTTCCATTTTGCAAAGACATCTCCGTATTCTTTATAGTATCTTTTTGAGCCGTTGTTTTTGCAACAATGTTTGCATGGCAGTGCGCTTGCCAATGCTTTCTTGTTCTCCTGCACATGTGCTTGTGAATAGACCATGAGTAGCACAAACTTCTTCATGTGCTTGTGAATAGACCATGAGTAGCACAAACTTCTTCATGTGCGAGATGACTTATGACATTGTTTGGTAGAAGCCAAAGTGAGTTTGGTTGTTGGAGGTGAGTCCATTAGATTGAAGAGGCGAGTGATCTTTGACACATGGTCCACCACTGCGATCTTGCATGATATCTAGCATCTTGGTCACACGCGTACGGATGTCCACGTAAAATGTCACAAACCTAAAGTGGCACGATGTCATAAGTGACTGTCTTCCTCATGGGCTTGACTTTGTATTGGAAAGTGCATTGTTGTTGGACTTGCATATCATTTTGCTGCTGGAGCCATCGAAAAGCGGTATGGTCGAGGATGTACTTCGGTGGTGAGACCTACACGATGAGCTGCATCTTGTGCGATGAATGTTTTATTATGGCTCATTTATCGTGATGACATGGAAAAGTTGACCCTTGACCACGAACTTGATGTGGAAGAGAGAGTCGCAATGCTCAAAGTGTTGGTGGTAATGGTGTTGGTGCTTAGACAAGTAACATTTGGATCGATGTCATCCACTTGTGTAAGACCTGATTTTGATTGCTCAATTAAGGATTGTTGGATACAACGTTTAGAATTATCGTGTGAGTGTGTGTGGTGTCAGTGGCACATCTTGCCACCTTGGTTCTTCTTGCCTTTGATTGAAGTTGAAGGCGCATGAGCCTTTTGGTGTTGTGTGGCCTTCTTAAGATGCTTTTCCTTGCGTGGCATGTTTTTATTCGTGGAGGGTGAGATGATGCATTGTGAGTGTCTTTGGGTCTTGCCCAAATTGTTGGATGAAGAGAAAAGCGTGCCAATGTGTGAAGATACCACGAGTCCCTTTGCATGGCGTGAGATGCCATGAAGTTGAGGAGCTCCAAGTCCTAAAGAAGAGAGTGCAAAGTTGCAATGCCCCCTTCTAGGACAAGTTAGGAATTAACACAAATCTGATCACATGCTGCTGGAAAATAAATAATTTTCAAACCCCAACTGCTGCAATTTTCTAAAATTCATATCTTTGTCTAGAGAAGTCCAAATGAGCTGAAATTTTGGATATTGGACCACAAAAATATGAAGAATAATATGCAAAAACCAGATTTTGTACAGCCAACACGAAACCCTAATTTTGACCTAAAAAGTAGGTCGCCCAACACATTTAGGGCACCAAATCTACTCCAAAAATTATGAAATCACCTTCTCCTTATTTCTCCTAATTTCTACAATCACATGTAATATTAAATTGACCCCAAACTGCAGATCTGAATTTTATAACAGCAGTTAATCAATAACAATGCTCCCAGGACAGCTGAAACTTGGAAAATTCATAACTCCTTCAATACTTAGAGTTTTTCTATGAAACAAGATGCAAAATAAACTAGAAATTTAGGGCTTTCTATTGCATTAAGGATCTGAATTTTCTGAGCAATAAAACCTAGCCAAAACAGCCCCAGAAAACTGATTTCAAGTCGCTAGGGTTAGAGGAAATTAATTAAATAATTTCCAGCTCTCTCCTAGCCTCCAAAGACACCAAAAATTAGCCCTTTGCTCTGAAATAATTAATGACATATAGCAGATTTGCAGATCTAGCAATTATGGCATCCAAACATGAACAAATCATCACCAAACCAAGTCGCTATGGCTAAAATAATTCCAATAATAACAGCAGCAATAAAAGCACCATAAAACCCTTCACAATATTCAAGAACATGCAGATTTTTTATCCAAATAAATGCGCCAACACCAACACAAGAGATCCCAATGGAGAGAACAATAAAATCTTCAATATCTTCAACAATGGTTTCCAAATGAGAGAGAGCAAAATGCAAGAACTAGGGCATACATCCCATGGGCATACATCCCAATACTCCAAGCATGGAGTGAAATCAAATGATCATTCAACATGCCCTCTAAGGAAATGCGACCTCCCTTTTATAGAACTAAGGGGTGCAATATCCAATAAAGACCTCCCTTTCCCTTTTGGAGGGAAAACATAAACTCTCATTAAAATATTTAATACTAAGACTATGTGCACTTTATTTATTTTTTAATTAAATAAATAAAAGTAACTAACCTATGTGCACATTAAACTAACTAAAAAGACTCCCACTTGTAGCGCTAGGCATGCCAAGGGGTTACAATGCAAATGAAAAATAAATATTAATAATGTCTTGAAAAAGGGGACATTACAAAAGTTGTGCAGCTGCATAGGGATCAATGTGGAGACATTTTTTATACTTTTTCATCAAGCTTTCTTGCAATGGAATGGCTATTAGAACCAATGTTTTAATAGTTGGAATTGTACTCAAGCTGGTGAGGGTTCGATCGGACTTAGATTGGACTTGGACGAGAATCGGACTAGTTTAAAATTTATGAACCGCTTTGCTGAAATATACATGAAATATTGAAATTTTAATGAAAACAATATATTTTAAAGAGTCCAAACCATGATTCCAAACTATTAGAGACAAAATATGTAGAATTTTCTCATGAATATACCATACGAGGATAAATATAGCAAAATGGCACCAAGTGCAATACATATCTAAAACAAAAATAGTACAAAACTCTCGTACAAGCCTAAATACACCATCTTTTGAAGGCTATATCCCAACAAAGTGTTAGCCTTGTTTTATGATTACACTTTTACATTTTATACTTACCATGCATAGATTGAATTCCTAAAATTGAGAATAATGTTACGTATAGGATGGAGTCTTAATGTAATAAAGTGAAGTCCAAATGCTAACAATTAGGCCTCTAGAGTCTAAAAACAACATGCTACAAGTACAAGCTACTACATGTTTGATATCAATGATCAATCATCAAACTTATCACCATTCTTTGAGAGTAAAGCCGGTGGAAAGCTGCATTTAAAAATAAATAAATATTTTTTTCATCTCTACCACCGCTTTTACCGTTCATGACCGGTTTGGACTAGTTCAAAGCGGGAGCTGGCTAGTTTGGATTGGTTCCGTCTTCAATCGGCCAATTTAGTATGAAATTGAATCCCGAGCTGGTTTTGTACGGGTTATGGATTTTCATTTGAACCGATCGAACTAGTTGCTTGGTTTTGATTCGGCGGTTTTAAAACACTAATTAGAATTGTTATACTTTTGCTACACATGTACTTTATCAATGTGGCCACATATTGCATGCATTTGTGCCTATTGTTTTGTTTAGTAAAGTCTAATATCAATCGATACTCTTGTTAGATTACTTGTTTGGGCTCCAAGTTGCTTTCTGACCCCTTTAGATGGAAGAGCCTTTGGTTCACCCCTTTTAACTATGAAGGACCTTTAGGTCACCATTTAATTATGAAGGGATTTTGGTTCAATATTTACCCCTTAATTGGGAGCGATTTTCGAGAAAACCTTTATCTATTTTATTGCCTATTTGGGGGTAGTTGGGTGTGACAAGTTGGTTGGAGTCCCAAATTGGTCATCCATAGTATTGCAGAACGGGATCAACAAGGAACATCGGAAGATGCTTGTCTACATATGAGTTTTTGATGGCAATCATTGTGCTAAGCTTATATGTTTTCTACGTGTCGCTAATTTATAACTCTTTGAAGCCATCTTTGTATTTTCTTTGTTGTGCACGAGCATTAGGAAGAGGATGATATATAATAATTTAGGCAAATATATTGTCCATGTGTATGCTGACTATTCATTTTCATCTCGTAACTTCCTTCCAATAGCTTGAAACGTAAGCGTATATTTTATCTAGTAAATTCCCTTTTTTGCGGTACCTTTGGTTTAGTTTCCATGAATGAAGAGTATCTCTTCTATAACAATCACCAGGGCTTGTATTTGCTCTCATTTGGTGGGGTACAATACACCGGGGAGTTGAATGCAATATTTTACTCAATCTTAACACATAATCATGTCTCTTGGGATTTGAACTTATGACTCCATTATTTAAGCCCCGATACTTTTACCACTTGAATTCATCCCATTTGATTTTAAACAAGAGCATATTATAGATGTTGGGATTTGATAAACCTAAACATTCCAAAATTATAAGTTTTAGGTTTTGATGCCTTCTATAATTGATGTCCTCATTCTCTTTTTTAATCTTTGTGCATGCATGCAACAATACATACACATACTCACATAAACATCCATACACACATTGATAATGCTAGTAAATGCGTATAGAGATGTACGGAAACTTAGTCGCATGTACATATGTTTAGAGGTATATATGTATTTATGCAACTTGTTTGGACCTAAAAGATCACAAAATTTGATTGGTTTCTAGTCCTACTGGAGACAAAATTGATCCATGCCCGAAAAATGAATGCAAATGAAAATCTGTTTAATACACATTTTAAATATCTTTACATGTCTTCATGCGCAATAAGAGCTAACTTCCTCTTGAGCTCTTTTTAACATGTAGTCTAGAACAAGAAAACAAACTCAACAACATGCCCATTGTAGAATCATATATCAATTTCCAAGGAGCTATTCGGAGGGAAATGAGTTATTGAAAGATCCCGATAATTTCTTCTTCCGAAATCAAAATTTTTATGGAGTGCAAATGACAAACTAGGGTTTTTGAAACCCTTGGAGATCGATCTAGGGCAAACTGGATTTTATTCCAGCCAAAGCGACTAGGGTTTTTGATAAAACTCAATGCAATTGTTTCCAAAAAATTATACTTTCTATTCCACTTGATTCCCAATATTTTTAAAAGCCAAAATTCATTAAAAATCAGATTTATATGCAGATAAATAATTCAGAAAAACAAATCTGAAATCTGATTTCAAACTGGCTGGAAACCCTTCAAATATTGCTCAGAAAAATATAAATTTGCAGCCTTCTGATTTATAAAAATATAGGAATGCTTGACAATAATTTTCAAAGGAAAATACCTCTGGAATATGCCCAAACAACTCCCAAACTGGGTCGATCCACTGCTGCAATTTGATCACCAAAATAACACAAAATACTGCTGGAAACTTGACTGAAAAATCTGAATAAGCTCGCTGGAAATTTTTGAGTGAAATCCCGTCTCCATCCCTTGGGGTTTCGTCATGCAAGAGATAAATCCACTAGGTTTTTCGTCCTTGGAATTTCTTACAAAAGTTGGAAGCTCTTTGCAATGAAAATTCGATAATAAAATTTTGGATATCCTCCCCTCAAGTCGACCTCTTCATATAAAGGAGAAATGGCCCAACACAACCTCCAACAATATCCAATGTGATCACTTGACTTTCTCTATGCCAGTCACATTTTTCTAAGGAGGCTTATGACACACTTTTCTATTTTTCCATTACGTGGGCAAGTTGCATTTTTCACTAGATGAATACATTTAATTTTTAATTGTCTTTGCCAAAGTTCTAATTTTATATTAAGTTTCATTAGTTTATTGTATGTGCATTATAATTTTGCATTTTAATATTTTGCACTATACAAATAAAATAAATAAAACTTAATTACCCTGATTTCACCCTTTGGCCGTCGAGTAAGAATGGGCCAAAGGTCTTCACTTGAACTACTCGAAAAGAGGGACATTACAGTCCTCCCTTCCCGAGATTGCTTGCCCCCAAGCAATCACAAGTAGCAAATTTGCATCCTCATCAGTTCTTGGATCCCAAATCAGCCTAAGCCTTTTGAATGGCTTCTCATGCACTATACAAAACTGCTCAACTGCTGCAAAAAGAACTCATGCAACTTGTGAAAAGTGCCATGATCCTCCTCATGTATGCCCCAAATTTGCCGTACTCTCTCATCATGTCCTTGCTGTCCCATGCTGCAATGAAGTGAAAAATCCTCATATATGTCTTCATTAGGTGATTCCTTGTCCACAACTATCATAGACATGGCTGTCATTTGATGGGGCAGCGTGTATTTGAGTGACTTCATGGTAACTTGTTTCCCTTCATGTTGGAAACTCAACTCCATAGCCTGCAAATCTTGGGTGACTCTTCCTAATGAATGAAGCCATTGCATACCAAGTACCACATTGTTATCTTTCAAATCAATAACATAGAAGTCATCATGAAGAGTGTACTCACCAAATAGAATGCTGATTTTGCTCACTTTCTTTTTACAAGGAATAGTGAGGCCACCTGCTGTAATTACATCAAAGCCATCAAAATGATCATAATGCAAGCCTCTTCTGTTCACCAATCCTTCATCCACGAAGTTATGTGTGGATCCACTATCAAGAAGTGCCATTATCTTACACTCAAACATGGTACCTTCAAATATGAATGGATTGTACCTTGGTGCTCCTGAAAGATAAGTGATTTTACCTCCATGTTCCATGTTTGGTGTTGGCTGCTCCTCTTCCTTTTCTGAATTAGTATCAACATCTGAAATAACCTCTATGAGATGTATCTTGCCTTTACCAAGGCAATTATGTCCAGGCTCCCAATGATCCCTGCAATGAAAGCAAAGCTTCTTCCTCCTCAACTCATTACGAGTCTCTGATCCACCTTCGGTGTAGACTCCACCTTTGAAGAAGTGGGCTGCTCACTTCCATGTTGCTCTATCTTTTCATTCTTTACATTCTTCTTTTGTGGCTGAAATGGAGTAGTATCCAAGTCCATAGCTGTCTGAATAGCTTCATGCAAAGTCCTAGGCTTAAGAGCCTTGACAAAACCTCTCAGTCTATCATGAAGCCCCTCAATAAACAACATCACTACTCGCTTCTCAGGCATCTTTGGTACCATCACCGCAATATGCTGAAATTCGTTGATGTATGCATCAACGTGCCCACTCTGTCGAAGTTGTGCCAAGTCCCTGTAATAAAGCTCCACATCCTTGCGATCAACCTCTCACTAAACTCCCTATATGATTGCAGAAGATCATGTTTTTGCGTAATAAGCCCATGGTGCCACCAATCGTATGCTACTCCCTCAAGGTGCAATGTAGCAAACTGGATAGCCTCTTGTTCTGCATAGGCTTGAGAGTGAGGTATGTATCAAGCTTGTGGATCCATGCTCTAGCACTAATCTTTCCACTGCCATCAAAAGTGGAAAGGGTCACCTTGTTGGTGGCCTGCTTCAGCTCCCTGTTATGTGCTCTGGGCCTCTGTACCTGTCTAGCTCTCAAGCTCTCTCTCCTCTGAGCACAATACTGATGAAGGGGGAAGGCATTCCGTATCTCCTCTGGTAAAGCTCTCCATTCATCATTAGCTGCCATAACGTTATCTTGGAAAGCTGTATTCTCCAATGGATCCTCAACCACGGGTGGCTCCTCTCTAGGTAGGAAGCTAGGCTGCATAGGTCTATCTGCAGTCCTGGTAGATCTCCTTTCTTCGTATGTCTCCTCTCACGTGGAGGGGAATCTCTCACGCTACCAACCTCTGTAGGTGCCTGCTGTGCCTCATGTGACTGTTGGCCACTGATGTGGATCTGTCCCTTCTATCCCTTCTATCACGTTGATCTCTAACATCCATCCTATGCATCAACTGTTACATGGTCCGAATCATGTCCCTGAAAAGCTCACGATCCGGGTCAACCCGTTCATCCTGGGGAGGGCTAAGTGATCCACCTCTTCGGTCCATGGTTTCGGCACTACTACCTGTATCCAAGCCTGCTATGAGACGTGCATGTCTCCTTGTATTATACCTGTGGGGCCCAACTTCTCTCGGCTGCATCAATCAAAACCCTCCAGGTGGGAGGATCACGTTGCTTTGATACCACTAAAAGATCCTCAATAATTTTTTCTTCCAAAATTAGAATTTTTTTATGAAGTGCAAATGACAAACTAGGGCTTTTGAAACCCTTGGAGATTGATCTAGGGAAAACTGGATTTTATTCCAGCCAAAGCGACTAGGGTTTTGATAAACTCAATGCAATTGTTTCCAAAAAATTATACTTTCTATTCCACTTGATTCCCAATATTTTTAAAAGCCAAAATTCATTAAAAATCAGATTTATATGCAGATAAATAATTCAGAAAAACAGATCTGAAATCTGATTTCAAACTGGCTGGAAACCCTTAAAATATTGCTCAGAAAAATATAAATTTGCAGCCTTCTGATTTATAGAAATATAGGAATGCTTGACAATAATTTTCAGGAAAATACCTATGGATATGCCCAAACAACTCCCAAACTGGGTCGATCCACCGCTGCTGATTTGATCACCAAAATAACACAAAATACTGCTGGAAACTCGACTGAAAAATCTGAATAAGCTCGTTGGAAATTTCTGAGTGAAATCCCCTCTCAATTCCTTGGGGTTTTCGTTTGCAAGAGATAAATCCACAAGGGTTTTCGTCCTTGGAATTTCTTACAAAAGCTGGAAGCTCTTTGCAATGAAAATTTGATAATAAAATTCTAGATATCCTCCCCTCAAGTCGACCTCTCCAGATAAAGGAGAAATGGCCCAAAACAACCTCCAACAATATCCAATGAGATCACTTGACTTTCCCTATGCCAGTCACATTTTTCTAAGGAGGCTTGTGACACACTTTTCTATTTTTCCATTACTTGGGCAAGTCACATTTTCCACTAGATGAATACATTTAATTTTTAATTGACTTTGACCAAGTTCTAATTTTATATTAAGTTTCATTATTTTATTGTATGTGCATTATAATTTTGTATTTTAATATTTTGCACTATACAAATAAAATAAATAAAACTTAATTACCCGATTTCACCCTTTGGTGTCGGGTAAGAATGGGCCAAATGTCCTCACTCGAACTACTCGAAAAGAGGGACATTACAGTTATCTATGATCTCCCTGATCCTTGGATTTATAATTTGTTTTAATTGAACATGGCATTGGTTAAAACAACTGATTTGGGGCTCAAAACCTTCATTATGAGTGTGTATCCATGTAATGTATTAGCCCTACGACCATAGTTACCTAAGTTTTTGGGACAATGTTTTTAGGATGGGGAAAAAATCTCGTATTTTGGGGATAGTGGCAGACGGCTATTAAAATGTTTAAGAATATGCATAAAAATTTATAATAGCATATGAAAAATATATATCTTTAATTACGTCGATAGGCATAACCTTTAATGGCGCCAAGGGGTGGGAAGAGCGAGTGTAATAATGTGAGATGTCAATAAAAATGGTCGACCTTAAATTTGATGTCCATTTGACCATCATGGTAGTTCTGATGTTTCCTTATTGTTTTGAGAAGGTGATTGAAAAATCATGATATCTTGGGAAAATGGAGGAGTTTGAAGCCCATTTTTATTACCCGTCAATATTTTTTCGAGCCCAATGCAGTGGTGTAGCTAGATTGAGGCCATCCATCACCAAAACGGGAAATTTGTGGAGAAGGTGATGGAGTCGTTAATCAATGTGGAACCCTTCAATGGGTGAAACTATATGACAAATCCAAGATAAGTGCCTTGAGATTGATACATATTGGTGTTTTTCAAATAGAACAATATACATATAAAATATTAAAAATATTTTGAAAAGTAACAAGATAAGCAAAATTCCAGCCTTACACATGCATAGATTAAACAAATCTGAAATATACATAGGTGAAATAGCGACAAAAGTTAAAACATATTGATAATTCATTGTTGAACTTATAACCAAGTACATTGTTCAAATCAAAATGTTCTGATGTATTATCATTATCGACATTGTAAACACAAAAATGAAGAATCAAGATACATCAACATTCCTAATTAGTAATAGACTAATAGTCGATGGCTCTGCATCTTCTCGATGTCTTCAACGAGCATCACTACCATCACGTGGTTCATTAGAACCACAAGCACGAGAGTACAACCGGAACCATCAGCATGATGCCGCTCCGCTAGCCCCACTTTGCAGCTCACGCAAAGTACTATCTAGGTCCGGGTCTAGCTTGATGAAAGTTGGGCAATGGGAACATCCAAGTTTGGAGTCTGCGGGTCTATATCCCAACACTTTGTTGGCCCTTTCTGTACTCCTCCTTCTTATGTGATAGAAGGCGCGAGGTTAGAATGCACAAAGACCAAATCCTCGCCTTTTTGCTCCCGACTTGTTGCGGTTAAGCGAGTGGATAAATGAATATGTACCCCAATTCCTCTCGGTGAAGAAGAACTCATGACCTATTGAGGCAAGACCCATGAAAGTCAATGCGAAATTAAAATTTTAAACTTATAAATATAAAGTAAAAAAGAAAGAGTTAAGAAATTAAAAAAATTAAAATCTTACTTGTGATAAAACTTTTATTGCAAGTGGCATGAGGTAGGGGTATGCTTGTCCATGGAGGTACCACCACGAATAAGCATCCATTCTGTATTTGTCACGAAGAGCGCTAATGGAGTGATCCCTGGAGGATATGAAATTCACAAACTCGCCTCTAACCATGTCTTCTTACGGATGCGGGAAGATTCTAGAAAATGCTGCCTTATACCCCTCACTAACTTCGATATCCCTATATGGTGGGACCCTCCTAGGCAAAGAAAGGATCTCTGCGCTATAGTATTTTGGAGTCAAGGCAAAAGCAAGAAGATGCAATGGGGTGGTCATTTTGTTCCACCTATCAATGAGATGTGAGTGCACTTCCTTGAAGAAGCTCTCTGTAGGATCTTGCTCTTTGGCATTTATGATGGACTTAATTGACTCAATCATTGAGTCGATTCCATCATAAATCTCACCCATGCATGGATGATCCATATCAACAAATCTCAACATACTCACGATGGGCTCAGTAAAACTAAGCAAGTAATCCACACGATCCCACCATGTTTCATCCAGGATCAACAATTTCACATTTCTAGCCCTCTCACTGTTTGCTTGCCTCCATATACTCCAAAGGTCACTGATAACCATGCCACTCAATGCCTCTCGCACCTTCACAAGCCGTCTCGAGAGACGAGCGTGTGCGAGGCAAATCGAGTCTCAGCAACCTAATAAGAAATCAAAAGAAATAAAATTAAGACAAGTAAACTTAAAACATTCAAAATTCTACAAATTACAAACTTATAAAATTAATTTAATGAATTTTAAAAACTAATAATTATTTTTAAAAATAAAAAAGAATGTTACGGGCTACCTTGATAGCTATGATGTTGAGAATTTACGAAAGATGGCTTGGGACATGTGGTGGTTCTTGTGACAAACATTTGAATTTCATTTGCCTCCTCATATACTTGTTTGATCAAGCAATTTTTGTGCCCAATTTTTGTAACATTAAGTTGAGGGAATGGACCGCACAAGGTGTCAGAATATGTGTCCATATCGTGCCTCGACCATGACCCTGCTGCAGCTCTACAATTTTTGCATTGTCGAATTCTGACTTGGACAACATTTTGAGGCCCCACCGCCTCGATAGACTCTATGAGGATGTTGGCGATGAATTGGGCATCCTTCACTTGCCCCTCACAATCAATAATATACGAGAAACATTGCCCCTTTAGGACACACGGCAACCACATTGATCGATGGCCTATTTCTTTGTATCTTTCCATCCGTCGAAGCGATGGACACTCTGTTTCGAGCCATTGATTCTTGATGGGCAACAATGAGTCTTGACTTTCTTTCTTTCTTTTGACAATAAGGTGGTGCGCACCTTTTCATACCCTGGGCTAATGTATCCTTTAGGGGCTTCATTAATACATCTCACCATATCATGCCAGTATGGTGATCTAACAACATTAAATGGGACACCACATGCATAAATAAAGCGTCGACACTTTGGTTAGCTATGTCCCTGCTTTCATTCTGGAATGCCCTTTCCAATGGGCCTGCATCTTTTGTTCTTTTGCGAGAAAGAGGTGAATCCTCTTCCCCTTCAGTTGCAATAGGTGTAGACAAAAATGGGTGATCTGGAGCCACAACATCAACAGAAGGAGAAACAGGTGGCTTGCTAATGGTATGTGATCTTCCTTTTTTTGCCATAGGATGATTGGATTTTAATGCCATTGTTGCATCTGCTTCCTCTTGCTCTTTGATGTATGCAAGGGTCTTTGCACGTGGCAACCCCTTTCCATCCAACCCTCCACATGTTCTGATTCCGTGGCCAACAACCCCACACAAATGGGCTTTCACCCGACTGTAGGAGCTCTTAAATTGTATATTACATTGTGAGCAAACCCAAACAAAACCCCCTCCACCTGGTAATTGTTCTAGTTGTTTGACATGCCTCCAAAGTGGGGAGGATGGATCATTTTTGTGAAGGAGACCTTTACTACTTTGACCCACAGAACTAGAACTGGCAGCCATTTTAAGTTTTTAACTGCACAATGCATTTAAAAAAATAAAAACAAATTTAGTCTTGAGAAAATGTTGGAAGTTTAAAATTTAAATTTAAACGAAATCAAATGTAGAAAAATGAAGCTTAAAAGTTAAAACAATAACAAAAAACAAACCAAAAAAACAACTAAAAAATAATAAAATATTAAATACAACTAACAAACTAAAACACTCTAAAAAAATCACAAAATACTTACCTCAATACACATGACACCAATAATGCAAGCTCCTTGAACTCCTTGTCACTGTTTGAAGCTCCTTGACTATATGGCACTTGAAATCAACCCTAAGCAATTGAAAATAGTGGAAAAATTGAAGGTGAGAGTCAAATATGCAAATAAGAGGCAAGAATGAAAATGTGAGGTAAATGACTTGTTATTGTTGTTGTTATAGACTTTGGGCGCACAAATTAGGGTTGAAAAGAATATTTTAATGTTTAGAAAGTCGGTTTGACCTTTGTTTTGACCAAAAAACAAAAAAAAAATTAAAAAACGCGTCAAAAAATGGTCAGGGTCGGGCAGGGCTTGGGTTCGGCCGGGGTTCTCTCTGCGTGCCGGCCGCCCTGCGGCGAACCTTCGTGTGCACGTGCGGACCGGACCCGCACCCAGCGTACCCGGCCGGGCCATGCAGAGAACCTGCCGAACCTGCCGAACCGGACCCAACCCCGTGCCCGCGCCGGAACCGGACCCAACACCGCCGCCTAGGGGCCGAACCGGCTACCTAGCATGAAATCGTGGTGCTCATTTCCTAAAGGTAAGAAGAGTTGTGAATGCTGGGTGTTAATCCTTAAAAGCCATCGTATCAATGTGACCCTCTTATTGTTTCTTTCAACAAAATTTACACCTTTAAATGCCAAATCCTTGTAAGCCATGCCTTAAGAATGAGAAAATGGAAAAAGCATCATTTGTAAAAATATATTTTCTTATATTATTATAGAAATGTATAGGACATGCATTTTACAAGGAACACTTTTTAGTTAAATGATCATACTAGTCCAACTTCATGCATATAATATTTTGATTTCTATGTTTTTAAATGTTGCTAAAATAATAGTCTTTCGGAATATTTGCAGCTGGAATTAGCTGATGGAAGTAGTAGATCTTTTTGTGCTGTGATAAGTGGTTGAGAGGACAAGATTCGTCAAATGGGTGAGTGTATCCCGATATTGAAATAGATAATTATGATATATTTGTACTACATGTTTGCATTAAGCTTTATCGATAGTTGATATCATGTTTTTATGGTGGTTGTGTATCATGATAAAATTTGTATCTTTTTCATTTTGAGCTAGCCTCTTTTTATGAATTTGGCTTCCACCTTCGAGAGAATATGCCATGACCAAGTGTTGCACTTGGCTTTATCCGTTGAGACACCGTAATGTCAGGTTGTTAAAGTATCCAAGACTTGTACTATTCTTAGTGTTAAAGCTTGGAGTTTTTGGTTGGGAGATGAACTTTGGCTCATTTTTGCAACATATTCTGATTACCTATAGATGACAAGTAAACAATCAAGTGAAGTAGTTGTTTAACTTTAGACTAGGCATGATTAAAAAAATTGCTTCTATGACAAGGGAATCTAGTGAAAATTATCGTTGAGTAATGCAAGATAAGCAATGAGGAAGAGGCGAAATTGTGGATAATGGTTGCATCCCATTTGGTCGTGTGGAATAAGATATAATAGGTTGTCAACCAATTGTTTGTAGAGTGATTCATTGACTAGTGATGAATCTTCATTTTTTGCTTATAACTTCATACCAATGTCCATAGTTTTGGAACCAGAATCTTGGAGATGTTGATCAAATAGAATGTACCCTGCTTAAGTTCATATAGGGGCTCAATCAATTTGCAACCTAGATGATTATATACAGGTACTTGGAAACCTTCAGGCAACACCATAAAGACATCCTCATCTAAATCTCCATTTGAGAAACCAAACTGATATATGGAGAGAAGCAATCAAAGTGTGACCATCTTTGCAGTAGCATTAAAAACCAACTCGGCAGTAGTAGGAGAAACAACTGTTTTTGTAGTAGTAGGAGAAACAACTATTTCCGCAATAGTAAGAGAAACAACCATCTCCTTCTCAGCTATTCCCTCCTATTAGGAAAAGTCTTTTGCAACAAGATGAGCAAAACGACCATGCTTTGCTGACCTCTGAGCCAATGCCATTGATCGAGTGGCTTTTCCTGCCATCTCACCATGACTGGTTTTTCTTGGCATCTCACCATGCACCTCCTACACATCCTGGATAGTGGAGTTACCCCCACAATTATTTGAGTGGCTTTTCTTGCTGTCTCACCATGGACCTCCCACACATCCTGTAATTGGGACATGTCATCCGCCCGCACTTGAGGTATTTCAGCCTCTTGCACATCTTGTATAGTGAATATTCCCTCCACAAGTAGTGCATGTATGTTGACTGGAGAAATGCCAACAAGCCTACGAGGAATGTCATTCTCCAACACATTGTGTATGGTGAAGTCTCCCTCCACATGTATTTAGTTGACTGTAGCAGAGTTAACAAGTTTGTACTGGCCACCTTGCCCAATTCCTAGAGCAACAACCCTGTCCTGTGTCACATCAGATAAAATACACTTCTGCCCAGAAAAATTTACAACAGTATTGGGATTTCTATTAATTGACAAACAAATGATATTTTTATGCATGCTAGGAACATACTAACATCCCTTACTAAGAGCTTTTGAACATTATTTGGGACTATACCAATATCTCCTATCCCCTCTACTACAAGTGACTCCATATCAATTAATACAACTAAATAAGAACAATTCGTATTTGTAGTAAATGTTACATACCCCTTCGTTCGACATGAAAAATGTCTGGATGCATCAGAATCAATGATCCAACAACCGGTAGCACTGTTGTTTGAGCATGATGCTGTGAGAGCATACTCTTCCTCATAATCTTATTCATTTGCAATGGCTGCCACATTTGCCTTGTCTCGTGGCTTTTTGTTGTTTTGGGAAATATCATACTGTTGCTTCTGGAAGTCTTTTTGATATGCCCAAATTTTTGATAGTAATGGCTTCACCTAGGATTTGAAAGATTTACCAAGGTGATGTTTCCACTTCCCCTTTGGCTAAGAAGTCAACGCGCTCTATGTTTGTACAGAAATGGATTCAAGTGCTTGTGTCTGCCTCCATTCCTTCTGCAACAAATAGGAACAAACTCGATCAATCATCAGTGTTTGGATTTCTGCCATCAAATGTAAAGCCTCCACAAATGTTTTATAGGAGGGTGGTAAACTATTTACAACTAGCACAACTAAGATGTCATCTTCCACTTTTTGATTGATGGCATTGAGCTGGTCTCAGAATTCTTTCATCCCTAGAAAATGTTCTGAGAGAGACCTAACCTCATGCATCTTTTCTGAAAACAAATTCTTGTACAAGACCCCACTTTTCTCTAAAGATTGATACTTGTTTTTCATACTAGTCCAAAGCACACTTTTTCTTAGTGGCATTGTAGACCTCGGGTATCAAATCATCTCACACAAACAACTTCAAAAAAAACAAGGCCTCTTTATGACGCTTGTTATAATCCACAAAATTTGCAATAGGCCTTCGTTCAGTGTTGAGAATGAGTTTATCCAGTCCCGGTACTCTATGATTGTCAAAATTTTGCGACTCTAGACATTGTAATTCTGGCCAACTAATTTCTGTGCTTCCAACAGAACCAAGGTTTGATTATGGTCATAATACATAGTCACACCTTCGACCCACAATTCAATGCACGAGAAAACAAAATGTAAAGTCCATAAACTGAATTTGCTACAATATAAATGCCAAATTACTTACAATCTAACTGCACTTTGAATATATAGCTGTCAAATCTGTACTGACATTCTGATCAACACTGGACTATATATTCTGCAAAACACATCTTTCCTTTGACTGCAAATTGTAGCTATTTTTCCTCTCTTTGTACCCTAGCATGATGGTCTGCATCAAAAATGTCACGGAATTCCCTGCAAATTCTATGAATATCTGCAAAATCATGAACCCATGAAACTGAAAGTCATAGGAATATACAGAAAAGTATTCAATGCACTACAAGAAATTGTGATTTTCCTTCGGCCACACCCTAACGTAAATCCACTACACACAAAATGTCAAATAACTTTGTGGTTTCCCCCTTCAAATTGCGATTTATACTTTCTGTAACTGTAAATCATGAATTTGGTTTCGACCTCATGCGTCCATTGTGGTTTGCAAACTTGTCTCTCCTTCGCAAACCCCGTGGCTCACATTTGTTTTGGTCTGATTGCAACTTATACTGTTGTTTTAAAAAAGTGTGCCTCAATGTCCTCCGCTCACGTCTCCTCCTGAGGTGTCCTGAAATCCCCGTCACCAGTACAGGTCTGTTGACCATTTAGTGGCCCAAAAATGGAAATAGTGAAATTGTGTTAAGACTGTCAGCCATGACTTAAAAATTGTCTTCTGTTGACCATGAAAAATATTCTCTTCACCAGCTTCTGCAACACTCCTTGTCGGCCATGCTTCACATCTGCACGATTTTGGTCGTCCCAGACTCCAGAAATCGTGAAACGCCTGCAGCTTGAATCACAAAACTTCCGCAACTGAATGCAAAAGTGCCTTCGATCTGCGTCTTTGCAACTTTGACCTCTGTCTGTACTGCAGTAAACCTCTTCAAATCATTTGTACTAACTTTTTAGGGATTCCTTGAATATCTGGCATCCACTTCGACCTCTCCAACCTTTAGTTCGTACCCCAACGATCTTCCTAGGGCTTTCTTGAACCTCAAACCTCTTCTTCTCTTCTGCAGTTCATAACCTTTTTCCCAGGCTTACTTGAATGATTGGCTCTGATATCAATGTCAAAAATATGACACAGAGATTGAAGAGAAATTGGAAGGCACACATTGGGATTCATGTGCCCACATTTTATAATGCTAAAAGCGGTTACAAAGTAGTCCAGGAGGTTTACAAGTGAGTACTGTTAATTAATCAACTAATAGTTAATTATCACAACTATTTTAATACTATACCTGTTTCCATACCAGAGATAGTAGCAAAGGGATTAGAAATACTGATTTGAGTCTTGGGTAGTGATGGGTTCTTACCTTTTCTTTGATATTTGTTGCCAGCTTTGTGATCCGACTTCTTAAGTTGTTCTAGAAGCAGAAAATGATTGGCCTGGATATTTGCTGCTTGATCTTGAGCTGTGCTGAGCTTCTTGCCATTTTGGGCTTGGTCACCATCAATCCGCTCTTCCACATTTGAGTCTTCCAGGGGAGACAGGTTAGGGAAAGCCTTGGCCAGGTGTCCATGTGCATTGCAAGATCTTCAATTGAAGGGAATGTTCTTGTAGTCCACTGGTTGCTCTCATTCAATTGCACCTAGATCTAGCAATATTCTGTCTGGCAGAGGCTTTTCAAGGTCCATATTTACACAAATCGTAGTATAATCGAGAACTCTCGGGTTTGGTGAATTCAGAGGTAGTTATATACTTCCCAATGACTCCCCCAATAATCCACAAAGAGTAATCCTGTGGCCTTGCAAGTACGCGCTTGGAAGTACTGGAAACTTGATCCAAACCGGAACGTTGCTTGGAGGTCCTCAGTGGAGTTGAAAGCTGGAGACCAGTGTTCCATGAAAAACTTTGACTTTTTCATGAACTAGAGGCCTACTGAAAAACCTGACCCTTCTCATGTTTTGTGGAAAATTTGCCGTGAAACATTTCTTGTCATCATGAATAAGTCTACTGAGCCCACGGGCTTCCAATATGCTTGTACCCACAACCTCAAGGTTTTGTTTCCTGGAAATGCTCCCATAAACTCAGGGCATGTTCCTTGAGAAGCTAAAACGTATTTCCCATATTTTCCATAGAGAACTGAATCTTGGGTGGGATTTGCATCCGCAGGTAACAATCATTCTCTTTTTAGTTGGGAAAGAGGCCCTGATCACTGTTTTTGACTATGGTGCTGGATGAACTGTTTCAAATCCTTCTTGCAGATCTAATTTGAACTTGGGAAGCTTGTCTTTCTGAAACATGTGGTCTAATTTTGATCAGCAGGAAATTCAGAGGAGTCCATGGCCTCTTCAATGGATCAGCCTTTGGGCTGACCAGTCAGTGGCTGATAATGGGAGAGAGCGCTGATTTTGGGTAGGGGTACGGTGCTCGTTAGGTGGTTTGAGGGGCATGGACTTGGGAGGGGATAGGTGAGAGCAAATTTTCCTTCCTAACAATTCATGCGTATAATAAAAGTACTTTATTGCGTGTTTTGAAGGATTATATGGATTTTGACATGTTTAGTATGCCTATGAGCAGTATGCCCACATTGCATATGTAAAAGCTTTCAACTTATTGCACTTTTTAGTTATTTTTTGTATCGTTTTGGAAAAAATATTATAAGCAATCATATTAATACAAGTTACCTAATAAAATGGTTTCAAATTGTACAAAATTGTTATAACCACAGAAAGAAATTTAAATAGTCAAAATTAACTGTACTTTTTGGTTTTTGAATTTTTTATTGTTAAGAACAACAGAAAGCTAGCCTAGTTTATATTATGCAATAAACCGACTAATAATGTATTACAATTTTGAAAAACACAGATGGGTTTCAACTCTAGCTATATATAAATATAAGTGAGCAATTAAAAACTACATTGCCAGGTTCGTCCCCCAGCCCCGAACCCTTCCCCGATACATATCTGGTATGGATACGTTAGGGTACGGGTTCGGATACCTACGGGTATGTGGGGCCGACAGGTTCGCCACGGGTACGTTTGGATGTACCCGGGATGAACCCCCACGTATCCGCCGCAAACCCAAGCCAAAAACCAACTTTAAAGCATTTTTTTTTTTTTGACTTAGTCAATGCAAAATAATGAACCCTAACAATTAAATGAATAAAATATTGAACCCTAAACACTTCAAAAAGCTATAAAAGCACACTCACCCTCCATTTGAAATCACACAAACAATTCATTGTTGGTTTTTGCAAGTGTATGAGCAAAGAGCCAAAGAAGAATTGAAGAGCTTAGAGGAGGCAAAGATTGGAAGGAGGTTTTGCAGGGAGGAGATTGGGGGCAGCCATTGCTTGTTTTGTTTGGAGTCCACCATTGCAAGGAGGAGGAGGAGAGGAAGCAATTTGTGAGACTTGAGAGGAAGAGATTGTTTTAAATTTATTGTTCATTCAAAACTAAAAGAGTAGACATCACATTTGGTCCTTGGAGGTAGCATTTGTTTGGAGGCAACAAGGATCTACACTACAGGTATTTTTTTAAATTCATTCTTTTATTTTATTTTTTTACCGTTTTTTTAATTTATTTTGTTGCTTTTTGTTAATTTAAGACAACCTAAATTTGTGTATGCTCTCACCTCGCACCTTTATGGTGATCTTGGTGATCAAAAAACAAATTAGGATGGCATGCTTTAGGGTTTTTAATTTAATAATTAGTAAAAATTGTTTTCTAAATGCATTGTTCAATGTTAAATTGTTAATACATCTATTTTTTTAATTTTTTTAGCTTCCTAAATCTGTATATGCTCTCACCTCGCGCCTTTATGGTGATCAAAAACAGATTAGGATGACATAACTAATTTATTTATGTTAAGGCAAAATGTTTTTTTAATTTTTTAAACATCCTAACTCTATGTATGCTCTCACCTTGCGCCTTTATGGTGATCTCGGCGATCAAAAACATATTAGGATGACATAACTAATTTATTTATGTTAAGGCAAAATGTTTTTAATTTTTTAAACATCCTAACTCTGTGTATGCTCTCACCTCGCACCGTTATGGTGATCTTGGTGATAAAAACAGATTAGGATGGCATCAAGTTTTGTTTTAGTTGGTCTGCCGCAAGGCCAAGAAGCTCTGAAAACACATCGGTTCTGTGAAACATGATCCTAATTCACCTCTTTGGAGACATGTGACAGTGGTAGACAACCTTGTTGGTGGTGGGGTCGGATTTGAATATATCATGGTTGTCATACTCAATACAAATCCTCATATAGCTGACTGAAAATCCATTTGACTGGGGTTGGAGGTGTGGGGATAAAGAAGTGCCCTAAAATACCAAATCAAAAAATGACAGAGTACCCGAGAAAGCAAGAGGAGGTTGATAGGCAATATGAAAGAAGTAGATCTAGAACAATTCCATTGCAAAGAAGGCCTTCATCAAGACCACCCACACCTAGATCTACTACTCATCCTTTTATCCAAACTCAAAGTCAACCACTTGATTCCCCTTTTGATGAAGAGAGTCCAAAGACCTCACGAAAAAGGCCAAAAGAGCATTGGAAAAAGCATTTAATATTGAAAAGAGGGAGATTGTTGATGAGGTTGTTGCTCGATGCATTTATGCATGTGGGCTGCCCTTTAATGTATTGAGGTCTCCATATTGGCATCAGATGGTGAAGGCTGTCAATGAAGCTCCACAAGGGTACAAATCCCCAAGTTATGAAAAGGTTCAAACCACACTCTTGGCAAAGGAAGTGGAACACATTCACACCACTTTGCAGCCAATCAGAGAATCATGGAAGGATACAGAGGGTTTCCATCATTTTAGATGGATGGAAAGATGCTAGAAATAGACCCCTCATAAATGTTGTTGCAGTATGCCCTAAAGGGGCAATGTTCCTAAAAGCCATTGATTGTGAAGGGGAAGTCAAAGATGCACAATTTATTGCCGACATTTTGATAGAGGCAATTGAGTCGGTGGGCCCCCAGAATGTTGTCCAAGTCATCATGGACAATGCTAAAAACTGTAAAGCAGTAGGAATGATCATAGAGGGTAGATATGAGCACATTTTTTGGACCCCTTGTGCTGTCCACTCCCTTAATTTGATGCTCCAAAAGATTGGGAAAATCCCGTGGATTGAGCAAATTTACACTGAGGCAAATGACATTCAGATGTTTATCACAAACCATCATATGTCACAAGCCATATTCAGGAGATTCTCAAGGTTGGAGTTCTTTAAAGGTTGCAGAAATAAGATTTGCCTCTCACACGCTCGTTTTGAGATGACTTGTGAAGGTGAGAGGGGCTTTAAGCAGTATGGTGATCAAGCATCTGTTTGACAAGCAGTGTTGAGGCGATCAAATGAGAGAAAGCTACAAGGGTAAAATCATGGGTCCTTGATGATGATTGGTGGGCCAAGGTTGAGCACTTGCTGAGTTTTACAGAGCCCATTCTCTCCCTGATTAGATTCATAGATATTGATGAAGCATGCATGGGAGAGATATATGATGGAATAAATTCTATGCTTGAACATATCAGAGATGTAATACAAACAAAAGAGCAAGATCCAGAAGAGACCTTCTACAATGAGGTCAAGAGTGTGGTCATGAAGAGGTGGAATAAAATGACCACCCCATTACATCTCCTTGTTTATGCATGACCGAGCTCAAAATACTATAGCTCGCGTACTTGGGCTACCAAAAGGCAACCACCATACTCGACTCCAAAGTTGGAAATGGAACCAGAGAAACATTTAGAAGACTTTTTTCCGATCCATCTATACCGATCGTAACCCCGGAAGTGAAATGGGCATGTTTGTTGCTTCAGAAGGCAACATGGGAGCGATTGAGGCTCTTTTCGACAAGAGTAGCTTGAGCCCAACCACGTGGTGGTGTATACATGACCATGATGCCAAGTACTTACGTCTATTGCTATAAAAGTTTTTTCATAGGTATAACATTATAAATTTATAATCATTGAATATTTTAAATCTTAGTAAGTTAGTAGGATTATTTTTGCACATTCTTAGTATATTACTGTTATCCAAAATGTGCCCCCTGCTCATTTTGTGGCTAACTCCTCTCATTGTTCCCTCTCTTGTGCCTCAATCATAATTTTTTGCTTTTTAGGCACTCAAAACCTTCTGGAAATGGCACCATTGGATAGAGCTCTTTCTCAGCTTTCCAAGAAAGGTAAAGTTTTCCTCCTAACTCCATGTATTTTTGAAGTTATGGCTCGGCGGAGTTTTTGGGGAAATTTTCCCTGAAAGGCCCGCGGCCAATGAGATGCCGCCACGTGTCATGGAAGTGGCGGGGTTGGAGGAAGACTTGGAATTTTCACCAAGTGTTTGGTGAAATTTCAAATGGAAACATTTTAGCCCGCAGGCCCGCCAGTGAATCAGGTGCCGCCACGTGTCTAGGGGAGCAATTTGAAAAATTTGGCTAAGTGTTGGCACAAAAGGAAATATTTGCCCCAAGGGGCATGACCCAATTATATGTCGCCACGTGTCCGGAGAGGCGGAGCGAGGGGGAATTTGGGAAATTTTCCCAAGGAAAAAATAAAGGAAAATTCAGAGAGGAAAGCCCACCCCCTTATTATGAGCCAATAGAATCTCGCCACGTGTCAGAGAGCGCCAAAATCAAGGAAATGCCATGCTTGAGGAAATTTTGAAAGGTCAAACCCGCATCGAATGGGGTTTTGACACGTGTCCAGGTCAAAAATTATCAGAGAGACCCGCGGAAAATTCAGGAAGGACAGGCCCGCATCCAATCAGCGCTCGCCACGTGTCCTCACCTCACCGGCCCGGCGGGGAATTTTGGGAAAATTTTCCAAAGGCGGAAACAAAGGAAAATGAAGCAGGATGGGCCCGCACCCAATAAAAATGTGCCACATGGCACCTGGAAGGGCGGAGTGCGGGGAAATTTTGGAAAATTTTCCAAATGACCAAAAAGGTAAAAATTCAAATTTTTGCTGCCTTGATTTGGCCGTTTTGCCCTAAATTTTCAAATGGCCATAACTTTCGATCGAGCTCGGTTTTTCGCGTTCTTTATATCAATGGAAAGTGGTGAAATTCTCTACAAGATTCCTGGGGTCATTTTTGCATTTTGGAGTTTGGAGAGAGAACATCGAAAACGCCTGCAGCACGTGGTCATGGGACGAAATGATGTTTCAACCACCGTTTTTAATGAAGAATGGCTCGCATTCTCTCCCAAAGATGGCCAAAAATGTCGGGGGATGGGTGCGTAAGGATGCCCATGTCTTGTTTTGAATGCATTTTGGTCAATTATTGAACCTCTCCCATGTTTTCCCACGTTTCTCTCTCCTGGGCTCGTCCCTTGCACTGTAAAAGCCAGATTTGGCTCATTTTCAAAGGGTTGAACATTTTTTGTGTATTGTAGGTCCCCTTTTCACCCGAAAAGTGATTACGGTGGAATACCCGACCTTGTCTAAGAACTCCAACTCATTTTTGCCTTCCAAGTGTTGTAATGCAAGAGGCCTTGTGATCAATCTTCTATCCTTTGCTAGTGTTGTTTGACTAATTTCGATCTTTCATTACATGTCATCGGTTTGTGCATGATTTTGTTGTGCTTCCATGATTTGTGTCAATCTGCAGAAATGAGAAATGCTCACCACTCCTTTGGTGCATCACCTATTAGCATTAGTTTTAGTTTTTTTTTTTGCATTCTCCATCTCTGTCTCCGTTGAAATTTAGAGTAGGATTTTGAGTTTTAAACCTCTGCAATCTGTGCAAGTGATAAATCTGACCAGAGGAATTGAGGAACCAGCCTTTAAACTGGAGATTCCTTTCCCATTTTACAAGTCCCACACTTGGGGAAAGGTTTCAATGTTGTGCAATCACATTGGATGCTTAGAATGATCAAACTAGAAATCTGATCAACATCCAGGGGTGCTGCTGATTTGCCACAACAGTTTTGGCATGCCCGGTGGGACCTTAGAGGTCTTCATCTTCATTGCAACAAAATTGATGTGCATTTGTTGCAAGTTCTTGCGTTAAAAGAGCTATAAATTGCACATCTGGCGACTCCGAGGAAGAAGAATCAGCTGGTTTTAGTAGTGCAGACCTGAAAACTCATGAGAAGAATCACTACAAGGTCAAGAGATGGAGAAGAAGAGGTGTTGTTTGAATATCTGCAATTATCTCCAAGAAGAAGGCAAAGTGGGAGGAGAATCCAAAGGTCTCCATCTCCACCAAACAGAACTCTCTCCACTCCTCCACCCAGTAGGCCTTTCATTCAATCAACCAGGGTTTTAAGGCCAATCAGAATGGCACAAAACAACCCCTATGTCAATTTCATTGGCAGCAACGTACTTGCTCTCAATGCACAAAATCCAATTCCAGTTGCAGCATTGAAGAACATTCCATACTTCACTGGAGAAAATCAGACCACTCCTGGTGATCATGTCAAGGATATTGCTAACATTTGTGCAATCCATGAGATCAATGAGATGCAAGTTGCTGTCAAATTGTTGGCATCTTCATTCAAAGGGAAAGCTTTGCAATGGTTCAGGAGTCTTGCCTCATGTTCTATTCAAAATTGGAATCAGCTATGTATAGCCCTCCATGAGTAGTTTGGGGAAAAGGGAGACAACTTGTCCCTTTTGGAGCAGCTGACAACTATCAAAAGAGCTCCCAATGAGCGGTGGTGATTTTAATTTCAAATTTCAAAGGACTTGGGAGAGAATTCCGGTGGCGGTCAAGGGTGAGCAAAGAGAATGTGCTTTTCTTTATTACCTTAAAGCTTTAAATTATGATATTTCTATGTTAATTCAATCCATGGGAGGCACAACCATCCCCATTGCTTATAGTATTGCCATTAGAGCTGAAAATTGTTTGATTCAAGCTGGCAAACTAGCTCCTAGGCCTCCAATGCCATTGTTTCCAAGTTTAGAGAGCCCAAGTACTAGCCAAGTGTCTAATTTAGCTCCTATTCCCACTCCTAGAAATAACAATTCGAATGAAGCTTCTACTTCATCTTCTAGTGCCTCAAATGAGCTTCAAGAAGTCATGAAGCAATTGCTGAAAATCTAGGCAATGAGCTGGTTACTCTCAAGAGGCAACAAACCCAAGGTTTTAGACCTTCTTTCTAGCCCCAAGCTCAGCCTAACAGGCAGCCATATCAACCCCAAAGACCACCCAATCCAGCTGCAAATTTGAATCAAGCAAGGCCTCCTACCAATAGACCATTTCAGCCCTATAATCCCAATGCTACATCTGCCTCTAAAGCATTAGTGCCAGTACAAAACAATATAGCTCAAGAGTATGATTGGTGTTTCCCATGCAATGAACCTCACAACCAATCCATGTGCTTCAACGGTGCCTTGAATCAAGCATTAATGGTGACAACAATTGGTGTGGAGGGTGAAGGTAGTCAAAGAAATGACCAGCAACAAGAAACATTCCAGCAGCAATCAGCTCCAAATGATACCACACTTGTAAACTGGTAGGCAAAAGATTTTTGTGGTATGAATCAAACGGTTTCCCAAAGTGTTGCAGCCAACACAAGATCAAAAAGAAGAAATCTGGGTGAAGAACAACCATTAGCTCCAAGCAATTCACAACCTTCCATCACCCCACAGAATGTTGGCAAACAAAATGCAATCCCAAGCACGCAAGGATTGCCTAAAACAGTTCCTAGGCCAACCCAAATGCCAGTTGTTGCTGTCCATACACAAGGAATGAATGTGCAGGCCAAGGGACAGCAAAGGGATACTTCATCTCCATTCAATATCATTGATCAGATGAGGAAGACAAATGTAAACATATCAATGTGGGAATCACTATCTATCCCAGGCCAAAGAGATTTGCTACAAGCTGCCATGAAGGACTGGTCAACTTCAAATCAGCAAGTCCAAATGCATGAGAAAGTGCTCACAAATGCTGCCCAGCCTGAGGGGAACCATGGAGGACAGCAAGGTAAAATGTTGAAGCCCCCTCCATTCTATGTTTCATTAATCATTGGGAACCAACTAGTACACAATTGCATGATTGATTCCGGAGCAAGTAGTTTAGTAATGCCCAAGCAAATAGCTGATCAGTTGGGAATTTAGTATGAAGCCACATCCAAAGGGGTGGTACAATTGGATGGGACAGTAGTAACAACGGTTGGGGTGATTAAAAACTTGAGTCTTACCTTGCATGCCTGTCCCAACGTGGTTGTTTTGCAAGATGTCTCAGTAATAGACTTTCCACCACTCTTTGCCCTATGTTTGTCAAGGGATTTCACAGCTAAGATTAGAGGTTACTTGTCTGCTGATTGGTCACACATCTTTGTTCGAGAACAAGATATGGAACCAAAGCCACAATCAGATCTGAACCTATTGCAAACTTTCACATTGAGCCTTACACTCCAAGCCAAATCAATACAAATTGTTCAGCATTTGATCAAGAGGATTGTCTAAGCACTGATGAAGCTGACACCAAGGTTGGAAGCATCCCAGATCTAACTCTTGATGAATGGGCAAACAAGGTGCATGCTTTTGATCCTTATCAAGAAATAGAAGAATCTGAACTAGGAGTCTATTGCATGCATGAAGAAAATCAGCCTATCCCTAGCATCACCAAGCCAGACCACAAGGATGACAATGAGGTATGGCAGTTGTTTTTTGATGGATCAAGGAGTAGACAAGGTGCGGGGGAGCCATGTTGGTTTCACCTCAAGGGGTTAAGTATTATTCAACTTTTAGATTTCAGTTTGCATGCTCTAATAACACTGCTGAATATGAAGCTTTGGTGCAAGGACTGCATTGGTCAATCAAGAGAGGAATAAAGAACTTGCAAGTCTTTGGTGACAGTGAGTTGATTGTCAACCAAGTTAAGGGGCAGCATGCTGCCAAGAATGATCTACTCAAATGCTACAAGAACAGGGTATGGGACCTCATTGAAGATTTTGAGGGCTTTAGCATAAAATCCATTCCTAGAAAAGAGAACCAAGCTGCTGACAGGCTTGCAGCAGTTGGGGCAGCCTTTGACGTTGTTGAAAGCATTCAAAAGGACAAGGTACAGCCAAACATCCATGTGATTGTGAGGCCTTCAGTGCTAGACAACAATGTAAGTTGGCAAGTGTTTGAAAATGATCAGCAAATCATCCATTTCTTGCAAGAAGAGGCTGAATTCTCAGCCAAAAATCAGGAAAAGTTGGAGCAGCAGTATGGTGACCAAGTGGTGCAACTGAGAACCAACAAACTACCAAAGGGACTTATTACTTTGGAGTCCATTTTCAACCCTAATGATTAGTTTAGGAAGGAGAAAGCAAACATCCAAGTGAAGAGAGAAGATTCAGTGTCCATCTCGGTGGAAGAAGGCAAATCACTCCAAGTTGGTAAGATGACAACTGAGCAAGAAAGGTATGAGTTCATACAACTTTGTCAAGAATTCCCTGATGTGTTTGCTTGGAGCTATGAAGATTTGAAAGGTTTCAATCCCGAGTTAGCTCAACACACCATTGAATTGGACCCCAGTACTAAGCCCATTAGGCAAAAACAAAGGCCAGTCAATCCACACATGGAGCCTCTCATGAGAAAGGAGTTGGATAAGTTAATAGAATCAAGGATCATATTCCCTATCAAGCATTCTAGTTGGGTTGCCAACTTGGTTCGATCGAGAAAGAAGAGTGGGGAAATCAGATTGTGTGTTGACTTAAGAGATTTGAATAGAGCATCTCTCAAGGATCATTACCCACTTCCTTCCATGGAGCAAATTTTACAAGTTGTTGTTGGCTCCGAAAGGTTTTCATTATTTGATGGCTATTCAGGGTATAACCAAATTATGGTGAAGGAAGAGGATCAGTTCAAGAGAGCCTTTACAACCAAATGGAAAACTTATGCATACAGGAAAATGCCATTTGGGCTGTCCAACGCTGGAGCTACCTTCCAAAGAGCAATGGACATGGCGTTCAAAGGTTTGATTAACAACATAGTGCTGATATATCTTGATGATATCACCTTTTTTTCAAAAATACAGCAGACCACCTCTCTCATTTGAGACAAGTGTTCCAAAGGTGCAGAAGATTTGGAGTCTCCTTGAACCCTAAAAAATGTATTTTCTTAGCCCATGAAGGAAAGCTCCTTGGTCACATTGTCTCCAAAGAAGGATTAGCAATTGATCCAGAAAGAGTTGAAGCCATAAGAGCACTACCATTGCCAAGCCACAAGAAGGCCCTTCAAAGTTTCTTGGGGAGGATAAATTTTGTTTGGAGGTTTGTCCCAGATTTTGCAGCCCTTGTCAAACCTATCACCAAGATGTTAAAGAAAAGCATGGCTTTCAAATGGACAATGAAGGCAAGGAGAATTTTGAAGCAATCAAAGAAGCCATCTCTCAAGCCCCAACTCTCATCAACCCGGATTTCTCCAAGGATTTCATCCTCTATGCATTTGGGGGTGATGATACTATTTCTGCAATTTTGGTACAGCAGAACAAGGACAATGATGAGCAGCCAATTGCTTTCTTTAGCCAAATCTGGAGGACTATGAGGTGAGATATTCTTTCATTGAGAAGCATGTTCTTGCAGTAATCAGAAGCTTGAAGAAGTTCAAGCATTTAGTCTCAAACAATAAGGTCCAATTGCTTGTTTCTCATGTGGGAGTTAAAGACTTCCTCCTCAACAAAGACTTGAATGAAAAGAGGGCAGGTTGGATTACTCGTGTCATGGAGTATGACATTGAGATTAAAGTCACCAAGCTGGTCAGAGGGAAAGGATTGTGTGAGCAGCTGACTTTGAGCAAACAAGAGGAAGCATGCAAGGAAAAGGAGGTTGTTTTGGCATTGCAAGACAGCCATGAGCAAGGAAGCACTCAAGAGGAAAATAATGGTGTCCCCACTCCTTGCTGGACCCAAAGTATAATGCACTTCCTAAGCACAGGCCTATGCCCTCCAGAGATGAACAAGACCCAAAGAAGACACTTCAGATTGCAGGCTGTCCCATATGCCCTTGTTGATGGTGTTTTGTTCAAAAGAGATGTGAATGGAGTACTGCTGAGATGCATTAGTACAAATTAGATTCATAGGGTGTTGGAAGAGTTCCATGGTGGACCAGCTGGTGGTCATTTTGCACCAAGAGTGACAACTCTAAAGATCATGAGGGCTGGTTATTATTGGCCCAAGATTTTTAGTGATTGTTATGCATGGATCAAGAGGTGCAAGAATTGTGCATTCTTCACAGGTAAAGAGAGACTAGCTGCCCTTCCATTGCATCCAATTTCAGTTGACCAGCCATTCATGCAATGGGGTTTAGACTTCATAGAGTCATTAATCCCAATTCAAGCCAAGGGCACAAGTGGAATCAAGCAAGAGCACTCAAGGAAGCAAATGAAGCTAGTATCCTAGACTTCTATGAGGGAATAGTAACCAGTTCGGCATACCAGCTACAATAATATCGAGATAATGCATTGGCATTCATTGGATCAAGGTGAGTGAATGGGGTACAAGAACGGGATCTACCTAAGTACTTCATCAAACTATTACCCTCAGGGTAATGGCCAGGCTGAGTCTACAAACAAGAACTTGTTGAGGATCATTAGAAGGACTCTTGATGAAAATCAGAAATCTTGGCATACTAAATTGAAATCAGCTTTATGGGCTGATAGGATAACTCCCAAGAGATCTACAGGTAATTCTCCATTCAAGCTTGTTTATGGAAGAGAGGCAATTTTGCCCATGTCACTTGAGTTGCCAACATTGGAACTCATGAAACAGTTGGAGTTGTTGGAGTTTGAGCCCATGGAAGTCAGATATGTAGAATTGATGGAGCTCCAAGAGATCAGAAATTAGGCATCCCAAGCAATGGAGAAGGATCAGGCTTTGATAAAGAAGACCTTTGATAGAAAGGCCAAGGATAGATCTTTCCAAGTTGGAGATCTAGTGTTAAAATGGGATGCAGATAGAGCAAAACCGGGAAGGCATTCAAAATTTGATGCCATTTGGAGTGGCCCATACATGGTCACAAAGTGTAAGGATAGCAATGCTTTCAATTGTCTTCATTGGATGGTGAAGAACTGCAGATTCCAGTCAATGGAATCCATCTAAAGCATTGCTACTAAAGGGAAATTCTCCACCTTGTAAATATTAGCTTAGGTTTTCATTCCTCCAAGTGCTTGTGCACATTGTTTTGTTGTAGGTTAGTTTTCTTTCCCTAAGTGCTTTGCTTGGGCTTGCATCATTCTGGGAATGTGTTTGCAGGCCTTGCTCCATTAGGTGATATTCCATCTTCCTCCTTGCAATGTTCTAGTCAGTTGGGGTATCAAATAGAGAAAATGATGACTCCATGCCCAATGGATTGCTTCAGGCAACTGGTAACTTCATCCAGCAGGCAGATGACCCCTCTGAGTCGCCAAAATTGTTATCCAAAATGTGCCCCCTGCTCATTTTTGTGGCTAACTCCTCTCATTCTTCCCTCTTTTGTGCCTCAGTCATAATTTTTGCTTTTTAGGCACTCAAAACCTTCTGGAAATGGCACCATTGGATAGAGCTCTTTCTCAGCTTTCCAGAAAGGTAAAGTTTTCCTCCTAACTCCATGTATCTTTGAAGTTATGGCTCGGCGGAGTTTTTTGGGGAAATTTTACCCTGAAAGGCCCGCGGCCAATGAGATGCCGCCACGTGTCATGGAAGTGGCGGGGGTTGAGGAAGACTTGGAATTTTCACCAAGTGTTTGGCGAAATTTCAAATGGAAACATTTTAGCCCGCAGGCCCGCCAGCGAATCAGGTTACGCCACGTGTCCAGGGGAGCAATTTGAAAAATTTGGCTAAGTGTTGGCGCAAAAGGAAATATTTGCCCCAAGGGCCCGCAGCCAATTATATGTCGCCACGTGTCCTGGAGAGGCGGAGCAAGGGGGAATTTGGGAAATTTTCCCAAGGAAAAATAAAGGAAAATTCAGAGAGGAAGGCCCGCCCCCTTATTGCGAGCCAATAGAATCTCGCCACGTGTCCAGAGGGCGCCAAAAATCAAGGAAATGCCCGCAAGGAAATTTTGAAAGGTCAAACCCGCATCGAATGGGGTTTTGACACGTGTCCAGGTCGAAAATTATCAGAGAGACCCGCGGAAAATTCATAGAAGGACAGGCCCGCATCCAATCAGCGCTCGCCACGTGTCCTCACCTCACCGGCCCGGCGGGGAATTTTGGGAAAATTTTCCAAAGGCGGAAACAAAGGAAAATGAAGCAGGATGGGCCCGCACCCAATAGAAACGTGCCACGTGGCACCTGGAAGGGCGGAGCGCGGGGAAATTTTGGAAATTTTTCCAAATGACCAAAAAGGTAAAAATTCAAATTTTTTGCCCGCCGCCCGATTTGGCCCTGTTTTGCCCTAAATTTTCAAATGGCCATAACTTTCGATCCAGAGCTCGGTTTTTCGCGTTCTTTATATCAATGGAAAGCTGGTGAAATTCTCTACAAGATTCTGGGGTCATTTTTGCATTTTGATGGAGTTTGGAGAGAGAAAATCGAAAAACGCCTCTAGCACGTGGTCATGGACAGAAATGATGTTTCAACCACCGTTTTTAATGAAGAATGGCTCGCATTCTCTCCCAGCATGGCCAAAAATGTCAGGGGATGGGTCTGTAAGGATGCCCATGCTGTTTTGAATGCATTTTGGTCAATGATTGAACCTCTCCCACGTTTTCCCGTTTCTCTCTCCTGGGCTCATCCCTTGACCTTTGTAAAGCAGATTTGGCTCATTTTCAAAGGGTTGAACATTTTTGTGTATGCACGAGCCCCCTTTCTCACCGAAAAGTGATTCGGTGGAATACCGGACCTTGTCTAAGAATTGCAACTCATTTTTGCCTTCCAGGTGTTGTAATGCAAGTGAATTTGATGTTAAAATAACAATACAGGCCTTGTGATTAATCTTCTATCCTCTGCTAGTGTTGTTTGACTAATTTCTGATCTTTCATTACATGTCATCAGTTTGTGCATGATTTTTGTTGTGCTTCCATGATTTGTGTCAATCTGCAGAAATGAGAAATGCTCACCACTCCTTTGGTGCATCACCTATTAGCATTAGTTTTAGGTTTTTTTTTTTGCATTCTCCATCTCTGTCTCCTTTGAAATTTAGAGTAGGATTTTGAGTTTTAAACCTCTGCAACTGTGCAAGTGATAAATCTGACCAGAGGAATTGAGGAACCAGCCTTTAAACTGGAGATTCCTTTCCCATTTTACAAGTCCCACACTTGGGGAAAGGTTTCAATGTTGTGCAATCACATTGGATGCTTAGAATGATCAAACTAGAAATCTGATCAACATCCAGAGGGTCTTTGCTGATTTGCCACAGATTACTAATTTGAATTTCAATTTTCTAGCTTTGTTGTAATAGGTGGCTAGTAATTCTTCCATGAGTGGAATTGGAGTACTTATACCTTTATCCACTCAGCTAAACGAAACAAGTTGGCATCTAAAAAAGCTGAGGATTTGGTATATGTGCGTTCCAATTTGCGCCTCTTGTCACACAAGTCTGAGGATTATGCTAAAGGGCCTCACAAACTTTGGGATCTTCTTCCAGAGACCACAAACTTGGATGCCTCCATAGCCACACTTGCCCAACTTTCAATATTTGACGGTGAAGATGACATTCAAGGGAGTTCGCAAGGAGTGGAGAGTGGAGCTAGTGAGAGTGGAGCTAGCGCAAGTGGCACGCAAGAACTTGATTTTGAGGAAAATCTAGATGATATATTCTAGATTTGTTTGTATTCATGTTGACATGATATTCCTATATCATATGTATGGCAGCCACATGATCAATGAAATGTAAAATCTTAAGTATATTGTATGTTTTGAAAATTTGAACATTGATCCTAGTATATTTTTCAAGTTTTGTTTGTATTCATGTTGACATGATATTCGTATATCATATGTATGGCAGCCACATGATCAATGAAAATGTAAAGTCTTAAGTATATTGAATGTTTTGAACATTGATTCAAGTTTTGTATTACTATTTCAGTTTTTAATGGACTAAAAAATGAGTAAAATGAGCATATGTGTATATATATATATTTTAATTTTTTAATATATATGTACGGACGTATCCGAGATGTACTGTACCCAAGGGTTTTTTAAAATTGACGTATCCGCGCATCGAACCCGTACCCATACCCGTCTCTCGTATCCCGGCAACGTAGATTAAAAACATTTGCCATCTAATTATGTCAGTCCTTCCCAATGCAAAGAAAGAATTAGGAAGCACGCTATCCAAACAATATAAAGAGAAATGCAAGTAAATGATAGCAAGAATTTTAAAATGAAATGAAATTATTTTAACTGATCCACAAAAGCAAAACATTGTATGGGATGACATGGTTACAAAGTCACATCTCCATGTGGATTTTGTACAAGCATTTTAAAAACTGGAAGTGAACAAGAGTTGTAAAAATTCAAATCCTGCCAAATTGTTTTTAATGATGCTTATTTTTCTATTGATTCTGATCAGGCATTCTTCTGCCTTTTCTATTCTCAACTCTTCAATCAATTCCAATATAGATTCAACTTCTAATGTGTCAGCATATTTAGCTCAGATATCACTGTAAGTCGAGCATTCTATGATGACGTGTCTCTTTGTGTCCACTACCCCTGCTGTACAAAATACGTAGAGCCTGTTAGAAGACTTGAACAGAGAAGGAATAAAGAAGTGGATTGCACACATTGTAGATTGTGTCTGTCATTTTATTATGCAAGAGATAGTTACAAAATGGTTGAGGTGGTTACAACTGTTCATTAGTTAATACATAACTAATAGTGACTTAATAATAATCTATAAGCCTTATATTCTTATACCCCCTCTTAAGGCTTACACTACAGAAAACAAAAACAAACATATTGACAGAAGATTAAAATAACATAACTAAATAGAGTCACACATTCTTCAAAAGCTCTCTTTGAAAACAGTTCTTTGACCAGGTAGGACTCCATCATCAAGCTGTCTCGTAACCCTTGTAAAGTTTTAGTTCCTAAGTCAAATTTCCAAGTTCCCGGGTTCCATCTCCCGAACTCTTGAAGTATGAATCTCCAGAATTCTTGGACAACCATCCATGTCAAGCTATATCCAAAGTGCTCCATCAAGTTGTCTCATGACCCTCGTAAGGGTATAATTCATAAAATCCACAAACTCTCAAACTAACTGGACAACCATCCATGCTGAGTTTCATCTACACTAGATTCCTTCCTGTCTTCAAAGTATTGGGCTTCTTTAAATTACATATTCTCCATTCGAATTTTTCACCCATTTGGTTTTTCTTTGAGCTTTCTCTTGTTACAAATCTCATAAGTTACTTGCTCTTGGTCATCTTGCAGGTATGTTGTAATACAAAGGGTAAAACTGTGGCGACAATAGGTATACTACTCTTTCTGACGATTTTTCTACTCATAACCATTATTAGGCCAAAGTATTTTTCTAATGTAATTTCCATTCTCAAAAATAATACCTTAGAAGTCTATTCAACAATTTCGACCAGAGAAATTTGTCTTCTTTGTTTGACTATGCCCGACTGGTTTTTAATCTTTTTCAGATATTCTTGTTTGTGATTTTTGCTTGTACTGCTTGACTGGTTTTTAATCTTTTTCAGATCTTCTGATTCGTGATTTTCCCTTTCGCAACTGTATTTTCCCTTAAAAACTCAAGCCTAAGAACTCACATTTATCCTTCTAGTCTTAAAAAAACAAATTTCATGTCCTAGAAGACAATGACATTATTGCTTTTCAATGACGATGAAGACAGTTTCATGATTGTGCCCTTGAAATTCATGACTGGTGCCTTCTAAAAATCCTGACAATATTCTTATTGCCCTAGCGACTGTGCCTGTGCCTGCTAAAAATCACGACAGTATTTTTTTGCCCTAGTGACCATGCATTCTTGTCTTGCGACTTTGCACGACCTGTTTGTATTTTTCCCTCAACTGTTTGTGATTTATCCCTTTTTGTGGGATCTGGTATAACTTCTGCCCTAACAGGATTTTCTCAATTTTTGACATTTTCTGGTTTTCTGTGAGTTACAACCTTAGATTTGCAGGCTTCTATTCAGGATTTGCAGACCCTATTGAGCACCAAGCTTTGATACCGACGTTAGAAGAGTGAACAAAGAAGGAATTGAGAAAGCGGATTGCACGCATTGCAGATTGCGTGTCTGTCATTTTACTATGCAAGAGATAATTACAATTTTTTGAGCTGGTTACAACTGTTCATTAGTCAATACATTACTAATAGTGACTTCATAAAAATCTATAAGCCTTATATTCTTATAGAGCCTCTCTTCCCATCTCCTTAGTGTTTTCCATTTTCTTATTTACACATGAGTTGATGTGAATCGGTCCTCTGTTGGGCTATGGGCATCTTTGCCTTACATTAATTCCATGCCAAGCCTGGCCCCACCCCTCACTATGTAAGCTTTCTTATGGTGTTCATAAGTTGGGTTGAATTTGGTGAAGTTGTATTGCCTTTTTCCTTCCAAAATCTTCTGTCCACAAGGTTAAACTGAAATTTTCCTACATAATTTTCGATTTCTTGTCTAGTGTTTGAGAATTCACGTAAGAGATTTGGCAAAAAATCGGCAGCCCAAAATTTTTCCTCGGACTCGGACTCAGAATGGGTGAAAAACTCTGCAAATAAAATAAATATTTAAATTTATATAATAAACTCAATAACATGTAAAATACTTGTAAAAAGCATAAGAAATAAATTTAGTGAATGTATAAGTCTCTTTTTATTAGATCTAAGACAAAAAAGTACACTGCACATCATAATATCATGGCAGCTGAAAATGGCTGAAAAATCCGTCAAATCTGGTGGTGATCACTTCATGGCAGCTGAAAATGGTTGAAAAATCCTTCAAATCTGGTAGTGATCACTTCATTGCAGCTGAAAAGTTGTTGAAAGTGTACAAGCAGGATTCTGCAAAGCTGAAAATGTCAAAGAACACTGGTTTTGGCATCTGGGTTGCGTTCCAGTGGTAAATCCCTGGGAGTTTACCAATGTTGGTACATGTTCGAGTCATGACCTAAATCCCTAATAGTGACATACCCTCCCAGCTAGCACGACAAAGAAAAAATATTGAAAAAGAAAACATTGAATTCATTTTCCTGATGGTTGTCAAGTTTCTGCATGGGACTCATGAGTACCAGCGAGTTATTTAGGGAAAAAATCAGCGAGTACTCCCTGAATGAAAAAACCTGCCAGTGCTCGGCACTCAGCTGGGTACTCGCCAATTTTTTAAATTATGGGGCCAGAACCTATTCACCCATTTGCTATTTTTTGTTCTAATAAAAAGAAAAATTCTATCCTCTCAAACATTCTGGTAAATTTGATTAACATTGCTATCAATTGTCTTAACTTAATAAGGATTTGATATAGCAAATTGAAAATAAAAAGAGAAACCCAGTAAGGTATGCAATATTTCAATGTTTGCATATGCTCCGACATTTCTACCTTTTCTTTAGTGGGAAGTTATTGTCCGTGACATTCAAATTTATTTGGACATCGAGTATCTTTGTAGGTTCCAGAATTAGTTTGTTGTCGACTGGTTCTAAATCTTCCCAAGCTTGAAATACATATCCATACTTCTCACATATTTCTTTTTCATGTATCATTCTCTTTGATTTTTTAATTAAATTCAAATAAAGTGTGCTCTATGCCCTTTGCAATGTGATTTTTTTGACATACTATATATTCATTCCCTCTCACCATTAGGATGCAACACATGCTATTTTCAAGTTAATATGAAAATATACATTGGTATTGCTTGAATAATGGATGGGTGATGCAGTTATGGTATTACAAGGGTAATTGAAGACGGCAATCTTCTGGAGAAAGGAGCTGTCAATGTCTCAATAGTGTATGGTCAACTTTCAGAAGCAAGGGCCAAGGTATGTACACCTTCATTTAATATGAGCCTGAAGGTTTTCTTTTCTTGTACTTTGCATTGTCATGCAAAGAAAATGGTTTGTAGAATGGAAAGTTGACATAGAAATAAACAAGCTTTACCAACTCAATTCCATTCACAAGAAGAAACTTCTAATACCACTGTTGTTTTCTTCCAACATATATCTACTGATCTCTTCACTTCAAACTCCAATGTTATGTCACTATAGGTCTCCTTGTTATATACTTAATGCTGTTCTAAAGATATAGATGTATCTCTCTCTGGTTTATTGACAATTTTAAAGCTAGTAGATTACCATCTACCTGAACTTTTGCTTTAACTTTGTTTTGCACAGTTTTCACCTTTCCTCTTTCACCTGATTCTAATAGTGGACCTTTGACCCAATTAATATTGAGGATCCAAGAATTTTGGCTCTCCTTTATTAGTTGTGGTTGTGCATTACTTTAGGCAAGGTAATTGAAATGTTCCGCTTCCTAGGATAGTTATGACGAAGACCCTCATCTTATTTTGTCTTCCCAACGGCTAAGGAGAATTTTAAAAGGGAGACTTAAGTTCTAATATTTTATCATAAAGTGTAAAAATAAATAAAATATTATAAAAGCACTTATAATAAATTATTATGGACTTAATCATAAAATAAAAATAAAAAAAGGCAACATATAGTGAAAAACATTTGGGCCAAATTGATTTATCCTAGGAAAGTGCGACTTGCACTAGGAAGCAAAGTAAATGGGAGAAAAGGCAAAATAAAACATTTAGAAAGAATAAAATACCCAAGGAAAAATGTGACTTGCCTAGAGAGGAAAAATAGGTGGTGAAAAGCATTTAATATGAGAAAAATCTGATTGGTCATGGTAGGTGGCTATTTGGGTCACAAGGCTATATATGCAAGTGGACTTGCCTTAGCCTCACATCACTTGAATATTTCTCTCAATTTTGATTTTTGTATGAAGCTTCCAGCTTTGTCTATTTTATTTCTAAAGATGAAACCCTTTAGAAATACACTCTTGAGGACGAAAACCCTCCAAGAGTTTGTGAGGATTCTCTACACAAGGGCTTCCATTGTGCTTCAATGGATTTATAGTAATTTTCTGAGTATTTCCAGCAGTTGAATAAAGGAGTATTGCAGATTTTGGTCCAAGGGTTTGTGGGAAAGATTGCAGCAGTGTTTTGCTTATTTATTTCATGTGGAGCGACCCACTTCTTGTCAAATCTGGTATGTTTTAAGGTTGTTTCAGATTTGATTTGGAGAGCTATCAACAAAGCTCATTTTTAGAGATTGAATCAATCTATTTTCAGAAATTTTGGTGTGCAAAAAGTGTCATTTTCAGGGCAGCCAGTCTGCAGATTTAATAAATTTATTTCAGCCTTGTTTGCATCAGAAATCTGCATGTTCTTTCATATTTTGGCTTAATAAATTTGGTAAATCAGATTGGAGTGGTGAAAGTATAATTTATTGGTTGATTTGTATGAGTTTCTTGCTATGCCCTAGTCGCATTTTCTAGAAGAAAATACAGATCTGCAGAGTTTGATTTGATCCATGTTTTATAAATTTACATTTTGGGTTTGGGTTTGCTAAAAATCCACTTGGGGTCAAATAGTGTCCTTTTGGGGACATTACATATGGCTTGGTTCTTCCTCCAACTCCATATCAAATCTTAAATTTAAGATGAATCTAACTGCCATAAGGCTGAATTATTCCATATTTTTAATATTAAATCGTAAATTGTCAATAGAAATTATTCCCTTGAAGCATGGCCCTAGGTATTGCATAAGTTTTTGAGTAATGCTCTCTAATGGTAAAATTTTTATGGGTGTTGGAGTATTCCTTATTTTTAGTCTTGGTGGATATCGGGATCCTTCGCAATGATCTATTTATTCCTCGACTTGGTGGACACTAAGATCCTTATGAGAATCTATATTTTAACCTCCGCACTTGATTCATTCTAGGCCCCTTGAAGAGTAGCTAGATTTGGTCGTCATTTGGGAATCTATATCTGAGATTTGTATTAGAGGCCTTAATAATCATTTTAGAATACCAATTTAGTGAGTAGGATTGATATGGTGGATTTGGTGGGAGTTGTGAATCGGTGAGCCTAATCCTTAATGTGACGGCGACAAAAAATTTCAGATAAGGCCTATCAAGGAGTTGTCATGTTAGGTTTGGTGATGACCATCTCTAAGTCCTTATCTTACGAGTTCAACAGGAAAACTTATGTATTTTTACCTCTTAGCTTGAGTAGGATTGCATTGTCTGCTATCTATATATTGTTGCTTTCCATCTTTTCTATGCCTAGGTGTATACACCTTATTTTTCATTCTTACTATTTTTTTCTATTTGTAGGCACCATTGGCACATTAACCCCACCGTAATGATATCTTACAAGGCATTATTGGGAGCAAGGAGGATTAGAAACGATTAGGTTGGTTAACAATATCGTGAAAGGGCTTTGTTGTGCGAGTAATGATACTTTAGATACCCTAGCCTTTATATCTCTTAGTCATCCTTTTACAACCTCCTATGACATTACCTTACTATCCTCTTATGATCACTTGCATATCTACTTACAAGACCTTACTATCCCCGTTGAATCACCTTTTATCATCTCCGAGACCTCTTCCACCTTTTGACTCTTTCTTCTAGTACCCGTGATTTATTATTACCTAAGAGTCGACGGCATCGACCATGGTTGATATCGTCTAACTATTATTCCTCATGGCCGACTAGGAATTGTAATAGCTAATCATGATCCCTATTTATAAGCGGCATTTGAGAGCATTTACCTTCATCACATCATTTGTCATTCAATTTGCTTGTAATATCCCTTTCTAGGCTGAAACACACAAACAAGGAAATCACACAAACCCCAAACTGAATGCAATCTGATTTTTATAACAGCAGATCCAATATTACTTGAAACCCTAGCAACAAATTGAAATTTGCATGTTAGGGCATCAAACACCCATCAAACAAGTTGAAATTAAATATACCAATGCTTCTCCAAATTATATATAATTAATGGAACCATTACCAAGCCAAAACATGTGCCAAATCTGAAATAATACCCAGCTGCAATTTATTTTAGGACAGCAAAAGTGCAGTCCACAAAAATAGCTAAAAATGAGGTCTCCAAACCCCAACAATTACAAAATATGGAAGATACATACCAGCCTTATAAATTATGAGAAATGTGAATATCAAATAATAATCAGGATCCGTGCCTTAGAAGGCACCGAAAAACACTCTAATCCTAGTCGCTACCAAGGAGAGGGGCTTCAAACAATGCAAGAACTCTTTATATGACTTCTCCTTGATGCCTTAGTTGCAAACCAACATGATGGTCTTCAATATTTGCCTTCGCTCCACCAATTTGGAGAGTTTTCATTCTCCAATATGCCACAGGAAAGGTTTCATCCTCCTTCAATGCCACACTAATGGATTTTTGGCCTTTAGTGGAGTTGGATTAGAGCAATTGGCTCTAGAACCAAGTAGAAAAGCATATACACCAAAATTAATGAGGAAAATGAGCCTTGTGACTCCTCTTATCCCCTTTAGTGGCGCTAAAGGTTTAAGGGGTGAATTACCTCAAGACCGACCTCTTAGGAAGCTTGCTTTATCTTCTATTTTCATTTTGGGAGCTCTCCAACCCAACCGACCTACCTTAGGGAGGAAAATACAAAAGAAAAACATTAATAACAATGAAAGAAAACAAAAATGAAACCCAAGGACTTCCCTTGTTCAATTTCTTCTTGGCCATGGGAAGAAAAATGGCAAAAAGTCTTCAATTGGAACTACTTCGAAAAAGGGGACATTACATTGCTTGCTCTTGCCAGGCTGCTCTTAAGGTCTTGAAGGTTTAGGAGTTCCTCTTGCTTATCTTTGGAGGCCTATCTTTGGAGATCATTGGGCCTAGGATTCGTATTTGGCAAACCCAAAAAAATTTGACCTGATAAGGCTCGACGTATTCAAGAATATTCGACAACTCAATAAATGCACAAAATTCTTTATAAAACATAAATTTTATGCAGAATATAGCTACAAAATGTATCAAATGAGTCATTAAAATGTTGGGGAAGTGTTTTCTATTAGATTTGAATACAAATACAATACAAAATCACATCATCATGTGAATACATCAACCAATTGATAATTGTTATGAATTTATGATGATTGTCATTGAAAAGTATCATCATAAATTGCATATCTATGCAAGTTACAATTTATAATAATTTACATTTTTCTCTTCTCCGTTCTAGAGAAATATTGGGGAGAGGGTTTATTGCCTCTACTAGTCCCCACACTTGGTTGGCGTCTCCTCGCTCCTCCAGAAGATCAGAATCTGCGGCTCCAACTTGGTAGTAGATGGTTGTGGCTCCTCCGCGCATCACCTCCAAAGATGTCATGCAATTCAATATTTCCCGCTTGTGCTTGTCCCTCCATAACTTCCTTTTTGAAAGCAACAATCTTGTCATTTGTGAACATAGAGATTTCCTCTTCTTGCCCAGTCTAGTCATTGTATGGATCAGTCTCATCCAAATTAATAAGCTCCTGCGATATGGCCTCCACCTTTCTTCTGTGAAGCCGAAGATTGTATTGCACAAAAACAAAGTCATTGAGGCATTTTTGAGTCAACTTGTGCTTCTTCGTGCGAATGGCCTCGAACAAACTCTAGTTGTGCTCAAATCCAGAAGCGCTACAAGGTTGAGATAAAATGTTGAGGGCTAGCTTTTGAAGATGTGGGGTATTTCCTCCCAATCCTCCCACCAAGAACTTATAAACAAGATAATCAAAAGTTTATAGGTAATTAAATAAAATTAAATTTGTAACTTATAACATATAAGTAACTTAGTAATATTCTAATTTTTGTTACCGGTGGCTGCGTGGTCCTCCCTTGGATAGGTAACGTTAAAGAAAAGAGCCTCCCCTAACATGCTTGTAATTTTGCAACTCTAAAATAATGAGGTCCCTTGTCTCAACCTCTGGTATCATCCTCTCAATGCATGTTGAGAGGCCCTTCATGACCTTCTTGTTCACATCTGTGAAGCCATCGGAGAAGAAAAACTTGGGGAGGTTGTTCCACCGCCAATCAATTATCTCCCAAAAGGGACCAAATTTGGTGATATCCCCCTATAATAGTTTTGGATGGTCTCTTTGGCCCTATCCATGGCCTCATAAATGTATCCCATTGGGTTTTGCTCCCCATCAACCAAGCGCAAAACCCTCACCAATGGCTTTGACACCTACACACAAATTAAACTTTAAAGTTACAAACTTACAAATAAAGTAAATAACAATACATTTAACAAATTAAAACTACGTTTCTAGGATACGGATACGAGTATCCTGTTTGGATATGTATACGATACGCGGATATGTCAATTTTAAAAACCCTTGGATATGATACGTCTCCGTACATATATATTAATTTTATATATTATATATATATATATGTACATATACTCATTTTACTCATTTTTTAGTCCATAAAAAACTGAAATAGTAATACAAAACTTGAATCAATGTTCAAAACATTCAATATACTTAAGACTTTGCATTTTTATTGATCATGTGGCTGCCATACATATGATATACGAATATCATGTCAACATGAATACGAACAAAACTTGAAATTTGAAAAATATACTAGGATCCATGTTCAAATTTTCAAAACATACAATATACTTAAGATTTTACATTTCATTGTTCATGTGGCTGCCATACATATGATATAGGAATACAAACAAATCTAGAATATATCATCTAGATTTTCCTCAAAATCAAGTTCTTGTGTGCCACTTGCGCTAGCTCCACTCTCATTAACTCCACTCTCCACTCCTTGCGAACTCCCTTGAACGTCATCTTCGCCATCAAATAATGAAAGTTGGGCAAGCGTGGCTACGGAGGAATCCAAGTCTGTGGTCTCTAGAATAAGATCTCAAAGTTTGTGAGGCCCTCAGAATACTCCTCGATTTATGTGACAAGAGGCGTAAATTGGAGTGCACATATACCAAATCCTCGGCTTTTTTAGATGCCAATTTGTTTCTTTTAGCTGAGTGGATAAAGCTATAAGTACTCAATTCCGCTCTCATGGAAAAATTATTAGCCACCTATTACAACAAAGCTAGAAAATTGAAATTCAAAGACAAGTTAGTATTAGTAATATACTAAGAATGTGTAAAAAATAAATTAAGAGTTAAATAATCCTAAATAAAATTTAAAATATTTGAAATGATTCTAAATTTTAAAATTTATAAATGCTATACTGTGAAAGAACTTTTATAGCAAGAGGATGTAAGAACTTGGCATCATGTCCATGTACACGCCACCATGTGGTTGGAGTCAAGTTGTTCTTGTTGAAAAGAGCCTCAATCGATCCCATGTTGCCTTTTGAACCAGAAACATGCCCATTTCACTTTTGACCACACTGGCGATAGATGGATTAGGAAAAGTTCTTCTGAATGTTGCCTTGGTTCCATTTCCAACTTCGGAGTTAGAAAATGGTGCTTGCCTGTTTGGTAGCCCAAGTACATCGAGCTATAGTACTTTGGGGTCAGTGCATAAACAAGGAGATGTAATGAGGTGGTCATTTTATTCCACCTCTTCGTGACCACACTCTTGACCTCACCGTAGAAGGTCTTTTCGGATCTTGCCCTTTTTTTTGTATTATATCTCTGATACGCTCAAGCATAGAATCTATGCCATCATATATCTCTCCCAAGCATGCTTCATTAGTATCTACATATCGGATCATGGAGAGAATGGGTTCTGTAAAACTCAACAAGTACTCAACCTTGGCCCACCAATCCTCATCAAGGACCCATGATTTTACCCTTGTAGCTTTCTCTGTATTTGACTGCCTCCACACTGACTAAACATTGTTGATCACCATACTGCTTAAAGCCTCTCTCACCTTCACAAGCCGTCTCAAAATGAGCGTGTGAGAGGCAAATCTAGTTTCTGCAACCTTCAACAACTCTAACCTTGAGAATTTCTTGAAAATGGCTTGTGACATATGATGGTTTGTGATAAACATTTGAATGTCATTTGCCTCGGAATAAATTTGCTCAATCCATGGGATTTTCCCAATCTTTTAGAGCATCAAGTTAAGGGAGTGGACAACACAAGGGGTCCAAAAAATGTGCTCATATCTACCCTCTATGATCATTCCTGCTGCTTTACAATTTTTAGCGTTGTCCATGATGACTTGGACAACATTATGGGGGCCCACCGACTCAATTGCCTCTATTAAAATGTCAACAATAAATTGTGCATCCTTGACTTCCCCTTCACAGTCAATGGCTTTAAGGAACATTGCCCCTTTAGGGCATACTGCAACAACATTTATGAGGGGTCTATTTCTAGCATCTTTCCATCCATCTGAAATGATGGAAACCCCTGTTTCCTTCCACGAGTCTCTGATTGGCTGCAAAGTCTTGTGAATGTGTTCCACTTCCTTTCCCAAGAGTGTGGTTAGAACTTTTTCATAACCGGGGATTTGTACCCTTGTGGAGCTTCATTGACACCCTTTGCCATTTGATGCCAATATGGAGATCTCAATACAAGAAAGGGCAGCCCACATGCATAAATGCATCGAGCAACAACCTCATCAGCAATCTACCTCTTTTCAATATTAAATACTTTCTCCAATGCTCCTTTTGGCCTTTCTTGTGAGCTCTCAGGACTCTCTTCATCAAATAGTTGACTTTGAGTTTGAATGAAAGGATGAGAAGTAGGTCTAGGTGTGGGTGGTAGTGATGAATGCCTTCTTTGCGAAGGAATTATTCTAGTTCAATTTCTTTCACTTGTTTATCAACCTCCTCTTGCTCTCTTAGGTACGCTGCCATTTTTTCATTAGATGTTTTTGGGCACCTCTTTATCCCCACACCTCCAACACTAGTCAAATGGACTTTCACTCGGCTATATGAGGATTTGTCAGACGAGCTTGGCAACCACGACATATTTAAACCCGACACCCACCACCAACAATGTTGTCTACCATTGTCACATGTCTCCAAAGAGGGGAATTAGGATCATGTTTCATAGGAATTGATGTGCTTTCAGCTTGGCCTTGCACTCCACCCTAAGCAGAACTTGATGCCATCCTAATATGTTTTTGATCACCAAGATCGCCATAACGGCATGAGTGAGAGCATACACAGAGTTAGGATGTTTAAAAAATTAAAAACATTTTGCCTTAACATAAATAAATTAGTTATGTCATCTTAATTTGTTTTTGATCACCAAGATCGCCATAAAGGCGCGAGATGAGAGCATACACAAGTTTAGGATGTTTAAAAAATTAAAACACAATTTGCCTTAACATAAATAAATTACTAATTAGTTATGTCATCCTAATCTATTTTTGATCACCAAGATTGCCATAAAGGTGCGAGGTGAGAGCATACACAGATTTAGGAAGCTAAAAAAATAAAAAACAAATACATTAACATTGAACAATGCATTTAAAATTAAAAAATAATTTTTTACCAATTAATAAATTAAATAACCCTAAACTATGCCATCCTAATCTGTTTTTGATCACCAAGATTGCCATAAAGGCACGAGGTGAGAGCACACATAGATTTAGGATGTGTTTAAATTATAAACTTAAAAAAAATGCAACATAATAGATAAATAAATAACCGTAACAAAATAAAACAAAATGATGAATTAAAAATAAAATTAAAATTAAAATACGGTATCCTGTAGTGTAGAATCATAGATCTTGGTTGCCCAATAAACAAAATCACAAATGCTACCTCATCCTCTCAAGTCTACTCTTCTAGTTTTGATTCTTGAATGAACAATAAATTTAAAATTTTAAAACAATCTCTTCCTCTCAAGTCTCAACAATGGCTTCTTCTCCTTCTCCTCCTTGCAATGGTGGACTCCAAACAATAGAAGCAATCGCTGCCCCTCCTTCAAATCTTTGCCTCCTCTAAGCTCTTTGCAAAACCTCCTTCCAATCTTTGCCTCCACTAAGCTCTTCACAACTCTTCTTTGGCTCTTTGCTCATTCACTTGCAAAAAGACAATGAAATTGTTTGTGTGATTTCAAATAAGAGGGTGGGTGCTTTTATAACTTTTTGTGGGGGAGAGGGGTATTATTTTATTCATTTAGTGTTTAGGGTTCGGTTTTAGGGAGTAGAAAAGTCAAAAATTAAAAAAATGAAATAGAATTTAAAAAAACATATTTATTTGGATACGTTCTGGTACATACGGGTGCGTCGGGATACGTCACGGATACGCCTGCGCACGTATCCGTGGCGTATCTGGACGTAACCCATACGTATCGTGAGCGTATCCGCATCGTATCCGTATCCGTATCGATACATTTCGAGGGGATTCGAGGGAGTCTTGGGCGTATCCATGCAACGTAGAATTAAAATAAAGGAATCGACTTGAAATTTAAATTGAAGTTTGAAGTTACCTTGATGATCTTTATAGCTCTCTTTGCAAAGACATCATCAAAAACTATCTTTGTGGTCCTCTCTCCATCAACTTTCTTTGAATATTGTGAGTCTAGCCATGCTTGACTCACAAACATTTGCTTCAATGATGACAACAAACTAGAAATACTTTGCAACGTCAAGAAGTTAGTTGCAAACCTTGTGACACCGGCTCGCACAAGCTCTTTCCCCTTCATGTGTTCTCTCATCAAGTTGAGAACCCAAGGGTGATTATATATGTACTTGGTTATATTTCTTGCATCTTCTATAACCGGTCTCACCCAATCAATTTTTCGTATGTACTCCAAAATAATGTCAAGGCAATGGGCCGCATAAGGGGTTCAAAAGAGTGATGGATGCCTCTCTGTAATAGTCTTTCGATTGCCACATATGTTGTTGTATTGTCTATGACAACTGCACAATATTTTGGATACCCACTTCTAAGACAATCTCATCCAACATAAGACTCAAAATTTCAACATTTTTACTATGGCATCAATTGACTTCAAAAATAACATCACTATTTGAAGTCGGTAAAAATTGATGAGGGTGCGATTTCTTCTATCTGTCCACCCATTTGAAAGAATGGTGCATCCGTATTTTTGCTATTGCTTCTTTTGATCTTTTAAGATTTTCGTAGCATATGTAATTGCACCCTTGAGCAATTTCCCACTCAAGTCTTTTGGAGAGGGTGCCTTGTACCCTTTCCTTACAACTGTCAATGTTGTCATCAAGTACTCCCAGTACGGGCTCTTCGCCACATTGAAGGGAAGGTTGTAGTACCAGAAATTTGCACATGCTTTATCTGCTTCCTCGTGCGCATCCTTGTTCCAACATGTACATTGCAGAATGAAGGTTGTGCCCCAACTATGTTTCTTGGTATAAAAAACTGTGCATCCCTTTGCTTGAATGCGATGAAGTAGATGTGCCTCTTCCGCTTCGTATGCGTGGACCACAAGTAGAGCTGCAATCGTTGTCGCTCGTCCTCTGAATCCTCTACCATTCCAAGTCTAATCGCTTCTGTTATGGTTGCATGCACCCTTTTCCTCTGTAGTTTCTTCTCCTCTAGCTCTCCCTTCATTTCTTATTTTGCCTCTTCTATAACATTGGGACATACCACAACGTCTTGGCAAACAATACATGCAAGATGATACTTTAGGCGATTGATGCCTCCAGAAAATGTTTTCCTGCAAAAATTGCAAACCATGGTTCCTTGAACTGCTCCACATACACCATACTTCCAAGCAATGGTACGAGGCATTAGCGGGAACGGTTCTTGCTAGTGATGTTGACCTAGATGCTATTCTAAGCTCTAATCTTCAAATTATAATGTATGTTTAAAAAATTTAAAAATGTAAACTTAATAAAAAACAACTTTATAAAACCGTTTAAAAAATTAAAAAACTGTAAATTTAATTAAAAAACAACATTATAAAACCATTTAAAAATTAAAAAATTGGCTTTATAATCCTATGTAACTATAATTTCAAATTTGTAATTGTAAATCCTACAAACAAGAATAAATTCCCCAAAATATTTAAAAATAACATTTACAACAATACATTTTGACAATTTTGTTCATTAATGATGATAAACAAACATAAATAAGTTAATAACAATTAAAATCATTCGGAATTGAATTGAATGCATTCAAAATTGCAAATCATATTCGGATACAATATATAAATAATATAGAACAAATTTACATTCTTGAAAAGAGAAAAAAAACTTACCTCCAAATGAAATTCTTCAAATTTACTCTTTGAATTCGCTATAAAATCTCTTCAACTCATGCAAAGGATGCTCAATGGTTGTGTGATTAGAAATGAGGGAGTGTGTTGCCTTAAAAAGAAAAATTTCAGCGTTTTTACAACATTTTTGCGTTTGTCTCGCATTAGGTGAGTATTTGGCTTGGTCTCACCGAGTATTGGCGAATATTCGCCAATACTTGGCGAACCCAAGTGGTGAGTTAAATAGGCAAATATTTGTTTGTGCCAAAACTCGCTTGAGTACTCCTAGAGTTGGCATACTATGGTTTGCCAAGGTAAGTATCTCTAACCTCCTTTTCTTGTATGCCACTTTTGATTTGATTGATTGATGTATCATATACATAGACTAGACTAGAGTAGCATATTCTTATCTATTGCATTATTCTATATCGACCCTTGCCTCATATCCACCTTTTGGGCATTCTGACCTATCGATCTCTAAAATCCATGTTTACTGACCCTAGCTTCGATATATTTATGTTCTTTACAATCTATTGATTTTCATCCTATCGGGATACTAGGAAAATGCCATCCCCTAGTATAGACCGAGGCTTTGGAACCCTATGTCCTTGATGGAGAGTGGATTACCATCTTTTAAATCCGTGACTTTTACACCCATTGGTAAAATTTACTTGTGTGCTGGCCCTAAAATGGGCCCCTTATCCAAATCTATACTATCTAGAAGAGAAAGATGATAATGTATAAAGCTTTTAGCTCACATATATTTTGGCGAACCCGACGTGAATCGAACATGCAACCTTTTGAGTGAGTCATCTTCACGTTATTTTCCTTTTTCCAATCAACTCAAAATCAACTTCAATAGCTCAAATTTTCTGTAGCTATCTTCGCTCTGATTTTTCTTAAAAGCCTCCTTCCATGGAGCCTCTCTCTAGTTCCCAAAACATCAATTGGGAATATGTCCACAAACTGATTCCCTTCTATAACTGCAAAATGGCTGGCACCCAAGCTAAGAAAATTGTCCATATTGCAGACAATAAAAGGAACACTAAATCTCATCTAAATCAACCTCCTCAAGAGGAAGAATTTGAGCAACAAGAGGAGCCCATATATAACATCTATGTCGACTATACCTCTGCCATGAAAGAAATCATGTGAATTTTCCCCATTTTTTCCAAACAACCTCTTGAGTTTATCCAAAAACATATGGAGGAATACACTTCCGCTTGGGGTAATTCTTCAACCGATGAGGCAAGCCAAAGCATGTCTTATCCTGCCCCTGCCTTTACCTCTCATCCCTCTTCTTCAACCATGACAAGTGACAACACTAGTGTACCTCCTCGATCTAATCCAAAAAATCCTACTAACAATCCCTCTAATGATCCAACTCAACTAATGTGATAACTCATTAACCAAATGAGTCAACACCAAAACATAACCAACAACCAATTTCTCCAAATGCAAGATAACCTTGCTCGCATGAATAATAAACCTCAATAAATTCAACGGGAGTTGCAAATCCATGGCCCCCTCATGCACCCCAACCCCACCTCTTCTCGACCCTAATGGGGTTCTCTTCCACAACCTCCTATCACCAACGAGGTTCTTCAATCTATTAAAAAAGAACCTTTAGCTCCTTGTACAACTGCTATGGATATTTGAGGTTTCTCTCTATCTTTCTTATAGTGGGTCAACGGACCCTACTCTTCAATAAAACCCTTATGGGTGATGCTTTAGATTGGTACCATACACTTCCCGCCAATTCTATTGCCGAGCTTGAGGATTATTGAATGCCTTAGTTGAGGGATTTCACTCTTAGGACTTGCCCAAAAACAACATTCATATCTTCGTCAATCACAAGAAATTTGAGAATGAAAGGGCTCAATCCGTCATTAAATGATGGAAAACCCTATGCAATAAGGCTGAGCTTATCTTATCCAACGAAAATCTCTATCAGATTTTCCTTTTGGCTTTGGAACCTCACCTACTGACATAAGGTTAGGTCCTTTTCTCTATTCACTTTGGAGGATCCATTGAGCAATCTAAGGGACACAACTATATTATGCATGCATTTGACAAATCTCAACCTAAACAACAATCCCAAAAGAATATTTAAGTGCTCATGCAAACTCAGAATTGCAATGCTACAAACAATGGAGTCATTGACACTCCTAACCCTAGAACGCTTTCCATAAGACCATCCATAACATCGATGCTACCCTCATCAACCTAAATGAGGATTTTTCCTTCCCCCTTCCTCCCATAAGGATTGTCACCAGCCTCTCACCATGGAAGAATTGCGAAGGCATCTACCCAGTCACGCTTACCACCTATGGATGCCTCTAACCCCCTTCCTCCCATGAAAATTGTAAAGCACTTAGAGCCTTCCCTTATGCTTTCTTGCTTAGCCAACACTTTGATCATGATGCCATGGCTTGAGAAAAATATAATGAGGTCCTCAAGGTGCGTGACAATGCACAACAATGTGATTGTCATGTTGTTGTACATAAGACTGATGTGAATATCAACATCTATAAAAATCCCTTGCCTAATCATTCTAAGGTTGAGGCAACTCAATCTAACAATGAGAAACAAAAATCCACCTCTTCTACTAGAACCCTTGAAACCAGCTATAACCCCGATAAAAAAATTGCGGAAAATGTGGTTAGCATGCAAGGCATGAAATGAGTGATTGTTACCATCGATGCCACATATCTCCCTTATCATCCTTAGACCTACAAGACTGTTCGGGCCCACTCTACAAGTCATATTTCTAAGAACAATCTCACAAAACATCAAATACTAAAAAACCTATTCAATTCATTGCCATCGGTCATCTTGAACCTATGAGGCCAATGCCATCTATTTCAAAACCTGTCATCCACGACAACATAGGCCATTGTGTTCTTACAAGGCCGATACCGTTGTTTGGGATGCATGGCCAGCCTTGCACAACCGATGTCATACAATCGAGAAAAAAATAAAAACTTAGACCAACCCGAGCCCTTAGACTCTTTAAACCTGATTTGGATTAAGACTCCTTAGGTTTAGTATTCCACATTCCAGTTTGGAGGAATGGGATCTAATCATGGAACTTTCAAATCTATTAAGAAAAATCCCCTTTTAGAACTTATCCAAACTTCTCCAAAACATTGTTTTCGTCTCATTCCAGCCCTCTTAACATGAATATCCCCTTACCACCAACTTTGGGGCAAGAGTTTGTCTTGCATGGTTTGGATGAGAGTATGCTTCAACAATGCAAAGAGATTTCTATCCAAAAGCGATCTAGCCACGGATCAATTTTCATCTCTTCACTTTCTCATCAATTTTATGATCCTAGATTGTTGGCTAGATTTTACGCATAAGCGAAAACCTAGGCGGTTATGAGATAAATCTCCCTCATTTCTTGGTGAAGCCCCATGTAAGATTTGTCTAAAGGTGCACCCCATGGAGCAGTCTTTGCGAGGGGCAAGTGGCTGATTCTGCATCATGAAAAAAGCACGTCTTCTCCGAGAGTAGACTTGATGAATAATTCCAGCTGCCGGAATATGTTGAAGATGATTCGGATCTGGATGCGTTTGAACTCTTCTTCCTGGTGAAAGACTGGATTTGCGGCTTCTAACTTGAGGAGGGTGATTGAAATTGCATTGTTCTGCAATCTGTAGAAATGATTGGCCCTTCCTTGTGCCTTCACAGATCGGGTGAATGGACGTTCAACCAGGTTGAGAGTTGAATGGGAAAACACTCTGATCTGCAAGAGATAAGCTTTGATCTGCAAAGATAGTTGTTCCCAACGGAGTCGCCAAAAACTGTTGGCTAGATTTTCTGCATAGCTGAAAACCTAGGCAGTCATGAGATAAATCTCCCTCATTTACCGGTGAGGCTCCCATGTAAGATTTGTCAATTAAATATGCTAGTATCTATTTGTGGGTATTACTTTAACCATGCAGCTCATGAACCATAGCTGTATAGTTTTGCAGCAAGTAAGCAACTGTTAAAGAAAGGAAATATCTGATGAAGAAGGAAATAATAAAAACAGGAAAGAAAGAGGGAAGATGTGCAACCCAATCAATAGATTACAGAGTTGATTGCATGCACATAAAAGAACCAATAGATATTAACACACAAAATTATGAGCAAAGATAGCTTTTAGATCTAGATCTAGAATAACACAGTTTATAAGTAGATCTAAGACAAAAAGTTAGAAACAAAATGCACCGTCGACACAAAGTTCTCAGGAAATATGCTCCTTTTTATTCCTCTGCTTCAAATAATTATCGGGGTTTCGATACAAAGTCTAGAACACGGGAATGCTGCTTACAAATTCTCCTCCTTTACCATGAGTTCTTCCTCTACTTATAGCATGTAGAGGGGAAATTACAAATAGGAAGCTTTTAGTGAACTGGCACATGTAGAAGTTGTAAAGGAAACAATTGACAACAATCTCCCTCTTGAAATTCCTCTTTGCATGACATGCATGATTTCTGTAATGAAGATAGAACCTTCTATTTTGCATGTATCGCCACCTATTTCCAAGTAGTGGACTTCTTCAAGTAATGACTTTTAAATCAATCACTTAAGTTTTATAATTTAATTGATCGCTTAATTATTTTGTCGGAGAAAATAAAAGGAGGAAAAGAAATAAGAAGAAAACTACAACCCTCCTCGTCTTGTTCTTCTTTTGTTGCGAGCGGTTGACTCTTTTGCCTTTGATTCTCACCAAACTGGATTTGGAAGCTATGCATGATTGTGATTTGCTGCGGGTGTTGCCGCTGACATGTCTTCCCTCTTATCCTTGAAGCTTTTGCAGTTATTCTCCAATACATGCATCAGTGCAATGTTTGCCGTAAATAACTCATCATTTTTATTTTTAATTGCATATGAGCAATTAAAAATTCTGGAAAGCACTCCGGGTGAATGCAAATTCAATGAAGGCTTCAATTGGAAGATTGGGAGCACATGCACAAGATCCTGGAAGGAATTCTCCATGCACTGACTTCTACATGGGCTGCATTAGAAACAAGAGGATGAATTTTTGCCGGAAGCCTTTGCAATTGGATCGATTTGTGCAGATCTGACAATTAAATCGGTGATAGGTGCATGGCACGTATGCGTATCGCGACTTGACCGACTTCAAAGGAAGCTATGCATGATTCCACAGAGCCTACCCTTTCATCCCGCTTTGCCATGGCTGGAGCAATCTTTGTCTGAGCAACTCTTTTTCTTTTAATTATGCCGGAATTCTTTGCAATTGGTGCAGATCTGGCAATTTCTTCAGATTCGAGAGGACATATTCAATGTACCTGACATTGATTTGCACTCTCTTTCACTTATATGAGCACCTGTAATGAATACCTGCAATTAATTGAGACAAAGACGAATTCCAGAGCATGAACACTTGATTTTTATCACAAAAATCTGCATATTAAGCCCGCTGCCCTAAAATTTGAGGCTTTGCTTGTAACTTCACCGGGCCCTCATACCAACATGCGAGATAATTAACAAGGCTTAAATCACCTTCACTTATGGCAGCCCATGCTTATATAACCCTCAACATTCTATTTCTAATAATTGTCCATGCTATTCCTGGCAATTAATTAATAAACAAACATGTTTATTCCTCCAACTTGGGCGCCCAAATTTGCATGCTCATGGCTGCCATTAAATAAATTAATTTAATTTATTTTTAGCATGCTACCTTCAGTTCTCTTTGGCTTGTCCTCATGCATTGACTTTCCTTCTATTTATGGCGCCAAAATTGGGTGAATAAACATTAATAAATATTATTAAATGCATTGTTATTCACCCAAGGTGGGTCGCACTTTTTGGCAAGGGTGAATTCTAAAAATAAGAAGTCAACTTCTGATGGGAATTTTCACCTTGCATTGCAGCTCTAAAAATCCCTTCTTCCACTTTCATAATGGGAATTTTTACCTGTTGACAGTAAGAAATTCTCATTTGGTGCTTTAAGTGATTTTTCTTTTATAATGGGAATTTTTACCCTGCAAGGCAGGTAAGAAATTCTTGCCTGCCTGCCACCTCTAGTATTCCCATTGCAGCTTAAGTGACTTTGACTTTATGGGAAAAATTACCCTGCTAGGCAGGTAAGAAATTCCCGTTTGCTTGTCATTGCCAAAATTCCCACTAGTAGCTTAAAGTCTTTCTTCAAAAAAGTGCGACTTGCATGAAAGATAGCTCTTTTCCAAAAGTGTGACTTGCATTGTGACTTCTACTTTTAAAATTGCGTGAGAATTCGTCACTTAGGGCAGCGTGGAAATTGGACGCGGAAGGCAGCCTTGAAAATTGTCGACTGGCATAAAAACAACATTTCTTTCCTTTTTTGGATTTTTGGTGAAGAAAACACATGGAATAAAATTTGCCATTTTTGGAAAGGGTCCGGGAAGATGTAGTAGCAAAAACTTGCATGTGTTGTAACTTTCATTCCGTAGCTCCGTTTTAGGTGTCGTTTTCTCTAAAAGTGCATATCTTCTCGAGCTCTACGCATTGATGGAAATATTTTTCTTATTTTCATAAAATCCATTTATTCCAAAAAAATGTGACTTGCCTAGGAGAGGCTTTTTGTGCACGACTTCGTCTTTTTAAAGAGAAGCTGACTTCCTGAAGCTGATTCCTTCTGGCATGGCGGCCGTAGATGATCTCCAGATACTCCAGGCAAGAAAACAAATTGTACTGGCGAAGGAATTGACCTAGGGGAATTTCACAGAGAAAAACACGCAAAAAATAATAAAAACGAAAAACGTTGCCAGAAGTCACAGACAAAGCCTGGGATCCATTCTGGTGAAAACCATCTTGGTATATGTGAATACCGACATGCGAAAACTTCAACAGGGCTAAATCAGAGCACAATTTACTCTAAACAGGGCTTCAAATGATTAAATAAAATTTTCCCGCAGACAAAACTTGATGAAGGGATAAAACAATCTTAGGCATCTGGGTATTTGTCGAAATTGGCTCCTATTATTCACTGGGAATATCTAAATGCAATACAGGCATCTTCTGGCAATAAAAACACAAAACGGCCTGTTATTTTAAAAGAGCGAAAACTTTTCAATATGGGGTAGTCTCAAATTTTAGGGTGAAATTTGGGGACACCATGGATGAACTTCGCTTTTGAGTAGATGATCCTCCTCTTTTCATCTCCGTCAAGATTGGAAATGTGCAAGTTAAACAAGTTATCGTAGGTGAGGGTTCCGACATGTGTCACTTCCTTTGAATTTATCAAATCCTTAGGGTATTCTATCAATAACCTAAAATCAACATGTAGCACGTGCCACGGGTATGAGAAGGAAAATGCCCCCCCATGGGTTGCATTTGGCTACCTATTACCATGCCTCGCACCATTAAAATGATAGTTATAATTTTTAACTTTCGTCTTTCTTATAACATCCTTCTCTTCCAACCATGGACACATCAGATGCGTCTTTAGTCTCTCATCCGTGTGCCAATGCATCAAATTTCCTTATCAGGCACCGTGCACAAAATTCAAGGTGACACCAACCCGTAGAAATTTGAACACTTTGCAAAATGTGGTGCCTTCAAGATCATTTCTCTTGAAGAACTACCTTGTGTCCCTTTACAAGAGTCCCAAGGCTTCAACTATCTGTCGATTCCCTTCGAGGATATAGTGGTCATCCCGAGCTTTTCGGGAACATCCCACCTAACCTCCTCGACTCGGATGATGATGAGCTCGATGAAATCAACCCCAAGATCAAAATGTATGATCTTAGAGTCTATCATTGCTTAGTTGCATCTTCTCTGCAACCACATTCTCGTAAGAAGGCAATTAATGCAATCCCCATCACGATCTCTTCTACCTTGCCTCCTAAGGAGATTCCTCTTTCATCACTTAGCGAAACCATCATTGAAGCACTTAGCATCGACATTGCTACACCCGAGTATGATGATGACTATTCGCTTGATGACCCTTTCTTGTTTGGCCATAGCTAGGAAAACACAACAGTGAACAACAATAGTAAAATAGCTCAAACCCTTCAAATATCCACTCTAAAATAAGAAAGACATGCAAATTTGTTCCTTAAATAAATGCGCCAACTTCTAGATAAAATTGCCAAGCCTTCGGAGGATATATCATGCATAAATTCACTCAACAATAACACAAGAAGGCTTCACACTCTCCAAAATATGGTGGTGTTGATCAAACACCTTTGTTATGAGAACTCATGGGCATACATCCCTCTTCAAGCATGAAGATAATTTGAATAAAATCAACATGCCCTCAAGGGGTCGCCACCATCTTCTTTTATATCTTTACTTTTCAAATCTCCAAGTTTCCCTCCTCTTTTTGGCGCAAATCTTCATGTAGGAGAGTTACTTTTAAAATAGTCTTCTTTCCTGGAAAGTCACACTCCAATTAAAACATTAATTTCCCCTTTTTATTATTTTAAATAAAAACATAAGAGGAGAATTAATATTTAATTTAAAAATAAAGGAGTTATGACATTTTCCCAATTTTTATCCTTTAATCCATGGGAAGGGTGGATTAAAGGTCTTCAAAATTTAATTTAATTAATGTCCCGAAAAAAGGGGACTTTCTGATAAGCTAATATGTTATCATTCAAAAACTTTCACTTCAACAGTTAGAGGATATTTTGTTTATGATAAAGAGATGTATGCACTAGTTCAGGCAATAAAGAAATGGAAACATTATTTGTTGGGAAAAGAAACTATTGTGCACACTGACCACAAACCTCTCCAGTATTTGCAAGCACAGTCTAAATTGCAGCAGGCAAGGCACTACAAGTGGATGGGGTTCCTTAATAGTTCCATTTGGTGATCAAGTATAAGAAAGGTAGCACAAATTTGGTGGCAGACATGTTGTCTAGGCCGCCACAAAAGAGAAAATCTCTTGTTTGGCCACTATCTCTCAGATTGATCCCTTCACGAAGGAAACTTACGAGGAGGCATATGCTCAAGATAGATTTTGGGGTAACATATTAGCAGTCGTAGTCTCAGGGGGCTTAAAGGTTGGGTATTGAAGATTGTTATCTTAAAGATGGGCTGCTCTACCGATAGGAAGCTACATGTGACAAAGGAAGAAAGACTTCTATTGATGATGGAAGCACATAACTTGAAAGTAGCAGGACATTTTGGTGTTGGAAACACCATGGCCCACTTGCAAAGGTACGTGTATTGGCTCAATATGCAAGAAGAAGTATCTAAATTCATAAGAGGATGTAAACTTTGTTGTGACGAGCAAGCCTAAAATTAAGAAGGAAGGTCTCAGATATGCCTTTATCGATCCCTACTTGTCCATGGGAAGATATTTCTATGGATTTTGTAGGACTACCTATGTCTAAACATGGCCACGATTATCTATATGTTGTTGTAGATACATTGTGTAAGATGTGTGTTCTTATGGCATTTAAAAAGAGAATAAAAGCAAATGAGACAGCTGAACTTTTCTTTGCTAATGTATGGGGGCATTTTAGTTTTCCAAAGTCTATTGTGGAAAAAAATGAGAGATTCCATGTTCTTGGGGAAGTTTTGGACTACTTTGTGGGACAAAATGGACACCAAGTTACAGAGAAGCACGACCTTCCACCCTGAAACAGATTGAAAAATGGAGGTGGTGAACAGGACTTTGGTACAACATATTAGAGGATATAATAACAAATATCCACGGACTTGGGATGAGTCCTTAGCCTACATTCAACATTCCTACAATCGGGAAGTACACACATCCACTATGAAGTCACCATTTGAAGCATGCTTGGGATATCTACCTACGAATCCATTGGACATAGCAGTTGGGCAGCAGGAAGAAGGGGAGATACGTGATTTGAGGTGACTAGGGCAGCAAAATTCATTGAGAGGATCCGGAAAATCCATCTCAAGGTGAAAGAACAGTTGGAAAGATCTCAAGCCAAGTATAAGGCTAGACATGATCAACATAGGAGGGAGCACAAACTTCATGTTGGAGACAAGGTTTGGCTTTACTTGAGAAAGGAGAGATTATAAGGCCAAGCAAGGAAACTCAAGCCACTACGGTATGGACCATTCACTATATTGGAGCAAGTTGGAGAAAATACCTTCAGGCTTGATTTGCTACCATTCATGCGGATGTACTCAGTGGTAAAATGTGAGAACTTGCACCTATATGAGCCATCCATGCTGTGACAAAGAAGAAGAGTGTCGATTCTTTACCTTAAGTAGAAGATTGCGTCTTGGACTCACGAGGCGGGTGGAGGAGGTAGTGTTGCGAAAAGAAGATTAAAGAGACAAGAGAGGTCCACAGGAGTCTTGACAGGTTGGACTAAAAGGGAAGACACCAAGGTAGACCCGGTGGTACTCAAAGGAGCAAGTGAGGGAATTATTTCCTCATCTACTCCCCCACTAAGCTTTTGTGGGACCAAAAGCCTTCGAGCAGGGGAGGTGTGATCCATAGGGATTTAGAAGAACACCACTTCATCGATGAACAACCACATCCGAGAAGGAAAATTGAGCGAGAATGAAAAGCAGACTATAGAGTTACACAACCGCCCCTTTGTGCAGAGCGGCAGTTGTGTAAACCGCCCGACGATTTCTTAACGCCCCCGTGCAAAGCGGCAGATAACCGCTGGTCTGCAGACACCGACGATCTTGTCACTTATGGTGAAAAATAAAAATCAAGCACGAACAGTGAGTCGCGGAATTCAAGCGTCTCGTCCATGTCTCTTCCTTGGAGGACATTTCTCATTCTCCAGTGCATGGGAGAACATGGGAAGTATGTTATTTAAGGAGGAGCATAGGCTAGGAATTGGCAATGAAGTTTTAATGCAAGAGTGTGAGAAAGAAACCATTGGAGTTGGAGTTGTTTTGTAGAAGTAAGGTGTAGAAACAGAGCAACCAAGTATAGAAGGGAGGTGTTTACATTGTTTTACTTCCTTTCCTCTTGTTGTAATCTATATTCATTTACAATTGGCCAATAAAATTTGGGAAGAAAGAGCAATTGCCCTTCCCGATCTGGTTTTCCCTCAACTTGAGGGTTTCAGGATAAATATTGTGTTGAATTGTGTTAATTTCTTTGCTGCAAAGTAGTTCTAAGTTTCAGTTTGCTCACAATTAATTAAAGGGTTGTCATTTTTGAAAGTTGTAAGTAGAACAGTATGTAAATTTCCAAAGTTTGAGGTTTACAGATCATGTATTTCTATTGGATGCCTAGTGCTCCAATAGATGAAATAAATTACTTAGTTAATTGGTTGTTGGGTGAGTATATTTGCTCAAATTAGAAATAGACTTTAATATTATAAGGTTGGCCATAAGTTATGATGTAACACCCCTTATGTTATAAAAGGAGGATGCTTGGCCATTATGTCATATGTTGAATCTTATTATTTCTTCTTGGTAAAGGTTGTACCTTTCCTTTCTCTCTCATCAAGGACGAAAACCCTTGTTTGAGACCACTTCAAGGATAAAAACCCTTGATAGTGGAACTTGTCTTGGGGACGAAAACCCTCAAGCAAGGATATTTGGAATCATTGAATATCTTAAGGTATTTGGAGCTGATATCTTTCTATCTAGCCCTAGGCGACTTGCATCATGAGCATTTTGGAGGTGTTTTGATGGATGTATGGTATGATTCTTGCATGGATGGACTTGTACTAATTTCTAAAGGTGAAAGCAATCATTTCTTTGCATGTTGAGCCAATAATTCAGCCTTTCCAAGTGGGGCGAATTGCATAGGAGTGGGGTTTGCATTGATTTGAAGGGTTTCTCCATGTTTGGTTTGCATCATTCAATTCCTCATAATTTATAAGGGTGAAATCTACAATTTGGTGATTTTAGGAGTTGTCTAAGAGCTATTTCCAGCCCTTGGTTGTGGCTGCATTACTGCTGTCATAAAATTAATTGCAGCTGGGTGTAATCACTTGTTTTCTCCATTTCTTTGATGTAAATTGGATTGATAAATGTTGTTGTGATTGGATTAATTATTTAGAAGCATTTTCAGCTGTTATTACATGGTTGTATGATGAGTTGAAGACCCTATATAGTTCGCTGCTAGGGTTTTCTGATTTTTTAGGTCTGCTGTTATAAAAATCAGATTACTCTCAAGTGGGATTGGCGTTGTTTCTTATTTTTCAGTTTCAGTCCTAGAAAGGGACATTACAAATTTCCAAGCTGAAGGCGAAGTTCTTGCCTACGGATTATCAACCGAACTTATTTAAGGAGTTGCAAAAACTAATCCAAAAGGAGATGTGAGTGAAGGACTATAAAGAAGAGTTCTATAGCCTGATGATTCACGCTGGTCACATGGAGGGTGGTTCAAAAAAAGTCTCAAGGTATGTTAATGGATTGTGTATTTCCATTCAAGATGAGTTTGGCATGGTTAAACTAATGTCTCATTGAAGAAGCCTATTGGTATGCGTTGAAGGTAGAAGAAAAGTTGTCTAGTAGACAACAAAGCAAAGCGTACTGCACGATGGAAAGGAAAGTTCTTACATAGAAATGGAGCATTGCGTAGTGATAAGCAAGATCACGTAAAGAAAGTGAAGTTAGTACCTTGTATGATCAAAGTCATGTGCAAAGAGGTGGAGGTAGATCTTTTTTGGAGGTAGAGGAAGTGGGGGAGGTAGAGGATTGAATGGAACATGTTTTTCTATGGAAAAACTTGACATGCATTCGAGTATCCACAAGCATAGCAGAATGGCGGTGCAAAGAGGAATGATGCTACAACCATATTGTGTAGAAAAATAAGAAGAGTGTTGCATCCAAAGAATTGCACATGCGGACCAGAGTGTGGAGAAGCTCTCATGAGGAAGAAAATGTTGTTGAAGCCATCTAAAGTAGATAATGCACTCGCAGAGTGGAAGAATCTATCCAAAACCATTTGCAAGTTTGGAGGTAAGTGCTATAAAGTTACTTATTGATAGTGGTAACTTTGATAGTTTCGTTTCTATTTAGATGGTTATAAGCCTCGATCTAGAAGAGAATTGTGCATTTGAGTATATCAAGTTTCCTATTTATTGAAGGGGCATTAATTGCTTGTGAATGAGCAATGTAAAGTGTGCTTTAAGATTGACGCATATGAAGATGCAATCTTGTGCGATATAATGACGAGGGACGTATGCTATGTGTTATTTGGTCGACCTTGGTAGTTTAATAGAAAAGCACAACATGATGGTTGTGCAAATACTTACACCTTGACGAAGGATAGACAACAATAGACTTTGTGAATTTGTTGAAGGATGTGAGTGTAGAAGTGGAGAGGGGTTTAAAGGTGTTGCTGATTTCAGAAAAATAGTTCTTGATCGAGATGAAGGAAAATAAATGTTATGCATTCTTTCCAAATCCTACATAGGAGTGACAGAAAGGATAAATTTTGCGTGACATGGAAGAAATGTTGGGTGAATTTGCAAATATCATGTCAAAGGATATTCCAGACGGATTACCACCTTTATGCAGCATGTCATTAAATAGATATGATTTTGGGGTTTATTTTACCAAACAAGGCCACATATAGGTTGACGCCTATGTAGAATGAGGAAGCGAAGCAACAAGTTCAAGATTTGCTTGAGAAGGGGTTGATCAAATCGTCTTTTAGCCCATGTGCGTACTTGCAATATTAGCGCCGAAGAAAGGAGGTGAGTGGAGGATGTGCACTGATTCCAGAGCCATCAACAAGATAACTATCAAGTATAGGTTTCCATTGCCGCACATGGATGATTTGATGGATTGTTAGAGTAAATCACAATACTTCACAAAGATTGATTTGAAGAGTGGGTATCACCACATCGGGTTAAGAGAGACACAGGATGGATTGTATGAGTGGTTAGTCATGTCATTTAGGCTAACTAATGCACCAAGCATGTTTATGAGGCTCATGAATGAAGTTTCAAAGTCTTTTTGTTTGTCATTGTGTATTTGAATGACATTCCAATTTTTAGTTGAATGTAGGAAGAGCATTTGGTCCATTTGTAGAGTGTTGTAATGTTTGCGTGAAGAGAAGTTGTTTGTAAACTAGAATCTTGTTTCATGAAGAGGGAGTTGGTATACTTGGGATTTATGAGATTGCACATAGGATTGAAGAAGGATCTCAAGAAGGTGCGGGCATAGTTGAATGGCTTTCATCCAAGAGTGCATTTGAAGTGCGAAGTTTCCATGGTTTGATGAGCTTTTATAGAAAGATCATACGATACTTAAAGGCGATTTGTGCACCAATCAAAAAAGTGATGTGGGGTGAAAAGGAGGATTTTGCATGGACAACAAATGCAGAGTATGGATTTCAAAAATTAAAGAAGAAAGTCAAGGAGCAACAAAGTGTTGGCTTTGCTTGATTTTAGCAAGGTATTTTAGGTTGATTGTGATGTGAATTGAACAATCATTGGAGCTGTGACAGTGACGAGTCAAGATAGTAGGCTCATGTTGCTTATTTTAATGAAAATTTGAACGACACAAGGAGGAAACATTCAATTTATGCTCATGAGTTTTATGCTATAGTGTAAGCTTTGAAGAAGTAGAGGCACTACTTGTTTCCCAAGGAGTTTGTGTTGTACGCAGACCATCAAGGATTAATTCACAAATAGTGAAGGTAAGTCAAATCAAAGACAAATGAAATTGGTTGAATTCTTGTAGGTACAATTTGTCTTGAAGCTTAGAAGTGGAAAGTTAGATAGAGTTGTAGATGCACTAATCAAAAGATGCATCTTGTTGAGTGAAATGTATGTGGAAGTTGTAGGGCTCGATGCTATGAATAAACTCTAGGCAAAAGATGAAGATTTAAGAGGGACATCAAGAACATGCGCAAAACCAACGAGTGGAGACCGCAAGACTTGGTTAGAGTACTTGCAGGAAGGATTGTTGTTTAAAGTCGCACTTTTGTGTGTTTCTAAAGGGTCAATGTGAGAAAATTTGCTCCAAGAGAAGCATTGCGAAGGACTAGTTGGTCAATTTGGTATAGATAAGACCTTATTGCAGCTATGTGAGAAATATTATTGACCACAAATGGCTACGGAGGTGCATTGATAAGTACAAAATCAGTAACGTCCCCTTCTCAACACTAGTTCTCTTTGACCTTGAGCCCATTCCACTTCTTGTGGGAAAAAAGGGAATGAGCAAGGGAAGTTAATGCCACGTTTTTAGTTGTTTTTGTGAGCTTTGCATTCTTTTAAAGTAATTTTCTAAGTATAGTCAAGTCGGCTGGGAAAAGGAGAAAATTCAATTGAAAAATAAAAGAAAAAGGAACTATTATGTCCCCAAGGAGGTTAGTCCTCTTTAGAGGATTCTATTTGGTTTTTGGTGCCACCTCTAGCTATTTAAAGGGGTCGCTTGGCTTGGAAGAGGTTATGCATCTTTTGGAAATTATTTCTCTTGGAGTTGGAGCATGTTTGCTTTCTCTCTCTTCCATTGAGGACAAAAACCCTCTTGGAAAACCTATTGAGAACGAAACCTCTCAATAGTGGGCTGGTTTGAGGACGAAACCCCTCAAGCTTGCAACAAGGTGATCTCATAAGGAGTTATTTTCAGTTTTGAAGGCATTTTCAACTCTCTCCTAGGGTGGCGACTTGCACTTAGGTAGCATTTAGGGTCTTTTAGGGCATGACAACATCAAACTCAGCCATCATTGTGTTTCTCCTATTTTTAGCAGCTGGAATCTACATTTGGACTTCAATTTGGGGCTTGGAATCCTTCATTTCCAGCCATCTTTGTAAGGGTGTTCACTGTTATTAAATTTAATTAAATAAATTCCAGCTAGGGTTTGAAGGCTTATTTCTTGGTTTATATTTGTTCTAAAATATTTCTAAGGTTCCCTACATGCTTTGGATTGTGTAAATGATGCATTTTTGGAGAGATATTGCATTTTCCTTGCTGCTGTTATAAAAATCAGACTGCTGTACCTTGCTGTCATAAATTTCAGTTGGTTGTCATAATTTTCAGTTTACTATCTATTGGGTTTGTGCAATTCCCCTTTGTTTTAGTTAGAGCCCGGAAAGGGGCATTACAATGGTATCGAGCATCGATCTTCCCACCTCAAGGGGAAAAAGCTAACATTTGAGACCAATCTGCAATGAACCCGAATGAAAGGGAACTTAAGAGAGATAACATGGATTGGAAACCGGGTTCTTACCAAAGAAAGAAGTCATTCCGGAGGTTGAAACATGACATTCAGTGGGTCACAATATTGTGGCCAACTATGAGGAGTATAGGGCTCTTCCAAAAAGATTTGTGATGCCATTTCACTTGCAGAGTTCATTGGAGTAAGCAATGGCAGGTCAAGGCGCAAGCCCAAATCTCAAGCGCCACAAAAGGATCTTCAACATGCCTTGGGGAAAGTGACACTCTCCACATTTGATGGTTCCAACAAGGGGACAACCAATGCATGGATGAAGATGCTAGGGTTAAACCCTAGACCACAAGAATGTGCCAAAGAGCCAAACCCAAATGAGTTTTCTTCGAACGAAGAAAAGAACCAGCAAAGGTAGCGAATACATCAACACCTTAAGAGGTTAAGAAAGAAATCATGGGGCATGAACTGGAAAAAGAAAAATCAGATCTGCAAGAGGGTTTTGAGGTGGAGTCCCAAGAAGACCATGTTGAGGGGCATGCACATGAGAAAAGAGCTTTACCGGTTGCTAATGTTGATTTTCAGCTGGCTGGAATTTTTAGAACAACCTATAAGGAGCAAGTTAATAGTGTTCATGACTCTAGCAAGAACTATGAAGATGCTCCATACATGCGTCAACGAAGTATGGATGAAGTCAAGGCGGAAGGGGTTTCACCTATTGATGTGAAGAGTCTAAGAGGAAGGAGAATGCTGATCCTAACTTAAAAATTATGAGTCACAAGAATAGAGGTGTGAAAGATATCTCAATCATTCTTCATCCAACAAAGGAAGGTGAGCAAGTTGTGGACAGCCAAAGGTATGAAAGTGTTGTGGATTTGTTGCTTCCTACTAAGTCATTTTAGATGTGTGGTCATCATGGACAACATAGTGGAAATGGTGATAGAGTGAAGAGCACTTTGAGTGGCAAAGGGCACATAGATCCGTTCATACAAGTTCCAAATTGTGTGAACATGAGAGTTTGGGATCCGGGTGATCCTTTGATTTACAAGAAGGGTAAGGTCTTTGAGGAGTTCAATGTCACTATTTTTGAGGAATTTTTATCTCATGCATGTGGCTAGAAAAGAGGTTTCCAAGGAGCTCTATAAGGTACATCATGTATTCTAACGAAGATGTGGAGAATCAATGGTCACTATCCATAGACTATCCATAGACTATTCCTTGGAACCAAGTCCTACACTTGAGGACAAAGCTATGGAGATAGTCACCATTGCTGAGGCAACAAAATGCTTGATCTGGAAAGGTGGTAAGCATAATAGATGTTGTTTTGTTGTTGTTTAAGGTTTTAGCATGATTTTGATGGAGTCAAGCTACATATGGGGTGGCCACCATGGAGGGGTGAATGAGGATTCAAGGAGGATGTGTTTCTTGAGATGGGCTTCACTATTCTAGGTTGTAGAGGTGCTTTCATTCATATTTTCAGCTTGCCCAACATTGTACTTGTAGCCATACAAGTAGTCTTAGCCATACAATGAAGTAATCTTCGAGTTTTTGATGTTGTTGAAGCATTTTCAAAGTGCCCATATTGAAATGCAACTTTTTCTCTCGATTAAATTCTACTAATTCTTGGCAAAATTTCAATTAGTGTAAGACCGATATGCTTTTTGAATTCTTAATATTATTAAATTGAGTAGCTATGTCGAATTACAATAGATTACACGCTTATTATGCTAAACAAGCTAAATCGGTTACTGTTGTAGTTGGTTAATATTTATACAACAATATATAAACCCAAGATGAATTTTCAAATCCGTGGGGCAAAAAACATAACCGCACAACAAAGAAAAATACGCGGAAGGAAGACAATACCCGCGTAATAAAGAAAATCCTGCACAAAGAAGAAAAACATCCGTGGAACAAAGGCAATGGAGTAAAAGTGCGAAACACTAAAGAAAACCACGGAAGGAGGAAGAAAAACCGTGAAATAAACCAAAGACTAAATAAATTGGGTCTTTTATATTAGTTTGCGAAGACAAAAGCAAAGACCAAAGTGTCAATAATTCATTAGCGGAGGTATCTAGTCCGATTTGCGAAAGAAGACACATGGAACCTTTTACTAGTTCGCATTTCGCAGAGCAACATAAGAGAGCAAACTATTTAATAACAAGACAACCGGCATACACGTGGAAACATCTAAATGGTTTGCATTTTGCATACTAATATGGTTCTAACAATATGCGAAAAGACGTGGATAAATTGGATTGGTTCGCATTTCGACAAGAAACCGACATTTGCAAAGTCGGTGGCTAAATATTATTGGTTACCAACGCGTTGTAATTGACAAAAGATCGACATCGCGTAAAATGCGACAAGGCTTGGCGTAATTTCATTTGTTCGGGTTTCACATTTTAGAAGACAAATTAACTTAGTTTGAATCTGCGAAGAACATGGAATGATTTGATTGGTTCATACATTGGAAAATTAGAAGAGATTGACAAGGGTGTGACATTGCGAAGTTATTTGTTGTTATCTCATTGGTTAAACCTTCGCAATAGTCAGTAAGTTTGACAAGTTAGTAAACACACTTCTTTTTGATTGGCTAAAGCTTCGGAAAGGTACTAAGACTTTCAATCCGCGAAGCGCACATGGAATATTTTAATTGGCTCAAGCTTCGCAATATTATATATTGCAGACTTTGTGTTGAGTAGACTTAGAAACATAGGCTTAAGCGTATCTAAGGGAATGTTCGGGTTCGAGATATATAAATAGGAAACACGACGTAAAATACGGAAACACAACAAACACGGCCCTATAATTATAGAAGATAGATAATATAGCTTGAGACACCATTAAAACTTACAAGAATACTTCAAATTCACTCATTAATTTGGTCTTGTTACATATCAATTTAAATAGGATTTTCATTAAAAATAGACACTAATATCTAAAATTAAGTATTTTATTGACTTATTTATATAATTCATCATTCTTATTAATACAAGCATATATTTTTATAAATATACATAGCCACATATGCAAAATTCATTCCTTTGCATGTTTTTAACAACATAAACAGAGGAATTAACTTCCTTTTATTAGCTTTTGATGTTTATAGAGCTTTTATGAGATATTTATTAGGGCTTTCACAGAGAGAGAATACTTATCCGAGACAATTCCCAAGAGTTCTTGTACCAAATTCCAATCAAGACTCGAAAATAAGACACCAGACTATGGCCACACTTGTGAGAAATCTGCTATACACCTGTGTATGTTCATGCCCACGACCATCCAAGGTTGTACTCTGTACCCTTGGTTAGGACACCGCTAGTGCCCCTCTCTCCGCCCACCACCACCTGCTTTGTACCTAGTCAGCCTTGGAATTACTTCCTTAGACTCAATCCATAAGATCTTTAAGCACAATTTGATTGTAGGTTCTTAGAATCACAATGATTCAATATGATGTCTCTCCTTTCAGTTTGACATGCCTTTTATAGTTTTTCATTGGCAGTTAATAACCATCACGTTGGTTGTTCACACCTTTTCATAAATACATTAAGCATCTTTAATCAAAAGCTCGTGACATTCATTACATCAATAACTATTTACAATGTCTTTTTCTTAATTCAAACTTGATATTTAATAATCCACAAGTCTTTAATTATTTTTAAGCCTCGGGGATTTAGTCACATAACATTTCTCCCTCCTTGAATCAGCTACTATCCTCAGTAGTGCCAAGTCTATTTGAAAATCACATAAAAAACACAAGTCATTAAGTTAAACAATTCAGGTTATTGCTCTTTCAGAAATCTTCTCTTTCCCAAGTAGCAATTTCCACATCACAAAAAGTCCATTTTACTTAACTTCTTTAATTTCTCTATTGTAAGGTTCTTAGTCCTTTCCAAAATCATTTCAGGTTCTATTTTGAATTCACAAGAAGGTTCAATAACTATATTCTTCCAATCAATAACATGATTTGGATCATACACATATTTCTTTAGCAAACTTACATGAAACACATCATGAATTCTAGACAATTCAGGAGGTAAAACTAATCTATAAGCCAAATTCCTATTCTTTCTAGAATTTCAAAAGGTCCACAAAAAGAGGAGCTAACTTAGCATATTTGCCTAACTTCAAAGAACTCTTCTTAGGTTTTACTCTAAGAAATACTTGATCACCTACTTTTAATTCTCTAATAGTTCTTTTAGAATCAACCCAATGCTTATATCTATCTTGGGCAACTTTCATGTTTTGTTTAGCTTTGTTTATGATTTCTTCCATTTCTTTTAAATTATCATTAGCATACCAAGATCTATGTTTAGGATTTGACCATGAAATAGGAGTAGTACAATTCCTACCATACACAACTTCAAAAGGTGTCATTTTGGTTGTAGTATGATAACCTTGATTATAAGAAAACTCAATCAAATGCAGATATTGTTCCCAATTTCCAGGTTTTTCACTGTATACATCCTAAGCATATCTTCTAAAATTCTATTTATTCTTTCAGTTTTCCCATTAGACTCGGGATGATAAGCAATACTAAAGCTCAAACTAGTACCCAATTCATCAAACAAAGATCTCTAGAAAGAATGTGAATCTAGGATCTCTATCAGTCACTAAATCTTTAGGAAGACCATGCAAACGAAATATTTCCTTAGAAAACAAATGAGCTATATCAAAAGCAGAGGTTTTGATCTTGGTTGGTAGAAAATGTGCCATTTTTGTCAATCTATCAACCACAACAAGAATAACATCATGTCCATTCTTGGTCTTAGGTAAACCTGTAATAAAGTCCATACTAATTGACTCCCATTTCCAATCAGGAATAGAAAAAGGTTGCAATTGACCAGGTTTACTACATTGTTCAATTTTAACCTTTTGACAAGTCAGACACTGCTGCACATACTTCCTAATGTCTTGTTTCATCTAGGCCAGAAATAATTCTTTTTGACTAACAAGTAAGTCTTTTGAAAACCAAGATGTCCAACTATGGGAATGTCATGAGAATCTCTCAAAATTTGTTGTCTTAAACTAGGAAGATTAGGAATACACAATCTACCTTTATAATACAACAATCCATTCACACCAAGCAAATAAGAAATAAGCCTATCTTTTAAATGCACATTTGAAGTTCCATTTTTCAAACCAGAATACAATTCAACAAAATAATTATCATTAGGCAATGCATCTTTTATTTCTTGATCAAATTGACTTCTTTCTAAAGACAAAGCATTTGCAAACATTCTTTTCCTACTTAAAGCATCAACAACCAAATTTTCTTTACCAGAACATATTGTATTTCAAAATCATATTGACTTAGTAATTCTACCCATCTTCTTTGTCTCATATTCAATAAGGGTTGAGTAAAAATATATTGCAAACCTCTATGATCAGTTTTCAAAACAAATTTACGACCTAACAAATAATGTCTCCAAATTTTCAAAGCATGAATTATCCCTAACAATTCTAAATCATGAGTAGGATAATTCTTTTCAGCAAGCAACAATTTTCTAGACCCAAAGCATACAACTCTACCATCTTGCATTAATACACAACCAATACCAGAACCACAAGCATTAGTAAAGCAACAATAAAAGGCTTAAAAATCAGGAATACATAACATAGGTGCACAAGTTAATGCTTCTTTTAATTTATTAAAAGCAATTTCACATTCCTCAGACCAATGATATGAGTTATTCTTCTTTGTTAAGTCTGTGAGAGGAGTAACTATTTTAGAATAGTTCTTAATAAATCTTCTATAAAAACCAGACAACCAAGAAAACTTCTAATTTCTTGTACATCTTTGGGTGTATCCCAATCTTGTACTGCTTTTACTTTAGAAGGATCTGGAGCAATTCCATTTCAAAGATAATGTGTCCTAAATAGGAGACTTCAGTTTTAAAGAATTCACATTTACTTAAGTTTACCATACAATTGATGTTTCCTTAAAGTCTCAAGCACTAGCCTAACATGTTTCTCATGTTCTTCTTCATTTTTAGAATAAATCAAGATATCATCTAAAATATAATCACAAATACATCTAGAAAAGGTCTAAAAACATCATGCATCAAGGTCATGAAAGTGGCTAGAGCATTTGTTAATCCAAAAGGCATAACAACAAACTCATAATGACCATATCTAGTTCTAAAAGTAGTCTTTGCAATATCAACATCCTTTATTCTAATCTGATGGTATCCAAAACGTAAATCAATCTTAGAAAAACATCTAGCACCATTCAATTGATCTAACAAATCATCAATTCTAGGAAAAGGGTATTGTTTTTAATAGTTAGCTTATTTAATTGTCTATAATCAATACACAATCTCATAGTACCATCTTTCTTTTTAACAAACAACACTGGTGCACCCCAAGGAGAAACACTAGGTCTAATTTTTCCTTGCTTTAATAATTCAATCAATTGTATCTTAAGCTTAGCTAATTTAGGTATATACTATCTATAAGGTGCTTTTGACACTGGTTCAACTCTAGGAATAAGATCAATAACATGTTCTATAGATCTTCTAGGTGGAAATTCTTCAACATCAGAAGGAAAAACATCCATAAATTCTTGAACTATTGGGTGAACATCTATATCTACTTTAAGCTTATCATTTTGAGTAATCAAAGCACATAAAACTTTACATTTTTCTTTAAGACTCCTTTTAAGTTGAACAATAGAAATAGTTTTCAAAGTCAATTGTCTTTTTTGTTCCTTAAAAATATGAGTATTTGCATATTGATCTTGAATACAAACTTGTTTATTTTCATAATTAATGAGAGCATGGTTCTTTTCTAACCATGTCATCCTAAAATAACATCATATTGACCTAAATTAAGCACATGAAAAGATTCACTAGATACAATATTATCTATTTGAAAATCTAAGTCTTCAACCAAAGCTCCTGTTTGCCTTATTATTCTTCCATAACCATTTTCTACAGCTATTGGTTCAATTTTTCTGGAAAATAAATTCAATTTGTCAACTAAGTTAGGAGATATAAAACTATGACTACTACCAGAATCAATCAAGAAAACAAGGTTTGCATTTTTAATAGACCCTGCTACTTCAATCAGAGACACTTGTTTATGTATTGTACAGTACTTGTATCAACAAGAACACTTTCAAACTTTCTTATTTTTTTATTCAAGCTTTTTCTTTTTTGATCCCAACCTTTTCTTTTCTTAGGACAACCCCTAGCATAATGGTTATCTCCACAATTCCAGCATTTAACTTCTTCAAGTTTTGTCTTAACATAGTCTTGTTTCTTTTGTTGATTTCTAATCTGAGTATTTTTGCACTTTTAGTCTCACTAAATGGTCTTTTTCTATCCTTAAAATGAAAATTAGAATTCTTTTTCTTATAGTCTTCTTTCTTTTGTTGAACTATAGTCTTGTATTTCTCAAATTGTTCTGCAATTTGAGTAGCCTCATCTATTGAAGTTGGTTTACCACACCAAACACTAGCTTTATATTCTTCCCTTAGACCATTGATGAATCTAACAACTTTATCTGTCCCAAAATAAAAGGCACAAATCTGTTTAAGTTTTCAAAGGCTTGTTTATACTCATTTATAGTTTTAAGACATTGCTTTAGATCAAAGAATTCATTTTGTCTTTGTTGTAAGAAATGTTCAGACATATATTTCTTTTTAAACAACTTCTTAAATTTTCTCCAGGAGACTTTATGGGCTTTAAGTTTCTCAGATCTTAATGTGTCTTCCCACCAGTTAAGGGCAACATTTTTCAACTGATATGAAGCTATTTGAGTTTTGCTTAGCTTATTAGTCTTTTGTAATTCAAAATATCTCTCTAAGCTAGATAGCCAAGTTTTAGCCTGTTCCCCTGTTCCTACTTCTCCAAAGCATATTCGGGCAATTTAATTTTCTTAGCAAAGTTTTGTATGTCTTTAGAATTCTTACTTGAACTTGCTCGATTACTATTAGACGAATCAAAAGAACTAGAAGAATCAAAAGATTTATTTACTTTATCATGAACAAAATCATCATCAGATGAAGAATGCTTTCTTTTTCTTAATTTCTTTTCAGACTTATTACATTTCTTTTCTGATTTAGTGCTTTTATCTGATTTACTAGACTTATTAGCTTTATCAATCATAGCTTTTGCAAATTGGCTTTTTAATGTTTCTAATTGCTCAAAAAGATAATTTACTTCCTTCCCAATTGTTGGTTTTGTTGCTCAATTGTTTTAATCCATGCCATTTTGTGAGTCTACTCCATTCAAATTTGTTTTGTCTGCCATTCTGTGTATATACACAATTTTATCTTTGTGAGAAAATCACCACAATCTATTACTTCATAACATTTTTATTTTCCTTTCATCAATTCAACAACAAAATGTCTTTTAATGAGGATAATTAGCTCTGATACCAAATGAAATGCAACTTTTTCCCTCAACTAAATTCTACTAATTCTTGGAAAAATCTCAATTAGCGGAAGACTGATACGCTTTTTAAATTCTTAATATTATTAAACAGAGTAGCTATGTTGAATTACTGATGAGATTACACGCTTATTATGCTAAACAAGCTAAATTGGTTATCGTTGTAGTTGGTTGATATTTATACAACAATATATAAACCTAAGATGAATTTTCAAATCATGGGCAAAAACATAACCGACAATTAAAAGAAAAATATGCGGAAGGAAGACAATACCCGCGTAACAAAGAAAATCCCACATAAAGAAGAAAAACATCCGTGGAACAAAGGCAATGGAGTAAAAGCTGCGAAACACTAAAGGAAACCGCAGGAGGAGGAAGAAAAACCGTGAAATAAACCAAAGACTAAATAAATTGGGTCGCATAGTTTCACGAAGACAAAAGGCAAAGACAAGTGTCAATAATTCATGGCGAAGGTTTCTAGTCCGACATTCGCGAAAGAAGACACGTGGAACCTTTTTACTAGTTCGCATTTCGCAGAGCAACATAAGAGATCAAACTATTTAATAGCAAGACAGATTGGCATACACGTGGAAGCATCTAAATGGTTCATTTCACATACTGATATGGTTCTAACAATATGCGAAAAGATGTGGATAAATTGGATTGGTTCGCATTCGGAAAATTTGACAAGAAAGTTACATTTGTGAAGTCGGTGGCTAAATATTATTGGCTACCAATTAACAAAAGACTTACATCGTGAAAAGCGATAAGACTTGGCGTAATTTCATTGGTTCGGGTTTCACATTTCGCGTAAGACAAATTAACTAAATCTGAATCCACGAAGAACGTGGAATGATCGATTGGTTCGTATGTTGCAAAACTCAAAAAAGACTAACAAGGGTGTGACATTGCGAAGTTATTTGTTGTTATCTCATTGGTTAGACCTTCGCAATAGTTAGTAAGTTTGACAAGTCAATAACACACAGACTTCTTTGATTGGCTAAAGCTTCGCAAAGGTACCAAGACTTTGACTCCGAAGCACACATGGAATGTTTTTAATTGGCTCAAGCTTTGCAATATTATATATTGCATTGTGTCGGCGGACTTAGAAACATAGGCTTAAGCTATCTAAGGGAACATTCGGGTCGAGATATATAAATAGGAAACACGATTGTAAAATACAGAAACACAACAAACACGAACTATAAGAATATAGAAAATAGATAATATAGCCCGAGACACCATTAAAACTTACAAGAATACTTCAAATTCACTCATTAATTTGGTCTTGTTCCATATCAATTTAAAAATTTGTATTAAAAACACATATCTAAAATTATGTATTTTATTGACTTATTTATATAATTCATCATTCTTATTAATACAAGCATGTATTTTTATAAATATACATAGCCACATATGCAGAATTCATTTCTTTGCACGTTTTTAACAACATAAACAAAAGAATTAACTTCCTTTTATTAGCTTTTGATGTTTCTGAGCTTTATGAGATATTTACTTATAGGCTTTCATAGAAAGAATACTTATCTGAGACAATTCACATGAATTCTTGTACCAAATTCCAATCCAGACTCAAGCAATAGACACCAGACTATGGCCACACTTGAGAGGAATGTGTTATACACCCCATGTATGTTCACCTTGCCCTGGCCAGACCATCCAAGGTTGTACTTTGTACCCCTGGTTAGGACACCGTTGGTGCCCTCTCTTTTCCCACCGCCTGCCTGTACCTAGTCAGCCTTGGAATTACTTCCACAAACTCAATTTATAAGATCTTTAAGCACAATTTGATTGTCTGTTCTCATAATCACAATGATTCAATAATATCTCTCCTTTCAGTTTGACATGCCTTTTATAGTTTTTCATTGGTAGTTAATAACCATCATGTTGGTTGTTCACACCTTTTCATAAATACATTAAGGATCTTTAATCAAAAGCTCGTGACATTCATTACATCAATAGCTATTTACAATGCCTTTTGCTTAATTCAAACTTGATATTTAATAATCCACAAGTCTTTAATTCTTTTTAAGCCTTGGGGATTTAGTCACATAACACATATGGTTGATTTCAACCCCAATATCACTGTCATTTTTGAATTTCGTGAAGAATTTGAAGTATGTCATCTGTTATCCTATTATTTTTGCTTCTGTCCGCATCAGAACCAGCCCATTAACCCTATTTATACCAGTCACAAAAGTGTTTTTAGTCACAAGATGGAAGGATTTTCTGCCTCCCATCAATGAGGGATTGTTTGCCACTGTTTTAGAAGAGTTTCTGGCCACCAAAATGTTGATTCTGAGCGAGAAATTGCAATGGTACAGCTACAGCCATGCTTGGGGCAGCATGAATGGACCTTTGAGAGTGCATAACATAAAGGCGAATTTTGAGGAGAATGCAAGCAAAGGAAGAAAGCTAGTCTACTTATCTATGAGGCATGAAGAAGTAATGTCGAGAGTTCGTGTTTTCTTTAATGTGTTTGTTCTATGTGCAGGTCCAGGAATGGAGAAAAAAGAGAAGTGTAAACAGCCTAGAAGGGAGGTAGAGAGTATGAAGGAGAAAAAAAACAAGGATGTGATAAAGCAACTGAGTTTGTTATCAACTCAAGTAAATAATGAAGAGTATGAGGTTGCAGCTGGTGATGATGGGATGGAAGAGGTGCTTCTCCATGCATTAGAAACACATGGTGACAAATATGGAAACAATGATGAGATGATATCATCATATGATAGTGGAAGCATACCCAAGACAACTATGGACCTAATTTCTAGTACTAATGTTGTTGTCATCATAATTATCAGCCATCACACCACTTCATGGGCACTCACACAGGTAATTTTGCAGGGATTTCCAGTCATGGGAAAAAGTATTTTCAGTTGGTGACGACTAATGGAGAGTTTGTAGTCCTTGTATGGCTACCTACTGCTCCTACATCGATCACATTACTGAATTTTGCATGGGTTTGTCATATTTATATCATTTCTATATTGCTGGTCTTAATATTTTTAGTCATGAACAATTGTACACTTGTGCAATTTGAGAGGGTTTCCTTGCATGGTAATGTTAGTAGAGGGGCTCCACTATTAAAGATAATCCTCCCAGCCATCCTAGTACTGATTTGGATGGAAGTCTAAGTGACTCGTGGCTGTTATGACTTGTCCTCAGCTTACATGCAAGCTGTGTTGTGCTGTGCTTTGGAGGTATCAGCTCACGGTAACATTATGGGATCCATTGGAGCTCAAGGCTATATTCATGAAGCAAGTGTATGGGATCCTTCATCACAAGAGAAGAGCAAATGGGTACCTCGGGAACACAATAGTGAGCACTTGGGGCAGCTTTGGCCTTAAGGGAGTGTATGAAATATGTTCTCATGCTTTGAGTAGAGTAAACACCATGATGATTGTTGGCGGAGGTTGTTCCACTTGACAACTATGGGATTTAGATGTTTTGGTTATTATAGTATGAGGGTACTTGGGCATATGAGCTTGTTTTGGCAAGAGCTCTTTCATTTGACAGGTATAAGATCCAGATTATTGGAGCATCCAAGCTTGCAATTGCTTGAGGGCGAGTAATTTTGGGAGGGGAAGACTGTATTGTTCCCTTCTCAATGCTACTTTTCTTTCAAGGCCTTGAGCCCATTCCACTTCATGTGGGCAAAAAGTTGATGAGCAGTTAATGTCTTGATTTTTAGTTCTTTTTGTGAGCTTTGCATTCTTTTAAAGTAATTTTCTAAGTATAGTCATGTCGGCTGGGAAAAGAAGAAAAGCCTATTGAAAAATAAAAGAAAAAGGAAGTATTATGTTCCACAAGGAGGTTGGTTCTCTTTAGAGGATTCTATCTGGTTTTTGGGGCCACCTCTAGCTATTTAAAGGGGTCACTTGACTTGTAAGAGTTTATACATCTTTGGAAATTATTTCTCTTGGAGTGGAGCATGTTTGCTTTCTCTTCTCGCCATTGAGGATGAAAACCCTCTTGGAAAACCTATTGAGAACGAAACCTCTCAATAGTGGGCTGGTTTGAGGACGAAACCCCTCAAGCTTGCAACAAGGTGATCTCATAAGGAGTTATTTTCAGTTTTGAAGGCATTTTCAGCCCTCTCCTAGGGTGGCGACTTGCCCTAAGGTGGCATTTGGGGTCTTCTAGGGCATGACAACATCAAATTCAGCCATCATTGTGTTTCTCCTATTTTTAGCAACTGGAATCTACATTTGGACTTCAATTTGGGGCTTGGAATCCTTCATTTCCAGCCATCTTTGTAAGGGTGTTCACTGTTATCAAATTTAATTAAATAAATTCTAGTTGGGGTTTGAAGACTTATTTTTTGGTTTATATTTGTTCTTAAATATTTCTAAGGTTCCCTACATGCTTTGGATTGTGTAAATGATGCATTTTTGGAGAGATATTGCGTTTTTGTTGTTGCGGTTATAAAAATCAGATTGCTGTACCTCGCTGTCATTGAGGATGAAAACCCTCTGGGAAAACCTATTGAGAACGAAACCTCTCAATAGTGGGCTGGTTTGAGGAGGAAGCCCCTTAAGCTTGCAACAAGGTGATCTCATAAGGAGTTATTTTCAGTTTTGAAGGCATTTCCAGCCCTCTCCTAGGGTGGCGACTTGCCCTAAGGTGGCATTTGGGGTCTTCTAGGGCATGACAACATCAAATTCAGCCATCATTGTGTTTCTCCTATTTTTAGCAATCTGGAATCTACATTTGGACTTTAAATTTGGGGCTTGGAATCCTTCATTTACAGCCATCTTTGTAAAGGTGTTCACTGTTATCAAATTTAATTAAATAAATTCTAGTTGGGGTTTGAAGACTTATTTCTTGGTTTATATTTGTTCTTAAATATTTCTAAGGTTCCCTACATGCTTTGGATTGTGTAAATGATGCATTTTTGGAGAGATATTGCGTTTTTTTGTTGTTGCGGTTATAAAAATCAGATTGCTGTACCTCGCTGTCATGAGGATGAAAACCCTTCGGGAAAACCTATTGAGAACGAAACCTCTCAATAGTGGGCTGGTTTGAGGATGAAACCCCTCAAGCTTGCAACAAGGTGATCTCATAAGGAGTTATTTTCAGTTTTGAAGGCATTTTCAGCCCTCTCCTAGGGTGGCGACTTGCCCTAAGGTGGCATTTGGGGTCTTCTAGGGCATGACAACATCAAATTTAGCCATCATTGTATTTCTCCTATTTTTAGCAACTGGAATCTACATTTGGACTTTAAATTTGGGGCTTGGAATCCTTCATTTCCAGCCATCTTTGTAAAGGTGTTCACTGTTATTAAATTTAATTAAATAAATTCTAGTTGGGGTTTGAAGACTTATTTTTGGTTTATATTTGTTCTAAAATATTTCTAAGGTTCCCTACATGCTTTGGATTGTGTAAATGATGCATTTTTGGAGAGATATTGCATTTTCCTTGTTGCTGTTTTAAAAATCAGATTGTTGTACCTTGCTGTCATAAATTTCAGTTGGTTGTCATAATTTTCAGTTTACTATCTATTGGGTTTGTGCAATTTCCCTTTTGTTTCAGTTAGAGCTCGGAAAGGGGCATTACAAAGATGCAAAATTTTGTAGTTGGTATAGTGAAAGAGTCAAAATCCAAGGTTATATCAGCCATAGCCAATACCTAAGAAACCATGGGAACAATTATGGATTTTGTTATGGGTTTTCCTAAAATATAGAAGGGTCATGATTCTATCTTTGTTTTAATTAATAGATTTTCTAAGATGGCTCATTTTATTGCTTGTAAGAAAACTAGTGATGTTATGCATATAGCTAACTTGTTTTGTAGGGAAGTTGAATCTTTGTGCGGATTGCCATGCAAAGTATTGTATCGACAGAGGCACCAAGTTTGTCGGTCATTTTTGTTACACATACTAGAAGAAGTTGAACACTAAGTTGTAGTTTAGTTTTGTGTATCACCTGCAAACGGATGGTTAGACGAAAGTTGTCAATGGGAGCCTTGACAATTTGTTGAGATGTTTGGTCAAAGAGATTAGTCTCTTGCATAGGTTGATTTTGCATATAATAACTTTTTGAACAAGAGCAATGTGAAGTCACCTTTCCAAATAGTTTATGGACCAAGTCCAAGACGTGTTGCGAACCGCATGAAATTAATGAAGAGTGAGGAAGAAGCATAGAAGATGAAGACTTTGCTCAACTAATGAAGGATGTGCACCAATAAGTGTGCGAGATAGTTAGAGGAGCAACACACACTACAAAGAGCGCACAACTTTAAGAAGAGAGAAAGAGTGAAGGAGGCATTGTTCTTGTGCACGTGCGCATAGAGAGGTTCCCAAGAGGAACGTGCGATACGTTGAACTAGAAATCTTGAAGAAATTTGGGGTGAACGAATATGAGATAGAGCTGCCGGATGGGATAGACATTTCACTATCTTCAATGATGCAGGTTTGTACCCATACTTTGTGAGGCAAACAAGTAGATTGGAGTCACCGACTACTAGAGCAAATGCGCAAAGAAATTGAAAACATTTTGGATTCATGCGTAGCAACAACAATGCACAAAAAGGAATACAAATAATATATGATAAAATGAAAAGGTAGAGAAGTGGAGGATGCATCATGGCTTAGTGCAGTTGAGATTGCTAAACTTGGCCAAACCATTCAAGACCTCATAAAGTCTACATGAGCAAGGGCTCATGTTTCTTCTTACTCGGGTTATATGATGTAGGAGCATCTAGGTTCACTTGCTATCTTGTATCACCACAAAGAGTAAGGATAAAAACTTGTGCAATCTTGTAAAGCCCGCATGAGCAGGGGCTCATGTTTTTCTTACTCGGGTTATATGATGCAGGAGCTTCTAGGTTCACTTACAATCTTGTATCACCACAAAGAGTAAGGATAAAAGCTTGTGCAATCTTGCGTAGCTTTGCATGACCTTCCACAATCTTGTGCATATCGTTATTTGCAATCTATGTCACAAGGTACGCAAAATTTTATGGAAATGTTCAAACTTTGTCGAACTTTATCCCCATCGAACATTTACTTGATTTTTATCTATTACTTTAACTTGGGAAGTTTTTACATGATTTTGCACTATTTTATAAATGTGTATATATACATATGCCAAGTGAGAACAAATAACAATAAGTTCTCTCTACTTTGTTCCTCTAACACATATATGAATATTTTTAGAAAATATAAATGATTAAAATATTCTTTTTGTGAACATAATCAATTGGCAAACTTGAACCAAACTTTATCCTTGTCAAGGATGAACTCAAACACAAGCCTTGTGACTTAGCTTGCAATCATATTTACCATGTTCGGCTGAACCAGGGGTAATGTTTGGTTCGGATGACTTTTTAGATCCACCAAACCAAACATGTTTTGTTCAGTCTGCATATCTATCCCAAAAAAGCTAGTATATACACAAAATAGACATTTAACTTTTAAGTATAAATTTACACTTAGATGTGGACATTTACTTTCCTATACTTTTAAGTTATATTATATGAATATTTTTTTGTTGGATATTTCATATTTTAGTATGTACATATATGCTTGAGATAATTTATTAGGATAAATTATTATTTGTGTATATGAGTTGTTGAAAAACAACTTATTGTACTAATAAGATTGTAAGAGCGATTCAGAGAGATTTATGGTTAGGAGGTGATAAGATTTGACTTCACACTTTAAGAAGATATCAAGTTGTTGTCATGCTAAATGTTTGGCATGCAAAATTTAAAATTTTGGTCATGACAACCAAGCCCACCACTTAAAATCTCCTTTCCGGTCATTGTGAACCCTTCCTCCAGCCTAGAATATCAACTCATACAACCCCTTTGAGTCTGTGTCATCCTCATTCTGGCTGAGAGGAACGTGCTAACATGGATTTCAAGTGTGTTTCATGTGCAGGGAGGTAGATCCAAGTGGATTTCATGAAGCTACTAAGCTCGAGGTGGAAAAGTGCTCCTGGAAGCACTAAAATGGCTATTTTAGCCATATTGCAACAAGAAAACATCCTCCAGGAAGCTATCTGCAAGGGTTCAACCCATCTGGAGGTTGTGCAGGGGAGCAATGAAGAGATCCATGGTAGTTTCAAGGAAAGATGTGGAGGCATGTGGTGTTAGGATCCATTTGAGCAAGACCGGGTCACTACGGGTGCAGGGAATGAAAGCTTCAATGGAGAAAGTGATCTTGTTCTGAAGGTTCTAAGAGTTCCGAGAGGAGTTAAGAGCTAAACAAATAGTCAACGGAAATCTCTGGAGTCCTCTCCATGGTAAACGCATCAATTTTGATCCTAGGCCTCACTACTCTCTTGTGGTAGTCCAGTCACTATTGTTGCTCCTTTGTGCCAAAAGGGTGATTGAGCCTAAAAATCAAAATGCAAGCAAAATTAGGTCTTGAAAATGGTTGGGATGGATTTAGTGGGTGTTTTGGAGTCAAAATCATATAAGGTTCGACCATGGAACTCCAAGTTTTGCTCCTGGGGCAAAAAAGGCATTCCCATGTTCTAATTTCGTGTTGGCATGATGACATCAACACTCCATTTAAGTAAGTGGCAGGCTTTTTGACCTCAACTATCCCTTGTCCCTTGTCCTTGGTGCAAGGGAACAATGGGGATACAAAAGTGTGCCCCCTTGTTGATGTTTTGCTTGCATCATTTAAAGTACATCACCGTGCCCTAGTAGTGTTTTCAAACTTGCAAACATAACCTCCTCTACCCATGGCGCATTTTTCAACACCTATTGTCCCTTGTCCTTGGTGCAAGGGGACAATGGGGACACAAAAATGCGCCTATTTCTAGCCCCTCCATCTCTTTCTTTTGCTCCCACATGGCGACACTTGTCACAATCTCGTGAAAAGTACACATTAGTGTCCACATTGTCCCCTCACCTCAACTGTCCCCTATTTTCATGGGTGCAACTCACCCTCTAACCCACGACATCGACCAGTCTATTTTTATGCATTTGAATGTGATGTTTTTCCCTCCCAAACACCAAACTCATGTTGTTTTGGACAGCCCCTTCCTTGCAAAAATGCCTTTCTTTTGGTACCAATCTTGCCTCCATTGATGGTCTGGATAATTTTTAATGGCAAAACAAAAATGCAGCCATAAAACCTGCCTTTTCAGATCTACAAAAATTTGGCAATTGAAAATCCTTGAAATTTGGAGCAAAGCATCCCAAAGTAAAAACGAAACTTTTGAGACTATTCTCATCTCATTCCGACATCCAGAAGACCACTTACTAAAAATAGTAAGTTTTACCAAGTTCTCACATACTAAAAATAGTAAGTTTTAAAAACGAGTCACTTTTTGAGTCACCATCACCCCTTTCATGTCAAGACCACTCAAAAGTGCCAATTTGAGAAACTTTCTAAAATAGGCATCCAGTGGTAGGACCTGTTAAAAATAGTAAGTGTTGAAATTTTGGTCAAATTTTTCATATCCATCCATCTCTTGTCCATTTCACTAAATTTTGTCACCATGAAGTTCAAATACTCAAGTTTAGAGCCAATTTCCACTTTAAACATTGAGTATCCCAATGTAGGTGACAGTGATGTGACAAACATGGATTTGGAGGACCTAAAAACAAGGATGTTGAGAGAACCCCGTGAAGTTGTGGAGGAAAAGATATTCTCAAGTGGGCTATTTAGAGTTGGTGGACATCCATTGTCCGTTCAAAGCACAAAGCTTTTCCTAGCTTGTGCCCAACATTATGACCCAAATTCGAGGACAATTCAGCAGATGATAATTCACTGCTTGGCAGTTCTCACTCCAAAGGGTATCTCTCAATGCTTGCAAATTCCCACTGATAACAATATGGTGATCATCACTCGGGAATTTGCCTCTCAAGAATGGGCAATAACAAATTCATATTTGCAAGGTTTGCGCATTGATCATGTAATGTCCCCTTTTTCGGGACATTAATTAAATTAAATTTTGAAGACCTTTAATCCACCCTTCCCATGGATTAAAGGATAAAAAAATTGGGAAAAATGTCATAACTCCTTTATTTTTAAATTAAATATTAATTCTTTTATGTTTTTATTTAAAATAATAAAAAGGGGAAATTAATGTTTTAATTGGAGTGTGACTTTCCAGGAAAGAAGACTATTTTTAAAAGTAACTCTCCTACATGAAGATTTGCGCCAAAAAGAGGAGGGAAACTTGGAGATTTGAAAAGTAAAGATATAAAAGAAGATGAGGGCAACCTCTTGAGGGCATGTTGCTGATTATATTCAAATTATCTTCATGCTTGAAGAGGGATGTATGCCCATGAGTTCTCATAACAAAGGTGTTTGATCAACACCACCATATTTTGGAGAGTGTGAAGCCTTCTTGTGTTATTATTGAGTGTATTTATGCATGATAAATCCTCCTAAAGCTTGGCGACTTGATCTAGAGGTTGACACATTTATTTAAGGGACAAATTTGCATGTGTCTTACTTATTTTAGAGGGGATCTTTGAAGGGTTTGAGTTATTTTGCTACTGTTGTGTTTTCCTAGCTATGGCGACTTGATTTGGAGGTTATTTTGGTATGATTTGATGGTAAATGAGCTAGATCTGAAATCTGGTTTATGTTAGCATTTATTGCCAAGCAAGGGAAGTTTATTTGGTGTGTTTGGAAGCTAGAAAAGTGCTGGAAGTATTTTTATTTATTTTTCCTAACCCTAGCGACTAGATCTGAAGTTTCTGGGCCTGTTTTGGAAGGGTTTGCATGCTCAGAAAAATCTGATTGTTAGTGCATTGGAAAGATCTAAAAATCTAGTTTATTATGCACTTTGTTTCATGTGAAAAGACGGAGTATTGATTAAGTTATGAATTTTTGAAGTTTTAGTTGTCTCGCAAGCTATTTTAATTTAATATTTGCTGCTATAAAAATCAAAACTGGAAAAGATTTGGATTCCAATTGATTCTTCCATCTCACCCATCACCTTGGCTACTTCCAACCCCATTTTGGGTTGTAATTATGACATTGGGTTATTTGAGGTTGAATTAAAAGGATCTAATTCGTCTTTGTTTGATTTGTGTTGAAGTTGTTGCAAATTTCCATTTGTCCAAAAAGGGGGATATCACGATCATGGCTCAAACAAGGAAGGAATCCCTCGCAGATTCCCAAAACTTGGTCTCGAGGTGAATTCCATGAGGCATACTCAGATGCAATAGTCTTGCTGAGCAGGGTGATGGGAGAAGAGACTACAAAAGACTTCCAAGACTGGATGGCTCAATTCATCCTAGTGGTCACAAAAGGAGATCAAATGATTGATTGGGGGCAAATTATAAGTAACAACATTCACCGACAACTGTTGCAGTTGCCTACCTCTAAGAAGTTCATAATGACTTCTTATCTAGTGTATGCTCTCGCGTACATGAGGCCTTTTAGAGGTCTCTCTTCTGCACCAAATGTGCCACAAAAGTCTCCAACATACGAGAAATATCCACATCTTACATATCGGGAGAGTAACTCTCACTTCTCGAGGGTGAATGATGCATTCACCATGTATGTCATAAGGTTACTTGAAGGTAATCCTGAGTAGAGAATTTCACCTCAAACAATTGGGTTGATTGAAAGATATGGAAGTTACTTCATCCAGATTCCCCACATTCACCTATATCAAAGTTAGAGGATTTGATCTCGCACCTCGCAGGTTACCAAGGTACCCAGGTGACAAGATCATCATGATTGAGTTGTGTAGGTAGTTGTCTCACGTTCACACCAAGTGCAAAAGTGTGAAGAAGGGTGTATCTTTCCCTATCTCCCTAGGGGATCTATTCATAAGAGTGCAATGGATGCGGCAAACATTGAAGCATCCTTTGCAACCTTCAATTTGTATTCCTACGTATCCCAACCAAACTTTGATAGTAGGAAGAATCCTAATGCTTTCCATTTGCAAAGTGTTTATAGTCCATTCCACAAATTGAAGACCATTGAACCAACTGCACTGATGATTTTGAGGTTAGAAGGCGGGACTACATGAGGATGATTGTAGATCAAATGAGGGATTTCAAGTTTGAATGGTTTGTAGAAGGGATGAACGATGGTGGATCAGATCTATTTGATCCTAAGTATCAAACAGTTCAATCATCTCCCCTTCCTCCCACTTCATGGAACATCCAAGAATCTGGAGATATCAAAGAAAGAACCATGGTGGTGATTCAAAGATCAAAGGATTGGTTCAATGGAAGGTCTCCATTGAATCGGTGGTCCATTGGCTCCCTCCAAACAACTGTCTCTCACCTCTTCTCTCAAGGCACCCGATAGGGTCACAAAGTCTTCTCATTCAGAAGGGTCTTCTAAAAGGAAGTTTGTGGAGATAGAGTGCACTGAAGTAACTCCCCCTAAGAGGCTTCGTAAAAAGAAAGAAATCAAAAGGAATCCTATTGAGCCACTTGAGCTGGGAGAAATTGACCCATCTTAATCTCCTAATCATCCCCAAGATCCAGGTGTTTCCTCGAGGCAGCTAAGTCATCCCATCTCGGCGAAGCTTTAGTTTCATATCAGGCACCTAAGAGTTCCTCCATGCCCGATATTGTGCCTACGCCAACTAAGAATTTCTCATGGGTGCAAGAGCTACTTGGAGGAGAATCAAGAACGGTGTAACAGCAACAAAACCTAAGTATATAAAAAGCAAGCGCACGAAGAAGGCTAAAACAACTTCTCGATTCTTCACTAAGGCTTCTGGATCTCAGTATGTCGAAGTTACATGTCTTAAAGTGATTAAACCCATGGGAGAGATGACACCGACTGATTATGAGATGACTAGGATTCCCTTGGGGTAGGCCACACACGAAGGAGATGTGCATTTATTCAAAGAGTCCGCAGCTCGATTGCTCACGAGAAATGAAGAGAATAAACAAACTGTGGAACAACTTGAGGAGCATGTGAGAACTCTGATTGCTTATGTGCAGTCATTCCTGGAGCCCAATGCAACACTACTTCCTCCGGATGTAAGCTATCTCTCCTATTAGTAGCTTTGATGGCACACCATGCAAGGGAGAGCCAATGATAGATGGGTGGAGAAGATCATCGAAAAGGGAAGGAACTTTTGCTTGAGATCCTCTCTCTATACAATTTTGCCCTCACCACTGTTTCCAAGGTGAAGATGACAAAGGTTGAGATCGAGAAAGAAAGAGCCCATTGGGATAGTGTTTTCCCATTGATATCTGAGATGAGTTGTCTCGATTCTCACTCCTTGGTGAGCAAGAATGTGTTCACATATGCCGCTGATAATTTGTCTCCTTTGTGGTCACGCACAATGAATGCCAAGTGTGGAATGATAAACGATGCAATTTCAAAGCTCGAGTCTTATGAGGAGCATGCATCTGACATCTTGGAAGAAATCAGTTAGAGTGTACAAAAGCTTAGATCCCTCCACTCAGTGAACATTTATCCTTGGAGGGACTCCTAAATTCCTTCCAATAATTGGTCTAAAAGAGATAGGAGACCCTTTATCCTTCAATGAGGATACATTGGAATCCTCGCAAAGATTAGAGGTTCCATCTCTAATATCGCGGGAGATCATAAAGTATGGTTCACACAATGCAAATCCCTTGTTGGTATTCCTGATACTTGGATTAAAGTGCTTTGGGGTATGTGTGTATCCCGCAAGCAAAGGAAGTTGCACTTACAACAGCTCGGTTCAACAAAGATGTCAAAGGAAAAGATTTCATCCCTAGTGCATTTCCATAGAGTCCATCGAGAGCAAGCTCTTCGTCATCAAAAGCTTCTTCACCTTCAGATTGATCACTTCTCTTCTTCTCTCTCTTCTTCCTTCTCACTTCATCTTCCGCTGTCCCATCTACTACGAGATTAGGGGGAGGTTCCATTGTCTTTTTAGAGGGACCTGTGCACTTATTGACTTTTTTGACATGTCGATCAAAAGTGCCTAGATTTATATATGTAGGAGGCTCTAAGCCTTCGAGATCACTCTATTCAGACACTTACCGGAGCAGACTCTCCTCGGAGGATCACTTCCTTCTTTCCGGCGCTACCCTTAGAGAGAGGCACTAAGTGCCAAATTGATACCAGATGTGTCACACTCTTGATCAAGACGGTTCGGGGGGTCCACGACAACCCTCTTATTTCTTTAGGCACTATTTTACCAATTCCAGTACTCGTGAGGGCGGACTAGATTCACCGTGTCTTTGAGACATACCACTTTCGCCAGACAACAACACAAGGGGAGGTCTCATCTCACCTCCTCTTCCTCTTCTTTGGATCATCACACTATTCTGAGTTTCTTCTAGTCGGCCTCAGATGTTAGGAGAGATGGGTTTTTCATTCCTGGATAGACATTCCCCATTGCTTCACCTGGGTCTTCTTCCTTCTCTTCTTCTTCTCTTCTCATGCTTTGTACTTCTTTTGGAAATCTTTTGGTTTCCCGTTTCGCTTTTGGTCTTTGACCTCTCCTCTTGCTTTGTACTTCTTAAGGAAACCTTTTTGGTTTCCCTCTTTGTATGGACACATTTGTACTCTATAGTCCCTTTGACCTAGTTTTGTGGTCATTTGTTGGACATTAATATTATTATCTTATCTTATCTCTCTACATTCTAATTCTTCGTTGGGAATGTACTTTTTGACTTTTTCGTCTTATTCACTTAAGTGACCTTTTAATTTTGCATTGTAAAAGTTCTTTTTCATAAATAAGAAAATAACTTATTTTTATTCCTACGGGAATATGAAAGGTCACAAGTGGTAGGAATATGAAAAGTCACTTGGGGGGAGATGAAGAGACACTTTGTAAGGCTATATATTGGGATGGCTTCTCCATTCCAAAGGGTTAGCTTTTGTTCTCCTACTACTACAAGCAAGAAGCTATTTTCTTCTATCTCCTTGTCTATGTTCTTCTACTTCCTACTTTCCAACTATGCAAGCTTTGTAATCTTGAACAACCAAGAAAGAACTTTGTGTCTTTGAGGAATAAATCAATAGAACTTTGTGTCTTTGATTTGTTAATCTTGTTGTTACACGTTGTTTTCTTCCTATTGAATGTGGACCTACTCTGGTTAATGTTTGTGAAATTTGCAAGTGCCTACTCACAACCTTAACCCCTCCCTATTTTCCTATCTCCCCTTTACCTCTTTTTAAGCAAATTCCTCCCTTGTATTCCATACAAGCAATTTGCCATAGGTTTAGTGGAGTACTCCCTGTGTGATCCCCGGCCTAACGGCCACCCACAGATTTTATTATTTCTTGCATTCAATAAATGGGAGCCTCCCATTCCCAAGAGGAGGGTCCTTGTCCTGGAGTATTGACAAAAATCACTAATTTGTCCTGTGACAATTATTTTGCCAACACAAATCTATATGTATGTCCTATTATTGAATAAAATGAATTGATTGTTTTATGTAAACTCTGACCAAAAACATTATTTGGTATCAGAGTGGGTTAATTGCAATGGATGAATAATAAAATTTGAAGGGCAGTGTTTTGTTGTATTTGCCTAATGAATGGCAATTCCTTTAAGCATACAATTATAGTATATGTTAAGATTTTAGAGCCATTGCCGTGCAACGGATATGTGGTAGCATTTACTCCATCAATGCCTTGGAGTCTTCAAACTTGTAATGATCTTATGACCTGTCTGTGAGTATCTGCCCACACCATCGATATTATGCAAGTTTGCCAATGCATCTCTCCTTCTCTGCCAGTTCTACAAAATGCAGTGACTACTCCGTGTGTGACAAGAAACATTTGCTTCCAACATCTCTGTACAATATCAGCTAGTACCAAGGTTATGAGACACATCAGACTCAGCCATCGACTTAGCTGTTGGTTGCAATTGCACATTCCTGGGGAGTAAATTGGCGACATGTGTCATGTTTGCTCTGTACAATTTTGGGCCTGTTCGCATATACGTTTGGCATCCTCACAGAAAACACCAAAACAGAGGTGATATGGCCAATGGCCAAGAATAAGGGCAGGTATTCAGAGGATATGAGAATGAAGTGTATGTACACAACTGACAGTTGGTCTTCTCTCGTGTCTGCCTTGTGTTCAATGTTATCACTGGTGATGCGCATAGGCCAAACTTATGTGTGTATAGCTCTCTGTGGTGCTGCTGCTGCAAATTCTCAGTTTAGTCCTTTGGCTGCTTGGATAAAATCTGATTTGAGTTATTGTAAGAAACTCAGATGGAAGACTGTTGTCTCCAATTATCAGTTTAGTCCTTTGGCTGCTTGGATAAAATCTGATTTGAGTTATTGTAAGAAACTCAGATGGAAGACTGTTGTCTCCTTCATAATTTGTTGGATATGTTTTGCAGTGGTGGTTGTAATTTTTGAGTTTTGGAATTGCGGTGGAGGTAGGGCATACAAAAAATTGGAATGTGGCAAGAGATCCCATGAAATCTACCCTTGATGTTGTCATCGATCGTGCAAGTTTTGGTTTAACTTTTTTCTTATTATATGCTTTGTTTACAATGTTGTTTTATTTATTTTGTCTGTCTTGTTATGGTGTAAGTTCTCTAAACTATATAGTGGCAAGTGTCTTAATGTGATTTTTAAAAATAAAATGTCTAGAGCATTGTGAGTTTTTTTAATAATTTGATAGCTTTTTAATCTAAGTCTTTTATAATTTAAAATCATCACTTCTAGAAATTTTGGTCTTTTCTGAATTCGGTCTATAGTTTGAATTAGAGTGTCATTTAAGAGTCCATTAAGTCAAAGACATAGTTAGTGTTATGGTCCTTAGTTCTAGTATGAATAAGTTACTAGAATGCCGTCAAAGTCAAATGTCAAAACTTCTCCTTATAAATGACACATTATTGGGTGAATCTAGCTTATTTGTGGCAGTCTTGTGAGGAGGTTTGGTTATCAAAGACGACATGCGCTTGAGCTTGAATGTCCATCTTACTAAGTAAGCAACATTACACGAGAGGGCGGAGGCAATGGAGGTAGGAGGCCAAATAGCGACCTCATGTTCGTCGCTAACTAAGAGGTTGTGCATTGCAATAGTGGCAAACTATTCGAGGCCAAAACAACTAATGTTTAAGGACGATTCCTAGTGGCAGTGGCAATTGTCTGTGTTGTTCGCGATCGGGTGGAAATGATCAAGAGTAGAGGCTACAATGAAGACAATGAGGACCTAGTCCTCAATTTCATTTTTGATTTTTATTTTTATTTTTGTGTGGTGTGATCCACAATGATAGTAGATTGCAAACTCTTTAACCTCCGGGCTGGATACTCTTCTCTAGTTGTCAAAAGAGTGGATAGAGAGTTGAAATTGTTGCGGACAGCGAATGAAACAAAAATACAACAGCTGTCATAATGATTACCTTGGCCTCCAAAAGATGCTTCCAAGCTGCCCCAAACTAATCTCTTCAAAATTTGGCTCGGATCAGAACTTATGAGTGCTGGTATGTAAGTATAACAGCCATACCTTGCCTGGAATTTCGTCCCAAAATATGTTGGAACATTGGCCTTAATTGTTCTTAATGAGTGATCCCTCTTACACACCATTTCAAATAAAAAGAAAGTCTTCAAACCTGCCCCTCTATTGTTGTCCCAAGAAGATATGCACAACCCAACAAATGAGATTGGGAAAAACACCTCATCTCAGTTGTAGCATTGCATTTCATTACTCAAGTTCAGAATTGTAGTGGCCAACAAACATCTTGTGAGAGTTACCCTTACCTTGTCAATGTCACTAGAAGAAGAACACCACTTCCTTGTGATCAAAATCCACTTGGTGGCTGCAAATAGAATGTGGAACCAACTGGAAATAATAGCCACAAGATCTAAAATAGCTCCCATAATGATTTGGGGTTCATGATTCACATTCTCCAAACTCATCTCATTCATGTTAGAAAGATGACTTACACCCCAAAGCTCTTCGGAATTCACTTTATAGTAATAAACATTCTTACCAAGTGTGAGTAACCTTCGTTGTGGAGAATTTTCTGATTGCAAGTGCCTTGTTGCCCCAAAACAGCTGTCCTATGTTGTTCCTTCTTGCAAACTCCTTCCATGATGTTACTAGCAAACTGATTTTTGACATATTCAGCCATGATAATATTTTTCCAGTCAATTGTTATGCAAGAGAGCAGCCCACAATGTGATTCCCAAGATTTGCTTCAACATTCACTTCTTTCCTTATGCCATGAATTCTGATTTCTTCAACTTTATCACTGAATTTCAGTTCTTTATCATGATAGTTGAGGGTGAACTCCCCCAATGTTTGCAACCATTGAACCCCAAGAACAATTTCATCATTAGCTAGTTCAATCACAAAAATTCATCACATACCTCATGATTTCCCAAGAGGATTGACAGCTGTACTATTTTCCTTGTGCAAGGTATGATGGTGCCACTCTCTACAAGCCTAGTGACCCCTTGGTTATGAAGAAAACCCTTCACCCGGAATGGATGATAAGTATGTGTGCCACACATTAGAGTAAGGGTGCTGCCCTTCCACCAAATTCTCTCTAGCTCTTCCATATTCATGGAATCATGGAATGAAAAATCAGACTTATCATCATGCCCTTGATGCCTCAAACATAGATATTTTCCCAACACTGCACCTATATTCCACATGCGGAAACAATTTTGAAATTGAGCCCAAGAATCCATGCAACAAGAAGTACTTCTTACCTCATTATTCCGTGGAGTATGAGGTGCATAATGATGTCCAATCAATGGTGACATAGGGGGATACAACATGCATGAAATTTGATCACCTTCCCCAACCAATCTGTGTGTGAGGGCAACATACCAGCAATGTCATATCAACAAGCAACAAAATTGAGATATTCTTATACCATGGGCTGCCTTTGACACTCTTTTGACTCAGAATTTTTGAGATAGGAACACAAAAAAAATCTAATGGTGCCCTTATCTCATGCATAATATCATCCTCATAGGCCCTTAGTAAATCTGATTTGACTCCATTATGTGACTGTCCTGTGTAACCATTAGAATCCAATAAATTATCATAGAACATCAAAGGACTTTTACCTTTCTTTGGATGATGACAAAATTGGGATTGTTCTTTGTTGATATCCCCATTGATTGGCTCCTTGGTGGCGGCTGTTTGGGACAATCCAGCAAGCTGAATATTATTAATTTCACCTTGAAATTTGAATTCAACTCTCAATTTCTTTTCCTCAACAGACCCTTCCTTTTCCCTTGCCTCATGCTTCATGGTTACTTCCTTTTTCCTTGTCAAAAATGAAGAGTTCTTTGCCCTATACTCTTGTAAGTGTTGTTTTCCTTGAGTGGCTATCAATCTAGCAGCCCTAGCTCTTCTTCGCCACTCCTCACAATTCTTTTGAGTTTCCATTACATCCTTTGCACTTGCATATATGAATTCCTTCTCCTGTCTAATTTCAACATTTGGTTCCTTCAAAAGTATACCCTTTTCTATCAAGGGCTCTTCATTGACAATTGTTAGTTTTATGCAACCATTAGATGCCAACAATTCATCATTAAACGCAAAAGGATTTTTACCTTGGGTTGCATGCTCCTTAATCTCCTTCATCCCGATGGGAGGACCTCTTCTCCCTAGGGTTGAAACATTCTTCTTTTGGCATGTTGTACTTCTTCCTTTGGCACTAGGGTTCTTTGCCCATTTTATATTCCTTCACTGCTTAATCTAATGAAATCCGTGAGAGACATGGCTTCACGAAATTCCTCCGGTAAGGCCTGGTATTCTTCAAACCTCGCAGCATAGTCATTGGCTGTCTAGGGCTCCCATGTGGAGCGACCACCTCTTTTGGCACAAACTTGGGTTTATAGGGCTTTGAAAATGAAACCCATTCCTTCCTTTCATCATGAGGGTTGTAGGAATCCTCTTCTCCCTTGGTCGAGCCATTACCCTGCATATTTTGGATGGCTAGGGAAAGCCTATCCAATGCATCCGCTATCCTTCCTTGTGTTCTCACGATCCTTTCTGACTTGTTCTCCATGCTTCACAAGTTGGGAGGATGATGCTCTGATACCATTGTAATGTCCCTTTTTGGGGACTTCCGGAAAATAGCTAGGGCTGAATGAGAGATGACTGAAATTAATTTTTAGATGGCTGTAATCAGACTTTTGAGGGCTGGATATGACTGAAAATGCACATGAAAACTTGCAATTTTTCCCTTCCTAGGGCAGCGACCTGTTTTGGGAACTCCCACTCACTTTTGGATGCCCTAAACTCGCTAAAAATATGCCCAATCAAGCTCAAAAATTCTGATTAATTACCAACAATCAAAATATGAAGGAAAACTGATTTTTAGTGCCCTAGAATTGAAGATATGAATTTCTATAAACCCTTGTCTGCAGAGTTACTTTAAAAATTCATAACTTTACCTAGGAAGCTCCAAAATTCATGAAACTTGGGATCTTGGGGTTTAAAAATATGAAGAATGCAAATATCAACTCAACTTGCCCAAACATCCACTCAAACATGCCAAATCTGACCTACAAGCAATTTGCCCCTCTTGGAAATAATGAATTAGTGGCTCAAACATGCAAGGAAATGATTGCTTTCACCTTTAATAATTAGTATAAGTCCATCCATGCAAGAAATCATACCATACATCCATCAAAACATATCCAACATGCTCATGATACAAGTCGCCTAGGGCTAGATAGAAAGATATCAGCTCCAAATTCCTTGAGATATTCAATAATTCCAAATATCCTTGCTTGAGGGTTTTTGTCCCCAAGACAAGTTCCACTATCAAGGGTTTTCGTCCTTGAAGTGGTCTCAAACAAGGGTTTTCGTCCTTGATGAGAGAGAGGAAAGGTACCACCTTTACCCAAAAGAAATAATAAGATTCAACATATCACATAATGGCCAAGCATCCTCCTTTTATAACATAAGGGGTGCTACATCATAACTTATGGCCGACCTTATAATAAGTACCCATTTAAATATCTAATTTGTATTTTGAGCCTACATGCTCAAAATTCATTATATTCTTATTAAATGAGTTCTTCTATTGGAGTGCTTGGCTTCCCAATAAGACTACACGAAAATAATGAAAATATCTATTTAGAAAATGCAATCCATTTCTTCCCCTTGCTTCTTTCCTTAAACCCACGGGGACGAAAAATGGGTTAAGGTCTTCAAATTCCACTAGTCTCCAAAACGGGACATGACATCAAACCTCAAGGAGTCCAAACTCTTTTTGCAAAGAAGCCCTTTCAATTAATTTTGAGAACTTGGAAAACCAATACCTGTTGTGATCTATTTTACACTGTGTATGTAATAAGGAGAAATAAGGGTTGTATTTATTTCTCTGAGCATTTTCGGCTGAGACCAACTCAGAGTGTGTGTTGTGTATTTTAGATTGTTTTTGTCATTGCATCTCAAATATGGGATCTGCATTCTAATTTGAAGGTATATTATCACTGCATATTCCTGTCAAAAACCACCATGAGGCAGATATAATTTCTCAGTGTTGGTGTCAGTTTTAGTGCACCTTTATGCAGTTCTGTACACTGTACTCTTGTTTGAGAGAAGAAATAACTTGCCTGCAAACTAAGATGGATGTTCAAAATAATCAAGAAGCCAAGCCTGTTGTCAAAGGTAATGTCACATTCATGAGTGTCAAATATCCATGTTCAAAACAATCAAGAAGCCAAGCCTGTTGTCAAAGGTAATGTTGCATTCACGAGTGTCAAATATCCTCCTAAGTCTAATATTTGTCAGACCAACCCACTTGTCAGTCATATACCTGAATCCACTCCTGTCGCCAATACTGTTAGAGTCTGGGAAACTGTCAAAGAAAACAAACGTCGTGTTGGATTAGGCGATAAAGGTGTTGTCGGTTTTCATATACCTGATTATTCAAAACCTATGAGATTTGTGTTGGGAGGCATTGTGAACAAGAGTCAACCTGAACCTGTTGTTAAGTCTGCTGAGACGTCATCTGGTACTAAACCACGTAAAATTTAAACTTGATGTCACTGTGGGCGTCATGGTCATATATCTAGTACCTATATTGATATGCATCCTTGTATATCTAGTCATGGTCCCACAAATTCTATGAGACATGTATGCTTTGGTTGGATTGAAATAGTAATGTAACGGTGATTCATGCTTTGTAATGGAGTTCTTTTGCTAAATCATGTGTGTGCTTGTTTGATTAATATTCAGAAGAGTTTAGATTCTTTGATGAACACGAAGAGGTACATGATGCAAAGTTAATCCATTCAGATACAAGAATGCTTAGGTATACGACCATAAACAAGTGTAACTCTTATGGAGAGGAAGCTAAAGAAGACAGAGGTTGGAGGTCAAGATCATGCTGGATTTTGGTTCTTGAGACCCATGTAGATCCTACCACTCAAAGTTTGTGGGAGGAAAGATTTGATGAAATCAACAATTGCATAATTATGGCCAACAGAGTAGCAGTTGCTTTGGATATTTCAGAACAAACATTTCCTAGGATTTGTCAGGTACCTATAGGTCCTTGTAAGATAAGCTATATATACTCAAAGAATGTGTACTGGAAGCCAAAGAAATAACACCACAAGTAACATATGGTATCTCATTTATGAAAGGTTGGGCTAGAGACATTTTCTCCATGATCACAACCGTGTGTGGGATTTTTAAAGATGGCCAAATAGATGGAGTCGTACTAGAAATGTTTGCTTCCATCTGACTAAACCCTGGAGTACCAATTATCTTCGGCAATTGTCAACACGTTGCTGATACCATAAGATATGATCTGGTTAATTTGAAAGAACCAAGGTTTTCGGGTATTATTCAGTAATGTGCTTTATCTTTCTCTTTGAAGCCAAAGACTTATTTTAATAGTTACCCGTTTTTAAAAGATATAAAAATGGGGACCTAAGACCTTTCCATGAATGGTGTCTTCCAATGAGAAGAGTAGGAGGGGAATCTAATTATTATGTGTTTTATGACAAATTCATATTCCCATCTATTAGATGATTCTTGGTGACAAAATGCCATGAATAAATACATGTTGTACTGATCTATTGAAGCCATCAGGAAGACCTCATTTAGCTAATTGGTATCTTTTTGAAGATTACACAGTAATCAGATTATCTGGAAGCAATTTGCAACCCTATATCTTACCCAAGTTTGTCCCACGCAGGGTGTTGTTAATGGAATACATCAGGCAGATGTTTGAGATAGATACCAGTTACCTGCATGGAAAGAAGAAAAAGTCCTACATCCCAATAGTGCCATTATTTCGTTATGGATTGAAATTTGACAAGAGTTTTATCCTTTGCTGCTGATATTCCAAAATCAGCCAGATTTAATCTTGATACGCATTTGAAATATGACCCGAAGTTGGTATTCAGCTCTAAGCTTATAGACAATAAGTTTTCTCCTCTCATTCATGAAAAGAGATCTTTGCTTGAGAAATTAGCTAATTTATCCTCTTGAGATGAAGTAATCACTTTATTAGATCAAATAGCTCAGGATCAAGGAAATGACAAACATCAGATTCTAAGTAACTTATTGGTGTACCCATTGCAAAACCATTTAAGGCATCTTCAGAGTTTCAGAATAGTTGGAAATGCACCATGAAAAACAACTCAGTTTGTACAAGATGAGATGCGAGATGGGAGACACACAGACTGATATCCTTCTTCACAATGATAATCAAACTTTCTCTGAATGTGGAATAAAGAACATAACACTGAGGAAATAAAAGGCCTTCTAAGGAAAACTTACCAAGATCAGTAGAAAGAGATCTGCTAGCTAGAAAAACAAGTTAGGGTGAGATGACAATATATTGATAATATAGAACTACAAACGAAGGAAGAAAAAGATGATTTTGTCAGTCTGGATCCTATCATGGAAGCTAGACTTAAAAGAGCTAATGAGCTTCTACAAATGATATATATCATGTCTCCTGAAGAACTGATAGCTCACAATATTACAGACAGGGTAAGTTTTGCTTTTCATCTCCGCAAATACTCTAGAATAGAATTAGCATATCTAAGGACTGATGTAGTGTTGAAACGAATCAGTGAACAACTCATAGGGATGAAAAAGGATGTAGACATTTTAAATGATCTGGGATTACCTTCATCTTTTAAATAAGATAACAGATTAGTTGAACAAAAAAATTCATGACTTTTTTGAAAGAGAAAAGAAGATAAAAATATCTTTAAAACTGGGAAGCAACTTCTACAGCAAAAATGTGATTGACTTAATGGAACAACCATTAAGATTTTAAATGGAGATGGAGGGTACAATTAAACAATGTCATGAATTTAGTCATGTCTAATGATAGATCTATATGTTGAGTTCAAAGACTATAAAGAGATCAAGCTACATGAAGAAAAGGATTGGGATGAAATCCTAGCTCATTTCACACCACATGTTCCTACGACTATTAGTGATCCATCAGTAGAAATATGGCAGCAAAGTGTCACCAACTGAAGTTGCATGTAAATAAAGGTTAGCCGTTTATATATATATATATATATATATATATATATATATATATATCAATGAGCTTAGGCCAGTGCTGAGAATTATCTTGTAAAGAGTCTTATCCACAAACTTCTTAGACGGATGCCCATGTATTTGATTATATTCATAGTTTGTGAGAAACATTTCTAAATATAACAAACATCTCACTGGTTGTTAATAAGTTTTTAATGGTACGAAGTTGGTTTTAGATTAACATGCAGGCACTCTAAGACAATGCAAACATTCTGGAGGATGAATGTCAGTCAAATTTCAATTGTCTTCAAGAGTTATATATTCAAAGAAGAAAGGACCTTTTGAGAGGAGAATTCTTGAGAGTCCATCATTTGTATATGTATAGCCTAGGATTCATCCCTTTTTTCCGTATTCCGTCTTCCCTACTATACTCATATCCATTCTAATTTATGTCGCAGATTTTGACAAGTTTAAAGATTGGAGCTTTGCAGTCTAACAAAACGAAGATTGTGGACTTAGTTCCCCCTTCAATTTTTGTAATCCTTTTTATAGTTTTAAGTAGACTAGAATATTGTAATTTCATGCCCTTTGGAGACTGAATATTGGATCAAAATTCTTTGCAAAGGCAAGCTTTGATCAATAAAGCAATCATTTTGGCTCAATTTGCAAACATTCAAGTTTGTGTGTGAAGGTCTGGCTTAAGTGTTTTTCTAAATTCTTCGAATTTGGAATTTAGCATTTGATACTCCTTTGTTTTCAGTGGGTTATAGAAAGGTAGAATTAGTTTGAATGTTCTCTACCTAATTGTGATTCATCATTGTTTCCATTCCACACCCACAAAAATATCAAAAATAAATTTAATAGGACTTTGGTGCTCAAAAACAAAAGGCTATCATATTTGTGCTCCTAGGACTGATATAATTACAATCCAATTAGTATCATTCAAAATTCAAAATCGAAGTTATCTACGATTTTATTGAATATCAAGTAAAGAGTAAACCCTCTCAGGTTCAATTACCTACAGTGGGAAGATCATAGATATTCATAAATGCCCTGAAGTGTAAACTTGTGCTAATTCAGGGGACAACAGGTAGGTGATTGGGTTTTCTTGAAGTTGCAAGCCTATAAGAAAAAGTCTCTTAAAGGAACAGAAGCAGAGAAAATTGGGCCTCGATACTATGGTCCTTAAAGGAAAAGATTAGTCTAGCACACGAGAGGAAGCTTGCATACACTCTTGAGCTACAAAGAGGCACCCGAGTGTAAAATACATTCCATGTTTCATATTTGAAAGTAGTTGTGGAAAACGTCAAAAATCCAGATATCTTGCCACTCCTATACGATAAAGGAATGGGAGAAGAAATTGAGGACAAAGGTGTTATCAAAATTCCTCATTTAGTAGAAGGGCCTCTCTTTAGAGAATGCCACATAGGAGGGGTATGAGATCCTTCAACATTGAACACTACAATTTCTATGGGGGCAAAACAATTCAAGCGGGAGGGGGTGACAGGACTGTTATAATGCTTAAACAAAACACCGTTGTTTGAAAGACCAATATCACTATATAGTTTGCACAATTAATCAGTTATGCAAAAATAAATTTGTTTTGCAGAAATATGTCTGCTATGCAGGAACAGTTATGTAAGAATTATTAATACATCAGCTATACAGCCAACAGTTATGTGTCAGTTTTGCAGGAATAAATCAGTAATTCATCAGCTACATGTCAGTTATGCAACCGATCATAATTATGGGTTAGTTACCATCAATTGTGCACTCATGAAAGATATGTTTGAGTTGCCAGGAAACGGAAACAGAAAACGAAAACAGATCCGAAATATTGAAATTCCGATTTTCCAAAAACCCAGGAAATGAAACAGCATGGAAACCTATGTACAATGCATTATAATATATGTGTGTGTATTTATCTATAATGCCTATTACTTATTCAGTCCATAAAAGATAAAACACTTGAAAAATATAGTATTCAGAGAAGTTCAATACGTTTGACATGATTTTGTTTTCTGTTTGACTATGGTTAGGGGGTGAGGTAAGGTTGGTATTAGGTTTTTAAATTTTTTTTTGGTTGAAAAACTGCTGCTGGAAACATACCAGAAATGTCCATGCAGTTTCCAGTATGTGCCGGGGTTTCCAGCATTTCTGGGATGTGTCAAGGGCATTTTGACTTCAGTTTTTGTACCAAAAATGTTTCACAGGAAAAATGTGGGTCCTCTAGGCATTTCCTGCATTCCAGAGATATGTCAGTTATAACAAAACTGATCCTATAAGTGGGAAAAGAAATATGAAGTCAGTTACACAAGGACTTATGCTTGAAAGAGTTATAAATATGTTTGATTTTTAAACATCAAGAGAGCTTCTTCTTTTGACTGGAAAAATTTGTGCAGGTACTTGAAGGACTGCTTGTGGCCAAGTGCAACACCCATACCACTTTTGGATTGCGCTTGAGTGGGAACCCATGCTTTCTTAGGAATGTGTTGTGTTTTGCGCCGTATATGAATGCGTCAGCTGATAGGCTAGAGTTGTTATTTTCCATATTTAGTATTGTCTTTGTTGTCTCAACCATAGTTGGAAAACTACTTGAGTTACTTGCCGAGTCCTCGAGTAATTGCCAAACTTTCATGCAAATGAGTAAATTGCCAAAAACTCTTGAGAACTTAAAACTCGCCAAAGATAGCATTTCTTTCCTTTTTTGGATTTTTGGTGAAGAAAACACATGGAATAAAATTTGCCATTTTTGGAAAGGGTCCGGGAAGATGTAGAAGCAAAAACTTGCATGTGCCATAACTTTCATTCTGTGGCTCCGTTTGGTGCCGTTTTCTCTAAAAGTGCATATTTTCTCTAGCTCTACGCATTGGTGGCAATATTTTTCTTATTTTCATAAAATCCATTTTTGCACCTCTTTGGACCAAGCAACTTCTTGCAATCTTCTGAAAGAATCATGAGCTTTGATCACCTATAGACAGATTAGTAATTAAAAATACTGGATAGCTTTCCAAAACTCGGCGAGTATTCTCCCGTGCTTGGACTAATCGTCCCACCTGCCAGCTTGGTCGCAACCTGCTTATTCAAATGTTGACTTCACATATCAATAGATGCGTAGGTTTTTTTTGCTATATTAAGATTTTTTTTTGTTTACACTCCAATTTGCGCATCCTCAGACACAAGATTGAAGGCTATTGTAAAGGTCCCAACAAAAAGAAAGCATTAATAGCAATGAAAGAAAACGCTGCAAATACATGGTTTTGGCTGCAAATTTATGTTTTTAAAAGAAATTTGAGTATTTTTTAAGTTGCCGAGTTTTTTTTTGGGGGTCTACCGAGTATTTGCCGAGTGCGAGTATTCCAACTATGGTTTTAACATTGTAGTTCATTTTCAGAAGTTTTTGAAAAAAAAAGAAAAAGAAAAACAAATCTTAGTTTTCTGCTATTTGTTGTTGTAGTTGGTGGTTGTGTTTTTATATATCATATTTGGTTCAAAACCTGTAAATTGGTAAAGGAGAAAAGAAGGATTGAAAAGACAAAGGCTTATGTCCTAATTGAAACATATAAAACAATGCAAAACTAGATTACCACCTCAAAATATGCAGAACTAAATTGCTCCCTCGCAATTTAGAAGCACCTGAACACCCTTCTATAAAAATTTAAGACAATGAAAAGATTTCATGGAAGATTCCAAGGCGACTACTTAAACAAGATCTTCTAAATAGTATTGGAAAGATACAAATATTTGATGATAATTTAGTCACCCAAGAAAGTGAGTTCAAGTTACATAAGTAAAATAGTATGAGTCAACTACATACGTGAAACGAGAATAACTAGAATATTAGGATATAAATATAGTGCACATCCATGAAAACAAAAATCATTAGTAGTTCATGACCCATACAATTGCCATCGGTGACTAAAGAAATTGAATTCCTTACGTCAGCAAAGCTATGAGTTCTCGGGGACGAGGTATTGCAGCTGGTAGTTATTATTTTGCTGGCGCACTTTCCCTTGTTTTTCATCCTCAAAATCCTTATGTTCCAACATTTCGAGCAGATGTGCGATATTTTGAGGTTGTATGCATAATTCTGTCTACAAGTAAATCTTTTTGTAAGTGTTATGTATAGTTCTTGGTTTCTGTTCCTCCATTCCATGTAGACATTGAACAATGTGCAGATAGATGGAGGCTTTGGTTGGTTTGGGGCGGTGCGGATCTTACCCCTTGTTGTAAGTATTTGACTTGCAGTTCTCCACATGCAAGAATTTAAAATTCCTTGTGTAGAACTTCTCGAGTTGTAAAGATACATCTTTAAGAGTATTCTTATTAGTAATGTGCAGAACAAAGCTCTCTATTTTTAGATCAGGAATGAAATAATGATTTACAATTAATTTTATTTTTTTATTTTTGTTGGGTGTCACTTCTCGGATCGACTATAGATTTGTAAGACTTTTTATGTTTGTGATAAATAGAGTCTTTGAAATATTTCCCTATAACAGAATATTAATGAAATATATTTTGGTTAATTTAATGCTGATAAACAAACAACCCCAAAACTATAACTATGTAGCAGCCCACATACAATTTGTTTATGGAATAGTTGCTTAGAGATCTTTAACAATTTAAAAAAAAAAAAACACTCCCAAAATATTAAATTAGATAGAAATCAAAATTACATATATGACTATGCCAAGCCTGAAAGCTATTTGCCCAAGCTTGAGCATTATACAAAAGAAAAGCTAAAGAACTAATCATGGTTGGGAATCCAGATTTAGAATATATCTGATATCCTGTTGGAGCTTGTTGGACCACCATGCAAGAGGCATGCCATAGCAAAGAAGATCCTTATTATCTAAGGCCCAGTTCGCCAACCCATCAACAACTTTATTTCTTGCATGGGGAATGTGGTACATTTGAACCTCTTGAAACTTCGCTTCAATTCTTTTATCTTCCATACCTCTTTAGCAATTTGCCAATTGGGAGAAGAATCAATTCTATCATCGATAACTGAAATATTCCCTTCCGGATTTATTTTATATTCAAGATTTCCAACCAAATTTTCACAAATAACAATCTGATTTTTATGACAGCAGTATATAGAAAAATATGACAGCAAAGTACAGTTATGGCAGCAAGGTATAAAATCAGAAAATAACCAATATCTTCACTTTTATTGCAATTAAACTAACATGCAACAACATGCAAGTAACATGCATCAACATGCAATAACAAGAAGTTTCCACTGATAAAATAGATGATCTCTCTTATTGAATATGGCTGTCTTCTCTTTCTGGACTTGAAACTGGATCAGCAAGCCTCTGAAACTCTGAATCTGACAACCCGATCTAAATAAAACCCACAATAGCAAACTAGGGTTGGATCTTTCACCACCGAAGAGTGCTCTACTAGTTAGGGGTAGATCTTTCACTACCAAAGCTAGGGTTCATGCGGAATTTCACCTCCACAAGCAAGGAATGCAAGTGAAAGCTCCAACATAAGATGGTAGAATGATTCCAGATCCTTTTTCCTCCCCAAACACCACCTTTTGTAACTTTTTCCATCATAAAAGTGCCCATAAAACCCTAATTCGACCCTCCTTGGAGATATGTTTTAATTGTCACTTAAAGTGACTTTATTTCTCCTAGGCCAAAAAAAAGGTCCACTTAAGTGACCCCAACGAAGAAATAGAACATTACCCCACCTTTTTCACTTAAGTCATCATAAAGTACATGCATAACGCCAAAACATAACATATAAGTGAAATGTAGGTGAAAACCATACCCAACAACCATCTACGCCGCTAGCCCCTTGGGTATGACCAAGGCTAAGACAGAAAACCAATCGCTAGACCGTGGAGGTAGGAATGGGGACATTACAGTTTGCCCTTCCCGAAATTTGTTTGTCCTCAAGCGAACGTAAACTAGTGTTGTAAAATTTGCTCTCCCTCCCAAGTGGCATCCTCTAGTGGTAAGTCTTTCCACCACACTAGATATTCTTTGATTACCCTGTTCCAAAGCTTCCTTTGTCTTACCTCAATAATAGATTTTGGTTCTAAGACCAACTTCCCCTCATCATCCAATGGTGGTAAATCTATGGAAGGCGCAATATGTTGTCCAAGTGCCCTTTTGAGGCACAAAACATGGAAGACATTATGAATCTTACTGTGCTCTGGAAGCTCCAACTCATATGCTATTGCCCCAACTCTGCGCACTATCCTGTATGGCCCATAGAATCGCAGTTTTAGCTTCTCTGCACCGCTCTTCTTGAGTGAGGATTGTCTGTATGGCTGCAATCGTAAGAAGACCAAATCTCCAACCTCGAATGATCTCTCAACTTTGTGCCTATTTGCATATACCTTCTGTTGATTTTGCGCTTTCTATATGTTCTCCTTAAGGGCCTTTAGAATGTCACGGTACTCTGTACCCAATCACGAGCTTTGGGAGCTTGGCTATCTCGATAATACTAGGTCTACAAATGAGGATGCCTCATAACCATATAATGCTTGAAAAGGATTCATACCAATACTCATCTGGTAGGTGGTACTGTAACAATATTCACCCATATGTAGCCATTTGACCCATGCACGCTGATGTCTTGCAACATAGCTACGCAAGTAGCCCTCTATCCACTTGTTCACTATCTCAGTCTGCCCATCAGTCTGTGGATGATAGTTGGTACTAGGTGTCAGCTCCGTACTGCAAGCCTGAAGATCTCCTGCCGAATGTACTCATGAAAATCTTATCCCTATCGTTGACAATACTCTTAGGCAACCCATGATGCCTAAAAATACCTGTGAAGAAAGTCTGAGCCACCTGCGTTGCCTTATGCCCTAAAGGCATAGAAAGGAAATGGGCATATTTAGTCAACCGATCAACCACCACATATATGCAATCGTGCCCATACACTGAGGGAAGACTTGTGATAAAATCCATGGATATACTCTCTCACTGCTTAGGAATAGGCAGAGGTTGTAGAAGTCCTGTTGGGAAAGAGTGCTCGCCTTGGTTTGTTGAAAAACCAAACACTCCTTGACATGGTTAAGGACATTGTCCTTTAACTCCTTCCATGTTAATCTCTCTCTGATGTACCTGTATGTCTTAAAATATCTTGGATGTCCAGCCAAGGGTGTATCATGCACTGCTCGAAGGATCTTCTCCTTCATTTTGGACTCTGGTACAAGGAAAATTCTATCCTTGTAGTAGATGAGGTCGTCCACAACTCTGTATCGATCATCTTGAATAATGCCATCCATAATCTCACATGCAAACTGATTTTTGGAGTATTCAACAAGTATATGAGCCTTCCAATCAGCTGAAATCTCTGACATAAAGCAAATCATAGAATCAAAGCAAGGTCTCCTAGATAGTGCATCAACCACCACATTATTCTTACCTTTCTTGTATTCTATGTCGAAATCAAAAGCCTGTATCTTATTTACCCATCTCTACTAGCGGTCATTGAGATCCTTTTGCTCCAAAAAGAACCTCAAGCTATTGTGATCCGTATGAACCACAAATTTGCTGCCCACTAAATACTATCTGAATATGACCAATGCATGGATAATGGCCAACATCTCCTTGTCGTAAATTGAGAATCCTTTCTACTGGACTCAATTTCTGACTCTCATAGGCAATGGGATGCCTATCCTGCATGAGCACTGCTCCAACACCCACTCCGAGGCATGGCACTCTAGTACAAATGGCCGAGTGAAATCGCAATGTAAGAATTGGACAAGAACTCATCACCCCTAAGGTGATCAAAACCTCTTGTGGTTGAATTTGACCAAGCAAAAGCCCCCTTCTTGGTCAAGTCTCACAAGGGTGCGATCAAGCGAGAGAAATTCTTCACAAACCTCCTATAATATGTGCATAGTCCCAAGAATCTTCTCAAGTGTGCCAAAGTCTTGGGTGGTGGCCAATCCAAAATCGCCTAAATCTTCTCCCTATCCACCTTGACTCGCCTCCTTCGATCACATAGCCCAAATATAGCAGCTGTCATACCAAACTCGTACTTAGAAGCTTTCACATAAAGCGAATTAGTTTCCAAAATTCCCAATACCTCATCAAGATGTTGAATGTGATCCTCCCACGTCCCCATAGACCAAAATGTCATCAAAGAAGACCAATACAAACTTCGCAAATGGCGGTTGAACACATGGTTCATGCAAGACTGAAATGTGGCCGGTGCATCGACAACCCGTATGGCATCACCAAAAACTCGAAGTGGCCATCTTGGCACCTGAAAAGTGTCTTATGCACATCCTCCTCTCTGACCTTGATCTGGTGATATCCAGATCGCAAGTCTATTTTGGAAAAATAGACTTCTCCATGTAGCTCATCTAGTAGTTCATCAATGCGTGGCACAAGATACTTATTTTTGATTGTCTTCTTATTTAGTGCACGGTAATCTATGCACATTCGCATGGTTTCATCCTTCTTCTTCACCAACACCACTGAAGAAGCAAAAGGACTAGAACTAGGTCTAATATGCCCCATGTCAGAAGCTCATGTATAGTCCTCTCAATCTCATCCTTAAACCATTTGGGGTGACGGTAAGGAGTAGTAACCATTGGCTTGTTGTCCCCAAGCTCAATCACGTGCTCAAACCCCCTGTCTGGTGGTACACCTGGAGGTATATCCTGAAAAACTGCACTTTGTGCTTGTCCAATAGGCCTTGGACATCCACATGATACTCTGGGACGGTCACTCCTGTATTCTTGGTCGAAACCAAGCAATGAACGGCCCAATACACCTCATCGTGCCGAAAGATCCTCTCTATCCTCTTAGCATTTGTGACTACCCCAGGTGCTCTGTAGATAGACCCTCAAGGTCACATTCCGCCCTCGGACTTGAATTTCAGCTCCATCGTCTCGAAATTTAGTACGAAATTCGCCAAGGAGTGAAGCCACTAAACTCCCAACACTACGTTGGTCTCTCCAATGCCGACAATATAGAAGTCATTAGTATGGGTGTAGTTCCCCATGGTGATGCTCAACAGTGGAACTTTATGGGTGCATCTCATTGACTCACCATTGGCTACAACAACGTTGAAGCCCTCAAATTCCTCTGTCTATAGGTCACGTCTCTCAACCAAGGATGCATCAATAAAGTTGTGGGTAGCCCCACTATCAATAAATACCACAACACGCTGCCCCTGCATAAATCCCCTAACTCTGAATGCCTTGTACCTCGGGGTACTAGACAAAGTGGCTATAGTCTCCTAAGGGAAAAGCTCTTCTCATGCTCATTAGTACCGTCCCAAAGCATCTTCATCTCCGTCATCCATCTCCTAGGTCTCTAGTTGCTCATCTCCATCACTCTCTCTCTCTCCTCCTCAAAGACCTCAATGAATTGGGCCTTGCCCTTTCTTGTGCAATCATGTCCCGGGGCCCATGGTGAATGGCAATTGAAACAAAGTTTCTTTCGCCTCAGCTCATCCCTAAGCTCGCATGAAATAAACGGCTTTCTAGCCGTCTCCTGTCTTTGTGGTGGCCCCTTCGGCTGGAAACCATCAGGTCTAGATGGGGGTCCTCTTTGTTGAACTTGAGGTGGAAACCTCGGCTTTGGAGTGGCTAACTCCAAATCTCGGGATCTCTTGATGGCATCGTGTAGTGAAGAAGGCTCGAATGCCTTCACAAACCCTGCTAGTGAATCTGTCAGCCCTACTATAAAAAGTGAAGTCAACCTCACCTCAGAAACATCAGTAACCATCACTGACAACTAGTTAAAAATATGCAATGTACCCATCCAAGGATCCTGTCTGTCTCAAATGAGTCAACTCTCTCTGAAGAATCATCGGGATCCCGTCACAAACCTTGCGCCACCAGTCTCTCTGCGAAATCCGCATAAGTGGTAATATGCGTGTGTCCCTGTGTGACAAGGCCATGATGCCACCAATCATGTGCATCTCCCTCAAGATGTAGGATTGCAAATTTTATTGCATCCTCTTCGCGCATGGGATTCAAGTCAAAGTAAGTTTTTAACTTCTGAATCCATGATTGCGGTACACTTCTTGGATCCGTCGAAGTGTGGAACTGAAATCTGCCCCAATCGCCTCGTAGCTCGGGAACATGAGGGTAGTGATCCCGCTTGGGCCGGCTACCGATCTTCATCCTGCAATACTCCGAGAAAGGCATATTAGCTTTGAACCCTTCACTCAAGGATTCATACTTCTCCCAACAAGTCTCCTCATCAACAATATCCCCTTGTTGCCCTACCAGTGTCACTTCCGGATCTTTTAGGAAAACCGGTTCATGCATGCTCAACCATGTGTTTTGGGATGGAGTGTGTTGCCCTGATCTGCCGTTTTCATCTCTGTGAGTCCGCAGCCCGGAATTACTGTTTTCACCTCTTTCCATATGGTTCCCAAGGCCACCCTGTGATAATCTCGTGAGTTGGCTCAAGTAGAGGTTTGTAGTGTCCTCGTTGTTTTACCGTATTTATAAACATTTTCTTCATAAACTCCCTATTCAGCTGTTCCTCTGATTTTCCATCTTTATCCGCCATGTTTGGGCCTTCTTTCTTAGGTGTATTCCTCCTCGAATAAACCTTCATACACTACCCAACAGGCTGTAGAAAAGACCGCTCTAATAGCACTGAAATATCCCCTTTCCGGATTTATTTTATATTCAAGATTTCCAACCAAATTTTCACAAATAACAATCTGATTTTTATGACAACAGTATATAGAAAAATATGACAACAAAGTACAGTTATGGCAGCAAGGTATAAAATCAGAAAATAACCAATTTTCTTCACTTTTATTGCAATTAAACTAACATGCATCAACATGCAAATAACATGCATCAACATGCGGTGACATGCATCAACAAGAAGTTTTCACCGATAAAATAGATGATCTCTCTTCTTTTGAATATGGTCTTCTCTTCTGGACTTGAAACTGGATCAACAAGCCTCTGAAACTCGAATCTGACAACCCGATCTGAATAAACTCCACAATAGCAAACTAGGGTTGGATCTTTCACCACCGAAGAGTGCTCTACTAGCTAGGGGTAGATCTTTCACTACCGAAGCTAGGGTTCTTGTGGAATTTCACCTCCACAAGCAAGGAAAGCAAGCTGAAAGCTCCAACATAAGATGGCAAAATGATCCCAGATCCTTTTTCCTCCCCAAACACCACCTTTTATAACTTTTTCCATCATAAAAGTGCCCATAAAACCCTAATTCGACCCTCCTTGGAGATATGTCATGTTTTTATCGTCACTTAAAGTGACTTTATCTCTCCTAGCCTCCAAAAAAAAAGGTCCACTTAAGTGACCCCAACGAAGAAATAGAACATTACCCCACCTTTTTCACTTAAGTCATCATAAAGTACATACATAACGCCAAAACGTAACATATAAGTGAAATGTAGGTGAAAACCATACCCAACAACCATCTACGCCGCACTAGCCCCTTGGGTATGACCAAGGCTAAGACAGAAACCCAGTCTCTAGACCATGGAGGTAGGAATGAGGACATTACAACAACAACTTCATAATGATTTGGGAGTCCGACTCAATTTGAAGCTTTTGCCATCCAATTTTAAAGCCTTTTGCATGCCTTTACAGATTGCTTTCACCTCCGCAAATTATTAGTAGTAGTACCCAAATTCTCTGCAAAAAGAATTGCACCTCACCATGATTGTCTCTACCAATGCCCCCTATAGCAGCTCTTCTTGGATTCCCTCTAGAAGCACCATCTGTATTCAATTTTCCATACCCCAAAGGAGGTCTTTTCCATTGACTTATGCTTATGGCCCTATGTTTAATTTGCCCGCAGGGGAGAGTAACATCCCTAGGGTCCAAAGATACTTGTTTGAGTATATACAGCCACTCCGGGGACAGAATCTGGGGTAAAGATATTGTATGTTTTAAACTTTCAGCTATGTTGATTTTAGTTTTCTCCCAGATAAAAGAATTCTCTTTACTAATTTGCTGAAAAATTCTTCTATTGCTTTCTTTCCATATATTCCATAGTGTGAGGGAGATGCCATTCCAAAGAATTGGGAGAAGAATCTTTAACAATTTCATGTTGTTGACACCTTATAGGATTTCTGAATATTTTTATCATTAAGAGGAAAAAATAAATTGTTAACTATAAAACTACACTACCAAAGAATATCAATTACAGAATAGTAAATGCATACCACAGTACAACATAGAAGAACACGAGAGTAATGCTTTATCCATAGGTAGTGCTCAATGCAAGCTGTTCAGTATAGGGAGGACTTGGTACTCAGCCCCCTTACCCACTATACAACATTCTATTTATATAACAAGAAGGCCTAATGGTTGTCAGTTAACAACTGTCAACAAATGAACATACTAGCAAGAATCATTACAAAACTACATGATGCCTACAATACAATCATTAACAACATAATGAAGACAGCAACCAAAACATGTAATCGTTTATACACTGATGAGAATACTAACATGGAAGTCTACATCACCCTCCCTGCCCTCCACCCTCCCCTTTAAAACAAGTCGGAGTCCCTTACGATACAATCCATACATAACATGATAAAAATAAGAATGAAGAGGGAAGACGGAAGACAGTCCTGAAGAAGTGGCTACTATTGTAGAGGTTATTGCTACTGAGATTGGTAGACGCCCTGGCTAAAAATACGTGTGCGAAAAGTCTGAATCTTTGAACAAATGGTGCATGCTCAGATTGCCCACAACACTACAGCCCAAATATGTTTTTAAAATCCCAAAAAGCCAATAACAATTTTTTAACAAGATGCTGAAATTTATCAAAAAAATAAAACATTGTAGGAGCCCGTACATTTACCATAACACTCAGTACATTTACTGTAGCACTCTGTACAGACAATGTAGTAGTCTGTCTGTTCATTGTAGCAATCATTGTAGTTGGTCATATGTTTAGCCGATCGTACAATCACTATAGCAAAACAATGTAGTGTGTAAGGTATTATAGCAGAGGTACTATCACTATAGCAAAACATTGTAGTGTCCATATGGTCACTGTAGAAAAGAACCGTAGCACATACATTATTGTAGAAAGATACTATAGCAGGCGTACTGACAGCATACCAGCACTATGGTTAATGTAGCAACCATACAAATATTGTAACAAAAACACTGTATAAGTTGTGCAGTAATGTGGCAAAACAATTTAGCACATATGGTACTGTAAATGAATGAGTTCAGATAGTCGTATGCTACATATCCATGGGTGTATGTTCTAGAAGATGGGGCATATGGCTCAACAGGAGAGGCATGCTGTTGTGTGTGGTACGGGGTGTACGGTACTTGAAAATCAATGTTTTAATAGTTGGAATCAGACTCGGAACTGGCCAAGGGTCCAAGTGGATTCGGACTAGAATCAGACTCGTTTAAAATTTATGAACCAGTTTATTAAAAAATACATGAATTATTTAAATTTTAATGGAAACCATATAATTTAAAGATTCTAAACCATGATTCCAAAAATTAGAGATAAAATATGCGAAGTTTCCTCGGGTATATACCATGTAAGGGTAAATAAGCAAATGGCATCAAGTGCGATACATATCCGAAACAAAATACATAAACAATGAGTCTATAAATGGCCTCTAGGGTCCAATAAACAACATGTTACAAGTACAAGCTACTACATGTCCGATATCAATGATCAATCATCAAACTCATCACCATTGCTGAGAATGAGATCCTCATCCTCATCAATGTCATCATGCTCCTCTAGCTTAGACTCATTAGACTCCTCAGGGACATCTACAATAGTTGTAGTAGCACGGCTAGTGCTTTCCGTGTCCTGGTACTACTAATGGTTCATCATCCAAAGCCATTCAACCATGTCATTAGGATCAAAATCTGCCGGGTGACTCTCCTCTACCAATTTTGAGGTTTGGATCAATATCATCCAGGACAATGGGATTTGTATCGAGTCTTCTATTCGGATGAATTGGTTGCACCTTAGCCAGAGGTTGTATTGCACAAAGATGAGATCATTTAACCGTTGTTCCAAATGCTTTCTCTTTTTGTGTGAATCCGCTCAAAGACAAACTAGTTGCGTTCACACCTGGAAGTGCTGCAAGATTGACTCAGGATCCAAATTGCAAACTTTTGTAGATAAGGATACAGGCTACCAAATGACTTCCACCAATGTGCTGCAATAAATGATTAAACCATGACGATAAAAAAAAAGTTAGTTAATTCAACAAATTAGATTGTGACTTGCACTAAAAAAACAATTTTGTAAAGTTTAAACAATTGAACTTAAAAAACTTTGGAATTGCTTACCTAGCTGGTCCACTTCTCTTGCAATTTTTGCTAGGTTTTTGCCAAAGGTACACATGGCTCTATTGAAAGCACTAATCTGTCGGTGTATTTGTTGTTGCTAACTCTCATTGAGGACCATGCACTCTAGGCATTCATACAATTCATCTTTGTCCTTCCCAATTTGATCTTCTCCAATATGAGCTATGTAATGATACGTTGGGTTCAAGAATACCAAGCTACATGTATAGGGTGATAGAGTTGATTGTTCTATCTCGTTATCAATGATCTCTCCTTGTAGGCCCATACTTAGCTACTCTATCCTTGTATGCTACCCTTATCTACTCCTTTTCTTGATCCATAACCTCATAAATATAACCCATGGCCAATTTTTCTCCATCCACCAACCACAACATCTTAACAAGAGTCTCAACAAGTTTCACAACCTCTACTATTTTTGTCCAAAATGAGTTGTAAAAACTTTCTTTTGGTGTCTCTCCCATGTTGTTTACGGCTCCATTAAGATGCATTCCATTTATCACTTGAAAACATCTTTTCAAGTCCTATCCTTGGGAGATGAAAGATTGCAACGTGAGGAAGTGTAGAATCCCCTTGTGGGATATTAATTAAATATTATTAATTACTTGCAAAAGAAGCAAACTTAGAAGAGAAACCCTTCTAGGTTCACCTCAACTAACCCAGTGTCGGCTTCAATACAACCCAAATAGGGTTGGAGTGAGCCAAAGTAAGGGTTCAGATGGGCTATCTAGTTGGAATTTACACTCCTTTATCCAATAAACTTTGCAGAAGTAAAATAATAAATTATAACTACTGAAAATTGACTGAAACTTTAGAAATTTATAACTCCCATGATATTAACTCTTTTAGCTTGAAACAAAGTGCAGTAAAAAGATAAAATTATGAGCTTTTAAATGCAACCAACATCAGAATTTTTCACCCACTGAAACCCACTCAAAACAGCCCCCAAATCTACAGTTCAAGTCGGGGTTAGGGTAAAATATGCAAAATAATTCCAGCACTTTTCCTTCACTCTAAAAGTCAATAAATGCAATTTCAGATCTACAATCAATAGATCTATAACATGTTTAATAACACTTCAAATCCTTCCCAAAACACTGGTTAATACATGCCTGTAAGTCGACTTGTATCAAATAAATTCCAACAGTGTAAGGAAACCAAACTAGCATGAAAATGACCACAAAGTGCCCCAATTAGAAGCATAAAATAGATCAGATTGTAACCTCCGTATGAAACCCTATTAAACCATACAAAAATGCTTCATACCAAGTTGATTTGAGCATACAAAATTATAGAAATGAACAAGTATTTGGGCATAAAATCAGCTCTAAAATTCCCTAAACAAGTCGATTTCATCAAGGGAAAACCAACAACATATAATAAACGATATTCACGATAAATCACACTCTAAACTCTTAAAGCAAGCTTATGTATTCTCCCAAAAAATGGTGACTTACACATATATAGAGAAATGATTGCAAAACTTATTAATTCAAGTTCAAATGGGCACACACACTTCACAAATGGGTGATGTTGAAGAACACCTTTTATTTTTTATCATAAGTGGGCATACATCCCTTTTTCAAGCATGAAGATAAGTTTCATAAACCGTCAACATGCGAAAAAGGAGTGTCCACATCTTCTTTTATATCTTTTGCCTTGCACATCCTCCAAAGTTCTTTTCCATCTTTGGCGCCATAATCTAGGAGGGAATATCATTTAAAACATGCCTGAAAGTCATACTCAACAACAAATATTAAATGCATAGGGATTTAAATCAAAAAGGGGCCCATATGGATCGACCCATGCCTAAAAGAAATCATTTTATTTTAAATACTCAATATTTAGATAATACCCCAGAAAAATGCGACTTGCTTAGTCACTCAAATCATTTTTAAAATATGAATTTATTATCCCAAGGTGAAATTGATTTTCTCTTTTATTTTTGATTTGCACATTAAAAATATATTTTATTTTAATTTAATTGTGCAAATCAATTTTATCTTCTTTTTAATTTTTAATAAAAAGGGGGACATTACGAGGAAGTTTGTTGAAACCTCTTGATGTATGAGAGCCTAACAAGTTCCTTGCCCCCAAAGTGTTTTTCCTCATTAGGTTCAATACCCATGAGTGGTTATAGATGTATTTTGTAATGCTCTTGGCATGATCTACAATGTTCTTGATCCAATACTGTTTGCCTATATCCTCAAGCATGAGGTCTATGCAATGTGCAACACATGAAATCCAAACTATGGTTTTGTATTTATTCTAGCATCTTACCAACAAGAACGTAGGTAAAGGCATTATTTTTCATGATTTGTACCTCTGTTTCAAAAAGTCGTGATTTATTGGCAAAAATCATGATTTATCGGCAATAAATTGTTTGGAAGTATGAAAACAATTTATCTTTTGAAAAATCGCAATTTTTGTTTTGTTGATAAATCGGCGATTTATGGTGATAAAACTTTTGGAAAATCGGTAGAAAATCATTGCAAATCTCTATTTAGTTTATAAACGTCTAAACAAAAAAAAACACAATTATTTTGAAGCGCGTTTTTGTGATTTTCTGACCAAGGTTTGTACTTGTCATTTGGGCGGGATGTATTATTGCATCTTGTCATGTTGAATTATTTGTCAGCTAAAGTGCTCTGCAGGGCTGTTTTGTGTATTGTAGCAAAAATCAAGATGTTTCAGAGAAGTCAAGTGGGTAAACTAAATGCTAAATGCTAGTGGTAGTGCCTTGCACAATGTAATGTCCCTTTTGAGGGTTTTAACAACACACACTAATATGCAAATCTGATTTTAAAAGGCAGCAGACTGAAAATACAAAATCAGCAACTTCATCTACCATGAAATATGCCAAAAGACACCATGAAACACCTTGAATTAACTCGCCATAATTTTATATGTATTTTATGGAATTTTAGAAGCCAAAATCACAAAGAAATACTGAAGAATACACTGCTGGAAATTAAATATAATTTGGAAATTGCAGCCACAAGAAAAATTAGATATCTAGGGCATAGAAACCCCAAAAATCACCAAACTTCAGATTCGGCCTTTAAAAATAGTGCAAATCAGATTACAAACTCAGATTTATCAAATTCCTCTTCAATGTTTCCAAACCCTACCCAAGGTAGGTCGCTCCACCCAAAATAATTACAATAATGGCTGGAAATTACATAAAGATCTTCAAATCAGCTCTTCTCATCAATACCAAAGGATGATGAAGGGTTTTCGTCCTTCACCTAAGCCACATGAAGGGTTTTCGTCCTTCAATGAGGCCTCACAAGAGGGTTTTCGTCCTCAAGTGGATGACCAAGGAGCAACTAGCTCTCTTTGCCCAAGTATAATAAAATGTGCCAAGACTCCCGCCAATGAAGTCTCTAATCTCCTTTTATATCTTCCTTTTGGCACCAATGCTCAATTAGAAAAGGCTGACCTCTTAAAGATGTTTTTTTCTTCATTAGCTTCCATTAATCAATTAAAACCCAGCCGACCTGTCAAAAGCAAGAGAACACTAAAGAAATATAAAAATATTAGATAAAATATATTATAAAGAAGCCCAAGGGTCTTCTCCTTCATTTTAGCTTCTTTGCCAAGGAGAAGGAATGGCAAGAAGACCAATTTCTAGCTCTCAAATGGAAAAAAGGGACATTACACACAAGTCATCTTAATGTCAAAACATATGAATGTATTTCTAGGGATGGCCAAGTTAAAGCGCATGTGAGTATTGTTTAGAAGAAAATTACCAACTCTTAGTCCTGTTTCGATGTAATGTCCCCTCTTAGGACAAGTTAGAAATGGAGTCCTTGTCAAGATCAAACAAAGAATGGATAAACCCTTTTGCATCAACCTAAAATATCCCAATGTTAGCTATTTCGAACCCAAATGGAGTTGGAACTAGCAAAGGTGGTGGGATAGATTGGAAGAAAACAATTGGCATTTAAACACATTCAAATCATATTTTTTAAGAGCTGAAAAATAATTAATAATCACACCCCAACTGCTGCAATTTTCCAAAATTATTTCCGTTTAACCATCCAAGCAAAAACCTTCAAAGTCTAGATTTTGGGTCACAAAAATATGAAGAATAATATTCTAAAATCAGATTTCGCACAACAAACACGAAACCTTAATTTTGCCCTAAAAAGTAGGTCGCTCAGCACATTTAGGGCATCAAATCAATTCCAAAAAATATGAAATTACTTTCTCCTGATTCCTCCTAATTTCTACAACCAAATCCAATATTAAACTAACCCCAAAACTACAGATATGAAATAAATATTAATTAATAACCAGATAGCTTGCAAACAACTGAATTTTTCTAAAATTCATAACTCATTCAATACTCCATGTTTTTGCATGAAATAAAGTGCATAATAAACTAGAAATTAAGAGCTTTCTAATGCACTATAGATCTGAATTTTCTGAACATTAAAACCCCCTCAAAACAGCCCCAAAATCTGAAACCAAGTCGTTAGGGTTAGAATAAATTATATAAATAAATTCCAGCTCTTTCTACCCTTCCAAAACACTTCAAAACATCAACCCTTGCTCTGAAATAATTAATTAAACACAACAGATTATAGATCTAGCACAAATGATCTCAAAACATGATAGAATAAACCCCAATCCAAGTCGCTTTGGCCCTAATAAATTGCAGCAGTGACAATAGACACAAAAGTACCCCAAACCCTTCACCAACATGCAAATTTATCCTTCAAATAATTGCGCCAACACCCTAGAGCAAGTCGCCAATGCTAGAATGGAGAAACCATGCATAAACACACTCAACACAAGAGAACAATGGATTCTTCAATATCTTCAACAATGGATCCAAATGAAGCTTACAATGAGAGAGCACAATGCAAGAGCTAGGCATACATCCCATTTCTCCAAGCATGGAGTAAATTCAAAAGTTCAATCAACATAACCCACTAAAGGAAATGCGACCTCCTTTTATAAACTTAAGGGGTGCAACATCCAATGACCGACCTTTCCCTTTTGGAGGGAAAACATAAACTCTCATTATAAAAATATTTAATAACTAAGACTATGTGCACTTTATTATTTTTAATTAAATAATAAAAGCAACTATCCTATGTGCACATTAAACTAACTTAGAGAGCCCTACTTGTAGCGCAAAGGATGCCAAGGGGTTACAAAATAGACAATGAGACATCGTAGGACCATCTTCGAGCTTAATCCTCAAACCCATGAGAAGAGAGAATGTGTTGAGGGTTGAGGGTCTTCAATTTCAACAATGTCCCAAGAAGGGGACATTACATTTGAAGTAATGTTGAACAAATCATTTTAATGATATTGTTGACACATTACAATGCATTCATGTATACTACTTAGAGCCTTGGATTAATTATATTATGAGTTGTTTTTCGTGGTTATTTAGCTTATTTTGTTGCATATGTGGTTAATTCTTATTTATTAGGCTGGAATTTATTTAATTTAAGTTTATTTAATGAATTTAAACATTTTTTAAAGTAGTGATAAAGTTGCCGATAAAATGCCCGAGAAATTGCCGATTCCCGATTTTCGAGTCAAAATTTGGCCCTTTGCTTGATAACGATTTTTTGAACTATGATTTGTACAATGTTTTCCATCCCCACCTCTCGTAACAATCTCCTCTAAAAGCCGAAATAACATGTTTGCATCTTTCACTCTATCATATGCATCAATTGATTTTAAGAACATGGTTCCTTGTGGGCAAGAGGCAAGAAACTTTATAATGGTATAGTTCTTGACATCACTCCACCCATCTAATATGATGGTACATCCCATTTTGGCCCATGATTGTTTACGACCCTTCAAGCAGACATCTATGGACCCAACTTCATTCTGCAAAAGAGATCCCCTCAAGTCATGCATACTAGGGCCTTTGAAACCCTTACCAGCAACAACAATGGAATCCCACATAGGTTGGTAATAAGGTGAGCGGGTAGCATTGAAGGGGATATCTACATCATACCACCATCTAGCTATGTATTCAAAAGCAGAGTCTTTGTATTGCTTCTTCTAATGGCTATCTAAAGTAGGTTGGTTCTCACTTGGCTTAGAGGCATTGGTAGGGGTGGAGGAAGATGGGAATTTTTTTAATGTTCTTCCTCTTTTGAGGCCGGTTTTCATGAATGGGAGGAACATACCGAAAAGGGTCTCTAACATTGATAAAAGGGTTAGAGCAAGAGCCTTCAACACTAGTGTTTGTTTGGGACATGGCAAGTTGCCTCTTTCTCCCTATTTCAGCCTCTATCTCTTTTTGCCTAGCCTTCTCTTCTTTATATTTCTCAATCATGTTTTGCATTTCCAATCTAATGGGTTCAATGTTTGGTGCATCACATGGGGCAACTTGGCCTCTTTGACCAGCCAAGTGTTGTTTCAACCTATGAATCCCACCCTCTCGTTTATGTGTTTCTTACAATATTTGCAAAACACTTGTTGATCAACAACATCAACATGGTTCCATATAAGGTCTTTAACTCAAGGGCCAAGTAAATGTAGAGAAATCTGAAAATACAAATATGCAAATCTATTTTAATTTTTTTGTAGCAAAATAATATATTTCAGATTTGCATTTTTATGAGAGAGAAAAAAACAGGGGCATTTATGTTTTTAACATACCTTTGAAAGTTTGAATGAGATGAAGATCAATGCCAATGGGCACAATTATCCGGTCAAGAAATCCTCCAAGCTTGTAGATGGGTTGTAGCCTCCTAATGTAGATGCCAAATCTGTCACAAATAGCCCACAAGGAATGCCAAACAAGCTCCAAGTTCACTCCAAATCACAACTCTTCAATGCAGCTCCACAAACTCCAAATGCTCACAAATGCTCAATGAGAGATGTGTGAGGCAGATAGAGGGGGGGTCTCTATATATCAATTTTAGGGTTTAGGGTTGAATAAAGCTTGTAGGAATTTAACAAAAACTTATTAGCATGTTTACCGCCAATTTTACTATTCATGACCGGTTTGTACCGGTTCAAAGCGGGCGGCTGGTTTGGATTGGGTCACTACTAAACTAGACGGTTGGGTACGGAACTAGTCCAAACCAGCTGGTTTTTCTACTAGTATGTCTTTTCACTTTGAACGGCCAGTTTCAGTTCGACTGATTTTTAAAACGTTGTTGAAAATCTCAAGCATACAACACATGAGGTGGCTTTAGAATATTGATGTATGGTCGACAAGGTAGGCATGCAACTTGATTAAAAAGGGTCGTATGGTAGCTGAATGATGCAACGTATGGGAAGCAACAAAAGGAACTGTACGACTAAGAAAAATACACAAGGGGTGTATGATGATCAATTCATGCTTGGCTGAACAACATGATGCTTGGGGCATACAAGCTATAATTGGCACAATCTGCATACGATGAAGCAAAATATTGAAATCCTTATGGATGTACGGTTGGTTTCGGCTTTTCTCGGCATACGAATGGCCTTGGGTGTGTGGTAAAATAATTGACACACTTCATAATTTTCTTTTATAATTTTCCTCTTTATTATTTTTTGTTTTGCCAACATGTAGCACTTCATTAACACTAGTTCTAGCTTTATCTTTTGCTGTGGGTCTTGATATTACATCTATTGGACTTGGACACTCCATATTAATATTTTCCATTGTTAATCAATATATTTGTAATTCAGATCCATGCACTGCATCTTTATATCCCTGCCGACCTAATTATTCATTATTTTATTGATTGTAAATGGCCATAGCTATAGTACTTTAAATTTGTCCAGTTTGGCTTCCCATTGACCATTAGTGTTTACTATACGCAAACCGAATGTTAAATTTTGTGCCTTAACCATTTATCGTGATTGTGCTTCCTCCACTTTTTAACATAGTGCCCTTGATTTAAAATTCTTACACTGCAATAATTGGTCACACAAACGCTTCCTTTGAGTTGACATTGCCTTGGTCAGCCAATGTTCGATAACTCTTTGTTCATTTAGGGAAAGTTGCATCCAATTATGCTTCAAAAAATGGTTGTACTTTAGGAGGTTGTACTTCACCTTCAATTATAGTATTATCCTTGGAGCCCATGCTCACGCTCACTAAGGTTGGCTCTTTGTAATTCATGTCAGCTACACCTTCAAATTGGTGGGCCAACTTGGCATCGAACTTTGCACCCCTAATGTCATGTTTTGTGAATTTGGGTGGGTAAGCTGATTGTGACATTGACAATTCAGAAAAACTTGGCATCACTGACATTTGCTTTTGGTCATGTCATTGCAAGACTTCTCTTTCCTAAATCTCCATTTTGTCCACACTATTGCAATAAGTTTGGAACACTTAATAGTTATCCATTTGTTAATGGAACAAATCATTTAGGAGGTTGTTTCATCCTTGGAGTATGATCACAACTCCAAGATGCCTTCATTATTCGGCTCCACTATACCTTGTTTCCCATCCACCGAGAGTTCTTCTTTAGAGTCCAAATCTGATGAGTTCGATGAGGTTGCTTCCTCACTGACTGCCCAAATCTTTAAATCTATGATATGCTTCCAACCTATTTTTTCTATGGAGAGTAGATTCTTTTTTCAGTGCTGGTCTTCTTTGGCTGCCATCAACTAGCACTGACCCAATAATGCAGAACATGCCTTCTTTTTCAATGGGATGACTTCAAAATTTGGTATATACTTCATTACTATAATGGGTTGGGTGCCAATAATTATCTTTTGGGCCATAAGAAATCATGACAACATTATACTGTTAGCTCCAACCAATTGGAAAATCGATGGTGATATAGTGGGTTTCCCAAGACTCTTCCAAGTCTCTTCTGGAAGAAGGTTCACATTAGATCTTCCATTGACAATAGTATTTGTCAAATTCCTCCCATGATTTGCTTATGCACAATTGCAAGTTGTCGGGTTAGATACATTGGCAAGGGCATATGATCAATCTCTTGATCACCTAACAATTGGGCTTAATCTATGGAATCATTATTCTGCTATGTGCTCTCCCCAGTACCGACCCTACACAATCTGACATTAGGTGTGTCATTATATGCTTCATGTTAGGACTTGTGCCTTGTACGGTAACGATCATGTCATTCTTGAGTTCCATAATGCTTTGCAATAGATCCGCTATCTTGATAGGTAGGGTAGTTTACAACACTTCTCTTGCAATTTCTTTGTTTGACAAGGGCTGATTGGTCGCCGTACTTGTGTTTTGATGCGACTATTGCCATTCTTCAAGAATGGTCTTGTTGACTTCCTCCTTGCTTCAGCCAGTATTTTTTTCTGTTTGTGGGTCGAGATGATTAGCTTTGCTTGCTTGGCTCTGGTTCTTACCACAACCTCGTTCTCAACTAAGTCAATGATGTTGACAACTGCTTGCTTTGGACAATTTTCATCATTATGGTCCCTGGGCCCACACCATCTACATAGAAGTCCGATGTTATTTTTCTTAGGGAAATCTCTTGCGAAATGGGTGCAGTCATTGTACTTCCAACACTGTACAATTGGCTGTACTTGAGAGTCATCTTGAATCTGACTCCCGCCACAACTATTATTTTGACGTTGGTAATTTCTTTGGGGTTGTGGGTAGTGTCAACTACTCTCCTTGTGTCAAAAGTACTTGGACGCTCTTATTCCACAAATTGTGCGGGAAATCATTGATTGAATGCTCTATCACTTGACAAATTTGATTTGAATTAAGTATACAATTCGAGGGACAATACACAAACTATGGATCTTAATGTGTTTTAGAACTAGAACTAAAATTGATAGAACTACAATTACGAAAACAATAGTAATTTCTTGCAAATGAGTGTATACAAAAGGGAAATCTCTGCAGCAGAGATGTATGCCTTGAACTCCACATTCTTCAATCCATATACTTTATAGCTGCATAACACAAAAATTAGTAAATAAAATATTTTGAATGGGAACTGAGGTTACCGCACATGGAGATGACATATATCCACCTTAGAATTGAAAATGACCGGACATAAGTGAACAAATAGCAGAATATTGGTTGATGGCATTACTGTTTTGGTAGTGCCTCTTGTCGGGTCACATCTCCTAGCTTGTTGATTGGAATTTGAAATCGTGATATGCATTGGTAAGCTTATAAAGCAAAAGAGTTTGGGTGCCCTAAATATGTGCTTATGGAAACTATCTAGAGCGCCTGACCAAAATTTAGGGTGCAAATTCCACACCAGAGAGCCCTGAAAATGCAAAATACAAAATGTATCAAAAGCCAAAAACAGATTATGGGAATTTTTCAGAATTCTGCTTCAAACGGCCATTCGGATCAAATCATCGCAGAACATTTATTTTGGGTAATTCACCTTGGTGTGACCTTCTACCTTGCTGTCAATACACTAGAAATCCTTGCCGCCATTCTTAGCATCTCCATTTAGTTTCTTCATCATCCCGAGCATGTCTTTTCTCAAAGTTCAGACAGATCCAAGTTCACTGTTATTGCTGGAATTAGGATCATATTATTTGCTTCTTCATGACCATGGGTATGTCTTAGTCTCACATTCAGTGCCCATGGCTCAGATGTATGTGTCTTTGTAAGACGAGGGTGGGACCTCCTTCATCTTCCTTTGTAGTGAGTGTACCCACCCTTCTTCATGCTGTCGGCAGGGTCTTTCTCAAGTTTGTTTAATAGTTCTTTGAGTCTTCTGTTATGGGATTGAACAATCTCATGTTTACCCTACGAGGTATCATAGATTTCTGCAACAAAAACATTGTTGTCTCTGAGGACATTAAATTCATTCTTGAATGCTTTCCTTAGTTTATCCCATGTTGCCTTCTTAGTTGTCGATACATCTATGAACTTCAATAGCCACTCCTCGAAGTGTGGCTGGAAAGCACCAAAATCAATGATGCTCATGTGTCTTCCCATTGGCAGGCCAGATTGTGATGCATGTCTCACAATCCCATATCAGATCTTCAAATCTGTCAGGAATGAACTTCAACAACATTTGTTTTTTTGGAGCTGATGGGGTGCTCATGGTTATGGACAGCACGTGCTTCTGACGTAGTGATTTGAATACAATACTTCTCCTGGAAGGTCTGATCTGGACATTCCTCTTCTCCCTCAGCATTTTTGGACACGTCCCTATATTTGATCCTTCAGCAATGATACATACACTATCTTGCTCATCATTAGCCCCCTTTTCTATGCTACTCCAACTTATCGTTCCTCCAACTTGTTCGGGCTGCACTATACTCTTCACTTGATTCTTTTGTAGCACCCTCCAACACAACATGAACAAGGTCCACACTTCCTCTAGAAGTGTGTAATGTCCCTTTCTAGGGCTAAAACTGAAAATAAGGGTTTGGGCCTACATTGCATGAGATACTTGAAAACCCCCGAATCCTACCGGATACGTATCCGATATGGATACGCCCGGATACGCCCTAATACATATAGGGTGCCGGGCGTGACGGATACGCCCTGCACGTATCCGTCACATACCTTGATGTACCTTGTACATATCGTGGGGCGTATCCAGTGTTAAATACGTTTTTTTTAGTTCTATTTCATTTTTTTAATGTTTGACTTTTCTACTCCCTAAAACCGAACCCTAAACACTAAATGCATAAAATAATACACACATGAACTTGATTTTGAGCTAGCGCAAGGAGCGGAGAGTGAAGTTAATGAGAGTGGAGCTAGCACAAGTGGCACACATGAACTTGATTTTGAGGAAAATCTAGATGATATATTCTAGATTTGTTTGTATTCCTATATCATATGTATGGCAGCCACATGAACAATGAAATGTAAAATCTTAAGTATATTGTTTGTTTTGAAAATTTGAACATGATATTCGAATATCATATGTATGGCAGCCACATGATCAATAAAAATGCAAAGTCTTAAGTATATTGAATGTTTTGAACATTGATTCAAGTTTTGTATTACTATTTCAGTTTTTTATGGACTAAAAAATGAGTAAAATGAGTAGATGTACATAAATATAGATGTACACACACACACACACACATATATATATGTACGGACGTATCCAAGACGTATTGTATCCGTATCCTGGCAATGTAGGTTTGGGCTCAAACCCAAATTATAGAAATCTGATTTTTGCAACAGCTCTAAAACCCTAGCAGCAAACTGAAAACCACACTTTTAGGGCATCACACACCCTTCAAACCAGCTGAAAATTAGTAAATAAATCCTCCTATGGCAGCGAACTGTAATGGCACTTAATGGCATCAATTCTCATGCAATAACAAGCTGAAAATGACATAGAATGCTTCCAAATATTTTATCCAACCATGAAGATATTTATCCAGCCAATATACTTCAAAATAAATGAGAAACAAGAGATAAATCACAGCTGTAATTAATTAAATAATCAGCAGAAGTACAACTCACATTAAGGGCTGGAAATGATGATTCCAAAACCCAAAAATACCAATGAAATGAGAAATCAGCCTTATAAATTATGAGGGAAGTGAAGAACAGCTCCAATGATCCAAATGTGCCCTAGAAGGCACTAAACCCTTCCTCCACCCAAGTCGCTACCCTAGGAGAGGGTGCAAAATGAATGAAGAAACCTTAGTAGCTCTTCCTCCTTCAAACCCTAGCTGCAAACCAGCAACATCACCTTCTTTGAAGCCCTTAGGAACCACCAATTGGAGAGTTTTCATTCTCCAACTTGAACAAGGAAGGGTTTCGTCCTCCTTGTGTGCCACACCAAAGGATTTTTGCCCTCTAGTGGAATGGAATTGAGCAATCAGCCCAAAAACTAAGTGTAAAATTATAATAAGATGCATGCCCAAAATGAGTCCAAGCGACCCTTATATATCTTCTTGGTGGCACCAAAGGTCAATTAGGGAGTCTTTCCCATGACCAACCTCTTAAGGATATTTGCTTTAGCTTTTAGCTTGGCTTTTCACCTCTCCAACCCAGCCGACCTGCCTCAAAAGAGAAACCATGAAAGAAAAAGGTAAATGCTCACAAAAAAGACTAAAAACATCAACAAACACTTCCCTTGTTCACCTTCTTCTTGCCCACGGGAAGTGGAATGGGCTAGAAGTCCTCAAAATGAATTAGTTAAAAAGGGGACATAACAAAGTGGCAATTGTCTAGTAACTACTACTCACTCCTTACTCACAAGTGGCATGGGGTCCTCTTGTTTCAGCTAAACCCTTTCTTGGTTTTGACTTTGACTTTGAATTCTACTTACACTTCAACATTGGCTTTCACTTTTGCTTATGTTCCATACTTCGCTTGATGGAATTTTAGAATTGACTGCCTGTTGCAGCCTTTGTTGTCTTTCTTGTTGCTCCATTAATTGAGTAGATTGTCTAACTTCTTGGTCCTCTCCTTGACCGTGTTGTCTTCTTATACCACATTTGTTTGGGGTTAATGGCATTAATTATTTCCATAGTTTCCTAAGTCCGGGGGTTTGGGGACGTGGGGTCGAGGATGGCAATTTTTTCCTGATTTTGGGGATGGCGGAGATGTCAATAAAACGGACCTTAAATTTGATGTCCATTTGATTGTCGGGGCAGTTATAACTTTTCCTTCCTACTTGGAAAAGGCAATTGATATATCATGATATCTTAGGTGTATGAAAAAGTTTAGAGCAAATTTTCTTACTCAAATTATTTTTTGAGCCCAATGTTGTGGTGCAGTTAGATTGAGGCCATCCATCACTAGATAATGAGAAATTTGTGGAGAAGGTGACAAAGTTGTTAATCATTGTGGAACTCTACAATGGACGAAACTATGTGACAAATGGAAGATAAGAGCCTTGAGTTTGATAAATATTAGTGTTTTTCAAATAGATATATTTAAAATATCTGTACTAGTATTTAAATCTTTAAAATTAAAAAAATTTAGACAACAAAATTGAGGAAAAAATGAAAAATCGAAAAAAAAACAAATGGAGACATCACCTAAAATAGGGGACTTTTTGGGGATATCCCAGAAATATCTGCAAAGTTCAGTGGATGTCCCTTTTTCCTAAACATTTTTGGTAATTTGGGGGACCTTTTCCCTCATCCCATCATCCCCAAGATGTCCGAGACGGTTGCAATAAGGGGGATGCTTCCCACGTAACAATGATCACTTCTCATATCGCATCAGTTTTCTTCCACTTGATGACACCTCTCTTCTCACTATTGTAAGATCTTTTTGTTTTTTGTTGTACTTCACAGTTACATTCTACATAAAGATGTTATAAGATAATGTAGTGCCTCATCGTTAATGGCTTTTGCTGACTGACATTTGCTTCTGAACCAACTATAGCTTGACCCAACGTTCTAAAAGTTAACGACGATAAAATGTTTACTAGGAAACTACATTACTGAAAAATATCATTTACAGAACATTAAATGCATACCATGCTAAACATAGAAGAGTATGAGAGTAATCACTGCTTTATTCATATGTAGTGCTCAATACAAGTAGTTTGGTACAGGGAGGACTTGGTTCTCAGACCCCTTACCCCCGATGCCCAACATTCTATCTATATGGCAAGAAGACCCAATAGTTGTCAATTAAGGACAACCATCACCATCTGAGCATACCAAGAAGAGTTATTACAAGACTACCAAATGCTGACAATACAATAATTGACAACATAATGAAGTTGGCTACGAAAACTTGTAGTTAATAATATACTAATGACAATACTAACATGAAGAAGGCCTACAAAAATTTCATTTGCGAAATAGATTCCATGGTTTGTGTTTTAAGATAGGAAAATATCTATAGAAAAACTGAACATGTGCTGATAAATTGATGGTGATTTTTTGCAGACCTTGATGTTGAGGACGCACAATTCTTCCACCATTTCCTCAAGAAACTTTGCGATCAATATGATCCATCCTTTTATTCACAATGCAAATCTAAATGTGATGCTTACTTTTATATTCCTGTAAGGAAGCAGCACCGTGGCATTGGAGGGATATTTTTTGATGACTTGGAATTTTTTGAGGAGCAGACTGGTGCTGGAAATAAATCATTTTTGGATAATGATGAAAAGGAAATCAATTTCCAGGATACTGTTAAAAGGGGTGGGAGGAGAAAGCTTTTAAGTTCATAAAAGAGTTAGCAGATGGGTTTACATCAAGTTTTTGCCCATTGCTAATAAATCTCGGGTTCGGGAGTATGGAAAGAGACAGAAAGAGTGGCAGCATCTTCAGCGTGGAAGATATTTGGAATTTAATCTTCTTTATGATCGTGGCATCAAGTTTGGTCTTGATGGTGGAAGAATTGAATCCATTATGGTTTCAGGTATGTCATGCACAACTTGTGTAGATCATAATCCGAGAAAGTATAAACATATAATGAACTAAAGATGAGAAATAAGCTGGATTTGATCAAATAGAACTAAATAAGAAAGTATGTTCATCAATGGCCTATATTTAAACCATGTCTATAGAGCTGTTACAAAAGCAAAACTAGACACCAACTGATAGTTGTATAATTTGGTTGCAGCACCTCCTCTTGTGTCCTGGAAGTATAATGTAAAACCAGAGGTGGGATCCCCAGAAGCTGAAATGCTACAGGTTCTTTGCAAGCCTCGTGAATGGGTTTGAGGCTAATTTGAAAACTACATCGGAATGCCACAAAATCATTGGATACAAAGAGTCAAAGTTGGTTTATACTTGAATACGGTTACTCAAAGATGGTTATATCCTTCAATTTTTTTGTTATTATTTTCTTATAAATTGTTGAATGATTGCTGCGAGCTAGAGTGGAATCTTTTATCACATTATCTCCGTTGAACTTCTGTAAGAAACAGAAGTTTAACAGATATAATGTGATAAAAAGGGCCAAAGCAAAAACTGGCTTCTTGTACTTATATTCTTCTACGATTTCTGCATTTCTTAAGTTTTGCGATAGACCTGACCTTATGGTAGGTTGGAGAAAGAGAGTGGACAAGCACTCAAAAGAAAATTCTCCCAATCTGGGCATGGAAAAAGATATTGAACAGATAAGAGCAGATTTTCCCAAAAAGGGCACCGTGAAAAGTTATTTCTTCAGAATGAAAGGGAGATGATTATGGCTATGACAAAGAAAAGTATTAGTACGTATCAAAGGGAATAAGTAAATAGTATTAATGAAAACCTGGCCTTGAAAAACCAAATCAATCAGGATGATAATGTTAAGGTTCCCTATGCTATTCAAAAGTTTATGTTTTGGTGTTGTGTGAGTTTCGGTAGCGATTAGATTCAAATATTGTTTTCAAATGACACAAGTATAGGAGATTGTATTAGGATAGCAGGATGTAAGATCCGATTCTTCATTTTTATTTCTTCGGGGTAGCTGCAATGGAACGCTTGTTGTCCAAGGCATGAAGATATACTATTGCATCCTTTGAAGAAAGATAATGGAGATGCCAATGAACACCGCAATCGATCCAATTTGGATCACATCTCCCCATTTGTTAAGTGTTTGGTCTGCAAAATCTTATGTTTTTACAAGATGTGGGAACACCTCCACCATATTCTCCTTAGAGTCCACTTATCTTTGCTCCCGATGACCCTTCTCTCCGACTTGCCAATATTCTCATTCTCCTCTCCTTGTCTTCCCGCTTAATGCTGCAACAAAGTGTGCCTTTTGCAATTCCTTGTGCACAAGTTGCCAAGTCTTCTAGTGTAGATAGCATAAGATGTCTTTCTTCCTCATCCAACATGGAAGGCTCAAGGAAATGTAAGTTCTCCACATTGGCTACATACATCTTTGTGAAGGGAGGCAGGTCTAAACGAAAGCGTTCACTTGCTTTCCCAAGTACCAGATTTTAAAGGCTTAAGCTATCTTTCTTTCCCTCGAGCCTATGCTTGCTTAAGTACAACCATACTTACCGTACCTAACCGGAACTTGTGCCCTCTTATGCCAATCATGCTTAGTCTTGTACCTTGCTCATCTCTTTGAGCTTGCCTTGCACTTTTAGGCTAGGTAGCCCAGTACGGCCCCTAAGGGTGTAGGTTGAGTCGGTTCAAGCGCGGGTGCAGGGGAGGTTCTCCTGCGAGACTCGGTACGGCCGGCACGCGTCGTGGACGACCCTGCAATACCGGGTCCTGCAGGAGAACCCGCCATACCCGCACCGAACCCGTCGCTGACGCGCTTTTTTTTTTTTTTTTTTTTTTGTTTTTTGGTAAAAAAAAAGGTCAAACCGACTTTATAAACATTAAAATATTCTTTTCAACCCTAATTTGTGCGCCCAAACTCTATAACAACAACAACAAGTCATTTACCTCACATTTGCATTCTTGCCTCTTATTTGCATATTTGACTCTCACCTTCAATTTTTCCACTATTTTCAATTGCTTAGGGTTGATTTCAAGTGCCATATAGTTGAAGGAGCTTGCAACAAGTGACAAGGAGTTCAAGGAGCTTGCATTATTGGTGTTGGGTGTATTGAGGTAAGTATTTTGTGATTTTTTTAGAGTGTTTTAGTTTGTTAGTTGTATTTAATATTTTATTATTTTTTAGTTGTTTTTTTGGTTTGTTTTTTGTTATTGTTTTAACTTTTAAGCTTCATTTTTCTACATTTGATTTCATTTAAATTTAAATTTTAAACTTCCAACATTTTCTCAAGACTAAATTTGTTTTCATTTTTTTAAATGCATTGTGCAGTTAAAAACTTAAAATGGCTGCGAGTTCTAGTTCTGTGGGTCAAAGTAGTAAAGGTCTCCTTAACAAAAGTGATCCATCCTCCCCCCTTTGGAGCTATGTCAAACAACTAGAACAATTACCAGGTGGAGGGGGTTTTGTTTGGGTTTGCTCACAATGTAATATGCAATTTAAGAGCTCCTACAGTCGGGTGAAAGCCCATTTGTGTGGGGCTATTGGCCACGGAATCAGAACATGTGGAGGGTTGGATGGAAAGGGGTTGCCACGTGCAAAGACCCTTGCATACATCAAAGAGCAAGAGGAAGCAGATGCAACAATGGCATTAAAATCCAATCATCCTATGGCAAGAAAAGGAAGATCACATACTATTGAAGAAGCCACCTGTTTCTCCTTTTGTTGATGTTGTGGCCCCAGATCACCCATTTTTGTCTACACCTTTTGAGAATTGGAGGAAGAGGATTCACCTCTTACTCACAAAAGAACAAAAGATGTAGGCCCATTGGAAAGGGCATTCCGAGAATGAAAGTAGGGACATAGCTAACCAAAGTGTTGGGACGCTTTATTTATGCATGTGGTGTCCCATTTAATGTTGTTAGATCACCATACCGGCAAGATATGGTGAGATGTATTAATGAAGCCCCTAAAGGGTACATTAGCCCAAGGTATGAAAAGGTGCGCACCACCTTATTGTCAAAAGAAAGAAAGAAAAAAGTTGAAGAGGCATTGTTGCCCATCAAGAATCAATGGCTCAACATAGGGGTGTCCATCGTTTCTGACGGATGGAAAGATACAACAAATAGGCCATTGATCAATGTGGTTGTCGTGTGTCCTAAAGGGGCAATGTTTCTCAGGGCTATTGATTGTGAGGGGCAAGTGAAGGATGCCCAATTCATTGCCAACATCCTCGTAGAATCTATTGAGGCGGTGGGGCCTCAAAATGTTGTCCAAGTTGTAACGGACAATGCAAAAAATTGTAGAGCTGCAGGTTGTTGGTTGAGGCACGGTATGGACACATATTCTGGACACCTTGTGCGGTTCATTCCCTCAACTTAATGTTACAAAAATTGGGCACAAAAATTGCTTGGATCAAACAAGTATATGAGGAGGCAAGTGAGATTCAAATGTTTGTCAGCAACCACCACATGTCCCAAGCCATCTTTCGTAAATTCTCAACATTGCAGCTATTGAAGGTAGCCCGTAACATTCTTTTTTATTTTTAAAAATAATTATTAGTTTTTAAAATTCATTAAATTAATTTTATAAGTTTGTAATTTGTAGAATTTTGAATGTTTTAAATTTACTTGTCTTAATTTTATTTCTTTTGATTTCTTATTAGGTTGTTGAGACTTGATTTGCCTCGCACACGCTCGTCTTGAGATGGCTTGTGAAGGTGCGAGAGGCATTGAGTGGCATGGTTATCAGTGACCTTTGGGGTATATGGAGGCAAACAAACAAAGTGAGAGGGCTAGAAATGTGAAATTGTTGATCCTTGATGAAACATGGTCGGATCGTGTGGATTACTTGCTTAGTTTTACCGAGCCCATCGTGAGTATGTTGAGATTTGTTGATATGGATCATCCATGCTTGGGTGAGATTTATGATGGAATTGACTCAATGATTGAGTCAATTAAGACCATCATAAATGCCAAAGAGCAAGATCCTACAGAGACCTTCTTCAAGGAAGTGCAGTCACATCTCATTGAAAGGTGGAACAAAATGACTACTCCATTGCATCTTCTTGCTTTTGCCTTGACTCCAAAATACTATAGTGCAGAGATCCTTTCTTTGCCTAGGAGGGTCCCACCATATAGGGATGTTGAAGTTAGTGAGGGGTATAAGGCAGCATTTTCTAGAATCTTCCCAAATCCAGAAGTAGAAGACATGGTTAGAGGCGAGTTTGTGAATTTCATATCCTCCAGGGATCACTCCATTAGTGCTCTTCGTGACAAATACAAGATGGATGCTTATTCGTGGTGGTACCTCCATGGACAAGCATACCCCTACCTCATGCCACTTGCAATAAAAGTTTTATCACAAGTAAGATTTTAATTTTTTTAATTTCTTAACTCTTTCTTTTTACTTTTATATTTATAAGTTTAAAATTTTAATTTTGCATTGACTTTGTGGCTTGCCTCAATAGGTTGCGAGTTCTTCTTCAGCTGAGAGGAATTGGGGTACATATTCATTTATCCACTCAGTTAACCGCAACAAGTTGGGAGCAAAAAAGGCGGAGGATTTGGTCTTTGTGCATTCTAACTTGCGCCTTCTATCACATAAGAAGGATGAGTACAGGAAAGGGCCAACAAAGTGTTGGGATATAGACCTAGAGACTCCAAACTTGGATGTTCCCATTGCCCAACTTTCATTGCTAGACCCGGACCTAGATAGTACTTTTTGCGTGAGCCAGTGCAAAGTGGGGCTAGCGGGAGCGGCATTGCTGATAGTTCTGGTTGTACTCCTGGTGCTTGTGGTTTTAATGAACCACGTGATGGTAGTGATGCTCTCGTTGAAGACATTGGAGAAGATGCAGAGCCATTAGACTATTACTAATTAGAATGTTGATGTATCTTCATTTTTGTGTTTACAATGTCAGATAATGATAATACATTGTAACATTTTGATTTGAACAATGTACTGGTTATAAGTTCGAACAATGAATTATCAATATGTTTTAACTTTTGTCGCTATTTCACCTATGTATATTTGATTTGTTTAATCTATGCATGTGTAAGGTCGAATTTTGCTTATCTTGTTATTTTTCAAAATATTTTAAATATTTTATATGTATATTGTCTTCTTTGTACCCAAGTGCCGCACTGGGCCCCCAAAAAAATTGCCGACCGACATACCGGATCCCCGTACCGCACACCGAACTGCACTCCACGGCTACCTAACTTTTAGGTGGGTTTTCTTTGCAATTGTAACCTTGAGGCTCTTAGCACTTCCAAATCTGCCCCCTCTTGTTCCTTTGGCTGCCCCATGACAACATGAAAAGGATTATGTGGAAAATACTCAAAACAAGTTTCAAAAGGGGACTTCTTGGTTGATGTATGCACAACCTTGTTATAGGAATACTAGATATATGTCAAATTCTCATCCCGTGTCTTAAGATGCTTCCTATTCTAACCTCTCAAGATTTGAATGAATGTCATATTTACAATTCAGCCTTACCATTGGTTAGTGGATGAAATGTTGTAGACATCTTCAACTTGGTCTCCATCATCTCCCACAAAGTGGTCCAAAACCTTCCCAAAAACCTTGCATCTATATTTGAAACAACGGAATTAGGCAAAACCAAAATACACCCAAACATCGGTGGAAAACAACCTAGTTGTTTCATGTCCCTTGATAATTTTCTTGCATTGAATTAGATTGCACATTTTACTCAACCAATCAATTACAAAAAAACAAGTATTCATGCCTTTTCAATGAGATAGGTAATCCCTTGACAAAATCTATGGACACACTCTCCCATTGTCTAGAAGGAATCAATGATGGCATATACGATCCCAATTTTCTATTGTTTGGCTTAATAGTGCTGCATAACCTTTTACTTTGACAGTAATGGTTTCAATGCCCTTTTGTTGTGCTAATTTCTCAGTATTTATTTTTACCTTTTCTCTAACAAAACGGGGGATTTTACTTAATTCTAGTCGACTTTCAGGATTCCAAATTAGGCCTGTATCCGTGGATAATGATTTAGTTATTACTTCTTTAGTATCATGCCCACCAAAAATATCTAGAAGATGGTCCTCCATACCCAAAGCAAATGAGTTATAAACTAGATCAGCTATTTGATTAGTACCTTCGTAACCTAGGAAGGGTCGGTATCCCAAGGGAAAATTTTGTATATGAACTGGTGCAGAAATAACTCCACAAACCAAAAATATTTCCAAAATGAGCACCATGCTTCATTTTTAGGCAATTGATTTTAATTTCAAGGACTTAGAGGATTTAATGGAGTTAAACATGTGTTTTTGAAGCCCCTTGTGTTCAAAACTCTTCAAATTAGCTTTCCCTCTTGTTCAAAGCTCATATAGGCCAAATATAGAAGATACTCTTAGTTTTATTGGAGTTTTAGCCTCAAAATGTTAAAAAATGGCCAACTCATTTCTTTTTCTATTGAAGCTAGCTCATTAAACTTAATAGATCAAACCAAGGTCCACATTTTTATCCCCAACACTATGAATTTGTATGATATATGTTTGGTTTGATCTATGCACTTGTATGCTATATGCTTTGTATTCTCATATACTACGGTGTTATATGTGTGGTATTTCATTGATTTTTTTAAATTTATGTGCATTCACATTAGGTACCTATCACCTCTCTTGTTTCCTATCAAACGGTATTTTCTATATACTTAAAATGGAGAACCTCTTACGATATGTTACTTTCTATATCTTTTGACTAGAATGAACATCCTATGATATATTACTTATCTCACTTGAGTTACTTCCATTAGATACAAATTGTTATCACATACTTATCTTACAACAAACATTTCTTTAACATGTATTGTGCATTGTACACATTGTTTAGAACACATGGATTATCGTCATACTTCCTTAGCACGCATAACTTGTTTACATTTATTGCCTTAGTTCAAATGGGTTATTTACATTATGATTATTGCTTGATCACAACACATTAGCTTCTAGAACATTGGTGATAGACCATTTCCGATTACACATTGTCTTCTATCATATTGATGGATAGATCATTGTTTCTTATGTATTTCCTATGGTACTTTGATTGTTACATTTTGGCTCTAGGCTCATTGGTTGTTGATCTATGATATTATATCACTACTTATTACACGTTGATTATTTTATAGCTTCTTACACATTAGCTTTAGGCCCATTTTTTATTAAATTGTCATGATTAAATCATGTCTTCCTAAATACTTGGCTTTATATCATTGTTTCTTACACACTTTCCTTGGCCACAATGTTTGACTACATACTTGTTTTTGCACACACAACCTAATAACGCCAATCAATTTGGTCATTTCTTGTTAGTTATGTCTCTTTATGATGGGCATGTCATGTCATGTTGCATCATGTCATATCATAGGTCGCTAAGGATCTATGAGGAATTGATACATGTGTTTTTGTCATGCTACTCTTCCTATCACTACTATGTTATCTTGTTGAATTACTAGAACATTCTCATGACATATTTCACTTTTTTATAATAGATAATATATGTGCTTAAATACATATATTATGAACTCTACTCCTTATTACCATTTTATTTCATACAGTAGATATGGTTTATATCATTTGTTATGTTTCTTATAGAATTTTACATGACTAACACTTTCTATTTTGAGCTAAGTGATCCTTTACAACATCCCTCATCTCAAAAGGGGGCATATTGACGGATTTTTCTTTAAAAATAATGCATAACGAAGATAAAATGTTGCAGCTTATCACCATATGATGCAATTCACATAGTTATTCCATACATATTACAAATATGTGAACATCACAAATTATGACATTCACACGACATTATGGCTATGATATCAAGATCACAAACAAATTAGCCAATGTCATGCTCAAATGTACACATGTTGGCTATGTGGTAGGCTCAAATGCACATAGGTTGGCTACTAGAAATATCAACAAAGACACGGGTTGGCTATGTGGTAGGCTCGAATGCACATAGGTTGGCTACTAGAAATCTCAACAACACACGGGTTGGCTATGTGGTAGGCTCGAATGCACATAGGTTGGCTACTAGAAATCTCAACAAAGCACACGGGTTGGCTAGATGGAAGACTCAAAAGCACAAATGGAGGACCACATAGCAAGCTCAATTGTTATAATGGGTGGTAGGCTCAATTGTTAAATTATTTTTAAATTTTGTCAATTACATCCCTTACATTTGACATTGGGGGCATATAGGTGTACATGTTTCATGATTTAATTTCAGTTTATGTTATTTATTGATTTTTATAAGCATTTTGATTGAGTATTAATACACATTTTTACATATTGAACATAGGTTCATATATATGGCAAAAAGGGAGAAAAGATAACACACTCCAATCATGCACATACCTTGTCCTTTTGGGAGGTTTGTATTTACAATTCATTTATTTTAGTCAATAAATTATCAATTACTAGACTAAAACGTTGGGAGGATGGGGGCGGGCGGGGTGAGGGAGAGACGGGCGGTGTTGTAGTACCTAAATTTGGACCAATGACATTTGGTAAATTTTCTTTGAATTTATCTCCTCTCATTTTCATTTGTACACTTAATTGACTTATTCCTACATGCTTCTCACTTACTTTATCACTCTATAGTTGTATACAAAGAAAAACTACATAACGAAAGAAACAAAACAAATAAAAGCAAACCAGTTCCTTCCTTCATATCTCCTTACAACCTCGAATGAGATCGTTGAAGCTTGGAATGGAGGTCCTAGCTTGTTGAATTGCTTGATCAAATTTATTTTTGGATGCTCCGAAGTGTTCGATTGGAAGTAGAATTAGTTACGAGCAAGGCAATTGATGATTTATTTGATAATAAATTTGTGATCAAATGGACAACGTAATGGTGTGTGAGATTGAATGATAATCCAACACAATAATAATACAAATTTCAAAGCTTCCAAAGTTGATCACTGGGGAAGAATGAGTGATGATTTATAGATGAAGGATGAGTCCTTGATTTGTATAATTTGCTTGTTTGATGTAAAGATAACTGAAGCAAGATTGAATTATTTAATTGAGTTTCCAATCTATTTGAGGGATTGATCCATTGATTTGATCTTGCATGGATGAGTTATTGATGAGCTTGACAAAGGTGGCAAAGATTTTTGTATATTTAGAATTAAATATTCATTATTTGACTTTTGTTTTATTCACCCAAAAAAGTGACATGAGTTTTAGATTTTGCATTGATTTGTTTTATTTTTGGAAGGCCATGCTTTATGGAAACATGTTTTAATTAATTCAAATGCATGTTTGTTTTATTCTAATTTTGTCCTCTTGCACATGTATTTAATTGATTTTAATCTTTAATTAACTCCTTTTTCTCTAGTTAACTTGAGATGTTGACTAGTGAATTAATATTAATTAATTGGATAAGGGGGTGAGATGTAAATGGATAATGTATAGGATTTATTTAATGATTTTGATATTAAATTAGCTAATAAAATTAACTAATAGGAAAGGGGATTAATAATAATAGTGAGAGGATTAATTATTTAATCTAAGAGTGGGATGTGAGTGTAACAGGTACATAGTGCAAATATTTAATAATTTGAGACCATGTGTGAGCGATATGAATGTTTAGGAACATTATAGGAATGATAGAATTTTATTTGAGACAATGTTGTAGAATGTTGTTAAAAGTCATAAACTAGAAGAATGTATCAAAAGTGATTGAAATTGTTCAAAATAGTCGTAATCTCTTTTGTGAAGTAATTATAGGATGATTTTAGACGTTTAGAATGTGTAATGTAGTATTTTGGGGTTTCTACATTTGCCTCTCTTTAAAGTGATATTATGAAGTAATAGTGCTTTAAAGATAATAGATGCGTGCAAATCAATGAATAAATGATAAAGAAGCGTGGACTACCTAATTTTCCCCGGTGAAGCATTTGGATGCCCCGACGAGTTAGATTATGCCAAGGAGTGCCCCCTCAAGCGGATGGGTGACACGGGAAAGCGATGGACAACCGTTTGATAGGAAGAAGGAGAATACTTATGATTCAAGAGTGATTAGAAAGGATATGCTGTTGAGTGGATGATGATAGACAAATGATGAGAATTATGTGATGAATGAATTATGATATGATTTTTTTAAATGAGATGCATGAATGAATGTAATGATGATATGACTAACATTGCTCGTAGCTTGAGCTTCCATTCAGATTTTGTATTTTGGAGCAACTTGCTTTTCTATTGCACAATAGAGTTAGCATGGTTACTATTAAAACCTATGATGAACAACCCATATGCGCATAAAAAGACACACACAAAACAATGCGATAGACAAAATAAACCCAATATACACAATAGTTGATACACCATGGCTATGAATAAACCAAGATGTAAACAAAAATACTTGTAATTGGTCAAGAAGAAAATCAAAAGACAAAGTAAAACAAACCCAATATACACAATAAATGTATGCACCAAGGCTATGAATAAACCAAAATGTAAACAAAGATACTTGTAATTGGTTAATAATAACAACTATGCAACACAACTTTAAATAAAAATAATTAACTATGCCCCTAATGTGTTTCACAATGAAAATTAAGCAGATTCGGATGCCCCCAAGTAAGGATACATGTAAGGGGATTGGATCAAACTGAAGAGTGGGGTCAAATAACACTCTTGTTGGATCCTATTGAATATTGATTTGAGATTAAATGGGTGAGTCTTTCCAAGCATGGATACATGCATGGAAGAACATGAGAGCCGAGATTTCCCCAAGTGATGATGCACACTAGGGTTTTAATAAACTTACCCCTAAGTAAATATACATGCTAGAGGTAAGAGGATTGTTTGATAGTCGTAGGATAGTGAGAACAATCATTAGGATAGGAGTTGAAAGTTTGATAGTGTTGAGTTGTTTTGATAGTTGAGATTTTTTGAAACATTTTTTGAATGTTTTTGGATTATGAAATGTTCTAAGTGTTTTTGGATTTTGAAATGTTCTGAATGTTTTTAAATTTTGAACATTTTTTTGGAATGTTTTTGGAATGTTTTGGATTTTGATATTTTGAGAGACCTTACGTGAGTGAGGACCCATTCGAGCATGCTTAGAAATCTATAAAAACAAGGGATGGATGAAAATAGATACAAGTGAACATTGATTTACATCCTATTTACAAGAAACAAGCAACATAATCCGGATTGGGATGAAATTGTTAGAGGAATAAGGTGAATGAATTATACTAGTGGATGTACTAAGATGCCCCCTACACAAAGGGTTGGTATTTTTGTTTCAAGAATATAATCTCTTTAGATGAACCACATTCATGGGTTCTTTAAGCTCTTGGCCATCTTTAGTGGATAGCTTGTATGCACCATATCTCGTATTTTGCAGTGATGATATAAGGACCTAACCAATTAGGTTCAAATTTTCCTTGCTTTTCCCAATATTTTGTTGTATTCTTCTAATTTTCTTTTAGAACAAGGTCACCAATTTCAAATTGTCTTGGTTTTATCCTTTTGTTATAGTTGCAACATAGTCGATTCTAATACACTTTCAAATGATCCAAGGTATTAAGCCTCTTCTCATCCAGGAGGTGAAGTTCTACAAGACGTAACTATTTGTATACATCTTCATCGATCAAGTATTTAAGGGATATTCAGAGTGATGGGAGATCGACCTCTATGGGTAACACAACTTCAATGTCATACACAAGTGAAAAGGGTGTGGCTCCTGTTGGAGTACGAAATGATGTATGATAGGCCGAAAGGGCAAGATAGAGTTGTGTATGTCGATTATGACCATGTTTGTCTACATTTTTTCCAAAATGGATTTGATTATTTTATTGGATGCTTCTGCTTGGCCATAACACTACAGATAGTATAGAGTGGACCATTTGAGACAAATGTGAAAGCATTCGGCTAGCTATTTTATAGTTTTATTTTTGAAGGATGTACCATTATCTGTAATAAGAGGAAGGGATGCCAAAACGACAAATGAGATGGTTAAATATAAATTTGGAAATATTAGTACCAGTGACATAAGTAAGAGGCATGACCTCTACCCATTTGGTAAAATACTCGGTAGCGGTGATTATGAATGTATGGCCATCAGAGGAGGTGGGTTTGATTTTGCCTATTAGGTCGAGTCCCCATTGGGAGAAAGGCCAAGGTGTAGTGATAGGTTGAAGAGCTTGTGAGGGCGCATGAATTAGATTACCATGTTGTTGACACGCCAAGCACTTTTTGACAAACTTGCAAGAATTTGACTCCATAATGGGGCCAATATAGTAACACATATGTAAGATCTTTTTAGCTAGAACCATGCCACTTGTGTGTGCGCCGCATATACCAACATGTACTTTGACTAGGGTTTGGTTTGCTTCATCTTGATTAAGACATCTTAGAGAGTTCCATCATAGCCTCTTCGATATAGGGTGTCAACAAGGATAGTGTAGCATGAAGCACATTGTGCTAGGGATCATTTGTTTTGATAAGTCATATTGTCAGGGAATGTTTTGTCATGGATAAAGGTGTAAATGTCATGATACCAAGGGTTATCAAGACCAAAAATTTCACATATCATGGTGGACTCAGGAAAATCGTAAGTCGGAATCAAAATATGTTCAATGAGAAACTCATTGTGTGTTTGATTTGGACCGAACTCAAGAAGGGATCTGATAGTTGTCATGGCATCATTGATTTGTTTTATATGTGAGGAACTTGTTCAAATGTGATAAGTTGAAAGTAACCTTTGAGGCTATCAACCATGCACTTGTAGGGGATCAATTTATCATCTTTTACTTGATATTCACCATTGACTTGATTAATGACTAAGAGGCAATCACTGTAAACCATCAATTATTTAAGATTCCATGAAATGGAAAACTTCAGACCAACTATGAGAGCTTCATATTCTACAACATTGTTAGTACAAGGGAATCCGATGTGAAAAGATTTTGGAATAACATCACCATTTGGTGTGAGTAGTAGAATCCTGCTCTCGATCTCGTGATATTACAAGATCCATCGAAATATAGAGTCCAAGAGGGAATTGCATCAATGTACAATAGTTCTTCATCTGAAAATTCAAAGTGAAGAGGTTCTGAACATGGTATAGGTGTTGCAATGAGTTGATCGAAAAGATCTTGTCCTTTGATGGTTTTTTGATTAACAAATTCGATATCAAATTTATTGAGTAGAACAATCCAACTAGACATTCTTAGGTTAGTACAGTCGGATAATAGATACTTGAGTGGATCTATTTTCGCGATAAGCTTAGTTGTATGATTAAGCAGATAGTGACGTAGCTTATGAAATGTGAAAGCCATGGCTAAGAATACATATTCAACCTGCGAATACTTGAATTCATGATCTATCAATGTTCTACTGAGATAGTAAACAACTTGCTCCTATCCTTGATTGTTGTGTCGGGCTAACAACACTCCTATTGCACATTTTGTGGCAGAAGTATAGAGAAGCATTGGTTTATATGAAACATGTACTTAAACACCAGAAGATTTGATAGATACTCTTTCAACTTAGAGAAAGAATGTTGACATTCTTGGTTCCATTTGAATTTTACATCTTTTTCTTGAGCGAAGTGATGGCACTTGTCTACTAGTTGTAAGGTGAATAAATCGATGGATTGTATTTTATGTTCAAGACCTCCTAATTTTCAAAGATTCTATGGTGGAAGCATTTCCATGATTGCTTTGACCTTTATGGGGTCCACTTCGATACCTCGTCGTGAAAAAAGGAAACCTAGTTTTCCCAAAGTTACAACCGAATACACACTTCTTTGGATTCAACCAAACTTTGTATTCCCATAACCTCATCAAAGATACCTCTCAAAATTGTTGGATGATCTTCTTTCATTTTTTATTTTGCTAGGATATCATCTACATAGTCTTCCATAATATCTTGGAACATGTCATGAAGGTGATATGTCATGGCTCTTTGATAAGTGGCTCCTACATTTTTAAGGCCAAAAGGCATGACCTTGTAACAAAACGTACCCTATGGTGTAGTAAATGTTGTTTTGGGTTGATCCTCTTCATAATTTTGATTTGATTATATCTAGAAAAATCATTCATTAAAGAGAGCATTTTATGGTTTGTCGTAGAATCAATGATAATGTCAATAATCGGTAACGAGAAGTTGTCTTTTGGACATGCTTTGTTAATATTGTGAAAATATGACAAGATTCTAATCCCCGGGGTCTTCTTAGCAATTGGTACGATATTTGATATCCACTTTGAGTAGTCAATAGGTTTGATGAAATGCTTCTAATAGTTTTTGAAGTTTTGATTTGATGAGTAATGCAAACTTTACGATGCCTTTTTCGATTTTTTGTTTGACGGGCTTTCCTTCCAAACAAACTACAAGAGAAGGATCCAATCCTGGCATATCCTTGTATGTCCATGAAAAGAAATCTTGGAATTCAACGAGTGATGTAAATGATTCTATTTTAGATTCTGTTAAGCTTGTACCAAGTTGTAGGAGCTTAGGATGCTCACTTGTACCAATGTTGATGTTGATGGTGTCTTCTACTAGCATTTTCGATGTGTCTTTTTCTTGAAAAGATGTTGTAGGTTGATGTAGATATTTTGTTTGATCTTGATTAGATTCGAAGGAGATTCCTCTCTCTAGTGCCTCATAAAGGTTTTCACTAGGAGATATGTCCTTTTGCTTTTTATTGTTTTTTCTCTTTTTTGCTTTTTGTTTCTCAAATAGTGCCTCAATGAGGTTTTCACTATGAGAGATTTTGTTTTTCATTTTTTTATTTTTCTGTTTTTATTGCTTTTGTGGATTGTAGGGTATTCGATTTCTTCAATGAAATAAACATTTGCATTTAAGTCAATATTGAATCCCTTCTTGTGATCGGCAAGAGAAATATGGTCTCGAGTCCCAAGGAACTCTTTGATAGCTTCATCATTTTGAAATAGATCCATAGATATGTGATTTCATTGGTCGATTGATGAGGCAAGGATACACAACATCAAAGTTAATGATATGGATGGAAAGGTCTTCAAATAAATAGGAACTAGCTAAGTCATCAAAGAGGTTGTGTGGAACTTGTCTCAATGTCCGAGTTAGTATCCTCACCACTAGTCGTTACATCTAATATAAATCGCATTTTTTCAAATATTTCAAAACCTAGGCCATTATGATTGATATTTTCTATGTACTCAATCGGATCAAGACGACCTTGTTTATTTTTTCCAAGTCCTTTTCCTTTCCACTGCATGTTTATCATCATTTTATGTGCTTTATTGTAATCAAGAGATTTGTAGCATGTAGTTAGCTAATCTTCATATAACCAAGAGCCCATAGAACCCTGAATGTGTTCATCCTCTAGATATCCAAACCATTTCCAACGAGTTGTACCAAGATTGTAAATGGGAGATTCTTTGATATGGGGAGCATTGGGCTTACCATAGCTTCGTGGTGATAAAGGTAATTTACCAATATGAAAGGTATTTTGGATTTCATATTCACCAATACCTTTGTCAAGGATTTTAAGTTTTGGTAGAGAATTAGATGTAGAAGGTTGAAGTTGTGAAAGGATCTCCGGATCAATGCGTTTTCATCTGTGAAAGGAATGATGTAAGGAGATGTAGATCTATCTTCATAAGGACAATAATTTCCAAGCTTAAATCTCCTCTGAGGAGCCTATAATATTAAAAGGGATTAGTATCAACAAGTAGGGTAAACTCTTTACCTCTGTAAGGGAGCTTTATACACGATGGAAGGTAGAAGGCACAACTTGCATAACGTGAATCCACAAATGACCCAGGAGAATATTATAGGGGTTTCAACATCAACAACATGACAAAAGGTGTCCAACGTTTGAGGTCCAACCTTTATGGATAACGTGATGGTGCCCGAAGATTGTCTCTCACTATTATCATAACCATGAATAGTGATGATATTAGTTCCTATACTTTCTTGATTATGACCAAGGAATCTTAACAATTTCATGCAACATGTATTCAAGGAGATCCCATTATCAATAAACACCCTTTTGATTTTGTGATGGGTAATGGACGCTTTGATAAACAACAAATTGTTATTTTGGATATTTGGATTCAAAAGGTCATGAGGACCAAATGAAAGAATTGGACTACTTGGTGAGAGATTAGTAATTAAGGCTTGAAATTGTTTGGTTATTGATATCCTTATGAACATGTGTGATCCGAAAACGTGTGTTGGATTTTTTCACTTTTAAAAGTTTTCAAAGATCGTGATTTTCTTAATCAATTTTAAGTATTCTAAGCTCCACAAATTGATTAAATTCTGATTATTATGCATTCATAGAAGTGCGGAAAACTTGTGTAGCAAATAAATAATCGAAGCGAAAACATTCAGATAACAAACAAGATTGTTTACGGGGTTGAAATTCCTACGTCCCGGGTTCGGATTGAACCGATCCATTAATAATATTGAAATGTAAGTACAATAACTCTTACAAACAACCAATAATGAATCACAACCTGCAAATGAGTGATCAATGTCCCAAGAACTCTGAAAAATAGCGAAAACTGTCCCAAGAACGATCCGTGGCTCCTACAGTGTTTTCACAATGTGATCTCCTTGCAACTGTGTTAGAAAAACACCTACAAATGGAGATTTAAAAACATTCTATGAAAAAAATCATATATCGAGATCATCTCTCGAATTGAACACTTTTCATGTTTACACCAAGTCACAATTCGGACCCAGAAGTGCATTGCATTCGTGTCTTCCAACTAGCTATCTTGTAGATCCCTGTTAAAAACTGCATTCAAAGTTTCCAAAAATAGGTTAAAACTCAACAAAAAATATCAAATCTTACATCGTTGGAATCGTCTCAGAATTTCTTTCATTTCATCTTTTTACTCCGAGTTCCCAATCTGAGTGCAAGGCCTTCAAAAATGGCGTTTTCAGAGATCTGGTCCTTATCCTCCTTTGCATTCCTGTCTCAAATAAGCTTAACAAATAATAAGCTCGGGTGTCCATTACAAAGGAATGGGTTCCCTATTTATACAATTTTAGGGCCCAAAAATAATGGAAAATCATTTATCATTAGGCTAATATTAGCCTAACCACATAATTTGGATGGGATAATAATCCCCATAATCCTCCTTAATCCCCTTTTTAACCATTCTTCCCAATTCCACGTGATGTGGATACATTTAAAAAGATGGCATGCATTTTAAAAGGATTAGCATTTATTTTAGATGGGATGAATCCCATGTGGAGCGGCCTTTTTCCACCATTTTCCATGCAAGGTAAGTGGATGTTTGTTTAAGGCTTTAATAAGCCTTTTCCTCCACTCAAACATAGTGGTCAAAGGACCACTTTGGAGCATAACCGCCCCCACCTTGATCACCACGTCCATTTTCCACGCATGGATTTGCCCCCTTCAACACCGCTTCACCTTCTCCCTTCCACGTGGAAGTTTGGCAATAGCATGGTTAAATTGGCGGTTAGGAGAATTATGTGGGCTTTGATACTAATGTATAAACATTAATATATAGCGGTTTGGATATATGTGTGGCATTTGGAAAATGGACTTACCAAGTAAATATAATTTCGACCCATGTAATGTGGTATGGAAATAATTAACTCGGTAAATAGTATATATTCCACTTGTCATCTTCCGATAGGCAAATCGATCGAATTCGACGAGTAGTGGCAAGCCACGTGTCACGGTGCGATTTGTCCAATATTGACTAGTTGACCAGAGTTGACTTTCTGCTGTGTCGAACTTTGGTGAACATATCTAGAGCTTCCGATGTTTGTTTGTCGTGTTCTTATAGTCGTTGGAAAGCTCTCGAGATGATCTTCTGCACTGACACCATTTAGGGATGTTTAGGGAACTTTTCAAAAATGATCCCCTGATCACACCTCCCCACTGAGAAAGGCTTTTTGTCCACGAAAAGTTGTGTATCAACCCACAAAAACATGCTATCTCTTCCTGCATTGCACAAACACATACAAGAACCCAAAATAACATTATAGGTTAAATAAATGCAAATAGTTGATTAGCTAGTCACATAACCGATCAGATAATAACACCCAATTAAGCTAGTGTTCAACTGAAACGCTCAACCACATCAACTATACGCACTTTGTAAACTGTCATACCCCACTATAATGCCATCACAATTAACCGACCAGATAATAACACCCATTCTATTATGGAAAGCTAGTGTTCAATTGTCACTTTGTGATACGACCAATTACCAAAAATTACAATTCCATAACACAGATCAATATACAAGACATCTAAACTGCCCACAATTAGGCTAGTGCCCACTGCCCATCTGAAACTGTAACAACTGCAAGTATTCACTATCAGAATATAATAGACTATCAACGCCCAAAAATAGCTATAGTCAACAACTAAATCAACATGAATATGCCAAAACACTGTATCGCCATCACAAATAATAAGTCAGATAATAACACCCATCTATAACGGAAGCTAGTGTTCAACTGACACTTTGTGATTATGTTGATTACAACTGCAAGTTTCAAATTTAGACATATTACTGATGCCTATCCCTGCATACTGTTTTCAACAATGGAACTACTAACCAATCTGAGAAACCAAAACATGAGTATGATGAACCTATCACTCAAATCTTCTCTTCAGTTGTTTCCATTCATTTTCAAAGCTTAAATATCAACTTAGGAACAAATCCTTATCAATCAATAGGAATCCCTAAAATATAGCTCTGAAAAACATTTTGCTTGCCTACTATCAACAATTTACTGTAGTGCAAATATAAAGTTGAGGAGTGTTTTTCCCAACCAATCACTTGGGTTTTTCCGTTTTGGTTGTTTTACCTTCTCAGTACCACAATGAGTTTTAGTTAGGTTTAACACGGTTGGTTTTACAATACTGTTCTTTTTAACAACTTTCCAATTTTGTTGTTTAGAAACAAACCAACAAACCTTAACATGACGACCATTCCTATTACAATGGGAACAAAATTTAACTTCCCTGTTTTTAGGAGTCTTACCCATTTTACCATTCTCAGAACTCTATCTACGAGAATGATTCCCCTGTTTAGGAGAGGTAACATTCTTGCCATTTCTCGCCTTTCCTTGGTGAGATTGGTCTTTAACACCTGCCTTATCATTCACAAAAGGCATTAACTTCTTAATCAAATTTTTCCTCTTCCAACAATATGCAATAGAATGATTAGTACCTTCACAAAATGTGCAAGGGAAAGCATATTTCTACCTACCAAAGCTATATTGTTCCAACTGAAAGAGTGTATTAGAAGTTTTAGGATTTGATTTTCCCTTAGTGCTATTTTTAGTGTAAGTGGAAGGAGGTGGAATCTGATTACCTCTTTTACCTGTTTTCTTACACCTTTCATTGTTCCTCCTGATGGCAGAATCTTGTAATTCTAGTGGCGTAGATACTTGGCTGTTTGAAGCTTGTCTTCCTTCAGCTACTTTGGAACTTTCTCCAATTTCCATTTTCCCACTAGAATAACCCAAACATGCAAACCGAGGCTGATCCTCTACATGTATTGGGTTAGCATCACCTTGTTCATTTTTACCAAGGCCCTTTCCGTTAAATCCCATCTTAACCATTAGCTTAGACCCAATTCCCTTAGTGTGTTTTTCAAACTAACCCAAAGGAATATCTTAAACTGAATGAGAGGAAAAATTAAAATGTGAACAACTTACAAGTGCATTGTCATAAGTACCTGCATCTGATTTGGAAGGCATTTCCTTCTTATGTCCACCTTGTTGCAGCTTTTCCAAGAGAGCATCCTTGGTCCGTATTTCTTCCTGCGACTCTTTAACAAAGCCCATCAACTTCTTGCTCTCTTCAAGCATCTTATTGACATACTCCTCTTTCTTGGTTATAGAGGATTGTGGCTCAGATTTTAACTGCACTATTTCCTCTTCCAAGGAATAAAAATTAGCTCTCAAGAAAGAGTTTTCTTCTTGGAGTTGGCGGTTTATGGCTTCAAGCTCATCCAGTTGCTCCTGTTTGGATGACTTACCCATGATTCCTCGTTCCTGCAAACACAACCTGTACTTCCAAAACTGCTCACTGCGAAAGAAAATTAACAAGCCCCAAAATGTTTGCACACTGAAAAGTGAAATCAATACTGAAACTGAAGCCAAATTTTCAAACACAATTAGAAGCTAATCCGGCAATCTAACTGCTCTGATACCAAACTTGATCTGAAAACGTGTGTTGTATTTTTTTCACTTTTAAAAGTTTCCAAAGATCGTGATTTTCTTAATCAATTTTAAGTATTCTAAGCTCCACAAATTGATTAAATTCTAATTATTATGCATCCATAGAAGTGCGGAAAACTTGTGTAGCAAATAAATAATCAAAAAACTGAAAACATTCAGATAACAAACAAGATTGTTTACGGGGTTGAAATTCCTACGTCCCCGGGTTCGGATTGAACCGATCCATTAATAATATTGAAATTTAAGTATAATAACTCTTACAAACAACCAATAATGAATCACAACCTACAAATGAGCTGATCAATGTCCCAAGAACTCTGAAAAATAGCAAAAACTATCCCAAGAACGATCTGTGGCTCCTACAGTGTTTTCACAATGTGATCTCCCTGCAACTGTGTTAGAAAAACACCTACAAATGGAGATTTAAAAACATTCTATGAAAACAAATCATATATCTGAGATCATCTCTGAATTTTGAACACTTTTCATGTTTACACCAAGTCACAATTCGGACCAGAAGTGCATTGAAATTCATGTTTTCCAACTAGCTGTCTTGTAGATCCCTGTTAAAAACTGCATTCAAAGCTTCCAAAAATAGGTTAAAACTCAACAAAAACATCAAATCTTACATTGTTGGAATCGTCTCAGAATTTTCTTCATTTCATCTTTTTACTCCGAGTTCCCAATCTGAGTGCAAGGCCTTCAAAAATGGTATTTTTTCAGAGATCTGGTCTTTATCCTCCTTTGCACTGGAGCACCGCCTCAAATAAGCTTAACAAATAATAAGCTTGGGTGTCCATTACAAAGGAATGGGTTCCCTATTTATACAATTTTAGGGTCCAAAAATAATGGAAAATCATTTATCATTAAGTTAATATTAGCCTAACCACATAATTTGGATGGGATAATAATCCCCATAATCCTCCTTAATCCCCTTTTTAACCATTCTTCCCAATTCCACGTGATGTGGATACATTTAAAAGATGGCATGCATTTTAAAAGGATTAGCATTTATTTTAGATGGGATGAATCCCATGTGGAGCGGCCTTTTTCCACCATTTTCCACGCAAGGTAAGTGGATGTTTGTTTAAGGCTTTAATAAGCCTTTTCCTCCACGCAAACATAGTGGTCAAAGGACCACTTTGGAGCATAACCGCCCCACCTTGATCACCACGTCCATTTTCCACGCATGGATTTGCCCCTCCAACACCGCTTCACCTTCTCCCTTCCACGTGGAAGTTTGGCAATAGCATGGTTAAATGGCGGTTAGGAGAATTATGTGGGCTTTGATACTAACGTATAAACATTAATACATAGCGGTTTGGCATATATGTGTGGCATTTTGAAAATGGACTTACCAAGTAAATATAATTTCGACCCATGTAATGTGGTATGGAAATAATTAACTCGGTAAATAGTATATATTCCACTTGTCGTCTCTCGATAGGCAAATCGATCAAATTCAACGAGTAGTGGCAAGCCACATGTCACAGTGCGATTTGTCCAATATTGACCAGTTGACCAGAGTTGACTTTCCCGATGTCTGAACTTTGACCGAACATATCTAGAGCTCCCGATGTCCTTTGTCATGTTCTTAGAGTCGTTGGAAAGCTCTCGAGATGATCTTCTACACTAACACCATTTAGGGATGTTTAGGGAACTTTTCAAAAATGATCCCCTGATCAATGTGCCTCCTGTAGTGCACGAGTAAGGATGTCTTGAAGTGCGGTGTAATGACTTGAACAAGTCCATGAGTGATATTTATGCATTTGTCTTTTCTAATTTCTTGAAAATATCATATGAGTGGGAAGAAGTCTTAGCATTGGAGATTTTTAGATCAACAATAGGTTAAGGATTTGGCATGAAGGTAAAGCGGATGTAGAGGGCGATCGACCGTAGGTACCTAAACCTTTTTCTATTGCGTGGTCACCGCATAAATAGAAGTACTGATTTTTTACGGTGGCTATGAAAGGGGGTGTTTTATCAATGAAGGAAATAAGGGAACTGAAATCAACATTGTTGGAGGATTGTTCCTTATCTTGAGCCTTATCATTTGTATCATGTTTCGGAAATGGATCATTGAGCACCTTTAGTCTCTCATTCGGTGTGTTAGTATTTGTTTTGTTTTCTATTTCAATATCTTTGTGATCTATTAAATATTGAATGTAATGACGAAGTCTTATACAACGATAAGTAGAATGAGCATCGATGTGGTGATACTTGCGATATTATGATGATTCGTACCACGTGGGTTTTGGTTGCCCTTCTTGAAGGGTTTTGTGATCGGATATGTGACCATATTGGCGCTTGCTAATTGGTGAAGGTCACTAAAAAGACATTCTCCAAGAGGTGTGAATTGTCTTCGTTTCACGTCACAAGGAGTTGTTTCTTTGCTAGATATTTTGATTGGTTGCTTGTTTTAAACGGTTGATTTTACACATTTTGAACATGGATAGTATCAATGGCCCCATCATTTACTACATTCTAACTTCGATTGAAGAATTTTGATTTATCATGATATTGTTGATTGTCCTTTTTGATTGATCTTTCGAAGGAGTTTTGATTAGACCCTTGGAAATGAGAGCCCTTTCGATTTTTGCTCCTTTTTCAATGAATTCCTTGAAGTTTGTTAAGCAATGCATTTGCATTTGGAATGATAATTCCTTATTAAGATTTGGAATGAAAATGCTTACTAATTGTTTTTGGGTATAGAACAAGGAAATCGACTTGTGATTCCTCTACATCATTAAAGAAATGATGCGAACATTTCATTACTCTGCTTGGTGTTACAAAGGTCCACCATTGTGATCTTTGAATCTAGATTGAAGAAGAAATACTTAACGAACTTCTTTGATAAGTTTGCAAAGGTTGTGATCGAGCCATTTGTGAGATGTAAAAACCAATCTAGCACTTGTCCTCCTAGACTCTTTGGGAAAAGACACAAGAGATAAACGTCATTATAGGCTACCTCTTGGCATGTCATAAAAATATATTTAGCGTGCTCTCGTGGGTCATGCTTTCCTTTTTACTTATCGAATTTAGGTGTTTCAAAATATTTTGAAAATGGTATATGCAACATTTCTTTGTCAATGAATAGGGGAAATTTTATTTAAAATTGAATTGTTTTGTTTGCTTTTGCATCCCGTTATTGTTTCTTTCATGCTTTGCCATTCTTGAGAAAATGAAGAATTCGTGAGAGGAATTTCCTTTATTGTTTTTGTCTCTTTAATTGGTTGGACCTTTTCTTCATTGTTTTTGGAAACTTTAGAATCCATATTGGAAAGTTTCGTTGTCATCTCTTGAATTTTTGCGAATAAGGATTCATTTGATGTGTTTGTGGAAGCACTATATTTTTATTTATTTTTGCTAGATTTGGGTTTATCTATAATATGTTTCAAGTTCTCATCACCAAAATTTGAAGGTAGTTTAGCTCCCATTTCTAGGAGACGAAGAAGAAATTGATGTTTTTTTGTCTTAGAAGTTCATCAATTTGTGCTTGTTTGTCTTCTAAAATATTGCGTTGTTTAGCTTCTTCTTCTTCATGAGAACTATCTATGTCAAAAGAACTTTTGTCTTTTTTTTTCCAAATATGTCATGGTGTTTGGTTCATGTTTCCACCATTTTGTACTAAATAGGGTAAAGCTTAAGCAAGACGTGATATGTAATATTGATGAATCTAATTGTAAAGATTGCTCGATAAGGATTAAAATTTTATTGATATCGATTCGAAAAGATTGCTCGATATGAATTCAAACTTGATTGTTTTGTTTATACTTGTATGAATTGAATATCCAAAAATATAAGACTTTGAGTGGAATGATATGCTTAAATTTGGATAAAGTGAATATCCAAAAGATAAGACTTTGATAGGAAAGGATGAAGTTTAGAGTCTTATCATACCGATATTGAATTTTCTTAACTTTGAATGAAATGAATATTTAAAAGATAAGGCTTTGATTGATAGGAAAGGACTGTGTTTAGACTCTTGTCAAACTAATTAGGATATGCTTAGCTTTGAATAAAGGGAATATTCAAAATGTAATTCTCTAGTAGAGATTTTGATAGGCTTATACTCGAATATGGGTACTCAAGATATAAGACTTGGATTGAGATTTTGATAGTTTTATAGGATGATTTTGATTGATAAAACTTTGATAGATTTAGACAAGTTTTGATTTTGATTTTGGATTTGGAAAGGATAGGATTTTTTTGGATTAGATTGAATTAGGATAGAATAAGATGTGAAACACAAACTATTTTAAACCAACAATCTAAATCTGTAATGTAAGATTGTTTTTGATAACTGATTTTTAGAACTATTTGAAACGAACAAACATATAATAAAGAAGAAAGAGACTATTTTTTAGAATGGATTTTTGAAATGGTTTTGAACAAACAAAAAATCTAAACAATAAAGGTAGATAAGATGTTTTTAAACGAATTTTCATAATTGTATTGAACTAATAAACAAATAGTAAAGGAAAATAATATTTTATAAAACGGTTTTGAATAAACAAGTTAAATAATAAGGAAAAGTTGGCCCCAATTTGTCAAGCTTCCTAGGGTTTGGACAATTCACTCACCAATACTTGTCTGAACGAGTACACGCATCATGAATAAAATTTCTGACTACGGACTATACCCTGCAATCAATTAAGAATGGGCTCATCCCCCTGGATGACTTTTGATATTCTTCAAAGGTATTACTAGTCAAGTAGGAAGGGGCACCACCTGTTTCATTGGTTGGTTCCCTCAATGTGACAACTATTTTGGGGTTCCTGTAGTACTCCTCACAATGAGTTTTAGGGTTATGTCCAAGTACTTCCCATAGTTAAATGAGTAGGTGTTAACCCTTATACGAACCTATATTGATGTGTTTTGTTTATTAAAATTTAGCAAAGATTAATTTGTCTTTGGCCAAAGAATCCTGCATGCAAAGTGTTAGTAGTTTGTTGCTTGATTTTAATAAGATATACAAATGAAGCGGTCCTACACAAAATTGATTAGTAGTTTCCTGTAATCATGATACGAGAAGAAAACAACAAACAATCGTGGTCGTTTCGATTTTCAAGATCGCTCAAAAGTGTGAGAAAAGAGCATACGTGGCTTTGATTGAAACAAAACAAACGGATATACGAAGATGTAAAGTGTTAAGACTTTGTTATAACTAATTAAACAATAGATTAGGATAAAAATACACATAAAACAACAAAGAAATAAAGAGGAGAAAGATGGAAAATTGAGAGAATGCAATAAAATTTACCACAAGACACTCTTTGGCATGTGTACTTGATACACTAGTGTAGCCAGTTGAACAATAGCATGTGGATTGATACGTTGACGTGTGAAAGAGAATGATATCACAACTATATTAACGTTAACACATGAATGGGGATGGTAGCGCACTTTGGTTAATGTGAGTGTGTGAACTTATACTAGTAGTGCGTGAACTGGAATGGTAGTGCGATTACTTGAATCATAGCACAAATTACGTGTTACGCTAGCGAAAGTAACTCGTAGATGCATTAAAAAGTAAAAGTACAATCTGACTAATTTGACATTTTTTCCTAAGCTCGATCTTAGATTACTCCATGAAAATCCTTGCGAATTGGTCAATGATTCTAAAATAGCTAGAAGAACACAAAAACAAGGTTAATTTTACAAAAATGATGAAGAAATGAGAAATATGTGGGTTTGTCCCACTGGGCATGCTAGAAATGTATACAAAGAAAAACTACATAACGAAAGAAACAAAGCAAATAAAAGAAAACTAGTTCCTTCCTTCGTATCTCCTTATAACCTCGGATGAGATCATGAAGCTTGGAATAAAGCACCAAGCTTGTTGAATCTCTTGATCAAATTTATTTTTCGATGCTCCAAAAGTGCTCTAAATGGAAGAAGAATTAGCTACGAGCAAGGTGATTAATGATTGATTTGATAGTAGATTCGTCATCAAATGGACAACGTAACAGTGTGTGAGATTGAATGATAATCCAACATAATAATGATGCGAATTTCAAAGCTTCCAAAGATGATCAATGGAGAAGATTCAATGATGATTTATAGATGAAGGATAAGTCCTTGATTTGTATAATTAGCTTGTCTGATCTAAAGTTAACTAAAGCAAGATTGGATTGTTTAATTGAGTTTCCAATCTATTTGAGGAGTTGATCCATTGATTTGAGCTTTGCATGGATGATTTATTTTCGAGCTTGGAAAAGGTGGCAAATATTTTTTATATTTATAATTAAATATTCATTCTTTGACTTTTGTTTTATTCACCCAAAAAAGTGACGTGAGTTTTAGCTTTTGCATTGATTTGCTTTAATTTTGGAAGGTCGTGCTTTATGGAAATATGTTTTAATTAAGTCAAATGTATGATTGTTTTATTCTAATTTTTCCTCTTGCACATGTATTTAATTGATTGTAATCTTTAATTAACTCTTTTTGCCCTAGTTACCTTGAGAAGTTGACTATTGAATTAGTATTAATTAATTTGATAAGGGCTGAGATGTAAATGGATACTTGGTCAAAGCATATAATTGTGTCCCACTTTTTTGCACTTTTTGTACCTTCAGAAAAATATGTCGATAACCAAAACATGACCAAACATGTATTTTTAAGAGCTTAAATGTACCAAGGAGCAATGGATTCGTGATTTACTTGAATTTTTTTAACTTTTAAGTATTTTAAAAAAATTATTTACTAACCGATTTTAAAATATTTTTGGCCACCAAGCGGGACATACTATTATTTTGATATTAAATTAGAATAAAATTAACTAATAGGAAAGGGGATGGATAATAATAATGATAGGATTAATTAATTAATCCTAGGAATGGGATATGAATATAATAGGGTCAATAGTGCAAATATTTAATAATTCGAGACCATGTGTGAGTGATAGGAATGTTCAAGAACATTATGGGAATGATAGAAGTTTATTCAGGACAATGTCATGATTGTTGTTAAAAGTCATAAAATAGCGGAATGTATCAAAAGTGGTCGAAAATGGTCGTAATGTACCGTGAAGTAATTATGGGATGATTTCAGAGGTTTAGAATTCGTAATGCGATATTTTAGGGTGTCTAAAATACCCACTAGGTCACACTTATTACTTATCTTTGACCCATTAAAAACCTATTTACCATATAGAATGATCTTCAAACTTATGGACACCTTCTCCAATTCACATAATAGAGTTTTCACTTTCCCAAGATAAAGTTTCTTTTCATGGTCAAAATTGGCGAATGGTTTTGTTTGAGGCCAACATATTTTCGCTACACTCATGCAATAGTCATTTTTTCAAATTTATAAGTTAGCTTGATCATATTAGGTTTAATTGAATAGGAAAAACTTTCGTGAAGGTCGCATCTAAAATCACAATCACCTCACCCATTGAAAAGGCCTAATGTCTTACATCTTTGGGCTACTTATGCGACCATAATAAAGCATGCATATTAAAAATCAATCTTTGAAGCATATTATCCACTACTAAGTTTTAATACATCTTACGTGGCTTCCCTAGGTCATTATCACATGCTACAATCTACACTCAAGATCATTTCCAAGTGTCGAGAGGCTATTTTAGGATCTCACCAACACATTGTTTATTGCACATTTACACACATTCACCAAGAAGTATAACTATGTGAGACTTGATCTCTCTTTAGAATATTGGTACATTATGCGGTGTTCATCATGCCATGGGGATAGGGTGAGTTCAGTTCTTCCCATTTGGACTAACCCTTTTTTCAAGGTCTTTAAAAGGGAGAGCTAGGGTTTTATATAAGAAGAATACCTAATCGATTCTTAATACATGATCACGAAAATATGAATACATAGCACAGAGCTAAATATAGAGAAGAACCGGTGTCAAAATCATATTTAAGCATAAATTTACACATGTCGAAATCAACCAACCAGTGAAATTTTCCTTGTGATTGTGCTCCACACGAGATAAATCCATCCTTCGTACACTAACAGTGTCACCTAATTTTACGCATACTTGATTCCCTCCCTACACAACCCACATCCATAATCACATTCATCATATCAACTTCCAAAATTGGTAACCCAGTGTAATATTTTCTAACCCTAACCACTACTTCACTTCTATCAACTTTCTAGAGTTTGAATAATCTAAACATTGATCATGGCATGTTTCTAAAATCTATGGATTTACCATATATTGTTGTATTTATGATTTTAGATTCATTATGAACATTAATATTTATCTTAATTAGATTAAAACCCTAGTTTTGATACTATAATTATGTAAAAATGTTGTTTGTATTCATGAGGGTAGTATGACAGAATCGACACTAATAAAAATGTATTGCATATTTGTGTGATGTATGATATAACTATTATTATGAAGTTGTTTATACATATTTTTTTGGTCCCCTTTTCTATTGATGGACAAATTATTTTTAGGTGATAAGTTCTTATGAGTGTTCTAGTAGATGCCATGTATATGGGAAATGTTGTATTATTCATTAATATTTTTGTCAAAACTCGAGAGAATATGTAATTAATTGCATGTTAAATAGGGTGCAATACTAGATCTATATTGAATGGTAATATTTATTTTATGTAATATGAAAATTTTATATCCTTGGTTAACTTTAGAACTAGATTAGTAATAGTGGCTTAAAAGTATACATTAAGGTTGTAAATATTGAGGCTTATTCTCAAATGGTTTATGTTCAAACTATGAATATATTCGACATGATGATTTTATATACCTATCAAAAAATGAGTAGTAAGGACTTTATTGTCTAGAGTAAATAGATCTTTTGGATGGGGACATCATGTTTATGACTACTTCATAATAGTTGTGACTTTAAATATTGGTAGTTGTATCTTTCCAATGCATTAGTACCATGATGATTAGTGCTATATTGATTAAGCTATCCCTTATAATCACATATTAAATTAAGATGATTGCATAGTTATATTGTATATTTTTGAATCTCCTTATAAGATGCATTGATTCGGAGGACATTGCGGAGGAAAGAAGTTCCCTAAATCCCCTAAGATTATCACAGTGCGGAAATAGACTCTATGAGCTTTCGACGACTAAAAGAGCGTGGAAAATAGAGCTCATATGTGAAATTTGTTGCTTGTCAAAGTTGGGTCAACTCCTAATGAGACAGGGTCAACTGGCGAATCACATTAAGACGAGGCAAAAGAGAGAATTGGGCGTAGGTGATAAATCGGGTTAGTGTTTTGGACCTTCATTCTTTGACGCTCGATATCATCATTACAGCTCGATCGAAAAAATTGTGCCACATGGTGGGTCCTTAGGCCACCACGTGTCCTGCCACCACATTGTCACGTTAACCAACTAGGTGAGCTACTATCAACTCGATTGAGCTATATGGGGGTGATTTATATCCACACCTAAGAGAGTTGTGCGACTGAGTTTCCCGACCAAGCTAGCTCGGCGAGCCAATGGGCAAGCTAGTTTTTAATGTTTTGGTGGCAAAAGTGGAACTACGTGGCCCAAGCCACTACTAACCATATCTTCCGCGGGCTATATAAATTCCTACCTCTCATCTTAATCTTGTTCAATGTGGGATAATCCACATTGAAGTGGATAAGTCGCGGCAGGTGCGGAGTATGGCGGGTCTACGTGGAGGTCACAACGAGCGACGTGGTGAAGAACCAAAGTGAGTCATGGCGGGGTCGCAGAGGACACAGATGTGGTTGGAGGGGTCACAATCACGTGGCAGTGATGGAAAGGACGGCATGACAGGTTGACGGGGTACATGGCGCAATGTGGCGACAAAGGCACAGTCACAGGGGTTGATCCAAACTGACTGTGGGAGAGTTGTCCTACGATCTCCCCAACTCGGTCAGCAAGTTGGTTGGGATATGGATGGAGCGATAAGGGATTTAATTATGAAATGCGCCTGCCTAAGGCTATAAAATCCTTCCTCCTCATTCAAAAACACACAAGCTCCTCCCAAGCTTAGAACAAGCCTCCCTATCATTCAAAAGTGAGCCCGAGGAGGTAAACAAAATAAAGGGAGATGGAGAATCTGAGGCCTTAGGAAATATAAAGGCCATTTTGGGAAAAAAACATGTGGAGGCCTATTTATAGGTAATTAAAAAATTAAGTCCTATATTTTTTTTATAGGCATTGAAGATGAAGCTCCTCCCTCCATTCAAGAAGCAATTCTCCGAGCCCGAACATAGGAGAACGAAAGGTGAAAGCCTTAAGAAGTTCGAAAGCCTTTTTGTGGCGATATTTTGGATAATATTATAAGTCTTATATTAATAGAGGCATTATGGAGGGAAAAATATGTAACCCCTATATTGTATTAGGCATTATTATATGACCTATATTGTATTAGTATAGGCATATGGAGAGATATAAGTCCTATATTGTACTAGTATAGGCATCTTCATCATTATTCATTGAGGACTGATTATTATTATTGGCAAGATGAAATTAAGTCCTATTATTTAATAGGCACATTGTAAAAATTGCGGGAGTTATTATTTACTCACCGATTAGTGCAAAGGCAAAATTGACGCCTTTATTCTCATGCTTGGATCCCGGAGACGCCATGGAGTCGAGGGACGTGACAAAGCAATAGAGAAGCACTAGAGCTCAGAGCCTCAATACATTGAATGTTTTGACAAACTAATTTCTTCGAAGGAGGGTCATATTCACCATTGAGCTTGTTGGCGAAATTGATCCACTTAGCCTTGTGTAGCGGTCATTTTATCTTGCAACACAATGGAAGGAGGTCATCGTCAACAACAAACATTGGATCGATCGAGCTTTGCATAAAGGCTCATTTGTGATGTCTGATAGAGTGAAGGAATATCCTTGTTGTCTAGTCATATCCAAAGACTTGGAATTGTACAACAGAGGAGTTGGGGTCATCTGGAATACGAGAGTTATTATCAACTCACTGAAACTAGCGGAGCACCTGGATTCCGACTTTGGAGCCAAAGGGTATTTCACATTGGAGATCGGATCTGCTACATAAGTCGGGGTATTGTCACTCGGTGATCGTGGAGGAGATTCTTGTTCTTTGAACATCATTGGAGATCATATATGCTGCATAAGCCGGGGTATTATCACTCGGTGATCATGGAGGAGGTTCTTATTCTTCTAGCCTCAGGTTTATTATAGCTTCAATTGTGATTTTGTACTAGAGTTACAATTTATAAGTGAATAATAAATTAGTTCAATATTATGAACCCGGAGATGTCGGCATTTTGTCTTTGGTGCTGTTATGCCACTAGATACATGAGATTATTCATTACCCATTACATTTTAATGTCCCCAAGCTAGAGCCACATGTTGTCATGAAATTTTTCTAGCATGAAAAATTGAAAAATTGGGCCATGATAACTAAGCCCACTTTCCCGATCACTATGAACCCTTCCTCCTCGCCAACCTAACATCCCACACAACACCTCTAAGTCTATGCCACCCTCATTTTGGCTAGGATAAAATTGATAATATCATTTTCAAGTGTGTTTCATGTGTAGGGTAATGAATCTAAGTTTATTTCACAATGTGTTCAAGCTTTGAGGTAGAATAGTGCTCTTCGAAGCACTAAATTGGCTATTTTTAGCCATATTGTAAATTAAATCCATCCTTTGAAAGCTAACAAGGAATAATTAACCCATATGGAAGTTTTCAAGGTGAAAATGATGTTATCAAAGGTATTTTAGGGAAAATATGTGGAGATAATTGATGTCAGGAATAGGTTGAGAAAAATCGGGTCATTTTGGGGCATAGAGAATGAAGGCTCTAATGGAGAAATTCAACTTGTTCATAATATTCTAGGAGTTACCGAAGGAATTTGATGCTCTTAAAATACTCAATGGAAATCTATTGTAATTTTCCATATGATGGAAACATAACTTTTTGTCTGAGTCTTCAATATCTCTTATGATAGCTCAAGTCACCGCTTCTACTACTTCATGTTAAAAGGGTGAATGATACAAAAAATTGCATTGCAATGTGGTTTTAATTATTGCATGGCATTATATTTAAGGTTGATATTAACGGGGTAATTTGGTACAAGATTTAATTGCCTTAAGGGTCCTGTGGTCAAGGGGGAAAATTGGTTGGTTTTCGTATCATGCATGATTGTGAATTTAAAGCTCAAATAAGAAAACAATCTTTAACCTCATTTGTGACTTTAGAATATAAATACTTTAAGAGTGTTTTGTTTTTTTGTTTTTGTTTTTTTTTTTTTTTGTGTGTGTGTGTGTGTGTGTGTGTGTGTGTGTGTGTGTGTGTGTGTGTGTGTGTGTGTGTGAGAGAGAGAGAGAGAGAGAGAGAGAGAGAGAGAGAGATAATTATCATATAATCTTAATGTCTTGTTTGACCAAATGAAATCTATATTATCAAGGATTTGTATTATTATTATTTATCCCAAGAACATGTCATGTCTTGAAGTGGAATTTGAACATTATCACACACTTCTAGTTAAAATATTGAACAATGTTAAGTATGAAATAATAAGGAAAATCTTCATAGGGGAGGGAAAAAATGAAAACAAGATACAAGGTCACTTCATTTTAGATATGTATATACTATAAGTAACAATATACGACGTTATGAACACAATAAAGGAATTCTCTTTGAGTGGGATTAATAGAGAAAATTGTTTGGGTTGTTAGCCATTGTGGCTTGGTGTTGTCATTCATCTCAAAGGCCATTGATGAAAAAGTGTGTCATGGTGTCATATGAGTCTCCATGAGGTGTAAACCAAGGTCAAGTATGAAGGTTGATTGGTAGTGTCTTGGTTTGGTGAAGTTGTCATGGTGTCTTGGAGCATGGTCTAGTAGGCATGGTCATAGTATGATATCTCCTAAGTTAGTTGAAGGTTCTCATGAGGTAAAACATGGTTGGTATGATGTGTTAGAGGTGTATATGTATCTGCAATGAGTCATCATGGTCAGTTCATGAGTTGTATGGGTTGAGTCAGGTCATTCTAGGCCTATTTCTAGTCCTAGATTATGGTGTATAGCATGGTGGCATGAGAGATGGAGCATGTTAGTCATATCCAAGGATGGGAAATGTGTTATGATGTTTCTTAGCATTTTTATGAGGAGTTTCATGTCATTACTCAGTTGTTTCATGATGTTTCATGGTCTTTGGGAAGCAAGAAAGTGAAGACAAGGAAGGATAACACAAGTCTTAGTGGCTAGAGAGTTTTATAAGTATTTGAGCTTAGATGAGAGTTACGCAATGCATAGAGGATGTTTTCATGATGATTCACAAAAAGTTTCATGTCAAAATGTTTAAGGAAAGTCAAGTTATGATGTTTTTGGTAAAACCGAGTTCTAGAGAAGGTAAAATCAGCTCGATATGTCAACTTGTTTTGCTCACCCACTCACACACACTCTTCATGGTACCTTGTGGTTTTAGGGGATAATTTTAAATTGAGCTAATAGTTTTTTAAAGAATAATGAGGTGGATTAATTGTCAAATTTTTATGAACAATCGTTAAGAAGACAAGTTGGTTTAAAACCCTAGTCAAACCCTCATAGCAGAGTAACTTGGAAGAAGTGAATTATTTGGTCTCTAAAATGCTTGGGAAATAAAATGTGATGCATCAGGGTTGTAGAGGATTCCTCAAATCTCATTTTGGCGATGGTTTGGTATTCCAGTTATTTCAAGAAAAAGAGAGAGAGAGAGAGAGAGAGAGAGAGAGAGAGAGAGAGAGAGAAACCCTAGTTTTGAGGATATTTGTAGTTTCGTGGTTGAGATGGAAGCTTGGGATGAAAAAAATATTCCATAATCCTTGGGAGATGTTCTAAGTATCCATGTAAATTTAAAGGTTGCTTCATTAGATAAAATGAAAGATACAGTCTTCAAAGTAGCACTACTGATTTTGGCCTTAAGGGCTAAAATGTTAGTCTTGTGGTTTGAGGTGAGTTTGGTCATTTTGCATCTATAAGTAGATTTTTTGGTCATGGATAACATGCCATAACATGACATGATGTGTTTGAGATTAGTAAATGGTATGATGAGGTGGTTTTCAATTGAATACCTAATGGCCTAGAAAGCCCTAGTTGGCTTCTCAAGAAGGCTTGAAGAAACATGTGTGCTTGGTTTTTTTCTCCAAATGACATATGTTTCTTAGTTCTTGAGCATGTTGGTACAATTTTCCTTGTTTTGTTCCATATATTGGTTGATCCGGAAGAGATGATGAAGGTGTTTGAAGTTTGTTCTCTCAAGAGGCGGCTCTTGAGTTGTAGAAGCCTAAATGAGCAGTTTCAGAGATTGACTTGGTTAAAGGCCTTGCACTATGACTTAGCTCACAAAATGAGAGATATTTCCATCCATAAGCTACTTGATCCTTAATAAGGTGATTTGATATGTGAACAAAATTAGTTTTGAAAATGTATTTTGGGATCTTTCAAGCCACTTGAGTAGTGTTTAACAAGAAGTCATCTTGGGGTCTTGTGCCATGTTATGAAGAGTCTAATGAGTTTCATGAGTTATGTGACAGAAATACCTTATTTTTGATGTGTCATTTGTGTTATGGTGATGATTTTTGATATTTCAATTTATTCGCTCTTAAAGAGTGATTTTTCAGGTGTTGAAGACCTAGTTGTGTTTTCTTGCAACTTGGTGTGTTTCATGATGAAGGAGGAGGTGATGGATATGTTCTGAGCATGTGGAATGTTTGTAGAGGTTTTCCCTGAGTTGTGTGGATCTGATGGAGCCATGAAAAATTTATGTCTTTGGAATTCCTTGAGTATTAGTCGGTTTGTGGTCATTATGGGTTGTGTCAAGTATAAAAGTGCATTATGTGTGCTCATTTGAGTCAATTGAGATGAAGGGATGATGAGTGGCCTATAGGATGTTGAAGAAGAGTGAAGAGGGGTCAAGGACAAAGCTGAGGAGAGGTATGAAGGACTAAGGAAGATTGAAGAACATGTATGCAAGGGAAATTGACGTATTTAGCCCACAAAGAAGAAGAATTTCAAACGAGTTGAGAGAGAGAGAAGTTTGAAGAGGGTTTGGTGTTTTTGGATCTGAACTTGGATCACAATCAGTTGTGGGAGAAACATATCTTATGTGATCATTCATTTAAAATCTTGTGTGATGAGTAAATTTCATGCAAGTCCTTTGTTATGGTAATGTTAGCAAAGGTTTCTAGGGGTGGGGGCTCCTTGTGAAGTGGGTGCTTCACTAAATAAGTCTTGTGTGATGTGTAATGTTCATACAATCCCTTTGTTATGATTAATATTAGCATAGGTTTCAATGGGTTTTCTTCCTCTTGAGGGTTTCCCACACATATATGGTGTCTTGTGTTATCTCCCTTGTTGTATGTATTTGTGAATGTTTAATACACACCTAATTAGCTCACATGGTTTATGGATGTTAAATGGTTAAAATGAATGATTAATCTAAGTAATGGTAAATGAAGTTGAAATTTTTGTAGGACTAATTCACCCCCATATCATTACATTGTGCTTCTAACAATTGGTATCACAGAAAGGTCCTTGTAAAGAAAGTTTATTAGCTTGGAGGAGATCCTTGAAGCATAGTTATGGCAAGAAGTTCAGTTCAGGATGGAGTAACTCCTTTGATTAGGATGAGAACATATTTTAATTCATGGTTTGTCTACATATGGCTATTTATCCTTGAGTTGTTCTATCCATTCCCCATGTATCCATATGTTGTTGATGAAATGTCTCATGAAGGAGGAAAAGAAGGTTTTTGTGTTGATCCATGTTGTTGATTGCCCTAAATTTGAAGTTAAATAAGTTATTAAAGACCTAGTGGATAATCTTGAAGATGATCTAGATGAAGCGAGATGTGTTTCAACATGTAGAGGCAAAAGAAGTGTGTCTTGAAGCTCGATCCTTGGAGACAAGCTATGAAGTGATCCTATATATCCCTATAGCAGAGATAACAAGCCATGAAGTGTAAATCAGTATGGTTGAGTCTATGATTAAAATGATTCATGACTTGTCACAAACCAATAAAGGCATGAATTTCTCAAGAGAGCATCAAGGTTCATCATTTCAAAAATAAAGGGATAATTTTTGCAATGAATATTCCTTTTCATTTAAGAAAACTTATCATAAGACTGTAGATAAGTGGAGGAGGAAGCAAAGAAGATCAAATTCTTGAAGTGTTGAAGGTATGACAAGGTTTTTATAGTCATGAGAAGTATGATACATGTTGATGAACTATAAGAAGAAGTTAATCGCATAAGTTACGTGCATATTGGGTTTAAAGAATCGTGAATGAATACACTATTCGAGGAAGAACAAAGTTAGGAGTTTATAGACACGATTTGTGATATGTTGGTCTTTAAAGGAGATGGTACAGTCCACAAGGTCTGTATGGAATGATTGAATTTTTTGTGTTTGTATATGCATCTATTGCTAGATCAAGATGTCAATTTTGTTGAGCCTAACCCATCATGAAGAAGAAATATGTTTTGTGTGAATATTTTACTCAATTTCGCTTGAAGATACGTAAGTTGGTTGATTCATCAAAGTATGTTAGTTATGTTTTGTCTCGTGTCATTCATAATGAGTCTCTGTGTCAAGATATGTTATCATGTTGCCTCAAAGAAACTCATTTCATTATTGTCATAGGTAATGGAGTCTCATTCAGGAAGTTAAGACAAAGTCCGGTTGTTTCAAGTAAAGTTGTGTCAAGTTATGAAGCATTGTTCTATAGGTAGCAATGGTGGTCTCATATAGTGATGAAGTATTACTCATCAAAGGGGAGTTAGTATATCACCAAGGTTTAGTCAAAGTCCATCAAAGAAATTGAGGAGCCTTATCTGTCATGATGTTTCTTTGTTATTTATAAAGTAATCTATGTGGAGTGTCAATCTATATCGAAGGTGTCGATATAGATGTGTGAAGGATGTTGATCCATCAAGGGTTCTATGTTGCAACTAAAATTCAAATTAGAAAGTATGGTTTGAAGGTACTTGAATCTAAAGACGAGTCAAGGCTAGAATGATAAGTTGAAAAGAGTTAGAACATATGTATATGGTTTATGCGGTATGAGCAGAGATATAAAGAATGTTTATCGGGATCTTGAAGGTACTTTGTGATAATTTTGAGTTGTCAAAGGAACTATGTTTTGAAGATATGAGTAGGTTAAAGAATATTCTTATCCTGTGGGGAGCACAAGACTATAACAGTGATTTATAATTGAAGGACCACTTTGAGTGTGATTGGCATCTTGAAAAGATGAATAAGACTCCATGAACAAGGTATGAGGAATGATGTCCCTGTTTTGATTGAAGAAGTTTGAGTTTGTCTTAAAATTTGGGAGTGAATTTCAAAAGGATGATTCAACTATGTGGAGAGGCATCATAAGCTAAGGTTGTTGTATTCATGTTGTATGATGATCAGATTGTCAAATGTAAGGTGTAATAATTCATCTCGGTGTGTGTATATGGCTTATTTGATCCTATATGTTGTTTCACAATCCTTAAATCATGTTGTAAGGTGTATAAAGTGTGATCTTGCATCATGGAAGTTATATTGAAAAGTGTAAAGTAAATCAGATGTGAAAGTGAAAAAGTGTGTTTTTCGGGTTTGTAAATGAATTCCTCGGGTCTGTAATACTATCTCAAATAGAGTATGGAATTCCTAGAAATATGAGACAAGTTAATTAGTTCTGAAATGTGTATACAAGATCTTATCTAGGTCAGTGAAATTTTGTTCCATTAGGGCATTATGGCTCTAAGAATGATAAGTGTGGGTATAAGTAAATCAATGGTAGGGTACTCTATGTTTGCATCATGTCTAGAAGGATCTACATAGGAAAATTAAATATCATACTTCATCAAGAATCAAATTACGAGCCTCAAGGTTGAAGATGAGCCAAGATTGTAGTTGATTGAAATATTATGGCTTATGATGAGTTGGAAGATTTACAAAGAGAGCTATCTACATTCATTGATCACATGTTTGTGTATGCATTACTCGGGGAATCATAACTATGAACATAATCTACATAAATTTGATAAGTCTACTTGAAAGTTTAATAAAGTATGTAGGTCTAATGTCAAGGTTTTATTCCTTGATGAAGGTGAATGGAAGACTGTTCAAGCCATCGAAAACAAAGGTATGATTTAAGTTTGTTTTTGAAGAAGTAGATCTATAATTAAAAGAAAATATTCCTATTTTTTCCCGAGTTTGAAAGCTTTCAAGATGTTGGATGTGAATGCATAATTTAAATGGAAGCTTGACTACTCATCATCTTTGAGAAGTGAAGCTAAGAATGTTGCAAGGCTTGCATAGTTGATTCTAACATCTTAACAATGCACATTAGGCTATGGTGGTTGTAACAACATGTTATAGGTGTGTGAAGACTCCATGATACATATGATGTTGATGTTGACCTTTAAAGAGTGTATCTTGATATCAAATAGAGCTCTTTGATAGTGTTGATGATTACTTGCATACATAGTTGAAAGGGGGGAAAGTCCTAATACCTTGTGGACATAAAAAGAGGTAGAGAGCATTCAAGAACTGTTTTAGGATCATGTGATAAATGTTCTTACCCTTCTTTATGGATCTTGAACAAGGTATGTGCTCCTACTTTCACATTATTTGTTAGACGAGGATGATACATTGTCCGGGGAGTGTTAAGACATAGTTTCATGTGATATATATGCTTTTATTACATTGAGAAGTTTGGGAAGAATAGACCGAAAGTGTGCTTTAGGGATTTTGGTTCTAAAGGTGATCTTGTTATTAGTTAGAGGAAAAACTTGGTTTTTAAGCATGGAACAGACCTAGAAGAGGATGTATAACTAGTATGGAGATAAATAATGGTGGATATCTTCTTAGGGGGTCTATTTAAATGCTCATGTAAGGTCCATGGATCTTATTGTTGTTGTAGAAGACAAGAAAAATAGAGTTTAGTCCAAGGAGGAGTCATGCAAGCATGTAATTCATTGTTTCCATTGTGTCTTGTCATTTTGAGTTTTCATTTTTCATGTTGAGTTATCATTGTATCCTTTTTCATATATTTCAAAGGGGGAGAAGCATCAGAAACATGAAAAAGAGGTCTTGTAGGTGTTTGGTCTTGTTGGTTGCCATCAATGTTTCTAAAGGTGGTTGCCATCAATGACAAAGGGGGATATTGTTGGCCATTGTGTCTTGGTGTTGTCATTGATGTCAAATGCCATTGATGGAAAATTATTTCATGGTATCACGTGAGTCTCCATGAGGTTTGAATGAAGGTCAAGTCCGAAGGTTGATTGGTAGTTTCTTGGTTTGGTGAAGTTGTCATGGTGTCTTGGAGCATGGTCTAGTAGGCATGGTCATAGTATGAACTCTCATAAGTTGATTGAAGGTTCTCGTGATGTCAAAATTGGTTGGTATGATGTGTTACAGGTGTATATGTGTGTGCAATGATTCGTCATGGTTTGTTCATGAGTTGTATGGGTTGAGTTAGTTCATTCTAGGCCTAATCATATTCCTAGAGTATCGTGTATAGCATGGTGGCATGAGAGATGAAGCAAGGAAGTCCTATCCAATTATGGGAAATGTGTTATGATGTTTCTCAGTATGTGTATGAGGAGTTTCAAGTCGGTATACGAGTTGTTTCTTTATGTCTCATGGTCCTTGGGAAGCAAGAAGGTGAAGATAAGACATGATAACACAAGTAAGTCTTAGTGGCTAAAGAATTTTAGAATTATTTGAGCTTGCATGAGAGTTTTAATTCATAGATGAGGTTTTCATGATACTTGTATGACAATTTTCAGGTCAAAATGTTGAAGGAAAGTCAAGTTATGATGTTTTTGGTAAAACCAAGTTCTAGAGAAGGTGAAATCAACTCGATATGTCAACTTTTTTGTTCACCCACTCACAAACACTCTGCATGGGACATTGTGGCTTTTGGGGGTGATTTTACATTGATCTAAGAGTTTTTTTCAAAAATAATGAGGTGGATTGATTTTCAGAGTTTTATGAACAATCGTTAAGAAGACAAGTGGTTTGAAACCCTAGTCAAACCCTCATAGTAGAGGGACTTGGAAAAAGTGAATTTTTGGTCTCCAAAATGTCTGGGAAAGAAAATGTGATGCCTCATGGTTGTATAGGATTCCTCAGATCTCATTTTGGTGGTGGTTTGGTGTTCCAACTATTTCAAGAAGAGAGAGAGAGAGAAAAAAACCCTATTTTTGAGGAGATTTGTAGCTTCAGCATTGATATGGAAGTTTTAGGATGAAAATTAAATTGTTCCAGAATCCTTGAGAGATTCTCTAATTATCCATGAAATTTTTTTCTTTAGTGGATAAAATGAAAGATACATGTCCTCAAAGTAGCACTACCGATTTTGGCCTTAAGGGCTAAAATGCTAGTCTTGTGGTTTGAGATGAGTTTGGTCATTTTACATCTTGAAGCATTTTTGGTAATGGATAACATGTAGGCACCTGACATGATGTTTTTAGCTTCGAAATGATATGATGAGGTGGTTTTTAGTTAAATACCTAATGTCCTAGAAAGCCCTAGTTGGACTCTCAAGAAGGCTTGGAGAAACAAGTGTGCTTGGTTTTTTTCTCCAAATGACATATTTATTAGTGCTTGAGCATGTTAGTAAAATTTTCCTTGATTTTTTCCATGCATTGGTTGATCCTAGAAGTGATGATGAAAGTGTTTGAAGCTTTTTCTCTCAATATTGGTTCTTGAGTCCTAGAATCCTGAATGAGCAGTTTCAAAGATTAGCTTGATTGAAGGCCTTACACTATGAGTTAGCTGACAAAGTGAGTTGTTTTGAAAGTAGACTCGAGTTATTTCCATCCATAAGATACTTGAGCCTTGATGAGGTGATTGAATGTGAACAGTCAGTTTTGAAAACTTAGTTTTGGGATGTTGAAGCCATCTTGAGCAGTGTTTGAAAAGAAGTCATCTTGGGTTCTTATCCCATGTTTTGAAGAGTCTAATGAGCTTCATGAGTTAGGTGACATCAATACGTTCATGTTGATGTGTCATTTGTGTTATGTTGATGATTTTTATATTCCAAGTCACTTGCTCTTTGGGAGTGATTTTTAGGTGTTGAAGACTTAGTTGTGCTTGCTTGCAACTCGAGTGTTTCATGAATAGGGAGGCTGATGCATATATTCTCGAGAATGTGGAAGGTGTGTAGAAGTTTTCCTAAGTTTTTGCAACTGATGGATCCATGACAAAGTTTTTTATTCCTTTGGAAGTCCTTTACTATTCATTAGATCTTGGAGAGTGTAGTTTGGTTTGTGTTTAAATGTCTTGGTGTTTGATGAAGGTGTCTTGATCCTTGCCAACCTACTTGGGTCTCTTAGTGTGTTTATATGAGGTTATTTAGGTTTTTAATGTTTTTCATGACCGACCTTAATGGTCTTAGCTGACTTGTGGTCACTTATGGGGTGTGTCAAGTATAAAAGTGCATTGTGTGTGCTCATTTGAGTCGGATTGAGATGAACGGATGATGAACTATCTATAGGAGGTAAAATAAGAGTGAATATGGGTCAAGGAAAGAACTGGGAGAGGCATGAAATTATGAGGAATATTGAAGAACATTTATGTAAGGGAAATTGACTTATTCGGCCAATGAAGAAGAAGAATTGAGCGGGTTAATGGAGAGGAGAGAAGTTTGAAGAGGGTTTGGTGTGTTTGGAGCTAAAATTAGATCACAATTAGTTATGGGGAAACATGATGAGTGTTGTTGATGCTCGTACTTTAATCGTATTATTCTGTCAATCCAGGGCGGTGTCCATGGCTATTTGCAACAAAGGGAATAGTAGGAATGAATTTGCAACATGTACTTTAGTAACAAAAACTAAGAAATTGATGAACTGATCGTGATTACAAATAAAATGCTTGAAAGTAAAACTAAGACGAGATACATAATTGGAAAGTTCTTAAATTCATTGATCATGGAAACAATAAATGCATCAAAGAAATAAGATCTACGCTGGAATAGTAAATGCATTCATGAAGATAGAAAGGAAATAAATGTAAACTCCCTTTTCATTGGTTAGGAGTGGCCCTTTCTCCTTCCCTTCGATCAGGTTTAACACTTGAATTTAAACAATGAAAGTTCCCCTGAATCTGTTATCTTTATTGAATTGAAAAATGCACTTACAAAATGAATCAAATGACTAAAAACTGAACCACTAAATCGAGTACATGATCTCTTTTATACAAGAGATGTTCTAGTTCTATTAAGAGAGAACTAGTTATTCCAAATGACTAAGTCTACTTAACTAAATGCTAACTGAAGCGATGGCTATCTATTTTGGGAAATACATTAATGAAAGGGGAAGTCCTTAAAGTGTTTGAACTAGAATCATTCATGACAACTGAAGAGGAAATATGTGATTGGATCCTTTGAAGGATTCAATCATTATTGAAGATTCTTCAACTCATTAACTGATTGAAGATAATTTTGGTGATGACAAATCTTTAGTTCGGATCACTTCATCCTCAAATTTGGGTGGAATGTTTGTTGAGTTAATGGTGTTTTTTCATGTCTAAGATACTTTGTTTCCATCTCTCGATTCCAATAATTTGAATTATCTACATGTATGTGTGAATTTTTTGCTTTGGAGAAGCACGATCGATGACCCGAATGATCTTGATGTGGTACCCGAGTTCCCTTTTGACATGGAGGTGATTCATGCGCCAACATGTCAAATAGAGTCATGTGTCGGTGCATGAATTAAGTCTTGCGCTCCCTATGATAACTCAACACATACTCTTCCAAAAGTGTAGTTAATGTTTCACAAATAGATATATTTAAGCCATTTCGAAGAAGAATTAACAAATTAAAAATAACAAACATATGCACAATAATTCCTTCAAAATCATAGTAAAGTATTAAATATAAGAAGTTAACATTGTTCATCATGCACTATGACATCAAAATGGTATAAGGATAAACATGGCTTAAACATCACAAAATGGGGTTCATCACTCCCTGGACTAAAGGTTTAGCAAGTCCTCTTGCTACCTAGCATTCAATTGCTCTACAATTCTAGAACAGTTATATTCATTGGAAAAAAATCAAGTTTCATCCAAATATGTGTTAGAGAATCCAAAATGATCAACAACATTATCCCTCTAGGTCTTGTAGTTGCCTTCTAGTTGGTCATCTGTTGAATTCCATCGTGGCACAGGTGCAAGGACAATGGGGCCTGTATCTCATACCAATCCATTGTTCTTTGAGGTCCAGAATTATCTTGCAAATATATTTTCTCGTTTCAATGACCATCTGAGGTTTGTTGGTGAAATGACCTCTTTCCTTTTATATGGCTCTGCAAGTAGCTGATATCAGACCTAGGAAGAAAGGAAATTAACATTGAATGTGGGGATCACCTGTTCTCTAAAATTATTGACACAATTTCGAAGAATATCTGTGTACCTATCTACTAGACGTAGACAATACACCTATGAATGAAACCTGTTGAAAAATCGAAGTGGTGCTGGTAAATCATGCCTCATTAAGAGGCCAATGGTAGACTCTGACTGCACAAAGACTGCTTGTTGATCTCTCCATTCACCCTAATGTCTGAGTGTGGAAATGAAAGCCCTTAATTGTACTTCTCCCACATAAATATTGATTGGAATCTCAATTTTCTCTGGGAGAAGAAACTTGTGAACATAGAATTCACACAACAAATTTTTCTCAACATCATTTCTGCAAAGTATATGCAGCTATAAATTTTCTATCATCCTCAAAATCTATGTCCATCATTTCACGAGCCCTAGATATTTTCCATTTGAGGAATTGTTCTTTTAAAAATAATGCATAAAAGTTCGAAGGGGTTCAACAAGAAAGAACCTGATCATAGAGTCGACTTATTATCAACACATTTTCTTTAACAATTGATTTTCTTCTTTCAAATTTTTGTTCTCCTCTGCCACTGCCCTTAATTTGTAGCATTCTTCCATCCACTTAACCATACCTCTTAAAACAATAATCTAAGGAAAATTATTCTCTCTCTCTTTTGCTTTCTTGCAATAGTGTAAGTGAGGTGCCAAGCTCCTCTGTTCTAGCTTGAAGGAGCTTATCTCCTATTCTTATTCTTCTAAAGTATTTTGTAATTGAAGGGTGACTTCCTCATGCTATGCTATTATTGCCCTAAAGTTTTGAATCTCTTGATCTTTGGTAGTTATTTGTTGGGATAAGTGAGTTTCTTTGGCCTCCAAAAGTGACTTCAGTTGGATTATTCTCACCCAAGTTATCTGTAGTCAAACTGAACTTTGGACAAGGAGAGGACTTGGGGCATGATAGTATCAGAATCGGGGAGAACTAGGTTCTCCCTCTTCCATAGGTGTCTTCCCTTTATCTCTATCAAGTGACCCTCCACCGTAGGAAAAGAATGCTCAATTTCCACTTCTATGTCAGGAGCAGATAAGGACATTGGATTGCTAGGAGACTCAGGTGGGGTTTGAACCAAGGTTTGCATTATTTCAGTTGCTTCTTGTTCCTCTTGGGATAGGGGGTTATCAATTGGTGTCTCATTGAGGGTAGGTGTAGGATTTGAAGTTCGGAGATGTTTCTTAGGTCTCACAGAGGTAGATGGGGCTTGTTCTACAACCACTACAGGATTCAGGCACATTCTTTTTAAAAATTTAACCATTTCTTCACCCCATGCTTCTTTTTACAAACTGATGTTTACATATTAAGTGGATCAAACCATGGAATTTCAAATATGGATCCCCCAACGAAATTTCTCTATAGCAACACAAATGGATTCATATAGAAATTGTGGCAAATTAATCTTATACTTGATGCACATTTTGACCATGTCGAAGATGAATTAACATTCTTAATACAAGGCCCAATACAATTTCATATTGTCCCTCACATGTAAAATATTTAATCAACCATTTGGCCACTTCATCCCAAGGTTCAGGTATAGTTATTCTTTTAACCCCTTTTTCTTTTCCCTTGTTATCTATGACTAGCTATAGTTTCTCTTTTTCCCAACTGCAAATATTTTAATTACTTCATGATACATGGTCCTATCACTTACTGCTAACCCCTCATTAGGTAAACCAGAAATATGACTGATTACTAGTTGGAGAAAAGGGAATTTTCTTACCATGGATAGTGGAGTGCCCTTCTTCCATATTCCTTATGAATTCTTCAATCATTGAAACATTGAATTATTCATATGCCAACAAAAAATCCAGCCATCCCATCCCGCACTTTCAAAAATTTCAACTACCCTTGTATAAGCCAAAATCTCGGCAGAGCTTTTTGGTTCGTGTCGCAACCTAGGCCTCATATCTAAATAGTGAGCAGATAGGAAATATGGATGAAGGCACAGGACTAGAAGTGGAAAATTTTGTAGAGTGGTAGTGCAAGAATGAAAGGGTCTAATTCAGAAAGCGAAAATGGGATGAACGTAGCATGCAAGCAATATAACTGAATTTGGAAAGTTATGTTAGAATCTCGAGGTGGTAATGGAGGTGATTGGATGCGTGTGAACATTATGGGGAAATGAATTATGGATTTAGTTGGGATTTGAGAAGCGTGCGAAGTGAGTGGAAATGAAATGGGTAATCAAGGTGCACGATGTTCAATAATTATCAACTCATAATTTAAAATCGTCATATATTTAAGAAATGAATTAATTGTGCATACCTTGATATTAAAACTTGTCAAATATCATTGTCATTCCTAAGCTGGTGTAATGCTCCCTTCAGTACTTGGTACTCCCTTTATTGATGAGAAGATTCGGGCCAAACGACCGCCATTGCTGGTTTTCGGTCTCTGTACTTTTTTTTTGAAGCATTGGCCGCCATTGTTGGTTTTCAACCAATGCTTCAGAGGAGGATGACCGCCATCACTAGTTTTCAATCACCCCCTCTTTATTGCTTAGTAGTTGGTTGATCAAGTCTGAGTTGTGTTGGGAAAAGAAACTTTGCCCACACAGTTCATATCTGAATCCTCTTGAATTGCCTTCTAAAACTCTTCTTTAGATGTTGGTTTATGGTACAACCTCAATCTGTTCCCATTAACCATCATTACCTTCCTTTCTCCATCTATTGGAACCAATTAGATAGTCCCATTATCAAATACTTCTGCAATTTGATATGGGCCCATCCATCTCATCTGTAATTTCCCTTTAAAGTCCTTATACTTTGAATCAAATAGAAAAGCCCAATCCCCTACCTGAAATTTCCTTGGCTTTATTTGCTTATCATGCCAAAGTTGCCTCTGTTGTTGGATGATCTCAATATGATGTAATTCCTGAAGTCTAATTTCATCCAGTTCATTTAATTGAATAATTCTAGCTTGTTGTGCTTCTGTCAAATCAATGCCCACTTCAGCTTATTTCCCTCAAGTTTGAATCTCAAATTCTATAGGTAGAATTGGCTTCTTACCATAGACTAATTCATAGGGAGTAAATCCCATTGTTGTTTTCCAAGTAGTGTTATAAGCCCATACTGCTTCTGGTAGTTTTTGAGCCCAATTCTTCCTTGAGATGTCCATTGTCTTAGTTAGTATGTTCTCCAACTCTCTGTTAGTAACTTCCACTTGGCCATTAGATTGTGGATGATAGGGAGATGAATTCTTATGCTTTAGTTAATATGTTTCTACAAAAGAATTGATTACCCCTGACATGAATTTTGGTCCTTGATCTAACACAATGGATCTTGGTGCTCCAAACCTTTGAAAGATACACTCATAAAGAAAATCTGCAACTTTCTCATCCCTTGCATGTGGTAGTGCTTGAACTTCAGCCCACTTAGTAACATAATCAGTACAAACTAGGATGTATTATTTTCCTTGGGAAGTTGGGTCCATGGGTCCAATGAAATCCAACCCCCATTTTTCAAATGGTTCCAAGACAACCTATGGCTGGAGTGGCATCTCTGATGTAAACGTTGGTTTCCCCATTCTTTGGCATTGATCACACCTCCACACATACTTTTTGACATCCTTAAACAAGGAAGGCCAAAAGTAACCAACTCTAAGAACTTTGTGAATGGTCCTTTGAACTGAATAATGCCCTCTTGATGGTTCATCATGGCATGCTCTAAGTATGTCAAATACTTCATTTTCAGCTACACACACTGCATAAGACATGATCAGGCCCACATTTGAAAATAATTCCATTTAACCAAGTATACATTACACTCTATTTAATTAGTTGTTTTCTTTGCTTGAGTGTGAAAAAGTTTGGAAACTTTCCTGTAGCTAAGTAATTAGCCATATCTGCATACCAAGGAGAGGTAGTGGAAAGTGCAAACAAATGCTCATCTAGAAATTCATCATTGACATGCTCTTCTTCTTCTGAAGTGGTAAGTTTGGAAAGAAAATCAGCTACCACATTTGATTTCCTTGGTTTTTCAATGATTTTAATGTTAAACTCTTGCAGTAGCAATAACCACCTTACAATCATGTCATGCACTAAAGGTTTATTCATTAGATATTTGATAGTAGAGTGGTCAATATGAACAATCACTTCATATCCTGTAATATAATGTCTAAATATTTTTATTGCATAAACTACTTCTAGAAATTCTTTCTCTCAGTTGTTGTGTAGTTCCTTCAAAGCAGGGAAAGATTTTTGCTAATGTAGTAAATGGCATGCATAGGTTCTCCTTCCTCTTGTTGTCCCAAGACAACACCTACTGCTTCATTTGAGGCATCTATTTGAATATGGAAGGGTATCTTCCAATTAGGACCTCTCAAACCTTGGTGTGCTTATTAGCTTGTCTTTGATTGCATCAAAATCTTGTTGACATGCTTTTGTCTATTTAATTTCAAAATCATTAGTTGAAGAGAAAATAATGGAGAATCAATTTTACTAAAATCTGAAATGAACCTTGATAGTAACCGACATGACCAAGAAAGCTTCTTACTTCAGTTTGGTTTGTGGGTGATGGCAGTTTTACAATGATATTGACTTTGTTTGGGTCAACTTTAATTCCCTCTATTGAGACATGATGGCCCAACACTATACCTTGTTCCATCATGAATAAGCATTTCTCATTATTCAAAGATAACTGATGTTTTTCACATCGAGCAAGGAATTTATCCAGATTGTTGACCGCCTCTTGGAATGTTGCTCCATAAACCATGAAATCATCCATGTAAATTTCTATGCAATCATGGGTGAGATCAGAAAATATTGCCAACATGGCTCTTTGAAAAGTAGTAGGGGCATTACATAACCCAAAAGGTAGCACTCTGTAAGAAAATGTCCCCTAAGGACAGGTGAAAGTTGTTTTATCTTGATCTTCAAGGGAAACTATTATTTGTTGTATCCACTAAATCCATCAAGGAATGAAAAGTACCTCTTACCAGAGAGATTGTCTAAAACCTAGTCAATAAAAGGTAATGGAAAGTAATCCCTATGAGTGGCTTTGTTCAATTCCCTATAGTCCACACAAACTCTCCATTTCCCGTTCTTTTTAGGAACTATAACCAAAGGAGAAACCCATTGACTATCTGAGATTGGATAGATAAATCCTACATTTAAAAGCTTCTCAATCTCAGTTTTCACAATATCTCTTAGAGCAGGGTTTATTCTTCTTTGAGGTTGTCTAACTGGTCTAGAATCAATGGTATAGATGTGATGTGTACAAATACCAGGGTGAATACCCTTCATGTCACTATACTCCCAAGAAAAATCTTGGGGATGAGAGCAGAGGAGTTTGAACAAGGTATTTTCTTCCTGATCAGTTAGCCAACTATTAATTGTCAATGTTTTTCTAGGAAGAACAAGTAATTGTTTGGTATCAGGGTGAATCGAATCTACAACAAGGTATTCTCTTAATAGTGCATTTAATGGACACTATGTGGTAACAACCTATGAACAAAATTTATGTTTTGGAAAATGATTTTTCAGATCTATATGTTTTGAAAAAGGATAGATAATGGGCTTGTTATCTCCATCCATGAAATCATGTCCTATTTTTCACAATTATAGCGCACAGACTAGAATAAGGATCAATGCAGACTTGAATTGAATTTAGTGTAGGACTCAGGCGCAGGACTCAAACTATGTCCGGCACCAGGTTCATGGTAATCGCATTGAATTTTATCTGAGTGCTCTTGAATTATGACCATGCAAAGAGAGGAGATGATATCATTTGAATCATCAGAATCATCTTTAGACCCTTGTTTGTTATCTGTGGAAAATGGTTTAGCAACAGGGTATAATGACAATTTCTTTGAATCTTTACCATTAGTGATCACCATATTCCATGTCCTACAATCAATAAGGGTGGCAACTATAGCTAACCAAGGGCATCCTAGGATGATAGGGTATCCAATTTTTCTATTCTTTTTTATGATCATGAAGTCTACCGCATAGTCCCAGGATTCGATGGTAATGGTAACGTCTTCTATTATTCCCTTGGGTTTGTTCACAAATTAGTCTACCATCTGCAAAACTATAGATGTGGACTGTGGTTCAGGCAGTGCTAAAGTGGATAGAGTATTTGTTATCATAACATTGATGGAAGCTCCTAGATCAATCAGAACGTTAGGAATTTGGACTCTCCTATGCATATTATTACAAGATGACTTCCAAGATCTTCGTATTTATGAGGGGAATATTCCCTTCCAAAATACTAGCTAGCTTTCCATCAACATGGATGGTTTTAGGTTGGTTCTTCCTTCTTCCTAGAGCCTTGAAATAGAGCTCTTTAATTGTTTTGTTTAACTTAGGGATTTCCTTAAGAGCTTGCAATAGGGGAATGCCAATACTTAACTTCCTCAATCCTTGTATTAATTATGATTCTAACTTGTCATGAGCTACAATACTTGGTTTCTCAAAAGCCTAGATGGAAAAGGAATGTCTTTGTTTGGTTGAGGAGTTTCTTCAACGGAACTAGGTTGCGTTTCTTCTAGTTTTTCTATTTCTTCAGAATTTCTTCTATCACAGGAGAGGAAGGTTTTGAGGTAACCTTCCCTGAACACAACAAAATATTCTTGCAATCCACTGAGTTTACTATGGGATTTCTATCAGATTCCACGGTATACGTTGGGTTTCCCTACCTCGCGTTTTTGGGATTGGCCATAGTTTGTGCAGGTATCTGTGGCTGGGAAATTTCATTAGATTGGGCAACATTAGTGGGTCCAGTCAACGGGGCTTGTTGGCCTTGAGGTCTTCTTTGGTTATAGTAAAGTCGCTCAGATCCTTGATGTGCATTCCACTGTTGTTGGTACTGAGGATTAAGTTGTTGATACTGAGTGGAATGTTTGGATGTGGAGCCCAAGGTTGTTGATAATAATTCGGTGGGGCATTCCATTGTGAGCTCCATTCCTGTGGGGCTTGTTGAACCCAAGGTGGCGGATATGGCCATGGTGCATTCCATTGATTTGGAGTCCATTGTGATTTATGGATGTAGGGTTGATTTTGATTGGTGTGAAATTATCCTCCTTGCCTCTGAGCCATATATTTCAGCTCGGATTCCTCTTGGTTGCTTTCTTTTAAGTGATTCTTTAGCAAGGGAAGTAGTCCACATTGATCTGTGGCATGCTTGAGTTCACAGAGAAGACAATTTTTGTATTATCCAAAGGACAGTCCTTAATTCCATGTTTAGCTCTACATCTTAGGCAGTATTATCGCTAATTTTAACTTCGCAAAATTAGTAAACGTGAAAATTTTATTTTAAAAAATTCAAAAGTGTTATCTTGCGTGATTGTTCTCCTCCATCGCAATCGTCTTATTCTCACGGTCATTTTGGCTTTCGTTTCATCCATTTTGAATAAGCCCTTCTCCCGCTACACCACAAACCGTATTTTAATTATTTAATTAATATTTACCCTGTTATTTAATAAAATTAATATTTATTAAATTTTAGGGTTTTTAATTAATAAATATTAATTTTAATATTGGATGGAAGTTGTTGAAAAACTTGGGAGAACTTTTCTTCTTTTTATTAATTGTCATAATCGTAAGTGAGCAAGTGTCGGGGGCAATTTTTCTTCGCTTCCAATTCTCGTAGACAATTTTAATTTTTCTTCTATCATCCGGAAATTGATGAGGAGACGGTTACAAGAGGTTGCTGAAGCAGAGGAGATTGGGAAGAAGGAGAAACAAGGAGATATTGCAGATATCCAGAGCTTAGAGAAGGAAAAGCTTATTCTACAGACACTACCCGGCTTTCACACGGAAACCTGGCACGGGCATTAGCTAGAGCCAGGCAACCTTGAGAGTTTTAGGTAGTTTTCTCCATTGGAGGGAAGCAATAGCAGAAGTTTCGAGATCCATGCTTGCACAGGAGAAGGAAATTTCATGCACGTGTAAGGATTGATCTGGAATCCCAAATAAATCTGTATGCAGCAGAGGAAAAGGTGAAATTCCACGTTTGTTATTGATTTGTGCAGGAAGAAGACAAGTTTTCCACGCACAACCAATCCATTTCAGGGAGATGATACGCTACCAGGAGAATAAAATCAGTGGAATTTGAAGGAAAGAAATTCATGCATCAGCCATGAGCAATTTCCACGCCATGTTTGGAAGGGAGAAGGAGGTTTGTCTTTTTCCACGCACACTGAAGAGGTAAGGCTAGCTTCCACGCATCCCATGCAGCTGCAAAAAGAAACAAAACAACAGTTAAAATACAAATCCACGCATCAGTCAAGACTAGGTCCCACGCCATGCTTGGAAGGGAAGAATGGAATTTGTTTTTATTTGTGCACAGCCTGAAAAGAGGAGTATCCACGCAACCTGCAGGAGAAAGACATAACAGAAATAGAGCAAAATCCACGTAGCCTGCAAAAAGAAACAAAACAACAGTTAAAATGAAAATCCACGCAGTTTATGGAAGACAAGCTTTCCACACATACTTTGGAGTGATGAATAAGATTAAAAATATAACCAAAAATTAGAAATCCACGCATGCACAATGGATTGAAGTTTAGTGCAGATTTATTTTATTTTAAAAGGAAGATACTCATGGAGCTACGCATGTTGAGGAGACGATAGCTTTCTCACGTCAAGGTGGATGGAGATATTTATGCATAGAGTGAATTCGACGTGTCGCTAGAAGTGTTAAAATGATCTAAAATTGTATTATTTTTCGATGGTGATTTGAGCTTCGCCTCAATATTGTTGTATGGTCATTTTGAATTCGGCATTCGCTAAATCTCTTTTTATTAAAAAAATATAATAATAGAAAGAGTCGTATTTAAAAAAAAGAGTTATTATTTTTGCTGCGGTTTGTATCTGTTGAAGTAATCAACTTTGGAGCTCGATATCTCGGAGTCGGATGATCGTCGGAAAGAAATGTTTGGTTTGTTGAATTATCCCCTTCTTCATATACTCATTTGCCAAATTTCAAGTGTACAACACTTTGTTTGATATTTTCACGGATTCAAATAAAATGCGGTTTGCATGATTTCTATTGTGGTATGAGCTTTTCACTTTGTCAAGGTGACTCACTTCGAGAGTTGATATTTTGAACTCAGATGATCATCAAGAGAAAAAAATTATTTCATCCAGATCTTCCATCTTCATACGCTTCCTTGCCAATTTGTAGATTCCCAGGGTGACGTTTGGTATTTTTCCCAGGTTAAAACTAAACAAGATTTTCGCAGCTTTTACACTTGCATTTTCCTTGATTTCAGAAGAGTCAACTTTGACCTTTAATATTTGACTGAAGAATTTGATTGGGAAAAACCTTGTAACACAAAAAATTTTGGTGCCTTAATATACTTTCTCATGCAGTGAGAACTTCTCAAGACAAGATTTGTTATTTTTCCCAGGGTAGTTTTACAGGCGATTTGTGTAGTTTTGTAAGATGGAAGTAATAGCCTGAAATCACGCTTCTGTCACAGTCATGTCATCTCCAAACAAAATGATGTTGTGGTATAGGTTCTAGGGCATTCTAATCACCTCGACGCTCCATTCAGAGTATGAGAACATCGTCGATACCAACTTGGGACACATCGACATAGGTCGATTCTGCGATCGCATATCAACCAAAGGCGAGTCACAATTTTCCGATGCTTGTTCTGAATTGGTCATCACTTGCATGGATGCACCACAAAACCTGCATAGTGTGGTGATTCAACTCCAATGGCTCTGAAGTGAAGCAACCTCTGACTTCCTCATTATGTGGTATAAGTCGTAGCTATTGGTATAGGTCTCTTCGGAGTCAAAAGCCATTGTTATCGACAGAGATCGATAATGGGAGAATCTTGTCTACAACAATTGTTTTCACTTGATCGTTGTACGGATCATCAAGCAAGGCCACATCATTCAAGCATGTCCCTGTCAGCTCTCAGTTAGCAAGCAGGTACAATATTTCATCGGTCAGTCTTAAAGTTGGAGCGTTCTCGAATTGGACGATCGTGAGCGGATCAAAATGGCAACACTTCAGGATGGTGACAAAGACAAAAGACATAACTCCAGGAAGTGAATTGCAATTTTGGCTCTTGGAATATCTTCTCGATGGCGAAAGATCAAGAGCTGGATTCTGACAAGCCAAGGTGGCGTAACGACTTCGATCTCGTGAAAAATGAAGAATTCACCATGGAAAGGTATTCAGAGCATGTGGAGAATTGTATGTAATTTTGAATGCGAATACGAATGAAGAAAAAATTTCTCACACCAGGATGTTGCTCAAACGGAGAGGTGGATGAATTGCTCAAGTTTCAAGCTCATCTCTCTTGTCATCTGGAGGATTGCGTAGCACGGTCAATGAGTTCATTCCCGTACGACCGGGATAGGCGGACTCTTGGCCCAATGGATAAGGCACTGACCATAGGTGTTTTGATCTAGGTGGCGCATTGTTGACTAGGATGTCTATGTGTGTGTCCAAGTCATTTAAGTGGGGTCCACGTGTGCCCATTTCTTTTATGACTTTTTAACTTAAGTGGTTTCTATTTTTAGTCACTTTTTAAAAGTTGGTTGAAAAATTCAAAGTCACTTAAGTGCCCTATTTAATGTTCATGTAAACCCTAACTACTTTGTAACCAACTTTTGGGTTATAAAAGAAAGTCAGGGGCTCATTTGTAAAGGTGACTTTGAGAGAGGAGAAGAAAATACTTTTGTGTGCAAGCTTTGTTTCAGGAAGAAACTTTGTGTTCTTTTGTGAAAACATTTTGGAGTTAATGAAATACAAACTTGTGTCTCATTCATTGTCTCTTGTAACATTTGATGTTCTTATGTTCATTAGATGTTAGATGTTTAAATCTTGCATGCAAATATTGTCTTTGATCTTATTGTCAACGTTATTAAGTTGTTGTTCTTGTTCATAGTGATCAAGCTCTGTTATTTACTCTCTCGTGTGTGTTCCCTTTACTCATTCTTGTTTAGTTGATGCAAACTTTGTTTTATTTGTGTTAGTTATTGTTTTTTCTTCTCCATGCAATATTAGGCTTTGCTTTTACCTAACTCTTGCATGTTCCTTCCATTCATTCCTTTCCTTCATTCCATTCCATCTCCATCATTCACTTTTCTTTCCATTGATGTTCCAAAACACCCCCCACATACAATTTTGAATGTACAAGTGTAAATACAGTTTTAGTTTTCAATAAAGGCAGCCTCACCTTCATTGAGGAGGGACTTCATTCCCACACTGTTGCATGTCATTTGCATGCGAGAAAATCCATATGTTATGCAGATGGTAAATGAACAAAGGATTTGTATTCCTAGCCTTTTCTCTATCCATAGTTGTATTGAGTTAAACCAAGAGGTCTATTCTCAAATTTGTAATTTCTTTCCTCAATTTGGATAGGTCCCCATTGGCCATTTTCCTTTTTTTCTTCTTAGATTGGGGTGAGTTCAAGAGTAATTCCTATAGAGGTTGATAATGTCTATGAACTCTAACTTGTTCATGTCTCCCTTTCCCATTAAATTGAATGCTTCTTGTGTGTCTTCATCCAACCCTTTAAGAAATAAAGTTTTAAGTAGGTTAATATCTAGGACTAGTACCACACCTTATGTGAAGGAAAAGGAACCAATCCAGGTAATCTTCTACACTTTCATCTTCCTTTTGTTGAATTCGAAAGAGATCTTATTTCCTATCCCTCTTTGTAATCATGATACTTGTCCAGGAAGGCATGTTCCATTTCTTCCCAGTTATTAAAGGAATTCATGCGTAAACCCATAAACCACCTCATAGTTGTATCTTTTAAAGTAGAGGGAAATAGTTTAAGCTTTTGGGTATCAAAAGTGTAGTCGTATGTTTGGCATTAAACCTTAAACTCAAAAGGAATTGGTCAAGGTCCTCTTAAACCAATCCCCAGGAAAGTTAGTAGAATTGATGGGGATATATTTTCATAGGAGCATCTTCGTTAGGATCCAATTCAATAGGGTAGGTAAACGTCCTGCCAACTGAAGTATTTTCATTATTTACCATTGGGGTTATGTACTTCGTCGGCCATTCTTCTTTGGTCAGTAATTTGTTCCACATGCTGGTTTTGAGGGGGTTTTGAGGATTTAATCTAATGAATCTACCTCTATGGTCTCTAGGTCTAAATATACAATCTTATCATATTGAAAATGGTTCCCTAACTATTAGTACTGAACTTAATTGTGTGTGGTCCACATAATCCAACCTAGAGAATTCTTGTTGTCACTACAAGGTCTTCTGATCTTTTAAAAAGAAAGAGTTATGGAAATGAGATTTCTAAATGGAAACTTACCAGACAAACAAGAAGTACCTTTAGCTAGCACCTTAACCTTTGATAAAACCTTGAATTCCTCGGAAAAGACGTAAAAGAGTGATGAGTGTCCTTGATACTCGTAATTTAATCATATTATTTTGTCAATCTAGGGCGGTGTCCATGGTTGTCTGCAACAAAGGGGATAATAAGAACAAATTTGAAGCACGTACTTTAGTAACAAAAACTAATAAATTGATGAACTGGTTGTGATTACAAATAAAATTCTTGAAAGTAAAACTAAGACGAGATACATAATTGGAAAGTTCTTAAAGTCATTGATCATGGAAACAGTAAATGCATCAAAGAAATAAGATCTCTGTATGGAATAGTAAATGCATTCATGAAGATAGAAAGGAAATAAATGTAAACTCCCTTTTCGTTGGCTAGGAGTGGACCTTGCTTCTTCCCTTCGATCAGATTTAACACTTGAATTTAAACAACATAAAGTTCCCCTAAATCTGTTATCTTTATTGAATTGAAAAATGCGCTGTTACAATGAATCAAATGACTAGAAAATTGAACCACTAAATCTAAGTACATGATCTCTTTTATACAAGAGATGTTCTAGTTCTATTAGGAGAGAACTAATTATTTCAAATGACTAAGTCTACTTCACTAAATTCTAACTGAACTGATGACTATCTATTTTGGTAAATACATTAATGAAAGAGGTCATCCTTAAAGTGTTTTAACTAGAATCATTCGTGACAACTGAAGAGGAAATTCATGATTGGATCCTTTGAAGGATTCAATCACTGTTGAAGATTCTTCAACTCATTAATTGATTGAAGAGAATTTTGGTGATGACAAATCTTTAGTTCGGAGCACTTCATCCTCAAAGTTGGGTGGAATGAATTTTGAGTTAATGGTGTTGTGTCATGTCCAAGATACGATCACTGCTAGTTGTGATTCCAATAATTTGAATTATCTTGCATGTATGTGTGAATTTCCTACTTAGGAGAATCAGGTTCGATGACCGAATGATATTGATGTGGTGCCCTGAGTTCCTATTAACGCGGAAGTGAGTGATGTGCCAACATGTCAACTAGAGTCCTACACCGGTGCATTAATTAAGTCATGCGCTCCATGTGATAATTCAACACATACTCTTCCAAAAGTGCGATTAATATTTCACAAACATATCTATTTAAGCCATTTCTAAAGAAGAATTAACAAAGTAAAATCAACAACATATGCACAATAATTCCTTCAAAATCATAGTAAAATATTAAATATAAGAAGTTAACATTGTTCATCATGCACTATGACATCAAAATGGTGTAAGGCTAAACATGGCTTAGACATCACAAAATGGGGTTCATCACAACATATATTCTATGATCATTCATTTAAAATCTTGTGTGATGAGTAATATTCATGCAAGTCCTTTGTTATGAGTAATATTAACAAAGGTTTTTAGGGGTGGGTGCTCCTTGTGAAGTGGGTGCTTCACTAAACAAGTCTTGTGTGATGTGTAATATTCATACAAGCCCTTTGTTATGAGTAATATTAGCGAGATGTTTCAAAGTGGGTTTTCTTCCCCTTGATGGTTTCCCACATATATCTGGTGTCTTGTGTTTTCTCTCTTGTTGTATGCACTTGTGAATTTTTAATAAAAACCTAAATAGCTCACATGGTTTATGGATTTTGAATGGTTAAATTGAATGATGAACCTAATCAATGGTAAATGACTTTGAAATTGTTGTAGGACTAATTCACCCCCTCCCCTCTCAATCCATTACGCTTCTAGCATGGGAAAGTATCCACCTTCAAAAACTTGATAAAATGGAACTTGTCTTTTTCAAATCTTAGCTATAAGTTTATAATTATTGTTATGGTTTGATAACATAAAAAAATCTTAGTGGCATTTTTCTATAATAAAATATTGACAAGGTTATATTAAGTGAAAAAAATCATATCTACACTAAAGCAATGACTCCACTTTATGTAAAAAAATAATGATTTAAATCTTGGAAGTTATTATGTGAATAATAGTCTCGAAACTCCATCGTGTGTCCCTCTATCCCAAAGGCTTGGGTAACTATGATTTATGACAAGGGTCATTGTAGTTCTCATTATTTAATCACAAAGAATATCAAAACCAGAAGTGTCTACGTGGCTATCTCTGCAAACGGGGCTAAAGAAAAATAATGATCTTACAATTCTTTGCTCTAGAATTGAAAATGCATGAAATAAAATTCAATAACTGAAATGAAATTTAATCTAAAAACTAAAATAAATAGTTGAAAGTAAATATAATCTAACAAACTAAAAATAAACAAATAACAACAAATAAATAAAAGTGAAGCTTCACAAACAAATCAAAAGAAAAGACATAATGCAGATTTAAACAAACAAAGAAAAATAACAAAGATTTATTCTAAAAAAACAATAAATCATCCTCCTCCTTGGGTAAGAGTGGGCCCTTGCTCTTCCCTCAGATTTGGGTTAACACAACTAAAAATAAGTTGCTGCCAAAATACTAAAATTGTGGATTTTATTAATAAGAAATGATGTTACAAAAATCATCCATTTCATACCATTGTTACATTAAGTGATTTGGAGAGATATTTATAACTCATCCATATTCCAAGATTATAGAACTACCTACCTATAATCTTGGGAAAATTTTGACGACATCTTCCACTTTACAATGAGATAAATGTGGAAGGAATTTTATTCAAACACTGCAACTTCAGATTTAACTACTTCTTCTTCCTCTTGTCAAGGAGACAAATATGGAAGAGATCTAATCAAACACTTCAACTCTATATTTTACTACTTATTTGTCTATTTTGGAAACAAATATGGAAGAGATCTAATCAAACACTACAACTCTAGATTGAACTACCTCTTCCTTTTGCACTTGACTACTTCTTCCATATGACAAGGAGATAAATGTGGAAGAGAATTAATCAAATATTAAAATTCTAGATTGAACCATCTCTTCCACGTGCACTTAACTATTTATTTTCATTTGCTAAGTTTTCTCTTGCATGATTGAATCTTTCAACATGACAGTTGTCCCGCCATATTCTCATCCCTGATTTTCTGATCATTATTGTGAATTCATTTTAAAGAATATCTTCAAAAAAATTCTGGGTTTGGTGCTCCTTGTTGTAATATTTCCAAAACATCTTGAATTTTTCATTTTTGTTAAGAAATGAAGTAGAAAACACATTTTTACTAAACCTGCGTTTTTTTTATTTTTTTTACTTTTCTCAAACTTTATTCTATTGAAACTTGAAATAAAGATATCTCTTCAATTATTGTTTCTGTGTAAAAACAAATAGAGGTTTTCCTCCTAAAAATAAGAGAAACAAAAACCTCTCTCAGATTCTCATTTGGATATCTTCAACTTTGGTTAGAGTGAATTTGATGTTGCATGTGTGAGTCATGTACTTGAAAACCTACTACTTCAAATGATGATATATTCAAAAATATTGTTTTTGTAAAGAAACAAAGAGAGTTTTTTCCGCCTAACAATAAGAGGAACAAAAACCTCTCTCAGATTCTCATTTTGAGTTCTGTAATTTTAGTTAGAGAAATTCTTCTACTATCTATGTGAGTCATCCATTTGAAAACCTTCTGCTTCAAATGATGATATCTTGCAAACCATTATTGTTGTGTGAAAATGGAGAGAATATTTTCCTCCTAGCAATAAGAGGAACAAAAACCTCTCATATTCCCATTTTGAGTTGTACAATATTAGTTATAACAAGTTATGTGCTCATTATGTGAGTCCTACGCCAGAGTCCTGCACTAGTGCACCAATTAAGAGTCCTACGTTGGCATGCCAATTAGAGTCATGCACCGATGTGTGAATTAAGTCTTCACCTAAGTCCCTTTGATGCACTAATTGAGTCATGCGCTCTTAGCCATGTGAGTATTACACTTGTTGTAATACATTCAAGAGATCAAATGACTTGTTAATACACAATACTGCATTCCAACTTACAAGAAATATTAGGAAATGAAAACATTCATATTGCAATGGACTTTTCAAAGATAGATCAAATATATTCTACATTTAATCTTAAATAAGCTATATAGTTCTTAAGACTACATCTAAATCCACTTTATAAGAGAAAGAATAATGTTATTTGGTGTAATGGATGAGACTTAATTTGGTCTCATCACTCCCCCACACTTAACTTCATGCATGTTGTTGATTTCAATGCATATTTTGATCTTGAGTCATCTTTTTCTTCTTCTCTTTTGTACAAGATTGATCATTTATTTCTTCCTCAAAATTAGTATATTTCTTTTCTTTCTTTTCCAAAATCAACATATATATCAACTCTTCTCTTATTCAAAATATCTTTGAAGACTTGTATCTTCTTCTCCCCCACACTTGGTTTCTTGTGTGACCTCTTTTAAGAAAAAAATCATTTGATTTTTTTCTTTTTTTTTTTCAACACCCAAGTGTTTCATCACTACTACAAGAATTTTTAAAAACAAATATTTCTCTTTTGCATAGGTTCTTAGAAGTGGACTTATCTATAATCAAAACAACTAATAACTTTATTTAAGAATAAAATGATAGAAGATACTGGACCATATCTTGAATTTATCCATGTTTTCTTCTTGTTACACAACCTTCATTTCTGTAATGTTAGAGAAAACAATAAAGAAAGTCAACTCCTTTGCTTGCAACACCAATTTTTATCTTCAAAGGACTCCAATTTTACAAATCGAACAAATAACAAATCAACTTCAAAGGACTCAAACTTTGCAGATTTGGAGAAATATCAAATCAGCTTCAAAGGATTCGAACTCTGCAGATCTGAAGAAATATCAAATCAGATTCAAAGGACTTCAACTCTACAGATCTAAATCACCTTCAAAAGAATCCAACTTGGTAGATCTGAAGAAATAATAAATCAGCTTCAAAGACTCAAACTTGCTAGATCTGAAAGAAATAACAAATTGTTTCAAAGATATTTTATTGTAGTTGGGAAAAGCAACCATTTGTTGGTTTTCAACTTTCTCCATTGTTTTTTTTTGGAAAAGAGTTGCCATTTGTTGGTTTTCAACTCTTTCTCTCTTTTTTAGAAAAGAGCCGCCATTTGTTGGTTTTCAACTCTTTCCTTTTTTTTTTAGAAAAAATTGTCATTTACTGGTTTTCAACTCTTTCTTTAAAAAAAACTACCTTTTACCGATTTTCAACTCTTTCTTTTTTTCTTGTGCACTCCTTGATCAGCCATGCAGTTTTTATATCCACATCCTTAGTTGCTTGTAAACCCATTGTTGAGATCTCTTTGTTCTACAAAACTTTTGCTTCTACAAAATTTTCCTTGATAGCTAGAGTCAGAAGAAAAGTGGTACTTGCATGTTGACAAAAAAACTGCATGAGTTAAAATCAATGCATGCAATCCATTTTCTTTTAGCAAAATCATTCAATATGATATCTTCTTTTTCATCTCTGTAACAACAAACTTGGTAAGCATTTTTCTTCCTTTGTATAGCTCTTTCAATCGTAGATCAAGGCTTGTTGTCTCTTAGTGTACAACTAGGTATTTATGTTTATTCAACCATGCATTGACATGAATGAGCATATCTTCCCCTATAATATCTGCATAAAGCTTATTTTTGGGGTTTCTTTCTATGTCAATCTTTCATTAATCTCTAATCCTATAGAAATAAATAAACTTCTAATCTAAACTAAGGATTTGTAAGAGATTCATGTTCCATTCACTGAAATAGCTTAAAAGTTACATGTTGTCACTACAGATACTTTTTATATTATCTGAAGAAATGAAAACTTATAGAATTTCTCCCACAAAACCCAAGCATTTAACTAATTAAAACTAATATCTAAAAGAATTGTTGAACCAACATTTCCTCTAAGTTAAGATTTCGTAAGAATTTTCTATTCCACATACTCCAAGCTCAGAGGATTCTTGTTATTACTACAAGATCTTTTGATTTCAAAATAAAGAGTTATGGAAATGAAATATTTTCAAATGGAAACTTACGAAATTCTTCTCACTGATCTTAACTTAGCAACTTACCCCTAATGACACCTATCCTGGCAACAATGGCGCCAAAAATGAAAAGGGTCATTACAGTCCTCATCATTTAATCACAAAGAATATCAAAATTCACAAACAATGATCTTAAAATCTTTTGTTTTATAATTGAAAATTCATGAAACAAAATTCAATAACTGAAATGAAATTTAATCTAACAACTGAAATAAATAGCTGAAAGTAAATATAATCTAACAAACTGAAATGAATAACTGAAAATAAACAAATAACAACAAATAAATAAAAGTGAAGCTTCACAAACAAAGCAAAAGAAAATACATAATGCAGATTTAAACAAACAAAGAAAAATAACAAAGATCTATTCTAAATAAAAAATAAATCATCCTCCTCCTTGGGTAAGAGTGGGCCCTTGCTCTTCCCTCAGATTTGGGTTAACACAATGAAAAAGAAGTTCTTTGCCAAAATATTAAAACTGTGGATTTTATTAATAAGAAATGATGTTACAAAAATCATCCATTTCATACCACTGTTACATTGAGTGCTTTGGAGAGATATTTATAACTCATCCCTATTCCAAGATTATAGAACTACCTACCTATAATCTTGGGCAAAACTTGACTACATCTTCCACTTTACAATGAGATAAATGTGGAAGGAATTTTATTCAAACACTACAACTTCAGATTTAACTACTTCTTCTTCCTCTTGTCAAGGAGACAAATATGGAAGAGATCTAATCAAACACTACAACTCTATATTGTACTACTTATTCTTCCACTTGACAAGGAGACAAATATGGAAGAGATCTAATCAAACACTACAACTCTAGATTGAACTACCTCTTCCTCTTGCACTTGACTACTTCTTCCATATGACAAGGAGATAAACGTGGAAGAGAATTAATCAAATATTAAAATTATAGATTGAACCATCTCTTCCACGTGCACTTAACTATTTATTTTCATTTGCTAAGTTTTCTCTTGCATGATTGAATCTTTCAACATGACAGTTGTCCCGCCATATTCTCATCTCTAATTTTCGATCATTACTGTGAATTCATTTTGAAGAATATCTTCAAAAAAAATCTGGGTTTGGTGTTCCTTGTTGTAATATTTCCAGAACATCTTTAACTTTTCATTTTGTTGAGAAATGAGGGAGAAATCGTAGTTCTATTGAACCTGTGTTTTTATCTTCTTTTTTAACTTTTCTCAAACCTTATTCTGTTGAAAATTAAAATGAAGATATCTCCTCAATTATTTTTTGTGTAAAAACGGAGAGAGGTTTTCCTCCTAACAATAAGAGGAACAAAAACCTCTCTCAGATTCTCATTTGGAGATCTTCAACTTTTGTTAGAGTGAATTTAATGTTGCATGTGTGAGTCATGCACTTGAAAACTTATTGCTTCAAATGATGATATCTTGAAACTATTATTACTATGTAAAAACAGAGAGATATTTTTCCTCCTACAATAAGAGGAAAAAAACCTCTCTTAGATTCTCATTTTGAGTTCTGTAATTTTAGTTAGAGAAATTCTTCTACTCTCTATGTGAGTCGTCCACTTGAAAACCTTCTGCTTCAAACGATGAGATCTTGCAAACCATTATTGTTGTGTGAAAATGGGGAGAGGATTTTCCTCCTAGCAATAAGAGGAACAAAAACCTCTCTCATATTCCCATTTTGAGCTACTCAATATTAGTTATAGCAAGTTTTGTGCTCATTCTATGAGTCATGCGCCAAATTCCTGCGCTAGTGCACCAATTAAGAGTCACGCGCTAGCATGCCAATTAGAGTCATGCGCCGATGCGTGAATTAAGTCTTGAGCCCGAGTCTTGTGCCGGTGCACTAATTGAGTCTTGTGCTCTTTGCTTTATGAATGTTGCAATCTTTGTGAGTCATGTGCTCTTAGCCATGTGAGTATTACACTTTTTGTAATACATTCAAGAGATCAAATGACCTATTCATACACAATACGAATTCCAACTTACAAGAAATATTAGGAAATGAAAACATTCATATTGCAATAGACTTTTCAAAGATAGAACAAATGTATTCCACATTTAATCTTAAATAAGTTATATAGTTCTTAAGACTACATCTAAATCCACTTTATAAGAGAATGAATAATGTTATTTGGTGTAATGAATGAGACTTAATTTGGTCTCATCAATTTATACATATTTATTATTTATATTAAAATATTATCAATAGAACTTATGAATTAATTGATAACAAATGTAAATTTATTAGTAATAATGACTGAATTTTAATGTCTTAATAGTATTAAAATTGATATTTAAATTAATTCACTACATTATGTTATAGGTGTTCTTATTTTAGTAAGAAAACAATAAAACAACAAAAGAAAATAAATACTTAGAGGTGATGCCAAGATGGTGTAAATTGTGTCACCTTTGCATCACCATGCCTCTTGAAATTAAACTAAAAAAAAGGGGCCCATTTTCCATCTCTCTATCATTTTTTACTCTTTTCGGGATGAGTAGCTAGTGAAAAATATGGTGAGACAGAGTAAGGAATAATGTTTGGGGTTAAATATAGAGGAGGGAAAGGAAATAATTTATTTCATTAAGAATAAGATGGAAGAGGAAAAGTTGTATGGAGAAAATGCATGTGAATATCCTATGAGGAGGAGGAAGAGAACTTTCTGAGACATAATGAGAGAACTATGTATAGATGATGAGGAGTCGAGGTAGAAGAATATAAGTATATAAATGGTGCTCCTAGAAAAAAATCATAGAATAGACAAATTTATTTCATATCCAAAACCCTAAGAAACCTAACACATTTTTACACAAAACAATAAGAAACTCTAGAAAGCCCATAGCTTAAAATCCAAATCCATTAAACCATAAAAATAATGCCTGTAAAAACCGTAGAAATATCCAACCAAAAACAACACACAAAATCAATGTTTTCAATGTATAAACAACAAACAAAAACACTAGCAAAAACAAAAGGAAAAATCCTAGAGAAAATAGTGGTTGGAAACCCTAGAAAAACAAGCAGAAACCGTAAGAAAAACCTACAATAAACTATAACCAAAAACTATAAGAAAAGCCTACAAAAAACAACGAGAAAATCTAAGAAAACCCTAGTAAAAATAGCAAGCGAAACCTTGGAAAAAACTATAGAAAATTTTATGATGTACGGAAAAAAACTAATGCTTTATTTCATATTCATTAAATTATTGTTATTGAAGTGTATTAAATGTTTGAAATAATCATGATTAAAAAACACTATAGTTTTAATATTGGGCACTTAAAATCAAGCAACCCTAAGATCATAACTCATTGTTTTGCAAAAGATTGGAAGGATCGCACTGTTGAGTATGGGGGGCAGAAGATTGCGATCAATGAGGAGCTGATAGCTGAAGCGACTGGCCTTGGCATGGACGGATACCATTTTTTTAATAAAAGGGTTGACAGAGAAGCTGAGGAGAGGAGATTTGTTGAAGGAACTGAGAAGCTGATCTTTGTCACGGTGGGCCTGCTTGTCAATTCGATCCCCTCGCCCTATGATGAGGTTACCCACATGATGGTGCGTTTCATTTCTTTGGAAGGGAGGTTCATCACTGTACCTGCTAAACATCTTGTCTTCCTCAATCATTTCCGCAGGAATCACATGGTATGTTTCCCCCACTATCTGCTTAGCTCTCTTGAGCGCTCCATTTTGGAGTTTCAAAAGCATGCTCGTGTTGTTCCTTTGCACCAGGGGCTAATTTTCCTGCTGCATAAATTATGTCTCCTTCGGTCTCCTGGCCTCCCTTCCTCCCCTGGCTCTGTTCCCCCTCTGCCCGTTTCTGTGGCCGCCGGCCCCATCTCCACACTCTGTCCCCGTCACCGCTGATGTCACTCCTCCTCTCCCGGCCTTCCCGGCTCCATCTCCCATTCCCCCACCTCTGCCCCCACCCCCTTTGCTTCCACTTCGGCCAGGCCGGTTACCAGGTCCTCTAGAAGATTGAATCTTGATATCCCCCTGTTGGGGAAGGGTCCTTAGGAGATTGAAACTGCCCATAACCTCCTTCATATTAGCAGTGCTAGTTCTCAGGAAGAACATATGGAGAGCTCCACAAAAAGGCTAGAGGCCTTAGAAGCTGACATGAAGCTGTTGAGGGAAGAGGTTAAAAACATGGCAAAACAAAAAGGTAAGAGGAAGAAGGAGGAGGAGGTGGCTATGGATAATAGCTAGATTGAAGATATTTACAAGAAGTTGAACTCCTTAGACTCCCATTTAGGGAAGGCCAAGACTCGCCATGATTATAACATGGCCATTTTTACTGCTATTCGGGAGTTCATTGAGCAACATGTCCAAAGTGTCTCCAATCTCGGGGTTCCCGGCTACCCTTTGGGGGATTGATAAGGAAAGCAAACCGACTCTGCCCACATGACAACCTTGGGGATGTTCAAATCTTGGCAAACTATCAAATCCAGCATCGACAAAGCTACCAAGAAGTAGTTGGGGGTGCTTTTGCTACACTTCTATGTAATTATTGTTGTTTTTGTTGTCGTTTTGCTACTTTTCTGCAGTTTTTGCTCTGTTTTGTTTTTGTATTGGTAGCTGCTCTTTGGCTACTTTGGGCTTCATTGACCCATCTGGATTTTGATCCTTTTTGTTCTAGTTCTCTTTCCTATTCTGGCTTCTAGGCCCTCTTTTGTTCTCAAGGGTATAGTCCCTTTCAAAAAACTATTTGCCAATAATAAAAAAAAAACTCATTGTCTTAAAAAGGGCATCAAATAGTATGGGTTGTGGCATAACCAATGTTTTTAAAGCTATCGTACAAAATATAGAGTGACACACACCTCAAAAATATACCCATTGCATGACTTGATGATCATATGTACCTTGATATTCAAATTTGTATTGCATCCCTAAGGTGCTTCAAATGACAAAGTCTCAAGTGGTGAGATTCCTTGTACAAATTATTGTATTTCACTTGTTTTAAGGAGCCAAGGAGGTAACATTTTATTTTATTTTAGCATATTTGTATTCAAGTTCTTCAATTTATTTTCTATTTTATTTGGGTTTTCCATTTACTAAATGTTTTAATTTATTAGTTTTTAGCCTTATCATACACTTGCATATTTTCCTCTTCCATGGCAAGCGAGAATCACAACCTCATCAATCTCATACTTTCCAATTTAAATGGCGGGAGACTACCTCCACATGCCTTAAAAAGGTGTTTCCTAAAAAATTGAAGGATTAGAATACAAATTTTCCACTTGATTCTAACAAGGATCAACCATCTCATATAACACATGATAATTACATGTTTTCATTGTCGGGAATTTAAAGGTGAGGTTGAAGGTCAACTCTCATCCGAAAATATTTAAGTTGCATGGGGAAAGTAAGTATTAGTTTGCCTTTCTTTTCTAATTCAAACAATTATTTTAATTTCTCAAAAAAATTCATTGCCAAATTTTTTATTAAATTTTTTTATTTTGTTTTAGTACTTTAAAAATGCGAGTGAAAGTATTATTTTCATAGAATTTCCTCTTAGAATGTAAACATCAACCAATTAAGTATAAAAGGGTTAACTAATTGTATTTGAAAATAGTTTGATCATACCTACTATGATGTAAGTTTTATTTTAAAATGTGTGGTATAGGCATTTAGGAGGATGAGGCAATATATATGGGTATGAGAGAAAAATTAATTCGAATAACAATTTTTGTTTTATTTATGTGTTTATAATAATCTATGAAAAAATAATGTGTACATGATCTACAAGGGTAATGTCCATGAGTAGAGAGTATCTCATTGTACACACCTAGATTTGGATCACCTACAAGATGGATTAGTTAACATGAAAACTCCAAATCAATGTTACTTAAACAAAATGGGCTTATGTTGCCATTATGAAGAGAGGGAAAATTGTGGTTTATTTCATTGAATAAAATGGGTAAAAACTCTTCCAAATCTGAATCTAAACCTGCACACAAGCACACTTGGAAAATGTTAGTTATTTTTGTGGTTAGGGGACTTGCCTCGAGTCAGATCCCTAACCCTTTTAAGGAGATAAAAGACATTTTATTGATGTAAAATGACAAGGCAATAAATACAAATGAAAATTATACCTAAATCACATCGTTGGACAATCAAAGTTATGATTCGCCGAAAATCACATGGAGATCGCAAGCCAATCACAGTTGTGATTTTTGTCTGTGTTGAAATTTTACTAAAATAGTGTTGCATCAAGTTGTATCATTCCTTTGTGCTTCACTTTCACTTCTTCAAAACCTACAAAATCGAGATATGCGAAGAAAATAGAAAGAAAACTCAAGTATAGCCTTAATGCACAAAGATTTAGGGCCCAAGAGTTGTTAAGAGAGGATGAAATGATGTGGGTGAGGGTGATTTTATAGATTTAGAGTGCATAGGGGAGTGGGACACACATGGGTGCAATGTGCATTGGGCATGCACATGGGTAGGTATGACGGTACAATTAAATGTGAGTGGGTGAGGCTTATTAAATGGGTGGTGTTTTTGGGATTTTTATGTTTTATGATGTTTTTGGTATTTTCAAATAAGGTACCTTATGTACGAGGTGAATTTTCTAGTGTCTACATTTTTCACCTTTTTAGTTGTGTGTTCTGACAAGCAAGATTTAATGTAAAAACTAAAGATGGGATGGGGATCATATAACCCTATAACTATGGTTTTCGTAATCGTGGACTTATATGGTTGATTTGGATAGACAAAAACTTGGATATGTGATTGATGGGCGACTTGACTATAGTGCATAATGAGATCAATAGCTTGATTTCACAAGGAATATACTATAAATTTAATTGATTGATGATTGGTTGATTGGTTGTCATAGAATCAGACGAGAAGGGTTGTATCTCAAGTGACAATTTTTGAAGCCACATGTTTCTCCATCATAACATGGGATGAAAAGTGGCGATTGAAGATGAGATAAAAATATCTTAGGCGAAGGTATGTTGAGTGAAAGTGATGATGATTTTCCCAGTCTTGTGCAAATGAAAATTATATGAAAAGTATGCGTAAAGGTAGATACAAGACATTGAGAAGTCATGGGGTGAAGAGGTTGAGTTGGTTGATTACAATTTGACGGAGAATGGGCTAGGCAAGGCGAGGTGACGAGTGATGTGGTGTGGGAAATGTAGTGAGTTGGAGGAGCAACGCGATGAGCCACGGTGAGCTAAGTGTGTAGAGTGATCCGACAAGTTGGGAGCGAGTTGGGGACCGAGATGGGCGAGTAGGGGACCGAGATAGGAAATTTGGGTGAGTTAGGGACCAATTTGAGGTCCGAGTTGGGTGAGTTAGGTGAATTGGGGACCGATTTGGGTGATTTGGGTTAGTTGGGGATCGAGTTGGCCTAGTTGGGCTAGTTGGGGACCGAGTTGGCTAAGTTGGGCTAGTTGGGGGCCGAGTTGGCCGAGTTGGGGTGTGCATGGTTGGATGAGCTTAGTGGGGGTAGGTGGCTTGGGTGGGTCGAGGAGATGGTTGGTGAGTTACACATGCGACTTTGCGGGGTGTGGGAATGGCTCACCAAGCAAGAAGCGATGCGGGTAGGAGGGCAAGGCATTGGAGTGCATGTCAAGTGAAGGGAGTGATTCACCAAATCGACTCACGCAAGGGAAGTGAGGTGAATACGTTGAAGCTAAGGCGAGGTGTGCAAGGTAGGTTGGGGGTGAGGTCACAATGGCGACCAAGGGGAGGCCATGGGGTAAAGGTCATGAAGAACATGTGGAGGCGGAGGGGAGTGGAGTTTGGGGTGGGTCATGAACATGACCTGCGGTAGTAGGGGTGAGCTAGCGGTGGGTGGATATTTTTAGCAGTGTCGCAAAAGCACGACTCATGGGTGAGGGTGGGGAGACGGTAGAGTGGAAATTTTGGTATGTAGAGGTGAGCATGGAAAAGCGGGATGCAAAGTGTGGAGGAAGGGTTGGGGGTCGCGAGGCAAGTCAAAGGGAATGAGCCACGGTGAGTGAAGCATGACGGGAGTCACAACCATGGGAGAAGGGATGTTGGGGCGTAGGGCGGCCGATCTTCCCAAGGTGTGAGGTAGGGTATGTCGAGAGAGAGGAAATGGGAATGAGCTGAGTCATGAGCATGAATTAGATGGATAGGGTAAGGACGAGGAGCAAAAAAAGAGGGGTAAGCAAGGTGGGGGTAGTAGGTTAGCTCGGTCACGATAGTGACCGAGTTGGGAAGGTGAGGAGGAGAGGATGCGGGGAAGCTAGCGTTAGGGAGCGGCTCGACGACTCACGATTGTGACTCGTTGGGGTGAGTTAGGGAGGGACGTCGATGGGGTGGGCAAGGAAAACTCACTCGGTGGTTTGATTGAGAGGATTCAAGTCATTCGAGTCACATTAGCGACTTAACGGGGAGAGTGGGGAATCTTGGTGAATCGTATTGGTGACTCGTAGAGGTGGGTTGGGAGGTGAGAGGTAGGGGTGAAAGGGGTAGCTCATCGATTTGTGTCAAGTGAGTTTAGGTTAGGATGAGGAGAGTAGGTAGTGAGTGTAGAAGTAATGATGATGTGGATGACATGAAAAATGATGACAATAAACTATGCAATGAGGAATGAAAATAATGTAATGTGAATGACATGAAAAGGAAAATTAGCATAAAGGTGTGTAGAAGGCGGATGATGCCCAAGGATGTTCATTCTAATAAGGTAAAGCATGATTATGAAAATAACATGGTTGTAATAACATAACACAAGAGGTGTGTAGATGAGATGAAAATGATTTGAACTTAGAATATTGGTGAACAAAATATGCTTTGAATGCCACGAGACATGATACCAAAAGGTGAGATAAAAGCGGGAGTTTGAACAAGGTCTAAAGCTGTACAAGGTGACATATTATCCATATGACTCATCGAGATATTGTGTGTTCATGTGAGATTGAATTACTACTTGAAGTTAAGACACGTGACACAAAGTGATTGAAAACACAAGCCAGCATGTAGGTGTGAGTGAAACAGGTGATTGGTGAGTAGTGAAATGGAAGGTAGTTATAAGTCATGCATTGCTCGCTATCATTCGGGCATCCATATCCCTGACAGAGATACATTTGATTATAGTCACAATATTTCTCTACTTCTAGCCAGGCATCCATAGCCTCGATAAAGATACTGAAAAGACCCCTGAGAGAGTATTTGATGTTACTTTTGAATTTTTACTTTAACTTGATTTTTATTAATTTGATTTTTTTGACATGATATTCAGCTTTCTTGGTTTTCCAAGGGGTTTAGAATCACAAGTGGCTTGATGTAGGGAGTGACGGTGATTATGGAGACGATAATTAGCAAGTTTCAACAAATAATTCCTAAGGTCTTCAAGACAAGTTTTTAATTGTGTAAGAGTGTGTGGATCTCTAAGAGGACATTTGTTCTTAATTCACCAAGGAGAGACCCATTTCAATCAATTACAGTAGAGACTATTGACTCACAAAACGTGACAACTACATAATCAAAGTGTTCACCAAAAGTTTTGAAATGAACCAAGACATGGAACGTGCATGAACTATAAATGAAATGTGGAATGAAATATGAATGAATGGAGAAAATGTGGAAGAACATCTATGAGCAAGAGTTGTTTATTACAATTTATGGGATATATAGATTTTTTTGGATTTTGAATATGTTTAATTGTATGGATGACGTGTGTTTGTGTTTATGTTTTTGTTTATGTGTAGAATCAAGGCATGTTTTGAATCCGGACAGATGAAGAGAAGTTGAATGTAAGGATCATGCAAAATGCAGGAGTGATGACAAATGAAAGTCCCCCGAGTTCAGTATAGGAACTAGGTGAGTGAGAGACATCATGTATAAAAGAAATTGATAAATGATATAATCGATTGGAGTTGCAGGACGATGTTGATGATAAGTGAAGCAATCATGCCAAATAGAAGTAGTATAATGGTGGTATGTGAAGAACATGAGTGTATGGATGAATCACGTAAGAAATTTGTTGAGTATGTTGGATGTCCGATAATGTCAGGTGGTCGAGGCCATGAGAATAGATCAATGGGAGAATATGAAGTGATATGGGGTTGTGTATGAATGATGATGGCAGATGTGCAAGGAGTAGAGAACATGGTGATGTTTGGAGGAAGTGTGAGTGTCAAGGGTGTCTTCGTGGGATGCATGTGTATGATGAAAGAAGGTCGACATGGAATGGGAAGGGGTATGTAAAAGGGAATATCAAACAAATGAAAATGCGGAAGAAAAATGAAAGGATATGGAAGCATAATTAGATGTGGAGGAGGCTTGTAAGGAACACGTCGAAGAATAAATGGTTGTGTGATCATGATATATGATGGGAAAGGAGAATAATCCGATGATAAAAATGGTGATTGAATGAGTGGTGATGAATGCAATAAGGTGGGTGTGGAAGAAAGATCCAAAATAGGTGAAACAACGGGAGCACGCGGAAGTGACTTGTGAGAAGGAGATGAAAGAACTAATAGATATGAATGATGGGGAATATATGCAAGAGGAGTGTAAATGACCTTAATAGATGGTATAGGATGTAACGGAGGTTCGCAAGAAATAATTGTGCGTGAATTAGTGATGAGTAAATAATTTAGATGCATGTGGAAGAAGTCAAGTAAAATAAGTGAATTGATGTGTGGAACCATATGTGATGAAGAGAATGATGTAGGGGGTAGTGAGAAGTGGAGAGTATGGGACCAAAGGGAGTGATGAGTGGGGACTATAGTGGGAAAGATAGGATCACATAATGATAGAGCTAATGGAAAAATAGATATATGGGGTGACTCTGGAAAGGAGGAGGATGAAACCATTTCCAAAGTGTAAGTACATGATAGTGGAGAGTGATATGAGAATGATGTAGAGAATGAGTGATTAGGTGAGAACAATGGTGTTGAGTCCAAGGTGGAAGTAGGTGAGGATGTGGGTTGTAAAGTGGATGAAAATACACAAGGTGCACATGATTGTTCGGTGGTGGTGGGAATTTTTGAGTTAGATGGTGAAGGCATGACACATAGAGAAGAAGTGAGAATAGTCTTGTGTGAAGGGATTGGATTGGCTGTAGTAGATGACTTCGGAGGAGATATAGGGTCAAATGTAATGTCTCCCTTTTCAAGAAGGTCTTGAATGATATTTCAAAGTTGAGGATATGGTTCTATGGAATAACCATCAATATGATGATAAGCACACATGTCATGGGAGAAACGCCACAATGGTGGGGGCGGTTTGGGAGAGAGAGTGATGAGATTGGCATCAAGAAAATTGTGGAGAATAGAGGAAAGTGGTTTGGTCAATGGAGTGAATTTTTATGGGGTTGGATGAAGCTATGGACTCTAGGAGAACACAATGAATGCGAAGATGTAGGTGTAGAAGGTTATGAGAAGTGATTAGGATCTGGTTGGATAATGTTATAAACATGGCATGATGATGGGTGTGATAGGTGGTGGAGGAATGGAAACAAGTGGTAAAGAAGGAGGATAACCAAGATGGACATCCTTAAGGTGATGTGTTATGTCCACGGCCTCATCAAATATGCATAGTGGGTGAATTTTTAAGGGGTGGGAGATGTGAGGGACACAAATTTTGGAAAAGAGGTCAATTATCTCAAATTGTGGGAGGGGAAATGAAAGGCGATGAATGAGAGCATGCCAACGTGTAACAAAGTTAATAATGGAATCGTTATGGTATTTTCAAAGCATGTGAAGGTAAACGAGTGTTGTTTTAGGTGTGATATGGATGGAGAAGTTGGATAAAAATGTGTCCGCAAGTTATGTGAATGTGTAAATGTTATTTTGTGGGAGGCGTGACTATCGATCAAGTGTGGGCAAGTGAGTAAAAGTGGGAAAGTGTGTATGAGGTGGCATGTGTAGTGGAAGAGATGAAAATGGTTTTGAGGGTCTTTGGTGCCATCAAATTTGTCAAAAATGGGTAATTTGAAATGCGGTGGATAGGGGGGTGGTGTGGTACCATGGGTGAATATGCTCATTACAAATAGAGCGATAAGTTGGTGCAGGTGGAAGTCCCCCCAAGTGTTGGAACTCAAGATTTGTAATATGGTCAAGAAGGTTTTGGTGGAGCAAATTAGGGTGAGTATGAACATGGAAATTACTAGAAGCCATGGGTATTGATAGTAACTATTACTTTGAAAAATGAGTGGAACAAGTCAGCAAGATGGTAGAACCAAAAAATTGTAGGTTAGTCACGCGGTTATGAGCTCTGGGATAAATCATGAATAAGAACATAATGTAGAATGGATGAGTTGGAAGGTTACAATTCAGTTTCATTTGCAATTGACTCGGGAAGAATATGGAGTGTAAAAATCGTAGCATAGTCACGATTCTGAATGAGACCGGGAAACTCGAACTTGGAATGGATGACATAAATAGATATGGTAGTGTGGGAGGAGCCTATGGAGAATAGAAACATTCACAGTGTGACTAGTAAATAGTATGGTGATATTTTTTTATTAATATGGAATGGAGGCTCAGGTTTTTTTGGCTTCCTATAAAATTATCTCTCTCTAAATACCAAGTACTATACGAATGAGCATGATACACTAGAAAATGTCTAGCCGTCGGCTTTACTTTACCCCTTGATTAACCAAGCTGGATTTTAGTCTGCTCAATCAATAAAAGCGAGGTTGTCACCAAGCATAACCTTGGTGTTAATCCTCATGAGTGTACTAGTCAAGTAGGTGGGGGTACCTATTTTGTTGGTCAGTTCCCTCAATGTGTCAACTACTTTGGGGTTCCTATGGTACTCAAAATTTATGCCTAGATTTGGATCACCTACAAGATGGATTATTAAATATGAAGAGTGCATAAAGAGTCGGGGTCCAAGAGTTGTTAAGAGAGGATGAATAATGTGGGTGAGAGTTATTTTATAGATTTGGAGTGCATAGGGGAGTGGGACACACATGGGTGCAATGTGCATTGGGCATACACATGGGTAGGTGTGATGGGACATAATTAAATGTGAGTGGGTGAGGGTTAGTAAATGGGTGGTGAGTTGTCTTTTATCCCCATTTTGTGGGGTTATTTGATTTTTTTGGTATTTTTATGTTTTAAGATGTTTTTGATATTTTCGAATAAGGGATCTTATGTGCAAGGTGCATTTTCTAATGTCTACACTCACTAACCTTTATGCATGATTGTAATTGTGTGGAAAATACAATGCAAAAAGTGGTGCAAATAGGAAATAGATCACACTTCTAGTAATTTTTAAAAATAAATCCATAGAATGAAAAAAATGTTATTTCTTTATTTTTTATTTTTGTATGTAAACAAAAATTTACCTTACCAAATGGGAAAGGTTTTTCAACCAAAGGAAGCAGGTGGGACAGGGATCAAGGATATAAGACTACATAACCTAACTCGGGAGAAAAATTGGCATGGTGCATATATGAGGAAATTCTAGCCCTTAGATCCAAATGTTAAGAGGAAAATATTTGGATATTGCAAGGACAAAAGTATTTTTACCATGCAAAATCCACCTTGTGGATCACATACCTAGGGTTTTATAATATTGGCAAGAAAGGTTATTTGTGATCACTTGACTTGGGAAATTGAGAATGGTGAATTGGCCAAATTTTGGGAGGATTCTTGGCAAGGTTTCATACTTTGATGTATCACAAAGATTTGGATAATATTCATACTTTATCGGTATATGACTGGGGATGCAAGGTAAAGCATTATTAGGAGGATGTTTAGAATGTCCCGAGATATGAAAGAAAATGGAAGACATTAAAATATTATCTAGGTCTAGAAGAAAAATATTGACACTTTGTACAATCCTCGCAAACACGCAAAAATTTGGTTTTACTATCCCAAGATACCTTATCCATAAAATGCATCTTTTGTATAATAAACAGATCCTATCTTAGTGATAATGAATGATAAAACTAACTAATATTCTTTTATCAATATATTATGCAAGAAACATTCACACTATACTGAAATTGAGAGATAAAAGACAAAGAGACAAGAAATTTATCTTGGAGAAACTCAATTTGGGAAAATAACTCCAGGTGGGTGAGTAATTGCTTCCCTTTCACTATGTAAATCTCCAATACAACACAAGTTTTCTTCCAATTGATGGCCTTCGAGAAGGATTCAAGCTCCCTCTACTTGCATTACTTGCTTACAATCCTTAATAATGAAGAACTCGACTATATATGAACAAAACAAAAATAATTCAAACTTTCTCCTTTGGTCACACTTAAATTCACTCAAAACCATTTGCCTTGAATGAGTAAATGCACTTGTATTTATAGTTGTTCTGCCCAAGGATGGAAGGAAAGGAAAATGAACTGTTTTGAGAAGACCAAACATTTACAACTATTTGGTTTCTTCGTTATGGTGTTGTCTCCAAGGGTGGTTGCGGCACCTCCTCGACAATTTTGCATTCGTTACTCTGTGAAGTCTTGACGGTTCTGTAGTTCTTGCAAATTTATCACACATAACAGAACAATAATTTCCTTTTTCGTCATTCGAAGATGTCCGGATCACCATCATCTAGAGTGAACCATTTTCCAAAACAATGAATGTGCTAAGGTTATGCACTCCAAGTTTCAATAAGATAATATATAGAATTGGGTACTTCTAGATCCATTTTTGGATCATACCTCCCCAATTTGAGGCTTTTAAGTCCCTAAAAGCTTCAAGGATAGATGAAGTGAGGGAATTTCTTCCCCAAATCTTCTCTATAATACCACTTGGCCTTGGTAGGCAATTGACCCTCAACCCAATCAACCACTTGTCTTGCACTCCTTGTTGTGTTGTTCTCTCTTTCCACTACAATACCACATCTTCCTCCAATTCATACTAACTATCCTGGAGCAATATCCTCAATAGGTGGTAGCAATAATCACTCTTCTACCTGATCCAACATGGAGGTCTCAAAGAGACATAAATTCTCAACATTCACGATTGGATATATTCTTGTATAAGGAGGAAGATCCAAGTAAAATGAATTCTTACCCACTTGTTCTAGAATTTAAAATGGATAATATCAAAGAGGTTTGAGCTTCTCAGCTTTACACTATAGTATTTCTCTACTCAAGTACAACCATACCTTGTCACCAAGAAGGAAAGAGTGTGTATTTCTATGTTGATCATGCCTTACTTTGTAGTTGGCTTGTGACTCTTTCAACCTCTCATGTACCTAGAGGTGTATCTACTAAATATTTTCAATGAACCTTTTAGCTTTGTGGACTTCCAGATCCACTTTCGTTGTCTCTACATGGTAGTCTCATAACAACATCAAATGCACTCTTAGGCAAATAACTAAAACATGTCTCAAAAGGAATTTCTTTGGTAGAATCATGAACTACCCTATTATAAGAATGTTGGATATACACCAAATTTTCATCCCAAGTCCTATGATGTTTCCTATTGTACCCTCTCAAGAGTTGAACCAAGGTACAATTTTACCACTTTTGTTTTCCCATCCATTTGTGGATGAAAAGTGGTAGACATTTTCATCTTAGTATCCATCTTTTCCCACAAGGTAGACAAAAATTTCTGATGGGTCGTGAGTCCCTATCTGACACAATAGAATTACGTAAACCAAAATGAACGCACACATTAGCAAAAAATAATGCAGTTGCATCACTTTCTTTAATGGTCTTCTTGCAAGGAATGAGAATACACATTTTATTGAACCGGACCACTACTAAAAAAATATAATCATACTCTTTCTTGGTGGTAGGAAAACCGCCCACAAAATCCATGGAGATGTTTTCCCATGGCTAGGAAGGAATTGATAGTGGCATATATAAACCCAACTTTCTATTACTATGCTTGTTTGTACTACATAAAACACAACCCCTGATAAATTTGGCAACTTATGCTTGCATGTTTGGCCAATAAACATACCTTTGTAAGTGTGTCACAATCTTTGTCACACCAAAGTGACCAGCCACTTTAGAAGTGTGTGCTTCCCTCATCAATTGAACTCTTTCCCCCTTAGGCACACAAAGTTTCTCATTCTTGTAGAGCAACTCGTATTATAAGTAGTATTCTCCCCTAAGTGCAAATCCCTCACTTGGAGGTTTCTATTGAAAGATTTCTCCAAAATATGGATCTTTCTCATAACCTTCCTTATATGCTTCACATACGAAAGGTTCAAGAAGAGTCAAAGTGCCCATAGATGAAACTAAAGGAGGCCTAGAGAACATATCAGCTAATTGGTTAGTCATAACTAGCTTAATCAAAATTTGTAACCGTTGTTTTACCTCGTTGGCATCCTTTAAGGAATTCATGTACAATCCCGAGTTTGGAAGCAGACTATCAGGTAGCAATTGTATCTCTTGCTCAATTGGCCTAACCGGGGGCAGGCCTGTAGGATCTTGGGAAAATTCCCTAAACTGTTGAATCTACTTCTACTCTTTGTTAGTAAATATGTTGCAAGTGGTCTTAGAAGCAACAACTTCCTCTTCTTGTATATCTCTCAAAATATGTAATGCAAATTTCCCACTAGCATTAATAATATTCTTATCTTTAGAGGCACTTACCGAAGAGATATTTGAGTCTCCTCCAAAGGCTGAAATGATGTAGCTCTTACCATCTTTCACCAAGCGGTTTCCATTTTCTCTTCTCATGAAGATGACATCCCTGATATACAAGTATGGGTTGTCAAACACTACACCACACACATCAAGAGGAACAATATCCAAAGTAGTTTCATCAATGAACTTTTATCAATACCAAACGTAATTTTACATTGCTTGGTAACCTTGATGTCTATGCCTTTCTTCACCCAACCCAATGAATACAGATTTGGATGATTGTAAGTCTCTAACTTCAACTTATCAACTAACTCCTTATCAAATTAGCTTGAGAACAAGCATCAAAAAAGAGCATCCACTTTGGTTTTCTTCATTTGGATTTTTATATGAAAAATCTTAGTAAGTTCATTTTCTTGAACATCATTATTAGTACCCAAACATGCCTCTCTATGGATGAAGGCACAACAGATTTTCTCATCCACCTCTTCACTACAAAATATCTTGTCACCTTGGAGGGCATTCATGGCCTTATTTTTATTCTTCTTATTATTGAAGGGATGTAATTCGGATGGAGATTCTAACATTTATCATTGGAATGATGTCAACATCACAATGACCAAAATGGACTTTACTATCCTTCATATAAATGGAAGTAGTGTACCTTTCCCTTTTTCCTTCTCCTCTTTCTTGGTGTCACCTTGTTTGTTTGAAGCATGTTGAGAGGTAGATGAACTCTTCTTCTTGTCCATCTCTAGATAGTGGGCTTGAGAGCAAACATCATCTACATTTTCTGGCTTGGCCAAGAGAGCTGGTCTCCTCAATTGGCTATGGCATCCACCAATGTACTTCATCAAAATGTCCCGGTTCATTACATTTTTCCCATTTGGACAACTTTCTTCCAAAACTCACTGGTGTACTCTTGCACATTCTAGCCTTGCTTCTTCCTGAGATATTGCCAATACATGGACCTCTCTTCCTCATAACAAATAGGATAGAATTTCTTCTTTATTAGCATCTTAAATTCATCCCACTTAGAAATAGGAGGAAGATTCTTAACAACCAAAGAATGAACATAGCTTTCAAACCAAGTTAAAGCATGATTGGTTAATTTTAACCTTGCAAATGAAATTTTCTTGACTCTCATTGATTTGATGCAAACTAAAATATACCTCAAATTGAGCTAGCGGTGGTTTAGCTTTTTGGCACTCATGTCCCCATCATAAGGCTAAATTTCTATCTTTGCCTCCGTTTTGAATGGAGGAGTAAGGTTGGCACGGGGCTGCTCTTCCTCATACTCATGAGGGTCCTCTTTATGGTCTCTTAGTGCCTCTTTTGGAACACCAAGCTTCTTCATGAGCACATGCATCGTCACCATAATCCATGTTTGAACTCCTTGCTTCCACTTCTTGGTGGAAATATTTGCTTCAAAAGGAATGAGGATACCTTCACCGCTTTCACTACCCTTCCGGTGAGAAGCATCTAACTAAAAATTTCAACACAAGTTAAACCACACAAAAACAATTTGATTTTAACTACTATGATACCAATTTGGTTTGTAAATTGCCTCTTTTGTAAAATAAAGAAATCATATCTTATTGATAATGAATGATACAATTAATTAATATTATTTTTATCAATATATTATGCAAGAAACATTCACACTATACTAAAATTGAGAGATGAAAGACAAGGAGACAAGAAATTTATCCTAGAGAACCCAATTTAAGAAAAAAAAACTTCAGTTGGGTGAGCAATTGTTCCCCTTTCACTATGTAAATCTCCAATACAACACAAGTTTATTGCCAATGGATGGCCTTCAAGAAGGATTCAAGCTCCCTCTACTTGCATTACTTGCTTACAATCCTGAACAATGAAGAACTCAGTTGTCTATGAACAAAACAAAAACAATTCAGACTTTCTCCTTTCCTCACACTTGAATTCACTAAAAACCACTTTCCTTGAATGAGTAAATTCACATATATTAATATATTCTTTGCCCAGGGATGGAAGGAAAGGAAAACAAACCACTTTGATAAGCCCAAACATTTTCAACTATTCGGATTCCTCATTTTGGTAATTTCTACAGGGGTGGTTGTAGCACCATTGTGGTGGTTTCACAACTGTTACTTTGTGAAGTCTCGGGAGGTTATGCAATTGTCACACAATTATCTCACAAAACAAAATAACAATGGCATTTTTCGTTATTTAAATGTATATGGATCACCATCACCTAACTTAACCATTTTTTCCATAACAATGAATGTGTTGAGGGTATAAACTAAAAGTTTCAACAAGAGAATTCACATAATAGGGTACTTCTAGATCCATTTTTGGATTAATACCATTGGGGATAGTTCAGAGCGATATACACTACGGGTTGGAAATAAGGTTATTACATATGGGGATTAAGGGGAACCTAACTTACCTATTTCAACTATCCGGATTGTAATTGGTTCACCACGAGAAAATGTTTTTTCCTTGTTGGATTCTCTTGGGTGAATCCTTACACAGATAGATTCGAGAAAATGAGTTTTTGAACCATCATTATGTATCTTATGTAAACAAGAAGGGGATTATATTGAGCATTTACTCCTTCATTGTACTTATCAATGAAATATATGGTCATCTCTTTGTCAACATTTGGACATGGCATGGGCTTTCCTTATACAAGAAAGGAAAAATTTTATGCTTGACCAAAGGGATTAAAGAGATTGGAAGGGTTATGGATGGTATGTCCAACAAATGTGATTTGAAATGTTTGGAAAGAGCGCAATAATCAGATCTTTGTAGATAAGGAAAAAGTACGGGAAAATTTTGGATCAAGAATGAGTTGGAAATTTCTAATAATGTGTCATTCTCACTGAATATTAAGAAAGATATGTTACAAAATAATGAGCTATGGATCCTACAAAATTGTTTGAACATAACTCTTCCTCAGAATAAGGAAAATCATTCTACCAAAATCAAACAATAGGGAATCATCTAGAAACCACCACAAAAAATGATGATCAAGCTAAATTTTGATGACGATCCAAAGGAAATCTTGAAATGGGTACACGGGATGCATTCTTCATAACCATAATATCACATGTTATGGGAAAGATATTTTACTCCGACGCACCATGAATAATGAAGCAAAAGGTACATGCATTTTGGAAGGATTGTAGTTGGCTAAGGAAAAAGGTATAGGGATATACATGTAGAAGAGGACTCTAAGGTTATAATCACTATTATAAATAAAGGGTGCATGTAATTAGAAATTAAATAAAATATTGTAGGGGATCATTTGTTGGCCACAAGCTTCTAGTCCATTTCCTTTCAGCATGTCATTTGTGAAGTCAATGGGGCTACATATATGTTTGCAAGTGTTGGAACGGGGTTGGATCTTTTATCCTTTGTTATTAGCTCGAGACCCAACAAATTGGTCGGGACTCAAGGAGCAATTATAAGATGAAGAAGATTCATGTAGCTAGAAACATTGGATGCAGCTAGTAATGCTACAAACCATAAGCCCTTGTTGCGGTTGTCTTATGTGGGAAGGTTGGCATGGAAGAGGTTGGAGAATTGGTATCGATGCTCTTCATTTTGTAAACTTTGAAGCATGTTTTTGTTCGTAATTGTTATTAAAATGAAAACATAAAAACTTATTTTTTTAAATCGGTAAAAGAGGGTTAGAGGGTTGTGTGTGTGTGTGTGTGTGTGTGTGTGTGTGTGTGGTGTGTGTGTGTGTGTGTGTGTGTGTGTGTGTGTGTGTGTGTGTGTGTGTGTGTGTGTGTGTGTGTGTAATGACAAAACATGTCAAGATAGAACGAGTAAGGGAAATATGGTGACTCATCATTAGGAAAATTAAATGCATAACATGTTTGCAAACACATACATTTATTTAAATGGTGTAGCTTGCAACTTTTAATGTATACCTCCATGTTTTTAACATTTAATTATTTTTGAAGGAGAATGTGTACAACAACCTTAAAGCCACTAGTACATGAGAAGTTAAAATTCCTTGGGTGGAACACCATTGCATTCAATGATTGGGCCCATTTTATGGGCTTTGTGTTTGTTAGACATAATTAATTGTTATTTGATAATAATGTAATATGTAGTTGAAATTATCTAGTTAACATAAATTGAATTTGAAAGATTTTAATAATTATAAATCATGTCATTGTAGGTGAATATACTTAGACTTTATTTTGAAGAAGGTAGTGATAATGACGATCCTAACTACAATGTTGTGGCAACCCAACATTGCATGGAGTGGAGTATAGTCCTTACAATGTAGATGACAAGCTCGTGTATTATGATGATAACAATGAGCTCATTGATCATGATAATAAAAATGAAATCATAGATGATGGTGGTGACAAGCATTAGATAATGATGGTTCGATTGTATTTATATAATTTGTAATTTGAAATCATATTATTGTATTGAAGATGAGAAATTATTTATTTTCTCATCTTCGATATTATTTTTTTATCTATGTTATTAACTTACCTATCACATTAATTTTTGTGTGGGATTTTTTAGGATTCAAGAACATATTTAAAAATATGTTTTTTTCAAATTGTTAAATGATTTTTTCGCATTCTTATTAGTCCCTACCATGGAAATGTTCTATAGTATTCACCCAAGTCAATTGATTTCTAATCTTTAACCAATGAAAGGGCTTGAAATGATATATTATTTCAACAACTAAAAATTTCAAGACTTGAAAATTATAGAATACTCCTTAAGACCTTATTACGAATATTTCCTTCATTTATTTTTATGTAAATATAATAATCATAACGTATTTTCAATGCTATTTTTAAATGTGTGTGTGTGTGTGTGTGTGTGTGTGTGAGAGAGAGAGAGAGAGAGAGAGAGTGAGAGTGTGTGTGTGTGTGTGTTCACTTGTTGATACTACTAAAAGACACCTCAATATATATTAATAATAAGACCTTATTTAAAAATAGAATATTCCTTACTTACGACATTATTACAAAATATTTCCTTCATTTATTTTTATGTAAATATAATAATCATAAACTATTTTCCATGCTAGTTTTAAAAGTGTGTGTGTGTGTGTGTATGTGTGTGTAGTGCCCACACTTTTTATAGCTCAAAGCTTGTTGTTTCTTTACTCATAGACATGGTTTGACAGTGATTGGTTATATCTTGGACATTATATTTAGATATTTGATCTTATTAGATAGGTGTGGACATTTAGGCGTATAGCACCAATTTAGCTTAATTTCTATATTGTCGCATTTTCTTGTTATGTCATGGATACTAATGGTTATGATGCTGTGTTTGGAACATAATTATAATAATGGATAGATGTTGCATGTGGAATTCTATGGTTATATGTCACGTATCATCTTGTCTAACTTTTGGAATATTGAGTATAATTGTGCACGTTGTCGCATCTTGATTTCAGTAGGATGTTAGGTTAGTTTAGAATGCATTGATATCTTACTATGTCATTGAATTATCTTGTATCGGACAGGTGCGGTTAATGTGTGCAATGAGTGTGCAGGTGACAGGTTTACAGGAGAACGTGGGATTCAGGCCAGCTACTCAATCTTGCACAAGCAGCCCACGGGCCGAGTCCTAGCCATGTTCATTGTGTGAAGCCTTAGTATAGGAGATTATTAATTTTGGGCACTATGAGTGACCCCAATTCTTGTAATGTATTGTGCTTTGAATTATTAATCTTGTTTAGGGTTGCTAGTGAAGTTGTAAACTTGCTTTGGGAGTTAATAATCCCACTTTCATTTAAATTTTAGATTTTTTTATGAGTCACTTAATCACAAGGGTTTAGGGTCACATGTGAGACCCTTGGGTGGTCCCCACACCCTTTACCCTTGTGCCAAAAATGCAAAACCCGAAATTAGGGTATTTTGGGCATTTTGGGGACCCCTTTGTAGCTTTGGGAGTCCCCTAACATAAAAATGAGTTTCTTGGACCCTACCTAATGGGTAGGGGGCTTATTTTCAAGGCTAGAGGGAGTTTTCCCTCCCTTTTTACCTCTTGTTTAGTCACATCCATGTAAGGGATGTGGATTTGTGTGTTTATCAAAAGTTCCACTAGTTTTGTCTTGCTAACATTTAGGGGAATTTGGGAGAAGAGGGCAAAAAGTTAATTTTACCCTTTCTCTCTTTTGTTTTGGCATCTTTGACCTTGATGAGGGAGAGGGGTGACACATGTCACCCCCTCATTTGTGAGGATGCTTGCTTGCACCTCTTCAAATTCCCATTCATGGGAAAAGAGAGGGACTTTTTTTTGGAACTTCTTGCTTTGGATGCTTGTGGATTTTGGAGCTTGGAGATTGGCTTGAGTCAAGGTGTGGAGAAATTTGAAGTTGGAGAGCTTTTGGAAAGCTTTCCTTGAGGTAGGCTCTTATGTCTTTTGCTTGTATTGCATTTTTCATAGTTGTTAGATGGGTTGCATGGTTTTGTTACTTGGTTGTTGTTGTTTGTTTTACTCCCTCCATCATATGGCATGATGGAGTTTTGGAGTGTGGGGGAAGAGAGAGGGAATTTTTCCTCTCAATCCTCAAGGCTTGATGGACAAGCCTTGTAGGGTCTTAGTATTTCCCCTCAATGGTTGAGGTGGGGAAGATGATTCATTTGGCTTGAATCTCCTTCCCCATTCTTGGTAAGGAAACCCCTTTGGGGTTTGAAAATCCTTCCAAGAAGGACTTGGAGAAAGGGAGGAGGAATAAGGAGGGTTTTGGATTGAAATTAGGAGCAATAAGGAGGGTATGGAGTTTGTTGCTTTGTGCAAGAAATTTTGGAATAAATTTTTTGGAGAACTTTCTCCTCTCTTCCCCATTTTTGAGGATGAACATGGGTTCTCCTCCTTGTAAATTTGGAGTCTTGTGTTGTTGTGAACTATTTTTTTGTGTGCTTGTATCATTGTTGGTTTACCCTCCATCTTGTGCAAGTTTTGGTAGTTATCCTCTTTCCCATGGGCTTGGGGGAGGCTAGCATGCATCCCAACCTTGGGATAGGCATGTGATGATGCCTATGGTTGGGTGGAAAACAAGCTTTTTTTCTCCTTGCATGGTTTTGGGAAGACATGGAAGATGGCTCTCAAGTTGGAATTGGTGGCATTTTGGGCTCTTATTGTTCTTTTCTCTCCTTATGAAAACCTATTGTATTGTAACTCCTTTGGATATGGTTATGAGAATAGTTTCATCTCCTTGCAAATTCTCCATTTTGTATATCTTGCATTCACATGTAAATTTGAGATATGGTGATTAAATGAGAAATCTCTCTCCCAACTTGTAAGAAATTTGTAATGGAAATTTTTGGTTGTTTGCATATTTGGAAATAGTTATGCAACACCCTTGTAGTCTAAGTTTGTGGAAGAGAAGTAATGTATCAAATGTTTCAGTCAATTGTATCTTGATGTATCTCTCATATTTTACTTACAAAGAGGACATATTATTTGTTGAATAATTCTACATGTGTGTAAAACTGAAATAATCTTTGGCATTACTTTTGGAATGAAATCTACTTGGCTATATGAAGCTTGTTTTGTTTTAACATTGGTAGAAACTACTATTAGTTTGAATCATACATTTCCTTGTAGGTTATTATGGTGTTAGAAATCTGATTTTCTTTTGTGTTGAAAGGAAGGTTTACATATTCTTGTTAAGAATCTCATTTATTATAAAATAAAAAAATATTTGAAGTAAGTTTTGTTAAAAACATTGGAAATGAAGAAGAAATTTTAACATTAGATTTCATGAATAATATTGATTGAAATATTTTCTTTCAGGCCATTATTTTTTTTTCTTCTTGTAACTAGGGCAAAATAAATAGCTGAAATGAAAGTTGGATTCTTTTATGAGTAGTTTAGAAGCTGTTTTATTAAGTAAAAAAAAATATTAATCTGTATTCATTTTATAAATTAAAAGTATTAAAAGAAGTTGGATTCATTATACCTATTTTATATATGTGTATATATATATACTAAAAGGGCAATCAATGCGTTGATTTATATTGTCGAAATGAAAATACTTATATATATGCATATATATATATTTCATATTTAATAAATCATTATATATATATATATATATATATATATATAAATTTATATATACATATATATATATAATATATATATATATGTATTGTATATATATTATTTACGTTTTTTTTTTAAAAAAAAATATATGGGGGCGGGGGAGTCACCCCGCGCAAAGACCCTGCTCGGCCCTGTCCCGCGCGCCCCACCCCGCTCTACTGCTCCGCTCGCGCAGCCGCCGCCTCTTCCTTTCGCCCCGCACTTTTCCCCCACGCGACCTCCCCTCTCCACGCCGCCCGACCCGCACCCCCTCCCCTCCGCACTTGTCCCAACCGCAGTCCCCCCCACTCCAAAACCCTAAACCACCGCCTCCTTCAAATTCGCCCCGTCCCAAAACTTTCAAATAAATATATATATATATAATATATATATATATATATATATATATTCCATAACAAAAACACAAGTTTTGGGAGGTAGAAACTATTATTCAAGGGAGGAAGCCAAAGAAATTTAACAAACCTCCTTAGCCCTCTCACCTGCACAACAAAAAAAAAGAGAAAATGAAAACCAAATGAAAAGAAGGAGAGAGGAAATAAGAAAGAAAATTCAAATGATAAGAAAGAAAAAGTAAGGAAGTTAGGGCAAACTTTAGGGTAGAATTTCAAATCTAGGGTCCATATTTGAATGATCCTAGGGCCCAGAATAAATCCTGCATACTTTTGGATATGGGACCTTTTGTGGGAGTTGTAAATTAAATAAATTAAGGAGGGGATGTGGGTAAACATATCAAGGGGAATTAAATCTATTTAAGGATGAGTAGTTCTTATTCTTGTGGCAATTTTTAAACTAAAAGAGAAAGATGTATTAGTATTAACTAAACACTTCAAAAAAAAAAAAAAAATTACCCTAAAATTTTAGTCACGATTGGTGTGTTTTTCGGTGTCCCAGGAGGGGCATTACACAGAGAGAGAGAGACAGAGAGAGAGACAGAGACATAGAGAGACAAAGAGACAAAGTTTGTGTTTGTGTGTGTTCACTTGTTGATGCTACTAAAAGACACCTAAGAATTTTTTTTAGCATTCAATAACATATTTTAAAATATTATTTTTTCAAATTATTATTGATTTTTTCAAATTCTTATTAGTCCTTGCCATGGAAATTTTCTATAGTAGTCACCCAAGTCAATTGATTTCTTATCTTTAACCAATGAAAAGGCTTGAAATGACATATTATTTCAACTAAAAATTTTGGGACTCGAAAATTATAGAATATTCCTTAAGACCGTATTACTGAAATATTTCCTTCATTTATATTTTATGAAATATAATAATCATAAACTATTTGCAATGCTAGTTTTTAATGTATGTGTGTTTGTGTGTTCACTTGTTGATACTACTAAAAGACACCTCGGTATATATTAATAATAATGAAGTGACATACAACATTGAATTTTCAAACACTTTATTATAACATGACATATCAACTTATATTATTAAAAACAAAAATTCTACCAAATAACACCTTAACCTAATAATAATCATAGTCGCCAATCATATACAACATTTAATCACCGAGCCAAATGAATATGAACTATTTTAAATCCATGCTTTCTACATAGTTTATGGAGGGAGAAGATTGTTTGCCTCATCCTCCAATCACCTTGATTCATAATACAAATGTTAATTCTTCATCAATTAGGTAGGAACTAGTTGCATTTGTGAATTTATTATTTATATGTTAAAGATAAGTTGTTTTTATTCACATTCTAATATTTTGTATATTGTGAACATAAAATATAATATATTATTTTCTTTCACATTAAAAATATTAACCCTTTAATTTGTGAGTATATAAGATTTATGTATTTTAAATTTAAAAAATAAATGTAGTATAAGTATTTAATATTTTTCAAATAATTATATAATTTTTATTTTTATTTTATTTTTTTTTCATTGTGGTAAAAATGTGGTGTAATATTGCCTCATAGAGGTGGCACAAATCGGCCATAAAGATGGGGTAAAGAAGACACAAAGGTGTTGTAGGCCTAACGTGATAAAAAGGACTACTTGTTTCATTTCAAAGTTTCACTAGCGAAAACACCAAAAGCCATCGATTTAAGATGCAACATCAACCCAATTTAAGGTGCGATGACACTTTATGTAGTAATGCAATCATCTCTCACAAAGTGCTCAAATCCAAAAGGGAGATTAATATGTTCAAACTTTAGCTCAAGATATCTCTAACCCTCACCCATTTTTAATTTTTTTTTTTAATGCGAATATTGTGTGTTCCATTTATTTAATAGTATAATATATGTTTGATGTCATTTACTTTATTTTTTATCTTTACATAATTGTTATTACAGCTCTTGCCTTTGCCATGGTACTTGACATAATTTTCATAGCTCTTAGCTCTTACTTTAGTGACTAAAGACACCCCAAATCTAATAAAGTTCCTTCATCCTCTTTCTCTAAGTAGAGATTGTGTGTAGGTTCCCCTAGAAGATCTATTCCAGCCTCCTTTGCACATGACCTCTTATAGCTTCAAACAAATTTGTGGGTGAGATCCTTGTGTTGGATTTAAACCGATCTTCTAACTATTTGGAAGCTTATTGTGTAAAGATCCATTTTGGGACCAATAGAGTGAGTTTGTAGTTCCCATAGTCAAATGAATTTATAACAATTCCCTTCGCATTTAACAATGCCACTATCAACGAATTGAGAAATTTTGCGTAGTTAAACAAATTGAGTTGGTTTTCCAATTGCAAATTAATGAAATTATGGATGCTACATGAATCAATGAGGGTTGTTTCCCTCTAATTCTTTATGTATCCCCACCTTGATGATTTATGTTAAGGCGTGAAAAGAGATAGCATCTATTTTTGGTCTATGTAAACTTGTCTTATTTGGATTATTCTTCCTCCTCTAGGTCTTCTAGATGATCTATTAAGAAAATATTATTTTTATTAAATTTGTATCATTTGCTCCACTTGTTATCAAAATGATAACATAAACATGTTTGGGGAGCTGCTAGAATTGTATGTTGTAAATGTTGTAGATAAGATCTATTTCGCTCTAGAGTGTGTTTTGGTTGATAATGATTGTGTTGATCCAATTCGTTATGTTGTTGAAAGTAAGCTTTGTAATCCCTAAATGCTCTTGAGTAGTGTCTCTGTAATGCCAAATATTTAGGTTCCACCTCACACGGTAGTATGATAGCCTCATTGAAATACCGGTTGGTTTGAGCAGTTAAACCTCATCTTGAATAGTTCTATTAGCCCATCAATGAATGATTCTACCATATTCTACTAGGAAATGTCATTCTACTAGGAAATGTCATTCATCTAGAAATGTTAGCCACTCAAATTTTGCAACAAAATCACTTGGCTTTGTCTATTGAAGCTTTTCTATTTGGCTAAAGAATGTAGCATTGTGAGTCGCCACAATATGGTATAGCAATACAAACCACAAAGCCACCCCAAACTGAAATTGTAACTTTTACACCTTCATCCAAGGGCACCAAACAAATTGTTCATTCTATATACATGAAGTTGCAAAATGTACCCATCAATATAGAGATTTGATGGATTTAAAATAGTTATCCATATTATCGACCCAAATGAGAAGACCTTTTTATCAAATTTGTGTATGTCCATCTTGGGTATATTGAAATTTTGCTAGCATGCTAGTTATCCATTATTGAGATCACCTTTAAGCTAGGTTTTAAACCTAGATTGAGGTAGAAACATCTAGATTTGAAGTTAAGTTCCAAAGGGATCTCGAAGGCAATATTCAAATCACAAACTAATTATCCATCATTGAGGTCCCCTTTTAGCAAAAGATAAACCAACATATTCAAATCACAAGCTAATTATCCATCATTGAGATCCCCTTTTAACAAAAGATAAACCACTAGAATTGTTAGTAATTAATTTTTTTAGTATCTCCTCTATACATTGTTAGCTTGTGTGTGTTGATGTTATATTCTATCTCATCTAGTTGCCTCTATTTGATTGACTCAAATTTTGACATATAGCTATAAAACCCCATTTCTACCCAACAAGTTGAATTAACCACTTCCTTGGCAAATTGTCATTTTTTGCACCCAATAATTTAGTTTGTCACTATTAGGATCAAGTGAGGTCACTATTAGGTGGGCCGCCACTTTATTGCATCTTATAATGTTTATTATAAAAACTTATATTATATAAGTTTTGTGGGTCTCTTTTCACTTTATGTGGATATTATAAATTAAATTCTTTGTGAAACAACTAAGATGTTGTATGCATCGTGGGATCAAGGAGGAAGTGGAATTGCTAAGTTAAGAGTATAATTTTTCAAGTAATTAAATTTGCAAGGACAATACTTTTTCATAGTGTGGTTATTACGAATGGTTTTTCCGATTCTAAATATGGTGTAAAGTGTTATTTATATTATCTAAAATTATTTCATTTATTTTTGCTTAAGTGAACTATAACCCTTTGACAATTTATTTAGTGGATATTTAATTAATTAATTATTTCAAAACACTAAATATGGTGTAAAGTGTTATTTATATTATTTGAAAGTATTTCATTTAGCTTTATTTGTAGACATAGTCTATAATCCTAGTAGATATTTAATTAATTAAATATTTCAATTACTGCAAATTTATCTTTTTGTACAGATTGCAAAGCAAGATATTTTTTGAAGATCCTATGCTAAAAATCTTGTTATTATTTTTTTGCATTTGGAACATAAAATCATATGTTTGTGCTTTTTTGAAATATAAACACTAAAACCTAAAATTTATTAAAAACGATCTAAAAACAATCTCTTTTGTTTTTTTAACATTTCTCTAGTCTCTTATCTCTGCAAGTGGCCGCTCCCATTCAGAAGTCTATTGAAGCATTTTTTTCCATCAACACAAATAATTATCACTTGTTCCCACAGGTTTGATATACTTCTCCTCTGTGCGGCCTACACAGGGGAAGAATATGGTATCTAAATTTGCAAGACCATCTGATTAAAACATATATATTTACAAAAGAAAAAGAATTATGAATAAAACACTGGGTTTTAACACCTACGCACGGCCTGTAAAAGAGAAAAATTAAGAATAAAATTTGAGTTTAACCCCTACGTGCAGCCTGCAAAGAAAAAAATTAGAACAATCATTATCCTCTGTGTGCAGCCAGCAGTCTCCTACCACTGCTCTTCTCTTGCCCTTCTCTCTGCCACTATTTCCATTTTGTTTCGTCTCCTACCTCACAAAACAAAATAAATAAGAGGTGTTTCTACAATGGCAGACAAGGTTGTAATGAAGTGTGTTATTCAATTTTATTTTTGACATTAAATTTGATATTCATTTGATCGTCATGTGATAATTCATTCATAAATTTGATTTTTATTAGACTCTCACTTAAATAATTTTGTTTTTATTTTCTTGGAGAATTCAATTAAAAAATAGTAATATCTTAGCCATGTAGTAATGTTTGTGTCTTTTTTAATAGATATTTAAAAGGAAAATTAATAGAGAATTCAATGAAGTCACTGATTAAAGAGTACATGTAAAAATCAAACCTAAAAACCTTAATTGATATCTATTGGTGTATTTCATATAGATACATTTCTTATAATATATTTTTATATTTGTATTTAATTGTTCCTTTTTGGTACTTATATTACCTTGCATGGTTAGATAGATGCCTCATGATTGATATCTCTAAGCGTATTATAGATAAATTTATTTAAGATATTTATACTAGTTTATTTACTTTTAAATATTTTTACAAAGCTCTACAATTCAAACTTCTAACTGAATAAAAAAACATTATATAAACTTTACTTATAGAAGTTTTCTTTTATTATTTTTCAAAGTAATTTTTTTTTAATTTAAAAAAAAGCAATATATTTTTTTTAAAATAGTATAAATTTATTTTTAGTACTATTTCAAAAGCAGGGGATGGGGGATGGGGAGTGGCGCCGGGGCTTTTATAGTTAAATTTGCATTATAAAAGACTTTTAATGTGCTCATAAGTAAACCTAGAAGTTTCAAAACTCTTATCGTAATATTTAAGTCAAGTTTATATTATGTGTCCTCTAATTATTTATTTTTTAGAAAAAGAAGTTTTTTATTTTCATTAAAATTATAAATTGAGTGTAATTATTATTGAAAAATGGCCAGAACGACCAATTTTTCAATGGATAAATCACAACTGCTTAAGAGGACTAATTACAACATTTGGTGAGTAAGATTGAAAGTTATTTTTACGGTAAGAAAACTATGGGACATTATCACTGGAGTGGAGAAAAGACCCACCGAGACAAAAGTTAACATCGAAAATTTAAGTACCTTCTACCAAAGATCCCAGATTGCCATGTTGATCATATTGCATACTATAAAAGATGAGTTCTTCTTTTGCACATAGGACACATGGGTTCTCCTACTAATGCCTAGAAATAACTAGAAACAATGCATAAGGGCAGTCACCTCTTGAAAATCATAAAACTTGTCATGGAACTTTTCGTGACTCGCATGAAGGGAGATGAAAAAGTTGTGAACTATTTGGCTAAAATTTAAAACATTAAATCTTAGTTAGATGATCTTGATTACAAACTCAAAATATCAAAATTACTCTGACCTACCTAACCTTGACACCATGTCCTCTCTCATAATTAAGAAAAAAGCAGATGATGGTCAACTTTAATTCAAAAGAGAATGTCTCTTAGGCATTATTCTCGCATAATCGAAAATCATTTCAAAATCAAAACAACAAGTAATTTAAATCAAAAATCAAACTTCAACTCAAAATTTAAAGCTACCCTAATAGGAATAGTCAAATTTTCAAAATAAAGTTTAATGGTACATGTAATAAATATGGTAAATTTGGTCATAAAGAATCAAATTGTCATGTAAAAACAAACAAGTTTGTCAAAAATACTAAAAACAAGAAATTTAACAATCAAAAGAAGACTCGAACCAATAATCTAGACCAAAACTAGGCAAATAACACTAACGAAACAATTGCTCTTTAAACAACACTTTCAAAGCATCAAAAGATAACGAGTGGATCTTAGATAGTGGTGCATATGTGACATCCTAACATATATCATAAAATTTTGGGAAAACGTCTATCTAGGAGACAACTCGATCATTCAATTTGCAAGTTCGGGAATGTTAAACTTGATAAATGGAATGATAAAAAAAAAATTGTCCCTAAATTGAAAAATATCTTTTTATCTTGCTCACGATTAACAAAACACAACTATAAAATTATTTTATTGCAATATAAATGGTATGTGAAATATGAGTTTAGTAATGTTATTGTTTCTAGTATTTAGAAAACTAGTTTACATATCTTTGATGGATTTATTTCTGAAACACGTTTTTCTTCTTCTTCTAAAAATGATCTTCAATTGTGGCATGAAAGACTAGGACATGTAAATTTTAGGAGAATGTATGAAATGTCATGACTAAACCTTATAATAGGTCTTCCTAAAATGAAATTAAATCATGAAACTTGTGAAAGTTACTTACGTGGTGAACAACACGTTGAACCATTTTACAAACAACATGGTTCAAATTCTTCTCATTTATTAGAATTAATTCACAGTGATGTTCGAGGTCCACTCGAAGTACCATCCTTTGGTGGAGCTTTGTATGATGTAAGTTTTATCGATGATTTCTCTAGGATGACTTGGTCATACTATATTAAGAATAAATCTAATGTCTTATCTAAATTTCAAGAGTTTAAAGCCCTACTTGAGAATTCCTCTAATTTAAAAATTAAAAGAATTAGAACTAATAACGGATGTAAATATATTAATAAAAAAATTGATGAGTTCTTTGTGTCATGTGGGATTCGGCGTGAGTTAACCACTCCTTATTCTCCACAAAAAAATGACGTCGCAGAAAGGAAAAATAGAACAATCTTAGAAATGGCTAGGACTATGATTCACACATCAAATGTGCCTAATTTTCTATGGGAAGAAGCGATGAATACTGCAATCTACATTCTAAATAGGGTTCCTACTAAAGCCTTGTATCAAACTACACCTCTTGAAGTATGGACAAAACAAAAACTTGATATCTCACACTTAAAAATATTCAGTAGTCCTACTTCTATCTTTATTCCTAAAATTAAATGAAAGAAACTCGATCCTACCTCCTACTCATGTATCTTCGTTGGTTACGGAGATCACACTAAAGGGTTGAGACTTTATGATCCTTTTAAACATGAGATTTGTAGAAAATAGGAATGCTCATGTATTAGAAAAAACATTTTGTGAAGTTTCTTTTGAATCTCCCTATGTTTCTCCTAAAGAAGAAACAAAATTCCTAAATGATGAAAAATTGTCTCCAGACAATATGGATGTAGAGGTTGAGGGGGAGCCATCACAAAATGATATACAATTTAAAAGACATAAATGGGCTCATAACCTGATTAAGGACTGACATCCTGACAATCTTAGAAATATGATTCATAGTCAACATTCTTATCATGTCTTGATGACCCTATACGAGGTTGAACCTCAATATTTTGAGGAAGCTAGTCAAGACGAAAGATGGAAAGAAGCTATGAAAGTTGAATACAATACTCTTATAAAAAATAACACTTGGGAATCAGTCCCACCTCCTTCAAAAAGAATCATTGTAGGGTCTAGGTGGTTATATAAAATTAAATATAATTCTTTAGGAGAAATTGATAAATTTAAAGCAAGATTAGTAGCTCGTGGGTTTACTTAGAAATACGGTATTGACTATGTTGAAACATTTGCTCTCTTAGCCAAAATGAACACTATTAGAATTCCCCTTATATTAGTTGTCCAACATGATCGGGAAATTCACCGAATGGATGTGAAATATGCTTTTATAAACAATTATCCGGAAGAAGAAACATATATGCATCAACCCAAAGGTTTTGTAGAACGTGGTAAAGAATTGTTTGTTTGTAAACTCAAAAAGTATTTATATGGTCTAAAACAAGCTCCTAGAGCTTGGTATGTCAAAATTAATGAATTCTTTCAATACCTTGGTTTTGAATCGCTTTTTTTCGATAATGATTTATTTGTGAAAACTAAAAATGATAAAATTATTATTGTTGTTGTTTAATATGTGTATGATTTATTAATTACTAACAATGATCATAGTTTAATTTTGAAAATAAAAGCTAAATTAAAACAACATTTTAAAATGTTTGATCTAGGTCTATTAAATCATTTTTTAGGGATGGTTATTTTTCAAGATCATAACTCTATCGTAATATCTCAATCACAGTATGTGTAATGCCCATTATTTTACGACCCAAAATAACCTTCCAAATTATTGGTAAATATTGGAACAATTTTTTAAGGGTCAAACAAGTATTAAAATCATTATTAAGTCAACTCACTCGACCAATTACTTATGACAAAAGCTCCAAGTCCTATAGACCTAGCCACAAGAAATTATATACAAGAAAAACTTATTCTCAAACCCAAGGAACCCCAAATATGATCTCATTGTCAAAATTTCAACCAATTCCCACAATAGATGAATAAGGGTATTTAAAGCATCCTTTTCGCAAGACACAACACTTAAATTTTAAATGTTTCATTCCCACTAAATTTGGCCGAACAAGGCGAGGGTAACATTTTATCGATATTCCAAGAAGTTAAATCTAATCAAACCAACATCTAAGATGTCGATAAGAAAAAGGGTACTATTATTCACTCACTCAAGACACCAAAATCCTATGATTGTAATTTAAAGTCATTGAAATAAATCCTCCTTGTTAAATTTAAGGTAAGAGGTTTACCTAAATTAAACTAGATGTAATAACGCATGTGTTCTATGGTTTCTAGGGGTTAGGTTTAAGACCACACATACAATTTAAACCCCTAGTAAAATACAATCCCAAACACTATATATATATAATTTATAAATAAAATAGGGAAAGAAAGACCTCCCAAGCAATTTCCAATGCTAAAATAAAATTAAGTTGAAGCTTGTTGTGTGACTCATCCTATGTCTCATTAGAGCCCTATGATGGAGTCATTCTCCACCATCAATTTAGGAGGAACCCTAGGCATCCATATGTAAAGCTATCTCTTCCGAGATGTAGTGCCCACCTTTTCTAACCTCTATGTTCTGTTGAATTCTTAAAACACAGTTATGGATTTTGGATATGTTGGTTTGCCTTTATGAACACGTATGGTGATTTGGAGCGCGTAGCGCTAATTTAACTAGATTAGTAGGTTGACACCTTTTATTTGATATTGTGGACACTAACACTTTTCTATGTGATTTAGGTCAAATTGATACATGTTAGATAATTAGTTAGTCACATACCTTGATTTTGTAATGTATTTGTTTTCTGATGAGGATACATGATGACATGGTGATATGACATGATATGTATTGTAATACCTAACATACGACGAATTGTGTGAGATTGTGCATTCCACATTGATGATGGTGATATCATTAATTTACATGTTTGAATCTATTCGCTTAGTGAGCAGCTAGTTTACTCTTGTATTGGACAGATGCGGTTAATGTGTGCAATGAGTGTGCAGGTGACAAGGTTATAGGAGAACGTGGGATTCAGACTAGCTACACAATCTTGCACAAGCTTGACACGAGTGAGCCCTAGCCATGTTCTTGTGTGAAGCCTTAGGATAGACGATTAGTATTTTGGGCACTATGAGTGACCCCAATGTATGTAATGTATTGTGCTTTGAATTATTAATTTGGGTTAGGGTAGTTGGTTAAGATGTAAACTTGTTTTGGGAGTTAATAACTCCTCTTTTCTTTAAATTGTTGATTATGTTTAATGTGTCACTTAATCACAAGGGTTTAGGGTCACATGTGAGACCCTTGGGTGGTCCCCACACCCTCTACCCTTGTGCCAAAAATGCAAAACCCGAAATTAGGGTATTTTGGGCATTTTTGGGGACCCCTTTTTAGCTTGGGAGTCCCCCTATCACAAAAATGAGCCCTTGGACCCTACCCAATGGGTAGGGGGGCTTGTTTTCAAGGCTAGAGGGAGTTTTCCCTCCCTTTCTACCCTTGTTTTGTCACATCCATGTAAGGGATGTGGATTTGTGTATTTATCAAAAGTTGCTCTTATTTTGTCTTGTTAACATTTTAGGGAATTTGGGAGAAAAGGGCAAAAAGATAATTTTACCCTTTCTCTCTTTTGTTTTAGCATCTTTGACCTTGATGAGGGAGAGGGGTGACACATGTCACCCCCTCATTTGTGAGGATGCTTTCTTTCTCCTCTTCAAATTCCCATCCATGGGAATAGTGAGGGACCTTTTTTTGTTGGTTCTTCTTTTTGGAGCTTGGGCTTGGTGCTTGAAAAATTTGGAGCTTGAGGATTGCTTGAGGAAGAAAGTTGCAAAATCTTGTTTTGGAGAGCTATTAGAGGTAACCTCTTGAGCTCATTTATGTGGTATGTTTCTTTACTAAATCTTAGCTTGCTCATAGTTGAATTATTTGTTTAGTTGCTAGTATGGTTTGTTGCTTGAGTATATTTGTTGTATTGCTTTTTACTCCATCCATCATATGGTTTGATGGATGTTTGAGTTATTTGGGGGGAAGAGAGAGGGATTTTCCCTCTCAAACCTCATGGCTTGATGGGCAAGCCATGTCGGTTTCTTTACTCCCCTCATATGGTTTGAGGTGGGTAAAGGGGTTCATTTGGTTTGAACCCCTTTCCCATTCTTGGAGAGGAAACCCAAGGGGTTTGAAAATCCTCCCAAGAAGGATTTTGGTGAATGGATGGAGTAATAAGGAGGATCTTGTTGACTTCGGAGAAATAAGGTGGAGAAGGAAGTTTGATGTGTGCATTCTTTTGTAGATCACACCTTATGTCACTTTCAGGTATCTCATCTACTCTTCCCCAAATTTAGAGGATGAATATGGTTTCTCCTCTTTTCTTTTATTGCTCAATGTTGTGTTTTTCCTTCGTGCATGGTTTGGTCTTGTTTGTGAGTGTATTGTGGTGTTTGTCTCCCTAAAGATCTTGTGCTCAAAGTTGTGGAAGCTAGCTCTCTCCCATGGGCTTGGGGGAGGCTAGCATGTCTTCCAACCCATGGAAAGGCATGTAATGATGCCTGAAGGTTGGGAGGTTAAACAAGCCTTGTTCTCTTGAAGTTGAATCCTTGTATAGCATTGAAGTTGGTGCCTTGTCCTTGAGGTGTGCTAAAGTATCTTTGGTGGCATGGTCCTTTATGACCCTCTCTTGTTTAGAAAATTGTAGCTCTTGATAAACTTATGTTCCTTGTAAAATATTGTAGTGAGCTCTTTTGCAAGTCTTTCATGTGGAATGTATGTATAGATCATGGAAGCACGTGTGTTTTCAAAGTTGTATTTATACCACTCTTGAATATGGTTGAAAGTTGAATTTCTTTGTAAAACTTGTTACTTTCCATAAGCTGATGAGTCTTGTTGCATTAATAGTGATGCTCTTCATGGTTGTTTTGAAAGGAATATATACATCTATATTATTCAGATTTTAGCTCTTAATATGAAATGAAATACCTTGTGTGCCTTGTTAAAATGAAAGTTTCCTTCATAAAGTAGATCTCCCTTTTGTCAAGAAATGTATTATAATGTAGAGATCTCTCTTACTATAAGAAATAAAAATTGTTTACTTTTGCATGTGGTAGAAGAGAAGAGTAATGTTACCTCTTTGCTTGATTCTTGCTTCAAGTTATAAATTCATTTTAATACCCTTATTTATTGACAAAAAAATTCTGGACTGTCTAAATAAAATAAAAAAGACAAAATAGAATCTGCATTATACAATCCAAACAAATCTTGATTCAGTTATTAAATAATAAAATCAAGTATAGTTATATTTCATAATGTAACTATAATTCGTTTAAATCCAGTTGTCTAGTAATTTTTGGGTATAAATCTAGTCATATATATTGTATTAATTTCTTAGTATTCAGGATTTTTTTGAGATCATGTTCTATACAAAATGAAATATCAAGTTATTATATTTATATAATATTTGGTTAATATAACATACTATTAAATGGGTTAGAATCTGTAGATTATAATATAAATGCATTGTATTCTTTATTTATTCTTTATATTGTAAAATCATTATAGTTGTTAGTTATATATATATATTATATATATATATATATATATATATATATATATATATTAAAACTAGAAAACTAATAACAAAACAAAACAAAAAAAAAAAAAAGAGTTAAAAGAAATGATTTATAAAAATAAAAATAATAATGTTTGGAGGGGGTTCGCCCCCCAAACCCGCATTGTAATATGTTAAAAATAAAAACAAAGTGTAATGGGGGAGGGTCGGCCCTCCCCCACCCATCCAACCTGCCCCCACTGACCATTGCTCGGCCGTTGTCCCGCCCCAAGCCGTCCGCCCCACAACCTCCCCCCCCCCCTGCGCAGACCCTTCCCCACACACCCCTCCAAACTCTCCACGGCCCCATGCCGACCCCCACCAAAGAAACTGCACCGTCCACCCCCACGCCGCGCCGCCCCCTGCTGTTACTCCGCCCTGCCGTCCGCCTGTCCGGCCCCGCCCCCACGCGCCCTACAAACATTTCACCGCCCGTCCGCCGCCCGACCTCCTCAACTGCGGCTCATACCCAGATCGCCCCCTTCAATCAACAAACACATGTACTCTTTGATTAAAACAAAAACAAAGAAGAATTATTTTGGTGGGAGGCGGCTATCATCAAAGGAGGAAGACACAAGAAATGGATAAGCTTCCATGGATCCTCCACACAACCTGCAAGAAGAAATAAATCTAAAATGAGAGAAATACATGAGAAAGCAAAAGAGAAGTTTAGATAAAGATGTGCTAGGGCAAGTTAAGGGCAAAATTAGATCTAAGGCTGAGATCCTTTTGATCCTAGGGCCAAAAATAAACCCTACATCCCTTGAGTCATGGGTAGTTTTAATGGGAATGGGAAATAAAATATTAGGTTGTGTGTGTGTGGATAATTTAAATAAAAAGGGGGAAAACTGATTAAATTTTGGTAAAGGGGTTTGGTATCTTCCTAGGGTGTTCCTAGTGGTCTTCATGGAGATTAAATAAATAAATTTGGTTGGGGATAGTGGTTGAGCATTAAGTAGAATGATTTAGTTAAATTAATTAATATTGGGAAATGTAATTGTATTATTAGGCATTCACTTTTTAAAAAAAAATTATTACCCTAAATTGTTGTTATACTTTGGTCTGGTTTTTCTGTGTCCCGGTTGGGGCATTACACGAGAACTTTAATTTCCTCCTCATTCTTTTCTTTTTATGCCTTGGTTAAATGTTTGAAAGCTCTCATTTCATGAAGATTAAGATGTAGATTACCATTGTGAAGATATGGAGTCTCATTCTATACTTTCTCAAAATCTCACTTGCGGGGCTAGATGTAGGTTTCAGCAAATAAAAATCGGTTTTCCCATATATATATGATTCTAATATGTAACAGTTCATACTCTTTGTTTATTATTCTATTGAATTAAAAAAATCGCCATATGATTATATTGGTTATTTATACAAAGCAAAGATATATCTAACGGAGTGAAGCTATAAGTGGATAAGCTTTATTAGAATTCTTATAACTTGGTTTTCAAGCCTATAATATAAGAATGGCAACCCAATGTAAAACCAAGAATTTTTATCTGTTTAACTCCATAAATCTGAATGCCACAATTTTAAAGAAGCAAATTTCTTTTAAGATTAAAAGTAATAAACATAGATGGTAATAGATTTACTATGTTTTCCCTAAACAAAACACATGCTTTCTTATATTCTTAAAATAAGGATAATATTGTGAGTTAAGTACCATTGAGAAAAATAATGTACATGAAAAAATTGATCTAAAATAAATTTCTCTTTCCAAGCATACCCCATATTTCTTTGAGGAATAATAATGATTAAAAGACTTTCACATTGCAAAATGTACAAGTTTTCTTCTTCAAATATTTCAAATTCACATAATTTTTTTAAAAAATCCAAAAACTAGTTATACAAACAAGCTCTTCCCTTCTCATGAAGTTGTAACTTTACAAGACATTTAATAATGCAAGTACAAAACCTCACATGACATGGGAACAACATGTCAAAATTTTAAACTTTTCAAACCAACTCTCCCAATCCCATTACATCATTTACAACATAAGGTGAAGCAATCCCAAACTCCCAACTAAACAAGATTACAAGAAAGCACTAAAATGCAAGAATAGAAGCCTCCCACTAAAGTGGGAACAACATGCTCAAATTTTGAGCATTTCCCAAATGAAATCACCTCCAAAATTCTTCCAAGGCCTCCAAAACTCCACTATGCCAAGCTCCAAAACACCACAAGATCGAAGGCTCGTTTACCTCCCAACCTACATGCATCATTACATGCCTTCTCTCCAAAGCCAAAGAATGCATCTCCCAAGCCCATGGGAAAGAGGGTAGCATGCTACTCAAATACGCCAAGTCAAAGCATGGTATTCAAGGAGACTCAAAACAAGGGTAAACAAGATATGAAAGACAACTTCCAACACCACAATTCAATTCACAAGAAACCAAAAAAAAAAATGGAAATGGGAAGAGGGGAGAGGGATCACCAAATGTGCCAAAGTATAAAGAATGATAGAGCCAAAGACCAACCTCCAAATTTATCTCCAAGAATCCATCATCATCCTTCAACCCTTATTCCTCCATTTCTCCTCCTTACCAAGGCTTTTCAAGCCTTGTAAGCTTCCTGGTAAGGATAGGAGAAGATTCCCAAACCAAATGGGAATTCCTCCTACTTCCCCAAGGAAGGGAGCATCAAAATATCATTCATGGCTTCCCCAAGAAGCCATGAGAACAAGGATCCCCTCTCATTCCCAAAACCAAAAATAAAATCCAACCAAATGAAAAGAAAACAAGAACCCACAACCCCAAACCAAACCCAAATTTTTAACCAATACAAAACACTCAAAAATCACACACATACACAACAATTAATAAACCAAGATAGCAAAAGAAGTGAGGCCTACCTCACTCTCCAAGCACAAGCCAAAAAGCTCCAAGCTCTTGACTCCACTAGCTCCCAAAGCAAATCCTCCAAAGACTCCTCTCCAAAGTTCCAAAAGAAAAATCCCCCAAACATCCAAAATTAGGGAAGATATAGAAAAACTCCCAAAATCACAAACCCATGGGAGGGTGACATGTGTCACCCTTCTACTAAGCAATCCATCCAAGTCACCTATGGTATTGGAGCTTTTTTGTTTAAGGGTTTTGTGTGTTGATAGATTTACTCACAAAGGGATTTTTGATTGAGTGGGAGCACAACAATGGCAGAAGATAGCAAATACAAAGTGGAGAAATTTGACGGTCGTAATTATCAATTATGGAAGATGCAGGTGGAAGATTATTTGTATAAGAAAGATTTATACTTGTTGTTGGATACAAGCGCAAAGCCTACAAAGATGAATGATGAAGAATGGAAAATTCTTGATGTAAACGCTCTGAGATCTATAAGATTGAGTCTGGAAACATTTGTAGCTTTGAATATTACTGAAGCAACAACCACGGTAGATTTGATAAAATCTTTATCTAATTTATATGAAAAACCAAGTGCTTCAAATAAAGTTTATTTGATGAAAAAATTATTTAATTCAAAAATGCAAGAAGGTGGATCTGTATCAAGCCACTCGAATGATTTTTGTTCCATAGTAAATCAATTAAAATTGGTTAATATTTTGTTTGATGATTAAGTGAAAGCAATTTTATTCTTATGCTCTTTGCCAAACAGTTGGGATAACTTGGTAATGGATGTTAGAAATACATCTGCTACTAATTTTTTGAAGTTTGATGATGTGGTTAGTATAATCCTGAATGAAGAAATACGTAGGAAAAGTACATGACAATTATCATCTGGAAATGCTTTGAATGTAGAAATCAAGGGAAGACAAAAGGAGAGATCCAACAACAAGAATAATGGGAAATCAAAGTCAAATAATCGCAAATCTAAATCTAGTGGTAGAGGAATGACTTGATGGAATTGTGGAAAGAAAGGACATGCGAAGAAGGATTGTTGGTTCAAGGAAAACAAAGAGAATATACCAGATAAAGGTAAAGAGGAAAATGTTACAACAGAGGTAATGCAAGATGCCCCTATTATTCTTGGGTTTTATATTCAAGAGCTTCTTTCCATGCTATCCCTAATAAGGGTTATTTCAGAAATTATGTCCAAGGTAATTTTGGGCATGTTTATTTAGGAGATGATGAACCATGTAATATTACTAGTAAAGGGGAAGTTCATATAAAATTACAGAATGGAAATACATGGATATTGAAAGATGTGAGACATGTGTCAAGCCTCGAGAGAAATCTAATTTCTGAAGGACAACTAGGTGAAATTGGTTACATGGTTACATTCACAGCCGAATCTTGGAAAGTTACCAATGGAGCTTTGTTGTGGCAAGAGGTAAGAAGGTAGGAACATTATATTTTTCTAGTTGTATTACTGATTCCTTTTTTGTTCTATCTACTTCATATTTAAATGCAAGCATGTGGCATAATCGGCTAGGCCATATGAGTAAAAAGGGAATACAAACCTTAAAGGAAAAGGATAAGCTATCAGATTATGTAGATCTTGATTTCTGTGAACATTTCATATTTGGAAAGTAAAAGAAAGTGAGATTTCTTAAAGTTGGGGCAACAAAGAAGGATAAAAATTGGAGCTTGTGCACTCAGATGTGTGGGGACCAGCCCAAGTAGCTTCTCATGGAGGATACCAATATTATGTGACTTTCATTGATGATGCCACAAGAAAGATATGGGTTTATTGTATAAAGTGTAAATCTGATGTTTTTGAGACTTTTAAAAATGGAAAGTCCTTGCTGAAAATGAATCCAATTTAAAGATAAAATGTCTTAGATCTGACAATGGTGGTGAGTACTATAACAAGAATTTCGATGATTATTATTTAGTGAATGGAATACACGGAGAAATAATGGTTCCTAAAACACCATAGGAGAATGGTGTGGCTAAAAGAATGAATAGAATTATCATGGAATGTGCAAGAAGCATGAGAATACATGTTAGATTACCCTTACATTTTTGGGTAGAAGCAGTAGACATAAGACAATATATTTAATCAACCGTGGGCCTTCAAGTGCACTGGATGGTGGAATACCGAAAAAGCTTGGACTATAAAAGAGGTAGATTTTTTTTCTTAGAATATTTGGTTCCAAAGCTTTTGTGGATGTTGATAAAGAAAATATGAATAATTTGGATGCTAAATCCAAGAAATATAATTTTATTGGATATGGCTCTGGTGATTTCAGATTCCATTTTTGGGATTTAAATGATGCTAAAATTGTTAGGAGTTGTGATATTGAATGGAATGAAAAGAGAATTTACAAGGATCAAATTTTGATACCTAAGGATGAACCGATGGAAGAGTTTGTGGAAGAAAATGTATTCTTATATTTAAAATTGACACCTACAGTACGGTGTCGATTCACGAATGTAAGTCATCAAAGAACCTAAAGCGACGTCGATAAAACAAGGATCGATGTCTGGCAACAGAGGACCGTCGTTGATTTCCAAAACCGACGTCGGTAGCGGTGACCAAGGCGTGGTCACTTTCGAGAGGTTGATATAAATGTAAAGGTTGTACAAAATGAGCCTCTGGCAGCCCAGATTTCTATGAGAAGATCACAACGGGTAAGTAGACCTCTAGAAATATTTACACTTTCCTTATTTTATCTATTATTGATTGATAGTGGTGAGCCCGAAAGTTTTGAAGAAACAATGTAGGATGAAACCCACAAGAAGTTGGAGCATGATATAGATGAGGAGATGGACTCCTTGGAAACAGAATCAAACATGGGATTTGGTTAAGTTGCATCAGTAAGAGAACATTGCAGAACAAATGGGTTTACAGGATCAAGGAAGAAGAGGGTGGACAAAAAAATACAAGGTAAGGCTTGTGGTAAAAGGGTTTGCACAAAAATTAGGTATTGTTTTTGGTGAGAGTTTTTCACACGCTGTAAAAATGACTTCCATTTGTATTGTTTTGAGTTTAGTTGCAATAGAAGATTTGCACTTAGAGCAACTTGATGTTAAGATGGCTTTCCTTCACGGTGATTTGGAGGAAGAGATATATATGTAACAACCACTTGGATATGAAGTCAATAGTAAGGAGAAACTTGTGTGCGGGTTAAAAAAGTGTTTGTATGGGCTCAAGCAAGCCCCAAGGAAATGGTATATGAGGTTTGAAAATTTTATGCATGAACATGGTTATATGAGATGTGAATCTGACCATTGTGTTTATTTCAAGAAGCTTGAAAATGGAAGCTATATTATTTTTTATTGTATGTAGATGATATGCTTATTACAGGATCTAGTATGCAGGACATTGTTGAGCTTAAAGAAAATTTAGCTCATACATTTGCAATGAAGGATTTATGAGATGTAAAGAAAATCCTTGTCATGCAAATTCATAGAGACAGGTATAATAAGAAATTGTATTTGTCTCAAGAACATTATATCAATAAGGTGTTGGAAATGTTTAAAATGCAGAATTCAAAACTTGTAAGTACACCTATGGTTGGACACTTTAAATTAAGAAAATATCAATTTCCTACATCACATGAGGAGGTCAAGTACATGGCACGGGTTCAATATGCTTCAACAGTTGGAATCCTTATGTATGTTATGGTTTATACCAGACCAGACAATGCACAAGTTGTGAGCATATTTATGGTCAATCGAGGTAATAGCATTGGAAAGAAATCCAATGGATACTCAGATATTTGAGAGGGATATCTAGCATTCATTTATGCTATGGAGGTTCAAATACTTCTTTATGTGGCTATGTTGATTTAGATATGGATGGAGATTTGGATGGTAGGAGAAGCACCACTAGATATGTATTCACAGTAGGTGGCACGAAAGTTAGCTGGATTTCGAGATTGCAGAAGGTTGTGGCCTTGTCTACTACAGATGAAGAATATGTTACAGCTGCAGAGGCTAACAAAGAGATGTTATAGATGATCAGGTTCATGGAAGAGTTGGGAAAGGAGCAAGAGGATTGCAGATTATACAGTGATAGTCAAAGTGTGATTCATCTGGAAAACAACTCAGCATTTCATTCAAGAATGAAACACATTCAGTTGAGATATCACTGTATACGATAGGTTTTGGAGGATGGGCATCTAAAATTGGAGAAAATTCATACAAATGAGAACCCTACGGATATTTTAACGAAGTCGTTGGCAAAGGAGAAGTTGGAGCTTCACTGCACTTCTTTTGGTCTTCGAGTTTGAGACTTGAAAAGGAATAAACAGCAAGGAAAGGATCCAAGGATGGAGTTATACGGTATAGTGCAACAATTTATCTCTAAGTGGGAGATTGTTGAGTTGTGGAGCTAAATGGCTTCACAAATAACATGTTTTACAAACTTACAAGTTTATACAGTAATCGACATTGGTTGGGTAACTGACGTCGGTCACCCGGGAATGACTAGCATCGGTTACCTGTGTGTTAATGTTTTTATATTAAATGTGGGATTAGATCGACCCTTGGTTATAAAGGTGATCGAGATGGTTGTAAATGCATAGCTAAGTTGCCCTAATGTTTGTATATGCTTATAAGCTAGAAAGCTAGGGTTAGAAGGTGTGATTAGAGATTATTGTAAGAAGGAATTCTTGGAGAGAGATTAAAGAAGCTTGTGAAGGAAAAGTATTGTACATCCGTGAGAGGTGTGGAAGATTGCAAATCTTCATTGTATTTCCTTTAGTAAAGAAAAGAATAATAGATTGGTTGTTTCTTGGTGGACATAGCCCACATTGGGTGAACCACGTTATATCTTATGTATTTTTCTTCTGGTATAATTTCTGTGTTTATTGCTTGTATGCTTCAATTGAATATAGATCTATACAACATTGGTGTGTGTCTAACCCCAATAGCAAGAGTATGTGCAACCAAGATATGTAATATGTTGTGTATGAGTGTGATGGAATGGTATGCAATGTGTGAATTTTACAGGAGCAGCGTGCCCCCAAAGAAATGTGGATGAGATGTGAATGAAATGATGTTCATTTATTAAAAAACCCTCAACAATCAAGAATGAACCATAGAACAAGAGTGCGTCATCGGGAAATGGTTTGAGAATGTGCGCTAGAAAGATAGATCATGAAGCATAGAGCGTGAAAAGTATGAATGATGGTGAGGTTCATTTTAGATTTAGACCCTTAGCAATCGAGTATGAACCATGGAACTAAAGTGCATCGTAGGGTAATGAAGATACAAGGTGTGTATCAAATTGTGCAAGTGTACTAAGAAAGATTATGTGTGAAGCACGGAGTGTGATAGTAGAGATTATAGACAATTGATGATGCTAGGAGGGGGAAGAAATATTGATGCCCCCAAGTGTGAGAGGGATATAAGGCTGTCCAACGATAGTGAAGGGCAAGGGCCCTCCACCCGATGTCCAAGGAGATAAAGGCATGTGACGATGCTCTAAGATTAGTGGAGTATGGGAGTAGTGTCATGCATGTGAAAGAGACCTATGTGGTGAAGGCGGTGGTGAACACCTATGTGAAGGGGCTTCCAAGTAGGGGACTTAGGTCGATGACGATGAAAACATCATGAAGTAGGACATGTGCGAATAGGGAACTAGGTGCTAAATGTGCCTTAGATTTAAGAGGCCCTAGAGGCCTAGATGTTATAGCTGGTGGAAAGATATCATCAAGACTAGGTTTAGGCAATGGTGTGCATGGTGGAATGCCTTTAATAGTGATAACTTGCTTATTGTGAATGAATTTGAGACATAAATGGTTCATGGAGGGAATATTTTGATGCATTAGATCAAGCAAGACCTAAGACCATGTCACAACCTTTAATTGAAGATGCCACAACAAATGACACGAACATGGTAAGAGGCCTAGTTGTAATGGGTAGCTTGATGTAGCCAAAAGAATTAGGAACTAGGTATTTGAAATTAAAGATTAGACATTTGATAGCCCTAAGGAGTGCAATTGAGAACACGCTAATAGGAGTTATTAGATAGATCATGGTGTCATTGACAGATTGTTGAACCGATAGAAGTAGTGATGTGTAATGAATCAAAAGTGAATGTAGCATGATAATCATGATCTGAAAATGAAATGACTGGTGGTGATGTATCAACAAAAGTGACAAGGAAATTGAGAGGCACTGACAAAGGAGGAGGCACAATGCGATATGTATGATTAGCCAAACGTTAAAGATCCGCTTGTCATGTTTGGGAAAAGGGTCATTAAATATTTTTAGATTTTTATTATCATTGACCGGATTAGAAGTGGATGGCTCAAGGAGCTTGAGTGAATTATTGTCAATAAGATCTTAAATAATATGTTTGAGTTTGAAACAATGATCGGTAGAATGCTCGACGCATAATTGATAATAACATTTAGCATTTTCGTCATGATTGTGGCCATGAGGACGAGATGGATCAAGATTGAGTGGCAATGGAAGAGTGATTAGATTTCTTTCGAGGAGTTGAGGAAGTAGAAATTAAGGTTCATATGATAATTTGGTTTAATTACGCTTTGGAGGTTGTCGTTGAAGCTTTTTTGGAGGAGAGATGGCATTAACAATTGTCTTTGTTTCGTGGGATTAGGAGATGGCTTAAATGTTGATTTAGCTTGGAATTTATTAGAAGAGGATGAAGAATAATCTTGATACTTTAATTTTCCCATAGAGAGTAGTTTGAATTCACGCATTTTGAGCATATGACATAATTGATCAAATGAAGGAGAGGTCTCAAAGATGACACTCTCCTAAAGTGGTGGTAAGAGGCTTTGAACAAAAAGATCTTGCAATTCTGAATCAGCAAGTACATTGGTCATCTTAGCTAGATTGTTCTTATAATGTAATACATAGTCCGCTAGATGCTCGTTAGATCTTTGTTTGATTTGTGCGAGTTGTGCATAAGAGATCTTGGTGCTAATATTGATTGAAAAGTGAGCAAGAAAAGCATCGGCTAGATGCGTAAAATAAGTTACCGAATGAACAGGTAGATCATAAAACCAACGCATGGCATAATCTTGAAGACTCCGGGAAATAGCTTAGCTAGTAATGTATGATCATCCACATAATCGAGACATGCCACATGAAAATCTCTGAGATTCTCTTAAGGGTCACCATGGCCATTGAAGATGGGCAACTTAGGGGTGACAAAGTTTAGAGGAAGTGAATAAGCAAAAATGGTGGGTGCAAAAGGAGTGTGAAGAAGTAAGGAGGAATCAAGATATGGAGATGAACGTGAAGTAGCTTGTCAGAATGGATGATTTGAACTTGTAGGTCATGATATAAGGAAGTGAGGTCTTGAGTGCCGAAGAAGATACTTATCGAGTGTGAGAAATAAGAGGTGGAGTGAACTAGTTGGTAGGAGTAGGAACAAACCTGGGAACAGAAGAAGTGGGTGGAAGGCTAGAAGAGGGAGGTTATGCTACGGTAGGGATGGAAACGGTGTTGGAGGTGGAAGGGTTAAGTTCAGCTAGATTAGTGGCCTCCTCACGAGCAGTGGATAAAAGAAGATATAAATCTTGTGGATGTTCAACAATATGAGCATTAAGATCATGAAGGTCTTCGTCAGTAAAGGGTGCATAGGTTTCAGCCATAGTAAAAAGATGACAAAATGCCTAAAAGCAAGGTTGTGTTCGAACAAGGGTTCACCAAATGATTTAATTTAATTTGGATTATATCTAAATGACTAACTCTATTTGAAACAAATAATGTATAAATGTTGGAATATAGAAATGACACAAGCAAACTAAGATGTAAATATGAAACCCTAAGCACAAGAGATAGATGAAGAGACTTAGTTGATTTACGCTCGATTTGGAACTGGTCCGGAATGGAAAAAGTGTTGAACAAGTTGGGCACAATGTGTCATAAATGGTCAAGACAAAATCTACAACTCACGGCCCGAGTGGACATGGGCGCCCATAATAAGACAAGGGCACTGGCACTGAAAAAGGCTGCATTAGACGCATGTGATCTGTAAAATAGTCGAATTTGGTTTTTGTGTCTCAATAGTGTAACAGTTTCTTTTATTTTGATCACCTGATAGTTTCTCTGTGAATGTCGAAGATACCTGTAACCTGCAAAAAGAGATGTTCACATGCACAAGCCCACAAACCACATCAAACCTAAAAAGAAATATGCATAATGGGGAGTCGGATCGACCCGTGAGGTCACCTCGAGAGTGAATTTACAACCAAGTGTTACACTATATCTCAGACTCCATGTTGTTCTTTTGAGTGTGTGTATAAATTGTGCCCTAGGATGCCCTTGTGCAAGCGCACTTAATAACAGGATGTAGCTAGAAATGCAATGTATGTAGTAGAATATGTGGAAGGAATACAATGAGCTTCCCCCTCCTATGTTGTATATGCAAAATATACATCCCTTGTACCTTGAATGGATGTTAGATGGATGTCTTGGAGTGCTTTAGGTGCCTTTTGAATGCAAGCTTAGGTGATGATAGTAATGTTTAGTGCTTGGTCCTTGATTTTAAACACATAACTATGTATTTATATGATTCTCTTGTCTGAATTTTGTAATTGACAACTAAAAGGTCGACTCATAAGTGGAAAAGATGCCCAAAAGATAAAAGAGACCCAAAAGAAGTAAGGTGAAAAAGGGTCAAGGGCGCCAGAGGGGACAAGGTACTGGTCGCTGTCATGTCATAGTTGGCGTTAGTGTCTACAACCATAAAAGATAAATTAGTAAAATCCCGACTAAGCTATAGGGTGTGTAAGACCAAAAAGAAAACAAGAAACAAAGTAAAGAGGCCAAAGATAGTTGTCAACCACTAGTTTTCTTGTTTAGGAATCATATGACTACTAGTATGCTTTTAGGACCTAAAAATGTACCCAAGTGGGCAATTTTGTGTCTATAGCGTGCATAGATTGTGAAGGAGTTATGCCCAATGGTAGAGAGTGTGCAGAGAGTGCATGAGGATAGAAGGATTGCACAATATATGAGGTTGTAGGAGAAGCACGCAGATGTTTTGGAGAAAGCCCTGTAGACCCAGAGACAGTGCACAAGAGGAGTTGATGGTGAGAGTCAAGCATCTAAGTGCGATTAAGAAAACAAAGGTATGGCAAATGAGTGCGAGAAAGGGATGTGTGGTCAAGGTAGTTGGAAAAAATGACAAAAGATGTCAAAAGGTGTCGACATAGGATGTTGAATATGATGGAATGGTCAAAAGAGAAAATGACCAAATCGACGTGGCACAAGTAAATACATCCAAGGGCATGTAGATCAAAGCATTAATAAAGTTCAAATTCAAATTTGAATCTTAGTGTGAGAATTTGGAAGCGTCTAGGAGTTAGCCCATCCAAAGAAAAATTCAAATGAGGAGAGAAAGGTGGGGGCATGTGGCTATTTAAGGAGGGAGATTCTACCATTCTAAGGTTATTAAAGGCCAGATAAGTTGGAGGTTGGCCCATAGTTGGAAACTAGAAAATTCAGTACAAGTTGGAGGCCTAAAGAGGTTGTTGAATGTGCTTGTGAGCATACAATCTAGTATAGGAGACACCATAGAAGTCTATAATGCTCCATCAATGTGTTGTGAGCTCTTAGAGAGCAACTACATGTAAATGTTGTTAAATCCATTGAAGAAATAGATGAAACATTAATAGTTTTCATCCCCTTACGTGACTTTGTAGGCGTGGGGAGGACCCGTCGTGCCGCTAAGTGGTATTAGAGCAGCTACTTTCTCGTGAGTGTAGATACTAGAACGTTGAACGTGAGGCATCTAGTGCGGAAGTTTGTGTTCTCCATCATGAAGAGGTGGGTAGAGGACACACAAGAAGATCCCAAAGTGTATCGGCTAAAAAAGTTGATTATCTTGTGCTATAAAGCAAAATGTTGCCAAGAAGAAGGGACTATTCGGTTTGCAACAATCAAAGAAATGTTGGAGAAGGTATTATAGGAGCTAAATAGTGTGAAGATCGGGTGGAGGATGCGACGAAGACCACAAGAGGAAACGAGGTCTTGTGGTGCGAAGCATCCAAAAGGAGGAGAAAGACTAGGTCAAGAGTAAACATCATAGAGACAATTGTATAAAAAAATCACAAGTAGAGTGTTAAAGGAAAGAAAGGGTGTGCATGAAGGCACAACCAAAAATTATGCGAGTAGAGCACAAGAGCGAAGAGAAAGCATACACAAGAGCACCACCAAAGAATGCTTAAGAGATAGTACTTGAAAAGAGCCCACGAGATGAGCAGAGGGTGAAGAGAGAAGACACCGGGAGCAAATGGAAATGGGTATGAGTATTGTGTTGAAGAGGAGGTTGCCAAAGAGAAGCGGGCGATTGATGATGAGACCATGAACGCACGTAAGATTGCGTAGAGCCACGATATGAAGTGGTAGAGAGGAGAAAGGAAGAAGATAGCAACCGAAATAAGGAAGCTGTGAAGAAGGAGAAATTATCCGAAGGAAATTCGGAAGGAAGCGATCTAAGGACGAGATATCGGGACAGGGGAAGAAGATTGTGCAGAGAAATCACACAAGGCGAGCACGCATGAGGAAGAAGACACGCAGTGGGGAGAAGCCCCTAGTAGAAAATGGCAAATGTGGAGGAAATGATCAAGAGAAGGATGACCTACAGTGAGGTCCAAACCCGTAAGTGTGGAAAGAGAGAGATGTGCAAAGGAAAAGAGAGTGTGGGGAGGAAGCGTCAAAGAACACGTGAAGGAGAAGCGGTGTGCAAAGAGCCACACAACCCGCAAGTTTGCAAAGGAAGTATGCACTAAGAGAAGAGGTTGAACGGAAAGGCAACAAGAGGAGAGAAGAAAAGAAAGTGTTTAGAGATAAAGTGTGTAGCAAAAGCCCATAAAAAGGGTGAGAGTGAAGAAAAGAAACAATATGTTGAGCAAAAGAGCGTGGAAAAGAGGAGTTGTAATGAGAAGGCGACAAGAGAACAAGGGAAGAAGAGAGGAAAACAATGAGAAGAGAAGTGTGTGTGGGAGGAACATGCGAAGGATGGGAACCCAAAGATGAAGTGGGCAATGAGAAACAAAGCCTCCACGACATTAAATGGAGGTGAATGGACAAGGGCGAGCGTGGATCCACATAGAAGCAGTAATTGAAGACGCAGTGTAGGCTCGCAAATCATAAGGTTTAGCGAGAAAAGCCTTAGGAAGAAGAGAACAATTCAAGGCAAGAAAAGACTTCGAATGAGGGGTGAGCAGAGACTCACAAAGGATTCGAAAGAGATCCATTTGGAGGAGGAGGTCGGGGGTGGTGACTTGGAGCTCACCAAAAAGTGCAAAATAGCGCGGAAAAGTCACAAGCGAGATGACAAGGGATTGGAGGAGACGTTGAAAGAAGCATCGAGGCCGGGGAACATGTTCAGAGGAGGTTCGAGAGGACAATGGAACTAGAACTATTTGCCTCAATAGTTCAAAGGGTGGTTCTACCACTTACTCAATCTACTTGAGGAGGACCTCAAGTTTAAGTACCTCGGATGTTTGATGCGGGGAGCATCCAAGGTTCAAGGCAATCCTACACAAATTTTGGTAAGCATGGTTACACGCAAGACGGGAGAGCGTGTAAGCAGGGAAAGGAAGCGCAGAGGAATCATGTGGCAAGTGTGTGGAAGTGTGGAAGTACTTTGCGCAGTTGTTACCATGAAGGAGTCCAGTGCATGGAGTGCGCGAGATGATGAGAGAGCACAAGTAGTGCGCATAAGGGCTTGCAGAGTAGAACAAATGTGGAGAAATAATGTGTAGTGGTGCGCATAGGATTTTGGTAGTAGTAGAGATTATGACAGATTGGAGGCACACAGATATTGCGAGGCAATTATGCGCAATGGTAAAGAGCAGCAGAGGGCACGAAAGGGTATAAGAATGATTGCACAATAGGTAAGGTTGCAGGAGAAGTGCGCAAATGTTTTGGAAAAGGCCCATAAACCCATAGACGGTGCATGAGAGGAGTTGAAGGTGAGACTCAAACATTTAAGTGCACAAAGAAAAGAAGACAAAGTCATGGAGATGAGTGCAAGAAATGCATGTGCGGTTCAATGGGTAATGGCAAAAGCAACAAAAGATAAGCCGAAGGAGGTTGGCCGAGAATTAGCTGGACCTGGGAAAAGCCAATACAAGTTGGAGGCCTAAAAAGGTTGTTGAAGTGCTTGTGGGCACATAGTCCAATCTAGGATAGGTCACAAGAGACACAATAGAAGTCTGTAATTCTCCATCAATTAGTTGTAAGCTCTTAGAGAGCAGTTGCATGTAGATGTTGTTAAGGTCATTGAAGAAATAGATGAAAGATTAACAGTTTTCATCCCATTGCGTGACTCTATAGACTACGGGGAGGACTGTCATCACCAATTCCCTACTAAGAGGAGAGTTCTTAATACCTACTTCTCATGGACACATCTTCCAAAACGGGTTTACATTAAGGGGAAGTTGAAACTAAGTAAAGCCCAATTCATCTATCCACTATCACAAACATAGCTCAAACATCTTATAAATTACTAAAATAATAGCAACTAATTCCTATAGTAAATACTACAAAACTATGTAGAAAAAAACAAATAATAAGACTTGTTTGAAAATATATATTGTATGCATCTTTTCTCCAATTGTCTCTACAAATCACTTATGTCATCACATGACACTACCATCTTTTCCATGTTTACGGCTACCATTTTGCCCTTCTCTTTACTTACTAATGTAAACATTCCCATTTTAAAAATAAGAAAAACTTATGGTGGTCCAATGATTTCATGCCCCATATTGCAACCAAGCATAATAAACAACAATCACCAATCTACTCCATCCTATATTATCATGGTGGTTTTATTTGTTTCCTTGTCTATATGGGCAAAGGAGGAAGCAATTTTACACTTTGGCCTTGTAATAATAAATCCTCTCTCTTGACTTTCTTGTCCAGAAGTATTATTATTTCAGACAATTATGAAAACATAATCTACAAAAATATGGGTTGTGTTGCCATACCACCCATGTTTTGTATCATTAGCTTGTATTATAATGTTTTATTAATATGAATGGATAACTTCTCAATCAAAAATAATCTATAGAATTGGTTGAATCCTTGCACATGAATTATAAAACACAATAGAACCAAACAGTTGTTTGTCTTAAAATTGTGTAAGAGGGCCCCTTTTTCATTCTTCAATTGATCAATCATTTGACTTTGCTTACTTTACTATTAATTTTACAATCTATTATTTTGTACATGTTGAACCAAAAAGTCATTTGTCTCTTGAAATTGTGGAGAACACTTTTCCTATCTTGCATTTATCTCTCATTTGAATTTTGCTTTCTTTAGTATTAATTTTGCAATCTATCCTTTCGTGCATGTTGAAAACTTGATTGCTTAAGAATATATAACATTGGTAGGATCCGAATCGATTCATTCAAAATACGTAGAAAGAATATTTTCACATTTATAATATCAAAGAACTATAGTCCCGCTACAAAAAAAGCGGGAAAACTCTGATTCTCCCCGGTAACAAGGGGGTTTTTGGTTGTCAAAGAAAATGGTAGGTAGCATATAGTAAAAATTAGGGTTTCTTCTTGCATATTAAGTTGGCATACTTCTTTAAATAATAACATTTGCTCTTCCATAACATGAATTGTTATAAACACATTATCGCATCTTATAATGCAAATGATTGGAAACCTTTTTATACTTGCAACAGTATATATTATACATGACAAACTAATGCTTTCAAGTTTCTCACTCCGGACTCAAAGAACTTACAACATGATCTAAATCATTTAGTCTGAGCATGCCCAAATTGTCAACTCCGCAAAATGCCATTACAATAGTGTCGAAGTATTGTGGGTATGATCTGTTGAAATGTAAAAGTCCAAGAGATACTGCCAAAGTTGAGCAAAACAAAACTGCCGAAAAGCATTTCAGCTTAGAATTCAACAGAGGCTGCACAAATAAATAACAGTTTCCTAAAGCCTAGTCAGTTTTACATTATCAAATCCACTAAAGATGCCGATAATCAAAGTTCATTTCTCTATTACTTCAGAAAGGATGGATGTTGCACATCTGATTTTTTCTGTGATGACTTTGGTCGAGCTTTATCTTTTGCCAGATCTAGGTCAGCAAAGACCTAAACAAAAGAAGCAGACAATTACTTAAACCCTGCGAAATCTAACAGTTGTATGATATTAACAGAAATGACACGAAGAACAGAAAGAAATTAAACATTAACTACCTTCGATGACTTCCCATAGCGTGTTTGAGCATGTTTTTGGTCTTTTGGTTTACTTTCCCAATATCCTTTCTCTTTGTCAGTACCCTTATACTGTATCTGTGTTTTCTTTTCAATTTCTTTGTTTGCTTTCACAGCTGTACCTCAAAACAAGAAATTGTGTCATTAAAATTTTTCTTTTTTGTTTAACTGAAGAATGTAGCAAATTTAATATGCGACAACAGATTTTAATACCTTTAAACTTCCGCTTTATCTTTGCTCGCAGATGTTTTCTATCCTCCCGGTCAATTCAGCATCTTCTTTAACAGCTCCTTCCCCAGCAAACAACTCCTCAGGCGCAAGCATAGATGCTTCTGATACTGCCAAAGGAGCCACCTGACCATAGAAATAAAATATCATTAGTAAAAAAACACTAACATCAACACAGGCGATTATCTCCTGTCAGCTACGAATAGCTAGCATAGAAAAAGATCAATCAGCAACCTCTTCCATTGCAAGTGCAGGAACATTTGCTTGTATAGACATATCTTCAATCACCTGTCAAAGAAGAAAGTAATTCACATATTAATTCATATTGTTGATATATGAAACAATTTCATGAAGTTGTTGATGAGAAGCAAACATACTGGGATGGCACATACCGGTTTCGGAGTAAACTGGAAATGAGAAAGTGCATCCAGCTTCACACATAGCTTCTTAAACAAAAGAGCTGCCTGAGAATCAAAACAACATCATTAAACATATATATATGAAATATTTTGACTTCTTCAGCAATGTTAGTCACTACTAAGATTGAACCATTGAACTTCTATACAAATTAATAATGGAGTCAGACCATAAACAGTCGCTCCCAACACCAAACACATTTCCCACAAGCATTCCAAGTTCCTAACAAGGGATGCACCATGATCTTTCATGGTAGCTTGCAATTACAAAAGTACCAAAAGTCAACAATTTAGAGAGAAGGGAACACAGAGAATATGCACAGATTATGGTGTACGATGTCAGAACCAGAAAGAGTAAGATTTCTAATGACATCAACCTGCGGACTTCTACCCCAAAGCCTGCTTCCCCATTGGCAAGGTTATGGTGTGCATAGGGCCTTGAAACCCTCCCTTGTCTCATAATTGTCAACAATGTGCACTTATTATTCATACACATCACAATGAAGTAGGGATATTAACACAGACTAAAATCCTTGACAAGAGATATATCATGATCTTAGATTTTAGGTTAGTCTGTTTACAGTGCATTAGCATAGCAATAGAATTTTCTGGAAGCAACTGTGTAAATAAATTTATATCGCAAACTATATTAATGACCTCACAAAATCAGTATTAGTGTGAAGAACATGTCCCAACCAGAAGAGACTGCCAAAATTCCAAACCGATGGTGATCTCCGAGAATGCCTTCACACACCATGATGCTTTATCAGAAAGTTGGTGAAACAATGATCTTAAACACGAGTTCTCTGGGCGAATGATTTGGTCAACTTTCCAAGTGTAGTACGCTGCATTCAAAACATAATTATTTTCTCCATTCCAGTTGATACACATCAGAGTTCTATGGCCTAAAACTGTTTAAATAATTGACTCTAAAACTCACAAAGCCACTTCATGCCAGTCAGAAAAGGCATTTAACAGATATATAAATGGACTCCCAAAGTACAGCAGAAAATGCAGCATTCTTATGTAGAGAATGTATTCAAAGAAAGGAAGCAACATCCATATGGAAAAATTGAACATACAAAGTAATCTTGTAAAAATTCAATCGGAGAAGCAAATACTAAACTTACGGATGACTATGATCATAAAAGCTGAAGAAAATATTAGTTTCTTCAACTATGATTTGAGTTTCCTTCCAATGCCCAAAAATGACTCTAGCATTATATGTTGTATGAGTGTGTTCTAGCCAAGTTGCATAAAAAGTACAAGTTTCAGAAAGTAGTTATACTCCATGCACATAGTGGAAGCTAGAAGTATGAGCTAGTATCATTATCTTGGACTGTGCTTTGTATCCATCCGGAAAGAGCTCCTTCGGCTATCTTTAATTTGTTCCCAGTTTAGAAGTGGCCAACATGAGCTGCTAGAATACAAGCAGATAAGGAAAGAAAGTATCCTTGGTTGCTCTGGTAGCAGCCAGGGGAACTAATTGCAAAGCAGTAATATGTAATGTCCCCTTTCCTATGCCATAGGCTGAGGGGCCAACTCGAGTCCAGGCCTTGGTCATACCCAAGGGGCTATGAACGCTGTAAGCTATTGGGTATGAATATCTAGTCCAGTTGTTATAATTTTCCGTTGACAGGAGTATAAAGTGCTTTCGAAGGGACTAGATGTTATGTTTTATCGTTGGAAGGGGCCACTTAACTCCTAGTGTTCTAATTTTGCGTTGGGGGTCACCTTTTGGACCATGGCGACTTGAAAGGGAAAAAGTAACTTTAAGTTACTTTATTGATTTGGTCTTCCCTAGGGGAAAATGCGACTTGGGCTTTTTAGGGTTTCCTTGGCATGGGAAAAGTTATATAAGGAGTGGAGGGGTGAAAAGATGGTCATTCATGCATACACTTATATTTCCTTTCATGTGCAACTGTTGTTTGCAAATATCCAGCTTGTGGAGTAAGATCCCACAGGAACCCTAGCTTCGGTGGTGAGAGATCCACTCCTAGCTAGTAGGGCACTCTTCGGTGGTGAGAGATCCACCCTAGTTTGTCATTTTTGGAGCTGAAATCAGGGCTGTCCTTTAGAGATATTTCCAGAGGGTTTCAGTGAAGGGTTTTGGAGGATTTTGGGTATTTTGGAGGAGAGATTTCAGGGTTTTTCAGGGCAGATCTACGGCAACCTCTTTGGCAAGGTCTAGCATCAGTTTGAAGGCATTTGCAAGGGTTTCCAGCCATCTCCTAGGTGGGGCGACTTGTTTTGGAGATTGCAGACCTGTTTTGGAGGGTTTCCACTTCCTCAAATTCTGATTTGAAGGTTGGGATATCATCTCCTATATTTATAGATAATATTTCCAAGGTTTCATAATTTTTGCATCTATATTTTGGAAGATATTAATTTTAGAAGTTTTCAGCTGTTTAGGGCACGCTGTAATTTTCTGGCAGCATTCTGTTATTCGAAAAATTCCAAAAACAGTTCTATAATATCTGTTATTGTATTAGCAAGCTCCATTTAAAATTTCAAGAGATTTGAGCAAGTATTTTCGGAGTTATCCATTATTTTTTGTTCGCTGCCCTAGATTTAATTTTCTGCAAAAATCATATTTCTGTTTGGCTGCAATTTGTCTGTATTTTGCATATTTTAAAGTGATATCCTATAAGGGATATTGCAGTGGTATCAGAGCAGTTGTTTCTCCAGCCTGTTGGGGTTGAAAGATGGGAGACAAAGAGACAGTGATGAGTTGGGTGTGGATCTGATGAAACAATTGTTCACCAATATGGTGAAGCAGCAAGAGACTACTAATCTCTATTTGAGCCAGCTCACGGAGAGATTAGCACAGGGCATGATTGATGCTCATAGAGAGAGGAGAAGCTAGCAATATGGGACAACATGGTAATAGAGGTGAGAGTGGACATTCAGGACAGGGGTCCCCTCATGCTTCTACCAGACCTTTGGGACTCCACGAGCCTTCTTTTTTGAAGGATCCGGAAGTTTCACAGACACGACAACCCGCAGACATTGTGGATGAGGAATCTTGTTGGGAGAGGTACCAGACATTGAGTGAGGGTTTCCGGGATAACATGCCATTTCAGGAGTATTGTAAAATGAAGATTGGTAGCAGGCCCAGGAGAGATCACCAGACACAGGTACCTGAGTTTCAGAGGAGATTGGGACAAATCTCTATTCCACACTTCGATGGTTCTAAGAAGTGTACGCGCATAGTCTTGGATTCAGAAGTTGAAGACTTACTTCGACTTGAATCCCATGCGTGAAGAGGATGCAATTAAGTTTGCTATCCTACACCTCGAGGGAGATGCTCATGATTGGTGGCATCATGGATTGATTACACAGGGACACATGCATATCACTACTTATGCAGATTTTACACAGAGGTTGATGAGCAGATTCGACAGGAGGGACCCAGATAGGCACTTCAGAGAGTTGACTCACTTGAGGCAGACAGGTTCTCTAGACCAGTACATTGGATTTTCAGAGGTTATCAGTTATGGTATCTGATGTTTCAGAGATGAGGTTGACTTCACTCTTCATGGCAGGGTTGACTGACGTTTTAGCAGGATTTGTGAAGGCATTTGAGCCTTCTTCTTTGCATGAGGCTATTAGGAGATCTCGAGACTTGGAGTTATCCACTCCAAAGTCGAGGGTTCCACCTCGCATTCAAAAAAGGAACCTCCATCTGGATCAGACGAACTTCAGCAGAGGGAGCCTCCACCGAGGCAGGAGGTGGCTAAGAAGCCAGTCATTTCCGAGAGGACAGAGATGAGTTGAGGCGAAAGAAACTATGTTTCGATTGCCGCACACCTTGGGTTCCAGGACATGATTGCAGAGGTAGAGGGAAGGCCCAATTCATTGAGGTCTTCGAGGAGAGTGAGGGTGACGAGAGGTGAGGAGATAGAGACTCGCGAGATGGATGATGGAGATGGAGTTGCGTTGGATAGTGTTGATGCGTGCGGTGAGGAGGAGACTTTTCCTCGGGAGATTATAGCCACATTGTCTAGTACACTGATGTACAAGGCATTTAGGATTAGAGGAATTATGCAGGGTCAGCGAGTAGTGGTCCTCATTGATAGTGGGGCCACCCACAACTTTATTGATGCCTCATTGGTTGAGAGGCGAGGATTACAGACAGAGGACTTTGAGGGCTTCAACGTGGTTGTAGCTAATGGAGAGTCTATGAGGTGTACACGGCGGGTACCCCAATTGAGCATCACGATGGGTAACTATACAGTTACCGATGATTTCCACATTGTTGGTATGGGAGTGACCAACATAGTGCTGGGAGTGCAGTGGCTTCACTCTCTTGGTGAGTTTCGGACTAACTTTCAGACGATGGAGCTGAAGTTTAAGTCGAGGGCAGGAATGTGATTTTGAGGGGATTATCTACAGGAGCACCTAGGGTGGTTGCAGCTGAGGGGATGGAGAGGACTTTCCGGCATGATGAGGGGTTTTATTATTGCGGATCGATGTGGAGTATGATGGATGTGGGTGTGACCAGTAGTGTTGCACAGGAGACAGTCACAGAGATTGGGGTTACAGGTTCAGATCATCTATGTTTATCATTATGTTGGTTATCGGAGGTTTCGGTAGACTGGAGATCTCATTTGCTTGTTGAGTACTCCAAGAACCGACACACTTGTGAGATTTTGGATGGTCACATACAGGATGACACCTACAGATTGGAGGATGAGATGATATTCTATCAGGGCAGATTATACCTTGTGTCAGATTCATGGTTGAGGATGGAGATATTGCGACATGTGCATTGTTCTTTCGTGACTGGACACTTGAGCTTCGATGAGACCTACAGGCTCATATCAGAGAGGTTCAGATGGCATGGGTTGAGGGAGGATATCCTCAACTTCATACAGGGATGTACGGTTTGTCGTTATAACAAATCGGAGCTTACAGGTTCATCATGTTCTGAGTCGACATGGGATAGCACTCCTATGTATTTTACTGCTTCTAGGCACAGTGGGCATTTCACCCATGTGCTAGTCAGTGGAGGGATGGAGTTGACTCAGTTTCCTGGTTATTCAGTAGGTTCACACTCATCACAGGAGGTGAACTATGTAGAGTTGACATTGTCGGTTGACCATTTACTGGAGTCTTGGGATTTTTCCCCCACGGGACACATTGAGATGCATTATGAGTTGTACTCTCACACTAATGTGGGTCATGTGGGAGGGTTAGCATGCTTTGTGCGTATACAGGTTATTTCACAGGTTGATCCAAGGGATTCTACAAGATTCAAAGTGGACTTGCGTACTCAGGAGTTGATCGAAGAGATAGTGACGGGTCCCATGATGATGGCATCAGATTGGCAGGGATTGGACAGATTGGCAATCCCGATGTGGGTACCAGTGGAGAGTCGGTTTGGGTATCATTCCACTTCACGAACAACATTGTTCTCTATACAACAGGGAAGTCATGATGACTACATGGGGTTTCTTGGTTACTTCGGATTACACCGATCTTTGGTTGACTGCAGGGTGAGGTGGAGAAACTTACTTTGTGGTATTCAGTTTCTGCAGCATCCAAATGTGCATTTGCTTGAGGACAAGCAAAATTTGGGAAGGGAGGATTGTAATGTCCCCTTTCCTACGCCATAGGCCTAGGGGCCAACTCGAGTCCAGGCCTTGGTCATACCCAAGGGGCTATGGACGCTGTGAGCTATTGGGTATGAATATCTAGTCCAGTTGTTATAATTTTCCGTTGACAGGAGTATAAAGTGCTTTCGAAGGGACTAGATGTTATGTTTTATCGTTGGAAGGGGCCACTTAACTCCTAGTGTTCTAATTTTGCGTTGGGGGTCACCTTTTGGACCATGGCGACTTGAAAGGGAAAAAGTAACTTTAAGTTACTTTATTGATTTGGTCTTCCCTAGGGGAAAATGCGACTTGGGCTTTTTAGGGTTTCCTTGGCATGGGAAAAGTTATATAAGGAGTGGAGGGTGAAAAGATGGTCATTCATGCATACACTTATATTTCCTTTCATGTGCAACTGTTGTTTGCAAATATCCAGCTTGTGGAGTAAGATCCCACGGGAACCCTAGCTTCGGTGGTGAGAGATCCATCCCTAGCTAGTAGGGCACTCTTCGGTGGTGAGAGATCCACCCTAGTTTGTCATTTTGGAGCTGAAATCAAGGCTGTCCTTTAGAGATATTTCAGAGGGTTTCAGTGAAGGGTTTTGGAGGATTTTGGGTATTTTTGGAGGAGAGATTTCAGGGTTTTCAGGGCAGATCTACGGCAACCTCTTTGGCAAGGTCTAGCATCAGTTTGAAGGCATTTGCAAGGGTTTCCAGCCATCTTCTAGGTGGGGCGACTTGTTTTGGAGATTGCAGACCTGTTTTGGAGGGTTTCCACTTCCTCAAATTCTGATTTGAAGGTTGGGATATCATCTCCTATATTTATAGATAATATTTCCAAGGTTTCATAATTTTTGCATCTATATTTCGGAAGATATTAATTTTAGAAGTTTTCAGTTGTTTAGGGCACGCTGTAATTTTCTGGCAGCATTCTGTTATTCGAAAAATTCCAAAAACAGTTCTATAATATCTGTTATTGTATTAGCAAGCTCCATTTAAAATTTCAAGAGATTTGAGCAAGTATTTTCGGAGTTATCCATTATTTTCTGTTCGCTGCCCTAGATTTAATTTTCTGCAAAAATCAGATTTCTGTTTGGCTGCAATTTGTCTGTATTTTGCATATTTTAATATCAAATTACCCTTTGCTTTTCTTTTTTGATTGTTTAAATAATACTATTGATCAGTTTCCTCTAAGCTTCATGAGACCAGATTACAGCAAAATTTGTAACATTCTATATAGGAATGTCCAATTAAAGGAAGAAAAAGGTATATTAATGTCCACAAATGACCGAAGTAGGTTAATGAGATTAAAAAGCATAAACAGTTATAATAGAGAAGAAATATGGTAAGGGGACTCTTGGATATGAAAGTGACTAAACATAAAAACACAAATGTGAAAGCAAAGAAACAAAACAAAAGAGGGTAAACCAAAAGAGTTTGAAACCCCAACCACAACCTATAAAGACCATCATCCAAGTGAGGGAAGCCCTCCCACCACCACGCCCCTCCTCCAGCCCCCAACGAAGAAATGAAGCTTGGCACTGATGAAGATCAAAATGTGTGAGAAATAATGAAATACAGAGACGTTGCATGTCTACTGCAAGGCTTGGACCAGAAGAAGTTGAAGACCCAGTGGCACCATCATCAACTACTGTGAAATCGGGAATGAAAACCCTGATATGTCCATCATAGAATAGCCACAACTTATGGGGCAACCTATAGAAATCCTAGAAAGGAGCAAGGTACTCCCACTAGAACCTCTCCTAACACCACTATTACTAGGGGATGTGTCCCATCAATTTTCCCGTCCCAATGGTTTCAAGAGCACAGGGTTGTGGAGGAAACATCTCCCTCTAGAGAACAAAAAAGGGGACATCCCATGATTTTGAGACATCCCAGAAATGTCCCCTTGTCCCCCACCTTACAAGGGGGACATCCCTCGCCATTAATGCTTATGCCGATATCAAACATTTCATCAGTGACCCTATCACTATCACTCAAAGACAAGTTTAATGCTTATGCCGATATCAAACATTTCATCAGTGACCCTATCACTATCACTCAAAGACAAGTTTTGTACTTTTTTATACTAATATTACCTTACAGTCACCTGATCAAAACAGGGCAAATCAAAAATCAGACAAAATATTATACAATTTCTATCACCATGACTATTCATCAACAATTCTTATATACAAGTCTTTATTCTCTGCATTTCAAAAAATAACTTTCAATAATTACTGAAGCTTATCTGACATATTTGTTCAATTGTTGAAAATAAATGAGCATTCCTCAAATTATCTACAGGAAAGACATGGCAACAAAGTATAGTTCTAATAATGCATTCTATCAAAAGTTCCCAATGGAAAACACAATGAAATGCATCTACCAAAATGGGATAAAAATAAGATAGAACATATGAAATCATCTTCTAGAACATATAAATTCTCTGCTATGAGCATATTATAAATGTAATTTTGATATGTGAGCCTTAGTGTGAGAATACATGTAATTTGCAAGCTGTTGTTTTTATTATTTAAAAACGGTCAGTCGTATGTGGAGTATACTAAGAAACCTATGGAACGGAAGTTTATGCAGGCCATGCAATGAAACAATGCCTAAAATGAAGAGCAATTCACATGTGTTACTCCCTTGAGTCAAATATGCATCAAGTAGCACAGAGTCAACAACCAAACATTAACACCAACTTTTAATAAGCATATAGCAACATAATGGATTATATTTGGGAATATAATGGTAAAGTGACTCACGAGCAATTTGACAAAATATCATTCAATGTTGAACTGTTATTTTAAATTTTAATTCAATTTCAGCTTCTAACAACTTGTTTTAGTTTATAATTTTTTTATATTATTTAATTTACAAATATTAATTTTGTATGTATTTGTAATAGCCATCCCCCACCGCCCTCAAAATCCAGAAAAATAAGTGGACCCCTTGCCGCCCTCTAAATCCAGTAAAGTTGTTGCCATCCCCGAAAATGCGTCCCTCTTATCTCAGAAACTTAGGCAGTCAAAGAATGACTGGTGGAAGAGAAGACACTAATAATGTGTCCCTGCCCCCACGACCCTGGCTGCAAGTGGAGCATCAAACTGAACTAAATTCATGATGCCTAAAATAAGAGAAAGATGGCTGGGATGCCCTAATGGTGGTATGCAACGATGAGCACTGTCTCACTGCTCCTGTCTATGTTTGTTTGCAAATTGATAGCATCCAAAGAACAGTTAGTCCTTGCAACCAGTGTTTTAAAAACTGTTCCAGTATCGCTTCTGTTCGACCAGTTTGACCGGTTCATTAAAAAAAATTGCAAACCGTTAGAAAAACCGAACCAATGACCGGTTCCATACTGAACTGGTCAAACCGGCCAGTTCTGTACTGGACCAGTCTGAACTAGTTGAGGGGCAGGTTTTGCCTTAAAACTTTTTTTTCCAATTTTAGCTTTTAAGTTACCTTTTTCCAACCCTAACCCTAAAATGATGTTATATAGACCCGTTTGGAACAACGACGGTTAAATGATCTCGTCTTCATGCAATACAACCGCCGGATAAGGCGCAGCCAACTACTAAATAGGATACCTAATACAGATCCCGTTATCTTGGATGATAATGATCCAACCTCAGAACGGGTAGAGGAGAGTCACCTAGCATAGTTTGATCCTAATGACTTGAGGTGGATGGCTTTGGATGATGAACCACTAGTAGCACTAAACATGGCAAACAATAGCCATGCTACAACTACTACAAATGTCCCGAGGAGTCCGATGTGTCTGAGCTAAAGGAACATGATGACATTGATGAGGATGAGGATCCCAGTCTTCGCAGTGGTGTTGAGTTTGATGATTGAAATCAAACATGTAGTAGCTTGTAGCATATTGTTTTTTGGACCCTATAGGCCATTTAAAGCCTCATTGTTTATGTATTTTGTTTCGGATATGTAGTGCACTTGGTGCCGTTTTGCTATATTTAACCTTACATGGTATATAGATGAGCAAACTTTGCATATTTTGTTTCTAATTGTTTATAATCATGGTTTGGAATCTTTAAAGTTTATTGTTTTCATTAAAATTGTAATATTTTATGTATTTTTTAGTACACCGGTTCATAAATGTTAAACCGGTCCGACTCCGGTCTGATTCTGTTTCGGTTCCGGTCTGACCCTCAACTGGTTCGGAGTCTGGTTCCAATTTTTAAAAAATTGCTTGCAACCGCTATAGCAGTCTGCTGAAATGAGGTAATCATCTTTGAAGCTTAGGTTTCCCTTGTAGCCTGAAAGTAACGACCTCTTGAAGGAAGAAGGCCAAACATCTCTGATCAGGGTAGTGGAAGTAGATGGATAGATAACCGCCTGAGTCTCTCAACAGACAAGTCTTATACTAGACAGGAAACCTGAAATTAAAATGCTCCTCAATCTCCACTCCCGGGAACAAAATATAGTGATCTGCCTCAACTTAAAATTGATGGTAATCATCAAACAAAAAAACAGCACACAAATGCAGGATGTGGATCAAATTTCAGGTTTTCAATAGTAGTTTCAAGTTACCTCCTAGTGTCTAAAAATTTCATTTGACTATCAACATTTATATGTTCTAAGAGTGCGAGCTAAAAACAGATTACAGAAAAAGTATTCAATTTTTGAGAACTTCAGAAGTATTGCTGGAAACTACTTCATGCACACAATGGGAGCTAGAATTTGAGCTACCATCACAGTATCCTGGACTTTGCTAAGGCTAAGAAGTTTTCAACTACAAATTGGAAACAATTACTAGCTTTGATTTGAAGGTTTTCTTCTGGCTTCATATTTGTCACCCAGCTTAGTAGTAACTGGCATGAGCTGATAGAATAGGACTAGGAGTAGAGATGAGGAAAGAGTCTCTTTTGATTGCCCTGGTGACTATCTAGAGCAAATGATAAAAACATGAATATTTTTTTCATTCCTCATCAACAACCACCAAATTTCTCTTGGCTTACCTTTGCAGGTGTTAGAATGATGTTCTTGTTTTCTCTAGAATTCATGACACAATCACAAATACATACATCAGAACTCCCGAAGTACAGCAAAAGTTGCAACATTCTAAATAGGTAGGTAAAGTGTGCAACGTAAGAGAAGCGACATACACATGAGAGATTTAAGCAAGATCTGGAATGATCTCACAAAACTTCAATAAGAAAAATATTGAATTTGGGAATTTACCATAATCATTAAATCTGTGTAAGTTTTGGGTCTTCCAACAATAGTTTGAGTTGCCCCTTAATGGCCAAAACTTTAACGAAGTACTAGTATATTGTATGACTATGAACAAACAAAGAATAAGGAAAATATTTAATTTTAAAAAATATTGAAGAGTGCAGTGACTATACTTAATCCATATACTTCAAAAAGAAAAGTATACAATTTTGGGGAATTCAGGAGCATGAGCTAATATATTCTCTGATAAAAAGGTAACTGCTTCTAGCTTTGTTTTGATTTTAGGCAGTACGAACTACTTTTACTTGTATATTTGTTCCCAAATCATAAATGTAGCACTAACCCACATGCGATGAATCAATGATAGAATATAAGCAAATCAGGAGAGATGGTATCTTCACTGCTCTGGCAGCAGCAAGCAAGTAGTCACCATTCTCTATAGCAGACAAAGCTTCACTATGCGTTCAATTTTTTTATTGCTCTCTTTGGTGAGAACACTTGTCCCAGGAATTCAGAGTTTGGCTGGTCAACTTCTGTTCCTTTGTTCATATAATTGCCTCGGCTCAGGGAGACTACTTGCATAAGAAATTGCTGAAGGGTGGGTGGATAACTGTCCCTTCGGAATATGTTCAACAATTACTGTAAATATCTTAAGAGTATGTGAGATTGCAAATTCTTTCAAGAGTGCTTTCTTTCCATTATTGATGGTTAATCTAAATCCTCTGATCCTTGACATGCAGTTGCATTATAGTGAAACCACAAACCACATGACTGCTGGCACAGCACAGAGCTGATCATTCCCATTATCTGCCATAAGACTCAACGGCCTCTTATGCTGTGTATAGACTGCTAAGACAGAATAAATGACTAAATCTTAACTTTTTACCATGAATGCAGTCTTAGTTCCTACTAAGTAATTTTTAATCTTCATCGACCAGATTATTCAGCTTGGGAAAACCTGGTCCTCAAGCTTTATAAACAACAGGCCTCCAAGTTTTACTTAATTTTATCCCATAAAATTTTTATAAGCTTAAAGGCTTATCTTGCAACAGTCAGGGTAGGAATGTTTATTCAAGACCAAGGAAACAAAGATAACTTCGTTATATGAGATGGTGCTGGGAACAACCACAAGCAGTAAAGCAGAATTTATAACCGTCGTCCAAGGACTCAAACAAGCACCAAGCACCTGATCATGGAAAGCATTTCCCTTTCGGGAAGTAGCTGTATGAAGAGAAAGTAACAAAGTGAAAACTAGAGGTACAAAGTTTGAAAAAGAAATCCCCAGATTGATTAGAACATTAATTAATCTAGATTCATGTAATGTCCCCTTTTTCAAACTAGCACCAATTGAAGACTTCTTGCCATTCCTCTTCCTATGGCCAAGAAGGAATTGCACAAGGGAAGTCCTTGGGTTTCGTTTTTATTTTCTTTTATTGTTATTAATGTTTTTCTTTGGTGTTTCACTCCCTAAGGCAAGTCGGCTAGGATTATAATGCTCCCAACATGAAATTAAAAGATAAAGTAAAGCTCATTAAGAGGTCGGCAAGGTTGGAGAGTTTCCAACATGGAAATAGAAGATAAAGCAAGCTTAAGAGGTCAGTCTACACCTTATGACTCTTGGTGCCAACCAAAGGGTATAAGAGGAGTCTTAGGGGCTCATTTGCACATCATCTTTTGGCATATACACTTTATACTTGGTCTCTAGGGTTGATTGCTCTTAGTCCATTCCACTATTGGGCGACAATCCATTAGTGTGGCATCCAAGGAGGACGAAACCCTTCCTTGTGGGAGATTGGAGGATGGAAACCCTTCAATTTGGTGGTGTTGAAGACTCTCATTGAAGACCATCTTGCTGGTTTGCATCTAGGGCATCAAGGAGGAGCCATACAAAAGCTTTTGACATTGTTTGAAGCCCCTCTCCTAGGGAGCGACTAGGGTAGAAGAGGATTTGGGTGCCTTCTAGGGCACAAAACTTCATTATTCTTTGATATTCAGATTCATAACTTCATTATTCTTTGATATTCAGATTTATCATATTTTATAAGGCTGGAATCTACAATTTGGTAATTTTTGAGGAGTTTATCTATCATTTTCAGCCCTTGTTTGTGGCTGCCCTGCTGCTGTCATAAAATTAATTGCAGCTGGGTATAATCTCTTGTTTTCTCCATTTCTTTGATGTAATTTGGATGGATAAATGTTGTCGTGCTTGAAATAATTATTTAGAAGCATTTTCAGCTGTTGTTGCATGGTTGTATGGTGAGTTGAAGTCCCTATACAGTTCGCTGCTAGGGTTTCTGATATTTTTAGATCTGCTGTTATAAAAATCAGAATTTACTTCACTTGGGGTTTGTGCCATTTCCTTGATTTACAGTTTCAGCCCTAGAAAGGGACATTACAATTCCACAATAAATTACATAAAGGCATGAAAATAGCATGTCTGTGTGCAAATAAATCTGTTATACCAGCTAAAACTAAGGTAAGAGTTTAGTTAACTACAAAATTAAAAACTTAATTCTCAATAAGTAAACCAAGATTATAAAGCAAATCTTTCTAGCGGGGACATCCATGATGATCATTGCAGGAAAGGTTTAAAGTATGAAGTTATACAAAGTTCAGTAGCAGCTTTGACCTTCCATTTCCAGATATTATTGATGCAAAGGGCATTCAAATAGCATTTAAACATCAAGGAAAGCAACTGCAACCAACCTTTTCTACAAGTTGGCACAAACCCTACAAACTTACCAAACAAAAACACAAGCTTTTGACCTGAAGAAGACCTTTCAAGCTACGCTACCAAAGCATAGGAGCTAAGTCACAAGGTTTGTGTTCGTGTTCGAGTTCGGTGACGATAAAATTTGGATTAAACTCGCGACGATAAAATTCAGGAAAAAAATTCATGATAAAATTCGACATATCTAAATTAAGATTTTTTTAATATACCACCTATAAATAAAAATAAATTAAAATGACAACCTATAAATAAAAATATAAATGAAAATTTGAAGTAAATAATACTTACAAAATTAATTCAAAAATTTAATAAGGGATATAATATCAATAAATATTATATATTGATTTAAAATGTAAATAAAAAAATCAAATAAAAGCATTTTTTTAAGAAGATCGTGACTATTTTATAAAACAAAATAATAATAAGATGAAAATAAAAAAACAAACAAAAACGAAATAAAATACAAACAGTAAAATTTACACAAAACAAACATTATTAAAAAACAAAAAACCCTACTGTGATATGCAAGTCATGGAATTTTTCCATTTTACCCTAGTAACGCTCGGCATTTTGCAGTTTACTACAACGGGTGGGTTTGGGGTTTACGGTAGTCCACTTTAACATAAACTAGTTTTTATTGGAGTCAAATATGTTGTGGAAGGCTCATATATGCAGGGCACGCAGCTTCACGACCCACCACAACGCTGAGCTCCCCAACCACTCAGCTCTATGGCCATGACAAAGCTTAGATGCCACCGTTACAGTCACAGATATCCAGACGACATCTCCCTCCACTTAGCACAAAATCCGTACGAACTGCAGCGAATTTAAACGATTTTTTGGTTTCTGTATTAAATGCAGCGAATTTCAAATGTTTTCCAACAAATGCGGCGAACCTTCTGACTTAGCATAGGAGGATAGTCCATTGGGCGAACCTTGTGCATTGGGCGTGACAAACATAGTCCAACTTGGAATATAGGGGTATGTCATTTTGGAGTAGCACCAAGATTAGGAAGGCCCTTTGCCCTCATGTACAAGAAACTTCATTTTATCCTTGAAAAAAGACGAGAAGACGAGTTCAGCTGTTGCTTACCAGGGTTGGGGACAACATAACACCAAAGGAAATCTATGAATCTCTTGGTCAAGCTGGGAGTTTATGGAGTCCCATGAAACAAGGAACTTGACAAGTTAAGGAAACTGCATACAGACAAGGATGGAGATCCTGGAGATTTAACATTTACCAGATTGTGGATCGGGCCAAACTTGAAGTTGAGACCCTACAGGATATAAACACCCACGTTGCCCTCAATGGCACAGAATAAAATAAGATATCTGGAAGAGATTGCTCAAGTGGTGGCCACTAAAATTGTGTCTAAGTGCATAGACCAAACAACGTGAAATGTAAAAGATTCTGATCAGTTTAATGCTAAAACAGCTGTTTTGCCTTGCATTTATCTAATTTCAGTGATGTTGGAATCAAAAGCGCAGTTATTCTATATGGTTTTCCTTTGGAATTCAGTAATTTAATGAGTGTACAGAAGAATATCAGTGTAGGTGGAAGGACTACAGAAGATTGCCTGAACAGACTAACAGAGCATGTGAAAAGCCAATTTAGTGAGTATTTTTAAAACCAGTGTTTGTAATTTTTAACTCCTTTTTCACAAATAAATATTAAAAAGCAACATGCCTCTTGAGTTTCAAAACTAAGCTCACCTCAATTTTCAATGCATCTGACGAAGATGTTGGAGCCACAGCTAAGCCTGTCCTCTGCATATACTCGGCCTAAAGAAATAAAAAGAAACCAGGAAAGAATTAGGAAAAAGCACATCAAATTTGATATTAGAAAGGCCATCATTAATTGACATCTGAAATTAAACAAGAAGACTAGGTCAATGCAGGATCAACATATGTATTTTGCAAACAAAATGCAATAGCTGTCAAATATATGGCATGACAATTAGACCACTAAAATTTCCAATAGAGTGGCATCTTCATGCAGCTAATCAAAAGAACAAACCTCATATATTTCGGCAAGTCCTTTTTCGCTTCTATTCTCGTCCTGCACACATAAAATGTTTTTAGTGACCCAATAATATATGAGCAGAACTGGTACAGCTAAAATCATATCCACATACATAAAGTTTAGATGCACACAAAAAACACAGAAGCAAAACAAATAAAAGCCTTCCAAGAATACAAAAGACAAATGTAGACTTCCATACAATAGAAAATATGGAGTTAAAAGTCTTGGAAGTACTTCGTGATAATCTAAGTTTGAAGACATTCTAGCAATAACTACATACCAACTCTATCCGCTCCTTTGGTGCAGTCGAAGGTAAAGCAGGTTTCCGTTGCACATCATCAAACTGTTCCTGGAATAGAAAGCAAAATTTCAATATTAGATTTGTAATCCTGTGTTATTTTACATTTACTATACCAAATAAAAGTCACTTTATCAGGAATTAAACAAGAGATGCACCAATAAAACACCTTTAAATAATGTGAAGTGGGACATGGATGACAAATGCATGAATTTGGTATACAAAATATACCCACAGTTCGTAATGAAATTAGTAAAATAACTAATTTGGCACCTTATACTACCAAATGCTTTCTATTGCAACGTAAGTTCCTAAATAAAGTACTGAAGGGTTCATGATTTGTATCCAACGAGCAAAGATAGGTTAGCAATAGTTGAAAACATAACTCCAAGACATCGTAAAGCTCTGGCAGTATTACCATACACTAGATTGTTTTGGTACGGGTACGGATATGGTACGCTGAAACGGCAATTTTTAAAAAAAACTTCAGGTACGATACGCTGTGTGTACATTTATATATAAATATGCTAATCGCAGTACCAGGTACGTATCAGGCCTGGTACCGGGGGGTCTTCGGCATTTCCAGGCAGTCTGGCTAATAGCTAATATCTAAATCGAATATGCTAAAAGTAGGGTGTAATGTCTAATGACCAATTTTAAAAAGTTCAAAGTATTTTTAAAAACTTAAACCTAAAACTAAAGAGCAAATACTAGATACTAAGTGATTACCTCATGCGCTTTACCATACAGCAATGGAAATAATATTCATGCAGTACACCTCCATGGTGAAACCGACAATTTGTGACTATTACAATGTACACCATAAAACCCTACAGACGACAACAAGCAGGTTCATTATAGTCTACATATGAAGCGAATTGTGTGCATTAAATACACAACTAATTGTGCACACAGTAGTTCTTCATAGTCTTTGACAGTGAATCTAGTGTTAGATCCACACGCCCCTGCAAATGCTTATAAAAGGTAAATTGTATGTTTACATTTTGTATGATTTTGGGGTTTTTAACAGTTTTTACGGTTTTGAGCAATTTTTAGTACCTTTCTATAGTATTTTTGGGTTTTTAATGATATTTTTGCAATAAGAATTTCAGGACAGTTTTCAACAATTTTTATGTTTTTAATGTTTTTAAGTTAGGGGCTTTTATTTTTATTTTTTTAATGATTTTAAGATTAAAATGGCGGACTTTGCAGCAGGTACACTGCAGGTACGTACCCAGGGCCTGCGGGTACGTACCCGCAGCATACCCATACTAGGTACGTATCAAGCCTGGTATGGGGGGGTCTTGGGCGTTTCCGGGCAGTCTAGACCGTACATACAGACAAAAACCATGGAAGCCAAAGATGCCCAATTGAGGATGATACAATTGCATCACTGTCCATCACCACAAGCTAATAAATTGCATCAATATTGTTGGGTAGTCGGGCCATATTTTTACAATACAAATGTAATGTCCAAGCCATCTGCAAGGACAAAAGTCCAGCCATGGTACACCTGAAACAATAACAAAAAGAGCAGAAACACAAATAAAGAAGAAGAATTTTGAAGAGCAAAGCCAGCAAGCAGTGCCTTAGGCAGCATGCTTGAAGGTGATTAACTCGTGAAAAAAATCATTGAAGTCTTTAGGAAGACAAGTAGATCAAACCTTTTTGTCGGTCTGACGGACATACATGCTGAGAGTATTGCGTAGAGTTGTAGATGCCATTACTATAAGGCTCCAAAAATGCAAGTAAAAACATGCAATATTACTTGGGTATGAGTTACGTGAAATGTCCTACAAGCTTCAAATAGCTAATCTTCATCAAGATATGAAGGATAATAATACAAATGAAAAGAGAAGATGCAAACTTAGTGTTTCCACAGCCCATTGTTTCTTTATTAAATTAAGGCTCTCTCGGTGCAACATTTTAGAGGAATGCTTATTATGATATGAGCCATGAGACTCGTTTTTAAACAAGCGTCAAATACCATTTTCCATGGGTTCTAAATTGAAAACTTTACACACAAGTTTGTAAACTAACCCATGTTTCATTACATCTCCATCAAAAAGTAAGGTTTCCCATGGGTTTTATATTTTGCCATAGTTACCAGGAATCTCAGGTTATACTGTTTCCACATCACCTGGTGACTACATCAAAATGTAATATAACCGTACCCTTATTCATACACTTCTGTACTCTATTTGAAAATGATGTCTGTCTTCATACATATATCCTATGTCTCCAGGTGACTACGCGTTTTATGAAACAGAATGGAAATTGATCTGTGGTCTACTATGTCATCATGAAAAGATTATCATACAATATACTTTGGAGAATTACCTTATAATGAGATAGAGATTATTAATAAGGCAATCCCAATGGCTCAATGATTCAACATCCCTTAATACTGGAGGAGGAATATCAAACAGTCCAATGGTCCAATATAAAATAGCCCTGGAAAATATGCTGGAGATCTGCCGCATAAAGTTTATGCAATTATTAAAAGGGACTTGGTAGCCAAACGCATGCGAAGTATCAAAAAAATGAAGAAAATGAATGGTGACCATTCTTATACATCAATTGGTTAAAATGAAGACAACTCAGGGGCAGATGGCATTCTGGATATGCTTTCATGTTTGCAGTCAATTAATGAGAAAGGTAATCTGGTAGATCATGTTCAAATACTTGAAACGGTACAGTCTTGGCAGCTGAAGACTATAAACAGGCAATCATTAGCAAGCTCTTGCAGCAGGAAAACCAATTTGAGAATGTCCGTGAATAACATTATGGTGTGATAGCCAAGACATGATACACCATTCAGCTTATCGAAAAAAATCAGTAAACATATACTTGACTATATAATTTATGAAAAAACCATATAAGCATGAGTGCCAACAATCATTCACACACCAGTCACATAGGAGAGTGTCACTTTCACAGCAAGCTAGGGAATGGACAAATGACCTCCATACCCTGTTAGACGGCACCACTTCAATGATATGAATGGTTACATCTCGGACGAAAACCAGGGAAGCAAGAGTCCCAAAACATTTTGTTGACCATATCGAAACTCCTACACACTAGTTGAATAGGAGAGTGTCACTTTCACAATCACTTAGGGAGTAGATAAATGGCCCTCAGTGTCAGCTTAGACGACACGTCAATGGTGGGAAAGGTGACATCTAAACCACAGAGAAAATATTCAAGATATGTACCTGATTAGATAGAAAGAAAGAAATTAAATTAATGCCCATGGATGACCAGAACAGCCTATCGGTCAATGTGACTCAAAAGTACAACCATTAGAAATAACATGAGGTTGATAAAAGAAAGCTCAAAAAAGAGGCTGCGAGCTAAAATTAAATTACAGCACAATGTAATAAAGAAATCTAGCTAACAAGGGAAATACCCGAAGATCAGTAAACCCGAGACCCTAAACATGTCAAGGCAATAGTGCCACGTATTGAAAACATTGCAGATAACCATAAGGTCGCTATAGAGGATGGGGATGACGAAGGTCGTAACTAGAGGTGAAGGCTGTCCTTGATCTGAATCACGTGACGGAGGATCAGCCCCCTCGTCATCAATCATTGTGAAAGAGCCAATACAAGACCTGATGATATCCATGGGAGAATGGCAAAGACTAAGGGGCTTAGCTGCTTAGCTAGGTGATCTTGGCGTTCGTAAAGAACGTCTCTATAATGAAATTACTTAGATATATTCAGCCACAAATCACAATATGAATATCAGGGACAGCACAATAGCAGAAAATTGCAATAATGGGAGCAAAGTAGAACAAATTCACACAATATGATAGAGAACAAAGCAGAAAACTGGAATATATGCATCAGCCACTTCAAGGGGCAACCTCAAGAATGTTACCATAAGAATAGAATACGCAATATGATGATGAAGTATTAACCACTACCTCCTATTTATACCCTATTGGGCTATGGTTACTCCATAAGCCAACCCTATTAACAATACGAAGACATAGAGAACCATGTTATGACATGATAAAAGATTATGTTAGCCCAAGCCGGCCACAGATCCAAATGCAAGTTATAGGTTAAGGGCATAGGACTCCTCTCCTTCAAAGTTGTCCTCAACATTCACTAACTCTGGATCCTTCTATGGGAACGCTTCATCCTCCCATGTTGATCATAAATAGTCAGACTCTTCCACTTGATCAAATACTCCTTAATCACCCTTGCTTGCAACCTCTTAGTGTGTCTGAAGGATCTCCTCAGGTTGCAGAATGACTGCCCTCCTCATCTAGCATTGGTAACTTTGTCTAGGCGGATACTCTCTGTCCAATGACCTCCTTCAAGAAGGAGACATGAAATACCGTATATATTCACTCAGATTGAGGTAACCCCGGCCTGTATGTTACAATGTTAATTCTCTACAAGACTTGATAAGGACAATAATACTTAGGAGCAAGCTTGTTATCCTTCTTTTTTTGTTTCAAGGATATTTGCTTGTATGGTTGTAGGCACACAAAGACCCAATCACCTACTTCAAAATGCCTTTCATTGTGGTGCTGATCAGTTTTCTGTTTCATTCGGTTTTTGTCATTGCCAAGTTCTCCCTTAGACTAGCTAATAGCTCTTGTTGCCGTTGATTGTGATCTTCTATAGCTAGATCCTTTGGCTATACCCTCAAGGAAGAGGTGATGGATGGTGGTTGGTACCCATACAATGCCAAAAATGGAGACATTTTGGATGAGGTATAGAAGGAAGTGTTATACCATCATTCTACTAGTGGCAGCCAATGAACCCATCTCTCTTTTTTATCCAAAGCAAAGAAACGAAGATAACCTTCTAGGCATTTGTTGATCACCTTTGTTTGCCCGTCGAATTGAGGATGCTATGATGAGCTATGAACCAAGAACCCAAACATTAGAATAAACCAGTCCAATATTACTATAACGATAGGATCACGATCACTTACTATGATATTGGGGTCTTATGTAGCTTTTGAACTCGTAGATTCTCTCATGTACTTGCGATAAACGGATGTGACAAGGAACACAAATGGGCATATTTGGTGAGCCTATCCACAACCACCATGATGACATTTTCCCTTCCAACCTAGGCAGCCCTATGATGAAATCTATGGAAACCTCCTCCCCGCCTCGGCTAAGAATAAAAAGGGGTTCGCAGAAGACCAAGAGTCTTAATTGTCTCACCAATGTTTCACCATCACACCATACTTTCAACCACAAATTTCTAGACTTACCCCTTGAGTCCTTCCCAAAAGAAATCTTGTTTAATATAATAATAATTCTTAAATGACCCCGAAAGCCCCTACTAGAGATGCATGGAGCTCCATAAGAACCTTGTACTTACAGTTGAACTCTTGTACAAGTATAGCCTATCCTTGTACCATTTGTTTGATACACTCGATTCATTGCATTGCCTTTGTGGACTCATCCCTCCCGAATAGAGCTTCCACCACTACATTATCCTTTCCTTTCTTAAAGATGATTTCAAAGTCATATCTTGTAATGTCCCCTTTTTCAAATTAATGCAATGGAAACTTCTTGCCACTCTTTTCCTATGGCCAAGAAGAATAAGTAAACAAGGAAGTAAGTGAACTTCATTTCAGCTTTCTTTTATTATTTTTAATGTTTTATTTGGTGTTTCACTCCTTAAGAAAGGTCGGTTGGGGTTATAAGACCCCAACAAGAGATTAGAAGATATAGTGGAGCTTAAAGAGTTTGGTTCTCACCCAAGCAGTCTTGGCACCAACCAAGAGATATAAAAGAAGGTCGCTTGACCTCATTTGCACTTCATCTTTGCCACAAATACACTTACTATTTTGGTTTTTGGGCTGATTGTTCAAAAACTTTCCACTTAAGGACGAAAACCCTCTTGTGTGGCATCCAAGGAGGACAAAACCCTTCCTTGTGGCATAGTGGAGTTCGAAAACTCTCCATATTGGTGAATTGAAGGCATTATTGAAGACTCTCTTGTTAATTTGAATCTAGGGCATCAAGAAGAAGACCTAAAAAGAGCTTTGGCATTTTTTGGAGCCCCTCTCCTAGGGAGCGACTAGGGTTTGAGTGTGATTTGGTATCTTCTAGGGCATGGATCTTCATTATTGTTTGATATTTAGATTTATTATATTTTATAAGGCTGGAATCTACAATTTGATATTTTTTGGAGGAGTTTATCTACCATTTTCAGCCCTTGTTTGTGGCTGCCCTGCTGCTGTCATAAAATTAACTGCAGCTCGGTATAATCTCTTGTTTTCTTCATTTCTTTGATGTAATTTGGATGGATGATTGTTGTTGTGCTTGAAATAATTATTTAGAAGCATTTTCAGCTGTTGTTGTATGGTTGTTTAGAGGGTTGAAGTCCCTATACAGTTCGCTTCTAGGGTTTCTAATATTGTTGGATATGCTATTATAAAAATCAGATTATTTTCAGTTGGGTGTTGGTGTATTTTCAGATCCTAGGGTTTGTGGCCAAACCCTTATTTTCGGTTTAAGCCCTAGAAAGGGACATTACATACCCCAACAATTTTATCACCCATTTTGTTGTTCTTCAGATGACAACATTTGTTCCAAGAAGTATTTTACACAATTATGATTTGTCTTCGCTTTAAAGTGTCTACCCATTAGATATGTTCTCCATTGTTTGACTTCATGAAGAATAGCCATCATCCCCTTCTAATAGATGGGCTTTAGCAAATTTTTGCCTTTGAGATGACAACTTTCAAATACAATGGATCATCCTTCTTGCATGAGTATTGCCCCCATTCCATAATCTGACACATCACATTCAACAATAAAGGTCTTCAACAAATATGGGGTAGCAGAACCATAGTAGTGCACATGGCCTCCTAAAACATTTCAAATGCCTTGGTGGCTGCTTCGTTCTAGTGGAAAGTCCATCAACAAAATTGCGAGTGGTGGTGCTATATAGCTGTAATTTTCACAAAACAACAATAGTTACTGTCAACCCTAAGAAGTCTCAAACATTCTTAAGGGGTTTTGGAACGTGCAATTCTATCATGGTGTCAATCTTGTGAAAGTCCACTTTTACGCCTTCATGCGAAACAATGTGACCCAAGTACTCAACCTCTTTCTCTCCAAATGACTTGAAGGCTTGGCATAAAGTTGATGTTGTTCCAGAGTTATTAACACTTGATTCACATGTTGCAAGTGTTCTTCCCATGTCTTGTTGTATATTAATATGTCATCATTACATACCAAGACAACTTTCGTAGAAATGGCCAAAAGATAGTCTTCATCAAACATTGAAATGTAGACAATTGCATTCATGAGACAAAAAGGCATCACCAAATACTCACAGTGGCCCTTATGGGTTGTGAAAGTTGAATGTACATAGTGCATTCGTGAGACCAAAAAGCATCAACAAAAAATCTTAGTGGCCCTCATGGGTTGTGAAAGATGTCTTATGTATATCCTCATTTTTCATCTAAATTTGATGGTAACCTAATGGGAGATCAAGTTAAAGTAAAGTAGAGAAAGCACCATGTAACTCATCTAGCAAATCATCAATTACTGAAATGGGAAGATTATCTTTGATGGTGTACTTATAGAGTTCTTTGTAATTTGGACACATCCGCCACGTATTATGCTTCTTACAAACCATTACTACTAGAGAGAAATACGCACTTTGGCTATGTTTGATAATACCAGCCTCCAACATCTCTTATCCCATCTTCTCTATCTCACTCATTTGTACATACGGGCACTTGTAAGCCCTGGTGTTGGGATGTTGGCTCCCTAGTATTAGTTGAATGGCATGATCACAATCCCTAATTGGTAGGTAGTACTTCAAGCATCACTTAAAAACAACCGGGTGGTTATCAAAATCACTCGTAACTCTAGCTATGTAGACAACTTTGGTTGTTCTTCTAATGAAAAGAGTTGTGCTACAAATCCATTTGCTCCCTTTTTGATAATATTCTAACCATGGGGATCTTGCATGTACCCACACACAGTTCAAATGTCTGCGCTCCGAATGAAAACGCATGAACTCGTGCAAATTCTATTGATCATTCCCAAGGTTGTGAGCCATTAGAATCCCAAAACAATGTCTACTCCACCCATGGGAATGGAAAGCATAGGAGAGTCTAGCCTGTAATCTCCCATAGCAATTTTATTACTAATGCATTTCCCTAAACAAATGATTGTGCCACCAACTACAATCATGACCTGAAATTCTAGAGTTGAATAAACAAAATGATTCAAACGTGTTGCCAACTTATTGTTAATGAAGTTATGTGTACTCCCCAAGTCAATTAGCATTGTCACCTTCTATTTCTTTAGAAAACCTGCTACCTTGAGGGTTTGTGGAGTGTTATTGCCTGAAAGTGCATGGTAAGAGATGGTTAGGTCTCTGTTTGTTCCTCCTCGGGCTCATCCTCAACTTTGCCTACTACTTCCTCAACCTCTTTTTCTTCATTGGTACCTTCAATGTAGAATATTTTTTTCTCAGCACGTTTATGTCTTCTGTTGGATTTGTTGACACAATTGAAGCATACCTCTTTTCCCTGTTTCTCTTCAATTTGTTAAAGAGTCGATCTAGTAGGTTGAGGGAATGATTGTGATAGAGCAATGTAATCTTTGCCTGTAGTGAATGCCTACGGTTCGACCAAATCTCTCTCCTCTGCCCTACATGCAAAGACAATGGACTCTAATATAGAAATCGAACTAAACATTGGAACATCAAATTGGATGTTATCTGGAATTGCAAAAAAACCCTTGACAAGCCCTATTTTTCGCAGTTCGCTAATTGGTTAAAGTAGTTCTTCGTCACACTATTACAGTGGTGTATTTGCAATTTGTCAGTAAACACTGGCCAAGTGACAATAAGGCCTTTCTTTTGAGCACATAACCGTATATACCAAATGAATTGCTTCAATTTCAAATACAAAGATACCATTACCACCTTCTATGCACATTGGTTTTTATGTATATAAAACAAAATCTCCATTCGATTAACCTAGGTGACTAGTTCTCCTCATTAATCTTGCTCATTTCCACTTTTGGTAGTATATTCCAAGAACCTGAATTGGAGTATGGTGTGGGCTGAGGTTCTGCCCAATTTGGACTCGGATTGTCCTAGTTGGGAGAACACGTGTGACCAGGCTGGGCAATGTCGAGCAGTGGCGGTGTTTGTAAATTGTCGAAGGCCATCATGATTGTTTCCAATTTTGTATTGATTCTGCTCAAATCCCCTTTCATTGTGTCCAAGTTTCCTTTGACCACATCCAGATCTTCTTATTTAGCCATGCTTTGCACCTTTACCTAGAGTTGGGTCACTAATGTAATTGTACATAATATCTTTTAATCCTAGATGTAGGCATTTATCTTCTTGTAGAATCTCAAGAGACATTTGAAGGTGACCTGAACAGTCATCTTGGAGATGAGCTGAATGATCATTCTCAGTGTAATAAATACACATTTGCATCTCATTCTTCAGCTAATGAATACAAGTTTGGTTTGCACAAATATAATTTGTTTTCACAGTCCAATTATTTGGCCTAATGTTGGTATCAGTGCACAGGCTTGTCTAATGAATTCTTTACATCCTCTTTCCATTTTTGTATCCGTACAACTTTCCCAGACCTGCAATTTTCTCATTGGCGCTTCATTAAGGCATTCCAATGATAGTTACTGTCTGATTTCTTCATCATATGTGCTTGGTGTCAGTCTTAGAGTTATCGCTCTGATCTGCAAAGTATCAGGACATGCAAACTTCAAATTGGCAAGGCGCTTTCAGCTGCACATTGGTGTCTTTACTGGAAGACCTGCACTTTTGTCCTCCCAAGGGGTGTTTCACCTGGAGCTGAGCATATGGTGGCATGTCAAAGACAAAAGACTGCTGCAATCTTGCTTAGGCATTGTCTTTTCTGCTATGCATGAGGCTTTGAATGCAAGGCGTCAGATTTCTACTTGTTCAAGGCATTCAAGCAGTCAAATTATGTTCAAAGCATTGAGGTGGCGTTTGAAGTTATAAGGAACTTAAAAGTATCTTCTTTTCTCCTCCACGATGCACTCTCCCAAAAGCTAAGTTCATATTTGTGATTTTGAAAAAGCATATTCTATTTGGAGGATTTTATGCTTTTCCATATTTATATATGTATGTGTGTGTGCACATATATCATGTTTTTTCAATTAAAAGCATAGAGGATTATTATTATTATTATTATTTGCCTTATTAAAATAAGGCATTTTTGCAAACCAATTCAAAGCAAAAAAAAAAAATGAAAGTCAAAACAAATTGTGCAAATTCAAACAAATCACACTAGTTGGTATCACTGGTGCCTTTGATTCGCATTTCCAGCTATTGTTGCCGCAATCAAACTACTGCATCTATTGTCGAATTTTGCTACAACGACGGCATCTATGGCATCATTCCTATAAATCGCCAAAGAGAAATAAGGAAAAGATTCATTTTCCCACTCCCTTTGTTACCCATTTGCATCTATCGCCAGACATAAATCTCGAAAGCAAGGAATACCAACTATATAGGGAAGTTAGGCCCACGTACAAGATTTTCTTGCTAAGCGGGTGTCATTGATAGAGTGAATCCTTTTCATCCACTATCTAGGTACCACGTAACATTCATCTCTCACATGCTTTAACATCTCTTTCATGTACCGACGGGTATATAAATAGAACGAGTTTCTTCCATGTACCGACAAGTATATAGGAAGGGTGGGCATATTGAGAGGTTTGGTATATCGGTCTAGTAGTATATAGAAAAGGGAACAATTTCAAGCGATACATAACCAATCCATCTCCCTTTCTAACAAAATGCATTCAATAAATTCAATTGTTGGCACAACACTAACTGGAATGACACCTAGTTGGGTTGGTCACGACAAGTTAAGAAACCTCTCATTCTCAATAATTTGCGATTTGACATTTTTGATGGAAAGACACAACCAATGGAACTAATAGCAAAGGAAGAATCACAAATGTGGAGGCAAAAGAAATTTAAGGCATTGGCATTGGTAAGGACCTCAGTGGAAAGCAAAGTTTTTCACCACATAGAAGGGTGCAACACACTTTGGGAAGCACTAAACAAACTAAAGGATTTGTATGATTCTCATTTAGAATTGGAGTTCATACAATTGTAATTGAAATTGTTCGATCTTGAGTTGAAAAATGGTGATGTAATGAGTTTGGCATCAAAAATTCGTGCTATCAAGCATGATGTTGAAGTTGTTGGTGTCAAAATTTATGTATATGACTACTTTCATAAAAACTCTTCCCACATACTCAACCTATTTAGAGTCTTTACAGGCAAGCAATTTGTTGAAAACACTCTCTTTTGATCAATTGGTTGACAAAATGGCTAAAAGAGAAAAGGCCTTTGAAAGAGCAATTCCTCCAATAAGGCTTCCACTTCCAGTGATAGAGGCAAAGGAAGATATAGAGGGCGAAAAGGCAGAACTGGAAAGAATAATGGTCAACAACAAGAGAAGTAAAATGAAAAACAAAACATGTTTTGCAAACATTGTGGTCAAAAAGGGAGTCATGAGGCTCATGAATGCAAAACATCATGGGACAAAATTGAGGCCTATCAAAAACAAAAAAGAAACAAACAAAGAAAAGAAGAAAGCCTCACAAGAAAAGATATGCTTTCCATTTCATATGATATCAATAATGTCTTGGTAAATAATGGTTTGGTGCTTGGGTCCTTGACATTGGTGCCACACAACACTACTTTCCCAAAGGACTTCTTTGAGTATCATAGTCTAATCATAGTTACCTAAGACTCCGGGATGGCGGGACGGCGGGACATAGGGATAGGATTTCCGAGACAGCAATTTTTTCCAAATTTTGGGGATGGCAAGGGGACGACAAAGGGATGGCTGATAAAAATATATATATAATTTATTAATTTTACAAATATAACATGAATAATTCAATAAACTAAGACTTAAAACTGAAAGTTTGAAGATTGAAACCATTAATGATTAATCCAATTATTCATCACATAAGCCAAGGCCCAAAATGTTATATATTCAATGTTCAATATGACAATGAAAATTAAAAACAATTACAAGTCTTCAATAATCAACATGAGAAGAGTACAACTACATATGTTATTAAATATTATGTCATAGACTCAGTCATAACTCAAAAGTACATATATGATATTACATAACCAAAATGGCAACTCAATAATCACTATCAAAGTCCTTGAAGGAACACTCATGAATCGCTCCTCTTCACTAGAAGTATTTGTATCAACATCATCTACATCTAAAAAGGAGATATCAACCAATCCTCATTGCTCCTAATCTTCGTCAATCTGCCTTGAATCCTCAAGATCCACACCCCACCGTAATGTTGGGGTCTCCTTGTATGTAGGTGTCTTGCGATCCATGAGACGCAAGGCACTATGTACAACAAGTTTCTCTGCTCTCTTAGAGGTAAGTTTGTTCCTCTTAAGAGAGTGGATCCACCCATATGTTGACCAATTCCTCTTAGAAGTAGAGGAACTAGAAACCTGAGAAAGAAGACAAATAGCAAGTGTACATAGCAATCTTGCAGGTCCATACAATCGCCACCAACTGGACTCTCTTGTGCCAATGTGCTCCTATCTATCTTTGCTGATTTTTTGTAGCCTTCCAAATAAGCAAACTTGAGCCAATCAGTTCTGACTCGTGAACCATCCTCTGCATTATACATTTTTTAGGGCTTTCAAGAAACCCTTCCTCACCTCCTCATCATCTACAAGGACACCCCTGTCAGGCCTCTCAGTATACCACTTCGGATTTAGTGCATATGCAGCCATGTGTAAAGGGGTGTTCAACTTCTCCCATCCGCTCAATTATGGGCTGAATATGGTGGTGGTAGAACTCCAAGGTGGGGTCCCTTGCCCAAATAGCAACCTTCATCTACCCAAGCATACTATCAATGCATTCATATATCTCACCAAGGTTAGGGCTCTCAGAAAAACTATATTTTATCACACTGAAAACCAGAGATACTATGGATGTGATATATCTCACATCTATCCAAAATGTTTCTTTCACCACCACTTCTTCCACCTTCTTCCCTTGCTTTGTCTTGGACCCATCCCATCTAGACCACTCTGATGTCATGACCATACACTATAATGACTCTTGCAACTCAACCATCCTATTCAGCAAAATAAAGTATGATGCAAAACGTGTTTCCACTGGCTTGATGAATTCCTTGATCGAAAAGCTACAAAAAGTGTCAATCACTTATGGTGGTTCTGAGATGAACATCATCGCACATCTCTAGCATCAGCCACTACATTTTTGACCCAATCAATTTTTCTAATGTCTTTTAGTGCATTGTTTATGGCATGCACACAACATGGGGTCCAAAATATATGTCGGTAATGAGCCTCAACAAGCTTACTTGTTGCCCTACACACGTAAGTTGCATATGTGATAACCTGCACAACATTGGTGGGGCTAACCTCCTCAATGGCATCTCGCAAAATGGTGAATTGGAACTTTGCATCTTTCTTCTTTCCTGAACAATCAACTGCCCTTAAAAAGTAAGGACCTCTCTGCATGAAACAATGATATTTATGAGTGAGTGGTGTTTGATATCTATCCACCGATCCATGATGATGCAACAACATTGAGAGACCCATGTGCACATCATTTCCTTCATCAATAAGTTAACCTTGGAATAGTTCCTATCCAAAATTGTGGTTCTCAACTTTTTGTCTCTTGGGGCACATAACTTACACCTGCTTTGGCTACCTTAGCCATAGCCTCCTTGTAATAAGGAGAGCAAGCAACATGAAATGGGATGTCAATGGCATAAAAGAATTTTCTAATGGCATCATCAACCTCTTCCCTAGCCTTTGTATCATACATGTCCACAACTGGATGGAGGCCACGACTTTCCTCTTCCCCTACTACTAAAAGCATCTACTTCTATCACCTTATAAGATGTTGCAGTTGCAATATTTGAGAAACCAATATTAACTCTCAAAGAGTGGAAACTAAAAGGGATGCAACTAACATGACGGACACGAACTTCTGGAACTTTCTTTATCATATCTCCATTATATAACCTCACCATTTCTGCCCTCTTTTCAAGTGATAGCTGTGCACATATGCCTACACCTTTCCCAAGGGATGTGCAATAAATGTGCATTCAACCTAGTAATGTTGCCTGACCAAGAAAATGAGCATATGTTGCACTTCCATGTTTTAGCCCCCCCTGAAACATTTGACCTAAGACCCTCAATAATTTGCCCAAATTGTTTCAAAGGTTTTTTCTTTTCAAAAGGTCCTCTAGCATACTTGTTCAACATTGTGGAGGGGCAACTAAACTTGTCAACACTCCCATGTGAACTATTAGGTGTTTCTATTCTTCTTTCTCCTTGCACACCCATCTCATCACCCATTTTAACCTCACATTCAGCTTCATAATCATTGCATAAACTCATTTTGGGGCTGCAATAATTAAAAAATTAAACAATATAACTATACATTATAAAAATTTTAACACACTTTGCATTTAGAATTAAATAAATTAAAAAACAGCACCCTTGTTTAAGTTTTTAAATTTTAACCATGCTTGCATTTTTAAATAAAAACCAGCAATGCACAAATGGCAAATGCCCTTGTTTAACCCATTTTCTTATTTGGAAATTTTTTTTTAAAAAAGCAATGAATACACTTAGAAATTAAAAAAACAAGCAATGCAATGCCCTCCCTTGTTTATCTCATTCCCTCCCTTGCTAATCCAAATAGAAAAATAAAAACAATGAATACACTTAAAAATATTTAAAAACAAACAATGCCTTCCCTTGTTTATCTCACTTTGAACTTTGCATTTGGAAATTTAAAAAAAAAACGAAGGATCATTGTACATACCTCTTGTTTTTGCTCTTTGCTTTGTGTGATTACAATGAGTGTGAGATGTGCTTTTTTATAAGTTTTTTAGAGGCTTTTAGGGTTAGGGTAAAGCAATGACATATTAAAATAAATAAAAGAATAAAGTAAAGCAATCACATTTAAGTTTTGTTTTTGTTTTTTTAATGTTTATAAGAGGGAAGATGCAAATGACATTGTGCCATCTCGGGACGTCCCTCGTACATCTTGGGGATGTCACAACGTCACCTATGCCATCCCCCAAGGTTAAGGGACGCACCCGAGGCGTCCTAGGTGCATCCCCTAACCTTAGGGGACATCCCCTCTTTTGCTGAATTCGGGACATTGGGAAATGTCCCGTCCCCATCCCTAAGTCCCAAGGCGTCCCGAACTTCCGAGACGGCTAGAAAAGTGGGGGTGCGCGTCCCCACATAACACCGAGTCGGGTATACTTTGCAAACATATCAAGTTTTGCACAAAGGAAAAGGGACAATTTGCCTCAAGTCACCCGATCTTCCAAATTTTGTTTTCAGAAATGTCCTATACTTTACTCGATCAAAAGAAACCCGTCCCTCGGTGTTAATTCGTTAACAAGGCCGCTTCGTTTTGTTGGATGATGGTAAACTAAAAATCACAAGACAATGCAATAAAATAATTGTAATGACTGGATTTGAAGAAGGCAAATTGTTAAAACTCGGGGGTGAGCCTTCAATCCCAAATAAATTTGCTAATCTCATAGTAAAGAAGGGATCTCTCCAAGTCTTGTGGCATGCCAAATTTGGGCACACAAACTAGGATAGCATTTGCACGATGCAAAAAAATGGTGTTGTAGGGTTCTTAACTATGCCCAAGAAAATTGAAAAACATGAAGCCCGCACATTTTGGCTAAACACTCAAGGGAACCATTTCAAACATCATAATGCAAAGTTTGACAGAAAGTTCCAGTTAGTTCACGCTTATCTTTGTTCATTACCAATTATTTTCATTGGTGATCACAAGTGCTTCGTGTTATTCATTGATCAATACATCAAGATGGCATGGATCTATTTTTTGAAACAAAAATTAGAAGCATTCAAAACTTTTCAAAGGTTTCAAACCATGATTGAAAATGAAGTGCAATCCTAAATTGCAACGCTCGAGACTAATAATGGTAGTGAATTCACGTCAAAGGTGTTTGAGGCCTATTTGAAGCAAAATGGGATCAAGCATCTACTAGCAGTCGCTCACACTCCTCAACAAAATGGATTAGCTGAGAATGAATAGTACTAAGAAGAACATGGTTCATGTGATGTTGTATTTCAAAGGGAGGATGAATAGAACTATGGTGAAAACGGTTCATGTGATGTATTTCAAAGCTAAAGTTACTGTGGTTCGACGATTTTTGGACAGAAGTTTGAAAATCGCGAACTTTATTCCACAAGTAAAAAAATGTGAATATTTGCTTATATTCTTCTTTAAAAACCCTAAAAACCTTAAAACTTATTCCAGGTTTCATAAAAAGCGGTGGCGAGCATGAGTTTTTCATTCTAGTTCTAAGCGATCAAAATACGAGTGCAAGTGGAGAGTTTGCCTTTGAGGTGCAAGTTGAGTACTTTGTTTCGTGTCTTGATTGAATACTTTGGTTCTAGAGAGCAAGGAATATACAATGCCACCGCTTCTAAATTGCAATTACAGCTGAAATGGAATATACAATACTGCGCCGTCATCAAAGCGCTAGTTAGGACTCCGTGAAGCTCCGGTGGAGAGTCGATACGACCTACAAAGTGCAAATCTCTTGCCCATCATTCACAGCCATCCCTAGTGCCGCCGTCAACCACACCCGACTTCTAGTGCCGCCGTCAACGAGGTATGTTAAAAATCGTTGCCTTGAATAGTTATATTTATAAATGGGTCGATTAGGTTAGACTTAGTTTAGAATTTAAAACTTATAATTTATAATTGATTTAGAATTTATAATTGATTCATAGTTTATAATTAATTTAATTCATAATTTATATTTTATCTTTTATTTTATATTTTATAATTATAAATGTATATTTGTTGTAGCCTATCGATTTACCCTAGCGGTGGAGAATGTGGGTTATATGTGGGAGGTCTCATAGTCCATTCCCCAAGCTGACCACCTCTATAGCTCTTCGTTACTCGGCTAGGCAATGCCAAGCGGGTCAGCGGCTTCGGTGGCGGAGGTGGTCTCTCGACGTGGTGCCAAGCCGGCTTGGTGTTCAATGCGACATGGGTCGAGGGCAAGCATGAATCTTGTGTTCAATGTGACGAGGCATGTCCTAGAATTACGGCACGAGAGTTATCCAAAACCACTTTTCGATCCTCTAAAACTATCTTCCTCAAAGTGACCACTTATGAGAGGGAGTATGGAGGCACTAGGGTTTTGGATCGAGCAAACCTCGAGGGCTTCATGACGGCAATGGAGAAGAGTGGTGGGAGCACATGAAGGAGTTAAGTGAGGTGCTTAGGCTTTGGACCATCTCGGATCTTGTTTGGCGCAGAGAGTTGCTTAAAAGGGTTGGAGTTTCTTTCCGGCCCGCTCAAGGAGAGATTGACCTTTGGTCTTTTAGAGAATGCCCTTTAGTTTGCAAGATTCCTACTTAGTCAAGAAGTGAAGGACTTTGGAGGCTCTCGGGAGTTCTTCCCGAATTATGATTGCTCCTTTTCCAATTGAGGTTTTTGTTTCATCTTTCGTCAAGTCTTATGCCCGTTTATATCGCTCGCTAGATGTGTTGGATGAAGCGCCCCTACCGGAAGGGGCTTTGCAAGTTTCGGGGTTCTACCGAGGGTGGCAGCTCTTGTTTTGGAGTTGGAGAAGCATCCGGATACGATCTTTCTCCTACCCTAGTTTTTTTCCGATCCCGATCTCGATGGGGTCCCACAGAGCAATTCCGCACTGTTTTGAGAAATGGGTCGAACCCAGTTGGGGTTTTATTCCCACGTAGGAGCGGCTACTATGGGGGTCATCCTTCTCGTCTTTGGGATTTATCTCGGATGGTCTGTTTTCTTAGAAGGGGATGGCGGCGATTGGGTTCAAGAGCTTCGGGATAGATCTCGGTTTCTCTATCAAGATGAGGGCTTGTTCTCGCTTTCTTTTTCTTCTTGTTTAGGGACCGACCGTCCTAGTTCCCTAAGCGCCGAATCAGAAGAAATCTTTGTCCTTAGTGGCTTTCCTTCTAGCTTGACGCGCGCCCTAGCTCGTGAAAGGGAGATCAAGGCTCAACGGGTTTGCGGTTAAAGCGTGGAATGGTCTCCCTGGTACGAGTGGTTGTTTTCCTCTCAATCCGGGTATGATTTCAAGAGGTGGGGGTTGTTTGTTGGAGGTGGGCTGGTAGAAGTCGTTGTTTCTGGCTTAGTGGTGATAAGCGGGCGTGGTTTGCCTCCGACGGTGTTGGGCCTGCGAGTGGTATTGTTGGATTTTGGTGTCGTGGTTGTTTGCCTAGATTTGTTTTGTTGGCGTGGGCTCCACGTGTTTGGTTGAGTCCGGCGTGGAAGGGCTTTCTTCCTCCTGTTTGGTCTATCGGTGGCTTGCGTGCTACTTTTTTTCTTCGCCCTCACGCATACGATCCCCTGCTCAAGGTGGTAACGTGTGAGGGGCGTGGTGGTCTTTGTTGAGGGAGAGCCCCGCTCAAGGTAGTATGTATGAGGGGTGTGGCGGTCTTTGTTGTAGGCGTGTTGTCGGATGTTCTTGGGTGCTGCTCGGTGTTTGGATCTTAATAGCCTATATCTTTTATAATGGGTGGGGTCCCGCCAACCCTCCGGTTCTAAGCTCTGGTCAAAAGCGTTTAATCATCTAAAAAAATGTATAATTGTTTTTACTTTATTAATGTTTTAATTTTAATAAAATAATTAAAAAATAGAATAGTTAATTGTATTTTTTTAAATTTTTTAAATATATAACAAAACAATTTTCATTTAAAAGTTTAAATTTTAACTATTAAACATGTATATTTTTTTATTTTTTCAATATAAAAAGTTAAAACAATAAGTTTTATTTAACATTTAAAATTTTAAAATTTTAAATATGAAATATAACATTAAATTATTCTATTTTGACAATATAATATTATATTATCAAAATACTAATAGTAAAAATATTTAACGTTTTTAATATTTTAAATTTTAAAGACATTTTTTTGTAAAATATATTATTTTTAATATTTATAGATTTATAATGCATTTAAATTTTTAAAGGAAATATTTACAATAATTAAATTGAATTTTGTAATCATATATTTAAATTTAAAAAATTAAACTTATTTATAATGTATTTAATTTTGGTATATTATTATTTAATATTATGTTATTTGAATGCAGATTGTAATTCAATGGGACCCCCAAAATCAACTGTTGAGGGATGGAAACATGTGACCCGTGATGGGAACAATGTCAAATGTCGCTTGTGTGGTCATCATTTTACTAGGAGTTTGACAAGGGTAATGGACCACTTGGCATTTTACGGAGGTCGGGGAGGGGTGTTGCTCCATGCGGATCAGTGACCCTAAAGATTAGAACTGCTCTAGAGAAAGATCAATCCTCTTCTATTGCAAGAAAGATGAAATTGGTGCAAAAGAAACAAAGAATCCAAGAGGACATGTCTAAGTTCACAACATCATTTGTGTCATCTTCTTCCAGTATGCTCAAGGCCTCGACAAGTGGATCGATGGGGAGTGGAACATTGAACAACTTGTGGAAACCAGTAGAAAAATGTAGATGATGCGTTAACTAATCTATTTTATTCAAGTGCCATTCCATTCAATGTAGCCAAGAATCCACATTTTCAAATGCAATTCAAAAAGTTGCAGAGTTTGGCAAAGGCTACATACCTCCCTCTTTAGAGGCTTTCAGAACAACCCTTTTGCAGAGGTCAAAAGAGAGGGTGACTACCAAATTAGATGATGTCAAAGCCTCTTGGAAGGCAACAGGGTGCACAATATTGAGCAATGGATGGTCAGATATATGTCAAAGACCACTGATTAATGTTCTAGTGGCTTGCCCTCAAGGTGTCGTGTTCTTGAAGGTGATTGACACCATGAACCATATGAAAACTTCAGAGTATATTTTTCAAATATTAGAGGAAGCCATTCTTGAAGTAGGTGTGGAAAATGTGGTTCAAGTGGTTACTGATAGTGCAGCAAATTGTGTGGGAGCTAGGAAGTTGATTGCAGAGAAATACCCACAGATATATTAGAGCCCATGTGCAGCACATTGTCTAGATTTGTTGCTTCATGACTTGGCAAAATTCCCATGGGTACATGAAGCAATTCACAAAGGGAGGGCAATTGCAAATTTCATAAGAAATCGTGTCTCACATTGAATCTTTACAAGCAGCATGCATCGAGGGAGTTGTTGAGGCCGTGTGAAACAAGGTTTGCTTCATTTTATATCACTTTGAAAAGAGTGGTTGAAGAGAAAGCAGCTCTAAGATTTGTTATTTGTTCTAATGAGTGGGAAAATTTTGTGCTTTCCAAAGGTCCTAAGGGGAAGAACATAGAACAAATTATTTTAAACAACAATTTTTGGAAAGTTCAACGAAGGTTTTGAATGTATGTGAACCAATTGTTGATGTGCTTCGCATGGTTGATGGTGACACCCCTTGTCTTGGCATGTTTTATGAGAGCATGGACCATTGCAAGGAAGTTGTTCAAAAAGCACTCAATAATGTGGAAGTAGACTACATGGAGAAATGGGATGCAATTGATTCCAAATGGAAAATGATGCACGCCCCTTTACATGCAGCAAAGTGTGTTATTTGGAGCTTAAACTATTTCAAATTGATACGCATAGTGATTTGGAAGTTATGGCGGGGCTTTACGAAGCCATTGAGAGGTTTGAACCAAATCCAACAATGCAAGTCTGATTAGAGATCAATGTTGGAAATACAAGGCAGGAGAAGGGTTGTTTGGAATGTCAGCGGCCAAATATGACATGTCATGAGCTGACATGCTTGGATACAGATGGTGGACGCCCCATGGAGCAGACAGCTGAAATGCAACACTTCGCCATTCGCATATTGAGTTAGGGAGCAAGTTCATTAGCTTTGTGAGAGGAACCGAGTTTCTTTGACCACATCCATTCAAAAAAAGATAAACTGGAAAGTTGGGAGATCTTGTTTACATTCGCAGCAATTTACAATTATGTATAAACAAAGCAACAAAAGACTCCACCTCTTTTGTACAACTCCAACAAATTCCAAACGACATAGCAGATGCAGACGAGCCTAACTTTTTTGATAATGAATTGAGTGGTGCATCCAAAGGATGATGATACCGCATCAACTCAACCATGTGCTCTTGATGACTTGAAACTTTTTGAAGTTTGAGTCTCGACTCCTAATTGTAACTTTTTGGCGATTTTATATGTTTCTTATAGTTATAAGTTTATTACTTATTATAATGTTTCTCCTCTTTCGTCTAACTTTGATAAGTTAGTCATGTTTTATAAAATATGACAACTTCTTTATATAGATTTCAAAACTATTTTGAGTTTTACCTGTTTTGACAATTTAGTGATTATACTTCTTATATTAAAAAATTTGCAAATTATAGTAGTCGAATTTAATCACAATTTTTTTCCCAAATTTTATCGTTGTCGAACTTAATCTGAATTTTATCCTTGCCGAACTCGAACTTGAACCTTGTGACTTATTTTCAAAGGGAGGATGAATAGAATTATGGTGAACATGGTTGTATTTCAAAGGGGTCAATATGCATTTCTAGGAAGAAGCAACTCAAATAGAAGTGAATCTCCGTAACAAGTCACCATCAACAGCCCTTCAAATGAAGACTCCATATTAAGTCCGGTGTGGTCATCTTCCCTTGGAACATCGTTGGATTTTCACAATCACATGCTATGCATTGATTCTAAATAAGAAAAGGAATAAGTTGGACCATATGAGTTGCGAATGCATCCTTTTAGGATATTCAAAATCCTCTAAGGCATACAAGTTATATGATGAAAAGAACAAGAAATTTCTCATTGCAAGAGATGATGTTTTTGTGAAACTGCAAAGGACACAACCAACATAGATTAACAATTAAGTCAACTTGAGAAATTTGCCAAATTTGATGTTTACAAGGAGATAGATAAAGCAATCCCAAATAGTGAAGGAATGATGTAATTGGGAATCACTTGAATTTGTATTATCTCCTATAATTGAAAATGAAACACCCCCTACAAAAAAATTCAAACTTCATTAGAGGATGAGCAAGTGTTTTCGCAGAAGTTGTCAGAAAAAGAAGGAGCTTTAGAACAAGAAATTAAGGCACCAATTGTTCACAAGAGACGGAACATGATGTTTAAATGGCTCACATAGACACTAGCAAATGTCAGACCTGATGAAGTTGTGAAATCATGCACCAAAAACACATAAAACAAATCAGAAAATAAATAAAATGCTTGAAGAAATTCAAGAAAAAATGGAAAATTGGACCTTGGAGGGCACATCCGAGTACAACCCAACTTTTGACCATCCAAAAGAAGTCAATATTGCTTTTGACTCCAAACTAACCTCCTTCAAACAAGTAAAAAAGTTGGATGTATGGAGAAAAGCGATGAAAAATGAATATGATGCCTTGGTCAAAAATGGGACTTGGAAGTTGGTTGATCCTCCAATCAACTGTAAACCAATCGGTTGCAAGTGGGTCTTTCACAACAAGTACAAAGCAGATGGCTCACTTGACAAACACAAAGCACAACTTGTCGCAAAGGGATTTGCCCAGAAAGAAGGGATAGACTATAATGAGACTTTTGCACCTAAAACAAAATAGACTACTATTTGGACCTTGTTGTCTTTGGCAACACATAACGGATGGAAATTTCATCAAATGGACATAAAAACTACTTTTCTAAATGGTGATCTCAAAGAAACAGTGTACATGACTCAAGCTAGAAGGATTTGCAACAGACGGCCAAGAGCACAAAGTGTGCAAGTTGGAGAAATCGATGTATGGGTTGAAACAAGCCCCCAAAGCATGGTATGAAAAGCTCATTGAGCACCTCCTAAACATGAACTTTCAGCATTTTGAATTTGAAGATACAACTCTATTTGTCAAATCAATTGACAAAACAATTGTATTTCTAGTAGTATATGTGGATGATCTACTCCTCCATAGAAAACAATGAATGGTACACTACAAAAATCAAAGTAAAATTGATGAAAGGCATTGAAATAACAGATTTTGGATACCTTCATTACTATTTGGGCATCAAAGCGATTCAAAAATCAAAGTACATATTCATCGCACAACAAAAATACATTGGTGAAATTTTGAGCAAATTTGGAATGACAGACTGTAAACCACTCAACACACCCGTGGAACACGATTTGAAGCTAACATCATATCATACTTGAGTTTCGAGATGCAACTAAATAAAGACCAATGTTTTATTTGAATCGGACTCAAAACGAGCCAAGGGTCCAACCAATCGCATTCGGATCGGGCCGGTTTAAAATTTATGAACCAGTTTACTAAAAAATACATAAAATATTAAAATTTTAATGAAAACAATATATTTTAAAGATTCCAAACAATTAGAGACAAAATATGCAAAGTTTGCTCATGTATATACCATGTAAGGGTAAATATAGCAAAATGGCACCAAGTGCAATACATATCCAAAACAAAATACATAAACAATGAGGCTCTAAATGGCCTCTAGAGTCCAAAAAACAACATGCTACAAGCTACTACATGTCTGATATCAATGATCAATCATCAAACTCACCACCACTGCTAGGAATGGGATCCTCATCCTCATCAATGTCATTATGTTCCTCGTGCTCGGACTTGTTGGAAAATTTAAAAATTGGATTTAATAAAAATTTAAAATGTCTAATCGCCGCTTTTTACCATGTAGGACCAGTTTGTATCAATTTCGGGTAGAGTCGGCCGGTTTGAACTTGGTTCCATACCGAACCGGCCAATTCAATGCGGAATCGGTCCCCCAAGCTTGTTTTTTACTGGTTTGTGATACCTTTTTCAAATTATTCGAACCAACCGATTCCGGTTCCAACTCGGCTGGTTTTTAAAACATTTGGTTAGACAACTCATTGGATGTTTGATCTATGTAACCACAACTAGACCAAACATTTCATTTGCAGTTAGTGTTCTTTCTAGATTCATGCAACAACCTTGGGAAATTCACTGGTTAGCAGCAAAGAGAGTGCTTTGATATATAAAGGTAACACAAAATTTTGGGCTTAAATACTCTAGGGCAACGGATTTCAAATTGATTGGATATTCAAATTCCGACTATGGAGGTGAATTTGACATGGAAAATCAACTATGGGTTTCCTAGTGAACTTTGGAACAACAATCATCTCTTGGAAGTCAAAGAAGCAGTCAATGCCAGCAATTTCTTCAACAGCGGCAAATACGTGGCAATTGTAAAGGAAACCAAGGAAATACATTGTCTCAAAAGGATTCTTGCAAATTTACAGGTAAAACAGGTTTGTTCTACACCACTCATGGTTGATAACACTTCAGCGATTGCAACATCCAAGAATGCAATATATAACCGAACCAAGCACATAAACACCAAATATCATTTGATTTGACATTATGTGAAAGACAGCAATGTCAAATTGTTACATTGTCGAACTACAGAGCAACCAGCGGATGTCCTAACAAAGGTGCTTGGAAGAGAGAAATTTGAAAAGTTTAGAGGCATGTTTGGCCACACTTTGTAACCCCTACGGATTAAGGGGGATGTAATATTATTGTACATAATATTCATTAATCCTAGGAGTAGGCATTTGTCTTCATCAAGAGACATCTGAAAGTGAACTAGACAATCATCCTAAAGATCAATTGAATGGTCATCCTCTTTGTAATAAATATGTATTTGCATTTCATTCTTTAGGTAATGAATACAATTTTGGTTTGCACAGTGTTGTCACCCATTCTGGAATGATGACAATTTTCAAAAAAATTAAAATTTTCAGGAGGACCCACCTTCAAGCAAAGAGCAAGATCAACAACAAGACGGTTTCAAAACACTCTCTAAAATTGATCCTTAGCTCCATAATACTGAAGAGGACAGAAATCTCTAAGAGGGTTGGAAGAATGAGAAATTGTCTTTTGGGGCAATAATGCCATGCACTCAACCAAACTATTTTCTTAGCTCATCGAGCTAGTTTTGAGAGCGAGTTAATTTTGGAGGGACTGAGCTCTTGGAATGCCCACCGAGCTATTTAATGGGGAGCCAATTTAAAACAACTGTGTTGATGCATAGGGACCGAGTTGCAAAATGGGGAGGCCATGTAACCGAGCTATTCATGTTTATGAATACAGAGTTGATGCAACTTAAGCCGAGTCGTTGCTATATAAGAGACAAGTCATGACCGATTCATGCTAATGTAGAACTTGGAATTCGAGCTCACCAATGCATGTTAGAACCGGGTGGGGTTAGTTAAACAACTGACACGGCATTTGAAAGAGAAACAGAACTTCGAGGACCCAAACAAGTTGAGCATTGGAGCTAAATACTCTCCCGAACTCGGCCCACATTGACCAAATGGTTATAGCGAATCACCTAAAAGATATCGAGCTATACCATGGTTAATGCAAGGAACTAGCTCACGTCGGATTGGAACCGATCTATCTTGAGAAGGCCGAATCATACACCATCAGAGAAGCCAAACCCATTCCAACGAAAGCCAAGCTCATTTTAAAGTGCGTACGAGCTAGTTGTTCATGGATTTGGTTGAAATCGAGTCAATCTCTAAAGGAGCCCTTGGTGAGTTGTTAAGTTGTGAGGTCGAGCTCTATTTAAGCTACAACGAGCAAGTTTTGAAGAGAAAGGCGGGTCACAATCAAGGCATCAGAATAATGAGAATGCATGACCGATACGTGAATCACGTGTATGCCACTCGAACTTGTGAAGGATCTCGGAAAGCGAGCACGTTGCGGGCATGACAAGGTCAATGTAGGAACCGAGTCATTCCTATGGAGACCTAGTCAATCCTGCAGACTTGGAGCTCGAAGTCGATTTGATTGTATCAATCGCCCGGTTTACAAACGCAGAGGAGTAAAGTTATTCCAATAAGCGAGAACCGAGTCATTTCAGGAGTCGAGTTGTTTGATGGTTGAACAAGATAGTATAAGTCAATTCATTGAAGATCGGCACATAGGGAATAAGTGATCGAGCTCATATCGGAACCGAGCCATTTAAATGAAGGAGCTAGGCTCACAAAAGATCAAGGTGAGCTATTCTTATGAGCACCGAACTAATTCTTAGCTAAACGAGTTGTCCGGTTATGCGGATGAGCCGTTTGTTTAAAAAATCATGATGGTGATGCATAATGTTACCAAGTTGCTCCGGATGAAAGGGAATCGCGAGCAGTTGTTTGGACATAGAACCGAGCTATGGAGACTAATTATCGAAGTGGCGAGCCCAAACCATGAGTTAAAGTATTCAAGGGCGAGCTTACAAGCGAGTTATCGTTGAACATTGGATAGGGGAGTGAGTTGCAGCTAAGTCGGGAAAAAATGTCTCGGGTAGCCCTTATACATTTCAACCGGTCGTGCATAAAATCTCCGAACTCGCCGTAGTTGAGGAACCAATGCGGATTCGGGTGGTCCACACAATACGAGATTGAGTCGGGAGGAAAGGCAATGCGGTGAACTCGGCCACTCGGTGCACAAGTGGCACTTGGGACACGCGGGCCCAAAAAAGCCGAAATGGCCGCATGGAATGGAAAGCGGATGGATGGTGGTCAAAGGCCCATGGTGACGTCAAAGGAACTCGAGACGTGCGTGGAAAGTTTGAATCGGATGATGCGGACGAGGATCGTTGAGAGTTTAAAGTAATGCACTTCGGCACATTAAAACAATGTGGAAGAGGAGGTCAGCTACATAGTGAGGTGGGAGGTGTTCGTTGCCAAGCTAGAAGGATAGGATGGCTTGGTGAGATATGCAAGATAACTCGGCATATATGCGAAAGGTTCGGCAAGCTATACAAGCAATCGGCTTGACCCGCCAATGCCGAGAAATGGCTATCCATTCAAACATTAAAACATTTCCCCAATCATTATAAAAACATGAAAATCAAAATGGCCCACTAATATTAATGCCCCAAAATATTCAAATCTATGTAAGGAGCATTATAAAAGGAAAAAGTGAAAAATATTCAAAATATCTTTTCCAACCAGAAATTAATTCTCAAACTCGTGAACATCGGGCAAACCTATGGAAACTCAAGACAACTGCATTCACTCGAAGCTCATAACTTGAGCGTTTCTCAATGAAATTGCACAAACAAATACTCGTTGGAACCGTGGCTTCGAGATTTACACACAACAACCAATAAAATCAAGAATTGATGCAGATTTGTTAGAGAATTTAACAGGAAACGAGCTCAGTTCAGAATAGCAATTTAGTGGTGGTTGAAAGCACAATTAAGAGGCATGGGCATCATTCTCTCCAACCGCAAGTTATGGGACAACATGAAGCAGAAAATCAATCCTCATCCAAGTGTTCACCAAATTGAAATATATTTAATTAATTTGTTCACCAAATTAATTAAATATTATTTATCTATAAATTGTAATGTAATATGTAACTCAAGTTGAGTCAACTTGAGGTTGGGATTGGGGTTAAGGATTAGTCAGGTAGTTTCATAACTACTTCTTGGAAAAGATGCCTATATAAGGCTGCATTGTAATTGTAATGGGGGTTCCTCTCTCATCTTTCTCATTCCAAAACTCTTTTGGGGAGTTCTTCTATCCTATTGGATGTTGTTGGATCGAGCTCGTTGTAACTTTGTGTGCACAAATTTTTCCCTCAAGAATACAATGCTTTTTATGCTATTGTGTTAATGGTTTCAATTACAAAATTTGTTAGTCTACTTGTAATTGAATTGTTGATATTGTTGTTCCTTCATAGCATGCTTAATGCTCAGGTGATCAGACTTTGCGCTAGATGTCAAAGTATGTGGACTTTGTGCCATATCAATATGTTCTAAGGGAGATGAAGACTTTGTGCTTCTCAGATTTCACACTCATTGTATTCTTTTCCGTCTAATAGAGAAGTTCTCCTTTTGTGCAACTTTCTGTTTGCAATCTACACTTCTCTTTCCACATTCATTCTTCCTTTCTCTTCATATTTTCCATTTCTCAATTTTGTCACCCTTTGTGCTTTCTCGGTTAAAAGCACCAAAAATACAAAAATCATATCATACGAGGAAATTGCCCCTCTCACAAAGCTAGATGAAACTTCACCCTGTCCAAAGGTGAATTTCCCTAACTGTTGCTGATTTTTGCATACTTCCATTGGGCATATTCAGTAACAAAAAATCCTACCAACACACGGTATAACTTGTTTTCACAGTCAAATACCTAGCATGACAACTAACCCAAAACCCTTGTATTAGAAATTTTAGACTCTCTACTAGGTGTTCTTCCCGGAGTGGCAAGCCCTTTTCAACAGCCTCTAGTTTGTGGACCTGCCATGCACACAAACTTTAGGGTTTAGGTTTAGGATTTAGGGTTTAGGGTTAAGGGTTCAACATTCGGGGTTTGGGGTTAAGGTTTTAGGGCTTACCATTCAAAGTTAGATTTTCAAGTTTAGAGGTCAAAATAGGTGCATCAAAGGCTTATCCAATGCATGCTATCATGAGAAGACAAAATATCCTTAAAAATAGGTTACTTCAGAATCGATACTATTGCAATTGTCGAGCGGAGCCAATTATGTTGCACAAGGGTGCAAAAACATTTAGACTCTTCTACGAATTCCTCGCAAGACTTGATAAGGACCGTAATACTTAGGAGCAAGCTTATTATCTTCATTTTGTTGTTTCAAGAACATTTGTTTGTATGGTTGTAGAAGCACAAAGACCCAATCGCTTACTTCATAAAGCCTTTCACTACAAAAAGATCTTCCCTTTCTACAAATGATTTCAAAGTCATATCCCAACAATGTTGTTATCCATTTTCTCATTCTTTGGATCACCTTTGCTCTAATAAGTATTTTAGACTATCATGATTTATCTTTACCTTTAAGTGTCTACCCATCAAATATGGTCTCCATTGTTTGACAACATGAAGATAGCCATCATCTCCTTCTTGTACACGGGCTTTAGTAAGTTTTTACCTTTGAGTTGGCGACTCTCAAATGCAATAGGCCGTCCTCCTTGCATAAGTATTTCTCCCATTCCATACCCCGATGCATCACATTCAACAATGAAGGTCTTCGAAAATTTTCAGCAGCTAGAACCTAAGTTGTGCGCATGACCTCCTTGACTTTTCAAATACCTTAGTCATTTGCTTTGCACGAGTAGAGTCCTTCAACAAAGTAGTGAGTAGGGCTGCTATGCTACAATCATTTTTGAGAAAAAAAAATAGCGGCTTATCAACCCTAAGAAGCCCCGAAGGTTCTTAAGGTTTGGAACTTGCCATTATATCATGGCCTTGATCTTGTGAGGGTCCACTTTTACGCATTCACACCAAAAATGTGACCGGGCATTCCACCTCTTTCACTCCAAAAGCACACTTGAAAGGCTTAGCGTAAAGCTGATGTTGCTCGAAGTTATTAACCCTAATTCACATGTTGCAAGTGTTCTTCCCCTATCTTGTTGTATATTTATGTCATAAAAAATGCCAAGACAATTGCCGCACGAATGGCCAAAAGACATTGTTCATCAAACTTTGAAATGTAGATGGTGCATTTGTCAGACCAAAAGGCACCACCAAAAACTCAGTGGCCCTCATGGGTCCCGAAATTATCTTCGAATTTCCTCATCTCTAATCCAGATTTGAGTAACCGAGGGAAGATCAAGTTTCGTAAAGTAGACAACACCATGTAACTCATCTAGCAAATCATCAATTACTAGAATAGGAAACTTATCTTTGATGGTGTACTTGTTGAGTTATCTACAAGTTGGGCATATCTACTAGGTATCATACATCTTACACACCATTACTAATGGAAAGGAATACACACTTTGACTATGTTTGAGAATACCGTACTCCAATATCTCTTGTACCATCTTCTCAATCTCACTTATTTGTACATATGGGTACATATAAGGTCCGATGTTTGGTGGTTGACTCTATGGTATCAATTGAATCCCATGATCGTGATCCTTTGCGGCGGTAGTCCTTTTGGCATTGCTCCAAATAATGACCGAGTGGTTATCGACAATCGCTTGTAACTCGGTTGTGTAGACAACTTTGCAGTTGTACTTCTCTGAAAATAGTTGTGCTATGAACCCATCTATTCCCTTTTTGAGAATCTTTTGCATCTGATAAGAACTAACCAATTGTGAGAACTTTGCAAGCAACCCTGCAATTCAAACATCCTACCCCTCGAATGAAAACGCATGAACTTCTGGAAATTCATCTCTATCATTCCCAAGCTTGTGAGCCATTGGACTCCCAAACGATGTCTTCTCCACTCATGGGAATGGCAAACATAGAAGAGTCTAGCCTGTAATCTCCCATGGCAATTTAATTATTATGGCATTTTCCTAAACAGCTAAATATGGCACCATCTACAATCATGACCTGAAATTCTAGAGCTAGATAAACAAAAACTTTCAAGCATGTTGCCCACTTATTGTTGTTGAAGTTATGTTTACTTACCAAGTCAATCAGCATTGTCACCTTCTATTTCTATAGAAATGTGGAGTGCTAATCCTTGTAAGTGCATAGCAAGAGATTGTTGGATCACTTCTGATTCCACCTTGGGCTCGTCCTCAACCTTGCCTACCACTTCCTCATCCTCTTTTTCATTAGAACCTTCAATGTAGAACAATGTCGTCTTGACATATATATGTTCTATGTTGTATTTACTAGCACAGTTGAATCAAAACCTTTTTGTTCATTTATCTTCAATTTGTTGAGTCGATCTGTTAGGATGAGAGAATGATTGTGCTGAAGTACTATGATCTCTTCCAGTAGTAAATGCCCGTCATTTGACCATATCTCTTTCCTCTACCCTGTGTGTGAAGGCAGTGGACTCCAATATAGGACTGGCCTTTAACATGCAAATGTCAAGTTGGATGTAATCCTTGAGCCCACCCAAAAACAAGTCATTCAGGTTGCCTCTATGATGTTACCCATGCATAAGGGCAGGTATTGGAATTGCAGAATATAATCCTTTCTAGACCTTGTTTGTCACATTTTTCTAACCAGATGAAGTACTTCTCCATCACATTATTGTTTGTAGTGCATCTACAATTCGGCCGATAAACACTGACTTGGTGGCAATAAGACCCTTCTTTTAAGCGCATAACCATATATACGAAATGAACTGCTTTGGTTACAAATAGATGCCATTACCACCATCTATGCACATGGAGTCTGATGAACATCAGATAAATTCTCTCAAACCTGCACATTTAAACTTTTGGTGGCATGTTCAAAGAACCAAAATTGGCACAAGGCCAGGCCAGAGGTTGTACCACATTTGGACTTTTATATTGTTTTGACCATGAGAACCCATACGCTCAGGCTAGAAGAACTTGTATAAACAAGTTGAGCATTGTTGGACAGCTGCAGTGTTTGCCAAGGCAATCATGATAGATGCCAATTTCCCATCAATGTTACTCGCATCTCCTTTCATTGTGTCCAAGTTGTCTTTAGCCCATCCAGATCTTTTTTTCAGCCATGCTTTGCACCTCTACCTAAAGTCAAGTCACTAACCCAAAAACCCTTGTAGCATAAGTTTCGGACTCCATCTCTTCTTTCCTAGGTTTCTTCCTAGAGTGACTAGCCCTTTTCCAAGAACTCTAGTTTGGGGATCTGCCATGCACGCACTTTAGCGTTCAAGGTCTAAAAATCAGGGTTCGGAGTTAGGGTTTGAATTTTAGGGTTCAGAAATAGGTGTCTCGGAGGCTTGTACTATTGCGATCATCTCTCCGAGACAAATCTAATGATTACTATTGCAAAAGGGCAAAAAAATCCCAAAAAATAAGGTTCCTAACCGTTTATATTATTGCAATCATCTCATCAAGAAGAATCCAATGATTGCTATTTTGCACAAGGGTGTGAAAAACTTCCAAAGCTTTTTTTTAACAAAAACAAACCTCGAGCAATATTGCACTAACAAAGGACCGCATGCATGGTAGCTAGGCTTGGATTCAGCTAAGACTTGCCAATACAAATATGAAATATGCCAAGAGGATTAGGACTCGGCCAAAAAAATAAGTACAAACTTGACAATAGACTTGTCAACTCCAAACAAGGTTTTGGCCTGCAAATAAGGGCTTTTCCTTTGTTTTTTACGCAACAAAGTCTCATACTTGACCTTTGGAAGTCTCAATGAAACTCAAAGAGTCCAGCCAGAATTTGCCCTCATTGCTTGGATTGTGCCAGACTCCAACGGTCACACAACAATGACCACATGCATACACCACCGATAGAGGTATAGTTAACACAATATAAACAGTTCTATAATCAGTTTGTCCCTCTTACAAACTATAAACCATCAACACTCAAAGCTAAGTTGATAAAACTCTATAAAGTTGGTGTGTTGGCTGTCACTACATTTGCTTTAGTTTATTTCCATTTTTCATTCAATAATAATATAATTGTGGATAATTCTGTGAATATCCTTAGCCTGATTTAAGACTAGAGTAGGTCTTATTTGCCCCCTACTGATCTATTTCCATGCATGTCATCTCTTATTTGCATGCATGTCTCCTAGTTGTTTTCTTCTTAGTTTAACGAGGACTTTTTCCACTCCTCGTTATAAACGGAGGATGCAATTGTGCTATATAGCTCCTGTTGATTAATAACAATCATTGATATGGCAATTAGATTGTCTTGTGTTTCTATGTCCAATCTCTGGTTTAAAAAAATTAAAATATGTGTGTTTCATATGGAAGGTAGTTTTTGGCAAGGTGGGTCGTGGTGAATCTTACGAGTTTGTGTCAAATTTTAAAATGGTATCAGAGCAGGCTGGAGATCCCCACCCTCCGTTATTCCTTTTGCCCTCCTTCTACAGTGTTTTCACTACCAAGTGTTGATGTTGCTACCTTTGTGTCCCTCTTGGAAAAAATTCTAGTTTTGCGGATGACCCGCAATTTTTTTTTTATTTTCTTCTTTGCTTGTAAATGAACCCTCAAGATATTTGTTGCATTAGAAAGATGAACATGCAATCCAAAAGGGGACTTGTTTTCTTCTTAGTTTAACGAGGGGACTTTTTTCCACTCCTTGTTATAAACGGAGGATGCAATTGTGCTATATAGCTCCTGTTGATTAATAACAATCATTGATATGGCAATTAGATTGTCTTGTGTTTCTATGTCCAATCTCTGGTTTAAAAAAATTTAAAATATGTGTGTTTCATATTGAAGGCAGTTTTTGGCAAGGTGGGTTGTGGTGAATCTTACGAGTTTGTGTCAAATTTTAAAAATGGTATCAGAGCAGGCTCGAGATCCCCACCCTCCGTTATTCCTTTTGCCCTCCTTCTACAGTGTTTTCACTACCAAGTGTTGATATTGCTACCTTTGTGTCCCTCTTGGAAAAAATTCTAGTTTTGCGGATGGCCCGCAATTTTTTTAATTTTCTTTTTTGCTAGTGAATGAACCCTCAAGATATTTGTTGCATTAGAAAGATGAACATGCAATCCAAAAGGGTGTCACTAATTTTTTAAATCTTTGATCAGATTTGTGAGTATCAGAAGGAACACTTTTTTAGACATAAAACAGCTCATACCCCCAGTCAGTATTTTTCATATTACTCCTTCATTTCTCAACAGTTTTATAAAATTCTTGTTAGGTTGAAAACTAGATTCCAAAGGGGGCTCAAAAGGGTATTTTTCTTTGTTATTTCTGCTGTTATTTTTGAAAAAATTCAATCCACAACAGCAAGAATCTGTTTTTGAGGCAATAAACTTTTCAAAGGTATATCTTCCTCATAAGGACCCTCTATTGAGTCATTTTTTCTGAAATTGCATACTTTTTCAAGAGCTCCACGTTGGCATCATTAGATTTGAGTTCTAAAGCCAATGACAATGGCTTTTTTCTTGTTATCTTTGAGCCCATGTTTTTAGATTCTTGGTTTGAGCTTTGCTGCACTTTTTCATTGTAATGGCTTCTTTACATGATGCAACGTCTCAAATTCAAGCCAGTAAAAACTTGCACACAGTCCATGATATTTTTGGCTTTTGCTTCACTTTCTTGGAGCACGTTATGATGATCCACAGCTATATTTTTTTAGAGACATATGTTGTACTATCCAACCCACTTCACCATTACAGGGGGATGAGATGATTCCTAGATGTACGTGGGTGCCTTGTCAGGGTTTATTATCGGGGCCTATATTGAGGAGTCGATGGCTTCTTGATATTTTTTTGGTTGCATATCTATTGTGCTTCATCTATATTTTCAACACTTTTCCATTTTGTGCATCTTCATTTTCGAGTGGTGGATTCAGACAATTCATGCAGAATTATGGAGCCCATTCAGTGTGTGACGAATATTGATGGATTGACTACTAATTTTGGGGTAATATTGGCAACCCCAACACCAGTCACCTTCTTGAAAAATCCAGTGTACCTTACCACCTAGTTCAGTATTATGGAGGACTTGTGGGTGTTGTTTCTTTGGTGTGATCCCTAATTTTGACAGCTTGACAATTGCTTCCCACCTACATCTTCGAGAATTGGATCAGACAACTCGTGCATCTTCATGGAGCCTCATCTAGAGCACTTAGTGTTAGTGTATGCTTCTTTTCACAGAGAAAATCTGGTAGCCCCGACACCAGTCATTTATTTGAAACATATTTTCGACACTTTAGTTCTAGAATGATCCTCCTACCAAGCACCTTTTCTATTCTTGATGAAGTTACAAAAACTGGTTAACCATGTAATGCAGTGAGATGGAATGGTGTCCATAAGGGCACTTGATCTTTTCTAGTTTTCCTCGATATGTTGGTATTGTTTATGAGTACCTGACCAGGCCTTCTGTGTCGGGACTCATTTCAACAGTTTTTCTCATTTCTGCCGCACAAAAATCTTCTAGGGGGATGTTCATGTATATAAGTGCACCTCTTCTGTCAATTTACCTAGGCTAAATATTGGTTCCAAAGTCATTCACAATTTAATTATGCAAAATTGTAAATCAAGATGTTTCTTATAATTATCTTGATCTTTTAGTTAGGATAGATTAGATAGAATCTTTCTACTTTGGACATCCTCTAGTGGGTTTTAAGACCTAATGAGCTTTGTCCATCTACATATATCCATCTCTCATCCATGCTCTGCATCGAGATTGGGAGAGCAGATTGTTTGTAATAGTTGTAGTTGCTTTGTCATTATTGTATTTGCTTTGTGATACACTATTACTGTTATGCATCAGTTGTGTGAAGTTGTTTTGATCCATTCATCCTATATGCATTTAATCAAGATCTCACAAAAACATTCATGAAAAAAATCATGATATAGTAAAATCTCTCAAACATAACTAAAAGTGGGTACGATAAGAATACCTAAAGTTCCTTAGATCCAAATCCTTCAAGAGGGGTTGTCTATAAGTTAGAACCAAAACATCAAAACTAAAAGAGGATAAAACACAGTTGATTCCAGTTTATATGGAAGAAAGATAAAAATACCCTGATAAATACAAATGACTGGGAACAGTACCTAAACAAGACATGACTAAACCTGTTGAGTATGTACCAAAGAAATCACTAGTGATAGCTGCAAGTACCAACTATATTATCCAACTTTAACCACATTCAAAATGGGAAAGATTACCTCAGCAATCCGGCGCTTTATAATGTCTTCAAGGGATGCAGTGACCTCTTCTGTGATCACAGGTGCAGGCCTCATATTATGATCAAACTCTAACTCAACTTCAAGTGCACTGTTCTTCGGTCTTTTGGTAGCTGTAACCTGATGTAACGAGAAATAGATACTAACGCTCAGAAGCAATAAGTGTCAAAATAGTTTTAAAAATAAAAATGAGGAGAAACTGGGCAATATGAAAGCCCTTACACCGGAAGAGCAATATTTTCTAATTCAATCCATCAACTGCAAAAGCCATACCTCTCCTTGCATGGTCCAGGCCTTCGTCTCTAAGTTTGCTTTTTCCAATTCCTCGATTTTCTTATGAATCTTTTCCATTTGTCTTTCATGGGTAGAAGATTTCTCTTTTGGCTGTGGCATAAGCCAAACAAAACACATGCCCATAAGATAAATAAACAATCTCAACCTGTGAACAAGTATCAATAACTGACGAAGATTACCCTCAATATAATACAATATAGTAAAACTAACAAATTCATGAAATCCAACAAAAAATTTGGATCCACTTTGTGCATATTTGCAATTTATATTGCACTCGGTACGAAAATTATCCACGGAGTTAAGTATTAGAAAAGGTTGCCACATCTTTATTTATATTGAAAGTGAGTTTGGAATTAATCAGATTAAAAAGAATGTGGAGCAGAAAATCCGCTGTAAAACATAGATAGTTATTGATTTGGTAATTTTGATATTACATTTACAGTGACTTGCTTATCACATAAAATAAGCCCTGTAGGTGTGGTTGTAGGATGAAAATATATTGATACATTCTAAGCATGACGTAAAATAATAGTAGGAACATACATGAAAATACCTGTTTTGCATCAAGCTCTTCATCATTGTTGTCATCATCACCAGACTCCATGTCATCGGAATCACTATGAGAAGGAGAGAAACTTTTCAATTTTGCCCTTTTTTACCACCAAAGAAGTCTTCATACCTGAATATTAGGATCAAGTTGCAGTCATCAACCAATTTATAGTATATAGATAGAATCAGCAATTAGTACAAGGAACTGTACATTTGAATCTGATAACAGAGTATGGGCTGTCAACCCACATTGGACGTTTTGAACTTTTGTCATGCTGACCACGCTTCCCAAAATCATCATCTATCTGTGACACATTACACACATTTACACTAATTCTTAAGCTGAAACTCTAAGGCCATTGACAGTCCAACAAAATTCATAAGAACACCAAATTCATATAACTATTATTCCAGCAAAGGAAAAGGTACAAGCAAAATATTTTGTCGTGAAATGTTTTATGAATGCCTACATTGATTTTTATTTCGAATGATATGGTTGTTTAATACATGATGCTCTAACACCAACTTTAGAAGGTTGCAAATCTGTGTGTAGAATTCCATCTCGTAATTATACAATCATTCCAAATCGTTTCCTGTTTTTTTCACATTACATTTGTTAAATCAGAACCACAGTTTCTCCTATCGAAAGAAATTACTTAAATTTGTCCAAATTGAAATTAGGATTGTTTTTCACAATTCTGAACCATCGAACTTTTCAGTTTCCACAACTAGTTTGTAAAAATTAAGGTTGGTCAACTTACTTGATATGCTAGGATTGTTCTAAAGTAATGTATATCAATCTTACCGAACAATATCAAAAACAGTACATGGTTTTGGCAATATGGTCAAGCAGATGGAGGGGATGCAGCACAGACTGGTTACTGTGGACAAAGAGGTACTAGCACTGGTCAAACATTCCAGAAACTACAGATTACTGACTTTCAAGAAAAGGATGAGGATACTCAGGATGAGGACCAGTAAAATTGATAGATGTCCTGCATATGATGATGACCATCCCCTTTGCAGTCTATGCTTGTTTGTATATTGGTTCAATTGATGTAAGTGGTTTTAAACATATATATGATCATTTGGATGCCTCTTTTCCAGATTCTCGCTGATGTTCTCGTGTTTCGTATATTCTTCTTAAATTAATCTTTTTCTTTCTATACAGAGTCAATTTCTGAATATGTTGTTCTAATAAGACTGAAGCATAAAAGGACATATAGTTATACTATCTCCCCTTAACTCTTGACTGTAGCATTGGGTTCGCCAATAAAAAGCTATCCGGGGTCCAGCTTGATCTTTAACATTAGGGGATAAAAGAAGAGAATACGCAATATACATATTATGTAATCCAAAGAAGAAAAAGAAGGATAGATACATAATTCTACAAATGAGATGCCAGAAGTGGAGTCAAAAGGCACGGGTTGTATGTTTGTGACCAGTAGGGGCAACCTGTTGCATATAAAAACTTTATTATACTAAGATTACACTTCTAGTTCTACACCAAGATGCTTCTATTTTCTTCTAAGATATCTTCTTCATATTATTTTGTACATTGATGTACAACCTTGATACGTAGTAGCTCCTTCATTGCATACTTTCCGTGTGATATGCTCTCCTCTTCTTATGCAGATACCAAACACCCAACAATCGAAATCAGTCCGTTCTTCTTCTCACTATATTTTGACATTTCCCTTACTGTAACATGATTTTTTAAAATTATTAAAATTTAACTCCTTCAAAATGAATTTGGAAAGCAAGAGATGAAGGATAGAATCCTTGTGACTTTCTTACTGTGCAAAAGACTAGATAGATGATGGAAAGTAGTGAAATAGAAATTTTAGACAGAGTATGTCTCCAAAAAATGGTTTGCTCAATAACTACCGAGGTTTCACATACAACATCGCACAATACACCTAGCCATGGTTGTTATCTGGTTCTTGGTAATAAGCAATGAATAACGGTTAAATTGAATGTTATTTGATATATTGAATTCTCTTGTGGTGTTCCTCGCATTGGTGAAACGAGTAGATCAATTCAGGGTAGGGTGAAAGACTATTGTGCAAATATCCATTGCTACAGGTCTGGAAATTCGTCTTTAGCAGAGCACTAGTTTTCCAACAAACTACCACATTCCTGTTGAAGATGGTAAAGTGATAGAAGTGGAAGACCACTATTTCAAGCATCACTTAAAGCACGCCGTATTTATGGAAAACTATACCCATAGAGTGAATAGGGATAAGGACTTGGGCTTGAGCCACTTCTTGATACTCATTATCAGAAAATTAATGTAGGATCCCCCACCTTGAGAGATGTGGCATTTAATGTTCTTAAGTTAGTGGGATATCATCTTCAACATTTGTAAGGGCTAGTTTATGTGTTTGTTAATTTATCCTTTGGTGGGTCCAATGGGTATCATTTCCTTGACTAGAGTTGTCTATATAAGGAGCTTTTGTTAGCAATCTTAGCATATGATCTATCCTGATGATGGATCACATACTGTCATTTGAAATGTTAATTTGAAATATCACAGTTTTTTCCAAAAAATGTTTCTTATCATTGAAACTACCTTCAGGAAATTTAAAAAGGCCACCCAGTGTACATAGTTGTGTGAATGCAACATTTCCTTCCACTACAATCTAATCCTTCTTTTCTTTCTACAAATTTAAGTCATACTTCAAGTGATTGTGCAATATTACAAATGGATTATACATCATTGAAACTAACTTTATAGAAATGTAAAACATTCATGGAGACATAATGGAACTAGAGAAGAAGCTTTATTCTTGGGTAATATGCAGCATATACAGACATACCTTGGACCTTAAAACAGAATTTAAGTTTTACTTCACTGAGCTCTTATGCTTTTTTCTACATATTTAGAGTTATCATTCAATGAGATGCAAATATCATAGTTGGAATACTCGCAAAAACTCGCCGAGTTATTAAAAACTCACCAAAAACCATGCAAAACGAATAAACCGCCAGAAAACTCGCCAAAGACAGCATTTCTTTCCTTTTTTGGATTTTTGGTGAAGAAAACACAAGCATAGAATAAAATTTGCCATTTTTGGAAAGGGTCCGGGAAGATGTAGCAGCAAAAACTTGCATGTGCCATAACTTTCATTTTGTGGCTCTGTTTCAGGTGCTGTTTTCTCTAAAAGTGCATATTTTCTCGAGCTCTACGCATTGATGGCAATATTTTTCTTATTTTCATAAAATCTATTTTGCACCTTTTTGGACCAAGCAACTTCTTGCAATCTTTTGAAAGAATCATGAGCTTTGATCGCCTATAGACAGATTAGTAATTAAAAATACTGGATAGCTTTCCAAAACTCGGCGAGTACTCGCCAAAACTTGACGAGTATTCTCCCGTGCTTGGACTAATCGTCCCACCTGCCAGCTTGGTCGCAACCTGCTTATTCAAATGTTGACTTCACATATCAACAGATGCATAGGTTTTTTTGTGCTATTTTAAGAGTTTTTTTTGTTCAATGATAATCACATGAAGAAGCGCAACAAGTTGACTCAAAAAAGGCTCAATGACTTGATTTTTGTGCAATACAATCTCCGGCTTCGCACAAAAAAAGTTGAGGCCACATCAGAGGAGCTCATTGATTTGGATGAGATAGATCCATACAGTGAGTGGACTGGGCAAGAAGAGGAAAACCCTGCGTTCACAACGGACGAGATTGCTTCTTTTGAGAGGGAGGCTATGGAGGGAGAAGCACTAGTAGGACTCGAGGAGATATTGGATTGGATGACATCTTTGGAGGTGATCTCCAACATGCAGCAGAGGAGCCACCAAAGCACCACCATCTAGTTCTAGGATCGAGCCAGATTCACAGCCTTCTAGGAGGAGCGTGGAGACGCAGCCAAGTGTGGGGACTAGTAGAGGCACTAGACCCTCTCCCCAATATTTCTCTAGATTGGGGAAGAGGAAAATGTAATTTATTGTATATTGTAACTTGCATAGATATGAAATTTATGATGATATTTTTCAATGTCAATCATCATAAATTCATATTACTTATCAGCCGGTTATTGTATTCGCATGATGATGTGATTTTGTATTGTATTTGTATTCAAATCTAATAGAAAACACTTCTCCAACATTTTATGGGCTCATTTGATACATTTTGTAGCTATGTGTTGCTTAAAATTTATGTTTTTAAAAGAAATTTGAGTATTTTTTAAGTTGCCGAGTATTCAGTATTGGCCGAATATTGCCGAGTTTCTTTTTTTTGTGGTCTGCCGAGTATTTGGATTTGGCAAGTATTCCTACTATGGCAAATATAATCAATGGATTATACATCATTCAACACACCTTCTAGAAACCTACAAATGCCACCCAGTGTAAATAGTAGCCTGAATGCAACATTTCTTTCTGCTAAAATCTAGTTCTCTTTTTTTCTTTTCTATAAATTTAAGTCATACTTCCAGTGTTTGCAACCACCTTATAGAAGTGTAACACTTCCACAGCGAAAGAATGGAAATAGAAGAGAAGCTTTATTGTTGTGTTGTATGGAGCATATATACACATAGGCTGTAGTTTCCTTTACACCATATTGTTTATGTTTTATGTATACTCCTGACTCTCTGGAAAGAAAATATAAATATTATGATTGAATTATATATATTAACACATGAAAGTTTCCCTGTCTGTCCTCTAACAAATGATTATGCTGTCTAGGAATCCTGTTTAGTCATGTTGATAGTTGCTGTGGGTGATCCATGTAGCAGACCAACAAGGGAGGTTCTATGAACACCACCATTCTAGACGGCGTAAGTTAATATTTGAAGTTGAACACAATTTACAACACTTTATGCTCATTGTTCTACAGAGATTTTTCCTGTGTATACTTTTAGGTAACGAACCTTGACGATGGTTCTTTATGGTAATACTACTCTTTATGGATGAACAAATGTATGTTTTCTCTGGTTTCTAATTTATTGTTTACATTTTCTTCTGCTATGGCACAATTCTACCCTCCCGGTGCACTGTTCCCCAGAATATCCAGGGGTTCGGATCAACGGAGTTCACCTAGCTGTTGTCAATGTATTTGGCTTTCTTGGTCTAAATTATGTTCGCAAGTTTTTGGATTTGTTCCAGGCAGCATAATGGTACTCAATATTTTATTTTATTTTTTAAAAACAGTCACCCATTATATTGATAAAAAAATTGAATTACAGACTCTATCATGCCAAGCATGGAAGCTATTAGCCATATCCCTAGCACTATAAACAAAAGAAACAATATAAATAATCATTGAGAAGATTCAAGGTTTATGATTTTCCTGATTTCTTCTTGTATCTTAGTTGACCACCATAGAGGGGGAGCCCATAACAGATGATATCCTTGTTGTCAAGTGCCCAATTAGCTAATCCATCAGCAACTTTGTTATTCTGTCTAGGAATGTGGATGAACTGAATCTCCTGAAGCTGATGCTGAAGCTTTCAAATTTCACACACTTCCTTGGCAATTCTCCACTGTGGCGGATTACCATTGCAAGAATCCCTCAATAAGTTCATCATGATTCTAGAATCCGATGGTACTCAATATTCAGTCATAATCATATGTGTATCTTTTGGTTGAAAATTTTGGGGTTCGTATATTCCTTCTAGATCTGTTTTTTAGTGTTTTTCCTTGATGATTGGATCTCTTTTATACATCTGTAAGAGATGGAACCCCTTAATAAAGGCCAAATTATTACAAGACAAAGGATAATATATTATTAAAGTGTGTGATGTGGGAGAGAGCGAAATGTGAAACAATGCACTGAGTAATCTTTGGAAACAGTGGAGTTGGATAAGAAATTTAGAATTCAATATTTTTGGTTTTGAATTGCAGTTGCTAATACTATGATTGTAAAGCAATGCTAAGACATACGACAGACTAAATCTGATTATTTTAACAGTTGTTATTCTGCGTTCAATGACATTCAATCTAGCTGTAGCGGTGAGTGAAGCAATTACCATAATGATGACCAGGATTTAAGTCTAACTGAACATGTATCCTACATTAATGTGGCCACGAATGATTTAAAAACATTATGAGACTAGCTGAGCCTCAAGAAAACTCATTGAGTCCAAGCCAAGGGAGCCGAAAGACTCTAGCTCGCACAATTTGAGACTTAACATTCAATAAAGATCACTCGAAAATAAAGAGAGAATGAAAACCTAAAAGCTACAAAACTGCACCTCCCTCAGTCATTTTAGCATCTATATTTCTGTTTTACTGCTTGCGTCACGGACAATGGAAAACCGTGATGTGCAGCACGGAGGACTAATTTCTGGCAAATTTGGGTGATTTTGGTCAACTTGGCAGATCTTGCCGAGAATTTGCCTTTTATGGGCCTAGTCCAAAGCCCAAAATGGACTGGCTGATTTTTTTTGCGGAGTCTGAGTCACAATACTATGGGTACAAGTTGCATGCAAAATATGATAGATTAGAAACTCCCAAACCTAGCTTCTAAATTGAGGAATATCCTTAGCTTTGACGCTGCGTTCCCATATGCTGGGTGTGAGTCTTGGTCATCTTTCCCAATTTCAAAACAAAAACTTAAATGTTATTTCTGTTTGATTGGCTTTTTTAAAAGAAACAAAGTGTGAGTATTTGCCACTGATATAATACTTACTGTGTCGTGTTTATTTTTATGAGAATTTTTTTTTTTTTTTTGCCAAATGGCTAGTTTTCACACAAAATCCAAAAATTCAATTAGCCAACAGACAAATTTTTCAAATAATATCCACAAAGTTTCCATTAAACTCGTTAGATTCACCAATATGTGCATGTATTAATGGTAAATCCTGTGTCGTTTCACAATATTAGTCTCAATAAACAAATTTTCCTATGTTTTTCATATTTCTTGAGTTGTAAGAAAATCGCCTACTAATTTACAAATTCATTCCTTCCAAATTCCCATTTACTTACCTCTCCTTCGTCCATGTCTTCGTGGTCGGCTTCTTCTTCTTCTTCATCTTCTTCGTCCTCATCCTCGTCGTCTGATTTATGCTTAGGAGGATCGAAGCTGTGTTCAGCCTCCACCAAAAACTTCTCCAAGTCATTAATTTTAAGAAACCTATCCTCAACACCCTCTGCTTTCCCATTGTCCTCCTCTTCCTGGCTTTCCTCGGACTGTGAGGGAGCCTCTTCCTCTTCCTGTTCGTCCGACTCGGCATTCAGGTCAGCATCCTCCATGTCCACGTCGGCACCGTCATCATCCTCTTTCTCCTCCTCGTCTGAAAGCTTTTCCCGCTCGTCTAAGCCATCCACAAGTTGCAGGTCTGTAGAGGTTTTGCAGAGGTTTTTGAGGCGGCTTTTGAGAGAAGAAAGAAGCGGCTGCGCCTGCAAGTCGATCTGCTGCCATATCTGCTCTGCGTCGAAGTTGTCAGTTAAGAGATCGCTGAGAGGGCATCTTGGGGCGTGAGGAAGTATTCGGGAAAATAAGTATTTGGAGGCGGTTCTTGCGTCAGCGGAAAGGTGGGAAGAAGGAGCCAACCATAGAGGTGGTGAGGATTGTTTAATGCTATTCAGGGATACGTTGCCGGAGGCTTCTAGGGTTTTAACCTCTTCGGCCCCCATGCCGCTGGATTTTTTTACCCTTGCTCGGATCAGGATGTTGGAGCTGGAATAGCGTACTCGTTAAACTTTGTATATTAGGTACAGGGAATTTTTCCAGGTAATTTTTTTAATTGAAAATGTTTTTTTTTTTAATAATAAGTAAAAAATACACAAAGTCAAAATTTTAAACAAGAACAAAAGGAGGACAACAAATTGGAAACATGAACATTATTCAAAAGAATCTTCTTAAATTTTATAAATTAAATATTCGTTATTTAATTTTGAAGTATTAATTTTAGAATGCTATTTATATAGAGAATTTTTTTAAATTGTGAAGTATAATTTTTGAAGATTTGTGTTTCCTTTTGATAAAAAAATTGTTGTTTTCAGTATTTATGTGGAAGTTAGGGGCAATTAGAGATTACCTTTAGAGGGGTTTGTGGTGTGTTATAGTTTCATAATTTTAAGTTGTTTGGTAAACTTTGATTTATTTTGGCACCATAAAAATGTAAATACATTTAAGGACAATGTATTGTAATTTAGATATAAATTAGTGAAATTATATTTAATTCTTTAAAAATATTCTCAAAATAGTAAAAATTACAAGAGATAGTTTTAAAAAATATTTGATTTGTTGTATTTAAGAGAGAGCGGTTAGAAACAAATAATACAATGTATGTCCACACAAAGAAGGTTAAGAAGACCTAGAAAAATTAGTGCGAACAAAAAACCTTGACCAAAAATATACACTTAACCAAAACCAAACACTCATTGGTTGTCGTGACCATAACCATAGTTATATTTCTAACAACTTGCACATACATCAAATATGAGTTTACAACATTGTTCATCTATTTTGAGACTACGAAACCTCGCTTGTTTTTTAAGAATTTTGCATAAATCGCTAAGAAATTTCTCTTCTTCATCGAGAACCCTAATAAGGCATCAATACTTTGCAAAAACACAATAAATTTTGGGAATTTTTTTAGAGTTTATGTTATTCGTTTATTATTATTGGGCCTCTTGATGAGAACAAGTCTTCTAAGACAACACATTTAGTGTAATGTATATCAACAAGTACCCAACCCCACCCTTATCACTTCCAATGAACTAATCAAGGTAACAATAAATGTTGAATGTTCTTTGATTTCCTTAAGTGCTTGAATGATGCTCTAAATACTTATCATTGATTTTGGCATGATGATGTTTCTTTATCACCGAAATTGATAATTCATTATTTTCATAAATTTTCCTAAATACATTGATGCACTGTGTAATTATAGACTTCTTGACTTCAAAGTAAGACTCCATCGTGTGCATGCTTATACAAAGTGGGCAAGGGAAGCCACAAAGAAGGGCCATAAACCTTGGGGGCAAAAAGGGTCAAATGGCCCATTTAAAAGAGTTCTGAATAATACATTGTGGTTTTGACATGATCGTAATAAAGATTGTAGAGTTCTAGAAAAGAATCAAAAAATCATGGAAATAGGTGAAGAGAGAAAATATGAGCGGAGGGAGAAAATATAAGGGAGAAAGAGAAAATAGGAGAAGAAAGGGAAAACAAATATAGTGGGGGAATAATCAAGGCACAAGTTGATTTTGAGGAAATAGTGGGCTCAAAACTCTTTCATTTTTTTCATGTTTGTTGATGCACATTAGCATCACCAAATTATTCTAATGTCGATTGTGTCATGCAACAATATTAACTACGAATAGAGATGAAAAGGTTGTCAAATTTGGAAATGTGTTTATGTTAAAGCATGGTGTATCAATACATGTTTGGATGTGTTACATTCGTTGTTCGCCCATTTGACTTGGTATTTGACATCCTAAACCTCCAAATTTTGGTTTTTTTATTATTAATGTTGTATTATTTATTGAATAATATGTTTTTTTCATTATAAATCCATTAGCATTTCAAATTATGTCGAGAAATAAAATTCAATAGATCAATATTTAATTACAATTTTGATTCTATAATATAATTAATATTATATGCCATCGTTTAAAATTTCTTTATGGTTTATTTGCAATACTCTTGTTATCTTTTCCCATTAGACCATGGATTTCCAAGACTCAAGGCAAGCTAAGCTCAAAATCCTTAATTGGATTAAGTTTATAGGTTTCCATCTCCCCTTTCAAAACTTTATTGAACAATTCATCAAACCCCCCAAGGCAATCTATATGTAATGTCCCCTTTTCCTGCGCCAAAGGCCTAAGGGCCAGGTCGAGTCCAAGTCGTGGTCAGACCCAAGGGGCTGTGGACGCTGGGAGCTATTGGGAAGGGGCCACGTGGTTCTAATATTCTAATTTTGCGTTGAGGGTCACTTTTGGACCATGGCGACTTAAAGGGGAAAAGTAACTTAAGTTGTTTTTATTTTATTGACCCCTCCATGGAATGAAACGTGTCTAGGTCTATTGGGGCTCTTTTGCCTTGGAAAGTATATAAGGAGTGGGAGAGAGAGAGAGAGAGAGAGAGAGAGAGAACTTTTGTCGCTTACATTTTAGCCTCCTTCACGGCAAAGAAATTGCTTGCGTATCTACAACTTGTGGAGTAAAATCCCACAAGGACCCTAGCTTCAGTGGTGAGAGACCCGTCCCCTAGCTAGCAGGCATTCTTCAATAGTGAGAGATATACTCTAGTCTATCATTTGGAGCTACTTTCTGGGTGTGTGGTAGAGACATTATTAGAGGTTTTAGAGGAAGGATTTTGAGGGTTTTGGGGGCATTTGGGGAAGATAATCAGAGGGGCTCCATATTAGATTCACGAAAACCATTTGGGTTGGGCGTGGCAAAGCATGTTGAAGGCACCCCCATCATTTTCCGACCCCATTCCAAGCGAGGCAACTTGCAGCCTTTATTTAGGGGTTTTACAATTGGTCGTTGTCAGATCTGAAGGTGGAAATATTATTTCCTATATTTATCAATGTTATTTTCAGAGACCCTTATTTTTGCTCTTGTATTTAGAGAGTAACGAACCTCGGAAGTTTTCCAATTTTCTAGGGCACGTTGTGTTTTTCCGCTTGAGTTTAATTTGTGTAAAATTCCAAAAACACTTTTACTATGTCCTCTATAATAATATCAAGCTCTCTTTAAATTTTCAAGTAATTCGAGTGGATATCTTGGGAGATATTGATTTGATTTAGTTTGTTGTCCTTACTGTAAAAATATGTATAAATCAGTATTTTACTTTGTTGCAATTTTCATATATTTTGTGCATTTTTAAGTGGTATCCCATAAGGGATATTTCAGTGGTATCATAGTTGTTGTTCCTCCAGCCTTGTGTGGGTTAAATATGGTAGTTTGGAAAGATCTCTATATGGGTTTTATGAAGGAAATGTTCACCAACATGGTGAAACAACAAGAAGCCACTAACCTTTATTTGAGTCAGCTCACTCATAATTTGAATCAAATCAAATCTTGGGACAATAAGGAAAAAGGTGAGAACAATAATAAAGGGCACCTAATAGAGGTGATTGATGAGGATTCTTGTTGGAGGAAATACCAATCTTTGAGTAAGGGTTTCAAAGATAATATGTCATTTCTAGATTATTGCATGATGAAGATTGGTAGCAAGCCCAAGCGAGATCATCATATGTCGGTACTTGAATTACAAAAGAATTCATTTGAAGAAGAAGCTTCTAGACAAAATGGTATGATTTCCATTGAGAAAAATAATTGCATTAGTGAAAATTTGCTTGTTAGAGAAATTATTCCAACTCGGGAGAAGAAATTTGTATATGCAAGCAAGGAAGATGTAAGGGAAGCTCTTAAAAAGTGTGAGGAATGGAATAGCAAAGCTGGAGCTACTAGGTTGATAGTGACTCAAACAAGACAACACTTACAAGAGTTCAAGGAAATGATAAGGGTAATTGATGCAAGGAAGTCTACACCCATGAAAGAAGACTCTATGGAGTAGATGGTACATGAGCAGGAGCCTCACATGGACACTTGTGTGGAATTACACGTTGTTGCAATTTCCAAACTAACAACTCTTGATAAGCTGATTTATGAAGAATTTTAGCCCATTGTAGACCAGAATGCTCAGGATTTGTGGCAGAAAAGTCAAGTCATTTTGGAGACCAAGCTTTACGAGGATACTCCAAGGGATAGTGTTTTCGAGGTTTCTAAATCAGCAATAGAAGGTGAACCTTTTGATGATATTCTTTATAAGGAGGTTAGTAGTAGCACGGATTTATTTCATCATCTTCATCCTATATCATTACAACAGTTTTATCATGATGGTATTCAGCCTATTGTCAGTAAGAATGCTAAGAATTTGGTGCATCAAAGTCAAGTCATCATGAAGACAAAGAGTGATAATCTTCTTTATGAGGAGATACAAGAGAAGCAAAGATGGTAGACCTTACATGATACAAGGGTTCATGGGCATTATAAGGTATGGGATCCTGGTAATATGTTGCAATTGTCCAAAACTATCAATTCTGATTTTGAAAACTTGGTGACTGATTTCATAAGCAAAGGAAGGAATTCAAATGTGTCTTTTGGGATTACAAGTGTTGGCAAGCATGATTTCTTCATTGGAGACTCGGCAGTAAGAAGGAGAGTACCTCTCAAGGTACTCGGCGTTGGTTCTATGATTGCTAAAAAGGGTAAGAGAATATTTTTAATCATCTTCAACTCTTTGGACTGCATTTATAACAATAGTCATAATGAGGGGAGAAAATATCAATATGGGACAACAGGGTTAAAGAGGTGAGAGTGGACATTCAGGGGGCGGCCTCCCATTCTTCGAGCCTTTGGGGCTTCACGAACCTTCTTTCTTGAAGGATCCGGAAGTTTCATAGGTAATGTTAGTGCGAAATCACAGCACCCCCAAATGAGTTATGGATCTAATTTTCTAAGGCAGGGTCATTTGGTGTGATTTGCAGATAACATTGGATCATTCCCAAGGCATGGGACTTGCGAATGGGAATGATCCTCTAGAGAAGGCCAGTTCCTCTTCCTAATCCTAGCACTAAACTACTTCTAAGGAAGGAAATGTGACTATTTACTCCTAATCTAACAATTCCAAGGGACCAAGGAAAGAGAGAGAGAGAGCATGAAAATAAAGAAATCCTACACTACATAGGTGATAACACCGAGAAAAGGGAACTGCTGATCACAAACCCAATTACTTGAAATGAAGAGAGGTGAGCAATGGAGAGGATGGACAAGATGCATCACAGACCAAGGATAAATTTCACATAGAACACCATTTCAAACCCCTTAAACATAGCTCCCAAAACCTGCAATGGACATCAGAGATATGCACAGTATACCCTACAATGGTGAGAGGCGAGAAGAGACAACAAAATGAGCAAAGGATGGACAAAACACATCATGAAACAGATTTTATTGCTCCAGGAGTTCACACAGTACACCATTAACAGGAAAGAGGCAAGAAAATGCCATTACAAAGCCAAGGGAGGAGGCTTAAACTCCACATTTGACCCTGGAGAAGAAAGAGAGAAGGGGGGGGGAAGAAGAATGAACAACCCTTTACAATGAATCGTGCCCCTGTATTTATAGATTTGATTGAGAGAGAAGAAAGAGAGAAGGAAGGGAAAATGGGTTTAAGCTCAACCCATTGTTGTTAATGCTTATGATAAAATATGCCCCAAATCCATCTTTATTGCATGATCCCTTGACTCGGTGCCTTGAAAGAAGAGGAAACAGCGGAAACAAATCTAATCTGATGGTTGTTGAGACAGATGGATCCTGCATTGAAGGCCCAAAGACGTTTCCTCCATTTTCCTTTACCTAACCTCCTCAAATTAAAGTCTCAGACCTCCATGGCATAGGTGAGGCCGAGATCTTTCCAATGGTGTCAGATCTGCAATATTTCGAGCCCTGAGTCGAAAGATATGCCCCTTCAAAGTTTGTATCGGGTTTGTACGAATGGATGGGGAAAACAGTTTGAAAAATGGGCCCCCCTTTTGGTTTGGGACATGTGGCAGCTGGATTAGAACAAAAAATCGGTCTTGCGGGTCCACAATTTATCTTTTGCCCTTTGAACAAAAGGCAAATTTTCACTTTTCCCTCCGACTCCCCGCCTTGGCTTTGACTCGGGTTCTAATGTTGACTTTTTCCCGACGGAGTTGCGGGCCATTTTGTAACTTTTATCATTTTTTGTGATAACAAGGGGCAAAGAATCAACTTTTCCCCGACTCCCCACTTTCCTCTGGGACACGTGTCAGTTTGGCACTCATTTGGTCTTCCCTTTTTTTGGATTCACCTTTGGAGAAGCGTTGTTAGGACACGTGGTTCCCTCTATTGGCTCTTCCATACTTAGTCGATTTCAGACCTTTCCTGAACTGTTTTGAACCCGAGGACTTTGGATCTTCGTCGTTTCTTCCCCTTTCTTGCTCGGATTTTCTACTGCACCTATTGCTCCTTCGTTTTCGAGCCCATTTGTAGCTATTTGTCATCCTGGAATGTGAGCTTGTGGTCTCGAGTCATTTCCTTCATAATTTCCTTATGTGCAGGAGTTATCTTGACCAAATTTTCTTGGGGGCAAATTTGGGATAACAATTTGGTGACTCATGGGGACATCTGCCTGCTAGATGAAGAAACCAATGGCCTTGAAGCATCCATTGGGCATGGAGTCTGCCTGATAAATACGAAACTAATTTGAACTTTTGAAGATATGACCTCTGAGCCTCTTGGAAACCCACTGAACTTGGAGTTGAACTTCACCAAAAGCCAACTGAAATGGACTGTGCAAGAGCAAAACAACAACACCAAAACTATGTACAAACTGAAAATCATACATACCCCAAGTGGGATATGCAAAGTGTGTAAAAGCACTTCTTCTGCTGAAAAAAAACCTACCTACTCTACTCTAACCAAGAGCAAAGGGAACTCAAACAAAACCTGCAACTGGCAGGGAGAAATAGCTTCCCTTCCTAAAAAATGGCAGCCATGCAACTGATTTGACACCGAACATGGCTGGTTGGATGAGTGAAAAACTAACTACAAGCTGATCTTCCACCCAAATCACCAAAGTATCAACTAAAGACAAAACCAATACCTCTTTTAGTTGCTTTGCATTTGGATTGAAGAGGTATGGCGATGATCCTTGGTGCTTTGTAGCTCATCCTCATGCCCTGAAATGGGCATGACTGGTTCTGGTTTCTCCTTTGGCTCCAATGAAGCCAAGTACCTGATTGGGCACGGTCTGATCTTTTGGATGTGCCCATTTCTCTGAAATTCAACTCCAAAAATGGAGTCTTCTTGTGGACCTTCTTGGATGAATGGCATGGGAGAAATGGTGACATCCTCCTACCTTTTTCCTTCCTCCTCTTTTGAAGAACATGGAAGATCAAGATCTTCCAACCTTGGTTCCAGAGGGCCATTATGGAGTGCAAGCTTTTGCACTTGAATATTCTCCTTCATGTTAGCAGGTTCATGTGCATGGAAGATGGATGGAGGAGCGAATGATGTAATCTCCATGGGCTCCTCTTCATCAAAGCAATCTCTCAAGTCTGATAGATAGTCTGCCTCCTTGTTGTGTTGCTGCAAGTGCTCTACCTCCTTCATGGTGTCCTCTTGATCTGCAACTTGCTCACCATGGTTTCTCTCTTCCTCAAACATGAAGTTTGAAAGATCAAACTCTTCTTCAACATCAAATCTTGAAGGGGATGAAGTGGGAGGAAGAACTAAAGGTTCCCCTATAGCCTGCTCCACACTTAGAGCCTCTGAAACTGTATGGTCCTCCTCCATCATGGGTTCATCAATCAAATCAGGCCCTTGAAATGAAAGCAAAAAAATATTCAATGATGCCTTCTTCATTGAGTGGCCTCAACATTGATTTGATCTCTCCCCCATTGCTCCTCTTCAATGGGGCTTGGGACTGATTGTTCCTCCTCTTGTTCTTGCTCTTCTTCTGCTGCAAACTCGGCCTCACCACCACTAGTTCTTCAATCTTGACCTCCTCTATTGGCTTGACCATTAAGGGGATCTTTGTAAACCCAAATTTGGCAGCCCAACTCTTCAGATTGTCTTTCATTTCTTTTTTGTTGGGCTCCTCTTCTTGTTGTTCTCCTTGACTGGATTCTTGAGTCTCTCCCGACATGGACTTGGGAAAGCAAGAGGAGTGGCAGGTTGGGGTTCAACCATCTTTGCAATTGTTTGTGGTGGGATGGGAGGCGCAACTTCTTGTTTGTTTGGAGGGGATGACTATTTGGAAGGGAAAAGGATAGAAGAACTGAGATGAGGTGGAAGACTAGGAGATGGAGAAATGAAATCAACACTTGGGGTAGCAAGTGAGGAGCTTGGAAATTGGAGCTTGGGTTGAGATGGTGCCGCTTGAGAAAGAGAAAAAGAAAATCTATGAGATGTTGGACTTACCCATTGACAAGGTTGTCTTGACTCCAACTCATAAGCCCCGATCTCCTCAATCCATTGTGTAAGTTGGGGCAGCATTTCAACCATGAAGTCAAGCTTCTCTTAAGGGTTGTAATGTCTTGGAAAAGGGCCTTCCCATGGACAAGGTGCCCTACAACCAATCTTGAATGCCTTCATTCGTGCTATGCCCTTGACTGAACCATGCCAACCTCCATTTTTTTAATTTTCTCCAATAAACCAAAGCATTCTCCACATAGTTGTCACCATTGTATGCACCCCCTTGTTCTTGATAAGCTCCATGGCCAAACTGACTTTGACTCTGCTCATATGGGTAAGCATAATGGTCCTGGATCTGATCATAATGTTGATTTGGAGGAGTTGGGAAATGCATTAGAGGTGGATTGCATTGTTGTAAGTGTGAGTTCCATGAAGGGAATGAAGTCATGATTGCACAACCTCATGGAATGGGAGAAAATGAAAGAGATGGAAGAAGAAAATGGATGAAATGAGTGGAAATGGATGGAAAAGGTCTGCAACTCAGAGAATGGGTTTTTGACTAGATGGAGTTGCCAGATGTGCTTGAAAGTGCCTCCAAAGGCTGAAATCTTCACCAAGAGCACATCAAACTTGATGAAGTGAAGTGGTAAGGTGCTTTAGACCTGTCCCATCGGGCATGCCAAAATTGTTAGTGCAAAATCACAACACCCCCAAATGAGTTATGGATCTGCTTTTCTAAGGTAGGGTCATTTGGTGTGATTTGCATAACATTGGATCATTCCCCAAGCTGTGGGACTTGCAAATGGGAATGATCCTCCAGAGAAGGTTGGTTCCTCTTCCTAATCCTAGCACTAAACTACTTCTAAGGAAGGAAATGTGACTATCTACTCCTAATCTAACAATTCCAAGGGACCAAGGAGAGAGAAAGAGAGAGAGAGAGAGAGCATGAAAATAAAGAAATCCTACACTACAGAGGTGATAACACCGAGAAAAGGGAACTATTGATCACAAACCCAACTGCCTAAAATGGAGAGAGGTGAGCAATGGAGAGGATGGACAAATGCATCATGACCAAGGATAAAGTTCACACAGAACACCATTTCAAACCCCTTAAACATAGCTCCCAAAACCTAATGGACATCAGAGATATGCACAGTATACCCTGCAATGGTGAGAGGTGAGAAGAGACAACAAAATGAGCAAAGGATGGACAAAACGCATCACGAAACAAATTTTATTGCTCAGGAGTTCACACAATACACCATTAATGGGAAAGAGGCAAGAAAATGCCATTACAAAGCCAAGGGAGGAGGCTTAAACTCCACATTCGACCCTGGAGAAGAAAGAGAGAGGGGGGCAGGGAAGAAGAATGAACAACCCTTTACAATGAATCTTGCCCCTATATTTATAGATTTGATCGGAGAGAAGAAAGAGAGAGGGAAGCGGGAAAAGTGGGTTGAAGCTCAACCACTGTTGTTAATGCTTCTGATAAAATATGCCCCAAATCTGTCTTTACTACATGATTCCTTGATTCGGTGCCTTGAAAGAAGAGGAAATGGCGAAACAAATCGAATTCGATCTAGTTGTTGAGACAGATGGATCCTGCATTAAAGGCCTGAAGACATTTCCTCCATTTTCCTTTACCTAACCTCCTCAAATTAAAGTCTCAGACCTCCATGGCGTAGGTGAGGCCGAGATCTTTCCAATGGTGTCAGATCTATAATATTTCAAGCCCTAAGTCAAAAGATATGCCCCTTCGAAGTTTGTATCGGGTCCGTACGAATGGACGGGAAACATTTGAAAAATGGGCCCCCTTTTGGTTTGGGACACGTGGTAGCCGGATTAGAACAAAAAATCGGTCTTGCGGGTCCACAATTTATCTTTTGCCCTTTGAATGAAAGGCAATTTTCACTTTTCCCTCTAACTCCTTGCCTTGGCTTTGACTTGGGTTCTAACGTTGACTTTTTCCCGATGGAGTTGCGGGCCATTTTGCAACTTTTACCCTTTTTGTGATAACAAGGGGCAAAGAATCAACTTTTCCCCCAACGCCCCACTTTCCTCTGGGACACGTGTCAGTTTGGCACTCGTTTGGTCTTCCCCTTTTTGGATTCACCTTTGGAGAAGCGCTGTTAGGACACGTGGTTCCCTCTGCTGGCTCTTCCATACTTATTCGATTTCGGACCTTTCCTGAACTGTTTTGAACCCGAGGACTTCGGATCTTTACCGTTTCTTCCCCTTTCTTGCTCGGTTCCTCTGCTGGCACCGCTCCTTCGTTTCCGAGCCCATTTGTAACCTGTTTGTTGTCCTAGAATGTTAGCTCGTGGGTTTGAGTCATTTCCTTCATAGTTTCCTTATGTGCAGGATTTGTCTTGACCAAATTTGCCCAGGGGGCGAATTTGGGATAATAAGTACAACATCCAGTAGATATTTTGGATGAGGAGTCTTTTTGGGAGAGGAACCAGACCTTGAGTGAGGGCTTTCGTAACACCATGCCATTCCAGGAATATTGCAAAATGAAGATTGGCAGTAGACCCAAGAGAGATCATTAGAAACATGTACCAGAATTACAGAGGATATTGGGACATATTTCCATTCCACACTTCGATGGTTCTAAGAAGTGTACTACACCGTCTTGGGTTGAAATGAAGACATAATCTGACTTGAATCCTATACGTGAGGAAGATGTAATTAAGTTTGTAATATTACATCTTAAGGGAAACGCTCATGATTGGTGGCATCATGGGTTGATTACACAGGGACACATACACATTACTACTTATGCAGAGTTCACACAGAGGCTGGTGAGCAGATTTGATAGGAGGGACCCTGATAGGTATTTCAGGGAGTGGACTCATTGGAGACAAACCGGTCCCTGCACCAAGACATCGCAAATTTTCAGGATTATTAGTCATGGTACACGATGTCACGAGAGATGAGGTTGATTTCATTGTTCATAATAGGTTTGACAAATGCTTTCATTGGGTTTGTGAAGGCATTTGAAACTTCTTCTTTGCACGAGGTTTTTAGGAGAGCTTGGGACTTGGAGTTATCCACTCCAAATTTGAGGGTTCCACCTCATGTTCGTGCAAAGGAACCTCCATCTAGATCAGACGAACTTCAGCAGAGGGAGCCTCCACCGAGGTAGGAGGTGGCTAAGAAGCCAATCATTTCTCGAGAGGATAGAGATGAGTTAAGGCGAAAGAAACTATGTTTTGATTGCCACGCACATTGGATTCCAGGACATGATTGTAGAGGTATAGGGAAGGCCTAATTCATTGAGGTCTTCGAGGAGAGTAAGGGTGACAGAGGTGAGGAGTTAGAGACTTGCTAGAGGGATGATGGAGATGGGGTTATGTTGGATAGTGCTTTGATGCGAGGTAGGAGGAGGAGACTTTTCCTCAGGAGATTATAGCCACATTGTCTAGTACTCTGATGTACAAAGCATTTAGGATTAGAGGAGTTATGTAGGGTCAGCAAGTTGGGGTACTCATTAATATTGGGGCAACCCACAACTGTATTGATGCCTCATTGGTTGAGAGGTGAGGATTACAAACAGAGGATTTTGAGGGCCTCAACAGGGTTGTAGCCAATGGAGAGTCTATGAGGTGCACACGGTGGGTTCCCAAGTGAGCATCACGATGGGTAACTATAGTTACCGATGATCTCCACATCGTTGGTATGGGAGTGACCAACATAGTCTTTGGGAATGCGGTGGCTTCAATCTCTTGGTGAGTTTTGGATTAACTTTCAAACGATGGAGCTGAAGTTTAAATCGAGGGTAGGAATGTGATTTTGAGGTGATTATCTACTGAAGCATCTAGGGTGGTTACAACTAAGGGGATTGAGAGGACGTTCCAAAGCATGGTGAGGAGTTTTATTATCATGCGGATCGATGCAGAGTAGGATGGATGTGGATGTGACCAACAATGTTGCACATGAGACAGTTATATAGATTAGGGTTACGGAGTTGAGATCCTCCGAGTTTATCATTATGTTGGTTATCTAAGGGGTCGGTAGAATGGAGATCTCATTTGCTTGTTGAGTACTCCAAGAACTGACACACTTGTGAGATTATGGATGGTCACATATAGGATGACACCTACAAATTAGAGGATGAGATGATAATCTATCATGGCAGATTATACCTCATGTCGACTTAGGGTTGAGGATGGAAATATTGCGACATGTGTATTGTTCTTTCATGACCGGACACCCAAGCTTCGATGAGACCTACGGAGTTCATATCAAAGAGGTTCGAGATGACATGGGTTGAGGAGGATATCCCCAACTTCATATAATGTACGGTTTGTCATTATAACAAATCGAGCTTACAGTTCATCATGTTCGAGTCAACAGGATAGCACTCCTATGTACTTTTTATCGCTTCTAGGCACGGTGGGCATTTCACCCATGTGCTAGTCGGTGGAAGGATGGAGTCAACTCGTTACCTAGTTTTTCAGTAGGTCATCACTCATCACAGGAGGTGAACTATGTGGAGTTGACATTGTCAGTTGACCATGTATGGAATCTTGGGATTTTTCCCCACGGGACACATCGAGATACATTATGAGGAGGTGTACTCTCACACCAATGTGGGTTATGCGGAGAGTTAGCACACTTTGTGTGTATACGGGTTATTTTTGCTGAGTTGATCCAGGGGAATTATATAGGATTTAGAGTGGACTTTCATACCTAGGAGTTGATTAGAGAGGCAGTGAGTGATCACATGATGACAACCTTACATGGGTAGGGATTTGTGATTGGAAATTTCAATGTGGGTACCCGGTGGAGAGTTGGTTTAGGTATCATTCTACTTCACGGACATCATTGCTCTTGATACCATATAGAGGTCATCATGACTGCATGGGGTTTTTGGTTACTTCAGATTACATCGATCCTTGGTTGACGATAGGGTGAAGTGGAGAAACTTACGGCGTAGTATTCAACTTCGCAGAGGGCGGGATAATGCCGGGGTAAAGCATTTCTTGGGAAGGGAGGACTATAGTGTCGCCTTTTCTTGTGCCAAACCCAAGGGGCTATGGACGCTAGGAGCTATTGGGAAGGGGCCATGTGGTTCTAATATTCTAATTTTGCATTGAGGGTCACTTTTGGACCATGGCGACTTAAAGGGGAAAAGTAACTTAAGTTATTTTTATTTTATTGACCCCTCCGTGGAATGAAACATGTCTAGGTCTATTGGGGCTCTTTTGCCTTGGAAAGTATATAAGGAGTTGGGAGAGAAAGGAGAGAGAACTTTTGTCGCTTACATTTTAGCCTCCTTCACGTGCAGTAGTTGTTGCGCATCTATAACTTGTGGAGTCAAATCCCACAGGGACCCTAGCTTTGGTGGTGAGAGACCCATCCCTAGCTAGCAGGGCATTCTTCGGTAGTGAGAGATCTACCCTAGTCTGTCATTTGGAGCCACTTTCAAGGCTATGTGGCAGAGACATTATCAGAGGTTTCAGAGGAAGGATTTCGAGGGTTTTGGGGGCATTTGGGGAAGATAATCAGAGGGGCTCCAAATCATATTCACGGTAGCCATTTGGGTTGGGCGTGGCAGCACGTTGAAGGCGCCTCCATCATTTTCCGACCCCATTCCAAGCGAGGTGACTTGCAACCTTTATTTGGGGGTTTTCCAATCGACTGTTGTCAAATCTGAAGGTGGAAATATTATTTCCTATATCTATTAATGTTATTTCCAGAGACCCTTATTTTTGCTCTTGTATTTAGAGAGTAACGAACCTCGAAAGTTTTCCAGCTATCTAGGGCACGTTGTGCTTTTTTTGGCAGTAGTTTAATTTGTGTAAAATTCCAAAAATAGTTTTATTATGTCCTCTATAATAATATCAAGCTCTCTTTAAATTTTCAAGTAATTCAAGTGGATATCTTGGGAGATATTGATTTTATTTAGTTTGATGTCCTTAATGTAAAAATATGCATAAATTAGTTTTTTACTTTGCTGCAATTTTCATATATTTTGTGCATTTTTAAGTCGTATCCCATAAGGGATATTTCACTATACGCCATGAACACTACACAACTCGTCTATAAAAGCATATTTGCATTGAAATTTATCTAGCCAAAATACGAACGAAACTATTCACATTGATTGGTGATACCTATTCCTTAAAGTGTTTACTCCTATATTAATCTCTTGAATATTTGTTTCTATTGTCAACTCGTATACCATATGATTTGAGAATGCCCTTTAATGGCTAACTCTCCACTAGCACTAGAAAAAAAAAAGCACAACCAAAAGCAAAATAACCAACTCCATTGGTGATGAGGGTTGGACCATGGTTACCAATAAGAATTTTGTTTTTCTCTCTCATGGTGTAAATAAGGCATCTCATATTGTGTATATACCCCAGGTGGTCTTAGAGTTATTTATTGCATGTCTAGTTATGTATTTTATCCATGTGTATGTGCGTAGATTGTGGGAAGTGGCGCACATAGCTATCTCTATTCTTTGGGTTGGCCTATCATGCCAAAGCGAAACTTTGGCAAGCTCACCCGAAACACAGAGAGATCTGGGTTCCATCAAGGTCAACATAGTGAAGTGGTGATGACGGTTAGTAGATAATACTAAGAATTAAAGCAATAACTTAAACATATGGATGCACAATCAATTATTATTGTTCCAAACATGTCTTGCCTTTATATTGATTAATCGTTACATATTTACATAAGACTCGAACTACTTGTCATATAAAATATGACTTATAATGGCCACTACTATGATCATCCTCTCTCAAAACTTGACTCTCTTACAATGGACCCTTCATCAAGTATAAATGTTAGTGGGGACTTGCCCTCACTAGTCTTCCAAGAGTTATTCTTAGCCCTCAAGTTCTTAACTATTAGTAAACTATTACCTTCAGGTGGTGGTTAGCCCACATGCCATTATTGTTAGACCTTGCATGGTGAGTGTTCTAATAATTCATTAGCTATAATTAGCCATGCCTCTTGTTTTATTTGCCTCGTAAGTTATCCCCACATTATTATCTCCAATCTTCATCACATGTTACTTCGCCACTTCCATGCAAATAACTTGAACTAATAGTCTATTTTGTGGTCTATATCGGTGTCTCATTCTCTTGCATGTCCTTGTCCAATCTTATCTTTGTTACATGTTAAATCTTGGAATACTTTGTGCTTCCTCTCTTGCACTATCACTACAAAGATTCTCTACTAGATTCTCCCATTTCTTTCACTTACGGGTCTTCTTCCTCTTTTTTGTGTGCTTCTCTTTATTCTTGTGTTCTCATCTCTGGTCATTATATGCACCTCTTTCCTATTTTTCTTGCACACAACCTTCATTCATTGTGTCGTGCATCTTCTAAAGAATATAAAGAATGAACAATTTTTAGTCCCAATATAAGACACAAGAATAAAGAATACAATAACTTAGAGGTGCAACATCACCTCGCACTAATTTTGTTGTTTGCGCTCAGGCAACACTTTTATTGATTCTTTAAATAATTATGGCACTTTAGATTTGAGCACATCTACATGCACTTTCCAGTTTTAGATGGCCTTCTAGATGATAGGGGTTAGCTTATCAAACTAAGTGGCTAACTCAGTAAAATCCTTGTGCCTTTGACATCGGTTATAACTACTTTATGTAGTTCTTTGAACTTTATGCTTCGTTTTGTGCGCACAACTTGTAACTTGGTTTTAGCTTTGTCGATGACCTTCCTTAACTTTTCAAGATTTACTTCACCTCTTCATGTTTCTTAGTGGGTTCTTCACTAACTTTCTTATACTCTTCCATCAATTTATTGTGGGAATCCTTATTGAGGGAATTATCCTCCATTTGATTTTCCAAGGATGTTTGTTTTGTTGTTTCTTCCCTCATGTGCATGCTTATAATTCAAATATGTTTGAAAAACCCCTTTAATATTTTGTCGACATGCACAACTTTTTCCTCCAATTCCTTTGTGAGATGCTTACATGCTTCAAGTTTCTTTATGCGAACAACCCTTCCTTCAATTGTTTGATCCACTCTCTATCAACCTCAATTTTCTTGAATAATAGATTCAATAATTGTTCTAATTCATCTATCTTCTCTCACTCTATGAGTGTGTGTGTTTCAGTGAGCTTAGGATCATGGAAGAGAATCATATCTCCCATATTTTTGGTCTTAGAGATTTTTCACTTGTATTTCTCATGTAAAACATTATGCTCTCATTTTAGGTCGTGCAAGTTGTTAGGAATTCTATATAAAATTTAGTGTGAACATTAGTCTAGTTTAAGTGAGTGTTTACAACTCACGTGAGAAAGAGTCTAAGATTGAGTAGAGATATTCTTGTTATTGGATATGGTAAATATCCATACTTTAAGGACTGGAAATCCTATATATGTAAAGCTCTTTCAATGAATAAACAGTGAGAAGATATTTAATATCATGTATTTTGTTTCACTTCAGTTTGTTCTTGGTTTACATTTGGCATCAGAGCACCAAATTCTCTTACCTGTGCGTGGAAGAATTCTGGAGGAGATTATGTAGATCTGTTTACCTAAGGTGATTCAAATATTGGCAAGTTTTGTTTTGAAGGGAGTTGTTCAAAATGTATTCACCAGGTAGATCAATGACCTCTACAAGCACTCTGTGACCTCCACCCGCAACTGCAGACACCGTGAATACCTCTGCCATACTCGTCCTCCAATACGCAAGAAAAGCACCACGTGGATTGTCTTATCTGCCACACAGGCTTCCTCTCCAAGTCAACAGCCAAGTCACATTTTTAAAGGTGTAAATCTGATAAGGCATATGGAGGACTGACAAAGTGGATCCGAGATCTGAATACATTAGCAGCATCACCACGTGTTCATAGATCATCACGCATGGATAGAACATGCATGCAGGCCGCTTTATCTCCTCCATAACGAATCCTCACGTGTATGGTGATTTTGATCACTATTTTTGTTTTTATATATATATATAATTTTAAGCCCCATAGTTTTTTAATTCAATCTAGTTTTTTCTTTGATTGATACTATAAAATTTAAAAAGTAATTTCTTTTATTACTTTTTAAAATAATATGTAATCGGGTGCATTATCGATAGCAATCGACACCCCAAAAAAAATAAAAAAGAGAGAGCGCATTTTCGGTTGAAACCGATGCTCTAAGTAAAATGGACATCCCTCTAGACAAGTTTAACGGATTAAACTTCCATACATGGAAAGTCAAAATCCAAATGCAATTAATGCATAAAAATCTATGGAGGATTGTATCAGGAGATGAATCAAAACCCATAGATGCTGCAAAACTAATAGAGTGGGAAACAAGGGATGATAAGGCAAAAGCAATAATAGGACTTGCCCTATCTGACACTGAGCTACACTATGTGGATATGGAAAAATATGCTAAAGAAATATGGGAACTACTCAGCAAAACTTTTGGTTCAAATGCAATCAATGCAAAATTTTCATTAAAACTTCAATTATTCAAACTCAAAATGAATGATAATGTGACAATGTCAAGTCACATCAATGAACTGAGATCACTCATAAGGCAACTTGCAGAAGTAAAAGTTGTAGTAGATGACGAAGATGCTAAAGCCATACTTCTAAACAGTCTTCTTCCTAAATATAGTAATGTCGTTTTCACTCTTGGACAAATGCCCTCACAATCACTAGAAGACATGATTTATGCGCTCCTAGCTGAGGAGAAAAGAACAAAAGAAGACATTCAGGAAGAAAATGCCCTCTATACAAACAAAAGACATACAAATTTTTCAAAGAACAAAGAAGAAACAAAATGTTATTATTGCAAGAGAAAAGGACATAGAGCTTCTTTCTGTATTACTCGTGCCAAAGACATCATAAAAGGAAAGCTTAAAATGCAAGAGGCAAATGTAGCTGCTGAAGAAGAATAAAAACAAAAGAACCAACACTAGAAGAACTTGACTACAATTTCGATGACTTTCTGTTCTAGAAACTCTTGGAGGCTGGAGGCAAGGAGGAGGAGGAAAACAACATCTCTTGTTAGTCACCAACAAAGAGATTGCTCAGCATATTGGTGACCTTCTTTCAGTTGTGTTGTGTGTTTATTTTCTGTTGTAATAATGAACAGAAGTCCCATTCCTGTTCAAAACATGTTTCTTTCCTTCTACAATCTCCTCTTCTGTATTGAAAATGGTAAGAGCAAAAATAATGTACTGTGCTATGAAATGGTTGTTGGTTCCATTCTAAAACCTTCTTGAGAGTTTGTGGATCTCTTGAAAAACACATACAGATATGGTTGTTGGTTGTCCTAGAAAATCTTCTTGTGGTTAGTGGTTAACCAATTGTAAAACCATATGTAAAACATGAGCAGTACAGGAGATAGCTTTCCCCATGTTCACACTAAGGGGGTAATTGTTAGGAATTCTATATAAAATTTAGTGTGAACATTAGTCTAGTTTAAGTGAGTGTTTACAACTCACGTGAGAAAGAGTCTAAGATTGAGTAGAGATATTCCTGTTATTGGATATGGTAAATATCCATACTTCAAGGACTAGAAATCCTATATATGTAAAGCTCTTTCAATGAAGAAACAGTGAGAAGATATTTAATATTATGTATTTTGTTTCGCTTCAGTTTGTTCTTGGTTTACACAAGTTAGTGTTCGTTTCTTTGAGCTTCGCCTCCGGCTTTTCACCCTTTTCCTTTGGATTCTAAAGTCATTATTATTATGGAGATTCTATTGCACTACCTCTCTAGAAATATTTAGGAGTGTTTCACCTGCTCGTGTCTCGAAAAGAAAATAAGTTTTTGTGAGTACCATTGTATCTATGTCCTTTGTTAGAACCATGTTTATGTAATCACTAAGAAACTTAATGAGTGGCTCTTTCGTACATGCATATAGGGAAAAAGACAACACTTTATTAGAGTGCCTTGTGGCTAAGGATTCTTTAATAAATTCCCGGAAAATAATTCATTTTCCCCTTTTCCCTATCGGAACCCTACTCGCATGGAATTATGAGGTTTGTGTGGGTCGAGCTGAAATTATATATCCTCTTCATCATCCTCGTTATCGAATCCTCTATTGGCTATTTTCCTTTATGTTAGCCTCGCTCTCCTTCCTCCTTATCACTATCATGGCCTTCTCTCGTGCCTCCATGACCTCCTCTTGTTTTTCTCCTTTACTTCATGTCTCTTCTTCATTGTCAAGATCATCATCCACTTCAATCACTTTTGGAGGTGAATTAGGATCGAGATCACGTCCATGTATTTGTATCCTTAGGATCCCCCATTTGTGTATGAGTATTGAGGAGTGTGTTGGTGCCCATTTTGATCCTTTGTATCCTTGGCACCATCTTTCTGCAATTCTTCATGTTTTGGTCATTCTTCCCCTCTCGTTGAGTCCCTCTGGAAAAGGAGTTAGTCATTTTTTTCATAAATTTTGGGTTCAAATCAAGTAAATCAGATATTTGAGGAACAAGTGGAATTGTTCCCTTGTTCCCGATTTGTCGCCAAGGCCGATTCCTTCATTCAAATCAGATAAGTCGATAAATTAGGAACCGAGGAACGGTTCCTTTGTTCTGGGTTCTCCACTTTACCATGTTACCCGAATCCTTAGTAATAAATAAAACACATTGAATATATCAACATTTGTAGAAATTGAGGGAATAGTTCATTTCTTCCTTATGTTCTCGATTTTCTGTTTTAACCAATCTTTTGGCATGAAAATAGTGACAATCGCTAAACCTAATTTACCCGATCATAAACAAAGTTAGTCCCAAATGACACTTAAGGAATAGTTCCCTAGTTCCTTGAATTCCCGCAAATCCACTTTCACCACCATAAAACCATTAAATCGGTAAAATCATACTTGAGCGACACTCGAGGAATTGTTCTCTCATTCCTCCATTTCTCGACTTGTTAATTTACTCGACCATCCAATCAGAGCCTACCACATGTCCAAGGAGACCACCATTACATTCAACATTTAAGCATTCATATATTTGCTCATAATTTTGATATGAGCATCTATTTTTCACAAAAAATGTTGCGTTGGGAACATCATGGTGAGATTTTTCCACAGAGATCAAATTTGGAGCAAATGGTGCAATATTTTTGGATATTTTAGTTGCAAAAGTTTGGGTAGGAAAAACATCATTTTCATGAATGTAATGGAAAATTTAGCAATTGAAAAATGCTCTCTTGATCCTATTTTGACCCCAGATGCTTCTAGAAATAAAATATGCCCCTCCTGGCCCCACCAGATAAAGAATGGATGATCTACGAAGTGGACATTTGACATTATTTCCCTCTTTCATCTCCTTGATTGCATGTTCCTTCATTGATTTTCCCTCAATTCACATGGATCACCATCTTAACCCTTGATTTGGAATCTACAATGGATATTATTCTAGGGATGAAATATGAATGTGTAAATATGAGGTTTGTCCTCATATTATGGGATAAAAATTCATTTCTACACAAAACAAATTGAAAATTGGAGGGTTTAAGCTCTAAGCAAGGTTTTTTATTGTGTAGCATCTTTGTAAAGCTCTGGATACTTGTAATTGTCATCTGTAGGTTCATGTTAAGGTGGTTGTTGATGTACAACCATTAACAGGCTTTGAGATTCATCTTTTATATGTTTCCCTTGTCTTCTCTGCAAATAGACATGCAAGGTCAATTTTGCCATGAATAATTATGGTCTTTTTTATTTTAAATAAATATTGAAATCAATAAATGGTGATTCTCCTTGTAATCATGTTTTTATTGTGTCAAATAACTTTAGAAAATCATTATGCATTTAATTGTGTGATTGGGTATTGAAGGTTTGTTGCATTGTAGTGTTACTTTGCACCAATTGTTTCAATTGTAAATCTCCTTTATGTAATTTTTGTGAATGCATATTTTCTGCCCTAGGGTGTCCTTTGGCATTAGAAGTTTGGTATGGTGAGTGCATGAGGCTTCATTCTTAGGTGTTTGTGCTAAGGTCTCAAGGGTTAATCTACATTGTTTTCCTTACTTGGGTGTCCATGAGGGCAAGCAACCTTTGGAGAGTGACTTTCCTTTGATTTCGGTGTGAATGCATGAAGAATTATCAAGACAACATGGTTAATGCATTTAATTCTTCTCACTAGCTCTTCCCCTCTCCCCATTTCCACCCACCTTCACTTTCATTTACACTATCATTTTCCCCCACCCCTATATATTTCATCTCCCTTTGTATATCCAACATGATATCTGCCTGCAAATCACACGTGCCTTAGCTATTTTGAGTGTATTTTCCATGAATTATGAAGATTAGCATCTCAAGTGTCATTCCATTCCAATTTTTCAACAAATTCCTTCCAGGATGATGCTTGTGATTACATCCAATATGTCTTTAGTGTCTTGTGTCTGACGTGTCAAGTGTTTACAATGCTTTTGTGACCATTATTTTGATGAGCACTACATTTTGTGGTTGCATTTGATCTCATATTGAAGTTCCAACAAGTTTGAGGGTCTGAAATATAATATCTCCGTCTCTCTTTCAAGCCATCCCTTAGGTTCTCTCACCTTGGTTTAGGTAGAGCCATAAAGTAGTAGGTGAACAACCACACCCTTAGTAAAGTGTCTCCTTATCATCCCTACAAGGCTTAGCTATGAGAATAAGATAGATCCATCCTTGCTACAAATGACAAATATGTTGATTATATAGTGTATTGTTTGGTTTCAGAGTAGTTATTTAGTTATACCTGCCATAACCGATAACAAAAATGTAATCATTGTCTCTAATATAAATAATACTCTGCCTGTGTCATTTGATGTAGTACAATTTACCTTCTCACCTTTCTCCTTACCTCTCTTTCTACTAACATTAGTATCAAAGCCCAAAGAAGCCCCTAAAGGGTATGCGACATAAATACATTTTTTGAGGAAGCCCAACTAGGGCACAAACTATAAAATCTAGTTTTGCGCTTGTAGAAGAAGGCCTAAATGAAAGGATAACTTCATTGCGAAAGACGTTTTGTCATTGGTTCAAAACCCGATTCTAATATGAAGGAAATCCATAACTTGCAACTTTTGGAGCCAGTTTCAAGGTCGTAGCAGTCACCATTAAATTCGTGGAGTCGCATGATAGTCACTAGAATTCGTGAAAAGCTCCATTTTACATAAATCGTGACAAGCTTGAAGTCGTTATGGCACAACGAGAGAAAATTTTTATCGTGATTTTCGCATATTGTTCTAAATAGACGCAAATACAATTGAAAGACGAAGTTAAAGTTGTTCGAGGGCGTTCAAGGGTACAAAAAGTTCAAGTTCTTGCTCTTTGAAAGTCATTAAATTAATATTCATTTTCAATAAATGTGTTCACCTTGTGATTTGCATTAGAATAATCAATTTCATACTATTTGTTGGTGTGGGCAACATATTATTTTACTATTTTCACTACTTTGGAATAATAAAATGGAAAAGATTTCAAACCTAATTTCCTCAAACTCATAAAAATTAATGGGCAAAAATTTCAATGTATGGATCCATAAGATTCTGACACTTGCAAAATTTCGTGATTGTGATAATATAATTACGGGTATATAATCATGGGTATAAGGCGAACATGCTACAAACTTTCAAATTATGACAAACGTCATAAGGAAGCTCTATTACTTCTCAAGTTGTCGGTGTTGGATGATATGATACTAGAAGTGCGGAATGCCACTGTGGCAAGCACATTGTGGACTAGTCTAAGGGATAAATATCAGACGTCAGAAAAGAGTCAAGTTTTATACCTGAAGAATATGCTCTTTTCCGTGAAGTTATAAGAAGGTGGATTGTTGTTTAAGCACCTACTTCAAATGAAAGACCTCCGAGACCAGTTATCTTCCATCAACAAAAAGGTGGACGATGATGATATGGTGGCTTTGATTTTGAACAACTTACCTTCTTTGTATGATTTATTCATGGAGGCACTCCATTTAATGGCTAAAAATCAAACTCTCACGTTTGACTAGGTGAGTTCCTACATGTTGCAAAAGAAGTGGAGACAAATTTAGGATTTGAGGAAGGAATACTTGTCTCCTCTCTTAGATGGAAGGTCTCGTTTAATCGGTAAGAAAATTGATTATTCCAAGCACACTCGGTTTGTTATTGTTTCGATCTTTTTCATATTCATGAGCCACATAAATAGTCTAAAGCATGAGGCATATTGAAATGAGAAACTACCATGCAACTAGAGTATGATGTCTTGATTAAAAACAATACACGGAATTTGGTGTCATTGCCTCCAGGAAACATCCCGTTGGTTATAAATGAGTGTATAAAATCAAGTGTAAAACAGATGGTACTTTGGATAAGTACAAGGCTCAAATCATTGCGAAAGGATTTTCGCAGCATTTTGAGGATAGTTTTGCTCTACTTTGCACAAATGGCCACATTTCTCTTCCGAAAAGGTTGGATGAGCATTACATGGTGTTGCATGGATGTGGTCAAGTGAATTCTATTACAAAGCTAACTAAGTCTCTGTACGGACTCTAGTAGGCTACACAAGCTTGGAACATATTTCTCAATCCAACTCTCCAAGTTTCGATTCTAGCACATGGAGATGTGATCGACACTCTCATCCATTGATGATTCATCACTGGTCAACAAATCACATAATGAAGAATCAATGGACCACCTGCTATATCATCTATTCACATGACTAGATTCTTGTTTTGCGGTTCATCTCCATTCGAAAACTGCAACACAACAATGAACCGTTGATTTCAAAGTACAACCTATGGCATAGTCTATATATCCAATGACTAAACATACTTACTTTAGGACATTTGTAAATTTTGGGACAAACTTGTTATTGTTTCCGATTTAGTCATTAAGTGGGGGTGTTGAAAATATAGTGTATTATTCAGTTTTAGAGAAGTTATGTAGTTATACCTACCATAACCAATAACAGAAATGTAACCACCACCTCTAATATAAATCATACTCACCCATGTCATTTGAGGTAGTGCGGTTTGCCTTCTCATATTTCTCTTTGCCACTCCTACTAACAAAATCAATAGGTCTATCTTCCTCCCTTTCTCCCTCCTCATGCAAATATGCATTTTAATCTTGTTTTGGGGGTGTTAGATTGGGAACCAATACTCAACTAGCACCGTTGTCGGGGATCTTGTTGTCTCATTTTAGTTTTGAGAGGCTGTTGTCGGTGGTTTTCACAAAGAATTATAAAATGTTATATCATCCCATTAAGGTTTATCTAATTGGATCAAGTTTTAAGATAGATTCCTCAAAGTTGTATCGAGTTAGTGGTGTTTTTACATGCTCTATTTTCCCATTAACACCACCAAAACACAAAACATGTGCCATTACCGGGAATTGAAGTTAGATTTATCAGTTCTTAGGGTTTAAGAAGGGTTTATCAAATCATCATTTGTTTGTTGTCTTTAAAATATGATTCAGTGCATTTTGAAGTTGATCTACCATGTTTAGAGTGCAATCTCTAGTGGCGAATCCATTCGAGTTTTAGGTTTGACCAATGTTGTATTATTTGCTATATTTTGTTGGTGACTCTACATTTACAAAGTTGGAAGGATTGAGATCTTCATTTAGATCAACCCCGATAAAGAGCTATTTCCTAAGTTGGGTACATTGCAGAGGAAAAGGAGACAAGTCTGGGAACCAGTTGCTAATCAAAATTCACAAGGTAAGAATATACAAACATTTGATCAAATTGGTTCTCCTTTGATAGAAGAATATTTGAGTTTTCCTGAGAGGTCACAACCTAACATTCATGGTTTTCAACTCCATAGTTTTTTTAGCAAACTTCTAGGCCTACAATTGTTGGAGGTCCTCATTTGAGAAATTTGCAAAATAACATCCATCCTCATTTTCTTCATAAGCTTGTTGTTCACAATATTTTTTATCCTACTATTGTACAAAATAACCCCAAGCTATTTTGACAACTCCAAAATCCAATTTTGGACTTAGAAAAATTTTGTTGGCAAAATCAAGTAAAACACTTTGGCTAGTGTTCCGTGGACTAAGGGAACTTAGTGTTCATTGGGTTCTTCTAACCCATATAACAAAAGGAGCATCATAGAGACTTAGGAAAAAAATTGGTTACAGAAATTCACTGAACAAAGGATCCCAATGTTCCGCAGGTGTGTGAATGTAGTGTTCTATGAACTCTTCAAGTATGTGGAACAAAGGAAATCAAGATCAATTATTTACGCAGATAAAGGAAAAATTTGGAATGTGGCCGAGGTTAATTTTTTTAACACTATCCTAGTGTTCTCGTGAGATTCTTAAATATTTTTGTTTTGAGACTCTCCAAGTCCGCAAAATAAAGGAAAATAGTCACTAAGTAAAATGTAGCGCAATAAAGAAATAAACCACCGTGGCATAGCAAGAACGTGAAACAATTAAGTGTGGGAGTTTTTAGAGTCACCCAAAAAGGAAATACTATGAAACTTTTCAATGCCACAAAGAAAATAAAATCCATGGTAGAGGAGGAAGTTAAGATTTTTGTTGGTGCACGGGAGCTATTGTCTTGTGGATTTCTCAACCTGTAGACACATTCAAGTTCAAGAGTTGCGATGAAAGTTGCGGGGCATTCAAAGGAACCCGCGGAAGTCTAAAATCCATGGAATGTTGAGGCATAGCCATGAAATGAACAAAGAATCATTAAAATCCAGGATGGAGCCTCAAAAGTATTCAAATGTCATTGAATGAGGAAAAAGGTCATGTAATGTTGTCAAATATGCATAACAAAGAAACTTTACGGATGAGAGTGTAGAGGCCATGGGAAACCATGAAGATCATCCAAAGTTCACATATTGCACATAGGATCCGCACCTAATTTCAAATCAAGCACTCAACCACTTCATTGACCATAATTCAATGAAGTATGGGCATCATCATCTTTCCCTTGTGAATCTTGATGGCGTGTTGTAAGGTAACGATGGTTTTTGGGAAAAATATATGGCAATTGATACTTAGTGGTTGAATTTATCTCTTATTAGTGCCTCTCTCTCTCTCCTTCTCCTTCTTTCTCTATAAGTATGGAACTCATGCATTGTGAAAGAGGTCTCTCTTTTTGTAATGACACCATGCCAAAATGGTGATTGAATTCTCATGAGTTCAGACCTCAAATTTTGTCTCTGCAATGTATCTTGTGCCTTCTACTATTGATGAAACAATTTGTGCATTGTTTAAACAATAAAATTATGTATTTGTGACTCTTTTTGTCTTATAGTCACATTTTATCACTCTTTGCCTCTCCATTTCCTTCTTTGATATATTGTGTGCATTTCTTACTCGTAGGGTTTCCATTTTTTTGTGTTTTAAATGTGTGGAAGGGTTTGGTTTGTGAGATCTTTGTATGTGGCACATTTGTATGCCCTATCCTCCTATGTTTTCACCCTTTTCTTCCTATTGTAGAGAGTGATCACCCCTTCTCTTATGGTGTTATCACTGTCCCTTTTAGCTTAGGATTTGCTTTCTCTCTCTCTCTCTCTCTCTCTCTCTCTCTCTCTCTCTCTCTCTCTCCCTTGGTCCCTTGGATGTGTTAGGGTAGGTTAGCGTAGAAGTGGTGTTAGCATTAGGTTAGATATCGACCTTCTGGAGGTCTATCTTAAGTTTCAACTCCCACACTTGGAGACAATCCCATGATACACAAAAATTCTTGATCTTTCGTGATCAAATCTAGGGTGTAAATTTTTAGCAATAATACTTATTATTGAGAATATTGTTAATAACAACATGGACAATCCTCCTTCATGTGCCTCTTTCAAATTTAATGCTTCCAGACCCATCAATTTTGGGGATATATCTAGGCATCCAAATGAGGTGCCTAATGAAATCAGAATATGTTTCCTAAATTCCAAGGAAATAATGTTATTAGTGGTGATCAACATCTTAAGTTGTTTCAAAATATTATGGATGATTATGAAGTAGAATATGAGGATGTTTGATTGAAATTTTTTGTAAAGAAGATGCAAGAGAGTGGTTCAATTCCTTGCCTCGTGGTTCAATTGATTCTTGGGATGAAATTATGAATGCATTTAGGATTTAATATGGTGATAGGACTAACCCTAGGTTCCTCTTGTCTGAATTTGAAAACATAAAGAAAAATCCCAATGAATGTGTACAATATTTCAACACAAGGTTCAACAAGACCTTGATGAGATTACTAACTAATTTGAGACCGAGTGATGAGTCTTGTTTACTCAAGTATTTTGATGCATTTAACAATAAAATAACCTATTATTTGAGAGACAAAGACCCCAAGAGTCTGAGACAAACATTCAACATGGCCACTCAAATTGAGAATAACATCAAGGTTGTGGGAAAACATCCAAAAAGGGAAGGCGTGAAAATTTTCAATCCTAAGAAAAACAAGCAAGTAAGTTTACTAAACGGAAGAAGTAGTTGAGACCTTGGCAAGGGTAGTTAAATAAATATCTTACAAATTAGCAAGAGCTGAGAAAGGGATGTGTTTGGGCCCCAAGTTCAAAACCATAATAAAAATCAAAATAGATTCAGAGGATATCATAGAGAAGATGATAGAGGAAAGAGACCTGTGGGTTAGAATAAGAGGCAACAACCACCTAGAAACAATAAGGTAGTTCCTTATCCATTGAGCGTAAGAGTTGTCATTGTTGAAAAGGACACATCATTTATTGGTGTGATAAATTATTATTGCCTCATGTTCCTTGTGAACTACCTACCTTGGCTAAATATGTTGTTGGATTATACTTTGATGATGCATGTATGCTTGATCATCAAGTAAACTTCGAACAAGGTGCAACCTCTACTGATCTTCTATGTGCTAGAAATGTTGATGATTTTGGGAAAGTGTAAACAAGGTATGATATCTTCCTCTTGAAGTTGATGCTAATATTGATATGGTTCAATCCTTTGAATTACCCAATCATGATTTTGAGTACTTAAGAGCTTTGATGATCAAAAAGTATGATGGAGAAGTCCCTTCTAAGGAGGATAGGGAATTGTTGATCAATGTAGTTGTTGCCTAAGAGGAGTATAATCTAAGAAGTGGACAAGTCAAGAGTCTTTCTCAAGCCTCAAAATCCAAGATTCCAATCTTGACTAGTGTTCCTAAAGGAACCCCTAAGAGGAATATATCATGTAGATCCCCTAATGTTTAGCCAAGTCCAAGTGTTCCTCCTATTGTTCTGCTTTGAAATAATGTATACCACATGAGAAAATGGTCACTCTCCCTTCCAAGTACATACCTACCCAAGTACAATGTTTGTGATATGGCCCAAATCCTAAGCCAAATGAAGATAATTGTCCCCTTAGTAGATTTACTTAGGATTTCTAAGCACAAAAGCATGACATTGATTATTTGGGATTTAATGATAGTGTTATTGCAAACAAAGATACCCCTCCCCTTGTTGCTGAAAAATTAGATTAGAGAATCTCAAGAGGTCATTGACACATCAAATGAAGTTTATTAGGGAACATCCTTGGTTAAGAGTTAATTGTATGTTGATCCTTTTGACTATTGAGTTGTGGAGCTCAATTACTTTAGTTTAGCTTACAATGTGAAACTTGCTTTGGAAAACACGAGAATCGTCATTCGTTAGGGGAATTGACATCGGTCACCCAAGACCGACATCGGTTAGGCAAGGAGGAACCGACATCGGTTAGGGAGCCGACATTGGTTACATGTGCATGAGTGTTTTAATTAACTCTCGGGAATTAGATCTATTTTTAGCATTAAAGTATATCTATTGATTGTAATTGCATGGCTAAGTGCCCTAAGTCTATAAACGACTATATAAGCATAAAAGCTAGGGTTTAGAAGTAAGTATTAACAAGAATTAAGAAGAACTTGAAAAAGTTGGTGAGAGAGAGAATTCTTGGTGATGAAGCAAAAACTTGAGAGAAAGAAAGTATTGTACATCTGAGAGGTGTGGAAGATTGTAAATCTTCATTGTATATCTTGTCAAAGATTTGGATAATAGATTGGCTTGTTTCTTGGTGGACGTAGCCCACACTAGGTGAACCACGTTAAATTTGGTGTTGATTTATGTCTCTTGTTTTATATATTTCTTCTGGTAGAATATCCACTTTTATTTACATGTATGCTTAGATCTGATATATTGTTTGTATAATTGGTGTGCTAACCCCAACAACTAGTATCAAAGCTTTGTTTGAGGGTTTTGTGTGTTGACATATTTACTCACAGAGGGTTTTCTAATTGAGTGGGAGCTACAACAATGACAAGAAAATAAATACAAGGTAGAGAAATTTGATAGTCGAAATTATCAATTATGGAAGATGCAGATTGAGGATTATTTGTATCAAAGAGATTTGTATTTACCCTTGGATGAGAACTCTAGACCTATGAAGATGACTGATGAAGAATGGAAGATTCTTGACAAAAATACTTTGGGATATATAAGATTGAGTCCGACAACATCCGTGGCGTCCAATATCACGAAGCGACTTCTACGTTAGGGTTAATGAAATCTCTTGCTAATTTATATGAAAAACCTAGTGCTTCAAATAAAGTTTATTTGATGAAGAAACTATTCAGATTATAAGATGCATGAAGGTGGATATGCATCTAGTCATTTGAATTCTTTTAAATATATTGTAAATTAGTTAAAATCGATTGATATATCATTTGATGATGAAGTAAAAACACTCTTATTATTACGTTCTTTGTTTGATAGTTGGGATAACTTGGTAATGGTGTTAGTAATACAATATCTACTAATGATATTTTGAAGTTTGATGATGTGGTTAGTATAATATTGAATGAAGAAATTTGCGGGAAGAGTACAGAGGAATCATCATCCGGGAATGCTTTGAATGTAGAAAGTAGGGGCGAGGCGGAAGGAGAGATCCAAGAGTAAGAGTAATGGAAAATCAAAGTCAAGAGATAACGAGATCTAAATCCGTAAGTAAGGGAATTACTTGTTGGAAATGTGGAAAGAAAAGACATGTAAAGAAAGATTGTTGGTCAAAGGATTAAGAGAACCAAAAACCAGAAAAAGGTAAAGAAATAAATCTTGCTACATAAAAGGTAATGCAAGATACTCTTATTCTTTCTTTAGATAATAGAATTGAATCATGGGTTTTAAATTCAGGAGTTTCTTTCCATGCAACCCCTAATAAGGGTTATTTTAGAAATTATGTCCATAGTAATTTTGGGCATGTTTATTTGGGTGATGATGAGCCTTGCGATATTCTTTGGTAAAGGGAAGTTCATTTAAAATTGCGAGAATGGAAATACATGGGTATTAAAAGATGCGAGGTATGTGCCAAGCCTCAGGAGGAATCTTATTTCTGTAGGGAAACTAGGTGAATCTGGTTGCATGGTTACTTTTACAAGAGACTCTTAGAAAGTCACAAAGGGTGCTTTTGTTGTGGCAAGAGGTAAGAAGGTAGGAACGTTATATTTATCTACGTGTTCGATTCCTTTTTGCATTATCTACTTGATTGGATGCATGCATGTGGCATAACCGGTTGGGCCATATGAGTCAAAAAAGAATGTGGATCTTAAAGGTTAAGGGTAATTTATCAGATTTGAAAGATTTAGATCTTGATTTCTGTGAGCATTGTGTCTTTGGAAATCAAAAGAGAGTGAGATTTCTCAAAGTTGGGGCAACTAAGAAGGAGCAAAAATTAGAGCTTGTACACTCAGATGTGTGGGGACCAACTCAGGTAGCTTCTCATGGAGGATCCCAGTATTATGTTACTTTCATTGATGATGCTACAAGAAAGGTATGGGTTTATTGTATTAAACATAAATCGATGTTTTGAGACTTTTAAAAGATGGAAAGCCCTTGTTGAGAATGAATCAAATTCTAAGTTAAAGTGCCTTAGATTTGACAATGGTGGTGAATATTGTAGCAAGGATTTCAATTATTATTATTCAGTGAATGGGATACGTAGAGAAAGAACGGTTCCAAGAACACCACAGGAGAATGGTGTTGCAAAAAGAATGAACAGACAATCATGGAACGTGCTAGAAGTATGAGGATACATTCTAGATTGCCTTTGGAGTTTTGGGTAGAAGCAGTTGATACAAATGTTTATTTGATTAACAATGGGCCTTCAAGTTCACTAAATGGAGGAATACTAGACAAAGCTTGGACCAGAAAAGAAGTAGATCTTTCTTTTCTTAAAGTTTTTGGTTCAAAAGCTTTTATGCATGTTGATAAGGAAAATCGAAAAAGTTGGATGCAAAATCCAAGAGATGCACTTTCATTGGTTATGGATCTGGTGGTTTCGGTTTCCATTTTTTGGATTTTGAGAATTCTAAAATTATTAGGATTCATGATGTTGAATGGAATGAAAAGAGAATGTACAAGGATCAAATTTTAGTACCCAAGGATGAATTGGTTGAGAATTTTGTGAATAAAAATGAACTCTCGGATTTAAAAGTATTACCTATAGGGTGACACAGTAACCAGTGTTGGTTTACCTCTGACCGACATTGGTCAGCAGAACCGGTATCAATTACAAAAGATCCAAACCGGCATTAGTTAGCAAAACCGACGTCGGTTAGAGGTGACCGACGTCAGTCACTGACATATTTGGATATGAATGTCCAGGAGGTCCAGATTGAGCCTCAAGTACCTCAAACTCTTGTGAGAAGGTCACAAAGGGTAAGTAAACCTTGAGAAAGATTTACACCTTATATATTTTATTTATTATCGACTGATAATGGTGAACCAGAAAGATTTGAAGAAGCAATGTAGGATAAGACCCACGTTTAGTGGGAGCATGCCATGGATGAGGAGATGGACTCATTGGAACAAAACTAGACTTGGGATTTGGTTAAGTTGCCAACATGTAAGAGGACATTGAAGAACAAGTGGGTTTACATGATTAAGGAAGAAGAGGGTGCATAGAAAAGATACAAGGCAAGGCCTGTAGTAAAGGGATTTACATAGAAAGTGGGTATTGACTTTGGTGAAATATTTTCTCTTATTGCTAAGATGACTTCTATTCATACTGTATTGAATTTAGTTGCAGTAGAGGATTTGCATTTAGAGAAACTAGATGTGAAGACAACTTTTTCTTCATGGTGATTTGGATGAAGAGATTTATATACAACAACCACTTGTGTATGAAGTCAAGGGTAAGGAGAAATTAGTGTGCGGGTTGAAAAAGAGCCTATATGGGCTTAATCAAGCTTCAAGGCAATGGTACACGAGGTTTGATAGTTTTATGCATGAACATGGTTATTTGAGATGTGAATCTGACCATTGTGTTTATTTCAAGAAGCTTGAAAATGGGAGCTATATTATTTTTTTTGTACGTGGACGATATGCTTATTGTAGGATCTAGTATGTAAGACATTGGTGAGCATAAGGGAAAACTAGCTCACACATTTGTTAAGAAGGATTTAGGAGTTGCAAAAATAATCCTTGGTATGAAAATACACAGAGACAGAAAAAACAAGAAATTGTATTTGTCTCGGGAGGATTATATCTACAGGGTGTTAGAAAGGTTCAAGATGATGCGAGAATGCAAAATCATTAGTACACCTATGGTGGACACTTCAAATTAAGCACGAATCAATGTACTTCATCACACGAGGAGGTCAAATACATGACATGAGTGCCATATGCTTCAAAGAATTGGGAGTCTCATGTATGTTATGGTTTATACCGCATAGACATTGCACGGGTAGTGGGGGTTGTGAGTAGATCTATGGCCAATCCAGGTAAAGAGAATTGGAAAGCAATCTAATGAATACTCGGGTATTTGAAAGGGGCATCTATCATGTATTTATGCTATGGAGGTTTAGATATTTCATTATGTGGCTATGTTGATTTGGATATGGTGGAGATTTGGATGGTAGAAGGAGCACTACTAGATATATTTTCAAGTAGGTGGGGACGAAAGTTAGCTGGATTTCAAGATTGCAAAATTTTGTAGCTTTGTCTACTACAAAGGCAAAGCATGTTGCAGCTACTGAGAGGCTAGCAAGGAGATGATATGGATGAGTAGGTTCATGGAAGAGTTGGGAAATGAACAAGATGATTGTAAATTGTTCGATGATGAGTCAAAGTGTAATTCATTTGACAAAAACTCAAAGCATTTCATTTGAGAAATAAACACATTCAATTGAGGTATCACTTCATACGACGGTATTAGAGCATGGATAGATGAATATGGAAAAGATTCATATGAGTGAGAACCTTGCGGATATGCTAACGAAGCCATTAGAAAAGGAGAAGTTGAAGCTACAATCCACTTCTGTTGGTCTTCGAGTTTGAGACTTGAAGAGGAAGAAACAAAGCTAAGGAAGGATACGGGAATGATGTTCTGTGTATGGTGCAGTAATTAATCTCCAAGTGGGAGATTATTGAGTTGTGGATCTTAATTACTTCAATTTAGCTTGTAATGTGAAACTTGCTGGAAAACACAGTAACCATCATCGGTTAGGGGAACCGACATGTCAGGGGACCGACATCTGTCACCCAGGACCGACATCGGTCAGGCAAGGAGGAACTGACATCAGTTAGGGAGAATTGACATCGGTTACTTGTGCGTGAGTGTTTTAATTAACTCTCAAGAATTAGATCTATTTTTAGCATTAAAGTATATCTATTGATTGTAATTGCATGGCTAAGTGCCCTAAGTCTATAAACGAATTTATAAGCATAAAAGGTAGGGTTGAAGTAATTTTAAACAAGAATTAAGAAGAACTTTCAAAATTTGGTGAGAGAGAGAATTCTTGGTGATGAAGCAAAGTCTTGTACATCTGAGAGGTGTGGAAGATTGTAAATCTTGTCAAAGATTTGGATAATAGATTGGCTTGTTTCTTGGTGGACGTAGCCCACACTAGGTGAACCACGTTAAATATGGTGTTGATTTTTGTCTCTTGTTTTGTATATTTCTTCGGTAGAATATCCACTTTTATTTGCATGTATGCTTAGATCGATATATGTATGCACAACCGTGGTGCTAACCCCAACATTGACACCACATTAATTGTAAATGGTTGGATCCTACATAATTGTATGTTTGATTTAGGTGCTTCTTGTAATATAATGTCATTGGTAGTCATGAATAAACTTGGTATAAAGATAAAAATACCTATGGAATATGTTATTCCATGGATTCAATAGAAGTACATGTTGTTGGATGTGTCAAGGGATTGGTTGTACAATGGTCACTCACCCTGGAAAGTACTTGACCATGAATGTTGTTATTGTTGATTTCCCTGCCAAATGGGGAATGTTATTGTTAAGGAAGTGGGTAGCAAGTGGGAGGTAGTGTGCTAGATGGACCTTTCTTATGCTACCATTCCTTTAGAAGGAAAGTTGGTAAAGTTACATAGAGAAGACAAGTTGATGCACTTAATAAAAGATCCTATGAATGCATCATATGAGGTGTTGTATATAAATGTGGATTTGGATAAAAATTTGGTAACACGAGACTTTAAAGATCATTGCCTTGACATTGGAACTTAGTTTGAAGACCCCAATACTCCTTGGAATATGTATTTTGATGGAGCATGTTCTAGTCTTGGAAATGGAGTAGGAGTGGAATTTTTTTCTCCAAACCAAGGATAGTTTAACTTCTCATTAAAATTATGTTTTGAACGCACAATAATATTGCTAAATATGAGGCACTCTTTCTTGGTTTAAATATTGGTTTGAGGTATGAAAATTAAGGATCCGACTATAAATGGTGAATCTAAATTGGATGCTAAGTAAATTAATAAACTATATGTAGTCAAGTGTTAGAGGTTAAAACAATATAGATATACATAGTAAGATCTAATCAAGATGTTTGACTCCTTCAACATTGAATACCATGAAAGAGGTCAAAATGCAATAGTTGATAAGTTAGTAGTGTTGTATTCTCAATATGATAATGAAAGCTGTATCCACATAGTGCAAGTTTGAAGTTCAAATGCTTGTTACGTCTTCCATACATGACAACATTCAACACTGATAAGTATTTGATGATGAATCTCACATCATGAAATTCCTTAGTTGCAAATACGAGTTTGATAATCAATTAATTAATATTAAGCCTATGGTAGAGGTGTGTGATGGAAAACATACCTTGTTTGGGAAGGAGGTGATTCAATTAAAAACTAACACAATCCCAAGAGGGCTAGTCATCCTTGAATCTACTTTTGATGGTGCCGATAGAGTTGTAAGTCCATCCGCACTCCGAGAGACGTAACTAAATACACCTTAAGAACTTTTTAGGATCCTAGGAAAGTTTGGGTGGGAAGTGTCGGGAATAATGGTTTTAGTGTGAATATTATGTACATTGTTATTTATTTGGTTGTTTGGTAGTATATGAATAGTGGTGGTTAAAACCACTCACGTATTTAGGGATATTTATTTATGGCTTCCCTATTATTTAGGAGAGTGAAAGTCTTATTTATATGATGTTGGTAAACAATAATACAACCTTTGATTTTATTAAATTGACTACATTTGATGCTCTGCCTTAATTTGGTATCAAAGTAATTCTTTGAAAATTTTACGATCCGGTTCGTTAATGTCATAAGAATTGACCAATGAGGACCAAGTGTGAAGCTCGATTTGAGAGACTATTTAATTTTGATGACAATAGAAGAGCTGAGTAGACCAAAAGCTATCATATTGTCATTTGTGTGTAATAGATCTATATCAAGAGATAAATTTAGTTTGAATTTTTGTCACGGTTTGTGTGAGCACCGGTATTCTCTGATTGGGTTTTACATTCTGTCTTGCACTTGAATTAGAAAAGGTTTTGTTTCTAAGTGTGTGATTTAAAATTTCCATTAACGGATTTAACTACATTTTAGTATCATGGCATTTGTGTTTTCCTTTGATGGCTCGCAATGTTGCTTACCTTGACACGCTATCTTTTCCCTTGGAGATGTGGAGATCCCTTGATAATAAGGCTGCACAATGAATTATCTTTAGACACCTTCATTTGGCTTCATCTCAATTGATTACAACAATGATTTAGCATATCATGTCTCCTCACACGGCTTTGACCACCCCAAAAATAAATCTTCGACACGTGCTTTCTCCATGAGAACCGGTTTTTGTGTTCACCCTCTATCTTTATTCTTTGGATCGATATTTGGTCATTGTTACTGAGATCTTGGAACTATCATCAATGTTCAATTTTTTTCCTCGTAATACTATTATCCTTTATTTAGGGACTAGTTATTTCATCCTTCGTAATTGCCGCCATCTTCATGTTCCATCATGAGTTGTTCTAGCTTACATTTTTCTATTTTTGTATTGTTTTAGGAAAGTAATACTTTCAATATTATTTTTCTTTGTGTTCATCACATTATTAATGTCTAGTCATTATTGAAAAATTCAATTGGTATATGTGTAAGTCATTCTCGTAAAAGTAATTTTGAGTTTAATTTTGTAAGGACACATTTTTGGTTGAATTGATGTCCACCGAATCGGTTAAAAATTATGGGGAAATATGGAAAGGTCAATTTCCATTGAAAAGTTTGAAGGAGTATAATTTCACACATGGAAATTATAGACGCACCTTATTGGTTTTAATTGAAAGAGATATATGGGATGTTGTTGATGACATTGCTAGGTGACCACTAGTGGTGACAATCTCAACAAGTGGAAGACCAAAGACAAAAAGGCTTTAGCCACCATTAGCTTAGGACTTTCTAAGCCATATTTACATCTTATCGAATTAAAGAAATTTGTTTAAGAGATTTGGAACACGTTGAACACTCTCTTTGGTTCACAAATTGGTAATGCAGAGATAACAATGAAGCAAAAATTATTTAGTTTAAAAATGGAAGGAGGAGAAATAGTTGCCCACATCGGTAAGTTCCGCTCTCTATAACATAACTGGTAGGAATAAATGAAGCAATTAAAAACAATGATGCAAAAGAAATACTCTTAAACAACATGCCCAACAATATGTCAAACATAGTGTTCACTTTAAGCAAGTCTGAATCCAAATATGGAAAATATCATATCTACATTGCTGAGAGAGAGAAAGCTTCATAATCGATATCTGAAAAAATGTTGTCTACAATGACTAAGCACAAGACTTTTTGTCGAAATCTAAACAGGAAATGCTAAAAGTACATGTTTTTATTGTAAAAAGCAAGGGCATGTGCTTTTGAATTGTAAACAACGAGCATGAGATCTCCTTGATGGAAAGTTGACAAACATGGCAATGACAATTGGAGAAATTGATGAAGAGGAAGATTATGAGAAAGACTCAAACAATCAAAGTGATGAAGATTTTTTATATTAAGGTGTGTGAGTGTAATACTTCTCCATATTCACACTTTGGGGGATGTTAGAAATAATGGTTTTAGCATGAATATTATGTAAGTTATTTATTTGGTTGTTTGGTAGTACATGAATAATGGTGGTTAAAACCACTCATGTATTTAGGGATATTAATTTGTGGTTCCTTATTATTTAGGAGACTAAAAGTGTTATTTATATGATGGTTGTAAACAATAATACAACCTTTGATTTTATTAAATTGACTACATTTGAAGCTCCACTTTCTAAAAACAACTTAGATGCAAACGAAAAATAAGCCTATACCAAATTGTTAAGGAAATATCAATACTTCTAGGATTGGTCCTATTCTAAGCTAGAAGCTTATAGAGAGGATTTTTAGTATGTGATACCCTTGGAGCCTCACACCATGCATTTTAGGTAAAAGTGAAGGCTAATCAACCCCATCCTTGTAACTAAAATTTAAGAAGAGCTTAATAAACTCAAGGATGGAGGCATCATTCAGCCTACAAGATACTCTTCATGGGTTGCCAATTTGGTTCCAGTGAGAAATAAGAATGGGGATATCAGATTATGTGTTGAATTCAAAAATTTAAACAAGGCTTCATTGAAAGAAAACTACCCTTTGCCAAACATGGATAACCTTTTGCAAAAGGTAACAGGGTCATAAATGCTTTCAACATTGGATGGTTTCTCTGGTTACAATCAAGTGGTGGTTAAAGAAATTGAGCAATATAAGATTACCTTCACCACTCCCTGGGGAACCTATTTCTATGTTAGAATTCCATTTGTTCTAATGAATGCATGAGCTAATTTTCAAAGAGCAATGGATGTTGTATTTGCTAGATTCATAAATGAGTTTATTGTGGTCTACCAAGATGATATAACAATCTTCTCCAAGAAGAGAAATGATCACTTACAACACCTTGAAAAAATCTTGATCAGGTGTAGAGAATTTGGTATCTCATTGAATCCTAGGAAATGCCATTTTGGTTTGTGAAAGGAAAATCTATTGGGGCACATTATGTCTCAAGAAGGAGTTATGATTGACCTTAAGAGGGTGGAGGCAATTGAGAAAGTACCCATTCCCCAGTCCAAGAAAGGTATACAATCTTTCTTTGGTCAAATTAACTTTGTAAGAAGGTTTATATCTAACTTTGTTTAGATAACTTTTCTTATTACAAGTATGCTAAAGAAATATCAAGTTATCAAATGGAGGTATGAGGCAATGTAAGAATTCAAATGAGTGGAAGATGCATTGAAGATTGCCCCTTTGTTGGTGATCCAAATTATAAGGAGTTTCAAATTTTCTCCTTTGCATATGAATTTACTATTGCCTTAGTTTTATTGCAAAAATATGATGAATGCCATGAGAAACCAATTGCATTCTTTAGCAAGGCCTTACAAGGATCTGAATTGAAGTACAAAATTATGGAAAAGAAAGTTTTTACCTTGGTGAAAGCCACTAAAATTTTCAGACCTTACATCTTGAGCTCAAGGGTCAATGTGCCACACACCATGGTCAAAGATATTCGACACAAATGGAAGCTTCAAGCAAAAGGTGCAGATGGGTTAACAAACTCCAAGAATATGATATGGATATTCAAACCACCAATTTGGTAAGAGGCCTTGGTTTGGCAAGATTAATGGTAGAAGCAAATCTACAAGTTGTTGAAGTGAACAATGTTGTTGCTGATTTAGATGATCCCCATGAAAAGGTATGTGCTTCTATTTGGTACAAGGAAATTGTGTATTACTTGAAGAATTTGAATTGTCCTTTTGGCCTAGACAATAATAAAATAAGGACATTGAAGTTAGTGTCCCAAAAATACATCTTGAAAAACTTTGGTTTAGCATGGAATAATATCGAAGGGGTCTCATTGAGATGTATAACTAAAGATGAAGCTCCTAAGCTAATCAATGAATTCCATGGAGGAGCTTGTGGTGGCCATTATGATGCTAAAGTAACTGATCATAAGATTTTGAGTGAAAATTATTGGTGGCCATTCCTTTTTAAATATGTTGTTTAAATTGTCGGGGTTATCAACTTTTCTCAGGTAGGATGAAAGCTTCAAGATCCTTGCCATTACAACCCATTTCAGTTGAGGCTCCTTTTAGACAATGGGGTTGGATTTTATTGGTGAAATAACATAGGAATCTAGTACAAACCACAAGTGGATTTTAGTTGCTACAGATTACTTCACCAAGTGGGTTGAAGCAATCCCCACCAAGAAGGATACTCACCAAGTGGTCATGGAATTCCTTTTGAATAACATCATTTGTAGGTTTGGTGTCCCAACCAAGTTATTTGTTGATAATGCCATGAGTTTAAGAGCTAAACCTTTAGTGGCATTATATAAAGAGTATGGAACAAGTTTGAATTATGCCTCCAACTATAACTCCCAAGGAAATGGGAAAGCTGAATTAAGAAACAAGAACTTGCCTAATATACTTAAGAGGACCTTGGAGATTAACAATAAAAGATGGGGTGAGCAATTGAAATTTGTAGTATGGGCTAACATAATCATACCCAAAAGGTCAATTAGAAAAATCCCATTTGAGATAGTTTATGACATCTAAGCAGTTCTTCACTTTGTTTGAAGTTATTATTGTATCAATTCATGCAACAATTTGAAGAGGAAGAAGGAATTAATGCTTATAGAACAATGATCAACTTGATTGTTTAACTTGATGAGATTAGGAAAGAATATCACTAAAGACACATAAAGTTCAAGGAAAAACTAAAGAAGATATTTGACAAGGTCTCTCCAAGAAGTTTCTAAATTGGAGACTTGGTGTTATTATGGGACAATAGGCATGAAGATAAGGGCAAACATGGAAAGTTTTAAGCTCTTTGGATGGGACCTTACTCCATAGATGTTAGAATTGGGGAGCATACCTTTTTCTTGAGAGATTTGGATGGTGAAATACTTGAGTTTCCTATCAATGGTAGGCATCTCAAACACTTCTTGGATTAGGTGTATCTTAAATCATTCCCCTTGTACAATGTATAGTATTTCCTCTATTTTTCTTTTTGTTCTCTTGTTTGTTTTGTGTTTCCTTTGTCCCTTTTTGTTGTTCTTGGCAGATTTTTTATCTCATGTGATATGAAATTACAAGAAACCAAGTGTTTTCCCATTTGACTCCTTTTCCCAATGGATAGGCACCTGGTCTACTTCATCCATGAGTTTTTCGTGGTTCTTTGGACACCCAATGGCAAAGTGTCCATCCCCGAGATAGAGCGGTGTTGGTGCCCATTATGATCCTTTGTATCCTTGGCACCATCTTTATAGAATCCTTTGTGTTTTGGCCATTCATCCCCTTTTGTAGTCTCTTTAGAAAAGGAGTTAGTCATTTTTTACAAATATTGGGTTCACATTGGGAAAATAAGATATTTGAGGAACAAGTGGTATTGTTCCCTTGTTCCACTTATTCCCCATTGTGTTCTAAGGCCAATTCTTTCATTCAAATCAGATAAGTCGGAAAAATTGGGAACTAAGGGAATGGTTCCTTTGTTCCTATTGTTCTCTACTTTACCCAACCCCTTAGAAAAACATAAAACACATCGAGATATGTCTATATTTTTGGGAACTGAGGGAACAATTCCTTACATTCTCTGATTTTTTGATTTAACGAATCCTTTGGCATGAAACCGTGACAATCAGTAAAGTTGGGGTTTGGTGGTATTATTTAAATTGTTCCACAATTCCTTGAGTTCCCCACAAACCTGATTTACTTGATCATCAGCAAATTCGGTCCCAAATGATACTCAAGGAATAGTTCTCTCGTTCCTCGAGTTCCTGGCAAACCTGCTTTCACCACCATAAAACCATTAAATCAATAAAATCATATTTGAGCAACACTAAAGGAATTGTTATCATTTTCCTCCATTTCTCTGACTTGTTGATTTACTTGACCATCCAAAAAGATCTTGCCACATTTCCAAGAAAACCGCCACTACATTCAACGGTTAAGTGTTCACATATTTGTTCATAACTTTTGATCTAGGCATCCATTTTTCACAAAAAATATTTGTTGAGACTTTCATGGCGAGGGATTTTAACAAAGATCAAATTTGGAAAAAATGGTGCAATATTTTTGGATATTTTAGTTATATAAGTATGGGCAGGAAAAACATCTTTTCATGAATGCAATGGAAAATTTAACTAGAAATGACATCTTGATCTTATTTCAACCCTAGATGATTCTAGAAATGGAATATGCCCCTCCTAACCCCACCAAATGAAGAACAAATGGTCTATAAAGTGGACATATGACATGATTTCCCTCTTTCATCTCCCTAATTGCATGTTCCTCCATTGATTTGCCCTCAACTCACATGGATCACCATCTCAACCCTTGATTTAGCATCTGCAATGGATATTCTTCTAGGGATGAAATATGAATGTATAAATATGAGGTTTTTCCTCATATTGTGGGCTGGAAAATTCATTTCTACACAAAACAGATTGAAAATTGGAGGGTTTAAACTCTAAGCAAGGGTTTTATTGTGTATTGGCTTTGCAAAGATCTGGATATTTGTAATTATCATTTGTAGATTCATGCTTTAAGGTGGTTGCTTTGATGTATAACCATTAGCAGGCTTTGAGATTCATCTTCTATATGTTTCCCTTGTCTTCTCTACAAATAGACATGCAAGGTCAATTTTGCCATGAATAATTATGGTCTTTCTCATTGTAAATAAATCTTGAAATCAATAAATGGTGATTCTCCCTTGTAATCTTAAGTGTTATTCCATTCCAAGTTGTCAACAAATTCTTGCTAAAATGATGTTTGTGATTACGCCGATCTGTATTTAGTGGCTTGTGTCTGATGTATCAAGTGTTTGTAATGCTTGTGTGACCATTATTTTGAATGAGTATTGCATTTTGTGGTTGCATTTGATCTCAGATTAAAGTTCCAAAAAGTTTGAGGGTCTGAAATATAATATCTCACTCTCTCTTTCAAGCCACCCCTCGGGTTTTGGCACATTGATTCAGCAGAGCCATAAAGTAGCAAGTGAACAACCACACCCTTAGTAAAGTGCCTCCATTTCATCCCTACAAGGCTTGATCATGAGAAGAAGATAGATCCATCACTAATTACAAATGACAAATCAATAGGTTTATCTTCCTCCATTGTTCCCTCATGAAAATTTGCATTTCAAGGTATTGTTTTAAGGGTATTAGATTGGGAACCAATAGAGTGTTTTGCATTTGTTCCTATATGTTCTCTTCCTCCCCTTCTTTTGGAAACATTGGCTCTTCTCCGTGCAACCTCCATTTGAATGCCTTGGTCTTTTGTAGGGGTTTGGTCCGGATGCATAGTGGTTCCTACGCTACCGGTTGGTTTGTTATCCCCTCACTTTGGTGGTTTTTGGTGTGATGATAGGAGTTTGAATAATACTCTCTTTTAGGGTGGGAATTTTTGTCCTTTGAATCTTGGTTTCTCCTATTGTACCCTTTTTTGGCCTTCTTTTTGTTTCTGGTATGGGGCTTTCCTCATGTTGGCATAATCACCTGTTCATTTGGCTCCTATTCTTGAGTGGCCCCTATAGCTCTCCGCTTCTTTGGTCATAGATAAAACATTAACTTATGCACTGTGTTGCCTACTACTATAGTTTCCATCTTTCATAGTGTGCAGATATCAGACTCATGTGTTTCCATATGTGCTTCCTGATGAGGTATGTGTAGGTATTTCAGAGAGTATGGATGTTTGCATCGAATTTCAACACATCAATCCTTATCTTTTTTGTCTCCTTAATCCTATTAACGAATTACACAAAGTAGTTTGTCGTGAAAGCATATGGAAGTTTTACCCACGAAGACCAATTTCCATCTATTTATTTGAAGCACACTTAATTTTAGTGCATCCTTACAACAAAATTTTCTTCCCCCTCCAACTCTTTAGGCAATTGGCATGGGATCCTCCAATCTTGTTTAAATACATTCTGCAAATGCCTTAACTAATTGTCAAAACGCACTTTATATACATTTTTAGGATTGTGGGTGCCATGAATTACTTATATCTTTCAACTAGGGATGGGTTTTCTTCAGGGAATATCTATGTTGGTTCTCCATTACCCTCTGTTGCACCCATTTCATTGAAGACTAGGAGTAAAAGGATTGTTCCCCATCGAATTTTGTACTCGCCTTTCCATGCGTAAGCTCCACATCTTCTACCATGTTACTCGTGATGAAGTGGGTCAAGTTGTATTTTTTTCCTTGTGCCATATTGTGTACGATACATAAATAATTTTTATTCACCTTTGTCTACCTTTTTTACCCATTATCTTTTTGTTAGTAGTCGCATCGTGACTCTAGTCCTAAGGTCCTTAATTTCTTCAATTGGGAATGAGTTTCCTCCTCATTTGTAACTTGGGAGGTTCCCAACCTTCTCAATCTCTTTTTCATCTTCCAAGTCTTGCACTAGATCTTCTTGGTGTTGATCAATCCTATTTCTTGGATAATTAGGTGGTGGGTAATTCTCATGCGCCGACGCACAAGGTAGAAATATCCCTCATGCACTCATAAGATGAGATAATGAAATAACTCCACTAGTTTGTTGAATAAGGGTAAATGCATCAATTGGAGAGCCACTACTTTATCTAGCATCCGTTGTGATTCTATATGTCATTTCCTATGCTATCCTTTTTTCATGTTGCACACATCAAATCCTTGGATATAATCCCATATATCTCTCATACATAAAGTGGTTGCATATCAAACATTTTGGTCATTCCCACTTGTGATTACCACTTCCTTATTCTGTTGCCTCTTTAGGGTACCTCATCTCGAAAGTTAGATGTACCACACTAGAGCTTTGATCCTTCTTTGTCTTCTTTCTTGCGACCATTTTCTTTTTATCTTTCTTTGACAAAGTGTGAAAGAACTCATCCTTGCTCCGTTGGTTTGCACTTCCTCCTCTATAAACACTTATTCTACAATTGAGTTTTCCTTTATAATTGCATCACTTGAGCCTTCTTTAGACACTAATCTTATGGTACTTATTAAGCTTATGTCACACAAAGTGCTTGATTCTTGTGGGGATCTTTTTAATCACACATATTTCTTATGTTCTATTATCTTACACTTAGATCGGTACCTAATTTGATTTACTATGGGATGGTTTATTGCCCCAAAGTTACTTGTTCTCGCTTAAAGAACTTGACCCCACATTAATGGTGGTTGAGGGTTTTATTTATCTTTCTGAAATCTATTCTTAACCCTTCCTCTTGCTCTTCCTAACCAATGTTGATTGTAAAAGCTTTAGCACTTTGTTAATGGAAAATGGTTTCTCATATTTCACTTGTGTTGAATTGCTTTTGTGATCTTTTTTTGTTGTTTCTTGTTTAGAGCTCTCTATTTTAACTGTAAGGTAATTCCAAATGAATTACCCCTCCCTTATTTATACCCTTCCAATTAGGTCAAAAACGTGTCATTTATTATCTTTCACATGCGTGTAACTTTTTCCTCCAACAATTGCAATTAATGCTAATTTATCCCTTGTTTCCTTCCTTTTACTTGATTTGACGTCCTTATAATGTGCGTTGTGAATTTCCTCATCTTTAATACATCCCTTTATTTTTCCTTCACGCCCCGGTTGTGTTAGGTGGCTTATGTTTATGGGTCGCATCACTTTCCTTGTGCACATCTTCCTTTTAGCACACTCTCCTTGCCCCATAGCTCTTTACAAAACCATTCCCTTCTTAAAGACCCCATTTTCACATGCTCCACCATCCCTTCCTTAGATCATATTTTCCTTCAAATTTTTATCTCAATCCTTTTCCTCAATTCACATGCGATTTTTTTTTTATGTTCCCCATTTCTTCATTTTCCGAAAGGAGCATCTTATACGTTCATGAGCACTCTCCTACTTGAATTTGTTTATTTGTGACCTTGGTACCAAATTTCCCCCAAAACAAAAAAGTGTGTTGTCATCTACACATGGTAACTTATATGATCCTAATATGAATAGTATAGTGAACATATTAATTGAGCCAAAACTAAACAATGAATAAAATAAATGTGTGAATCTCATGCAATTATTGTATTTATAAAGCAAACTTGTACTAAGAATGCAAAGAAAAACTATTCTAATGGCATACACCTTATTTGAATTACATCAATACTCTATTGGAAGTAGGGTTTCAACGTACTCCCATTAAATTATCCTGGAAGAATATTTCCACTAAGGTCCATCAATTAACATGCCCCGATTGGAAAAATTGCAACTATCTCATAAGGAAGTAACTAATGTGTCTAGAATTTTCTTGGATGGCACACATATTTTGAATCATTCAATAAAACTCTTGCATTCAATTTCAATGTCTTATTTTTAATATGTTATCATGTCACGCCTTTTTCTAGGTTTCTTGTTAGGAAATAAGGGAAAAATATGTGGAACAATCCCATAGAGAATCAAAATAATAGAAATTAATATGCAAAAAAATATTATAGATCTGAAATAAAAGTGCAAAAATAAAAGAACACAACATAGAGACAATATTTAATGTGGTTCACCCAATTTGTGCTACGTCCACCAAAAATCACTTGCTCAAATTTTTATCACAGCCACCTCTTTCTCTCAATATAATACCCATATTTTTTGGAGCTATGCTTAACAAACTCTCTTGAATTCACACTTGAACTCACACATCTAAAATGTTCTATTTTCCGACAATATGCCCAAGCACATCAATAGGCAATGCTTAAGTAGTTTTACAAATATTTGTAAAATGGGCTCTACAACATAACATTTCTCTATGTTTTGAGTCTATCTCACATGTAGTCTTCTTTTGTCTAATTGTAATAACTTTGTTAGGTGCTTGGTGATGGAAACCTCATCATCTAAATTGGAAATTCATGTGATGTATAGTGATGGTTCCATGAATTTGATCGGTAAGACTTCCCAATTCTATACACAAGTTGAAAGGGAGTCACCTTATTCAAGCACTTGTGTGTTGTTACGTATGCCCATGGTACTACATAAATTTTATCATCATATTCTTTTTGTTTGACATCGCATATATTTGTTAGAGCATTACTTAGGATCTTGTTGAATGCATCAACCATTTCATTGGCTTGTGGGTGATAAGGATTTGTTTTGTGGTGTGTAACCATTAACTCTTGCAATAATATCCTATATAGTGTCATTCACAAAATACGTTCCTCTATCACTAGTAAGGCTTAATGAACATCCATAGCGACTGATTTTATTCTCCCAAAGGAAACTTGTTGTGGTCACTGATATGCAATCATTTGTTGGTTCTACCTCTACCCATCTAGTAAATTAGTCACCACCGTAATGTGTGTTTGTTCATCGCACAACTGGGGTTGATTGGTCCATCAAAATCAACCATCCATTTTGTGAAAGTTTCTTGAGATACTACTGTATCAATGGCATTTCATTATTCTTGCTTGGTTTACTAATATATTGGCATTGTTCACATGCTATTGTATATTCCCTAGCATCCTTTAATAAGGTTTGTCACTATAACCCTATAGTGAGTATCTTTTGCGTGGTAGTTTTTCTCGCATGATGGCCACTTGTAATTATTTCATGTGATTCGCGGAGAATATCTTGTCACTCATCATCCATCACACATCACCTTAGAATCTCATCATGCCCGTTTAATAGAGTTGTTCACCTATTACTTGGTAGGGCACAAATTTAGCGGTGAGTTGTTTTCTTTGACTATTAGTGTAGTCTTTTGGCACAACACCATTTTGTAGAAAATAAATTAACTCCTTCAATTCATCGAATTGTTCTATATTTGGAGTAGTTACACATCTTGCATGCCCTCTTCTATTAAACTTGTTTGTTCTATGTTACCAATGCACAATAGATGATCAAGCCCCGCATTATTTTTTCTAGGTTTGAAAATTATGAAAATTGGAATTCTTGAAACAAGATTATCCATCAACACATCCTTCCATGTAGTATTGCCTTTTTGACCAAGTGTTTCAATGTCATGTGGTCCTTGAAGAACACAAATAGACTCACCAATAAATAGTGCCTAAATTTTTGCAGTGCATATGTGATTGAAAATCCCTCTCGTTTTGTGGTTATATAGTTTTCTCGGTGTTCATTAGCTTTTTCTAGTAAAATAGATTGGAAGATCCAAGGTTCCTCCACCTCGTTGTGTCAAGATGGATCCAATAGCTATTCTTAATGCATCAAATGTACATGAACGGGTGTATTCTAATTTGGAAACAATGACATGGGAGCATGTGTAAATTTTTCCTTTAATTGTTCAAATACGCTTTCTTGGTCATTACCTATATGTAAACTCTCATGTTTTGTGTAACAAAATTTCCAATGATGTTGTTTTTGGCATAGTTCTTAATAATTTTTTTGTAATATCCACAATGTCCTAGGAATGTGTGAACTTCCTTTGTGTCTTAAGAGCTTACGGATGGACTATCATTGTAATTTTAGTTGCAAATCATCTTAAACCATCTTTGCAGATTATATGCCCTAACAGTGTGCCAAAAGGTGTTGCAAATACACATTTTTTTAGATTTACTGAGAAATTTACAAATCTTGGAAACACTCGATCATAAGTCATAGATTATAGAAATGATCCTTGACCAACCCATGCATTGTATATTCATCTAAATACACTTAGAGAAACTTGAGGATGAACTCTTCGAAAGTTGTCATTACTATATGCAGAAAAATGCGTGTGCATTTTTCAACTTTGAATGACATCATAATATGAGAAAATGATCCCCATTCAGTTTTGAAAGTTTTCTTTTCCCTTTCTTTTCCCTTGATTTTAAATTGGTGGTATTCATATAATCCATCAGTCAAAGTATATATTTCCCTTCTTGTGACCCCTTCTAAAATTTCTCCAGGATGAAAGTTGTTAGGAATGGGTCAATAACACAAACAAATTTTAAAGCCCTATAGTCCACACAAATTCAAATGTTTTCATCCTTATTTATACTGATAACCATTGGGATTACCCATGACAACTCTGGTATAATTAATATTATGGCTAACATGTTGTCAATTTCTTGTTTGACCTTGGTGCAAAGGTTAGGATTCATCCTGTATGGTATTTTTCAGACTGGATTTGCTTTGTCGACCAAATTAATCTACATTGTTCCTAGTGATGGGTGTAACCCCTCATTTCTTGGTATCCTCTTAGAAATATATCTTCATATTCATGTAAAAGTTTGATGATTTTTACAATCTCATGTTCACCCCTAATAGTTGTCAATTATTACTATCTTTAGTGCTTCATCACTCCCTCTATTGACTTGTATAGCCTATTAACGAGTTATCATGTGGTTGACCTCTTAGTTCTTTTTTTTCGATGACATTTCTAGATCCATAAGAGATATATACATTAAAATTATTGTTATTCACCCCTTCTTCTAGTTGTCACACACCTTTTTCCTTACCTTTGCGTGCCCAATTCCTCTTTATCCAAATTTCATCATCTTCCTCTCTTGAATCATGATTAGTAAATTATTCTTCAAAATTTTTGGGGAGCACAAGTACTTTCTCCTTGTGTAAAACTAGTATTGTTTCTTCCATAGTATTATCATCCCCAAATATCATTGTTTTGATACATTAAAGAGGGTAATTCAACAAGGGATTGTAGAGGTAAAAGAGAATGTTTGTATAAACCCATTTTTAGTCACACCCAAGAAGTGTTTCTTTATGCAAATCTCAACCAACGTACCAAGGTTATGCCCAAAAATGTAATGTGTGATAAAACATATGCATCTAAAATTTTTATTTGATTTCGTGTGCCTCACTTGTCCATAGGTATTCACATTTTGAAGATGTTCTTTAGGTTTGGTGACACCGCTATAGCTTGGGAATTTTTGTACCTCATTACTCTGCTCAAACCTGATGCACATAACTTCCTTGACTTGGTCCCATGTCTCCAATAACAAGCTATGAGTGGCCCACCATCTTGTTGTGGTTCCTTTTAACAAATATATTATACAATTGACAAGTGCCTTCTCTAGTTGTGTATAAATTTCCATTTTTTGGATATAATCTTGTATATCTTCACTTCCATTGAATGATGGCATCGGTTGGCTATTTTTATTACTCATCCTTTTAATATTCATGCCTACATACTTGGGCACTGGAGCAATTACTAACTTCTGAGCACTTTCAATCATGTCATAATATCTCCTAATTAATTCATATGAATCGTGCACCCAATAGTAACAAGATGCACTTGTGGTTTCTGATATTGATTGATTGTCACCCCATGTGATCTCTCCTTCCAACATTGGTTCATAGTTCTCTAGCCTTGTAGCTTGTATATTATAGACGTGTTCTAGATCCTTGTATTCTTCTACATTTTCAATATATAGTGTGCTCTGTTTTGGGTCCATTGGGAAGACGAGTCATTGAGTTCCATTTTCGAAGCTTACATACCTCTGTTTGAACTATAATTTTGCATTATTTGTGTAGCACCAACGTCTCCCTAGGAGCGTTGGAAATTTGTATGCCTCTGCGCAAGTAATATTACTTCAAAATACTTGTAAAACTTTACCCCAATAATACTAATAATATCACTCTTTAGTACTATAATAGGCATGACTCACATTTTGTTTGCCATACAAAAACATGCGAGGATGGGTGTAGCATAGACTACCCCATTTTGATCCAAACATCCATGGTGAGGATGTTAACTTTAGCACATGTGTCTACCAATATGTCGTTTATATTCCACCCATCTATGTAAGCATAAACCAATATCTCAAAATCAAATTCTTCTGCTTTTGTGGAGTTGAAAATTTGCTCTTCTTTGGGTTCTATTTGTTTCTTGAGTGTTATCTTTATAAGCTTATACGACAACTATTGATTCAACAATGACAATATTCCTTCGGTGTGTAGAAGCCTACATACTTCTTGAAACTCATTTTTACAAGTATTGTATTCCACGGGATCAATTTTTTAATTTTGTAGCCATGTGTATTCCTTAGGAACTCAATTTCTCCTTGGAGCTCTCAAATCAGGTCCTTTGCTTCTTGAAGTATTTATTTTTATTGTTTGACAATGGGTAAGTTTTTCCTATATTTTGTTCCAATGGTCTTATGTTGTCTAAAGGGTTGGATGTATTTTGCACATTAAAATCCCCAAACATGGTTACTTGGAGTCTTGTTGAAGGTTCAACTTGTAGTGTAACAATTATTAGTTAACGTTCATCAACTATTTCACACATAATATTAATCATTCCTACATCATTTTTACCTTTATCATTCATAAGTGTATATAGATCAGGAAAGCTTCAACCTTATACTCTTTTTTTGGAAATGCACGTATACTAGAAAGACCGGATAGTCACGTTGATAGTGTTCGTGACCCACACTTATAACAAGTTCATCATGGGAATCTTCTTCCTCCACATCCACCTCGACCTCAGCCACATCATCATCTATCATATCCTCCACATCCTTCTTGGTTAATATCCATGGTTGCTCTATCTTAGTCCCAATGACTTAGCTTCATGGATGTGATTAATTATATGACAGTTGGATGTGTCATGTGTATGTACATCACAAATATTACAAGTATATTACTACTTTCTTCTACATGGGGCATTATAGTAAGGGGAAATTTTGTGCATCATGACTTCCTTCACATATTTCACAAGTTATCAACGTGGATTTCAGATTTCAATGCAAAAATCTATACTTGGTGTGGCATTTTACCTCACAATCAATCACCATACTCCACTATGTGTTTCGCTAGCACTATTTACGGTTAATTTTTCTAGTTGTGTTGTCATAGATATAATTTACATGCCTTCAAGAATGGACTCACTCCCAAGTCGATATTCCCAACTACTTCAACCCTTAACTCTCCTTCTAGTGCTTCATGTGCATTAGTGAAGGATTTTTGTGAAAGAACACGTTTAAATGGATTTAGAAGTCATCCTATAAACCATCGTGCATCTAAAGTAGGATGTATTTCATAGGAGAGATTTGAGATTAGTGTTTTAAACCATGCACCATAAGCAAATACACTCTCGATTAACTCTTGCTTGATTTGTTTAAATGTTGAGATACTTTTTGCTATTTAAATTATGGTATATCAAATTATTTCAAGAAGGATGATTTTAAATAATCATAATCCACCATAACTTGTGATGGAGCATACTTCCTATACCAGGTATGGGCACAATCAAGTAGTATAAATACAAATTGACTTGCTTTGCACTCTACGATGAAGATACGCCTATCGCATGCCAAATGAGTTCACACTTGTGAACATGTTCGCAACATTTTCAACACCATAATATTGTGGTAAGTGTAGAGACATTTCATAAAATATGTTTGACACTAGTTCATGCTCTATATTAGCCATGCAACTCTTACTTGTACTAGTATGTTTTTGTAGGCGCCCAAATGTTTCCTCTAGAACTTGACACATTAGTTCCAGTAGTTTGTTGTGAGAGTTTGTTTCCCTGTTATGCCACAAGTGTATGGGTTGCTAAATTAGTGCTCATCATTCCAAATATTTGATCTTTTGGTATATTGGGACTAAATTGTACCAATTTTGGTGTCGGCGTCAATGATTGAAGCACATAAGAAAATATACTATCCAATGGTTATGTTAACCAAAATAAGCTCCCTCTTATTTTGGGTTAACTTACCTCCTTTTGTGCTTCAGTCAGAATTTTACAAGTTTCAAGCACTCAAGGAATTCTAGAAATTTCTCCATCAGATAGAGAATTTCTTCCCCTTTCCAGAAAGGTAAAGAACTCCTCTTAACTCCTTGTATTTTTTCAAGTTATGGCTCGCAGAGTTTTGAGTTAAAATTTGCCCAAGGTGGACCTACAGAGCTTGGGAGAGATTTTTGCCAAGGAATCTTGGGCCGACGGAGCGGGGAAGATTTTGAGAACTTAGCGCTTTTGGTTAAAAGCACAAAAGTCATTTGCACTCCCAAGCCCGCAGAAGGAAACAAATGAAAATTTTCCTAAGTCCCGAAAGGGACATGTGGTAAAGCATTTTATGCAAAGGCACTAAGGCGGGCTAGCGGAGGAATTTGGAGATTTTAAAATTTTGCTCCGCAAAAGTTTCTAAGTCAAAAATTGGTCGCATCTCCGAAGTCACCTAGAAGCGCCATGTGGCAGGCCAAGACTAGCAGCAGGAAGCGAGCCATCGGGAAAAAGTTGGATTTTTTCCCTTTGTTCCAAAATGCAAAAAGTGAAGAAATGGCCCGCAACTCCACCCAAAGGGAAAAAGTCAAAGTTCAGGCCCGAGTCAAAGCCAATGGACCGGCGGGGCATCGGAGGAAAAAGTGAAAAATTGCCTTTTCTTCCAAAAGGCATAAAATCAAAATGCGACCCGCGGCCCCATCAAAAAGCTAATGCGGGGATGTGGGACTTCAGAGGTAAATTGGATTTTTTGACTTTTTGTCAAAAAATGTAAAATGAAAAAAAAGAAGCCCCTGCCTCCGCCGACCCCAATGGATGCCACGTCATCAGCGGAGGAGTGGGAGAAATGTGCAAAATTTACCCAAGCCAAATTTGTAGGAAACGTAAGGAAAAAACGCGAAGGCCATATCTTTTGATCCAGAGCTCCATTTTTGACAATCTTGGTACCAATGGAAAGATCTGGAGATTCTCTTCATCATGGAACTTCAATTTTGCATTTTTGGTGAAGATTTGTGGGAGAAAATTGGAAAGCACATTTGGGCACGGGAAAAGACAAAACCAGTTTCCAACTACTAGATTTAATGAAGTATGGGTCATTTTCTTTGGTCTGCAAAGTAGATACATGGAAATATGAGATTTTACATCGAGCCCATCAACAGATGAAGAATTAAAACACATTTTGAAAAGTGGTTGGAGAAAATCCCATGTTTTTTCCCTTTCCTTCTCACATTTTGCTATATATTGTAATAGAGGCACATTTTCAAGGAGTTAGTTAGTGGTTGTTCATTTTTCTTCTCTGCCTCCCCCTTCTTTTCTTCCCTAGGGTCGAAAATGGAGTTTGAACCTCCTCCCCTACTCTGTAATGGCATTTTTGCCTCTTGCCGTGAAATGGTGCATTGTGTAAATCTGGAGCAATAAAAACATGTTTTTGTGATGCATTTGTCCATCCTTTGCTCATTTTATTGCATCTTCTTGCCTCTCTTCATTTGCAGGGTGTTTGTGCATGTTTTGGACGTTCATTTGCAGATCTGGGAGCTGTGTTCATGGGATTTGGAACATTTTCTGTGTGAAAGCCATCTCTGGTCTGTGATGCACTTGTCCATCCTTTCCATTGCTCACCTCTCATTGTTCCATGGCAGTTTAGTAGATGATCAACATTTTCCTTCTTTGGTGTATCACCGTTTTAGTGTAGGCTCTGATTTTTTCAAGTTTTCTTTCTCTCCTTGTCTCCTTGGAAGTTAGATTAGGATTAGATTAGCTTGCCTGCACTGGAATAGCTTATGGCAGGTAGATTAGGAAGAGGAACCAACCTTCTCTGGAGAGCTTTCCCACTTTTGCAAGGTCCCACACCTTGGGGAAAGTTCAATGTTATGCAATCACACCAGATGATTCTACCTTAGAAAATCATATTTTTAAAACTCATTTGGGGGTCTTTGTGATTTTGCACTAACAATTTTGGCATGCCGGTGGGAGCTAAGAGGTCTTGATTCATCTGCAACAAGATTGATGTGCACTTGTTGTAAATCTCTAGCTTATGAGAAGCTTCAATTTGCATATCTGGTGACTCCATCTAGTTTACAACCCATCTCTGAGTTACAGACCTGTTTTCCATCCATTTCCATTTCATTCTTCTTTCCATCTCTTTCATTCTTTTCCATTCCATGAAGTTGTGCAATCATGACTTCATTTCCACCATGGAATTCACAACAACAACAACAATACATTCCAACTCCAATGCTTTCTACAACTCCTTCAAATCAACATTTTGAGCAAATTCAAAATCAGCATGTTTACCCCTATGAGCAGCTAGTGCCAAAATTAGTTTGGCTATGGAGATTTCCAAGAGTAGGGGTATGCAAACAATGAAGAAAATCAAATGCAAGATCTTTGGTATGTTGAGAAGATCCAAAAAATGGAGATTGGCATGGTGCATTCAAGGGCAACAACTCAAATGAAGGCATTCAAGATTGGTTACAGGACACCTTGCCCATGGGAAGGCCCTTTTCCAAGACACTACAACCCTTAGGAGAAGCTGGACTTCATGATTGGAATGCTGCCCCAACTTGCACAATGGACTGAAGAGATAGAGGCCTATGAATTTGGTGCTAAACAACCTTGTCAATGGGTAAGTTCTACACCATCATCTGGTATTTCTCTTTCCATTCCTCAAGTAACACCATCTCAATTTGAATGTCAAGTTTCAAGTTTCTCCAATGTTGCTCTAGTTGTGAAAACCATCCCCCCATCCCCTAGTCTTCCATCTCATCTCATCTTTTCTTCCCTCTTCTCTTCCAAATCCAAACCCCCTCCACAAGAGCAAAAAGAAACACCTTCCCCTCTAAAGAAACAAGAAGTTCCATCCTTCCCACTACCACAAAAAAATGCACAAATGATTGAATCCCAACCTACTTCTCCTCTTGCCTTCCCAATTCCATGTGGGGAAGAAGAGATTGCAAAAATCAGTCAAGGACAAAAGAAGAAGAGCTGGTAAAAGAAGAAATGGTTAAGAGCTTAGTGAGCTTAGCTCTTAGGTTTGGGATAACAAAGATTCCTTTGCTAGTTAAGCCTATAGAGGAGGTAAAATTTGAGGAACCAGAGGTGGTCAAGGCTGAGTTTGTTGCAGCAAAAGAAGAACAAAGACAAAGGGAAGAAAATCAACAACCTTTTTACTCAGAATGTAGTGCCCATGTTGGCACTCTACTTGAAGAAAATGCTGATCCAATAGAAGTTGCACAATCAGCCATGGAAGAGAAAGAACAATCAACTCAAAGCCCCATTGATGAGGAGCAAATGGAAGAAATTGAATCAGAGTTTGTAGTAGCAGAAGAAGAAGGCATCATTGGAAACTTTTTGCTTTCATTTGAAGGGCCTGATTTGGTTAATGAATCCATCATGGGGGAGGAAGAACCAGCAACTCCAAGTTCTAGTTAGAGAGGAGCACATGAAGGTGGACAAAACAAATTCAGAGGCATGGAACCATGAGCTGGTTGCACATAAGATAACAGATCTCTCCCCCATTCAATCTCTCCCAAAGTTTGACTGTGTGGAGGAGTTTGAACTCACTAGCTTCATGTTTGAAGATGAAGCTTCATCTGGTGAAAAGAATGCAGATTTTGAGATCACCATGCAAGAGGGAGAAACTTGGCTCAACTAGGACAACATAGAGTTTGATTTTTTATCAAACTTAGAAGGATGTTTTGATAGGGAGCAGCCCACGAAGTTGCAATCTTTTCTTCCCCATCATTCACCATTCAAGAGCTTGCTGCCATGAAAGAAAACTTGCAAGCACAACCAACATTTTCCACCATGCTTCTTGAATCAAGGTTGGGAGATTTTGATCTTCCAAAGGCCACATCCACCATGAGAGGGAACCGCAAGAAGACATTGCTATCACAAACAGTCCTCTAGAACAACAAAGTAGAAATTTTGATTTGACAAACTTCATGCTAGAAGAAGGGGTTGTCCAAGAGCAGATTGATCTTCAAAAATCAGCAGAAGAACTCCAGAGCCAACAATGTATAGCAACAGAGTATGATGATGCAAAAGCAGCTCCAATGGATGTTGCAATCAGAGATGAAGAGCTGTAAATTGTAGAGGAGTTTTATGTTGCTATGGAGGAAGAAAAAGAGCTAGAAGAGTTCCACCACTTCTTCCACACCATCCATTCAAGAGGATCTGCAAGAAGACTCCATTTTTGGAGTTGAAAATCAGAGCTATGGGCATATCAAATGGACCAGACCTTGCCCAATCAGGTATTTGGCTTCATTGGAGCCAAAGGAGAAGCCAAAACCAGTCATGTCCATTTTAGGGCATGAGGATGAGCTACAAAGCACCAAGGATCAACTATCGTACCTCTTCAATCCAAATGCAGAGCAACTAAAAGAGGTATTGGTTTTGTCTTCAATTGATACTTTGGTTATTTGGGTGGAAGATCAACTTGTAGTTAGTTTTTCACTCATCCAACCAGCCATGTTCAGTGCCAAATCAGTTGCATGGCTGCCATTTTTGAGGAAGGGAAGCTATTTCTCCCTGCCAGTTGCGGGTTTTGTTTGAGTTCCCTTTGCTCTTGGTTAGAGTAGAGTAGGTAGGTTTTTTTCAGCAGAAGAAGTGTTTGTGCACACTTTGCATGTTCCATTTGGAGCATGTATGATTTTCAGTTTGTACATAGTTTTTGGTGTTCTTTGTTTTGCTCTTGCACAATCCATTTCAGTTGGCTTTTGGTGAAGTTCAACTCCAAGTTTCAGTGGGTTTCCAAGTAGCTCAGAGGTAAGAATTTCAGAGTCCAGATCAGAATTAGTTTATCAGGTTGGACTCTATGCCCAATGGATGCAACTAAGGCCACTGATCATTCATCTAGCAGGCAGATGACCCCTTTGAGTTGACAAAGTTGTTAACCAAAATAAGCTCCCTCTTATTTTGGGTTAACTTACCTCCTTTTGTGCTTCAGTCAGAATTTTACAAGTTTCAATCACTCAAGGAATTCTAGAAATTACTCCATCAGATAGAGAATTTCTTCCCCTTTCAGAAAGGTAAAGAAATCCTCTTAACTCCTTGTATTTTTCAAGTTATGGCTCGGTGGAGTTTTGAGTTAAAATTTGCCCAAGGTGGACTGCGGAGCTTGGGAGAGATTTTTGCCAAGGAATCTTGGGCCGGCGGAGCAGGGGAAGATTTTGAGAACTTAGCACTTTTGGTTAAAAGCACAAAAGTCATTTGCGCTCCCGCAAGCCCGTAGAAGGAAACAAATGGAAATTTTCCTAAGTCTCGAAAGGGACACGTGGCAAGCATTTTATGCAAAGGCGCTAAGGCGGGCTAGCGGAGGAATTTGGAGATTTTAAATTTTTCTCTGCAAAATTTTCTAAGGAAAAAAATTGGTCACATCTCCCAAGTCACCTAGAAGCGCCACGTGGCAGGCCAAGATCAGCGGCGGGAAGCGGGCCATCGGGGAAAAAGTTGGATTTTTTCCCTTTGTTCCAAAAAGCAAAAAGTGAAGAAATGGCCCACAACTCCACCCAAAGGGAAAAAGTCAAAGTTCAGGCCCGAGTCAAAACCAATGGACCGGCAGGGCATCGGAGGAAAAAGTGAAAAATTGCCTTTTCTTCCAAAAGGCATAAAATCAAAATGCGACCCGCGGCCCCATCAAAAAGCTAATGCGGGGATGCGGGACTTCAGAGGTAAATTAAATTTTTGAATTTTTGTCAAAAATGCAAAATGAAAAAAGAAGCCCCTGCCTCTGCCGACCCCAATGGATGCCACATCATCAGTGGAGGAGTGGGAGAAATGTGCAAAATTTGCCCGAGCCAAATTTGTAGGAAACGTAAGGAAAAAACGCAGAAGGCCATATCTTTTGATCCAGAGCTCCATTTTTGACAATATTGGTACCAATGGAAAGTTTTGGAGATTCTCTTCATCATGGAACTTTAATTTGGATTTTTGGTGAAGATTTTTGGGAGAAAATTGGAAAGCGCATTTGGGCATGGGAAAAGACAAAACTAGTTTCCAACTACTAGATTTAATGAAGTATGGGTCATTTTCTTTGGTCTAAGAAAGTAGATACATGGAAATATGAGCTTTTACATCGATCCCATCAATAGATGAAGAATTAAAATGCATTTTGAAAAGTGGTTGGAGAAAATCCCGCATTTTTTCCCTTTCCTTCTCACATTTTGCTATATATTGTAATAGAGGCACATTTTCAAGTAGTTAGTTAGTGGTTGTTCATTTTTCTTCTCTGCCTCCCCCTTGTTTTATTCCCTAGGCTCAAAAATGGAGTTTGAACCTCCTCCCTTACTCTGTAATGGCATTTTTTGCCTCTTGCCCGTGAAATGGTGCATAGTGTAAATACGGAGTAGTAAAACATGTTTTTGTGATGCATTTGTCCATCCTTTGCTCATTTTATGGCATCTTCTTGCCTCTCTTCATTTGCAGGGTGTTTGTGCATGTTTTGGATGTTCATTTGCAGATCTGGGAGTTGTGTTCATGGGATTTGTAACATTTTTTGTGTGAAAGCCATCTCTAGTCTGTGATGCACTTGTCCATCCTTTCCATTGTTCACCTCTCATTGTTCCATGGCAGTTTAGTAGATGATCAACATTTTCCTTCTTTGGCGTATCACCATTTTAGTGTAGGCTCTGTCTTTTCAAGTTTTCTTCCTCTCCTTGTCTCCTTTGAAGTTAGATTAGGATTAGATTAGCTTGCTCGCCTTTGGAATAGCTTGTGGTAGGTAGATTAGGAAGAGGAACCAACCTTCTTTGGAGAGCTTTCCCACTTTTGCAAGGTCCACACCTTGGGGAAAGTTCAATGCTATGCAATCACACCGAGATGATTCTACCTTAGAAAAGCATATTTTTAAAACTCATTTGGGGGTGTTGTGATTTTACACTAATAAGTTATTTTTCCTTAACTCTATTTGCTTCCTCATCATTATCAGTTTAATTAAATTTTTGATATTCTATATGGGGTGGTCTAATTGCATGAATAGGCGTGATAGGTTGGATCGGGATGTCATCCAAATTATATTTCCTTATTTGTCCTCTCGGAATTTGTATTAGTTCATGTCACATTATCCCTTCTTCTTGGATCTCTTCATCTTCATTCCCTTCTCCCATAACCAATATTGTTGGTCTTCTCTGTAATTCCTAGAGTGGATTTGTTATGGTGAGAAACTCTTTGTTTTATATTGTTTTGCATCGTTGTTCTTCATACCGCATCCTCCTCAAGGTTCATTCGTCAGGATTTCATGGTTTTGATTTTTTCTTATCCTTATTACACTTATGTGTCACCCATGCATGTGTATTATTTATCCATCCATGGGGAAATTCTCAATTCCCATATCTACCATGAGTTTTTATTTCCAATGGGAAATAATTGAAGTATGTTCCACTCGTATCTTAAAAGAAGTTGAATAGGGATTCATTTGTGCAAGAAAATGTAGATACTAAGTATTTAATAATATAACTGTGAAGCATAACTTTTCACAAATAATCCAACACTCACGTATAAGTGCCTTCACGTCATGAACGTCTCCTCACGTGTTCTAGAGTCCGAGGACCAAGGGTATTTCTTTCACAAATTTTTATTCTTCCCCATACAATAAGCTACTAACCAAACATGCAAGTGTATAGAAATTTTGTAGAAAAATGTTTCATACAATACATCATATAGATTTGTTTCCACTTAATTCCTTAGTGAACAATCTTTCTGACTCAGATGTCCTTATGTGAAGGCATCTTCTATAGGTTTTTACCAAGCCTCGATATTCTCTTTCATGAGCTTGAACACCTATCGTTGACTTCATCTTTGCATAACTATGATGTCCCACCAATGAAACCAATTTTTTTACGTCTAGTTATGCATTTTATCCATACTTATGCACGTGGATTGTGGGAGGTAGCACACACAACTATCTATATTCTTCACATTATCCTGCCATGCTAGAATGAGAACTTTGGAAAGCTCACTGAAGTGCAAATAAATTTGGGTTCCATCAAGGTCAAGCATAGTGAAGTGTTGATGAAAGTTAACACATAATACTAAGAATTAAAGAAGTAACTTAAACATATGGATGCAAAAACAAACATTATTTCTCCAAAACATGTTTTTCTTTTATATTGATTAATCATTACATAGTTACTTAAGACTCAAATTGGTTGTCACAAAGAAGACGACTTACAACAACCACCACTATGATCATACTCTCTCAAAACTTAACTCTCTTACAATGGACCCTTCATCAGGTATAAATACTAGTGGGGACTTACCCTTCACTAGTCTTCCAAGAGCTATTCTTAGCCTACAAGTTTCTAATTACCATTAAACTATTACATTTAGGTAGTAGCTAGCCCACATGCCGCCACTGCTAGACCCTACATGGTGAGTGTTCTAATAGTTCCTTGGCTATAATTAACCATGCCTCTTGTTTCATCCACCTCATAAGTTATCACTACACTATTATCTCCAACCTTCATTACTTGTTCCTTTGTCTCTTCCATGAAAGTAACCTAAACTGATAGTTTATTGTTGGCTTTGTCTATATATGGCGTCTCCTACTCTTACATGTCCTTTTCCAATCTTATCCTTGTTGCATGCTAAATCTTGGAGTAATTTGTTCTTCCTCCGCACTATCTCTCGTAAAGCTTCTCTATTAGGTTCTCTATTTATTTCACACATGGGTCTTCTTCCTCCTTTTTGTGTGCTTTTATTTATTCTTACGCACTCATCTTTGGTCATTATACACCGCTTTCTTCTTTTTCTCATGCCTAAACTTCCTTCATTGTGTCGTGTATCTTTTAAACAATATAAAGAGTGAAGAGTGTTTAGCCCCAATGTAGGACACAAGAATAAAAATGCAATAACTTAGGGATCCAACACTATCACCTCAACAACTAATCGTAAGAAAGCTACAACCCCACCTCTAAAGTGACACCACCCATTTCCTATACTCCACAACTAGAAGCCACCATTATTCCCTTACTGACTACGATGTTCACCTCATAATCATCACAACCCCATTCAAGGGTGATATATAAATCTACAAAAGATAATGCTACGAATCTTGACTGCAAAACCATGCTTCATCGGTCACATAGTCCCTCGTCTTAAGAGGATGGGAAATATGTTCAAGAGAAATGATGGCCATTTAAAACTAATGGATTCATGCATGGAAACTAGAAAAAAATGTCCTTTGCTAATAAGTTTGCAGCCCTCAAATATATTGAAGAGGGAAATAACATGTATCCAAATGTTTCCCCATGATAGTTTAGTCATGGAATGTATGAGGCCTTATATAACCAACCCATAGATACACGGTTAGGGAAAATTTTAAGAATTTTTGTAATATGAAAGTGTTGTGTTTGCAAGAGGTTAAAATCATTGGATTTCTTCTTTGATATGTTGCTTGCAACATTTGGCTAAGTGCACTTTTCAGGTATCACGAGCTTGGTCATGGAGAATCAATCATGTTGGTAGTGCGTGAGCCTTTACATAATATTATTTCTTGGGGTTTGACCTACCCATCGGGTTGTCGAGACCCTTTTTTATTTTAATAGTCAACAAATAGGATTGACTAACTTTTATCTTGTGAGTGATTTTTTCGAGAGATCTTTGCTTTGTAGATGGCTTGCAAATTCACTTTCTAATTTCCACTAGCTTATGTGTGGTGGTTTCAACAAGGTATAATCTAATGAAGAAAAAGAAGGTAGCATTCCCATGTGTTTTTCTATCGGTGAGCTAGAGGCATGGTGCTTCATATGCAACAAGCTTGGCTTCTTTGATCCAAACCACAATTGAAGAAGAGACTACGCCTTAATGTGCTTTACATGGTTTAATTTATGGAAAGGCTAAGAAATAGTGGTTAAAAGGTTGGATTGGTCTTTGTTTATAGACCAAGATCTATTTCCATTCTCCATTTCCAATAATTTCCTTGTGTAATGAGAGACATCTATAAGATATTGGAAGTAATGGAAACTACTTAGCGAAGAGGAATGTTTTCATATTCGAGCAATGATGATGTATTTGAAGTGAACATGGATGACTATTAGGAAGATTCAAAACATACATAGATAAATCTATTTCCATGATAGGAGACATGTTACATATCGATATATCAAATTATTCTAGAAGCTTATAACCAAAGAATTTGGTAGATTAAATTGTACATTTAGATAACTACTTCAATTAAAAATCCACATAAGACCTTGAGAAGGTTTGGTTTGCATGTATAAAATTACAAGGATGTGTGTCTTTATGGTCATTGTATGCTGGGATCATGTGCATATCGAGAGATGAAGAAGGGGTAAGGATAAAATCAAAGCTTGGAAAAAATGGTTGCCAAATTGAGGGTGAAATTTTTTTCCTATAGATCACAATTTGATTCTTTTCAAGAAGTTACAAAATCTGAGACAATAAGCTATGAGCATACAAGAATACACATAAGTGTTATATAGATTGAACATTGTGCAAGTCACATAATTTACAACATAAAAAAGTCTTAAGGTACACGAATGAATTATGCATTTCCATTAGGATGTATTAGCACAATCATCTTGAAATCTATAGAAGAGGCCTATTAGTATAGTTGGATTGGTGAGGGTATATTTTCTAGAACAAAAAATGGTGTTAGATAAGGAAAAGGAAAGTTTTCATGTAGAGAGGATGTTCATCACACAACGATAATATAGAGCATGCACACAAAGGAGAAGACATTTTTTACGAAATCATGATCATGCACCAAGATAAAGAGGAAATTTTAGAGGAAGAGTGTATAACATGAGATGAGGAAAAGGTATATGATTCATTAGTACTTGTTTTAGATGTAGATAAGTGGGGTATATAGCATTTTAATGCTTGACACATGAGAATAGTGTTGTGTGCATAATTTATGGTAGTAACCATGTTATGTAAGCCAACAAGGAGATCATTATGTTAATTAATTGTAAAAAAACCTGATTGTGGAGAGGATTTCATGATGAAGAGAGTATTACTAAAGCCAAGGAAAGAAGAAAATTCACCTATATATAAAAATAATTTTCTTTGGATGAAAAAATTGGTCTATGCGCAAGGTGTCCTAGTTGTTGAAGGGACATCGATTTTTTTAATGAACAATGCATGGTTATTTTTAGATTGGCGCATAAAAAGTTAAATTTTGGTGCGATATCATGCCGATGGAAGTATGCCATGTGTTATTGGGTAGAGCTTGGTAGTTTTCTAACAAGGCTCTACACAATGTAAGAGAAATTACCTATACCTTTTTGAAGGATGGTAAGCAATATACTTTGAATCGTTTTAAGGATATATGTGCAAAGGTGGATAGCAACACAAATGTGTTGTTGGTGTTAAGAAAGGAATTCTATAAGGAATCAAAGAAGGAGCACACTTTTTGCCCTCATACCTAATCCCACACAAGATGGGTGCATGGGAGAAGGAAAACCACTTCCTTATGAAGTAGAGGAGATTTAGAGGGATTTCTAAGAGATCATTTCCAATGATCCACCACATGGGTTACATTGCTTAGTATAATCCATCGACTGAAATTGATATCAAGTTGAAGTTTACTAAGTAAAGTTAGGTACAAAATAACACTACATGAGAATAAGAAGGTGAATAATCAAGTCCAGAGAGCTACTTTAGAAGGGGTTGGTTTATAAGACCTTGAGCCCATGCAAAATACATGTAGTTTTAGCTCAAAAAGGGAGGAGAGTGGAGGACGTGTACTAACTCTAAAGGCATCAATAAGATAACAATTTATTATGGATTTCCATTTTCACGCATGGATGTTTTGATGGATTACTTGATTACAGCATGATACTTCATAAAAAGGATTTATAGAGTGTTTATTATCATATCGGGATCAAAGAGGGTGATCAATGGAATACTACATTAAAAAAGCGTATGGTCTTCATGAGTGGTTGGTCATGTATTTTATACTAGCACACCAAATATGTTCATGACACTTGTGAATGAAGTATTGAAGCCTTCTCTTGCCAAGTTCTTCATTATTTATTTGGATGGTAATTTCATTTTTAGTAAAACTAAGGAGGAGCACCCGACACATTTGAGACAAGTGTTATAATATTTACGTGAGGATAAGTTACTAGAAAAATTCAATACATGTAGCTTCATGAAGGAGGAGTATGTCTACTTGGGATTTGTGACACACCAAGAAGCATAAGATGGAACTAAAGAAGATAAGAGTTATTTTTAATGGCCATCACTAAGAAACACCTTTGAAGAATGAAGTTTCCATGGATTGGAAAACATCTATAGGAATTTCATTAGAAATTGTTGTGGGATTTACAATCATATCATACACGCAATGAAGGTTAATATGAAGGATTTTTTCCAGTCTTCAAATTTAGAATATAATTTCTAGAAATCGAAAAAATAAGTCAACATAGCATCTAGTGTTGGCACTACCCTATTTCAATAAAGTGTTTCAAGTCAATTCAGATTCCAATGACACGAGAAATGGAGTTGTGATGAGTGAGGAGAATAATCCTATTGCTTACTTTAGCAAAAATAGAATGACACGAAAAAAATCAGTTTAGGATCACGTGGTCTATATCATTATGCAAGCATTGAGAAGTGAAGGCACTATGTATTTCCATAAGAGTTCGTGTTGTACACAAATCAAAAAGCTTTTAATTCATAAATTGTCAAGGTAGACTACATCAAAGACTTATGAAATTGGTAGAATGTTTTCAAAGTTACTCATTTGTCTTGAAATAAAGGAGAAAATAATTTAACAGAGTTATAGATGATCTAAGTAGAAGATGTGTTTTGTCGACCAAGATGCATGTGGAGGTCATGGGATTTGATTCCATGAAGGAATTATATTCATAGAATGAGGTTTTCAAGGAAGAATGGTAGGAATGCACAAAACCCGGTGATTGTGGAAATACCACCTAATTAAAGTAGTTATAACAAAAGGGTTTTGTACAAAGGATCATAATTGTGTATGCCTAGTGATCTATGCATGATATTTTGAACCAGGGAAAGCATAATAGAGGATTGAATGGTTATTTTAGTGCTTGATAAAATGTTGGTGTAGCTAAGACAAGGGTATTTTTGGTCACACTTGGTTATAGGTTTGCACATATATGTTTAAGGATGCAATATTTTCCAATTATAAAAAGAGTCTAAATCAAAATGGAGGGTTATATCAATCACTACCAATACTTGAGAAACCATGGGATCATTCGAGCATGGACTTTAGTTTTGGTTTCATAAGATGTAAAAGAATTGTGATTCAATTTTTTTAGTATATGTTTACCCTAAATTAATACTTAGATCAATTTAATTAGATTTTACTTGCATGATAATACAACAAAGATTACACTACTATAAGTACTCGATTTATGCCTTAGATCATAAAAATCAATCATATAATCAAGCACATACAATTTAAAACACAAACAAGATGGAAAGAGACATATATATGGTTCAAAACATGTTTAGGATGTGTCGATGACTGATCTAGGCAAGCAAAGGGTATGAGATTTGAAACAATCACTTTCTAGAGCTGCAAAAATATTGGGGGGCGGGACCATACAAAGAGGTTAGGACTGCACCATCTAGTTCGAACAAACCACACGTTTTTGAACCTTCGGATAACTAGAGTCCACAACTTTTAGTGTTGCTCGTGTCATTATTTTGTTTCTCTTTGATATCTTCAACTTCACATGAAACCCTAGGTATCACACCTAAAACCTATGTAACGAACCCTACGAATCATATAATACACTCAAACAGTCATTAACTCTAAAGATAAAGATGTAAATGCTTGATTCAAACTGACCTCAGTGGTCACCCTACTTTTTAATTACCAAGTGTTATACTACATTTCAGACTCAATGTAGTTCTCATAGTGCTTTGTACAAAGGTACATGTAACTATCCCTTGACCTAGGTTGGCCCTTGTGACTCAACACTAATAGAAAACTATGCTACTTCATCTCAAAAGAGACCCTTGCGTGCACATGAAAATTTAAGAATTATTTCCTCCTATGTGTATGTAGTATGCATATGTAATTTGATCCAGAGCACTCTATACCATACCAAAATTTAGCAATAATAAAGTTAGAGCCAAATTAGAAACCAAAACCATGCAAAAATATTCACAAAATTCATAATCAAATGCTAAGAAGAATGATCACTTATTCACCTTTGGTTGGGTTTTCCAACCATTCACCACCTCCTATGTGCTCTTACCTCCTTAAGGCCTTATCACCTTTTTGGTCAACTGAAATACTTCTCTATTTGCCTTGCTTATCCAAACGTTCTTTGTCACCTTTTTGCATATCACCCTTCTTTGTTCCACTCTTCCTCCTAGATTTGAGTTATGGGTACCTAGATTATCTTTATCAATTCTTGAGAGCTTATTATGGATCTCCTCTTTCCTCTTAAGTTATTTCCTCTCAATATTTCATGCTCGCCTTCATCCACTTTACATTCCTTTTAGACCTTATCCTACAATACTTCCATTTACTCATTAGAACCAATCACTAATAGAGATATTACACTCCACATTACTCGAAATACCGACCATACCTTTATTCACTGATATAAATATATTCTCTTGAGGATTCAAACACAACCTACATTATTTATTTTAACTTACCCTTACAAACATGCTTCAACTCCTCTTAAGACTGTATTGGCCTTATTTGGTATAGAACTCTAAAGCGAGTATTGATTTAAGAGAGCTCTTGAAAATGCTTAGGAACACTAACCAACCATCAAAAACATGTTGTAATGCCTTCTTACCTTCCCTTTTCTTGAAAACATAATAAATTTCAAAGAAAGAATTTATCTCCTCCACTAACTTTGTTGTTATGCCTACTAGCCTACTGAGCAAACACCGAATATTGAGGATACAAACCATTACAAAAATTTCTTCACAAACTCTTAGGATTTTAAATACCCATTTTTATTGTTTAAATTTTGGTCAAAACATTCGGGGAGTTTTGTAAGAAAACATGCACAATTACATTTATGCTTATGTTCCAATTAGGTCTCCAAACAGCCTAAATAGGGTACATCATCAATAAATTTGTCCATACTCCTCTAAAAACCATGAAACAAAAAAATATGTTAGATAACCTCCATTAGTACTTGTATACCAAATTTTAGGTTATTCTATTAAGAAACATGCAAGATAGAGCAATTTTTCTCCTTAAACACAAACTTTCTTAGCATCTACACATCTATAGTCTATTTTTTGAGTTTTGTATGACCAAAACACATCCAAATGACTTGAAATTTTTTATTTACTCTTATTATGTCCCCAAAAAAACTCTCACGAAATTTTGGTAATTTTCGATTACTACATCTCAACTTATGTCCTTTTTTGTTGAAGTCCTAGAGCTGCCAACAACATGACAATAAACAAAGAAAAATCAATATCTTGAGCAAATTAACACCTCATGATCTCAAAACAACTTTAAAATTTCTGTAATAACATGTATACAATTTCTAATTGTATAAGTTTTATGATATTATGCACCCATTTCGTGGATCTATAATATTTTCATTCAAATGACCATACAAAACAAGGGTTTTAGAGGTTTTACTAGTTTTAACCTTTCTATCAACAAGGAACGTTATGAAATCTTCATATGTAAACAATTATAAAATATAAAATCATTCATTCACCATGAAGTCTAAAGAATCATTCTAGATATACTAAATCATCTATCTTACAAGAAAGCTCACAGTAAACTCTTACTTGTAACTTTCAATTACTTTGAGTTTGCGCACTTATTCAGGGCTTAGAAAACATTCATCCTCGTGGAAAATGCTTTGAAACATCATACCAAACCTGAAACAATCATGATTTGTTAGAATTTCATCCGAAAATGCATCAAAAATCATCATAAGTCTCTTTATTCTTGGAATATGTACATATACAACATCTTTGTATTCTGATAGACCATTAAAAGTTTTAAAAGCTGGAATGAGACCTTGAAGATCCATCAAGAGGATTTTAAAACCTCTACTACACCTTCTTGTACCAATCTCTCCTCTCATACATTCAAATATCTCTTCTCATGTTTTCAAATAGAGATAGTTACCACTTACCTAACTATCTAACTAGAGTTAATAGCTATCTACATGAGTTACATCAAGTAGTGAGTGCAAATACCTTATTACATTACTTTTGATTCCTCACCACCTTTACAACTTTAGAAAATACTAATACCAACTCCTAGACCACCTATCTCACACCTAGAAATTCAAATATTTGAAATGGGCAATTTTAGAGGGAAACTAAAAATTGACCTTATTACACACACTCAAGGATCCAATTAAGTTAGAACCCATACAAGAACACTAGAAATGACTTCCTAAACTACTCACAACAAAAATTTAATTCAAATACAAAACTTGGTTTTTACATGTTTCTTGGTGTTCCTACATCATAATCCTTGCTTTCTTAGTTTAATAAGTGGTAGATAGATAGGTGATTGCCATATAATAAATGCTTAGGTTAGACACACACACACACACATACACACACACACACACACACACACACACACACACACACACACACACACACACACACACACACACACACACACACAGAGAGAGAGAGAGAGAGAGAGAGAGAGAGAGAGAGAGAGAGAGAGAGAGAGAGAGAGAGAGAGAGAGAGAGAGAGAGAGAGAGAGAGAGAGAGAGAGAGAGAGAGAGAGAGAGAGAGAGAGAGAGAGAGAGAGAGAGAGAGAGAGAGAGAGAGAGAGAGAGAGAGAGAGAGAGAGAGAGAGAGAGAGAGAGAGAGAGAGAGAGAGAGAGAGAGAGAGAGAGAGAGAGAGAGAGAGAGAGAGAGAGAGAGAGAGAGAGAGAGAGAGAGAGAGAGAGAGAGAGAGAGAGAGAGAGAGAGAGAGAGAGAGAGAGAGAGAGAGAGAGAGAGAGAGAGAGAGAGAGAGAGAGAGAGAGAGAGAGAGAGAGAGAGAGAGAGAGAGAGAGAGAGAGAGAGAGAGAGAGAGAGAGAGAGAGAGAGAGAGAGAGAGAGAGAGAGAGAGAGAGAGAGAGAGAGAGAGAGAGAGAGAGAGAGAGAGAGAGAGAGAGAGAGAGAGAGAGAGAGAGAGAGAGAGAGAGAGAGAGAGAGAGAGAGAGAGAGAGAGAGAGAGAGAGAGAGAGAGAGAGAGAGAGGTTATTAATTTGAAATCAAGACCTTAGTGGTGGGGAAGGCCAACTCACAAGACCTTAGTGGTGGGAAAGGCCAACTCAAAAGATATAAAATGAAAGATAAAAGAGTGACAAATGGGCCCATGTAGAGAAAATAAGTAGAAAATAAAAGGGGCCAAGACCGTACACAATGGTCAAGATCAGTATGTATGATCATGACCTTTTTATAAGGTCTTAAATCGGGATCAAATAACAACAAATTATAAAAGCAAGATGCCAAAACCTCTTTAAAAAGGCTCAAAATCTAATCAAAGAGGCAAAATAAAAAAGGTTGAGTTTAATCAAGTAACAAAGAGAAAATCAACAAAGGATTGATGCCACTAAGATCTTGTTTCATTGTTCAAAACTCATGTACATAACAAACTAACAAAAACATGATGTAATAATGATTTTGTGCAAATTTTAGTATCTATAGTATATATTATTTCAAAAATGGTTGATTCCAAAAAGACTAATGATGTTTTGCATGTAGATAATCTAAATTGTAGGGACATTGTAAATTTGAATGGATTGTTGCACAACATTATATCCGATAGAGATAAAAAATTTATGGGACGCTTTTGGGAACATTATGGAAGAAGTTGAGTACCAAGTTTCAAATCAGTTCAACATATTGTCCTCAAGTGGATGGTCGATAAATGTAGTGAATATGAGTTTGGGTAATATTTTGAGATGCCTAATAGGAGATTTTTTTTTTATGGTTAAGTCTCGGAAGATGTTGAATTTTCCTACGATAACTCAAGTAAACAAAATCATTAAATGAACCCCATTCTAGTTTTTTTGGGACATAGTCTAAGAGGTGTTGTAGAGTTGAGCGATGTCGATGAAGAAAAATGGAGAAACATAAAAACCAAAGATTTTGTAGAATACATGTGCGAGGTACAATTAATAAATGTACACCCAATTATAAAAGAGTAATGGGTGGTATAGACAATGTGTGGATGAGAATAGGAAATAAGTGGAGTAACAAGTAGGGGACATGTTTTTAACACACCTTTGAAAGGAAAGGTCTCTAGAGGAACACATGAAAAATTGAAGGGAAAAAAATATGACCATGTAAGATGTCGAGAAAATTTGCAACCAACACATATGAGATAGAGTTTCATAATGGGATAAATATATTGCTTATCTTTAATGTTGCAGATTTTTACCCTTATATTGAAGTACAAGCAAGATCAAAGACTCGTAAGGAGACTTGGATTGGAGACCATAATTACCTAAGAAAACGTGAGTGATGTAAGAGCATCATGTACATAACCAATTTTGGCTTGATTAGCCTTTGGAGGGTGTCTTAGGAGGTTTTGTAAAGGTTTTGGTCGATATGGACCCCTCATAATGTAATAAGTGGTATTTTGGAGGTTTCCCTCCAAAATGCACATTTGAATATTCAAATTAGTGTTGTAATGTAGCCTACGTCTAAGTGTTAGTATTAAGTTATGAAGCTAGTAGGTTAGTCATTTAGAGTTAGAGTAGGCTTTACACCCATGTAATAAGGTGTTCATATTGTAAACTATCCTACTCTACCCTTACCATGGTGAAAACTCACTTAAGTTGACCTAATCATGGTGTGAGTTAAGATTGATGAAACCTAACTACCTTCTAATCCATCAAAATCTGGTGTATTCAAATATGGAATGGGGTTAAGATTGGAAGAGGGTGTAAAAAGGTGAAGATCATCGTAATAGAGCCTCTAAGGCTCAAGGAAGCAATGTATAACAAGAATTATCATAAATGAAGCTTCTTACTATGCAAAATATGTGTTTTGTGTTCTTGAAATGTGTAATTGAATATTAAAAGTGTGATGTATGTTCATTTCTTGAATGTATGGATTATGAATGAATCTACAAATGTATGTGTATGTTATACAAATTTGTATTGTGTTCTATAGGTTGCAGGGTCTTATGCGATAATAAGATGGATTCTTATATAAGAAAGGAGTATGAGATGGATCAAGGAGTATAAAGGATACCGTGGAAAGGTTTGAAACCCTAAGAAGATAAAGAATATGCGTGAAAAAGTATGAATTAACTAGTGAAATGAAGAAAAGCGTGAAATCTGTGTATGACTGTCATGAGCATGTGTGAGTATGAATTTTGAGTGAATACCATTTTTTCTTGAGTTGATACCAATGAGATCATTATAGCAGGGTGTGTGAAGGAGTGAATGTGTGTTTGAGACTTTGGAAGACCCCATGAAGCCTAGTTGAGGGTAAATAACTCATAAATTGTCTGTACGGATTGAGTTTTGTTCTTGAAACTATATTAAGGAGAATTTGGTATAATATTGTGAAGAGGCATTTGAAACTTATTCCAAGGGTTTTATCAGTATGAATAAGGTATAAATTACATGATTAATAAGTCTTAAGGTAGTTAACAAACAAACAAAGTGTTAATGTTCAAGAACACATGTCTAGGTACTGTGAACAAGAGTCAAAAACTTAAGAAATGGAAGAATCAATGATAGGTAGTCCACATGATTCTTGAAGGAACGATGTGAGCATTGATAAGTGGGGAAGTGTGTTAAAAGGTTGAGAAGGCATTGTATTCCATGAAAAAGTGTGGAATATCCTGTGAAAATGCACATGCACATGTTAGAAGTTTGGTTTTGTGGCAGTCCCTATTTACCTTGAAACAAGAAACTTAGAAGTAATTTGTCAAGGAAGAGGTTGTTTATCCATATGAGAAGGCTACTAACATGTATAACGATTTACAGGGGAATGAAAGACTCATATGACCACCAATAAGACAATATACTAAAGTACAAACCCAATTCATTTAAGGTGTTACGAGAATGTAATGCTCACTCCTTTGCATTTGGCTAGTTGATATGAGAGCTCATCTCGCCAACTACTCGAATGATTGAGGTGTCGGGTCCCATGTGAGTTGTCAAATCCTATGTGGATCTTCAACATCGAGTACTAATTACTTCTTGATTGTCGTTTTCATAATTTTGATTTCGATCTAGGTGTCGCTCATACCTTAACTACGGAAAATGTTATAATAATAATAATATCAAAATTTAACATATAAACTAATAATAATAAATAATAAAAATACAAAAATTAGATTAAATTTAGGGGTTATTCTTACAAGCTAATTGGCTAAGTCTGAAATTTAGGAACTTGAAATTGGTTGAGTCTGAAATTTGGGAGAGTCATCCAAAATCTAGATTTTGCATTTGATCTCCTTGATGTTTGAAACCATTTTTAAACATCTTGGAAGTATATACATAAATTATAAGAAAAAAAGGGCTATATATAATAAAACTAATCTTATACTTAAATGTTTATTTTCTCGTATATGCTTCCTTCTATGGAATAATAATTACAAAAACAAGGAATCAAAATCGTCATTTCTATAATAATGATAAAATCGTGAATTTACGATTGATTCTAGACCATCTCCATACATACATACATACATACATACATACAACTATTTGTAATAGTTTAAAGAATAAAAAAAAGGTAATATAATGAATAAAAAATAAGATAAATGCAAGTAGAAAAGAGCACGTGAGGTCGATTTAGGGGTAAGGTGGCAAGTTTCATATTTTTCTTTTGTTTTAAGTTTTCTTCACCTTTGTTGTGTTTTAGAGTGTTTGCCATGGGAAGGGAGGCTGAGTTGGTGTGTTAGGATCTCAGCAGCAATGCACCAAATGACATGTGTAAAGCCAAACTTCTCCAACATTTTCCAAAGCACATTCCTACTCAAGAAAAAGAGGAATCTGTTTTATTTCTTTTCTTCCTTTCCCGACCACGCATGGTGCCATGAATTTGAGATTGGTGGTGGATGAAATGGACATGGTTTGATTTTGTTTTTCTTATTTAGTGTTGAGCATGTAAGCTAGTTGGGGTCATCTGGATTTTGGTTGAGATATGCCCAAAATGAAATTTTGAAAAAAGGACCATTAGGGGATTTAAATCTAAACTCTATTCAGCACCTCTTCCACTTTGAATAGTGGAAAATATCCAGATTCCTTCAACTCCCAAAACCTTCCCTTATGCTTTGATTTGACCTTTGTGTGCCTGATGGAGTCTCTGGTTGTGGATGGTATACAAAAATGTGTTTGTTGAAAAGGCCTTAGAATCTCTCTAGTGAATGTAACTTTCAAGTATTAAATCCAAGTGCACAACATTAGCCAACTCCTACCAACCTTGCCTATAGGAACATTTAGCTAGTTGTGGATGGCCTCTCCACACAACAATGACAGAGTGTGTACGGTGTTTGGTGATAGTATGGGTAAAGCTTCCTTTAGATTACCCTCTACATCATCTTGTGAGTTCAAGAATGTGATTAAGATTGGTGTGGAATCACAGGGAAAATTCAAATAAACAAGGCGTGTGGGATGTTTAAAAGAGATGTGATCGATAAATTGGGGGATTTCAGGAAGTGCAAATAATGAGTTTGTTGAAAAGGTGTTTAGCAGGATTAAAGTCAAATCTCCAATAGTTGAAGTCACCCTCGAAATGGATTTTTCAATGGGTCGAGAACAACATCTTGTGAGTTCGGTTAAAAGCATGGTCTTCTCTTCCCTATCTTGCACAAATTTCGTATTCCTAGTTTTCTCTTTTTACAATGATATTAAAAATATAAGTAAATGAATATTTCACTTTTGGTAATTTTAATGAATTGTAGCTCAAACAAGAAACTTGTTCTCCTTTCCACGCAAACGAAGGAATGTTGTTTTAATGCAAATCCGGTCTTCAAATAACCTCCTGGATGTTTGGTTAGATTTGATAGTAAATCTTGGATCTTGAAAACCACTTGAAATGACAAGACAAACTTGTTACTAGTTAAAACTATCTTGTTATTAACCTTGCAAAAGTTAATAAATGTAATTTTCATCAACGTCGAAAACATCCTTTCGAACCCCAAAATGAGAAGGTTAAGTTTTGAATGGGTACCCTGTCATGTGGAGTATTGTATTGAACCTTGTGATGACCTCACATGTTCATTTGTGCACTTTTTTAATCCCTCTAAGAGCCATGTAAGCCATTTTTGTAGTCTTGGGAAGTAAAAGTTGAGTTCGAAACTTATACCCAAGTGATGAAATGGATATTGATTTCCATAAACCTCTAATATTTCTACACAACAATTGCTTGCAACCATTAGTTTTGAGAAAAACACCCGCTTTTAGTTTTACAAAGGGGTTTTGTAGGCCTCCGGTCATTGAATGACCAGACCAAACTAGTCCAACTACGACCGGTGACCCTAGAAAAGTAGCCGCCGTTTGTACCCAATTCACTAGTTCTGAGTTCCGTCAACTCCAGTGAATCCCTATATATAGGTGAATGTATAGGATTGGTATCATGGTGCTTTGACCATCGGAAATCAGTTTTTGAACTGTAGTTTTATAGCCACTTGGGCTAAATTTGGACATTTTGCAAACTAGCAACAATATCGAGAAAACAACGTCGTGGATCAATATTAAGTCAAATCAACGACATAAAAACACGTAGGCACTAACACATGATGTCATGAATCTTCATTTGGTTGTTTGTCTCGATAAATTTCACTATAGTGAAAATGATGTATTTATCTCTCCTCTCTCTATCTCATTGTTGCTTGGAAAATGAAAAAAATTTAAAAGTATGTTGTACCTCTCTCATATGTGTATAGTGTTGTATTTAATTGATTTTTTTATAAAATTAGCAATTGTGAATTGTGCTTTGAATAGTAGGATAATTTTATGCCTGCGTCTTTCATTGACCCATGATCTAATGGTTGTTGCGAAGTTGCGAGATAATATGATAAGTAAGATAAATGAAGGGATTTGTATTTATAGTTGTACTTAAATTCTAAAATGTATAAAATGATGCGATGTATTGTACTTATTGAATATTTATGATTATCTACCATTTTGAAAGGAGGAAATGAAAATAAAATAAAAGATAGTTATTACATGTGTGTATTGAAAGTTGTATGCATTTGTGATTGAATGTTGTTCAAGTGGTATTGAATTATTAAAACAATAATTATCATACTAATTGTATTTTTTCTTCTTATCACTTAAAATGTTGGTTGAAATTTTTCCTTTCCTTAGCCACCTAAATGAAATGAGCTTATAACCCTCTTACCATACCTTCACTCTTAGTTGAATCTTGTTAAGTCCAATAATCCATTATCGTGTTAAGGAAAGGTCTAAACCTATTGCAAGTTGTTTTCTAGATTTGTACTTGGAACAAACCTTGTTATATCATTTCCATGACTTGGGTACTTTGTGGGAGGAAATGGTTACACTACGCATACCTTATCCCCTTTTATGGGAGAACGATTGATACTCCTAGATATTGTAAGTCCTGCCTCTTGAACAAACTATGCCCCATGTGTGTATGGTCCTTAATACTCTTGTGAGTATCCAAATCCATGTGAATATATTTGGGGTGTTTCACTCCCAAAAAATCTCATTAAAAAATCTAAACGTGTAATTGAAGCCTAGGTCCTAGTTTCCTACACTTGGAACTACAAATTTGAACCCCTTAAGCTCCTTGCAAATAGAAGTGTTACCTTGGTAAGAAGTATCAAAGTACCTTAGTTTGTGTGAAAGTTTGTGAGGTATGGATAATTGATTACCATAAGTTTTGTCTCATGGTAGAGCTTAGACCCCTTTGAGTGTTAACGAAGTTAATACTTTATGGATCTCTTATGAAGATTATTGGTTAAGGACCCTTAACACATGTTTTCTTGATAAGAGGAATAGTGTCGTAGAAGGCATTTAAATTCATATTATTATATTGAATGTCCCACATGTGAAACATATACCTTAAATACTTGAGTTGTTTAAGTGCCATAAAATGATGTGCTTTGTATGAGATAACACCCTTTGGAATCTTGTTTTCCCTAAGTGAAGAAAAGTCCTATATGTTTCATAGTGTTTCTAAAATGATGTCAACCTAAGACAAAAGTAAAGAATGTAAATAAAATATGAAAAAAAGTAAATGAAATGAATTTGGTGCGATTGTGATGAATATCTCACACACCTTGAATGAGGTCAAAATGGTTAAAAATGTTTAATATGATCTTAAAGAAAATGAAAATAATGGTACACGTATCCTAAGTGATCAACATTCTAACAATGGAAACTTATAATATTCAAGGAAGGAGCCTTGTTCACATTCATAACCAATTTAAAAAACAAAGGTGGTAATTGATCAAGTAATCTAAAAAGGAAAAGTGAATTAATTTATTTTATGTATCTTGTGGGTAGCCATCTCTCTTATTCATCTATTGGTCCCTCCTTATGGTTGGTATTATGCTTGTTGGAGCCAATGTGTTGTGAGTTATTGTTACTCCATTCATGTGATTATGAGTTTGAAGGAGTAATAATTTCCTTAAACCATGTTTAACACACATGATTTATATGACTATAAAGCAAGCCATGTGATGTGCTTAGTGATGGTCAAAGAAACACTCTCTCTCTCTTCATTCTTGTAAATTCTTATTTTATTTTTCCATCATTTGATGGGATGTACATGATTTAATGCTCATTTGAGTAGTATGTGGTTTTCTTATATGTTGTGTACTTGTTTAGTACTCATTGTGAGACTATCAAGTGTTTTTTGTGTATGGGGGAAGGTATGGTCATTATGGAGGGATAAGTAAAGATAAAACTGAAGTAAACATTGTGTGACATTAAGGAGGAACCAAATGTATGTGGGCTTTGTTCTAGCGAAGAGATAAGTGGGTTTGAAATAAATCATGTGGAGGGATAAGTGGCATGAATTTTATTTTATTGGAGGAACCAAGAACTTATGCCCCATACCTTAGTGGAGCGATAAGTGGTACGGATTGACCCTAGTTCCCTTTGCAAGCCATTAGAGGCTTGGTAGTGTGTGCTAATGTTGTGAATGTTCCTAACCCTCTCTCTTTGAGCCTCTTACAAATGCTTGACATGGTGATACATATTTGATTAAATGTATTTTCTCCTTCTCTTAATGCTTAACCCTAGTGAAATTAATTGGTTTCTATTTGGAATGCATGTGCATTGATTGATGTGTTATATTTTCTTGTATGCATGAGTATGATTTGTATGTGTGTATGTTGGGGACTTGCATTTCCAAAGGTGGAGGGATAAGTGTTATTATGGTGTATGGGGTTTCTTATTTATTTTGGGAGGAAACAAAGGTTGGTGAGACTAGTCTTAGTGGAGTGATAAGTGTGGAGGGATAAGTGTGTTTTCATGCGTGGTTACATGAATTATTTGGAGGAACCAAAGGCTAGTCTCCTTCCTTAGTGGAGGGATAAGTGGAAGTATTGCACCATTTCCCCTTGAAAAACTATGTCATAGTTTGACAATATTATTTTTTCCTTTCTCATGCTTTGTTGGCATCATTATCTCCTTTTTGGAGATACATGTGAAGTGATGCATGTTGTGTTTTGGTTCAGGCATTGTGTTGTTATGTGGGCCCAAGTGATAATGTAAGTGTTTTTGATAAGTGTTATAAGATTTCAAGTTTAAAAAAAAATTATTTGTGTTTTGGTTGTGTTGCTAGTGTGGGTGTTACATTTGGTATTAGAGTAGAGGTTCATACTCTCGGTATATGTTTGTGATGTCGATATTGTTACGAGATGAACACATTATGTTTATGTCAAGTTACATTGTTCACAACTTGTGTTGGTGATGTTATGAATGTACATGTTATAGTTTTCATGTGTAGAATTGTGAGATATCGAAGTATTTGTGATAAGGGTACCCTCATGTGAAATTTTCGTATAGTGTGTATGTTCTATCAATTTATTTGTGAAAATCATGTTTTTTTGTGAATCTTGAATGTGTTGTTAAGTTGACATCCATTTCCTCTTGTGTGTGCCATCGATGTGTATATAGAAAATGTACCACCTTGTGGAATCTATTTTTGTCTTAGTGGTATATCACCTATATTATATTTGTATTTGTTGTGAATAGGTAATAATGTGTTATCCTCATGAATAGGGGCATATGATGACCTTATGACCCCTATTGTAGCATACCTATGCCATTAGTGCATTATGTGTTAAGTGTGTATCATTATGTAATTTATGATTAATCGTAATGTGCATCATCCCTTACATGATGTCTATGCATATCATGTTGTGTTGTAACGTTGTGTTACTAATGTTGTTGTGTTATGTGTTACCTTACACCTTCGATCCCTACGGGTAGTATCAAGGTGTATGTGGGAGTGAGAAGGGCGAATAATGAACCATGTTGCTCGAGCCGAGTATGATATAGGAAGTGGAGTCTCTCGTAGACTAAAAATCCATTTCCATTTGTTTGGTATGTATGGAATTACTTACGAACGTCATGCATATTGTGTAGCATGTGCACCTCAGGCTCGACAAATGGTGACCTGGAAATCTCTCTCATTCTTTAGATGTCCATTTTAAATACAACCTTTATGTAGTTACCGACCATGTAAGCCTCACGATTTCTGCATACTATGATTTTCGATTATGAAGATATTGTGGCCTTGCTTCATTTCGAGTTGGACTCAAGGATTACGCCTAGTGATTACCTTTGAGGTTGTTGGGTGCTTGGTTTTCATTGAGGTGACGAGGCTCTATGTGTTTAGGTCCATAGAGTGACCCAACCTATTTTGGTTCTATGAGAATATATGGTATTGGGAGGTATATGGAGTTTCCTAGGAGGCATATGGAGATTTGGTACTTGTGATGTACCTAGTATTTGATGGATTACTTATTTGAGCCACTTGGCTATGTTTTGAAACTTGTGACTTGATGCCCCTTACTATTGGATGTGATATATTTGTTCTCTCTCTTGACATTGTGTTAGATATTGCTATGACTTGAGTCATGTATATAATGTTGTTGCAAACATACATATATTTTCTTTAGTTGTTATGTTGAGCACATATTGTTTATGTATTTTATGCCTGAGACCGTTTGAGTACTATGATTTGTGGATTGTATTTTCTTCCCAGTTGGGATGATGGATTTATTTTGCATTACCGTTGTGTAATGTGGGTTTTGGCATGTGTATTGTTTTTATTCGTGTATGACCCCATGATGTTTGTGTTATTTGAAAACCCCTTTGAGACAATGGAAAAGATTAAGAAACACAAATCAACGAACTTGTGCTAGTGAGAGAAATATTATATTTGAATATCTTAACAATGAAACCAATGAACTAAAGTTGCTAAAGAAATAATATGGGACATAACTACCAAACTAAGGATAAAATAACTATGGCCAAAGAGAACTTCCAATCTTCACGTAACTTTAAATAAGTTGAGAAAATTTTAACATGTGTTTAGACTTCCTTGTAGTCGTGTTTTAGCGAAAGGGTATTTTCCCCTAAATGATAATTAACGTGGTTAACTTTGCTTTGTTCATGTATCCTTCTTGTATCCCTATTGTTGTGTCACATCGAGGATGATGCTCTTATAAAGGAGGGAAATGTAATGCCCACTCCTTTGCACATGGCTAGTTGGTATGAGAGTTCATCTTTCCAACTACTCGAATGATTGAGGTGTCGGGTCCCATGTGAGTTGTGAAATCTTATGTGGATCTTCAACACCAAGCACTAATTACTTCTTGATTGTCCTTTTTTGTAATTTTGATTTCGATCTAGGTGTCTCTCATGTCATAATTATGAAAATGTTATAATAATAATAATATCAAAATTTAATGTATAAACTAATAATAATAATAAATAATAAAAAAATGAAAAATTAGATTAAATTTAGGGGTTATTCTTACATGATAATTGGTTAAGTTTGAAATTGGGAACTTGAATTTGCTAAGTTTGAGTCTGAAATTTGGGAGAGCCATCCAAAATCTAGATTTTGCATTTGATCTCCTTGATGTTTGAAACCACTCTCAAACATCTTGGAAGTATATACATAAAATATAACTTAAAGTATAAGAAAAATAAAAAATATAATATATATATATATATATATATATATATATATAAAACTAATCTTATACTTAAATGTTTATCGTATATACTTCCTTCTATGGAATAATGATTGCAAAAACACGGAATAAAATATAACTCCTAATTTCTATAATAATGATAAAATTGTAAACTTCTGATTGATTCTAGACCATCTCCATAAAGGTATACATACATACATACAAAAAGCGTGCATGCATGATTCTAGACCATCTCCATAAAGGTATACATACATACATAATGCATGCATGCATGCACGTGTGTTTGTTTTATATGTACATGAAACGTTCACACACACATATATATTTATTTGCAATAGTTTAAAATTAGAAAAAGGTAGTATAATGAATAAAAATAAAATAAATGCAAGTAGAAAAGAGCATGTGAGGTTGATTTAGGGCAAAAGCGAGTATCATATTTTTCTTTTGGCCTTGGGATGTGTTTTGGAGTGGCTTAGGAGGAAGGGAGCAGTGGGGGCATTGGGATCTTGCAACAATGCATTGACATTTGTAAAGCCAAACTTCTCCAACAGTTTCCAACACGTTCCTACCCAAGAAAAAGAGGAATCTGTTTTGTTTCTTTTCTTCCTTTCCTGGCCACACATGATACCATGAATTTGAGCTTGGTAGTGGATGAAATGGACATGATTTGATTTGATTTTTCTTATTTAGTGTTGAGCATGGAAGAAAGTTGGGGTGGTGTGGATTGTGGTTGCAGATATGCCCAAAATGGAATTGTTAAAAAAAGGACCATTGGGGCATTTAAATCTAAACTCTATTTCATTTGAAATGTGGAAAATATCTAGTTGCTTCAACTCCCAAACCTTCCCTTATGCTTTGATTCGACCTTTGTGTCCCCGATGGAGTCTCTTAAAAAAAAAGGTATACAAAAATGGTTTGTTGAAAAGGCATTGTCTCTATGTGAATGTAATTTTCAAGCATTAAATCCAACTCCACAATGTTAGCCAACTCCTCCCAATCATGCCTATAGGAGAGTTGAGCTAGCCGTGGATATTACTCCACACAACAATGTGATGATGGGTGTGTGGTGATAGTATGTGTAAATATTCCTTTGGATTACCCTCTCTACATCATAATGTGAGTTCGAGAATGTGATTAAGATTGGTGTGGAATCACAGGAAATATGAGAATAAACAAGGTGTGTGGGCTGTTTAATCAAATGCTTAAAAGAGACGTGATCAATAAACTAGGGGGATTTCAGGAAGTGTAAAGAATGAGTTTGTTGAAAATGTGTTTGGTAGGATTAAAGCCAACTCTCCAATAGTTGCAAGTCACCCTCCAAATGGAGTTTTGCGGGTCGGAACAACATCTGCGATTAACTTGATTCAGTTAACAAGCATGGTCTTCTCTTCTTATCTTGCACAACTTTAGTATTCCTAATTTTCTCTTTTATAATGATATTAAAAATATAAGTAAATGAATATTTCACTTTTGGTGATTTTAATGAATCGTAGCTCAAACAAGAAACTTATTCTCCTTTCCACACAAACAAAGGGATGTTGTTTTAATGCAAATCCAGTCTTGAATAACCTCCTTGGATGTTCGGTTAGCTTTGATAGTCGTACTGGATCGTGAAAACCACTTGAAATGACGAGACAAACTTGTTCCTAGTTAAAACTATCTTGTTATTAACCTTACAAAAGTTAATAAATGTAATTTTCATCAATGTCGAAAACATCCTTCCGAACCTCGAAATGAGAAGGTTAAGCTTTTAATGGGTACCTGTCATGTGGAGTATTGTATTGAACCTTGTGATGACCTCACAAGTTTGTTTGTGCACTTTTTTAATCCCTCTAGGAGCCTGTTAGCCATTTTTGTAGTCTTGAGAAGTTGTTTTCAAAACTTACGCCTTGAGTGATGAAATAGATATTGATTTCCCTAAGCCTCTAATATTTCTACACAAAAAATTCTTGCAACCATTAGTTTTGAGAAAAACACCCCGCTGGTTAGTTTTTCAAAAGGGTTTTGTAGGCCTCCGGTCGTTGAATGACTAGACCAAACTAGTCCAACTACGACCGGTGACCCTAGAAAAGTAGCCACCGTTTATACCCAGTTCGCTAGTTCCGAGTTCCGTCAACTCCAGTGAATCCCTGTATATAGGTGAATGTATAGGATTGGTATTGTGGTGCTTTGACCAATGGAAATCGGTTTTCGAATGTGGTTTTATAGCCACTTGGGCTAAATTTGGACATTTTGCAAACTAGCAACAAAATCAGAAAACATTGTCGTGGACCAATATTAAGTATAATTGGAGATGGAAAATCATGTAGGCACTAACACATGATGTCATGAATCTTCATTTGGTTTTTTTGTTTCGATAAATTTGATTGTAGGGAAAATGATGTATTTCTCTCTCCTCTCTCTATCTCACTATTGCTTGGAAAATGAAAAGAAATTAAAAGTACCTTGTACCTCTCTTGTATGTGTAAAGTGTTGTATTTAATTGCAAAAATATGAAAATTAGCAATCGTGAATTGTGCTTGATAGTAGGAGAATTTTATGTCAGCGTCTTTCGCTGACCCATGCTCTAATGGTTGTTTGCAGGTTGCAGATAGTACGATAAGTAAGATAAATGAAGGAATTTGTCTTTATAGTTGTACTTAAATTGTAAAATGTATAAAATGATGCGATGTATTGTACTTTTTGAATAATTATAATTATCTACCATTTCAAAAGGAGGAAATGAAAATAAAATAAAAGATAGTTATTCCACTTATGTATTAAGTTGTATGCGTTTGTGATTGAATATTGTTTAGTGGTTTTGAATAATTAAAACAATTAGTATCATACTAATTGTACTTTTCCTTCTTATCACTTAAAATTTTGGTTGAAATTTCTCCTTGCCTTAGCCACCTAAATGAAATGATATTATAATGCTCTTACCATACGTTCACTCTTAGTCAAATCTTGCTTAACTTCGATAACCCCTGTAAGTGTTAAGAAATGGTCTAAACCTATTACAAGTCGTTTTCTATATTTGTACTTGGAACAAGCCTTGTTATACCATTTCCATGACTTGGGTACTTTGTGGGAGGAAATGGTTACACTACGTGTGCCCTATCCCCTTTGATGGGAGGACGATCATTACTCCTAGATATCATATTTCTAGTCTCCTCTTAAAGAAACTACACCCCATATGTGTATGGTCCTTAATAATCTTGTGAGTATCCAAAGCCATGTGAATATATTTGGGGTGTTTCTTTGCCAAATAATCTCACTAAATAATTCTAAGCGACTTGATTGAAGCCTAGGTCCTAATTTTCTACACTTAGAACTACACAATTTAAACCCCTTAAGACCCTTACAAATAGAAGTGTTACATTGGTAACAAGTATCAAAGTACCTTAGTTTGTGAATTTTTTTGTGAGGTATAGATAACTGATTACCATAAGTTTTATCTCATGGTAGATCTTAGACCCCTTTGAGTGTTAACAAAGTTAATGCTTTGTGGATCTCTTATCAGGGTTCATTTTAAGACACCTCTATAAAATTGTAGGTGGAAAATACCTGGCGAATATCCCCGGAACCAGTTTCAGTAAAAGGTGAATTTGACAGTATTCCAAAACAAAAATTTCACCTATTTTTTCATGGCTCCATCATTGACGTGCGACAACAAGACGTCAATAATCACTCCTGACGTGCATCATCGGCTCCACCGACGCGTCAACGGCTCGAATTCACACGCGCGTCATCGATTTGAATAGGCGCGCATCGCTCCGATTTCCACCGCGCCACGGCTCACCGACGCGTCGCGCGGCTCCATTGACGACGTCGCGGCTCCTGGCGATGCGCGTCACTAGATCCTATTGACACGCGTATCGGCTCCTATTGATGCACGTCAGCTAAGGCAATTGATGCATGTCAGTAGGAGCCATTGACGCCTGATTTAGCCTATAAATACCCTTCGACCGGTCATTTTCTCATTTTCACCCTCCCGCTCTTGAATTTTTGCAGGTCTCAATCGTTGTCAAAGATGCAAGTACAACTATAATGTCGACTTCACATGCTTCCCAACTGCAAGTTCAGGAAAAAAATCAAGAGAATCCAATTCAATCGATTTCCAAGATCAACTACAGGAATCCCTTATGCCCTCACATCCATATTGTTTTAAAGATGTCTTCAGAATATAAAGATTTGATGGATGCGTGTGAATTTACAGGGGCTCGTTAATATGCCCCATTTCAAAACAGATCCGGATATTTTGAATTACCTTCTGTCATCCTACAATTCAGAGGACGACATTTTTTATGTGACTCTGAACGATGGCCAAATGTTCCAATTCAGTATCGAAGCAAATGACATCCATCGGTTTACGGGCCTTCCGTTCAAAAATTTACCAATTGTTACAACCAAGGCAACACTCGTGGAAGAAGACAAGAAATTTCTCGAATCAACGTTCGGTTTCCATGTTGATTGTAAGTATAATTCGTTTTAATTCATATTTTTTATTCTGATACAATTTGTTGTTATAAATTTATAGTAATTTTCACTCTTTCGCATTTGCAGCCCATGTCAATAAATCCAGGCGTGGTGTGGATACACAATCAATTGCACACCACTTTCTTGCTGCACTTATTTCATTTTTTCAATCCAGAATTGTTTTGCAGGGTCGCCAAACTGATATACCAAATTGGGCCATTGCATACATTGTTGCCACTATCTCAAAACAAAAATTCGATTGGTGCACATATCTATCCAAAAAAATAAGAACTGACATAACAAATTCAAAACTTTTAGAAAAACCTTTCATTTATTCAACAAACTATCTCCTTGGCCTTTATTATGAGGCACTTTTAAATTTAAGAGATAAAAAAATTCCTACTTGCACTGATGAGGAGTTGATGAAGTTGTCAATTCCGTTTGAAGATCAACAGGTATAAACTATTTAGTTTGTAATTGTATTTCAATTTTCGACATTACAGTGCACAGTTATTAAAACTTAAATTTTAATGTTTTGCAGAGAAGATATCTTGAAGCCCTTCCCCGAAAAAAGGCGTTATCGAGAGGAAGAGGCCAACAACACGCTGAGGCTTCGGGGGACTCCCAATCTGAAATGGAAGCTCACTCCTCTCCAAACCCTCAACAGTTTGAACTCGTTAAACGCCAGAGAAGTAATACCTTCTCATATATTATTTACAAATTCCAAAGTTGCATATTTATTTTTCAATTTAAATTTTAACCAAATGAATTGACAACATTTAATATTGATGAATTGCAGGGACTTTGGAACATACACCTGTTTCACAAACTCAACCTTCTTCCCCAACTCACTCCATACAGTCGCATGCATTCATATCTTCTGAACAGACACCGAGTACAACTCCTACAAGGCCACCCGTAGCACCGAGAAAAACAACCCCTCGACAACAAGGTACAACTCTTCGATAGTACGTTTAATTTCGAAATTTTTGACTTTATGAATTGTTTTCCTATTTTTTCATTTTTTTCTTGTACTTTTCAGCACATGTCAGTCCTGATCAAACCGCGGCACCGACACCCACTCAACCAATAATTTTTAAAATGCCAACCAGAGGAACAGTGAAAAAGAACATTGGTAAACGCATGCCTTTTGCTCCGGCCCCTAGTGGGACACTAAACATTGCCTCCTCCTTTCGAATTCCAACTCTCTCACTTGGTGGCTTGCCCAGTGCAATGGGCATATCTGTTTTGAACAATATAAATTTAGATGAAGATTATTTGGGCATTGATAGCAATGACCCAACTGGTTTTTTCGATACCCGCGAGATGATTCAAGGCCAGCAGGTATACTTCAAATTTCAATTTAAATATGCTTTACAATTTTGAATTACATTTCGATTTAAATTTATTTATCTAAATCTTGATTAATTTTTTCACAAATAGGATCAGCCCACCCAAAGGCAGAAACAAGTAGCAGTTGATCTTGGTGAAAGCCCCCATACTTCTCCAGCAAGATCGTCTTCATCAGATTCAGATAGTGAACAGTTGCTACCTTTTCCTTTGGAGAACTTAATTGGTTATGATTGTCAATCCCATGTCAGTGAGTTTATTCTTCCTCATATCAAACAACTTATAGAATGGGAGAGAAGGGCTAAAGTTCTTATCAATGAGATTATTAGTCGTTATGAAAATTATTGGCAACGGGATAGTTTATACGCTGCAGTCCAGAATCAACTTGCGAAGATGGATTCCTTACTTACCCAAGTAAGAAGTGGGACTGTCACGTATAACAACAACTATAAAGACGACATTTTAGATAAGGCATTAAACAAATTGGAAAATATTAGTGCCGAGGCCCAGGCATATTTTAACAAATGGTCCAAGGACAAGGATTTGGTAGCAATCGCAAATGCCAAAAGAGATAGAGCGGTTGTAAGTACTATTACATTCAAACAATCATTCTTGTTAATTTGAAATTTTCATTTTTTAGTAATATTTTGAATTGACATTACTCTTTTTGTGTAGTTGAAATATGAAAATTTGAAGAGTCAGGCAAAGGTTTTGCAAGTTCACTTGGAAACAACAAAGAACAACTTATCCGCAACAAAAAATTTGAAGCAAAATATTGTTTTGGTTAACAAACAAAACAATACACTAAAGCGGATAATTAAAGAGCATGGTTTCGACCCTGACATATTATTCAAAGCTAAAGCAAGACATTTGATCCAAATTTGTTGTTGCATGGAGATGCGAAAAATCAAGAAGAAAGAATTTTAAAAAATGGACAGTGCTGCAGAAGATCTTATAAGTTCGGGGGTTATTTTTGGTGTTGGGGAAAGAGGTACGCCCAAGTGGAAGAAGCCGTTGGGGAAGAGAGCAGAGGAGTAGAATTGGATAAAGAAAAAGAGGGTTTTGAAAACTAGAAACTTTTATTATTGAGGAAACTTTAAATATTGAATTTGAAAACTTCTACTATTGAGTATGTACTATGGTATTTGAATTTAATTATATGGATTTATATACAATCTTTAATTTTAATTGCATTAGATGGTGATTATCATGAATTATATGTATGTTTCTTGTTTACTTGCATTGTGATGAATTGTATGTGGACATAGATGATGAATGATGATAATTGATAATTAATGATAGATGATGATGAAAGACGATGAATGACGATAATGATATGATATATATGGACGATGATCAATTTAATGTGGACGTAGATTTATCATCAAGCACAGTAATTCTTCTTCTCTAGACTTTTGAACTTGTTTTAAGATAATTATTCTCTATACTTGTAACGATATGATCATAATGTCATTAGAATGGATAAAGATGATAAATAAATGGAATGTGTTATAATGGATATAGATGACATTAATGATTAGAATGGATATAGATGACATTAGAACGAATAGAATTGTGTTAATAATAATTGTAGTGTCAGGACTCAGGATATGATAATGATATGGTGATGATATGATATATATGGATGATGAGGAATTTTATGATATGATATATATAATTCTAAGAAATCAAGAAAGAATCATCACTGGTAAGAAATTAAACATAATTGCAAATATGATAGGGTTTAGCTTACCTCTTGCGTATTAGATTGCTGTGAAATCATCAAGGGTAAGCGTATTAGATTGCTGTGAAATCTTGCGTATATGACAGGGTTTGTTTTACCTGACATTGTAGATAGAGGGGTGAGTTGCCTGACATTGTCAGTCCTGAGAAGTGCCAACAACATCTTTAAATATATAGACCAACAATATCTTTAAATAAATGTAAATATATAGAATTAGACCTGTAACATCTTTAATGATAACAAGAGCTGAAAAAATGTAAAGTAACAAACAATAAGATTATGTTGAAGAAGATACCTATTTAAAATTGAAATCATCACCGGTAATGTGCTAGATCTTTGTCTTAAAAAAATTCAACACAAAAATGGATTAGTAGATAGATAGGTGAGTTGCCTGACATTGTCAATCCCAGAAGAAATTGACTTCCTCGGACGGATGTCAACCCACGTTTTCAAAAAATAAAAAGATTGTATTTAACTAAATGTAAATACATAGACCTGTAACATCTTTAATGATAACCAGAGCTGAAAAAAATGAATAGTAACAAACAATAAGATTAAGGGGAAAAAGATACCTCCTTAAAGTTGAAATCGTCACTACCACTGGTAATGAGCTAGATCTCGTGTTTCAAAAAAACCCAACACGAGAAATGGATTAGTAGATAGATGGGTGAATTGCCTGACATTTTTAGTATATAGACCTGTAACATCTTTAATGATAAAGATAAAAGATAGATAAAGAAGATACCTATTTAAAGTTGAAACAATCCATTATCAATAGCTTCATCAAACTCGATGTTGTCTTCTATAGAATGTGACGAAGAGCCAATTACACTGTCAAGGTTGGGAATATTTGTACTTGTAGCTGTATTATTCACACCTCTTCTTTCGCAAAGGGAATTCCAGTGCGCAATTGCTCTATCAAACGGAAAGGTTTCGATGGAGTATCGAGAAACATAACACCTCATGCAACTTTCCATATTTTTATCCAAACTGTTTCTCAGTTTTGATTTTATAAATGACAATGCACTGAAAACCCTTTCATCCTCCACACACCCCAAAATCATTGTTTGGCATAACTCATATAATCTGAAATATTCACTGATATCTTCTTGTAAGATAGAACTTTGATAGATTCCTCGCCACAGCCTTGTAATAGCACCACTTTCAGAGGGTTGATCTAAATTCTTATATTGGTTCCTCATTGTTGTTGCAAAATTTGTTGACTGAAACTTTAATAAATCAGCATTCAGTATACCTTTGATTTCCATACCCTTGAGCTCTGACGTCTTTGTAAATTGTTCCATTATTGTACCCATTGATTTATGGAAATGCTTTCTGACAAAGTCTGCATGGCCACCTTCAATATTCCAAAAATTAGGATTCATCACACCCATGGCTTCCAGAATTTTATCTTTACAGAAACGTTCCTAATTTCGATGACAAGGTTTTACGAAATTTTTAAAGCTTTATTCTTGTTTCAACTATAATAGACTCAAACAAATTATGTGTCACGAGAACATCTTCTCGTTCGATCCTCTGTAATATCTTGACATTTTTGCAAAATGTGCATTGGTATTTCCCTCCCATTAACAGTGATGCAAAGGTGATCATGGATATTAAATCTCAAAAAGGTGTTAGGATTTTTAAGATCTAATAAATCTTTCCAATTTTCAAAAACAGGTGCATCAAAACTATCATGGGAACAATACAATATATCAAGACTTTGACATACCATTTTTCTCATCCGTATAAAATCCACAATATAGATTAATCTGCCCTATGCATGCTTCATCAGTGTATTGATCTCCTTTAACATTGGAAGAATACCAACCAATGTAAGCAATGTCTTCAAATCAGTTAAACGGAACAACAAGTCCCTTGCCCTATCAACTTCATCATGGCGGTATTTGTGCATGAAACCAACCAATGAAGGATACTCCTCACGAACTTGCATATGCGGAGTTCATACAAAGAGATCCATCTAGTCTCCACATCCTTCGAGGTTTTTGCCATCTGTAATTCCAATTGCAAATTTTTGGAACTCGAGAAAATGCTTTGGGCTGCTTGACATATAGGCATGAAGTTCTCTTATAAGGTCTTCTAATTTAGCAACATTTTCGTGGTTGCTTACCATTTTATACGCTAAATTCATTCTGTGAGCCATACAGTGAATTGGTAGCATATATGGGGCCACTGTTGTTTGTAATCTAACACAGAGCCTTGTCTGTGACCCCTGCACGCCGATGCAGATGCACCATCCGCTAACGCATACCAACTTCGTAGCAATTTCATAATCAGTCATTCTAGCAACATCTTTCAAATGAGAAACAACTATTTTATATAGGTTTTCGGCATTGCAGTTTTCAACCATTTTCATAACACCCAACAAATGAGGTGTCCTTATATGATTTTCTAAAGTATAGATGTGGATACATACCCATGCGGTGTTGTCGACTGTTGTCACTTCATCAATTGAAAGAGAGATAAAGTTTGCTTTTTTTACATTCTCTTTCAAATCTTCCTTCTCTATCATCGAGAGGCATTTTGCCATTTCCCATCCACTACTTTCAGACCAATGAGATTGAGGTACATTCAGCATTCCGTTAAATTGATACAAAACTTTGAAATCGAGGAAATCTGAAATCGCTCTTCCTTTTTTTAGTATTTGAAAAAGAGTAGAGAATTGTATGAATTTTGCATGTAGATTTGTTTCTTTCATCTTACCAATATGCGATGTGATCATTCCTCCCTTTTCCAATAGATGTCTATGTTTTTTTTCGCTCTCCGCCTCATATTCCATTCTGCGTATCTAACATGCATGCATTTTTTTGATTTTCCACCTATGTGTTTTGATTTTTCGGCCATCCGCCCCGTTCTGCTTAAATATTGTTTTCCACAATGTTTTTCTATAGTGTCCAAACTTGATTTGCATTTTTGTTGCTTTCCCACTTTCCACGTACATATTGTACATGTACATTCGAGATGGGATTTCTTGAGAATTAGATGATTGTGGAGTTCAATAAATGGAAATTTAGTTACCCAATCAAACTTGTATGTCCTGCCAATGGTCCACATATTCTTGTTCGTTTTCAATGCTTTACTTTTTTGAGTAGAATTTTGAGCAATATCACAATCACCTGGTTTCCTCTTTCTTGGACCGGAGTTTGATTTTGATTTTTGTCTTCCATTTTGTTGAGTGTTTGTATCTGTGATATCTAGCTACACTTCTAGTTACACCCCAACAGGAACAATATCTTCAAGATCTGGCATATTATCGTAGGTTTCATTTGTTTGACTTTGATACTGTGCAGAATGCATGTCCACCTCAATAATACCTTCCACACAGTCAGTATTCTGATTCTTTGTGGTGGCATCTATATGATTGGTATTTACAATATCTGTATCCGCAGAGTTTCCAAAATACTTGAAGAGTGATTTCTGAGATTTCTTACTTACTTTTAGGTTATTCGTATTCTTTGAGCTGGCACCTTCCATTATTCTGAAAAGAGTCCTGTGTCAGCAAAAGAACCAAGTAGCGACTCTGTCCAGTGTCTGAGGTCTTGTCGCGCGTCCCTGTCTGAGGTCTTTGTCACGTGTCAACTCTACACTTGTCACGCATCAACAACCCATTTCCTGTCGCGCGTCCACTGTCTGAATATACTGTCGCATGTCAACACTGCCCAAGTCACGCGCGTCAACACTTCCTCTGTCGCGGGTCAACACTTCCTCGCCGCGCATCAACACTTCTTCTTTCGCGCGTCAACTTCTTTCCCCAAGTCGCGTGTCAACACTTCCTCTGTCGCCGACGTCGACAACCGCATTGTCCGCGCGTCAACAATGCCCTTGTCGCGCGTCAACACTGCATTTGTCACGTGTTAACAATCACAGGCTAACAGTAATCTGAATCTCTGGTGCTTAAGGGTATGCGAGTTCAAATTTCACAGTATTGGTAATTTGTTAAGCTACTTGAGGTATACTACCCGGCGAATCAGCTAGGTTTTTATAGGAGATGTTTTTAAATGAAGGCGAAGCCGACCCCCCAAAAAAAATATACTATATATTTTTAAGTAACAGACACCAACCCACTCCGAATAATTCACCTTTTCAAATTTTCCTAAAATGAAATTTTCGCCATATTATGAATATTCGCCGCTAAAATTATCCCCTGTCTCTTATGAAAATTATTGGTTAAGGACCCTTAACACATGTTTGTGTGATGAAAGGAATAGAGTCGTATAAGGCATTTAAATTCATATTATTATATTGAATGTCCCACATGCGAAACATATACCTTAAATACTTGAGTTGTTTAATTGCCATGAAATGATGTGCTTTTTGTATGAGATAACACCCATTGGAATCTTGTTTTCCTAAGTGAATAAAAGTCGTTTATGTTTCGTAGTGTTTCTAAAATGATTTCAACCTAAGACAGAAATTAAAGAATGCAAATGAAATGAATTTTGGTGTGATTGTGATGACTATCTCACACACCTTGAATGATGTCAAAATACTTAAACAAATTTAATATGATCTTAAAGCAAATGAAAATAATGGTACGTATCTTAAGTGATAAACATTCTAATAATTGAAACTTGTAATATTCAAGGACGAAGCCTTGTTCACATTCATAACCAAGTTTTAAAAACAAAGGTGGTAATTGATCGAATAATCTAAAAAGGAAAAGTGAATTAGTTTATTTTATGTATCTTGTGGGTAGTCATCTCTCTTATTTGTCTATTGGTCCTTACTTATGGTTGGTATTATGATTGTTGGAGCCAATGTGTTGTGAGTTATTGTTACTCCATTCATGTGATTATCAGTTTGAAGGAGTACTAATTTCCTTAAACCATGTTTAACACACATGATTTATATGATTGTAGAGCAAGCCATGTGATGTGCTTAGTGATGGTCAAAGACCTCACTCTCTCTCTTCATTCTTGTAAATAATTATTTTATTTTCCATCATTTGATGAAGTGTACGTGGTTTAATGCTAATTTAAGTAGTATGTGGTTTTCTTATATGTTGTGTACTTGTTTAGTACTCATTGTGAGACTAACAAGCGTTTTGTGTGTATGGGGAAGGTAGGGTCATTATGGAGGGATAAGTAAAGATAAAACTAAAGTAAACCTTGTGTGACATTAAGGAGGAACCAAAGGTATGTGGGTTTTTTTCTAGTGGAGTGATAAGTTGGTTTGAAATAAATTAGGTGGAGGGATAAGTGGCATGCACTTTATTTTATTGGAGGAACCAAGAACTTATGCCCCATACCTTAGTGGAGCGATAAATGGTACGAATTGACCTTAGTTCCTTTGCAAGCCATTAGAGGCTTGGTAGTGTGTGCTAATGTTATGAATGTTCCTAACCCTCTCTCTTTGAGCCTCTTACGAAGGCTTGACATGGTGATACATATTTGATTAAATGTATTTTTCCTTCTCTTAATGCTAAACCCTAGTGGAATTAATTGGTTTCTATTTGGTATGAATTTGCATTGATTGATGTGTTATATTTTCTTTTATGCATGAGTATGATTTTAATGTGTGTATGATGGGGACTTGCATTTCCTAAGGTAGAGGGATAAGTGTTATTATGGTGTATGGTGTTTCTTATTTATTTTGGGAGGAAACAAAGGTTGGTGAGACTAGTCTTAGTGGAGCGATAAGTGCGGAGGGATAAGTGTGCTTTAATGCGTGGTTGCATGACTTATTTGGAGGAACCAAAGGATAGTATCCCTTCATTAGTGGAGGGATAAGTGGAAGTATTGGCACCATTTCCCTTGAAAGCAATGCCATAGCTTGCGCAAAGTATTATATTTTTCCTTTTTAATGTTTAGTTGGCATCATCATCTCCTTGTTTGGAGATACATGCGAAGTGATGCATGTTGTGTTTTGGTTCAGGAATTTTGTTATTATGTGGGCCCAAGTGATAATGTAAGTGTTGTTGATAAGTGTTATAAGCTTTCAAGTTAAAAAAAGTTGTGTTTTGGTTGTGTTCTTTGGTGTGGGCATTATAGAGAAGAGCATGTCGAAGATGTCAAAGAATCTTTGAAAAGATGATCAAAGAAGTACTTTTGTAAGGGTGTTAGGACAGAGAGTATGAATGGAAATGTGGTATGACTTGCTAAGGACCAAGGAATCTTGTGAGACTAGTTAGTATATTTGAGTAAGCCTAAATTTGCGCCGTCTCGGTTTAACGAAGGGTTTGAGAAACATTAAGGAGGGGAAGACAATACTTGAGGAGGTGAAAGAGGTATTTAGTGAATGTGGAAGAAGAAAGGGGATATATGACATTGATAAGATATGTAATACATTTTAAAAGGTAAGTTAAATATAGAATAACCGAGCACCTATGGATTGATACGGTCTAAAGACATGTCAAGAAGTCTTAAGAGCAAGAATAAGCCTCAATATGCCTAAAACCATGAAAATGAACAAGATAGGGATAAATGAGATATGTGGGAGTTGGAAAAGCATTGAACAAGTATATTGAGGGAGTTTAGGTGTTTAAGAAGTGCGTAGAGTGAGAATAAATCAAAACCTAGGGTTTAGAGAAAGAAACCCTAGCATAGACCTAAAAATCAAGCAAAAAAGATGGTTTGGTGATTGGGTGAAGTAGGAAAGGAGTTGGGGAAATAAAAATGATGAAAAGTAAGAGAAAGAAAAATGGTATCTAAAAAGCTAACTCATTTTTATTGGAAGTTTTCATGTCGTTACCGGTTTGGAGATTTGTGATAGAGTAGGGATAATTGCCAAAAGGGCTAGAAAAGCTAAAAAGTGTATAAAAGAAGATCGGTGTGGATTTTTGATACGAAACTTTCTAGGCATCCTAATGGGATAAATGGGTAGCTAAAAAGATTACCAAACAAGTTTGAAAGTGTGTGGTTTGTGAAATTTGTTAGAATTTGTCCATTTTCAGGGCTAGAAGGCAAAATACAGTCAAAAAGGAAAAGTGTGATAGATGGGTTTGTGAAACTAATTTGATGATTGGAACAAGTTTTTCTGATGATATTAAACATGTTTGAAGTGATTTTGAGTCATGGTACAATGTTCTAATGTATTTTGGCATATTGAGCAAGTTTTAGCAAGGTGTTGGCTTTTGAGAGAAGTGAATGTTCATATTGAAATTTTCACTCCTAAGCAAAAATTTTGGGTGATTAAAGCATGTATGTAGGGTTTTGCATCATTGAGGAGATTGAATCGATGATTGATATTAGAGTCAAGAAGACACATAGAATTAATACATAGAGTATCCGGTCAAGTGTAAGGGTTGAGAAGTTTAAGTTGCAATGTGTCCTAATTCATCTAGAATTGCTAAGCATGAAAGATTTGTCAAAGAAATCATACAATACATATAAACAAGAGCTCATGGTTAATTTATTTTACTTGGGTTATATGATACATGAGCATTTAGGTACACAAGAAATACACATCATTGAAAAAATAATAAGTAGGGATAAGTGCTTCGTGTAACCTTGCACATGTGCAATGAAATATAGTTTAATAAATACTTTCAGATTTGCTTAAAGTAGAGCCTTACACAAAAGTGGGATATGCATGTTAGGTACAAAAGTGTTGAATTCATGTGTATAATTATATTCTTGTACACATGAAGAATCATGTTTAGATTTGTGTAATAGAATACCTTTTGAGATGGTACACACAAATGATTAGAGAAGTTTGCATGAAACCTATTTTCTTTAAACATATTTGCGTATGTAGAAGGTGAAGTTTGATTCATGTGTTGGTTTGGTTATTGAGTTAAATGTCATGTGTTACATAAGGAGAGTCACAACATTTGAAAACACACAATGATTGAAAGGTGACGAATCACAACCGATTAGTTGGGGGATTAGGAAGATACATTATTTCATCTTCCATAGCTACCTTTTGATGTCTATAAATAATTTCAATACTATAATGAGATCATATTTTGTGTAAGTAATTTAATTTACTCTATTGAATTAATTATCTTTTTGTTTTTTTGCACTATGTAAAAGCTATTATTTTGTGTACCCATTTTGGGCATCGACACACAAGTATTGTGGCTTGTTTGGTATAAGACCATCATTGATTGGAATCTTTAACTATAATTGCATCATCTTGTATTCCTTAACAATGAATAACTATTACATTGTGATGTTTATGATTAGTCTAATTTATGAGTACAACATCGTGTTTGTATTTATACACCTTTATAATAAAATGGCATAAAAAGCCTCTCTTTGATGAGATTTCCTTATTCATTTTTGGGGTAGGAGGCGAATTCCTAATATATTAAGGACCATATAAAACACCAATAACTAAAATGTAGAATAAGATGATTGATTTTAAAGTTAGCATTTTAAATCAACAAAGTTACAAAAGGCCTTACATTTCACTATTTCTTATGGGCTAAAGTCTATTTGCCTCCCCCTTATTTTTTTCCTCTTCTTGCATACAAATTGATTTAATATTTTTCAATTAATTAAATCTTATTGTAGAGTAACTACTATTCTTAATGATGTCCACATACTAATATACAATGAGACACAAGCAATAAACCATATGCAATATGAAACCTTAAGCAAGAGGGAGAGATAGGAGGGCTTAGCTTATTTTCGAGTGAACATGAAGTGATTTGGGAAAGTGCAATACTAGAACAGACCGAGAAGAGCGTCACAAAGGCTCGTTGGTGGTTTTGAGATCTAAAATGGTTTGGATAGGGCGTCACGGGAGGTCGGGAGAACCCATGCACTAGTGTTTGGATCTGGATTTTGGTGTCTATGTAGGTGTTATTGATCTAGTATTTTTGTGTGAGAGGAGGTTCGTTGTTAGTCCCTGTTTGTCACTCTATATTCACTATCGATCGATGTGGATCTGTACTTGTAACCTACAAGAAAGAAGTTCACCTGCACATACCCACAAACCACATCAAATCTCAAAGGAAAATGCAGAATGGGGAGTAAGATGACGCAACAATCACCCGAAGAGTGAACTTACAACTGAGCACTGCACTACATCTCAGACTCCATGTAGTTCTTGTGTGTGTGTAGAAATGATGCCCTAGGATTCCCTTGTGCAAGTTACACAAATGATAGTGGGCTAGATCTAGAATGTAGAATGTGTGGATGGAATAAAATAGACTTCCCCTTCCTATGATGTGTATGCAGAAGTATGCATCCCTTGCCCTTGAATGGATACTAGATGGATGCCTTTGATACTCTTGTTTCCTTTGAATGTAAGCTTAGATGGTAGTATGTAATGCTTAGTGCTTGGTCCTTCATTTTGAAAACATAACTATATATTTATATGATTCCCTTGTTTGAATTTCGTAATTGACAACTAAAAGGCCGACCCAAAGTGATAAAAAGTAATTAAGAAGTGAAAGGGGTTCAAAAGGGTAAGAAAGATGTAAAGAGGGATAGGAGCACCCAGGAGGATGAAGCTCTTGGCACTAGTTTCCAGATCGGGATTTAGTTTCCGAGGCCATAGAAAGATAAAACAGTTAAATTTCAACATGAGTGTAGGATATAAAAAGCCAATCAAATGTTGGGGTTAACACAAGGTTGTACATATAATATATTAGATCTAAACATACATGCAATGAAAGTGGATATTATACCAAAAGAATTATACAAAATAAGAGATATAAATCAACACCAGATTTAACGTGGTTCACCCAATGTGGGCTACATCTACCAAGAAACAAGCCAATCTATTATCTAAAGCTTTGACAAGATATATAATTGAAGATTTACAATCTTCCACACCTCTCAGATGTACAATACTTTCTTTCACTCAAGCTTTTGTTTCTTCTCCAAGAATTCTCTCTCTCATAATTATTCTCACAATAATCATAAATTTTTAGAAGTTTTTCTTAATTCTTACTTCTAAACCCTAGCTTTCATGCTTATAAAAACTTAGGGCACTTAGCCATGTAATTACAATCAATAGATATGATTTTATGCTAAAATTAGATCTAATTCCCGTGAGTTAATTAAAACACTCACACACAGGTAACCAACACCGGTTAGCCCTAACCGATGTCAATTCCCCCTTTCCTGATTGATGTCGGTCATAGGTGACCGATGCCGATCCCTCCTTAATCGATGCCAATTACAATATTTCCGCAAGTTTGATATTGCATGCTAATCTAAAGTAATTGAGCTCCACAACTCAACAATCTCCCACTTGGAGATAAATTCTGCATTATACATGTACATCATCATTCTTGGATCCTTTCTTAGCTTTGTTTCTTCCTCTTCAAGTATCAAACTTGAAGACCCAGAAAGTGGAGTGTAGCTCCAACTTCTCATTTACTAACGACTTCGTTAGCATATCCATGAGGATTCTCACTCGTATGAATATTTTCCATATTCAACTGCCCATCCTCAATACATGTCGTATGAAGTGATACCTCAATCGAATGTGTTTCATTCTTGAATGAAATGTTGAGTTCTTTGCTAAATGAATTGCACTCTAACTCATCATTTGAAAAATTTGCAATCATCTTACTCCTTTCCCGACTCTTTCATGAACCTACTCATCCATATCATCTCTTTGCTAGCTTCGGTAGCTTGCAACATACTCGCCTTTGTAGTAGACAAAGCCACAACCTTCGAAATCTTGAAATCCAACTAACTGCCATCCCACCTACTATGAAAATATATCCAGTAGTGCTCCTCTTACCATCCAGATCTCCAGCCATATCCAAATCAACATAGCCACATAATGAAATATCCAAACCTCCATAACATAACTACATGCTAGATGTCCCTTTCAAATACCTGAGTATCCATTGGACTACTTTCCAATGCTCTTTACCTGGATTTTCCATATATCTACTCACAACTCCCACTGCATGTGCAATGTATGGTCTGGTACAAACCATAACATACATGAGAATCCCAACTGCTAAAGCATATGGCACTCGTGTCATGTATTTGACTTCCTCATGTGATGATGAACATTGATTTTTTTCTCAATTTTAAGTGTCCAACCACATGTGTATTAACATGTTTTACATTCTGAATCTTCAACCTTTCTAACACCCTGTAGATATATTCCTCCTAAGACAAATACAATTTCTTGTTCTTCTTGTCTCTGTGTATTTGCATGCCAAGGATTCTTTTTGTAGCTCCTAAATCCTTCATAGAAAATGTGTGAGCTAACTTTCCCTTAATCTCACTAATGTCCTGCATACTAGATCCTGCAATAAGCATATCATCCACATATAGTAACAAAATAATATAGCTCCCATTTTCAAGCTTCTTAAAATAAACACTATGATTATATTCACATCTTAAGTAACCATGCTCATGCATAAAACTATCAAACCTCATGTACCATTTCTTTGGAGCTTGCTTGAACCCATATAGGCTCTTTTTCAACTTGCACACTAATTTATCCTTACCCTTGACTTCATACCCAAGCAAATGCTGCATATAAATCTCTTCATCCAAATCACCATGAAGGAAAGTTGTCTTCACATCTAGTTGCTCTAAATGTAAATCATGTACTGCAACTAAAATCAATACAATACGAATAGATGTCATCTTAACAAGAAGAGAAAATATTTCACCGAAGTCAATACTTTTTTTCTATGCAAATCCCTTTACTATAGCCCTTGCCTTGTACCTTTTTGTCCACCCTCTTCTTCATTGATCCTGTAAACCCACTTGTTCTACAATGTCCTCTTACCTGCTAGCAACTTAACCAAATCCCAAGTTTGGTTATGTTCCAAAGAGTCCATCTCCTCATCCATGCCATGCTCCCACTAGATGTGAGTCTTATCCTGCATTGCTTCTTCAAAAAAATTGGTTCACCATTATCAGTCAATAATAAATAAAATAGAGGAGTAAATCTTTTTGGAGGTTTACTTACCCTTTGTGACCTTCTCATAGGAGTTTGGGGTACCGAAGGCTCATTCTGGACCTCCCGGACATTTGTATTCAAATCATCGTGATCGATGCCGGTCACCAGAATCGACATTAGTTTAGCTAATTGATGCCGGTTGGGATCTTCAGTAATCGATGCGGTTTTTGCGACCTATGTCAGTCAGGGTTCAACCGACACTAGTTACTATGTAACCCTGTCGGTATTACTTTTAAATTTGAGAGTTCATTTTAATTCACAAACTTATCAACCAGTTCGTCCTTGGGTACCAAAATTTGATCCTTGTACATTATCTTTTCATTTCATTCAACATCATGACTCCTAATAATGTTAGAATTCTCTAAATCCCCAAAATGGAATCTGAAATCACTAGATCCATAACCAATGAAAATGCATCTCTTGGATTTTTCATCCAACTTTTCCTATTTTCCTTATCAATATGCACAAAAGCTTCTAAACCAAAAAATTTAAGAAAAGATAGATCTAGCTCTTTTTCGGTCCAAGATTCCTCTAGTATTCCTCCATCTAGTGAACTTGAAGGCCCACTGTTAATCAAATAAACCGTTGTATCAACTACTTCTTCCCAAAACTGCAAAGGAAATCTAAAATGTATCCTCATACTTCTAACACGTTCCATGATTATCCTGTTCATTCTTTCTATAACACCATTCTCTTGTGGTGTTCTTAGAACTATTCTTTCTTTAGGCATCCCATTCACTGAACAATAATCATTGAAAACCTTTCTACAATATTCACCACCATTGTCATATCTAAGGCGCTTTAACTTTGAATTTGATTCATTTTCAACAAAGGCTTTCCATATTTTAAAAGTCTCAAAAAGATCGGTTTACGTTTAATACAATAAGACCATACCTTTCTTGTAGCATCATCAATGAAAATAACATAATATTAGGATCCTCCACGAGAAGCTACCTGAGCTAGTCCCTACACATCTGAGTGTACAAGCTCCAATTTCCACTCCTTCTTAGTTGCCCCAACTTTGAGAAATCTCACTCTCTTTTGCTTTCCAAAGACATAATGCTCACGAAATAAATATCTAAATATTTCAAATCTGATAACTTACCCTTAGCCTTTAAGATTTGCATTCCTTTTTTACTCATATAGCCCAATCGTTTATGCCACATACATACATCTGAATTTGAAGTAGATAATGTAGAAAAGGAATCAATAACACAGGTAGATAAATATAATGTTCCTACCTTCTTACCTCTTGCCACAACAAAATCACCCTTGGTGACTTTCCAAGAGTCTATTGTGAATGTAACCATGCAACCAACTTCACCTAGTTTCCCTGCAGAAATAAGATTCCTCTTGAGGCTTGACACATGCCTCACATATTTCAATACCCATGTATTTCCATTATGCAATTTTAGATGAACTTCCCCTTTACCAGTAATATTACAAGGTTCATCATCACCCAAATAAATATGTCCAAAATTACCTTGGACATAATTTATGAAATAACCCTTATTAGGGGTTGCATGGAAAGAAGCCCCGAATCTAAAACCCATGATTAAATTCTATTATCTAAAGAAAAGAATAAGATCATCTTGCATTACCTTTGCTATGACAAGACTTGATTCTTTACCTTTGTCTGGTTTTTGGTTCTCTTTATCCTTTGACCAACAATCTTTCTTTGCACATCCTTTCTTTCCACATTTCTAACAAGTAATTTCCTTACCTTTGGATTTAGATTTGTTATCCCCTGACTTTGATTTCCCATTACTCTTACCCTTGGATCTCTCCTTTGCCTCACCTTTGGTTTCTACATTCAAAACATTCCCGGATGATGATTCTCTCCGTACTCTTCCCGTAATTTTTTCATTCAAGATTATACTAATCACATCATCAAACTTCAAAATATTATTAGCAGATGTTGTATTACTAACAAACATTACCAAGTTATCCCAACTATCGTGCAAAGAACATAAGAATAAAAGTTCTTTCACTTCATCATCAAACGGTATATCAATCGATTTTAAGCGATTTACAATAGATTGGAAATCATTCAAATGACTAGATGCATATCCACCTTCATGCATCTTAGAACGAAATGGTTTTTTCATCAAATAAAATTTATTTGAAGCACTAAGTTTTTCATATAAATTAGCAAGAGATTTTATCAACTCTACCATAGAAGTCAACCTGTAATATTAGAAGCCACATATATCGAGCTCAATCTTATAGATCCCAAAGCCTTTCGTCAAGAATATTCCATTCTTCATCAGTCATCTTCATAGATTTAGACTTTTCCTCCAACAACAAGTACAAATCTCTTTGATACGAGATAATCCTCAATATGCATCTTCCATAATTGATAATTTCGGCCATCAAACTTCTCTACCTTGTATTTTTTTTCTTTTGCCATTGTTGTAGCTCCCACTCAATCAGAAAACCCTCTATGAGTAAATCTGTCAACACATAAAACCCTCAAACAAATCTCTTGATACCAGTTGTTGGGGTTAACACAAGGTTGTATACATAATATATCGGATCTAAACATACATGTAATGAAAGGATATTCTACCATAATAATTATACAAAACAAGATATATAAATCAACCCCGATTTAACGTGGTTCACCCAAAGTGTGGGATACATCCACCAAGAAACAAGCCAATATATTATCAAATTTTTGACAAGATATACAATTGCAGATCTACAATATTCCACACCTCTCGGATGTACAATATTTTCTTTCACTCAAGCTTTTGCTTCTTCTCCAAGATTCTCTCTCTCACAATTATTTTCATAATAATCATCAACTTTTACAAGTTCTTCTTAATTCTTATTTCTAAACCCTAGATTTCATGCTTATATAGCGCATACAAACTTAGGGCACTTAGCCATGCAATTACGATAAATAGATATGTTTTTATGCTAAAATTAGATCTAATTCCCATGAGTTAATTAAAACACTCGAACCACAGTGTAACCGACGTCGAGTTAGCCCTAACCGATGTTGATTCCTCCCTTGCTTGATCGATGTCATTCATAGGTGACCGATGTTGGTCCCTCCTTAACCGATGCCGGTTACTGTATTTATTGCAAGTTTGATATTGCATGCTAATCTGAAGTGATTGAGCTCCACAACTCAACATAAAAGTGCGAGAAGATTAAAAAATTGGCTAGAGGGAGTTGTCAATTGCTAGTTTTCTTGCTTAGGAATAATTTAAATGTTAGCATGCTTGTAGGACCTAAAAATGTGCCAAAGTGCATAGATTTTGTGACTACATTTTCCCCCACTTTATATTGTTGAGTGAATACCCGATATCATAAAGTAGTCGGAAGATGCACTCTTTATGATTCTATAGAGAGTGTGGAAAATAACGCATCGAGTAGACAAATGAAGTGTGAAGAGATCGTAGTGTGAAGCGTTGAGACTAGGAAAAGGGAAGTGGACCCTAGTGGTGAAGCATGTGTGTAATATTTTATTACCGAACAAGAGCTATGCACACTAACACTTCATGCAGACAAGTCCGCAAGCTCATATGAAGTGCGCGCAACAACCAGTCCCTTCTTTTATTTTATTACCAAGATGTTAGCATGCATATTCATATTCATACCCATAACCATGATTACCATTCATACATAGAGAAACATCATAACCATGACCATTTTAGTAACACATAGAATAAGGAAATCATTCATGGATGATAATAATTAGAATCTAAACACCCATGAACAAAACACAATAATCTCTGCAACTCATAGGCATTTATCCATTACAATCCATACTTAATAACATAACACGTGAGCTGAATACATAACCGTTCATTACATCAAGGTGTAGGACAAACTCCAAAACCCTAGGATTGTTTAACGTAAGAATCGTAGAGCTAAGATTCTCAAGCTAGTACCACTAACAAAGACGCACTACCAAAATATATATACCATGGGGACTTTCCTTCATCGCTTTCATGCACTTGCATAATAATAAGTGTGCGTACAAAATAGCTTACATGTTTTTCTCACTCTATGCTAATAATATATTAAGCTAACTACAAAACATGCTTTAATCCTATTATTATACATCTCCATGCATGTTCTTTATCTCTTCCCGCATGTTATTTTTCCAATTATAGATCCTTTGTGTGCATCCCAAGCCATCCTACCTTTTTCTATTTTTAAACCTTGCTTGGATGCCACTCCATCTTTGTTTTTCTATTTTTAGCCATGACTTAGAAAATTGGCTAAGTCCTAATTCTTGTTTTCTTATGCGTGAACCTTCACCCGTTGATCATTCCCGCATGTGTGCGACCCTTTACGCGCCCTGCGCTGCAGCCTACAACCTCCGCATGTGGCTAGTACTTAACCATTTCCCTAGCTTAAGAGTGTGTGTATCTTGTACTGTTATTGTGCTTGGATTTGACGATGTAGACCGCTTCTTGTTGCATATTAAGGACGGACCTATAAAAGAAGAGAAAAAGAGTAGTCAAAGTCTTGTATATGAAAAATCTAAGTAAAACATTTATAAGTATGTAAAAGTGTGAAAGTATGTAAAAAGAAAAGTGTGCACATGATGTATAAGAGTGTAAAGGAATAGAAAGATGTCCTGAAATGCTACAAAAGTCAAGTTTATTGGGCGATGTCATGCCAAGAATGAGTTTTTTGGGCGATCTCATGCCAAGAGCGAGTTTTTTAGGAGATCTCATGCCAAGTATGAGTTTTTGGGTGATCTTACGCCAAGTATGAGATTTTTGGGTGATTTAACGCCACGAGAGAAGAGTGTTGGGGAGAGAGGTCTAGTTTTCTCTCCTTCCATGACTGCTTTCGAATGAGCACCACTACAGATGGTACGTCCCATGTTGTTCCATGTCAGAATCGATTGTAGGAGATATAATGCATTATGTATTTGGAGGCAAGTTCTTGCTACTAGAGAATTGTGTTGTAAATTGTGAAGACTGTGTAATTTCTACCCCAGGGACATTAGTTCCCAGTGGAAGGATAGGAGCGCGCAGTGTTAGTGCTTGGGTTTGAGCACTAGTGTTTTTCTTTGTGTGTGAAGTCCAAGTCGATTATGGACTGATGCGTGTGACGTGGTACTGTGTTATTTCTGATCTTGTGCTGATCGAAGTGTACCTTTGAGATGTTGTAGGGTGACCTATTCACCCAATGTATGCCTCCCTCGTTTGGGGTGCATGTGAAAATCTGTAGGAGAATCGGCCCAAAGGAGAGGACCAAAGGTTAGAGTACATATCTGAATTGGAGATACTGCAAGAGGTAGGGGATGTGTATGGTAGAAACCAAGGCACATGCTAACAAAGTAGGCTACTATAAGTGTTAAAAGTAAAAGTAGCTAACATGCAATAGAAAACAATGTAACAAGAAAGTGTGCAAATAAGATGGACCGTGAAAATGATTTTCATAAATGGGACATCACTCACAATGTCACAAGACAATCAGGGCCGAAGCGGCCAAAACATACAATGATCATGCAAGAGATAGGGCATAGCCCACAAATAATGAGCATATAATAATAAGCAAAATGTAACAGAGATAGCCATGGTTGTCTATAGTCTTGCAAGACAAATGCTACACATGAAGCACCTGTTAGCATGTTAGAAAAATAAATAGTAAGTCAAAGCGTGTATATGTAAGTGAAAATAAAGTAATTGTAATGAAAAGTATTGAATAATATAACAATATGTGCAGTGTAGTGAAAGTAGATTCCCAAGGAGCCTCGGTGGGACCGGCAAGGGATGCGGTGTTGAGAATCATGCATTGTGTAAGGATCTGTAAGAGATCTACATTCACTACAAGAGACCAAGTGAACACGTAGGTGTATATAGAAAAATATAATGACATAATAATAAACAAAGTGCAACATATAAGTAGTATAAGCAAGCAAGAGTAAATACAACCAAGATATGCAAATGGTGTATGAATCTGATGGTGTGGTATGCAAAATGTGTAGGTGGAAGGAGATACATTTCCCCAATGGATATGCATTAAATGAGGTCCATTTATAAACATCCCCTCATCATTCAATAATGAACCATAGAACAAGAGTGCGTCATCAGGAAATGGGTCTCTCGCGTGCGAGTAAATGCTAGAAAAGATATGTCATGAAGTATAGAGTGTGAAATGTGTAATGTGAGGTTCAAGGAAGTGGTGTTCCCTCAATAGTCAAGTGTGAAGTGTAGCACGAGAGTGCGTCATAGGGTGATTATTGTATAATGTGTGTACCTACGAAGTGAGTATGCTTAGAAAGATTAGACACGAAGCACAAAGTCACCAAGTGTGCGATTAATGGAGAGCTATGTGATGAGGTGAGAAGGAGCATGTCATGGGTCATAAGAAAGCATATGGTTGTCACAATGGTAGGTAGGAGGAAGATTAGGACTAATGTTAGATTTTGGGTTGTGACAGAGCAAGCTTAAAGAGATCATATAGAGTTTTTGGTCTAGCTTAGTGAGTATTTGCTTATTTGGAATTAGTAACACGGTAGAAAAATTGATAAGAGGATGGGACGACGGATGGATTTTGAGAGGTAGTTTCTTAGTTTGAATTGGTAACGTTGTAGAATACTGGATAGGAGGAGGGAACAAAGGACAAATTTTGAGAGGTGGTTGCTTAGTTGGAATGGGCTGAATAGGTGGCTAACTACGACATGATGCTCATTAGACATAGAGGAATTGGATTTGGGATCCCATTTGGATTTAGCAATTAGATATGAGCATGTAGCAGAATGTTGTGTAGAAAATGAAATAAAACTATGATGTTCAAGCTGCTTAATTCATTGTTTTAAAGCATAACATTCATTGTCATGATGTCCATTAATTCTGTGATGATTACAAAATGGTAGACCTTGGTATTTGGCAAGCCGATAAGGGGGGTAGAAATGAGTAGGTGGTAAGTTGATCAATTGGTGATTGAGGAGCTCAGGAAGAATATCATGTTGCTTAGCATTTAGATCAAACTTGAGAGGTGATGGTAGCGGTAAGACTTAGGGTTCACTTATATGAGCACATGTAGAAGACATAGGATGAGGATGAGGTGTAAAAGAAGAACTAGCATGGGATTGAGAAAATTTATTGAGATGTTGGATTTCAGCGGTGAGAGATGTAATCGTGGTTTCCATTGCCTGAATTTATCTTGAAATAAACAATGTAAAGTTGATTAACTAAAATAGGAAAATTATTATTATTATGGGCCTAATAGTTAATCTAAATAGAAACAATAATGGAATAACTGATATGAATTGAAATACTAATGCTAAATGATTTTTATTTGATTTTGAATGAAGTAAAGTAAATGAAATAGAAGGGATGAGATACTAACCTGAATATAACTTACCTTATTGTGTGCTAGACTTGGACAAAGTTAATATGCGGGCTGGATTGGGTATGGAGATTCTAATATGGAAACTGTGAAGCTAGATATTTGACTAAGGTTGGGGCACCGGGGTGCTGCAGTGCGTGTTCTAAGTGCCTTGGTTTGCAAAAAGGCCAGGATCTGGTTCCGGTAGTGTCACTAAGTCTTCACTATATCTTCGTCTCTGTTGTACATTTATCGTTGTATCTTCACTTATGTCGCTAATAATATGATGTGAAGATCTACCTGCAAAACCCCATACAAAGCATCAATTCCTAAAAATAAAGATGCAAATGAAGGGGTTAGACTGACCTTATCTACCATAATGGTGGACTTACAACTAAGTGTTGCACTACATTCTAGACCCAATGTAGTTATGTGTTCTTTGTGTGTGCAATTTTGTGCCTAGGGTGCCCTAGCACCAATGACACAGAAGTAGGGGGAAATAACTATATGTAAAAATACAAATGGTGGATGGAATGGAATGAATACAACCCTTTCCCCCTATGCTTGTGTGATGCAGATGTAGAAGATGCCCAAATGCAATCCCTTGCCTTAGTAGATAGCTTCCCTTGATAGTAAGATGTCTGCCCATAATGTAGTGAGTATGTTATGTTTATATAGGGATCTCTTGTTCAAATTTCGACACTAGTGACCCGAAACACCAACTACCACCTAGGGGAATGAACGAGGTAATGACAAAGACCAACCTCGAAGAAATAAATTAGGACCAAGAGTTATGGAAACCAGGGCGCCTAAAATCACGGACTAGGGCACCCTAGGGCACCCCAATGCTACCCTAGGTGCCCCAGTGTAGGACTGAAGATGACAATCAAGCAAATTGTGAAACTTAAGAATTTATATGATTCCCTTGTTTGAATTTTGTAATTGACAAACTGAAAGGATGACCCAAAGAGATAAAAATTAATTAAGAAGTGAAAGGAGTCCAAAAGGGTAAGAAATATGTTAAGAGGGACAAAAGCGCCTGGGAGGACAAAAGTGCACGATGTTAGTGTCCAAACCGGGTGCTAGTGTCCAGACTGGGCGCTAGTGTCCGAGGCCATAGAAATATAAAATAGTTAAATTATGGCAGGAGAGTAGGATATATAAAGCTAATAAAAGTGTAGAATACAAAACAACATGCTAGAGGGAGTTATCAATTACTAGTTTTCTTGCTTAGGAATCATGTAAATGCTAGCATGCTTTTAGGACCTAGAAATGTACCCAAGTGCATAGATTTTGTGACTAATTTTTCCCCACTTTATGTTGTTGAGTGAATACTCGATAGCATAAAATAGTGGAAGACGGTCCTATAGAGAGTGCTGCGAATAGTGTGCCGAGTGGACAAATGTAGCGTGAAGAGATCGTAGTGTGAAGCGTGGAGACTAGGAAAAGGGAAGTGGAGCCTAGGGGTGAAGCGTGTGCATAACTTGTACCTATTGTTGTGTTTTTATTTATTGATATAGGTTGCTTCTTGTTGCGTATTAAGGAAAATCCTGTAAAAGAAGAGCAAAAGAGTAGTCAAAGTCCTGTATATGAAAAATTTGAGTAAAACATGTATAAGTATGTAAAAGTGTGAAAGTATGTAAAAAGGAAAGTGTGCACCTGATGTATAAGAGTGTAAAGGGATAGAAAGATGTCTGAAATGCTGCAAAGGGCAAGTTTTTGGTGATCTCACACACCAAGAAAGAGTTTTTGGGTAATCTCAAGTTAGGAGCGAGTTTTTGGGCAATCTTATGCCAAGTACAAGTTTTTGGGTGATCTCATGCCATAAGAGAAGAGTGTTGGGGAGATATGTCTAGTTTTTCTCTCCTTCCATGAATGCTTCCCAAATGAGCACCATTGCAGATTGTACATTTCGTGTTGTTCCGTGTTGCTCCATATTGTAATTGATTGTAGGAGATATAATGCATTATGTATGCATAGGCAAGGGCCTATGATTTGTAAAATTGTGTTGTAAACTATGTTGAACTGAGAAAATGATTGTTTATGTCCCTAGGATATTAGAACCCTGTGGAGGACAGGAGCGCCCGGGCGCCAATGTCTAGGTGCTGGGTGCTAGTGTCAGTATTGTGTGTGAAGTCCAAGTTAGATTCGGATTTTTCCATGTTGTATACCTGTGTTGTTTATGTACTATGTTGATCTGAAATGTAGCTTTGAGATGTTGTAGGGGTGACATGTTCACCTAATGTTGTTGGGGTGCATGGGAAAACTATAGGAGAATACGACCCAAAGGAGAGGACCAAAGGTTGATGTGCATAGTTGAATTTGAGATACCTGCAAGGGTAGAAGGTGCGTATGTTAGAAACCAAGGCACATGCAAATAAAGTAGGCTAGTACAAGTGTTAGAATGAAAAGTAGTTAACATGCAATAGAAAATAATGTAACAAGCAAGTGCGTAAATAAGATGGACAATGATAAATGGTAATCATACATGGGACATTGCTCACAATGTCACAAGACAATTAGGGCCGAAGTGGCCAAAAATAGACAATGATCAAACAAGACATAGGGCACAATGTAAAAACAATGAGCATACAATAACATGCAAAATGTAATAGATAGCGATGGTTATATATAGTCCTATAAGGCAAATGTTACACATGAAGCATCTCGTTAGCATGTTAGAAAGATAAATAGTATGTCAAAGTGTGTATATATCAGTGAAAAGTAAAGTAACCATAATGAGAAGTAGTGAATAATATAACAATAAAACCTATAATGTGTAGGGTGTGAGAGTAGTAAAAGTAGATGCCCTAGGAACCTTGGTGAGGTTGGCAAAGGGATGCAATGTCAAGCATCATGCATCATGTAAGGAGTTATAAGAGATATGCATTCACTCCAGAGACCAAGTGAGCATGCATGTGTATATATAAAAAGATAATGACATACTAAGTATCCGAATAACATAATAAGAAAAGTGCAACATGTAAGTAGTATAAGCAAGCAAGAGTAAATGCAACCAAGATATGCAAACAATGTATGAATGTGATGGTGTGGTATACAAAATGTGAAGGTGGAAGGAGCTACGTTACCCCCTAACAGATGTGCATGAAATGAGGTTCATTTATAAACATCCCCTTATCATTCATGAATGAACCATAAAAAAAAGAGTGCATCATCGGGAATGAGTCTCGCATGCGAGTAGATGCTAGAAAATATATGTCATGAAGCATAGAACGTGAAGTGTGTAATGCAAGATTCAAGGAAGTGGTGTGCCCTCGACATTCAAGTGTGAATTGTAGTACGAGAGTGTATCATAGGGTGATGAAAATACAATGTGTGTACCAATGAAGTGAGTATTCTTAGAAATACTAGAAATGAAGCGCAAAGCATATAATGTAGTAATAAACACGAGGGTCAATTGATAATGCTAGAAGGGAGGAGAAAGTACGATGCCCCAAGTGTGTGATTAATGGAGAGCTATGTTATTGGGTGAGAAGGAGCATGCCATGGGTCATAAGAAAGTATATGGTCATCACAATGGTAGGTAGGAGGAAGATTAGGACCAATGTTGGGTTTTGGGTTGTGGGAGGAAGCTCATAGAGATTATGTAGAGTTTATTGGTCTAGCTTAATGAGTATTTGCTTATTTGGAATTGGTAACAGGATAGAAAACTTGATAGGAGGAGGGACAAAGGACATATTTTGAGAGTTAGTTGCTTTGTTTCAATTGGTAAAGCTGTGAAAAAAGACTTGATAGGAGGAGGGAAGGAGTGAGAATTTTGAGAGGTGGTTACTTAGTTGGAATGGGATGGATAGATGGCCCTTAACTTACTAGATAAGGAACAATAATAACTATGGCATGATGCTCATTAGACACAAAGAGATTGGATTTGGGTGCCCATTGGGATTTAGCAATTGGAGATGAGCATGTAGCAAAATGTTGTATAGAAAATTAAATAAAACCCTGATGCTCAAGGTGCTTGATTTGTCATTTTAAAGAATACCATTCATTATCATGATGTCCATTAAATATGTGATAATTGCAAAATGGGATACCTTGGTATTTGGCAAGTCGATAAGGAGGGTAATAATGAGTAGGTGGCAAGTTGATCAACTAGTGAATGACGAGCTCAGGAAGAATATCATATTGCTTAGCATTTAGATCAAACTTGAGAGGTTTTGGTAGTGGTAAGACTTGGGGTTCACTTATATGAGCACATGTAGAAGACATAGGATTGAGATGAGGTGTAGAAGAAGAACTAACATGGGATTGAGAAGCTTCCTTGAGATGTTGGATTTCAGCTGTGAGAGATGTAATTGTGGTTTCCATAACCTGAATTTTATCTTGAAATAAACAATGTAAAGCTTGAATTGAATTGCAAATGGATTGATTGGTTGTGACCTTAGGACCTGATAGAGTCATCGAACTAGAATCGAAGGTGGAACTTACTTGTGCAGGTGGCATATTGCTAGGGAGATACATAGTGTCTAGGGTTTTTTGGAGAACATCTTTGCAAGGTGGGTGATTTTGAAGTAATTGAGACAAGGAGACTTGAGGAATTGTAGGAGCCATGAAATAAAAAATGGTAGAATAAGGATCCGAATGAGTGATCATGAGTGGGGTTCACCAAATGATTTAATATCATGTTGCTTAGAATTTAGATCAAACTTGAGAGGTGTTGGTAGCAGTAAGACTTGGGTTCACTTATAAGAGCATATGTAGAAGACAAAGGATGGGGATGAGGTGTAGAAGAAGAACTAATAGGTGATTGAGAAGCTTTCTTGAGATGTTGGATTTTAGCGGTGAGAGATGTAATTGTGGTTTACATTGCCTAAATTTTATCTTGAAATACAAAATGTAAAGCTTGAATTGAATTACAAATGGATTGATTGATTGCGACCTTAGGATTGATATAGTCGTAAGAAAGATGAGTGTTTAGGGTTTGTTGCACAACATATTTGCAAGGTGGGCGATTTTGAATCAATTGAGACAAGGAAACTTGAGGAATTGTAGGAGCCATGAAAGAAAAGCGATAGAATAAAGATTTGAATGAACGATCACGAGTGGGGTTCACAAAATTTCTTAATCCAAAAATCCATCAGAAAGAGAAACCAGTCCAAGACATTAGAGATAACATGGTTCATATCCTCCCAAGGTCTATGACTACAAGACGAGTTTTGAAAGTCCTAGACCAAGTGTGTCATCCTCTTCGTCTTGAAGATCCTCTGTGCGAAAAGGAAATGTGTTTGTAGAATTAGAACATGATCAGATAAATGAAGGACCAGATTTCCCTGCAACTACACTGTCATCTCTACCTAGAGAAAATACATTAGAAACATATAAATAAGGATCAATAACCTTCTACAAAGGAGGAAGATGGCCTCCCTATAAGGGCTGTTACAAAATGAATGAGGGACAAATAGCCTACTTTTCTTATGCTTTTCAACCAAGTTCTGCAGGAGAACTAGAACCCAATCCAGAGTATAAACAAAGAAACTATGTAGCTAGATATCATGCACACTTAACATAAAACTTTGATGATCTATGCAAAGATGTTAGGAAATTAAGGCAAGAGCTAGGACAAATAACTCCATTAGCAAATATTGTCCGAAGTATAAAGAAATTGGTAGATGATTTTCCTTTCATAAGTGAAAATGTCAGTTCATTGAACTGTGAATAATGATGCCTACAGGATTGTAGATACCAATCCTTAAATATATTGCATGAGATAGTTGATCATAACCGCATAGTAGATGAAAAATTGGCCGAACTTGAGAAGGGCTTAGACTGGCTAGAGAAATTAGAAAAGCCAAAAATAAAACCCTCTAGTCCTATGGAAACAACACCATCATCATCTTCATCCAACTCTACAACATCTATAAACTTTGGACCCCTATTTTTGCCATCTGATTCTAAAGGAAAGAAACCTCCCTCCTACACTAATGATGAGGACCAATATACCAGGACAACCATGGTATCTCAATATAGATGACATGTTAAATCCTCTAGATGAGATTACATCATGGAGTAACTACATGCAATTGATTGGAACTATTACCAATATAGATGGCAGAAGTATTGCTACATATGCTAGAAGATATTTCGGGGTATTGTACTAAAATGGTGGGCTTCAATGTCACCCCAAGAACAAGACGCAAGAGTATTCTCTCAAACTAATCCCATGCAAAATCTCTACCAAATGTTGATAAATGAGTTTGTACCACCTCAAGGAAATAGAGAAATAGAAGCAAGTAAGTGGTTAGCAAAAATGCAACTTTGTGACATCTCCCAATTTGAAGCCTTTGCGCATCAATTCAGGAAATTAGCATATGAAAGTAAGAGTTTCCATTTTGATGTAGTAAAAATGAAGTTCCTGGATTCATTACCTTATAATCTGGTTGATCGTGTCATAGAATATATAGATGTCAAAGGCATGAGTATAACAACAATGTCACTAACCGATATTATAGATTTTGCTAGACAACAAACCATGCAGCTGTTATCACGAACCAAAGCCATACAAAAGCTTTCCAGCCATCAAGTTATCATGAACCAAGCCATTCACAACAAAACCAAAAAAGCATAACAAGCTTTCTTTTTGCAGAAATTTTTCCCTAAACGCCATAGTTAGCTCCAAAATACCTTTCTTGCGTAGAAACATCCAACCCTCTTTCATTTGTTGTAACCATATGCACAATCAAAAATAAAGTTGTGAAAGCCATATACTCATCTAGCACATCAATGTGGTGGGACATAATTGATGAAGATGAATATTTATACCAACAAGATGATATATATGAACCTATTATTGAAGAATATTCAGAAGAAGATGATATAAATGAACTTGATGCACTTGTTGATGATCTTGAGAAAAATGATCTACCCTTAGCTATGATGAAAAGAAGAGGGCAACCACACAGACAAGAAGAATACAAAGGAAGAGGAAGAGCATTCAAGGGACGCGGACAACAACCACAGAGGTATCACATTCCACCAACAATTAAGCAAAATGAAAGACAAAATCTAGACAAGTTTGAAGTCTTAAGCCCTAATTCAGATTGGCTCCAAAATAAATATACTTTCCTAAGAAAACAAGAAGAAGAAGAAAGAGAAAAACCAAAAGGAAAGATAAAGCAAATAATAGAAATGAATGATTTCTTTCTAGATGAACTAGATTCTCAAATAGATGATGATTTTGATGATGAAAATTTTGTGGATGAATCTAGTGGCTATGAAAAATTATGTAAGCTTTATGGACAATGTTCAATTAGACCCAGAAAAGGATACTTGGGCACAATAGGAAGTAGAAGAATTGAAGAAATATAACTTCACCCTGCATCAAGATAGCGGATCCAAACAAGTGCAAACTTGTTTGCACTGTAGTACCTACACCAGAAGAGGTAAAACCAATCTATCTTACACAACTTATTAATGGAAGATTTTCACAATTCATATCAGTTAAGATAGATGGGAAAATGATAGATGCTCAGATAGATATTGGTGCCTCTTTATCTTTTGCCAAAGAACCAGTACTAAGAAATTGGGAAAAATTAAATCCTAATCAGGCATATCAATCAATGGATGTACAAGGAAATCTATTTGTCTGTGATAAATATAAACACCAGAACCAATGGTCATACAGGATAAAACATTCTACTTGTGACTTTTTCATGCACAATGATATGCCAGTAGATATACTCTTAGGAGGAGATCTTTTATAGACTCTTACTCCCCATATGGCAGTACTCCTAAACATGTGTTGTTCACTCTCAATGGAGAAAGAATCAGAGCTCCCCGCTTAACTTATGCTGAGCAATACCCTAAGGCCATGATTCAATAGCCGTCCAATCCTACCCAATTAGCAATTGAAGAAATATGGCATAAGATTTGGCTTGACATATGCTTTGATGACCCTCAAAAATTTTGGGCAAGGACCATGCCTGAAATGGAGATTTGTCTTAAAAAGGAAAAGGGAATGAAAGTAGGGAAAAGATCCTATTTCTTATAATGACTATGAGGATATGGAAAAGGATATACATGAATTGGAAAAGGAAAATTTATTAAGAAATCTACATCACCATTTTGTTGTTATGCTTTCATGGTGAATAAACATTCAAAGAGCAGAAGAGAGGAAAGAAAAGGATGGTCATAAATTATAAACCTCTAAATGCCATCACATAACCTTATCCCTATCCAATCCCTGACAAATCTTATTTGTTACAAAAAGTTGCTAAGTGTAGATATTTCAGCCAATTTGATTGTAAATCTGGATTTTACCAAATTAGGGTAAAAAAGGATGATCAGTATAAAACAACTTTTAGCTGCCCATTTGGACACTATGAATGGATTGTTATGCCTTTGGATTGATGAATGCACCAAACTTATTTCTAGGAACACATGAATAAGGTATTTGAAAATACTTCAAATATCTATGCATCTACATTGATGATATCCTCATATTCATCCAAACACTAGAAGAACACCTAAAACATTTGTAGGAATTTTATCAAATTGCTTCTAGTGCTAGTATTGTTCTTTCTGAAACCAAACTTCAGTTATGCACCCAAGATTGTAATTTTCTTGGAATGGAAATAGCACAAGGAAAGTTGAAAGTCCAACCACACATAAAAGAAAAGATCCAATAATTTCTTGATATCTTGGATAAACCAAAATTGCAAGCTTTTTTGGGTATGCTCAATTATGTCAATAATTTTTACCCAAATGCAGGCCAAGATAGAATTTTTTTGCAGGACTTATTGAAGAAGTTTGTTTTCAAATGGACAGACCAACATACTAACAAGTCCAAAAAATTAAAAATCAGGTTGAGAATCTTCCCTCTCTATATGTTCCTGTTACAAAAGATTTTATAGTCTATACAAATGCATCTGACTATGCCTGGGGAGGAATGCTTTGCTTGTAGAGAAAATGTAATTGAGCATGTATGTGAATTTGTAGGAGGATTATTTGTAGATGACGTCCTAAAATGGACTTCTTTTGACAAAGAAATCTATGTAGTAAAAAAGTGTTTAGAGAAATTTGCATTAAAATTACTACATTTAAAACATTTTGTGATTAGGACAGACACCAGGTTTTTAACATTTAAAGACAAAGATCACGCCAGAAAAGATGGAAGGGGAAAATATTGCTGATGGCAAGAATTTTTCAACCAATTTAATTATTTGTTGAACATATTCTAGGTGATAAAAACATAGTTGCAGATTGGTTGAGCAAAAATCTGCTTCTTCATTCATGAACAATCCAAATCCTCCAAGATTTGATCTAGAAAAGATAAAATATTTTAGATTTAATTCTCTTGGTCTTATAGTGCAACAAGATATTTTAAATCTTGGGATATTTACAAGATATGACAGATGTTCTAAACAAGTTTCCCAAAGTCTACAGGCCTCTAGAGAAAGCAACCATTATTGAATGTCCTCATGGGAACAGGGAAGGAACCATTTTCATCTACAGGCTAAATAGTGACATGTTAGGTAATATGTTTGTTGATTTGGTACAAAGGCCCCGCTGGAATTGGACCATCAGAATTTGCACCTTGGAAACACCTCAATTATTGAAATTCATTAAAGATTGTGGCCCTCTAGCTATTCATGATGAAGAAAGGCACTAGCAACAATCATTGTTGAAGTCATCCTACAAAGAAGATTAACATGGGAATCATTTATGTGGATTGATATTAGATCTAGACAAGATGTGATTGATGGCCATTATTGGCAAGTCAGACAAACCTATCGCATTAGGTGTCTCTTTGAGACAATTGATAGTGAAAGCATTTTGTTGAAGCGGAAGACGCAATGGACCCATCTACATCATCATCTGAAGGCTCCACAGGATGATCTCTTTTTAGATAAAGTAGATTCTTTTAGGATAAGGATGACCTTACTTTGTGTAAAGAAATATTTCGTGGCAGACACCATCCACTATAGAATGGACATGACCCCATCCAAAAATTTCTATAAATAAGAGGTCTCGAGTCATTTGTAAGCAAGTATTTCTAAGAGTCTTAGAGTCTAGTAAGTCTAAGAAGTCTTGAGTCTAGTTAAGAGCGTATGCTCTCTTCTTGCGCCCATAAGGCAATCCTGAAGATCAGAAAGTTCTAACCAAAAGTATCTATGTAAAGCTTGCCTGTAAATTTTCCTTTGTGAAATATTGAAGCCATATCCATTCGGCCGCTAGCCTCCACCATTGTTCTTATAAATTTTTGTCTGTTCTTGAAAAATTTAAAAGAACTTTGAATGCCTGTCATGCCCTAATTTGAAGAATGTCATGAGTTCTTTCGGTTAGTTGATGATGAGAGCTTTGTTAATATGATACATGAGCCTTGGTGAAGAGTTTTGAGGTGTGAACCAACTCGATTTTGAAGGTAAATATTTAGGTGTTTAAGACCTAATGGGAGGTGTTTGTCTTTTGATGTGCTCCATGATGAAGATAATGGAACAGAGGTGCTTGAAATTGTAGATGAGTGAGAGAGGATGTTGCTAAAGTGTGTGGAGTTGATTTGAGTCTTGGTGGGGCCTTCTTGAATCCTTGAAGACCTTGTTTTAGGCCTAGTTGAGAAGCATTGTTATGTTTTAATTGTGTAGGCTAATGCTGACCTATAAGGTCCATTTAGGTGATTTATATGAAAGTGTAGAGTGTATTTTCATGTTGATATGACCGACCTTATGGTCTTTTCCAACCTAGAGGTGTGTTTATGGTAAGAGCCATGTATAAAAGTGAGGCATGTTAGCTCATTTGGGCTAGTGTGATGATGGAGTTGTGAGCGAACTAGAAGGAGGAGTGTGAAGATGTTAGAGGGCTCTAAAGCATAGCAAGGAAGAGTATGAGAAGCCGAGGAGGGAAAAGAAGGAGCTTAAAGGTCATATGACCTAATCAACATATTATGATGCATGTATGAGTGAAGAAGGAGAGAGAGTAGTTTGAGAAGGTTTAGGAAGGAAGGAACTGAAAAAGTGATGACAATTAGTTGTTGGAGCAACAATTACTCAAGTGATCTTCATATTCATGTGGTTGAGTTGGTGTTTGGTCATCTTAGGGGTTATAGCCTCCTTGTAGGGTTGGTGCCTTACTAAATAGGGGTTGGTGCTCCTTGTGGGGTTGGTGCCTCACTAAAGTGTCAAGGTTGGTGCTCCTTATGAAGTGGGTGTTTCACTAAATTCCTTTGTGTTGTGTAATATATGCAAAGGTTCAATGGGTTTTCTTCCCCTTGATGGTTTCCCACTTTATATCTTGTGTTCTTGTGTTCTATCTTGCTTCATGTTCTTATGGATGGTTGTTTCATACTTAATAAGCTCACATTGATAATGACCTGGGTAATGGATGCTATGAATGATGTTGTCAATTTAAGATAAATGAAGTAAAAGTTTCGAATGACTAATTCACCCCCTCTCAATCATTGTGCTTCCAAAGAAAACAATTCTCTTTCTTTTGAACCATTCCCTTGATCTTTGGATTACTACTATAGTCCTCTCCTTAATATCACTTGATTCTCTGGTGTTCCACGGAGTTGGAGGAAGGGGTGAAGATTGCACTGCTTGGTACTCGGGGTCAAACAAGTCTGACCCATCATCTTTTATCCCCTCAATGAACCAATCAAAATTGAGATCCCTCATTTGGTCTACTGTCATCCGCATATAGTCCTTTTTCCGTACCTCGAAATCATCATTGTAATTGGCCTAGTAGTCTTCAATTTGAGGCGTATGGTGCAAACCTAGAAAGGTGAAAGTCTCTAGATTTCTTCTGATGTTGACGTCGGACCTAGATGTGTAGGAGTAGAGACTGAGGGCAGTGAATGATGTTTTGAGTGTTTGTTGCATTTGTGACATTTTGCATAAATATATTCCCAAGGAAACAAGAAATGACAAACCTTTCTTTTTGTTATTCTTACACTTGACATGAACATGAGCCAATTGCCTACACAATTCGAACATTATGATTTTGTTACTCTAGTACCTTGGTAGCCCACGAGGGGCAAGATCATAGCCTACGAATCTGATGTATGTGAAGGTAGGGAACTGGATGAAGTGGATCCTATACTTTTCAATCGTGCAATTGCTTGAGAAGAGATCCTCCGCTCTGGATTTCCCTCAAGGAGCCTGATAATGAACATGGTGAATGCATCATTCACCCTAACATAGTGGGAATTGCTCTCCTTATGAGTCAGTTGCGGATACTTCTTGTATGCAGGTGATTTTTGAGGCACATAGGGAGCTGTGGACAATCCTTTTAATGGTCTCATGAAGGCAAAGGCATACACCATGTAAGAAGTCATGGTGAACTTCTTAGTGGCGAATAACTGGAACAACTACCCATGGATGTTGTCTCGATGATTTGCCTCCAATCCACCTCCTGGTTTCCTTCAGTATCCACGAGGATGAGTGAGCCATCCAGTCTTAGAAATATTTTGTTATTTCTTCCCCCATCACCCTACTCAGAAGAATAATGGCATCAAAATAAGTCAAATATTCACTTGTAAGCAAGTTCATCTTTTCAAATACATTATATTACTTTTTTTTATGGGAAATGATCTTATAGTTGGGCATGTACTAAAACATGTACATTTAATTTCTCTATAACTTGTTAAAAAATTACACATAATTGTTCACTTTTTATTAATGATAGTTTTTAAGAGCCAACCACAATGTGACACATAGGGCACTTGGTTATTGGTACACTTTTCAAATGTTTTATATCAATTATCTTTGTACTCATCAATTCAAAATCTATTTTTCCCTCCAAATAACCACATAAAATGAAAATGATGATGTGGCATGGTCACATACTACATAAGGGTATAAGACGAAGCACCTATACACATTTATACACCCTTGAAGTTAAAGTGTACAATTATAGAATCCTCTCCCCTATATTAAATTAAAAATTTAATAAACCAATCAATTCCATGTCCATCCCCTCCCTTCAATGATAAAAGACTCTTCCTAAATGAGTTTCCTCACCAACTCCAAGATACTCTTCATACCTTTAATGTTGACATCTTCTAATAATAGTTTCACTCTCTCATAGTTATGTTATTAAACAACAAGGACACTAAACAGATTCTCATCCAAAAATTCCTATGATCAAGTTCCACGCCCTGGTTCCAAACTTCATGCGGCACTAAAATACAATCTCCTCGCTATATCTTTTCCTTGAGAATCCGTTTGACACTGAAAGTATTTCAATCTGTGGCATATTTTATTCCCAAATGTTCTCTCATTCGTTATCTGAATTCTTTCCATCTAGGACTCCATTGTCATTATCCGTGGTCTACAGGTACACTCCATATTATACCATATTTCATGTTCTCCTCCTTAGAAGCTATGAGCTGGTTGAGTCCCGCATTAAAATTGGGGATATATTCTTTTAGAAAACAGGCAAATGGTGAGACAGTCACATGGGTATGTATATTTTATTAAATACAACCACACGCTAGTGTATTTTGTTAAACATTATACAGTCATGCTTCTCGTTTATTCTTAGGCACTGTACATATCTCTCTGCGGAGAAGCTTGCTTCGCATATCAACATGATCGTTCTATGCATAATACAAATGAGTACACATGTACAATTGCAACAATCTCTTTGTTCTTATTTGTTTCAATTGTGTTTCATATCACCGGTGTGTGTCCTTTGCATAAGAACCGCTGCTATTGCATATTGTCTTGTGTCCACTTCAATCTTAAATGGTTATTGAAAATTTGGCAAAGATAAAATCGGTATATTGGTTATCTTATGCTTCAATGAATCACAAACAACTCGCCCATTTTATTCTGGAGTGGCGACTCACACCATACCATCGATATCCTTTTTCAAGTCATTTAAAGCTCTTTTTGAACATTTGGTTTGGCATAGAAGCATCATTGGTACTCTAATCAATAAATGTAGATCTTAATTGAAAGCTTGTTAATGAGGCATTGCAATTGCATGTCATTATAGGGTAGGGGAAAGGAGCCAATGACTCTGCATAAGTTAATGACTGTGAGTGGTAATGTGAAGTATAGTACCACTAGTTTTCAAAATCAAAGTCAACATTTATCATTTTCACACTTAAAATTTAGAAAAAGGTAGCCAATAACACAAGTCACATCTACAAATCAGCCAATAAAATGGTGACACATCAGCTGTCCCAAAAAGGTGATTTTATTCAGAAGGGCTAATATTAATTTTCTTTGTATTCAAAAATACCTATTTTAAATCCCTTAAAAATATATTTTCAACATAATTTAAATGCACAAAAAAAAATCTGTGCATTAATAAAATCTTAATCTTTTAAATGGTACTTTTAAATAAAAATTGATAATTGACTCTAAGAGCTTCCTAACTTTAGATTCACGATCATTGGCTCCTTTCCCCTACTTGATCCAGCAATTCCACAATCCCGCATCCTCCCCATTTGGGTAGATTTTCAGAATTAGCTTTGCAGGCACAATTTCTAATATGTAAAAATTGGATATACTAATGAGCCTTTGCCATCTCCAATCTCAACCCTACATAGTTAATCCCAGTTATTTGTTAAGATGTGCCATAGGCTTCGGTAGAGAAATTTGTGAAACATGTCAATAAGATGCAAGTATTTTATACTTCAATTTAAATGCGATAAGTTCCTGTCACCATAGGAACATCTTTTACACGTTCTGTGCGAATGATAGGCGCAAGGCATCGCAGACCTTACAAAGGATTTTTCTTTTTCCTTTCCTCATAACAATTAGTTATATCATTTACTAACAACAATATCGGTATAGTGCACCCTGTGAACATCATTACTACGATGATCAATAACCAATAACCAATAACCATTAACCCTCTGTTTTGAAAATTGGTTTCGTCTCTATAAAAGAACCAAGAATTTTGAAAGTAGGCAACCAGCGTGTATAAAACTCACTCAAAGAAAGGCTTCAGCCATCACAAGTGTCTTGAGAAATTGTTTTTCATTTAATTCCATTCCATACGGCAATACATATACAAAGAATTCCAAAGTTCAAATGTATCTATGGCATGTGGTTCTTGTATGCATAGATCCCAGGCCACAGATCTAATGATCTAACTCGGGTACTTACCAATTCCAAGCACCAAGTTTCTTTGAATGTGGTTTTGATATAGTACAAAGGATCCTTGAAGGTCAAATCTAATTGCTTAATCAACTGCTTAAGTACGAAACAATCACTGGCTACAACACATCTATAACAACATTGTATTACAGCCCAAGAGAGTTTGATAATGTTGACATATTAAGAACACCTGACTTTTCCTTGGTTTCAAGATATTATCTGGGATTGCCTTTCGAAAAAGATCAATAAGAAATTCTTTGCTCGAGGTTGATCCTTGCTGATTAATGCTGCTTGAACCACTTTGATCAGAAAAATTGACGTCAAACTCATCACAAGGAGACAATCCATTGGCATTGTCAGTAAAAGTGCATACACAACCACTGAGCTTTCTGAAACATGATTGGTGGAATACCAGAGTACAGGACTTGCATCGTATTATTTCATCCTCCTGATTACATCATCAGACATCATCAGCCTATATTCACCTAGAACAAAAGAGAAAGCCTGGATCCAAATTGATCATAAAACTCTAAGATTAATCCAATTCCACTGCAAAAGACATTGAACCAAGTAATGACAGTTAATTTTTTCAGACCTGAAAGGGAAAGATAAGGCTAGAAGGTTTTTCACACGTAAGTTGAGCACCACACATTTCTCCCACCTCACGGCAGATGGAACACTTCTGAGTAATATGAACAGATGTCTTTTTGACACGGTCTCCATCAAACTTGGAAGTGCTGCAACAAACATTGAAGAATATTACACGTCAATTTACCTAGATTTGCCTGTTTAAGATTAGGCTTTGGAGATGCCAGAATAAAAAAGGATGATGGGAAATTAAATATCTATCAATCAAACAAGACGGCCCAATCTCAACAATTTTCATGACATTATTTTCTAGCTACTAAACAACTCTTCATACTGCAACATTTACACTGAATATCCTAGGGTGATCTTTTTGCGCTTACTAACAGGCACTGCCTTATTAACAACATATGAATTTCAAGGCATGAAATTGCTACAAATGTTAAAGCTTGGATTCAAAATAGCCTTGAACAAAAGAATGACAGCGTCTTATTTTGACTATGAATGAATTATTATAGCTTATACTCATTACAAAACAACCTACGAAAAATAGAATGACAGCATCTTACACTAAATACGAAGTGAATTGTAAATTATACTGACCATACAATAACTGGCCAACAAGATATTGCACACAAAGGCTGTCATTTTTATAAAATTCGGTTTTACTTTTAATTCGTAATATTTTTCTGGATTCATCTGAGTAAAAGGTTTTCGTCATTCAGTTTTGCTTATTAAACAATTTACCAATCAGAAATACTGGGATCATTATCCACTACTACGAACATTCAGTATATATTTGTAAAAGTTTTCGTTAACATGAACTACTACACAATCTCACATTACTTCAATTCAAGTGGCTGGAATTCATATACCCTTTTTATACCACTATTAAGTTATACCCGCATACAGAAACTTCATGCAGATGCATATAAAGGGAAAGAATATGGTATTTTCTGAGAAACCAACCAGAGCGAGAAGAGCTTGCATCACAACCACTATTAAATTTAACCAACCTAAAAGGATAAATTGCCTCCCTGAAAATCCTTCTTTGTCTGATAAAATATCAGGAAGACGCAGAACTTTATGTTGCCTTTTGACACTCTTGTTATTTGTGAGGATATCCAACAGACCTCTGGCAAGTTGGTAATTGAGTCAATAAACAAATTTCCCAGAATCTGTCAAAAGCAAGAAACCTGAGTAATAAATGGATCAAAAGCCTATTCCATTGGAAATTCTACAATGGAATTTCAGTTATTTGAGCTTGAAATGACTGCCATATGTAAAAAGATCCCTTATCATGAGCCATGGTTGTATTGTGAATTATGAATAAACTTCCCATGTTAGCACGGAAAAGATAACATCCAGCACATTTATGATTTTATGTTCTTTTTATTAAATTTCAATATATAACATTCACATCCAGGGAGTTTAATTAAATTTGAACAATATTTTTGTCTACATGGAATTGAAAACTATTAGGATATAATGCACGGTAGAAATGGAAAAACAAGAAATAGAGAATGGCTTACACCCAAATAAAGCAGTCAAAATAAGGTGTATACTGGATACCACTAGTATCCAAATAACCAAATAATCCTTGAGTATATGGAACAGCACATGAATAGAAGAGATACACTACCAGAACAAGTGCTCACAATATAACTAAGGCAAGTACAAATGAAGGATTTCATAACTAAGGCAAGTGCAAATGAAGGATTTCATAACTAAGGCAAGTACAAGTGGAGGATTTCATAACTTGCAGAAGATTCACAAAGCACGAACAATCATAACTGGAAGCATGCAGAAGCACATATGGGAAAAAAATATTATTAAGTATGCAAAACCACAAGTATGCACAAGTACATGTGGAAGATTCCCCAAATAGGGAAAAAGAGAAGTTAACTACAAGGAAAACAAAATTCTCCTAAATTCCCCCATAATATTTTACTCACGGGAAAAAGACAGCCTAAGAGACACTCCCATAAACGGGAAAGCGCCATTACATAATCACCCCCTTCATGACAAATTCTTTGAGCCCTAGCATGTCTGAAAACTTGACGAATTTAGCCTTTCGAGGTCTTTATAGACATTGTAGGCAGCTTGGTCCTTTGCTCTATGATACTCTATGTAAAATAATTGGCCATGAATCAAGTGGTGAACGTAATAATGATGGACCTTTATACTGATAAGATAGAATATAAGACAGAGAACGAGACATTCAATCAAATGGTGACAGCAATATATTAATCTCAAAGCACAATATAAACAGTTCAAGAGAACCAAACACCTGTACAAGAGAACCTATCCTGACCACTTGGGTACCACTAAGGTAGACTCACTCCGTGAGGTACCACCAGGTGCTGACAGCACTGCTGTCTCTGTTCTGATGGGGGAGGATCCCCCAATATGAGTGAAGGGGTTTCCCTTACAGGTCAGAGAGGCAACGCCTTGTGGCAATTTTTGTAACAACTTTTCATGTCGTTCAGCCCGACCTTTGTAAGGCAAAAATCACAAATGGAACCTCAATCGTTTCACTTTCCTTGAAAGTTCTTTAAGCTTTCACTACTTTGTAATACATGTATACACATCTATAGCATTAGATGGCAATCAGATAGTAGACATCTCAAAGCATAGGCATAACCTAGGAAGATTGACATCCATACATCTTTCTCAAGATTATGCAATGTACAGAATTCATAGATAATTATACTTTACGGATTCAGTTCAATTATCTTTCCTATACATTTCCATCTGAATGTCCATAGTAATTCATTTATATTGCTTTCCACAAATGCGTACAACACATTTAAATTCTCGTTTAGGTATTGTCCCCAAGATGAGTGGTATTGGTGCAGTTCATCTTGTTTGTGTGTGTCCCATCAAACGAGGTTGGAGTATCTGAATCTCGTCATCAAACCAAGAGACCCCTCAGATTATTGTCTATGTTGTTTCAAGAAAGTTCGAAGGGCAAGAGATGATAGACAACTCACAAGATGGAATCCCATAGATGATTGATGACACAATTGCAAAGGCACTTCATGATAAAAACATTTCCACTCAACTAGGACACCGAAGTCCTCAAATAAGTGGTTCCATCATCTCACTTGTCAGGTAAATCTTTTGGTGGTCAAGTCCCCCTAGGTTTCAAGTAAATTTAGACTATTACCTAAGTCTCTGGAACTAGGAGATGACGTTTCCTGGACAGCAAACAATTTCTCGGATCTTGGGGATAGCAAAGGGATGGTGGGGGATGGCTATTAAAATGTTTAATAATATATAAGAAATTAATAATTCATAAAAATTTAAAAATATATATTACAACAATATGAGTTACCTACAACGGCAGCCAAGAGGGGTGGGAGAAGCAACTGTAATAGTGTGAGATGTGAATAAAAATGACAGTCCTTGAATATGATGTCACTGTGACTGTCATAGGGCAGTTTTATCTTTTCTCTCTTCCTTGAAGAAGGTGATTGAAAACTCGAGACAACATCTTGGACATATAGTGGAGGAGTTTGATCCCATTTTTTTAATCCAGAAAGAGGTTTTTGAGCCTGACACAGTGGTGCAACTATATTGACACCATCCATCACTAGACAACAGGAAATCTGCAGAGAAGTTGATGGATTCATTAATCAATGTGGAACCCTTCAATGGGGAAAACTATGCCACAAATCCAATATAAGCACCTTGAGATCGATACATATTGGTATTTTTCATTTAGATGCCTACACTAGTAATCAAATCTTTAAAATACAAATAATTTTACAAAAAATATCAAAAAAATTAGGGATACCCCTGAAGTTCACAGAAGGTCCAGTCCTAGGGACATCCTCCTTTTTTGCTCATTTTGGTGGGGATGATCCCTCCACTCCTTCGTCCCCAAGATGTCTCGGATGGCTCCAAGATAGGAGGGAACATACCGACATAACAATGATTTAGACATTCCTGTGTTTGAGGGAAAATAAATGCAAACGCATTCGATAACTAGTTAGATCAACTAGAGTCATATTTCTCCATGAATAACATTTGTGATGAAGAGAAAATCAAGGTTACACTTCTAAAAGTTTTTCACTCGTCAAGAAGTCGCAGCAAGCCCATACTTTGTGGGGAAAGACTAGACAAAAGAAGAATCTTACCCAACATAGGAAAAATTCCCGGTTGTCATCAAGGATGAATATTAACATGATGATGTCTATGATGACCCCTATATTTAGAGGCAATAACAATGGTAAGGTAAGGACATGGCCAATAAGTCCAAGCCTACACCGATTCCTTCCAAGAATTGTATGCAAAGTTGGGCTCATTCAAGTCAGCGCAACATAGAGCTCTCAAGTTTCACAGCAGCCTACGACCATTCATTCAGTCCAAGCTGAAGCTACCTTAGGTCAAGATGATGGGAGAAGCGTATCACTTAGTGATAACTATTGACGAAGAGTCAAAGATGAAGGGCAAGTGGGGCACATTGTCTGCACCAAAAAAACACCTTCAAACAAGAAGCCACTACAGTCTAGGGTAAATGGTGAGACAAACACAAAAGCAGCAATCACTCCAAGCTCAAAATAATTTTCTCACGCGAGCAGGAACAAGTATTCTCAAGTCAAGCCCTCTAATGGAGTCATTTACTCTAATCCAAAGACTGTAATAGCCACTGCACAAGCTACACCAATAGTGCAAGACGCTAAAGCAAAATGCCTATTCCATTCACAGATGTTGGTGCTAGGGAATCGAGTGGATTTCTTATTGATGGCAGTGGCATGAAGAACATTTCTAGGCAACTGTCAAGTGGCTGAATTCACCTACCATGCCTTCTGCATCCTTCCAAATGTAGAAGGTGAAATTCATGCAACACCAAAGGTATATGCCTCACTCACCAATGATGTTTCTTATTTAGAGAGGAGCTAATTTGTGATGTAGGGCCAATTGATATTTGTGAAGTAATCCTTGGGCATTCATACATACATAGTCACCAATGTATGTACATAGCCAATCCTCGGAGTGTTATTTTATCAGTAGGCAAAAAGAGATACAAGATTCTTGAATTGACCCCATGCTCTAAGCATGCCGCACCAACGTCTAATATGATTATGCCATACAGCTATGCATATTCAGCATTTAAACTTCACCTCCTACAGAAGTACGACCTCAACCGATAAAGGCAGATCAGATTATGGAGACCATGTATACACTGAACTATCCTATGTCGGTATACAAAGTTGTCAAAGGATGTCAACTCTCTCATCAAGGGAAATGGTTCGCCACGGTTCAGCTAGAAGCCAATATTCCATACTTGCTTCCTAGACTTGACGAAATTGAGACTATTGATTCTCAAGGTGAGATAACCGATCCATGACAATTCTTCAAAAGCAATTCCAGTGATATACTACCAAGCCCGTTCTCACAGCTTGCAGTAATTGTGGATCCTATTGAATTGCCTACAGTACTCCAAAACCACATCCAGAGGTTCACAATATCTCCAACATCATTATTCTACAGTGGCACAACACAATTTGGGCAGATCGGGCATGGCGCCATCCATATGCATGCCAAACCATATGTGGTTTCCACCAATGGCTTTTGTAGTGTCCTAGACACCTACAAGACACATCGCTAAAAGGCTGTCTCATACCGCACTGCCAGTGCTACTAACTCTATTCCAATGGGAGTAGAACCCCAATACAAGTCAAGGGGTTCCCCTTGCAAGACCAAGGGACAGCACCCTTGCAGCATATTTTTTCACCGTCAACTTTTGACATTGTTCAGCTCAGCCGTTGGAAGGCAAAGAGTTACACAGGGAAGCTCTTTTGTTTCAGACTTCCACAATGGTTTTTTAATCCTTGTCGACTTTGTAATATGTGTACAAATTTGCAACATTAGATAACAATCAAATAGTGAACATGCTAGAGCATAGATGTAGCTTAGTGAGATACTTATCAAGAGTATGTCATGTACCAAATGCACAGATTAATGCACTTTTGTGTATAAGTTCTATTATCTTTCCTACACATTTCCATCTAAATGTTCATATATGAGTAACTCATTTATATTGCTTCTGCACATACAACACATCTGAATTCTCATCAGGGCATTGTCCCCTGATATCTCGTGGGATCCAGATCATGGAGAATTGTGCTGAACCATCGATAGATCCATATTGTGAAGCCTTAAAAAAATGCAACAATGCTCCAAGGTACCAAAGCCAATCAAGGAAATAACAACTATGCCCAATGCAATATACCATGTCTTTTGGCGAGTCAAAATACAAAAATAAATTTCCAACTAAAATACAAAATATCAAGTGCTGGAAAAGGTAACGACATCTCCAATTGCTATGGAGAACAACTAAACAAATTACCGCAGTATCAAGATGCCCAATGGCCCTCCTGTAACCAGCAAACGAAATGGGGAAATGAGTGTCAACTAAAATACTTTGTGGTGACCCACAATAAGATGGAGTACAACAACAATAATTTCCCTTGACTCAACACAGCTACAAAAACGATGAAACCTGAGAAATGCTACCTGGAAGGAAGCGTAATAATATTTTCCATAAACATACAGTTTAAATGACCAAAAGACATTACGACACCAAAATGGAAAAAGAAATCACAAAAGGCAACCATGGTGTACACGGCATGACTAAAGAAATTCGAACCCTTGATCAAACATAAGCCGCTTTCTATACAAGCATAATAATATTTTCCTTAAACATATGGTTTAAATGACTCAAAAGACCTTACGACACCAAAATCGAAAAAGAAATCACCAAGGGCAACCATGGCATACATGACGTGACTAAAGAAATTCGAACCTTTGATCAAACATAAGCAGCTTTCTATACATAAATTCAAGATTGATTGCCTCCACCATATGCTTGAGCGAAATAGAGTCGATACACTTCATGTTGTTTTTCTGCAGCCCTTTGCAGGAATATTTCCATACATTACATACCTTTTGAAAAAAATTGAAGGATTTTGTAAGCCATATTTAGGGCATGAACGTAATCTCACAAAGAATGGTTTAATCTCACAAAGAACCCCACGTGGCATTGAGTATTTGTCTATACAAAGGGTCCACTATATCACTCCAAGAGATAGTGGACCCTTTGTATACTCTCCCCTCCCAATATAGAGAAATTTTTTGCATATGGAACCTCATACTTCTTCCTCGTGCTTATGTATTTTATTGGAGGGGAAATGTACAGCCATTTTATTGGAAGGGGGTTTCCTATTTATTTGTGGTGTGTATCCACATGGTTGGTTTAGATGTGGTGTTTATTGCAAAAGCAAATTTATAGTAACATATTGCAATTCAATAGATCACGTGAACAAATTGACAACACTCCATCATAAATAAGACCAAAATAGAGCAAATCCATTGCAAAAGCAAATTCATAGTAACATATCACAATTCAATTGATAAGGTGAACAAATTGACAACACTCCCTCATAAATAAGACCAAAATAGTGCAGATCCACACAATATGAGTGAAATGAAGAGTAGGATAGTGGAATATATGACTGAGCCACTTCAAGGGGGCAACCTCCACAATACTTACAATAAGCAGCTACTCCTACATAATTATGCTATGGGTATTACATAATCCAGTTTGGTCGACTACTCCTACCAATATGCAATATACAAATTTAGGCGCAACATGCCCCCTTTAAATAAACATTTCCTCGGTGTTGACCATTTGTGGATGCTTTGATTGAAAGCTTCAACTTCCCATGTCAAATCTTTCCACGGGCATGTTCTTCCACTTGATTACATATAAATAGCTTCATGATCTCATATTAACTAGGAGATTGGGATTATCACAGCTCATAAATCCATAATATCTTTCTAACAAGCCTTTATTCCCTCTCCTAGAATATCTCATACTTCACTATTTTCACATACACCTCACACTCACTATCTCATTCACATACATTATTATTATTTTCTTACACAACAAATATACTCATTTACTAATGTGAGTACTAACACAATAGTTCCTAACATTCCCCCTAATAGGAACGTTGGAAGAACATTACTCTATAAGTAAGCAACATGTCGCTCAAGAGCTTGCACATGGTCTTGAACCTCATATTGACAGCACAGGAACCACATCATCATGCACAGGGGCCCATCAACCTATTCATGTGAATACATGTACCACAAGCTAGTACACATCAGCCGAACTAATCAACAAGTAGTGGGATGGCCCTCCTACATCACTTGTCAAGAACATTTCCTACTACAGTTCCTGTGGTTTGAATCTTTGCATTATTATCTCAAGGGAAAATTTGCAAACTTCACACACACCAAATAAACTGAAAATAGAAATTGAGGACTAAGTCCTCATTGTCTTTGCTTGTAGCCACTACACACGATCGCTGCCACTTGATCACGAACAACATGGATGATTCCACTGCCGCTAGATATCACCCTTGGTTTTAGCCAGCTTGGCGCAAACGTTTGGTTGTGCCACTACTGCATAGTGCAGCCCCATTGTTAGTAGTTGACGAGAGGTCACCGATCAACCTCTTACCTCTATTGTCTTCGTTCTCCAATTGGATGTTGCTCACTCGGCAGGCTGGATCTTGAGGCTAAAATTTGTACTCTCTTTTATTGCGGTGACCTCCCCACCAATTTTTGTTTTGGCTATGAAATTCGAAAGCAAAAATGGTTTTTATGCATGTTGTTTTCAACCAAAAAATGCATCCATTTAAAAAGATTAATTTTTTTTGAAATAATGACAACACAAAACGACTATTGACACAAAAACAAGACCATTTTTAACATTGATGATAACATGCACATGGATGACTCTATTTGACTCAATACTATCTAGTGACCACTTTATTTTGTCAAAACACCACTACTTGTACTATAGACACTTTATTCTATCAACCAATATATGATCACAATGTTAACTCTTTTGAGACTCAACTACAATATTATAACACGGTAGATGGACTTAATAATATTTATACCACAGAAAATAAGACTTATACTTGGAAACACGTAACCTAAGAAAACCTTGATCACATTACAACATTAATTGACCACAGAAAAATGTGTGGATGAAAGCAAAGATGCACCAACAGAGTTCACATGTGCGATTAGACAATATACGATTCTTGAATGAGATTGAAATTGCTACCATAGATAAATGTTGTTAAGAAATTGCAAAGAAAGCAATGCATGGATCTTAATTGGCAGGTCCGATCATCTAAGTTTCTTGGACACAGAATATGCACAGTTGGCAAATGTAAAGGAGCATTGTCTGTACGTCCAGCCTGATGAAGTAAACAAGCCAGCTTTGGGCTGTGTTATATGTTGTAACAGGCCCTATTTTTCTAGAATTCGAGGCCTTCAATAGTGATGATAACAACTTCTGTACTAAATGAAAAAATTTAACATTAAAACATGAGATGATAGACGCTAGTGAACTTTGAATGACACTGAACTGTAAATGTTGAACTGCCAATGTATGAGCGAGCAGGTCATTGATAACATGAACATGTGTGTGGAGCCTGGCCAAAGATGCTAAACAGTGTCAAAGGACTGAGATACACAGGTCTCTTGATGGTGCTGATGTATGAACATAATTACACGTATATGCATCAAAGATGCATGGCCACATGTGTTTGACACACACATGATGCAACCAGTGAACAAAGGATTACTGTGCGGATCTGATCAGAGAATGGTCTAGGAGATTAGAATGGTAGATACTCAAGCCGGTGGTTGTACAGAGGTGATAAACCAATCTGTCGATTCCTAGCAAGATGCTCACACGGCTACATAGTCCAAAACATAGTGCTGTATAAGAGAAATACTTAAATGCAAACGCCAATGACCGTATACGGGTCTGACTCAGTGAAGAAAATGCCTTAAACTACCATAATATATATATATATATATATATATATATATATATCACCAAATGAAAAATATCATAAAATGGGGTTAACATGTACAGAATGCATTGCCCCTTGACATTTTATTATTCCATCACAGGCATAGAAGAGTGATAGCTCTGATACCAGATGTAAAATTTAGTAGAGCTTTAACAAAATAAACACGCAACAATAAACTTCTCCATTAATTAATGCAATCATCTCCAATGATTACATAAAAATACCTTCATGATCTCATATTAATTGGGAGATTGGGATTATCACAACAAACTCTTAAATCCATAATATCTTTCTAACAGGCCTTTATTCTCTCTCCTAGAATATCTCATACTTCACTATTCTCACGTACACCTCACACTCACTTGTTATCTCATTCACATACATTATTAATATTTTCTTACACAACAAATATACTCACCTTCTAATGTGAGTACTAACACAATAATTCCAAACAGTTATTCCATTTGGTTTCGTCACATGGCCAAGTTCTCCCTAAAGCTATAAAGTGCCTCTTGTTGGTGTTGAATGTGCTCTTTTACTAAACTTTGTTGCACTTTAAAGGATGAGGTGATGGATAGTGGGTGGTAACCATACGGTACCATAAATGGGGACATTTTGGAAGAAGTATGGAAAGAAATATTATACCATTTGGGCTACTCATCAGCAGTAAAATAATGGAGATAACTTTCCAAGCACTTGTTGATCACCTCAGTTTTTCCATCTGATTGGAGGTGATATGAGGAACTATGAGCTAGCTGAGTACCCAAACATGACAATAAATCAATCCATAAATTACTAGTACAATGGGATCACGGTCATTTAGTATAATCTTTGGGGTACCATATAACTTCTGAATCATCTCCAAAAATGGTGTTGACAATGTGCTTGCAACAAAAGGATACAACAAGGCACAAAAATGGACAATTTTGTGAGTATCTACCACTACCATGATAACATTTATCCCCTTTGATTTCGGCAATCCTATAATGAAATCCATGGAAACCTCCCATCACTTGCTAGGAATAGATAAAGGTTGCAACAAACTTGGAGTCTTAACTGTATCACCTTTCTTTTGCTAACACACCAAGCATTTGCCACAAAATTTTGTACATCACCTTTGAGCCCCTAAAAGATCTTGCTTGACCCTATTATAACTTTTAAAGAATCTTTAGTGTCCACCAATTGCTGAAATATGGAGTTCCTCCACAAACTTAAGCTAAAGACTTGAGTTTTTGCAAAGGTATAGCATAACCTTGTACCCAAAGAAGTCACCCTTTCACATAAATTTATCCTAAGTATTTGAATTGTGGAGAAGTTGAATGAGATGTAGCATTTATGTGCAATGTTGCCACTCCAACCTTGCCTCATTCACCCAATCCACCTACAATATGAACACGAGGCACAACAACACCTCTGTATTTTCATCCCTTCCAAAAAGTGATTCTGCCACCACATTTTCCTTCCCCTTCTATATATGATCTTGAAGTCATACCCCAGCATCTTAATGACCCATTTTTGTTGCTCCTCTAATGATAGCATTTTTTCCAAAAATACTTCTAACCTTCGTGATCCGCCTTCGATTGAAGTGTCTTTCCACTACATAAAGCCTCCGTTTCTCGACCGCATGAAGAATACCCAACATTTCCTTCTCGTAAATGGGCTCAAGTAAATTCTTACCTTCGTGTCAACAACTTTCAAAAGCAATGTGATTACCTACTTGCATGAGAACTGCACCCATACCATGCCTTGAAGCTTCACACTCCACAACTAAAGTTTTGGTGAAAATCATGGAGTGATGCATATGGCCTCCTTACGCTTCTCAAATGCTTTATTGTCTTGTTCCAATGGAAGGAATCCTTTGTCAATAGAGCTGTGAGTGGTGTTGATATGCTGCCATTGTTTTTGACAAATATGTGGTATTATCATGTAAGTCCTAAGAATCCTCATAGTTTTTTGGAGGGTTTTAGGCACTTTCCACTCCACCATGGCCTTGATCTTGTTAATATCCACCTTGACTCCTTTATGAAAGACAATGTGACCCAAATACTCCACCTCCTTGACTCCAAAAACACACTTAGAAGGCCTTGCATAAATTTGATGTTGCTTGAGAGTTTGTAAAATCTTATCAAGGCCTCCATTTCTTATCTACGGGAAGAATAACCAACATTTCCTTCTCACAAATGGGGTTAAGTAAATTTTTACCTTTGAGTTGGCAACTTGCAAAAGTAATGGGCCTGCCTTCTTGCATGAGAACTGCACCCATACCATGTCCTGAAGCATCACACTCCACAATTAAAGTTTTGGTAAAAAGTCTAAAGTGGTGCACATGGCCTCCTTAAGCTTCTCAAATGCTCTATTGTCTTGTTCCAATGGAAGGAATCTTTTGTCAATAGAGTTATCAAGTGATGCCAATATGCTGCCATAGATTTTGACAAATATACAGGAGCATCCTGTAAGTCTTATGAATCCTTGTAGTTTTTGTTAGGATTTTAGACACTTTCCACTCCACCATGGCCTTGATCTTGTTAGGATCCACCTTGACTCCGAGAAAGACAATGTGACCCAAATACTCCACCTCCTTGACTCCAAAAGCACACTTAGAAGGCTTCACATAAAGTTGATGTTGCTTGAGATTTGTGAATCCTGATCAACATGGTCAAAGAACACCAAGACAAACTTCCTCAAAAATGGCTTAAATATGGAATTCATTAAACTTTGAAATGTAGAAGGGACATTTGTGAGACCAAAAGGCATAACAAGAAACTCATAATGGCCCTCAAGAGTTTTAAATGTTGTTCTGGGAATATCCTCCCTAATTCTGATTTGATGATACCCCAATCTGAAATCTAGTTTTGTAAAAAAACAAGCTCTATTTAGCTCATCTAACAAATCATCAATTACAAGCATAGGAAATTTATCCTTGATGTTGAACTTATACAGCTCATTAGAGTCTAGGCACATGTGCCAATTAGTATCCTCCTTACACACCATCACCATTGGGGAAGAATATTTACTTTTATGGTGACAAATAGTACCTGCTTCCAACATCCCCTGAACCATTTGCCCAATCTCATCCTTCTGCACATACAGGTATTTGTATGGTCTAATGTTAGGCGGTTGGCTCCCTTGTATGAGCTGAATGGCATGGTCATGATCCCTTTCAAGCGGAATTCCTTTCAGCATATCTCTGAACACGGCTGAACGTCTGTCAATAATTGACTGAAAATCTGGTGGCAATGATGCATGTGGTGATTGAGTTTCTTTTGAAAATAAACATGCCATAAAACTAGCAGATCCTTTTTAAGAAGCTTTTACATTTTATGAGAACTCCAACATTTGAGGAGCATTTGCTTGCAACTCTCTCGATTCAAATGTCTTGCCGTCAGAGCAAAAAATGCATCAGAACTCCTAGAATTACATCTTTATTGTGCCTGAAGCAGTGTTACACAGGGATATGACCCTTAGATTTTGATGACGTCCTAGACATCCCGAATGTTTCGGGGACTTAGGGACTTGGAGGGGACATCCCCTATTTTAAAAATATCTTTCAAAAGTCTGATGTTTTTACTTTGAAAAAGCTGTTATTTTTACCAAGAACATTAAACTATAATCTTAAAAGTACCTAAAATACATTAGATACAATTTAAATCCCTTAAATTCATTGAATAAAGTTAAAATATTCTTGACTAGTAATTTTTATATATTATTTTAATAGCAGTCCCCTTGCCACCCCCAGAATTTGGGGAATTTGTTGCCGTCTCGGAAACCCCATTCCTGCGTCCCCTATCCCGAGACTCAGGCAACTATGGCCTGAAGTAGTGAGTCATTGGACTCTTAAAACTATATGTGCTCCCCTTGTGGGAATGGAAAACATGCACCTAGTCAAAAAATAGCCTCCCATTGTTAGTTTGATATTGTGGCATTTTCGTGAACAATTGATTGTACCACCGTCAACAATAATGACTTAGAATTCTCAAGCTAGAAAGACAAAGCAATTCAAGTGCACAAGCAACTTCTTGTTGATGAAATTGTGAGCATTTCTTTAACCAATTAACATTGTCAATCTTTGTTTCTTCAAAAGTGCATTGTTTTGAGGGTTTGTGGGGTACTAATCCCTTATAGTGCATGACAACCATCATATCGCTTGGTGCTTCCTTGAGTACCTCTTCTACCCGTGATTCTTATTCCTCTTCATCATTAACCGCTCCTACAATATAGGATAGTTTCTTTTCTGCACATTTGCGTTCTCTATTGTATTTTTTATCACAATAAAAAAGACCCTTTGGCCCTTTTTCTTCAATTTGATGAGCCATTATTTTGGGCAGGAAAGGAGAGGCCTATGTCGGGGTTCTACAATATTTAATGATATTAAATGCATATTGCCTAGTAGCCAAAACCTTTTCCTCTATTTGTCTTTCCCTAGTAATAAATTCATATAATGAAGGTGAATCAGACAAGTATACATCATGTTAAATGTGGTCCTTCAATCCTAGAAAAAGCCCAATTTTTTTTCATGGCATTCTCTACTCTCGAAGATAGGGTTTGAAATTGTTGAATATAAAACTTGACCATACTTGTCTTCACTTGGATGACATTGTTATCCACTTGGTTGGTAATATAGTATAACATAAGCTCCTTCATAAAGGTAGATCATGTCAATACAACCCATCTTCTTTTGATCACAAAGTCATCGATACCAAATGAATTGAATTGGTTCCACGTATAAGGATGCCATTGCCACCTTCTACCTGCATGGAACCTAATGTAGATAAAAAAATATGCTCCTTATGGATGATCTAATTGAGCAGGTCCTTGCAATCAAACTTACTCATGTCCAAATTCAGCATAAAGTGTCAAGACTTGGACTTAAAATTGGTCGCGTGCTGATCTAAGTTTGCATTGGAGTTTCTAGTGTGAAGATTTGGAACTCTATTAGAATTGCCCATGTGTTGATCCAACAGATTAGTAGAAGTAGAACCATTGGTCTCTAAAGTCTTTTATTGTTGAGCGGACTACTGGGCTCCAATCAATGATTGAATAGATGTGTTGAGCTCAAACTTGCTTTGATCTTTGGTTATATTTGACTACTTAGGCATTGAATCTAGTTCCTCCTTAGTGTATGTGGTCTAAGGAGGTCTATTTCTCTTCTCAATAATATAGATTAGGATATAGAAAGAAGACCATTCTAGGGCCTACACACAAGCAAAGATATAACCAAAGGGGTGCAAGAGCCGTGGATCTAGAAGATGATAATCCACACTCTATCAAAGGCATAGGGTTCCAAAGCCTAAGTCTAGGATAGGGGATAGAGTCTTACTAGTATCCTGATTGTAAGAAGATCAATAAGAGATAATGTGCAAAGAGATCTAAACTAGGGTTGTAAGATAAACAAGAGTTATAAGCCAAGGGGCAGATGTAAGGCAAGGGCCGATATAAGAATAATGCAATAGACAAAGAATATGCTACTCTATCCTAGTCTATGTACATGATACATCAATCATAATCAATCAAATTATAATATAACATAAGTATCAAATTAGAGATACTTACCTTTGTGAAGACACCATTGGTGCATTAAACCCACAGGGTTAGTAACACCTTATGAGAGAGTTGATGTGGGGGACCACAAGATGGATAGAAAGAAGACCTAAGTAAACCACAGTTGGGGACTCCAAAGACTTGGTGAATCTCACTGGTGCAGCTCCTATTCTTGAGTGTCCTAGACCCAATGCTCCAAAGATAGTCCTCTAAGTGTAAACAAACTAGTCCTAACAATTTAAGACCTTAAAAGTAGCTTGGCGGGTGCAAACAAATTGATAGACAATGATTTGATGATGGTTAAATGCTCTTAAAGGATGTTTATAAATTGGGGTCATGATTAATCATTGCAGCTCCTCATAGAAGGTGTACATTGAAAAGTATGGCTAGATGATATCAACCATAGTTGATATTGTCAGCTCTAGGCAACAATAAATCACGGAGTCCTAAGGAAAGGATCAAGAGGTGGGGGAAGGACTCGGGAGGTAATATGACGGTCATATGGTGGAGGTATGAAGGTGTTGTAAGTGAATATGTAGGCGATAATAAGATCATAAGGAGATGCCAAAGAAGGTAGTAAAAGGATGTACAATGGATAGGATATCTAAGGTATCAAGGACTACACATCAAATCTCTCATGTAGATACCGCTAACCAGCACGACCATTTTTATACACCCTCTCAAGTAATGCCCCATGAGACATCACTCAAGGGGTTAATGCACCAATGGTGCTTACAAAGAGAAAAGTTAGTAAGAGTGAAAAATAAGGTGCATACATATGTCCCAACCGAAGATCATCGCATCTCACATTACTCTAATGTAAAATGGTCTTCGAGAAAAGAACATGCAACACCAAATCAAAATGAATGAAATGAAGTAGCAGAAATAAGTGATAAAAATATGAACACAACCAAATGAAATATACTTACATCATAATTACCTTCCTGCCAATTTGGTTGCATAGTGAAACTCTTCAAAGTCGCCAAAGCTTATACAAAGTTTTGGAGTGAACCCAAATGATACAAAACTGAAAAGAAACACTAGAAGATAAGTTAGTAAAATAAGTAAGCAAATCCTATACTTAGGGAGCTCATGGGATAGTGATAGGACTCAATTATATGAGAAGGCTAGGATAGGTCCGGATAGCTAATGAAAAATAAGTAGGCGTGACGATCCTCCCTACAACAAATTAGGCCAACAACGAATTATGGAGAATATATGATGTGAACTGAAAGAGAAATAACTTTATTGCATTGATAGATTACAATTGCATCATAAGATTGTAGGCCACTTCGAGGGAGCAACTTCCTTTGAGCAAGTTCAATACAATTAAATTTGTGGATGCTTTACACTAACCTATGCATCACATTTATACTAGTTCTACTCAAGCAAACTACTACTTCCCATGCATGTGGGATTATTCTCAATAGCTCAAGGAACAACTTACAAAGAATATTCATCCACAACATTTATTACAACAAGATTATAAAGAGAAAGGTAGGACAAAGGGTCCTAACATAAACATCACCTTCCCCTTAAAAAGTTGTCCTCAAAGCTCGAGATTATGAAATTATTGTTGAATCTAGAGAAGGGGCTCCCAAGTTGCATTCTATGTTTATTCATTATTGAGAATAATGAATCCTTTAGCATTAAGCTCAAGAAGTATCTGTCTAAGTGGGAACATGTTGCCCAAGAACTTATTTTAACCATGAGACATGAAAAATAAGATGAACACGAGAAAACGGTGGAAGTTCTAGCTTGTATGTGATTGGGTCGATCTTTTGAAGAACCTTGTAAAGGCCATAAAACTTAGGGGCAAGCTTCTGGCGCCCTTTCATCTTCAAGGAGGATTGTTTATAGGGTTGCAATCGAATGAAAAAATATCCCTTGGTTAGAAGGATTGTTCAGAGAAGTGTTGTTTCATATGGTTTTGGGCGACATGGAGATTTTTCCAAAGAATTTGAAGAATATTCTCATGTGTACTAAGGGTAATGTCAACTGCTTGTACCTAAGAATTGCTTAGAGTGTAAGAGAGAGGAAATGGTGGCGGTTGGCCATAAATTGCTTCATATGAGGTCACTTTTATGGCTATATAATGTGTTGCATTGTACCACCATTCAAAGAAGAGGTAACCACTTGAACCAATGTTGTTATTGCGCAAATGTGAAACATCAAAGGAATGTTTCCAAACATTTGTTGACTTTCTTTTGACCATCCTGTCATGCAGGTGATACCAGAGCTCATCTTTAATTGTGTTCCCAGTCTATAGAATAAATCTGTCTAGAAATGGCTTGTAAAGGTGAGTTGCGATCTTATACAATCGAAGCGGGGATGCTATTGAGGCAGAAAATTTGATCAAGAAATGTTTGGGCAATGGTTGAAGAGGTGTAGTAGTGGACTAAGGCATACAAATGGCAATACTCAGGGACGCAATCCACCACCACTAGAATTAGTAATTTACACCCATATTTTGGGAGGTCCTCCATAAGATCCATGTAAATATCTTTCCAAAACGTGTAGGAATGGGCAATGGTTGTAGTAAGCCCGGCGTTGCCACCATTTCACCTTTGTGACATTGGTATCACATTCTACAATAAAATTCTTGATATCTTCCTTCATTCCATGTCACAAAAAATTTCTACAAACCCACTCATGTTTTCAAGAATCCTGAATGACCACGGAGGGCGATGCATGTAATTCTAGAAGAATTGTGTTGTAACTTAGACTTGGGGTGTAAAACTATGCGTCCTTTTGTAGACACAAAATTATGCACTTATTACTATTACATTACACCTCTAGTATGTTGTTATATGCATGATTCCTAAGTGAGAAGATTAGACATTGGTGACACCTCTCCTAGTCCTATTGATTTTGATTGTGACATTGTCTTATACTTTTTGGATTTATGTTTTTGGTTGTGTCACAAGGATCCATGTCTTTTTCCGTGGTCTAGTTTATGTTTCTTGTCCTAGGGACAATAGCACCCAATAAGGACACTAACATTTGGGCATTAGTGTCCCTTCCTGGCACTTTTGTCCATTCTTGCTTATATTTCAAATTATTACTTGGCACCTGATTTTGGATATTTTCTAATTCTTATTTCATATTTGGGGTCGGCCTTTGGTGTCACTAAGTGTCGAAATTCAAACAAAGGAATCACATATATAAACAACCAACTATTATAAGGGGCAATTGGGTCACTATTTTCTATCTACTACTTGGGCAAAAGGAACACTTAAGGACTGCATTTGGGCTGCATTATTCATTGCATAGGTAGGGCGAATTTTGAATTCCATAACATGCATTATCTTAGAGGCAAAGTAGTCAGAGCCCGCTACCTATGTGTAACCTGCATAAGGGCAACCTAGCTTCAAGGGACACGATTCTATCACACACACCAGAAAGTACTGATTCTAAAATGTAATGCAACGCTTAGTGACAATCACATTGAGGTGACCGTCAAGGTCAGTTCGACTCGAGCATATACATCTTTTATTCCATCTAATGTGTGCTTGAGCCTTATGCAGGTAACTAGGGTTTGTTTTGCAGGAACAAGTGTTAAAACAGAACACTAAAGCAAAGTAGGTGCGACACAAAGCAAAGTGAAGGCAACACTATCAGACCTTGGAAGAACCAGGTTCACACTCACTACCAGGACACTAGCGCCCAAATCTGACACTAGCACCTTGGGTGACCCTATCCATACCGGGCGTTATTGTTTGACATAAGCGTAGATCATTGTCTCCCAGACAAAGCATGCACACCCAGATTGAGTCTGTTCCACCACCATTCCAGCCCAAATTCAGTACAAACAGCCAGATATCAGCTAAGTCACTCTCATCCTCTTATTGTTTATACTTGTTTGTCATTGCATGTTTGTACATGGTGTGTTTCTAATACATCCGATTGATAACTAGTTCTCACGATAAAGATTTAATTTCTGTTAAATCATCTTTATACAATAGAGAATGGCCATCCCAAGAGTACTAGGGTGATGAGGTAGGATATGAAACTAGCTTTTGAATGCAATGTTGTGTGACTGCACCTATTCCCACTCCTACAATTTCTTTCATCCATTTTGTTAGTGGCATGGATAAAGCACATAGAATAGCTTGGTCCTCATAAGTAAGGGAGAGTGCATCCACAACCACATGTGCTTTTCCCTTCTTATAAGCGATCTCATAGTCACAGTCCATGAGTTTGGTGAACCATTTTTGTTGAGTTGGAGAGGAGATTTGCTGTTCGAGAAAGTACTTAAGAATGTGGTGGTCTGTTTTGATACAAAATGTTGACCTATCAAGTATGGCTGCCACTTTTGTACTGTGTGTAATATGGCCATCACTTCTTTCTCATAGGTGGAAAGTAGCAAATTCCTCCCGAGAGAGGGCATTACTAGTGAAAGCAATGGGGTAACCTTCTTGGAGGAGGACAGCAATAAGTCCATTGCCACAAACATCACTTTCAATAATGAAGGTCATGGAGAAATTTGGTATGGCTAATACAAGCTCGATCCATGCAAAGGCATTCTTTTAACATGGCAGTCAATGCGGCTGTGATTTTTTCAGTCCTTTATTAAAAAAATTGTAATAGCCAGCGAGACCCAAAAATCCACGAAGGCCCTTGAGTGTCTTTGGTTTTGGCCAATTTTTTATAGGATTGACATTTCTGGGTCAACTCTAACACCTGCTACAAAGACAATATGCCCAAGGTACCCGACTTCTATTTGGTTAAAAGAACACTTGGAATGTTTGTCACATAACTGATTATCCAAGAGGAGTTGTCCTGCCATGTCAAGGTGTTATAAAGTTTTGTTATAGATCAAAATGTCATCAAAGAATACCAGGATGAATTCACGAAGGAAGGGCAAGAAGAGTTTATTCATCAGTCCCTGGAATGTTGATGGGGCATCAGTAAGCCCAAAAGACATGAACAAAAAAGCATTGGTAAGCCCCAAGATGTTTAAAGGTACATGGTAGTTTCATTCTGACACATTCAAGTGGAAAACTAGGGGAGATGTTGTGGAGATTGCCTTTACGGAGGATGTCCATGCCATTTTGGGATTATTGATAGACGGGGCACCCATGCTCGCAATGTGCCCGAGATCAATGCGAAGAGGAAGGAATTAGAACAATGGTCAACTAGGGGCCGTTGGTATCATCCACATTTCTTGATTATTGAATTCAATATAATATATAGCTCAGCCATTCTGAATATCCAAAAGGCCATTATTGGGATGGTTGTGTCACAAATGAGATGGATGTTTACCCTTATTCACATTTTTGGAATTGCCTTGCAGTACGACAATATGTATAGTTGGGGGTACGTGTATATGGGTACAACTAGCACATGACTTGTACCTGATAAGAGTGGGACAATAGTTCGTTGGGCGGTAATATTACGGTCTGTCGGGATATATGAGTGGTTCCTATGTACCGTCTAACATGGATGTTGCTAGAGATTGCAATAGATGCACCAAGTGTGCAACGGTGGGAGAGGGGACCTGCAAATAGACCTCATAATGGATATTCGATATTACAGCAAAGTGAGAAGGGGAGTCATTGTAAGGAGGCCCTATGTTGGGACAATGAACAGTGGCCATTTTGGCCAACCACTATGATGGCATGGGGTATCACATAGATCATAGGTCAATGCTTATGGTGGAGAGAGAGCCATACAATGGACAAAGCCAAGGCAGTTTGGGTTGCCTTGTCCTATGGTAGCATTGCCTCTACCACCTTATAGGTCCAAGCATGTTAGGGAGCCACGAGGTAGGGAGGAGAGGGACCTTGGCCTATGGTCCATCTCTAAGACCACAAAGGCAACAACAATCCCTAGAGACAGGTCAACAACACCAAAGAAGGATAGAGGAGGCGCATATGCTTGACACACAAATTATAGAGGATAGTCGAGATCGGGGTGCCCTTGTCGAGAACAAAGTGCCCTAGAGGCAAAGCAACCAAAGGTGCACAGAGCCCGTCATTGGCACTAGGATTAAAGGCTACAAAGGGCAAGTGGGGCTACCTATCAACCACAAAGGTCCGCATCATGGACATCATAAACTAGGACTCTAAGAGGGTGACACGGTATACATAGAGGCCACCAAAGAGTGGTTCGTAGAGGGATAGGTGGCAACAATTGGTTCTGTCGTAAAGCCAGCCGACGAGGCTGATGATGTGCTAGGCAAGAGAGAAATATAGGCGGTCGTCGTGGACAAGGTAGGACATCCAAGTAGGAAGTGTTATGGTTTTGACTTAATTCCTTTCCTATAGTAGATATATTTGCTAGGAAGTAGGTGATATTAAGTTGATATACAATTGTCTAATGTGATATATGTGTGATTTTGCAGAGAGGCCGGATATAGAGTGGTATGCACTCATTGAGTGCACATCACGAGATCTTGGATGGATTCCACGATCAAAGGGACTTGGTGTTGATGCCTAATCCAGTGGCGCCCTCAATTGGTGATCATGTGGGTTTGTTTAGACACGTTGGAGAGGCAACACAAAAGTTGCAAAAACAAAGATCAACAACTACAACTATGAGGCGTGGAAGATATGGAAGCCCTACTACAAATGTTGAGTAAGGCATAAAGGGCCCTAGCAATTGAGTGGGTGGGTAAATTAGGCGATACCCAAGAAGTTGCCACGAGGCAACAAAGGGATGGGACAAAGATTGTCGTTTTATAAGTGCAGATAGCAGAGCAAGGAGAGGCTCGAGGGCACATTCTAGAGCATCCTTAACTCACTCTCACCGGGCTAGTGTTCAAGTTACATTGTCTCAAAGTATTACACCTCTTTTGACGAGAGGATGATTGGGAGAAGAGGATGTTTATGATGTATGATATATTGATGTACCTTTTTGAGACACGCTATATATATGGATATGGTAGTATTTTAACTCGGTTGTACATGTCTCATGATGTATATATAGGATAATTGTATCTATATTGCATGTTGATCTATGTTTTCATTTCTATGCTTGCACAAATGTGATAACATATAAGGCTTAAAGATGAAAAGAAAAATAATAGAGTGGGTGGTAAAAATAAACATATGACAAAGAAAAATCTGTAAAGTGAAAAGACGTGATAGAAATAAGTAGGTAAAATGATATCTAATAAAATCTAAGGGCAATCAAGGAAATTAAAAGACATGACCAAGATAAATAAGATACCTAATGGAATCTAAGAGATCAAAAAATTGAAGGATGTGGCAATAAGGATGATGAGACACTTAATAAAATCTAAAAGAGCTCAAAGAAATAAAACAATGTGGGAAAGATGATGAAATGGACATGCAACATAAAAAGATGCGGGATCTCGTAAACAAAGAATGTGGCTAGGGTGATAAGAAATATTTAATGTAATCTAAGAAAAGTCCAAGATAACAAACACATGATAAAGCGATAAAAGGAAGCACCAAATGGGTAGGATCATAATCAATGTTTGCGTTGGATTTTCTCATGTGGTAAGCACCACTATTTAATGTCACGACTAAGGTAAATGGAAATGGTATGAATGTAGAGAATTTAGAGTGAGGAAGGCCTGAAGTTCTTACAATCATGCTCACAAATCTGCAGCCAAAGCTTCAAGGTAAAATGTGTAGTAAGAAGATAGTAGGTTGTAAAAGGGATAAGAGGCGTGTTCAATTATCGTCAATACACATAAAGGAGAATATAGGGAGTGATCATGGAAAAGGAAAGAGTAAGGTGCCAAGATGGCGATACAAAATCCTTAACGGAGAATGGGACACTCTAATCAATAGGACAAGATTTTCATCATCAAGCTTTGAAGGAACCACAATATATGGGTTTGGCTTAGGCTAGCTAGTAAAGTATAAAGATACATCCCATAACAGCTATGAGATTCTGTAATAATAAATGGTTTTCCTACCTTCCCACGACATTTTTCAAGTTCCTCGGAACCTCGCTTAAGGAGCTATCGGCCTACTACAAGAATTCAATACTTGCATGAAAAGGAAGGGACACTCAATGATAGATATGTGACCTATCCCAATCAAAAATCCCTCTGCGCCCTAAAGGACCTCAAGCTCTATAATGAGGCCAATTGTGGAGTTTGAGCTTTCAACTAGGATAGGGGGTGTGCCAAATGATATCACCTTTTTTTTGTGATATCGATCAAACTTTTTATTGTAATAATTGCCTTTTCCTATTTCCTTTTGCTTGATTTTTCTTTGCATAGCATGGCTTTATTCTCCCTCGCCCTTTGGCATTTATTGTTCCTCCTCCATTACGGATTTGTGAGTTGATCAAATGGGTGTGTAGGATGACGACATTAGAAAGTTTACACTTAGACGCTATAGAGGGAAACCTATAAACAAGGATGCTTAGGTACATCTAGACCTCACCTAAGAAAAGAGTGCAATCCAATCTATGGTCCGAGGGGGCCTCAAGTGAGATGAGCAAGAAAAGTGAAGTTGTAAGGAAAAAAGTGTGATACAATGAAAACTAAAGCTAGTAGTTGACCATAAAGAAAGGTTTTTGCTTCATGTGGGATGAAGATTGAAAAAAATAAACTAGGCAATGTAATAATTGTAGATTGCTAGTAATGGCAAGAGATAAGAGTGTAAACCTACAATAGGTCCAACACGAGCACAAAGAGTGATTAGACCGGAGTGGGAAAGTGTGTCATAAAGTGTGATGAAAACGTACTCAAAGGACCCAAGGAGGAAGCAAATGGCAAGATAAAACCAAGAGGGAAGAGTATTGCAAGGAAGCTATAAAAATAAAGACTACGGAAGAGCTCTAAAAGGAGGGCAATGGACGTAAGGGGAAGAAGATGGCACAACCAGGATGTAAAAAGTAAAACTAAGATTTGAGATGTTCAAGTAGTAGGTTGTGAGTTGTTAGACGGGAATTTATCATCCAAGCTAATAGGCCTATAAAAATAAAGAGGGTGGAATAAGGTGCGATAAGTTAGCCGCAAATTGAATCATCCGAACTAACAAGCTTGTGAAAATAAAAGAGAATAAAATGAGATGTAACGGGTTAGTCGGGTATGGAATCATCCAAACTAACATGCTTATAAATAAATAAATGAGGATAAAGTAGGATGTTTAGGTAGCAAATATAAGAAAAAAGGTAGAATGGACAAGTAAAGAATGAAATCATAGAGGTCATGCAATGAAAATACAAACATCCCCTATAATGTAACAAATTTGTCATATCATGTGCAAACCATGGTGTCCTTAATGTCTTCGAGAACCTTTGAGATTTTTCGGAGTATCTCATGGTGTGCTACTACCATGGTCTCTTCCACCCTCATGGAGATCCAAGAGAGGGTCTCTTGGCGAATGTCATCCATAGAGGGAGGGTTGGGATAAAAGGAGGGAGCTCCAATTAGAAGGAAAAGGAGCGAGGAAGTGGTACATTGGCTGGCCTATGATAAGTATAAGGAGGTGTATGGTACATTGGATGGGGGACTAGAGTAAAAGGTAAGGGGTGGAAAACTTTATAACTCAAGGTGGAGAAGAAGCTTCACGCGCCTTATGCTTGCATTAGAGTATTCGGCGACAGATGTCATTAGAATCGAGCAAATTCCATGATGAGAACAAAACTATTGAGGAGAAGAGGGAGGATGTGATGGTTGGTATCTCTATTCTTCATGCACTTTTGCTTAAATTTAGGCATGTGCTTCTTATAAGCTCGACAACCCTTAACATTGTCCCTTGGTGCCTCATGTCATGTGCACCATGGTACGAGCTCATTCAAGGAGTTTACGGTTTGACAAAAGAAGAGATGAGCGTGGTAATGTGGGGAAGTATTGTGATGAGAGAGCTAACTAGAGGAGCCAATGTGTGTTGTGACTTAGACACCAAGTGGGAAATAGGAGAGTGAACCAAAAGAACCAATGAGAGTTGTGAATTAGAACAACTTTGAATGAGTTTGTCCCATTCTTCGGCCTCCTCGTCATCAAGTCATCCTCTTAGCGATCAAAGTCATAATATTCATACTTGTCATCGAGAGATGAGACTTAGAAGGGGAGGTGATATAGATCATGTGAATGTTGTAGTTAAAAGAGGATTCGAGGATTTTGGGGAAGAGGAACTAATGAAAGGTCCCCACTCAAATGCTCGAATCGCTAGTCAATAGAAGGGTATAATGGCTGCTAGTATTGTAGTACCTCTACATTCTCAGCTTAAGCATAGCCAAACAAGAAGGGGTCATCATGTGAATTACCATCATCATACTCGGGTGTAGATAGATTGATATTAAGAGATTCAATGATGGTTTCGTTAGGAGGTGGAGAAGGAAGCTCCTTTAGAGGCAAGGTAGAAGAGATAGTAATAGGAATTGTGTGAATTGCCTTCTATAATGTCCCTTTCTAGGGCTGAACTACACAAACAAGGAATTCACACAAACCCCAAGTGAAGTAAACTCATATTTTTATACCAGCCAAATGAAATTAGGAACTACAAAGTGAACGATAATTTGAAATTTAGGACAGCAGCTTGCAAAGAGTGAAAATTCAACCAAATATCATCATAGAAACCATCCACAACATAGATAAACACTTTAAGAATATTTTAGGCACTTTTCACCATGAAACTCAACCAAATACATCCAATAGAAGTGACCAAAAATGAGGTCTCCAAACCCCAACAATGGCAAAATATGGAAGATACCAGCCTTATAAAATATGAGAAATCTGAATATCAACTTATAATGAAGTTTCGTGCCCTAGAAGGCACCCAAATGCACTCTAACCCTAGTCGCTCCCTAGGAGAGGGGCTCCAAACAATGCAAAAACCCTTGAAATAACTCCTCCTTGATGCCCTAGTTACAAACCAACAAGATGGTCTTCAATAATTGCCTTCACACCACCAACTTGGAGAGTTTTTGTTCTCCAATATGCCACAAGGAAGGGTTTCATCCTCCTTGGATGCCACACTAATGGATTTTTGCCCCTTAGTGGAATTGGATTAGAGAAATCAGCCCTAGAACCAAGTAGAAAAGTGTATATGCCAAAATTGATGATGAAAATGAGCCTATGTGACTCTTATACCCCTTTGGTGGCGCCAAAGGTCTAAGGGGTGAGGGTGAATTCCCCCAGGACCAACCTCTTTGGCAGCTTGCTCTATCTTCTATTTTCACTTTTGGAGGTGAAGAAAATACAAAAGAAAAACATTAATAGCAATGAAAGAAAACAGAAATGAAACCCAAGGACTTCCCTTGTTCAATTTCTTCTTGGCCACGGGAAGAAAAATGGCAAGAAGTCTTCAATTGGAACTAATTCGAAAAAGGGGACATTACACCTTACGAGAACGAGGTCGAAGAGAAGGGGCAACTAAGCAATGATAAAATCTTGAAGGTTAGAAATTTTAATCTTGAGATCGATTTCGCCAAGTTCATCCTCATCCAAGCAGAGGTGGTTATGCGGGATGTTCTCGATAAGCTTGGGGTGCCCACCATATCCTCGACTCGTTGATATTCTTGGAAAGGAACACAAGGAAGTTCCTCAAAAGGTATTTAAAGCGTTGATTCAAAATTCTATGGATTGGTGTCGCCTTAAATCTTATACATGAAGCCTAGGTAAGGGAATTTGTGGCATTGCATGTGGATGAGGCGATTGTGTGCATCCGGTGTGTCCATAGGCAGCCAAGAATGTTATAAGAAAGAGGAAAGATGATGATCGTGACTTTCACTCTAATTGAGCAAAGCACGGTAATGGGTAGCCAAAGACAACCCATGAGGGGCATTTGCCTTTGGTCGTACCCTTAACGTGTGATACAATTTGATTTTAGGTTATCGGTGGGAATATCCTATGGATTTAATGAATTCCAAAGAAGCTCACTTAACTTGCACATTGCTGATCTTAACAGAGATGAAGAGAGGAAGATCATCAATAGGAAAGAGTTCATGTGGGATCATAAAATTAATAAGAACGTGAAGAAATAGAGTTTGACCCATGGTTAGACCGGTTTCTATGAAAAGCTCTTCGCATTGTTGAAGTATGCACTCATCTAAATCATGCAAGGGGAGGTCTTGCCCAAAGCTAGTGGTGAGGGGATATTCATGTCGAAGAGGACTGTCATGAGATGATTATAATGTCTGGGATTAGTGCGAATAAGTTCTAAATAAGGGATTTTGCTTGGAAGATTGGAGAACGTTCCTTTATTAGATCCCATTCTTCCAAGACGGGCTATGGAATGCTAGACTGACCCTGAGGAGTCTCAGTCAGATTCAGGTCTGAAGGGGTTGAGAGTTGAAGTTGATCTGAGTTTTTATTTTTTTCTCAAACTATATGGCATCGACCATGTTAAGTGACCGATGCAACCCAAATGATTGCATTGGCCTTGTAGGAACAAGGTGGTCGATGCAGTCGAGGTTGACAAGTTCTGAAATAGACAACATCGATCTTATTGCTTCAAGATGGCTGATGGCATTGATCTGAATAGGTTTTCTAGGAATTAATGTTTCTTGAGGTTGCTCTAGGAAATTTTGACCTATATGGTAGGCCTGAACAATCTTGTAGGTCTGAGGCTGATAAGTATTGGATATGTGGAATCGATGCAAGCGATCACTTGTTTCATGCCTTGCATGTTAACGACATTTTCCGTGTGATCAATAGTGGGGTTATAGGTGGTTTCAATGTTGTTAGTTGAAGAGGTTGAATTTTGCTTCTCATTGTTCTCATGGATCCTTACGGATATTAAGATGCCCATTAGTCTCATGGACTACATCATGACGATCGCATTGTTATGCTTTGTGCCACACCTTGACAGCCTCATTGTGTCTTTCTCAAGCCATGGCTTGATGATTGAACTCGTGTCCAAGCAAGAAAGCATAGGAAAGGGCTCTAAGTGCTTTACAATTTCCATAAGAATGGCCCCAATTGGCATGAAACCAATAAAATAGATTCTCATGATACCATTGAGGGAGAGGTTGAAAGGAGTCCATAGGCTGTGAGAACAGCCTAGGTAGATGCCTTTTAACTCTTACAAGGTGAGAGGTTGATGACAGTCCTTACGGGAGCATGATGGGGGGGGAGAGAGAGCCTCATTTTGGTTGAGGGGAAAAATCGATGTTACTAATGGTTCTATATGAAGCATTGCCAGGATTAGGAGTGTCTATGACTCAATCATTTAAAGCATTGGATTTTGAGGTCTCATGAGGACTTACAGATTTTTCTGAGATTGTTGTTTAGGTTGAGATTTTTCAAATTTGTGCATAAGGTAGTATTGTCTCTTAGCTTGCTCAATGGCTTCCCTCAATGTGGATGGAGAGAAAGACCAAACCTTGTATTGATGGTGAAGTTCCAAAGCTGCGAGGAAAAGCTGGAAAAGATTGTCGTTAGTTGTCGTTAGACAAACTATGCTCAGCTTTGTTACATAACATTTTCCATCATTTAATGAAGACTTGAGCTGCTTCGTTCTCATATTGCTTACAATTGACAAAGATGTTAATGTTGTTTTCAGGCAAGTTGTGATAGTGAAATTCTTCAACTAAGGCATTGACTAAACCCTCAAAATTCAACAATGGAGTTAGTGGGAAGGGTATGATACCAATCTAAAGCATCACACAAGGGTCTTAGCTAAGAGCTTGGTAGCCGCATAAGAGTTAGCCTTGATCCAATCCTTGTAGACATTACCAAAGGCCTTAATGTGAAGAGTAGGATCAGCTGACCAATCATAAAAATGGATGGATAGATGCCGATGTCCCGGCAATGTCCATGGCGAAGCAATGTAGGGAGCTGGGGTGAAAGGACATTGATTTAGCATTCCCCATTGGATTCGTTGAAGTCGATTGTTCACTCTATCAAGGCGAGCTTGCATTTTAAGGAATTGATTGTTACTTATGGTTTGTTGTTGACTCACTTAGTTAATGAGTTGTAGGATTAATTGAGTTGGATCCATAGAGGGATCGGTTTGATTAGTATTGTTTCGACTACTGTTGGTATATTGATTAAGAGGATTTCGTTGATTAGATTGAGTAGGGGAAGTGCTAGTGGATGCACCTTCCATGGATCAAGAGGAAGGATGTGAATGAGATGAGAAGATGGGGTAAGATGTGCTTTGGCTTGCCCTACCGGTTGAAAAGGCATTCCATATAGGATGGTTGGTTTGAGTACGGTAATCATCCATACATTGTTAAATGAATCTAGGAGTTTCTTTGGAAAAATCAGGGAAGTCTTGGACGAATTGTTACATGGCGGGTGAGTAGTCGACATAGATGATATCTATTGGCTCACCCTCTTGCTCTAATTCTTTTTCTTGTATAGGTTGGTTCAAATGACATCCGGTGGACATTCTATTAATGGATGCACTTGTGCACAATCTTCTTAGCACTAGTGTCGTCCTTATTGCAATCTATACTGAGAAGGGTTTCATTTTGGGTCGAGAGTCCCAATCATTAGTTTGGGAATTGTTGAGATGTTCCATGGTAGGAAGCATTAGAAGAGAAAACGCTGAGATACCTAGAGAAAAACAAGGTATTGGAGTTAATATAGAGACGATATCAAGGACATATGATGGTAGACGAAGGAAAGAACGTGAAGATGACTCACTTAGCGATAGAGTAAGATTCACGATGGGTTCGCTAGAATAGGTGGGCTAAGAAGGTCTATTGATCATAGTATACAAACTCAGCAAGTACTGCAAGAAGTTTTGTTGAGCGAGTATTTGCCAAGATAACCAGCGAGTTCTGTGAGGCAAGTTTTTGGCAAGTGATTACAGTAAGTACTCGCCAATACTTGGTGAGTACCAAACCCGAAATGGCAATACAGGGAAAATAAGTAGAACACAGTCCAAACGTGGAAAGTACGCTAAAAAATGTCATTTATTCGCTTTATAAGCCCCATACTTCCACAAGTTCTAATCACGGAGCTATTGAGCATCCTTTGAGTTAATTGAAGGGATTTTATACCAAATTAGAAGAGCAGATTTTGTAGAATTCTATTTGGAGGTTAGTTCTCTGTCTTTTCTTCTTCTTTTCAAGCATGTAAATTCTTTCTATATTGTTAAAATTAGGTTTCCAAACATGATTTGCAAATTTACATGTATTCCATTCAATTCCCATTCATTTGTTATTTTGAACATATGCTTCATATATTAACAAAAAATTTACAATAAGGCCTGTACAAAGAATCAACAAAAGTACATGATATATATACAGGAGGAATTACACTTTTCTTAGACTAAAGACAAGAGTAGCTAAATCAGAATAGTTAGAGGGATCAGATTGCCTAGCTTCTTTAAGCAAAAGATGCCCTTTTGCAAGCAATTGCATTCTAACTTCACCTTGCCAAGCATGTTTAAAATTCTCCAAAGTGCCCTCTTCTTCTTTGAAGACGTACTTGCATCTGAGTTTCCAAAGGATGAAGAGGGTGGATACACGTACACATTGCCATATACTTACAAAGGGTTTTCAGATCAGCGAAGGTGAGTCTCCAAGTAAGGCTAACTTCCATTGAAGAGTACACTGGAAAACTATTGCCAACTTGGTCTGCACGTCTCGCCAACAAGTTTTAGCAAAGGGGCAGTCCCACATGATATGTTTAACAGTTTCAAGTTTAGAATAATAAGGGCAGAAGCCATCTGTAAAGCCACTCTTTGAAAGCCGAGCTTTAGTAGGCATCCCCTGGTAAATGACAAGCCATGCAAACTCTCTTAATTTATAAGCCACTTTGATTGACCAAACACTGTGTAACCTACAAACCCACAATGATTCTACATCAAAAGTAAGCCATCTGGGATTCAAAATAGGCAACAAAAGGCATTTTTGATGTAAGAGATGACGTAATTTGTGTATCATACTGAAAAATGGGCTTATCATAGATCTATCTCCAATCTTTCCATATAGGATCTTTCAATTCCACGTTTAGCTTGAAGATGTCATCAGGAGAAATGAGGTTCTGGATATCCTTAATCACTAATCAGTTAGTAAGTGATTGGGAAAATTCTCTTGATATTTCCTTCCAAGCCTTCCAATCATGTGATGTGGTATTCCATAAATCCTTCCAAATCAGTATTCCCTTTTTGCTCAATCTGCGAGCCTAGAGCGGGAATAGATGCAATAGATGTGTCCTGTAATTTCCAAGACCAAATGGATCTTTGAGCTAGATCCCAACCATTGCGAGCCCCACTCATCCTCCATATAAGTAATCCTACAACTCTTTTCCATGCATTCCAAATATTGCAGAAAATAAATGATCCCTATACCTAAAAACTGCCTAGAACCATAATAGTGTCACACAATTCAAATTATTTGACCTTGTTTAAGTGTTGAGTTGTGAGAAGCATGTGTCGTAATAGGCTTTGCCAAGCTGAAGATCCTTCCAAGCATCAAGTGACCTATTTGGTTGTCGAAATGTATCCTTGAGTGATAATGTCTCACAGTTTGAGTCCTCCTTTTTCTTTAGGCATTATGCACACGGTCCGCTAGCCCATTGGAAGACCTCTATCACCACCATATTTCGCCCACAAAAAGTTTCGTAAGATCTTTTCAAGACAAAGCAACTGAGTTTTGGAGGGAAGCCAACACGATATATAATAAATATGGGATGCTTGCGAAATTTGGCTCAACACAGTTACCTTGCCCACAAAGGAGAGATCCTTATGCAGCCAATAACTTAGCTTAACTTGAAATTTCTGCAGTACTCAACCCACATTACAACTGGAGATGTGTCTTGTCCAAAAGGAATACCTAAATATCTAACAATGTTCCTAGGTTGAACAAAAGTCTATTCAGGTGGGATCTCTTGAGGAGTGTCCAATCCAACAAGCCAAAATTCAGTCTTATGATGACTGATAATAGCCCCAAAGGCATGGCAAAAGGTATCCAAACAACTCTTAGCACCTAAAATGGAACTGGAAGATGCCTGTATAGTCAAAAGTGAATCATTTGCAAAATGATTATTGAGCATCCGGTAAGGAAATACCATGTATTCTGTTTTGTGCACAAGCATCTTCCAACAAATACCCCAAGGCATGTGGACATTCATGGTGAGAGTACATTATTAACAGCCACAAAAGATGAGGCACATGAAAATAAGGTATTGACCATTTTCACAAAAGTCTTCCCAAAGCCCAAACTATAAAGCATTTTTGTAATAAAGCACCAATCAATTTGATCATACGCTTTATCAAAATAATTTGTGAGAAAGCAAATCTTTAATCTCAAGAGCCCAATCCATTGCTTCATAGGTAGATGAACATTGTTGAGGATGAAACAACCATGCACAAAACTTGTTTGTTCTTTGTGAACAATCGTGCTAACAATTCTTATGATTTTAAGGGATAAAGCCTTGGCCATAATTATATATGCAACACTTGAAAGTGTAATACATCTCCATCCACAGATAGAGTCCCTAGTAGAAGATTTGCGGATGAATTTTATGATCCCTTGTTTGAGAAATTCTAACTAAGAGCCAATAGAAAACACTTCTCGCGCCAAATGGGTGAAGTCATCGCCAACCGTGTGCTCCAAAGCTCCTTCAGAACTCACAGGGCAAACCATCCATGCCTAGAGCTTTTAGAATCCCCAAATTTGACGTTTGTACAAGCCGTCAATAGGCCGGATAGGATTAGTAAGGTGAGTTCCACTAATACACCAATGAAAGATTGATGAAAGTTTTGCTAGATTAAGTTGATTTACCATGGGAGTCTTAACTCGCACCGGCATCATCTATTAAATTATTGTAACCTTATTTCATGGCATTATGCTCTCGAGCAATATGATGATGTATAGTTGATTCGGTGTATGTTGCTAACCTTGAAGGTCTCACCTATGTGTTAAGAAAACAAGATGTTTATTGTATGCATTGAGTATGATGACCTCATATCAAAGAGACCTTGGGATTGTTAATAATTACCTTACGCTTCAATGAGTTTGTGATAAGAAAAGATGTCTATGACTAATAAGGAATCATTGCATCAAATCGGTATGTGTTGGTGTTGAAAAGCATAGCTCTTATGCTACCATTAAGTGCTTAGTACATATATAGCTTGTATCCATAATATCAACATCAGTTTGATAGTTGGACTGCCTTGACTGAGAACAAAATACTAAGGTTATAAAGTATGAGGTGCGGTTCTTATTACATTGATAAATCCGTTGTGAACAAATGATGGTCATTATGACCCTAGTATGATTTATATATGATAACATGGCTTATTGGGAACATGTAGTATAAGTTTAAAATATTATTGCCATTATTATTAAGGTACATGTTTGACTTGGTTGCACTATAACCACCTCCTTGAGCAATATCAACCTTGTGAATTATAATTAAAATCCTTTTTAAGGACGAACCTTGTATATGTTACAAGCATTATCTTTTGGCTTGCATCTTATCAAGTTTTCCTGATTTATTAATAGCTATTGGGAGTTGATTGTATTGTTTGGTATTTGAAGACCTGATATATTGGCATGAAAGGGTGATATTGGCATGAAAGGGTATTGTCTTTATTTAAATACGACATATGAATGGCTAGACAGTCCTTATGACTCTAGCATTTGTTAATGCGTGATAATATGCCATCTCTATTAATAAGCATTATCACTTTAATAGGTGAAGATCCTATGCAAGGTAACTTAGCATTATGAAGGTTAATATGATGCATGATGGTTATAGTGTATATAGGGTATGGTAATCTCTATTGTTTAAAGGACCGTGGTCTTTGACCTTGAACAAACAATGATGTTGTTATAGTATTAGTTAAGCTTTTGATTGATTGGTTAGTTTTTGTAATCAATGGGTTTTCTTGATTATGTTGTTTAACATTGGCATTGAGGTATTTTGACATTGCTATTAAGGGGCTTGATGGTTGAGGCTTGGCATAAGAAATTATATTTTAAAGGTCATGTCTGTTTGTTGACTCGACAATTAAAATTTTAATATGTTTTCACCCTCGTGGGTTATGAATCTTTTGGACAAGATTATTTATTGGAATTTGGGAACACTATTATTAAAAAGGTATTATTGTTTTGTTCTATGATTGTTTGACTTGGTTTAAATAATGACAAGTTTATTGACTTGAACGCCAATAGAAAAGCAAGGGTCATTGACCCGACCGAAATATTGTAATGGACTTTTTAAAGTTTTGAAATCCGTTTATATTAGGCACATTGACTTTGTGCATAATCATTTGGGTGTTGGAGTTGGAAAGGGCAAGTTGAAACCCTAACTCTCTTAGTTCCATGAGCATGGCTGGTAGTGGGTGCATGCATAACGGCAGATGTATGGATAACTCGAGCTGGTTAAGCCAATAATGGCAGCATTCTGTTTAAACCAGTCGTGTGTCTGTTTTCTTAAGGGCGGCATTGTTTATTTTTAGTTGTATGCGTTTCAACTGGAAGTTGTGGAATTTATTAAAAAAACCCATTACGGGCAAAGCAATAAGGGTTAGATGGGAAGGTTGAGAAGGAACCCAGAGCTCACCTATGGGCACAACCGCCATTGTTGTTCTTCAAGCATGTTTTCCTTCGTTAACTTAAACAGTAGCTAACACTAAAATGATGCATGTGGGTTTCTTGCTTGGTTAGCATACACATACAATGTGTTTATTAGCTTCTGGTTTTGGATTAAATGATTTGGAATGTGTGTTTTCCTGTATATACCATGTTATGCATGCATGTATATACTGATATGTATGGGTAAGCATCCATGGTTATCTATTCCTCCCTGCTTGATTTTCTGGGTGACAAGCCTAAATGGTATTATGTGGAGGTTTTCTTTGACGAGCCCTGTTTTGGCCGTGGGGGGCACCCCGTTGGATTATTTGTAAAGAATTTGTGTCTCTTTTAAACTCCAAATCTGGTAAATGTGGCCATGATGGCATTATGTTAAGGATTGTAATTCATCTCACTTAAACTTGTGTGATGAAACTCTTGGTTGAATGAAATAAACTATATATTTCTCACCCTAAACTCTTGGTTGGGTAAATAATCAAGTGAGAAAAAGGCTTGTAACAACTTCTGTTATCTTGTTGGAAACATGTTATGCATGATTTATTGTTAAGTAATGCTTAATGAAAAGGGATGGAATTCATGCTTGTTCTGTGGACTGGCCCACAATCTAATGCAGGTACATGTTCAAAAGATGGGAGAAATAATGTTTGCTATTTTACCTTGAAGAATTTCTCCTTGCTGCAGTGAAAGAAGATTAAGGGGAATGTTTATGAATCTAAAAAGGAATTACATTTATTTCATTATGATTTGTACTTTCATAAACTGAAATAGGAGGAAGAATCAAGTTTTACTTGTTTGAGAAATATATGTTGTTGTAACTTGTTTGGGATTCATTCAAAACAGTTTGGCATTGTTTTGTTATGTTTGTATATTTGAAAGGAATTCAATGAATAAGGTTTTAATTGTGATTAAGTATCATACCTTTTTGGTAATAAGCATATTTTATCAGGAAGGTCTAACCTTAGTTTGTGTATTGTAATAATTGTGAGAATTTAGCAGTATACTTGATATGCTCAAACTTAAGTCTACTTTTGGCATGAAGTATATAGTAATACATTGATCTGTTATTACCTGCCACATTCATATTAAGGTTGGGACTTGATAAGCCAATTAAGCTACCTATCAATTTGGAATAATAGAACCTCTTCATCTAGTAATGATGAATATGTAAATGGCAAGATGCCTACGTTTGCATGAGGAAAGAAATGTTTATAAATGAAAATATACAATGCAGATTAGACACATTTAATAGTGATCTCATACTATGATTGTGTCTTATACACCTTGAGTGAAAGGTGAAGGATGAAAACTCTTATGGAGTATTTTGTAATATCAACTCACATCAAGTTAAGTCAAAGTAACATAACTGCATGGATTTAGAAGTAACAAATGGTGTGTATGTATTCTGGCCTAGAAATAGGATGAGAGAATGGTTACTCTCTCTCATAAGGGATTAATAGAAAAATAAATATGTACAAAACACTATGGAGCAGTTTGCTCATGTCGTAGAAAGGATATAGTCCCATATTGATCATAGACTGTATGCAAAACAAGGAAGTATGATAAGGTTATTAAAAGAGAATGACAAGTGATGTGAGAAAGTAGTTAAGCGTTCATGACAAGAAGTGAAACCATATGACTGTTGTGTTTACTAACAATATGAATGAATATCAATGGTTTTCTTAAGCTAAGATGGTTATGAATGGAATAGTATGTTAACTTTTCTACACTTGGGACAGGTACGGGAAATAAAATATATTTGTTAAAGCAATATTGATTTCGATAAGCAAAGGTGCTTGATATAGATACTTATGAGTTAGTTGACCTTATGGGAAGTGGAGTAAGCCTCCCTAACATTTATATGAAGGAAGGAACTTTTGGTGAATGGGTAATCATGTTGATAAAGTCTGTATTGTGTTATTATAACAATTATGATTGACCCTCCCTTTTATGTCAATAGTTCTAGAAGTTGAAAGAGCTCATTAAGCAAGACCGGAAAATGAGGAAAATATTGATTTCAATAAGCAAAGGTGCTTGATATAGATACTTATGAGTTAGTTGACCTTATGGGAAGTGGAGTAAGCCTCCCTAACATTTATATGAAGGAAGGAACTTTTGGTAAATGGGTAATCATGTTAATAAAGTCTGTATTGTGTTATTATAACAATTATGGTTAACCCTCCCTTTTATGTCAATAGTTCTAGAAGTTGAAAGAGCTCATTAAGCAAGACCGGAAAATGAGGAAAAGACTCTCTTGTTGTAATTGGTGTTCTCCTTGCTCCAATGAATTAACAACCCAAAAGTTAATTAAAGATAAATACAGGAATCTAAGTAGTTATGGCTAATATCACTCTTTAAATGGAAGTTTCAAGACTTGAGTTTGATGGAACGAAAGGATTTAAATTATAAATGATAGAGGTTGAAATTTGCATGTGAAGGGTTGGCCTTAGATATAATTTGTTTTATGCTTATCTATATGAAGATATCACGGCGAAAGAAGAAAGTGATTTTAACGGTTGAAACAATGTAACTTGAAAACTACATTTTAATATCTAAGAGAATATTGATCAATAGTTAAATTAATCAAGTAGACAGATGAATAGAATTATGGGCAGTACCATTCTAATCATGACAAGATCAATCTTGCCTATAAAAGATTTGAATGAAGCTTCTTCAGGTTATTATTAAAATTAATAAGTAACTATATGTCTCGCCGGCATTGTAATTTCTCCTATCCTTCTATGGAAGGTATGGATGAGACATAAACATTGTAACAAGAACTAAAAGACATGATGATAACATGTAACCTTGAGTAATGAATTAAGAAGAATAAACTAAGCCCGTTTTCCCTAAGCATATGGAAGATGCTAGTTTGGGCAGTGATTTGAAAGGAGTGTGTTAATTATAATTATAATCGTAATTGGATATCACCCTAGAGTTGTGGTATCTTGATTAAGGCTATTCATATTGTTTCCCTTTGTTCAGAACATGAAAACTGTCTTTATAGATATTAACTATGACGATTTGGATTGGTTAACCTTCGTTAAAGGCCTAAAGTATAAATATTATTATATAAGACTTTGATATGGAACTAGCTAGAGGAATGAATGAAAAGAATGAATTAAATTGGAGGTGTACTAGAGCCATATGGAAGGAAGTCATTGCCGACTTATTATGACAAATAAAACGAAATGATTGTATCTAGTGCAGTTAGTACATTGATCGTACATTTAAGAAATAATGAACAAAGATATTTATTTTGGCAATTATAAGAATGAGCAATTAATGAATTATTTACATCGAGCCTATAACAAAATTATGAGGCAAAATAACTGCAACCATGAAAGGATAAGTAACACTTCTCTTTCGGTAGGTAAAAAATAAAAAAATAGTCGTATATTCCGGGAATTGGAAGATGGGTCACTATAATAGAAGATAGAGGAACAAATAATTCTTCCTTGTAAATTTTGCCTCAAGTTTGTTGCGGTCACAAGCGGTAACTTTAGCTTGAATTACTTTGAAGAAAACATTCCATGTTTCAATAGTCTCTGGTGACGTTGAATAAGGCGAGAAGATTTTCTAAAAGAGTACTCCAATCTCCGTAGACTCCTCTTCAAGAGATCCATCTGGACACTATACGCCAAGAATTTTTTCAACTGTGATTTTTTTTCTTTAAATAATTAAAGAAAAATCTAGAGCCTTCTTCTCCTTCTCTAATCATTTGTATCCGAGCACGGATACGAGCTCCACGTGATGCATATTCTGCATTTTTTTGTATGATATTATCCAAATGAGTTGCTTCCACTTGTAATGACTCATTATACAGATCGACTTCTAAAGCACTGTGGGCTGCTATCAGCTTTGTTTTAGCTGCCTGCATAGAACATCGACACTTCTTGGCTACCATACGTCCCCAACCATGAATGAACTCAATAGTTTTGTGGACAGAAGATTCCTACCACAACACCCATCCCAACTCGCCTTGAGAGCGAGGTATCAAGTTCTAGATGAGATGGACAAGTTCTCGAAAGTCAGTTGATTGAAAATCAGAGGCATTCAACTTAAACAAGAAGGGATGATGTTCCTCCTCAGAGCTGCCCATAGAGATGAATGTGTTAAGTGTGAAATGATCGAAACATGTTGCTCTTATGAAAACTTCCACTGATTGTAAAGATCCTGAAAAGAGGATATCCCTAGGGTCATAAAACTTGTCCAAGTGAACTTGAATTTTATTAGAGCCTTGACGAAAATTATTCCAAGTGTACCAACCAGCCTTTGCAACTCCTTTTTCCCCAATTAGGATCAAAGAGTTGGAGAGAAGCCATTTGGAATGTATTTTTAAATGTTTTTATTTTATTTATTTATTCTTGTTTGTAGGGTTTAGAATTACAATTACATACAATTTTCTTGTATTTAGGTTAAGGTTGACAAATACACATTCATGATTTTTTTAATATTGATTTTTATATTTTTTTGAATTTGAACGTGTTCATAAGTCAAAACTTAGCATACAATGCAGCCTTTGGGCTCAACATCAACATCAACATCAACAACAAGAAGCATTCCCACCACCACTTGGAAGTATGGTGTACGTGGAGCAGTCGACACATTTGTAATTTCTACGGGAAGAAGGTTTTTGGAGGCATCAATCGCCTCGAATACCATGCCGCATGTATTGTTCGTTGGACATCGCACCATATAGCAATGTTACAAGAGCGGCACAACAAGAGTTGGGGGTAGAGTTTGCATTTTTGGATGAAAAGAAACTAAAGAGGGCAAGGGTGCAAGCAGCCATAGCAACAACCATTAGACTTGAAATGGCAACGATAATGAAGGGAGATGTGGCTATGATTGTGAGCTATAGTTGTGGTGCACAACTACGCGGCACATCCACTTCGTCAAGTTCAAGTAAAGGCCACGTACATAGTTTTTTTGTACCTAGAAACATACCTGGGGCACAACCTTCCGTAAGGTCGAGAAGGAACAAGGAGGTGCGTGACAACAAATTTTGGTATTACAACCTTCGCTCAACTTGGCCAAGATCCTATACTAGGAGTATTTGGTGACGGCATTGTGAGTTGCAAAAAAAGGGTACAAAGCACCTTTTCCAAATGACATAAGTGGGAGGTTACTCTAGGTGCGGTTACGAATGCAAAGTCAATTTTGAAAGGATCAAAAGAAGCAATGGTAGAAGTTTGGATGTACCATTCTTTCAAATGGGTTGATGATGAAAGGCATCACACTCTCATAAATATTTTAGCAGCCTCAAATGATGAGAAGGTTTTTTTAAAGTCAATTGATGCATCTAACACAATAAAAATGCAAAAAAATGAGCCTTATGTTAGAGGAGGTTGTCTTAAAGGTGGGCATCGAGAATGTTATGCAAGTTGTCACTAACAATGCAGCAGCATATGTGGCAGTTGGGAGACTACTTTAAGAGAGGCATCCATCACTCTTTTGGACCCCTTGTGTGGTCCATTGCCTTGACCTTCTTTTGGAGGACATAGGAAAAATTGATTGGGTGAGACCGGTTGTAGAAGATGCGAGAAATATAACAAAATACATTTATAATCACCCTTGGATTCTCGGCTTGATGAGAGGACACACCAAACAAAAAGACCTGTGCAAGCAATTGTCACAAAGTTTGCAACTAACTTCTTAATGTTGCAAAATATTTGTAGTTTGTTGACACCGTTGAAGCAAATGTTTGTGAGTCAAGAATGGCTAGAATTGCCATATTCAAAAAATGCCAATGGAGAGAGGACCGCACAAACAATTTTTGATGATGTTTTTTTGAAGAGAGTTACAAAGATCATCAAGATAACTTCAATCTTCAATTTAAAATTCAAGTTGTCTCCTTTATTTTCATTTTTAAATATATTGCTATTTACTTTAGTTGTAAGTTTACAACTTTAAAGTAATTGTAAGTTTATAACTTTAAAGTGATTGTAAGTTTATAACTTTAAAGTTTAGTTTGTTTGCACTTGTCGAGCCTTTGTTGAGGGTTTCACGATGGTGGATGGGGGCAAAATCCAATGGGATACAATTATGAGGCCATCCAAAACTATAATAAGGGGGATATAACTAGATATGATCCTTTTTGGGAGTTAATTAATCGGAGGTGGAACAATCAACTCTGCCAACCCATTCATGCAACGGGTACAACCTCAATCCCAAATTGTTTTTTCTATAATGGCTTCACAAATGTTAAGCTGAAGGTTATGGAGAGCCTCTACGAACATGCATTGAGAGGATGACACCAAATGTTGAAGTGAGGGACCTCATTTTTTAGAGTTGCCGAATTATGAGCATGCTAAGAGGAAGCTCTTTTCTTCGACGCTAGCTATTTAATGGAGATCCACCCACCACCAAGCAACAAGAATTAGAGTATTTACTTGCATCTTATAAGTTACAAATTTGCAATTATTAATTACTTAAATTCTTTTGAATATCTTGTTTGTAGGTACTTGGTTAGAAGATTGGGGTGGAAATACCCCAAATATTCAATAGCTAGCCCTTTGAAATTTATTTCAACCATGTAGTAATTTCGAATGTGAGCACAACCGGAGTTTGTTTGAGGCCATTCACACAAAGAAGTGCAACAAGTTGACTCAATGATGGTACAATGACCTAATTTTTGTTCAATACAATCTTTGACTTTGAACAAGAAATGGAGGACTGTAGACACTCAAATTTGGCAATTTATCCTTTTGACATTGTTGGTTGTGATTGTGCTTCTTGGCTAAGACAAACACCCACATCCTATCCCCACTAAGTACATCTTGTTATCTCTCTCCTAACTTGCTTATTCCTACACATTGATGTGTCATCACATTCTGAATATAAATGCATAAAATCATACTTAACCTCTGCTTATCATGATGCAATTTCCAAATTTCACTCATTGTCTCCCTATCCAAAACCGATACAAGAGGGTTTGGATGTAATTTTTGGTCCTGACCGACCTATACAGTCTTGAACCGACACATCTTCCAACTTTGCTTTGATTGCATTACCTTTATTAGGTCTTTTTTTCCTCTTAGGTCAACCTTTACATAAATTACCCTTGGAGCCCTATATAAAAAAGTTTATATCACCTCATTCACTAACCTGGCAAACATTGGCACTCTCATGAGCTCTTGTTGCAAATACTAACACCAAAGGCACCCAAGGCTCCCTAAATCTTTCGAAAGTTGATGCACATACATTAGGGCAGCCACACTTACGCTTATAAAGCGGTCAACTAGGTCAAGGAGTTAAGTTTCCCTCATTTATAAGAACTCAAAGATCCCAACTCAATGTCTTAGCAAGAGCACAACCATCTCAAACATGGTCAAAGTGGTTCAAATTGCCAACTAGCTACATTCATATAGATATTACATGCTAGGTAGAGAACTACGTGTGGTTTGAGGCCTCTTTGGAGTAGTGCCGACATAGGCGGTGCATGGATTGCACTTCAACCCAAACATTAACCTTCTTGCAAGGTCTCCCACCCATGGTTAGGGTTTGAGTTCGATTTAGTTAGTTTCAGACGGGTCGTACAACGAGACATTTCCGGATCACCAAAGGGCACAAATTGCAAAATCTCATTCCAAGTAAGTCCAAGACCGTACAACAAGTTTAGGACCATACCAACGTTCGCGGCACCCGTACTGATTCTATACAGGGCATCTTCCAATTGTAGTCTCAAGAACAAAGCATCTTCGACTCTCTACACCCCAAATTCTCTAGCCTATGCACCCAGATCTCTCCTATTTCATTTTGTATAGCTAAGTGCATCTTCCCTCTTGTGTTTATAAGCTTGTATATTGTAATCATTAGTTGTAAATATTAATGTGTTATTCTTCAATTAGATGATTAATGTTGGAACCGAATTAATTAGAATAACCCTTCAGAACGAACCTTATATTCCTTTTTATTGTTGTGCATTCCCACAATCCAATCTATAAATCTTTAAAAGGGTGTAAATAAGGACATGTTGCAAGAGCCTATTGATTCGGAAGAGATTGATCCATCAACGCCTTGAGAATGTGCAAGATGAGGAGATCCCCACATGTTCACAGAGGATGAGATTGTTGCTTTTGAGAGGGAAGCTATGGAGGGTGAAGCAAAAGTAAGAGAGATTGGATTGGACATCTTTGTAGATGATATTACACGTGTGGCAGAGGATTCATTGCCATTTAATCCTAGGTGGGGCCGCAATCACACTCTTCTAAGAGGAGCGAATGCAATCGATCGAGTGCAAGGACTAGTAGTTAATAGACCTCTCCCCAATTTTTGGTAAAACAAGGAAAAAGAAATTGTAATTTGTGACTCATGCAATTTATGATGATGCTTTTCAATGACAATCATCATAAATTCATAGCACTTACCAAATGGTTGCATTTGTATGATGATGTGATTATGTACTTTATTTGTACTCAAATCTAACAGAAAACACTTACCCAACATTTCACCAACTCATTCGATACATTCAGTAACTATATTTGTTAATATTTATGTTTTTATAAAAATTAGGTATTTTTTTAATTGCAGAGTATTTTCCAAGTCAAATTTTTGTTGGTCTACCGAGTATTTTCCAAGTACCAATTATGCGAACCATGTTATAGATTATCCTCTCTTCTCAATCGGGTAATAGAAAGAAGACCATTTTAGGTTCTACACAAAAGCAAAGATATAACCAAAGGGTAAAAGAGTCATGGATCTAGAAGATGATAATCTACTCTATCAAAGGCGTAAGGTTCCAAAGCCTAAGTCCAGGATGGGGGATGGAGTCTTACTAGTATCTTGATTGTAAGCAAATCAACAAGAGATAATGTGCATACAAAGAGACCTAAATTGCGGTTGTAAGATAAACAAGAATTGGAAGAGGTAGATAAGGGTTGTCATAGCCCACGAGCGAGATGTAAGGCAAGGGCCGATATAAGAATAATCCAATTGACAAAGAATTTGCTACTCTATCCTACTTTATGTACATGTTAGATCAATCAAATCAGAATATAACAAAGGAAGGTTAGAGATACTTTCCTTTGTGAAGACACCATTGGCGCATTAACCCCCAAGGTCAATAACATCTTACAAGAGAGTTGATATGGTATACCACGAGATAGATAGAAAGAAAACCTAAGCAAACCATAATTGGGGATTCCTAAGACTTGGTGAACCTCATTGGTGCAGCTCCTATTATTGAATGTCTAAATCCAAAGCTCCAAAGGTAGTTCTTCAAGTGTAAGTAAAACTTGCCCGAAACCTTTAAGACCTTATGAGCAGCTTGGCAAGTGCAAATAAACCAATAGATGATAAAGTGATGATAGTTAAAAGCTCTTAAAGGACGCTTATAAATAGGGATCATGATTGATCATGTAGCTTCTCATAGTCGATGCAATCGGCCATTGAAAAGTACAGCAATGGTCGATACCGGCCAACTCTAGCCAATGATCAATCATGGGGTCCTAAGGAAAAGATTAGGAAGTGGAGGAAAGACTCGAAGCTTATGTGAAGGTGATCTGACGAAGATATAAAGGAGTTGTTAGAGGATATGTTGGTGGTAGTATGAATATAGTAAAGAGATGTCAAAGAAGGTAGCAAAAGGATGACAAGGAGGTACAAAGAATAGGATATTTAAGGTATCAAGGATTGCACATCACATCTCTCTCACAAATACCGCTAATCAATCAAATCATTCCAGTACACCTCACTCCCAATATTTCCTCATGAGACATCACTCGGGGTTTAATGCACCAATGGTGTCTGCAAAGACAAAAGTCAATAAGAGTGAAAAAAAAGGTGTGTACACTTAGTAGCCAAGCCTGGTTCAGATGCTTCAATTCATGTTATCTTGTCATCCACTATGTGTAGTTCCTATGAAGTGGCCATAGTCGAGAAGCTTATTTCAAGCTGCTCCAATCTTGGCACAAAATCAAGTGCACTCGCTTACTCAAGTTGAGCCTGATGCCATCTCTAAATTTGTATCTTTGTTAGGAGTCTTCTCTAATGCAGTTGATTTCTTCCCCTTGCCTTGGGTAGAAGGACCCATCATGATGCAGCTTGACAAGAGTTCAAAAATTGGGATACTTATGACCTACCATTGTGATTGCCTCACAAAGACAAATCCAACAACTGCCATCTTGCACAAGGGTGGAAAAAGCCCAAAAATCTGCCAAAACATAGGGTTACCAAAGACCTGCATTGTTGTCATTGCCTTGCAAAGACAAATCCAATGACTGATATCTTAAGAGATAGCAAATTTCCACAATCCATATGAATGAAAAGATATGTTTCTGGAGAAAAACTGTGTGAGATTAATTATCATCGACGTTTCAGATCAAAACCACATGATCCATCATCAGGATGAGAAAACAGATATGATATCTTGCTCAAGGGTGTAAAAACTTGATTCCAAACTTTTTAAACCCTGAAATGCCAAATACAAGAAAACCCTAAATACCACTAGATCAAAAAGTTTTTGATTTTGACCAGCAAACAGAACTGTATAAGCAAAGCCACGGAAACTCTCCAATGATCAAACAAAAATCAAGGAAAGACGAATTTTCTTGCAAGAAAACAGATTGATTTACCCAAAATATTGATTTCCTCTTCCTCCAAAGTCCAAATGCACTGCAAAAACTCTGCCCAAATCAAAGTTCTAGTACAACTTGACATCAGTCACTAGCAAATAAGTAGAATAGAGCAGATCCACACAATATGAGTGAAATAAAAATAGAATACTAGAACGTCTGACTGAGCCACTTTGAGGAGGCAACTCCATAATCCTTGGAATAAATTTAGAATTCTTAATATGATAATCCAATACTCAACACTACCTCCTATATACACCATAATTAGGCTCTGGGTATTCCACAATCCAATTAGGCCAACTACTACCAATATGCAATATAGAAATTATCAAACAGTTTAATAAAAGGTTATGCACACCTTAAGAAGGACAGATATATCCTTGGACACTCAATAGGTTAAGGGTGAGGCAAGATGCTTTATTCTTGTTAAATTCCTTCTTTTGTATAGCCTATGTGCAATACCATCTTGTATTTTCAAAATAGACTCCCAAGGTGAAAACTTTTCATCTCTAAGCAACACGATACACCACCCATTTTGTGTTTTGACAGATTAGTCTCATAGATATCGATTGGCATATTTATCATGGTTGCACTTGATATTACATAAGCTGACAAGAAGTTCTTTTGTCATAAAAGATAGTTCCTACACATGGCTGTTGGGGTACTAAAACTCTATATTCTTAATGTGTTTCTTGTAATTATACCTTTACTTGCAGTGGGAAACACAATAAATTTGTCATTTAATTTCTCAACTCTATTGATATTGAATGGTAACAGAATTTTTATTTTCGCTGAACTATTCACAATTTTTGTAGGAATTTATTAATTTTGAGCACTTGACCGTTAAAAGGGAAATCACTTTTTTGAAGCATTCCCCACTTAGTGAAGGAAACATATGATTAACTATTCCTTTTCATTTGATTACATAAAGGCTCTTCCCAATTTATTCTCTTTTCTTCTAAAATTATCTTCCCGAATTCAATTGTCAAGGAATCCCATATTATATTTCAAAACAAATTGAATGTTCAATTGAAGTATGTCTGTCTAATAGGGTGAATAATCATTCTTTAGTCGTAATTTAGAGTTACTATGGCCTTGTTGACAAAATGGTTCAGGTTCAGCACCATGCTATGTCATTTGGTTGTTTCTTAATATCTTCTACTCCTTAAAATGCACACTGCATTCATTGCTCTTTGACTAACATGTGGGGTTCCAATTTCTTCTTGGCTTCCCTTTAACGGTCAATAATTTTGGTCATACAACTCAATCATATTTGCTGGTCTTAATCTCGGACAGCTTTCATCTTCATTATCTCCAGACCCACATTTTGCACATACTTTTTGAATTTCTCAAGGGGCAATCTCTCGTGAAATGGCCCCATTTACCAGATTCTTAGAATTGGACCGTTGGTCACCCCTTATCACTCCGGAGGTCTCCGATTCATGTCATTGTAAATAATATTATTTGAGCACTGATTATAATTTATAAATTTTTGTCGTTGTTTTAATATTATTGTACATAATCCTAGGTGTAGTTGTTTGTCCGCATGTGGAATCTGAACATTCATCTTAAAGATGAACTGAACAGTCACACTTGTGGCTATTTATTGTCCTTTCACCTCATTGTTATTTGATAGAATACAACTTTGGCTTACACCAAATTTCATTGTTAATTCTCAGTCCATTCCTGGCCTGACATTGGTATCAGATCACAAGCTTTTTAACACTTTTTTTCTCTCACCCTCCTTACTAATTTCCAGTTGTGTGGCCTGCAAAGAATTGTTGCATAATAAAAGGTGGCATTTGAAATATAGCTGCATTGGTGTGTACAGACCTGCGCATTTTCATTGGTGTTTCAGACCTGTGCAAGCTATAATAAAGATATCCCATGTGAAGGTGCTGGCAATCAATCTGTGCATCTCTCTTTGACGTTTCAGGCTGCAATTTGGATATTTCATGAGAAGGCTGTCACATTCAGTCATTTGGTCAAAACTTTTGTGAGTTTCCACAAACCTGCGAGTGTTTCTATTTGTTGCAAAGAAATATTCTTTAAGGTGTCAGAAGTACATTGGAAGGAAGTCTGATGTAATCTGCCCACCTGCTGTCAAGGCATCAGAAGGTCTGAAGATATCACATTGATGGTTGTCTATGTGTCATCTAAGAATTGGAGGCTGCACGGTTTCCAAAGACTGTAAAATCGGCGCTGGCATCTTCCATTTGGCCTCACCAAACTGTCGCCTAATATCGAACAAAGCTAAGTTTTTTTGGAAAACTTATTCCTTCTTATGCTTTAATTTGAAAAGGCATATATTTTATCAGATTTTACCAAAAGAAAAATAAGGGAATACTATATTTTTAGTTGACTTATTTAAAAATAATTATGAAGTCGTTTCTTTTGATACAAGCAAATTCCATTTCAAAATAAAACAAATTTTGGACAACAAAACAAATTGTGCAAACTATTTCGAAACAAAATTCACAACAATCAATATTAATGCCGCCTTTGGTTCGCATCCGTGAGTAATGTTGTTGTTTTTGAACTATTGCATCTAACGCCTAGTATAGCTACAACAACATTTGTGGCTTCATCTCTATAAATTGCCAAAAAGAAATAAAGATCAAAGTTTTCATTTTTCCATTTACCTCCATTACCCATTCGCCACTATCGCTGGACATAAATCCTAAAAGTTAGAAATTCCAAGGATAAGGAAGTTATGCCCACATACAAGGATTTCTCTTTAAGCGGGTTTCATTGATGGTACAAATCTCTTTCACGTACCACCTAAGCACTGCATACCATTCTGCTCTCAAATGCTTTAATGTCATAGAATGGATGAGCTTCTTCCACATACCAACAAGTATATAAGAAGAGTGGTCATATCAAGAGGTTTGGTATATCGGTTCAGTGGTAATTGGTATACAAAAAGGGGAACCTATTGGAGTGATAAGAAACCAATCCATCTCCCCTTGATACAAAATGTCTTCAATAAATTCAATTGTTGGCACGACACCAACTAGGAAGGACACCTGATTGGATTGGTTGCGACAAGCTGAGAACACTCACCTTCAATGATTTTTGGTTCCACATTTATGATGAAAATACACAACTAGTGAAGCCAACAGCAAAGGCAGAACCAGAAATATGGAAACAAAAGAATTCTAAGGCATTGGCCTTCATGAGGGCTTCAATAGATGGCGAAGTTTTTGTCACATACAAAGGTACAATACGCTTTGGGAAACACTAAACAAACTAAAGAATTTGTATGATTCTCATTCAGAATTGGAGTTCATACAATTACAATTAAAATTGTTCAATCTTGAGTTGAAAAACGGTGATGTAATGAGTTTGGCATCAGAACTCCATGCTATCAAGCATGATGTTGAAGCTGTTGGTGCCAAAATTGATGTATATATCATTGCTTTCATAAAAGCTCTTCTTCCCACATTTTCAACATATTTGGAGTCCTCACAAGCAAACAACCAATTGAAGTCACCCACGTTTGGTCAGTCGGTTGATGAGATGGTAGAAACATAAAAGGCCTTAGGAAGAAAGACTAAAACCTCAAGTGGAAGTATGTGTTATGCTCATCAAAAGGCAATTATTCAAATAAGGCTTCCACTTCTAGTGATAGAGCCAAGGGAAGATATAGAGAGCAAGGAGGCAGAACTAACAAGAATAATGATCAACAACATGAGAAGCAAAATAACAAATAACAAATGTTTTGTACACATTGCGTTTGATAAGGGAGTCATGAGGCTTGTGAATGCAAAATATCGGGGGAAAAAACAGAGGCCTATCAAAAACAAAAGAAGCAAATAAAGAAAAGCAAAATGCCTCAAAACTAGACTCGACTCAATTCACATGTGAACATATGCTTTTCTTCATAGAAAAATTAAACAATGCTCCAATAAATACATCTTGGTTTGATACTTGGGTCCTAGACATTGTAGCCACGCAACAATGAATTTCCAATAGGACTTATTTGAGGAGTATTATGAGAAAGTTGCAGTTCGGTATACTTTGCAAACAGAACAAGTTTGCAACCAAAAGGAAAAGGGACAATTCAACTCAAGTCACCAAGTCTTCCAGATTTCAATCTAAAAATGTCATATACCTTCTTCAGTTAAAAAGGAACTTGTCCTAGTGCTAATCCGACAAAGCCACTCCAAATTGTTAAAAAATGAAGACGTAAAAATCGCAAGAAAATTTGATAAAATAATTGTAATAACTATAATTGAGAAAGGCAAGTTGTTGAAACTCAAAGGCAAGCCTTCAATTTCAAGAAACTTTGCTCATCTTGTAGAAAAAGGAATGTCACCAAGTCTTTTGTGGCATGCTAGATTTGGGCATACCAACTATGACAGCATTCGCACAATGAAAAAGAATGGTGTTGTAGGTCTACCAACTCTGCCCAAGAAAATTGAAAAATGTGAAATTTGCATCTTGGCTAAACAATCAAGAGAACCATTTCAAAAATTAGAATGGAAAGCTAACAGAAAATTGCAGTTATTAAAGCAAAATGACATGGATCTACTTTCTAGAACAAAAAACAAGAGTCTTTGAAACATTTCAAAAGTTTCAAACAATGATTGAAAATAAAGCACAAGCCATGAGGCTCGTGAATACAAAACATCGTGGGACAAAATAGAGGCCTATCAAAAACAAAAAGAAGCAAATAAAGAAAAGCAAAATGCCTCAAAACCAGACTCGACTCAATTCACATGTGAACATATGCTTTTCATCATAGATGAATTAAGCTATGCTTCAATAAATACATCTTGCTTTGATACTTGGGTCCTAGACATTGTAGCCACGCAACACATGAATTTCTAATAGGACTTCTTTGAGGAGTATTATGAGAAAGTTGCAGTTCCGTATACTTTACAAACAAAACAAGTTCGCAACCAAAAAGAAAAGGGGCAATTCAAATCAAGTCACCAAGTCTTCCAGATTTCATTCTAAAAATGTCATATAGCTTCTTCAATTAAAAAGGAACTTGTCCCTGGTGCTAATCCAACAAGGCCACTCCATTTTGCTAGATAATGGAGAAGCAAAAATTGCAAGAAAATATGATAAAGTAATTATAATGACTATAATTACTGAAGGCAAGTTGTTGAAACTCAAAGGTGAGCCTTCAATTTCAAGAAATTTTGCTCATCTTGTAGAAGGAATGTCACCAAGTCTTTTGTGGCATGCTAGATTTGGGCATACCAACTATGACAACATTCGCACAATGCAAAAGAATGGTGTTGTAGGTCTACCAACTCTGCCCAAGAAAATTGAAAAATGTGAAGCCTGCATCTTGGCTAAACACTCAAGGGAACCATTTCAAAAATCAGAATGAAAAGCTAACAGAAAATTGTAGTTATTACATCGGGGTGACATGGATCTACTTTCTAGAACAAAAATAAAAAGCCTTTGAAACATTTCAAAAGTTTGAACAATGATTGAAAATAAAGCACAAGCCCGCATTAGGAACTCGGAATTGACAATGGTGGTGAATTCACATCGAAGGTGTTTAAGGCCTATCTCAAGTACAATGGGATCAAGCATCATCTCACAAAACCTCACACTCAATAAAATAGTGTAGTTGAGAGGATGAACAAAAGTGTGATGAACATGATTCATGCAATATTGTATTACAAAGGGATCAATTTGCATTTCTAGGCAAAAGCAACTCAAACACCGGTGTATCTTTGCAACACGTCACCATAAGCAACCCTTCAAATGAATATTTCGTATGAAATTTGGTGTGGTCATCTTCAGGTTTTTAGATCCACATGCTACGTATTGATTCCAAAGGAGAAGAGAAATAAAGTGGGACGACATGAGTCACAAATGCATCCTTTTAGGATCCTCAAAGGCCAAGTTATATGATGAAAAGAACAAGAAATTTCTCATTACAAGAGATGTTTTTTTGAAACCACAAACACAACAAGCATTGGTCAACAATTGGGTTGATTTGAGAAATTTGCTACTTTTGATGTTTTCAAGGGGATTGATACAAAAATTTCAAACAGTGAGGGACATATAATTGGGAATCGCTTGAATTTATATTGTCTCCTGAAATTGAAAATGAAACTCCTCTACGGGAGAAATTCAAGCTTCATCGGGACGATGAACACGTGTTCCCATAGTGGAAGTCGGAAGACGTTGCTTCAAATCAAGAAAACAAGGCACCAATTGCTCCACAAGAGACGCAGAAAAAGATGCCAAAATGGTTCACACAGACATTGACATGTGACATACCCGATGAAGTTGGAAAAACATGCAACATAAGCACGTATAGAGGCAGCCAGAAAATGGACAAAATGCTTGACAAGATTCAAGAACAACTTAAAAAAACAATACCTTGGAAGGCCATCCAAAAGAAGAAGTCAATGTTGCTTTCGATTCCAAACCAACTTCCTTCAAACAAGCTGAAAAGCTTGATGCATGGAGAAAAGCAATGAAAATTGAATATGATGTTTTGGTCAAAAATGGAACTTGGGAGTTAGTTGATCCTCCCATCAATTGTAAACCAATTGGTTGCAAGTGGGTCTTTCACAACAAATACAAAGCAAATGGCTCACTTGACAAACACAAAGCAAGGCTTGTCGCAAAGGGATTTCTCGAAAAGAAGGGATATACTATGAGACCTTTCACCGATAGTAAAATGAACTACTATTCAGACTTTGTTGGCTTTAGCAACACTAAATGGATGGAAAGTTCATCAAACTGACATAAAAACTGCTTTTCTGCATGGTGATCCCAAAGAAACAATGTATATGACTCAGCCATAAAGTTTTGCACTTGACATCCAAGAGCACAAAGTATGCAAGTTGGAGAAATTATTGTATGGATTACAACAAGCCCCTAGAGCATGGCATGAAAAGCTCACTGAGGAACTCCTTAAAATGAACTTTAAGCCCTTTGAATTTAAAGATGCAACTTTTTTTGTCAAAACAGTTGACAAAACAATTGTATTTTTGGTTGTATATGTAGACAATATGCTCCTCACAAGAAATAATGAAAATACATTGTAAAAATCAAAGTATAATTAATGAAAGGCTTTAAAATGGCAAATTTGGGATACCTTCATTACTATTTGAGTATTGAAGTGATTCAAAATCCAAATACATCTTCATCACACAGCAAAAATACATTGGTGAAATTCAGAGCAAATTCGAAATGACTAACTACAAACCACTCGGCATGCTTATGGAACAGAATTTGAAGTTGACATCAAATGATAATTCAGAGTTTGTAGATGCAACTAAGTACAAACAGCTCATTGGAGGTTTGATCTATGTAATCGCCACTAAGATCAAACATTTCTTTGGTCATTGGTGTTCTTTCTAGATTTGTGCAACAACCTAGAGAGAGTCATTGGGTTGCACCAAAGAGATTGCTTCGATATCTAAAGGGAACACAAAATTTTGAACTCAAAAACTCCAGGATAGTGGGCTTCAAACTAGTTGGATATTCAGATTCAGACCACGCAGTAGATTTTGAAGTTGGTAAATCGACTTCAAGTTTCCTGATGAACTTAGGAACAACAGTCATCTCTAGGAAGTCAAAAAAGCAGTCAGTGCTAGTAATTTCTTCAGCGGAAGCAGAATATATGACAGCTTCAAAGACAACTAGAAAATCTATGGCTCAGAAGGATTCTTGCAGATTTATAGGTAAAACAGATTTCTTTTACACCACTCATGGTTGATAGCACTTCAACAATCCAAACGGCCAAAAATCCAATATTTCATGACCGAACCAAGCACATAAACACCAAAATTCGGAATCACATGAAAGAGGGCAAAATGTCAAATTGTTACATTGTCTAGCTGCCGACCAGCCAGCGGATATCCTAACAAAGGCACTTGGAAGAGAAAAATCTGAAGAGATTAAACGCATACTTGGGCTCATAATAACCCCTACAGATTAAGAGGTGGATGCCATATTATTGTACATTGTCCTAGGTGTAGTATTCAATTTCCCAGGTGTTGTTGTTTGTCCACATGTTGAATCTAGACACTCATCTTGAAGATGAACTGAACAGACACACTTGTGGCTATTTATTGCACTTTCTCCTCGTTATTTGATGGAAGACAACTTTGGCTTGCACCAACTTTGGTTGTTAATTCCCAGTCCAATCCTGGCCTGACAGTTGTGGTAGGTTGCATTCACATTGCCTTCCTTCCTTCATTTCAGTTTGTTTTTTCATCACATGGGCACTTATTTGTATCACGAGTTATTACATCACAAATTGTGCAAATTTTTACCAGATATTCCTCTTCCCTATGTCCTTTGGTTGCAGACTTCAAACACAATATGACAGCTTTGTCCATCTTACTTTCCTTTGATTGCATAACTTTGTTGAGCATTTTAGTGCTAATTTTTTAAACAAAGGCATGTTTGTCACACAGTTACCTAAGTCTCGGGACAAGGGGACAGGGGTACAGAGGGATAGGGTTTCTGGGACGGCAAAAAAATTCCCAAATTTTGGGGATGGCAGGGGGACGGCTTTTAAAATAATACATAAAAATTAATATTTCAATATTTTAACTTTTTCAATGACATTTAGGGATTTAAACTGTATTTAATGTATTTTAGGTACTTTCAAAATTATAATTCAATGTTCTTGGTAAAAATAACATCTTTTTAAAAGTAAAAACATCAGAAAACTTTTGAAAGATTTTTTAAAAATTGGGGATGTCCCCTCCAAGTCCCCAAGTCCCCGAAACGTTCGGGAGGCATACCCGTGTAACACTGGACTTTGTCATCAACCTCTAATGTGATTCTTGATTGTAAGTGTTCTTCTTGCTCCTCGCCCAACACTATATTATAAGTATACCGGTAGCTTGATATGGGAATAATTTTGGACTCTTCTCAAAAGTATTTTGAAGTCTACTCATAAAATATTACCATGTAATTTCATGCCCAATTGGCTTTCCAGCATTTGAATCAAATTCAGCATTTTCATGCTATAGTCCTTGAACGACTCACAATGATCTTGTTTCAGACTTGCCAACTCATTGTAGACTCGAGCATTGACTAGCATTTTTAAATATTAAATTCTGCTTTCAATTCAAATTTTCAACCCATGGATTTTACTTTTCCACTGCCAGCTGGTCAAAGCATATAATGGCATAATCTTTCAATGTTTCCAGAAATAAGTTGACTCTAACCTCCTCATCCATTAAGTTCTTTGTTCTCCAGTAATCTTCCAAGTTTATGCAATGTGGCATTGGGTTTTATTACTTTTGTCACTAAATGTCACGGGTTTAGATACCAAGGAGAACCTGGCCTCCATATTTTGTTTTATATGTGGTCTTTTGCTGATATTCAAATTTTTTTCTTTCATGGTAATTCTACACATTTCTGTGCAGTCTTCCTTCTAATAGAAATTTCCACTTGGACCTTTTCCTTTCCTCCTAGTCCTAACCAGACGTCCAAGTTGACCCTCTGCTACTAAGAAGAGAGGAAAGACCAACACTCTCTTTTCTTCTGTCAAGCTATCCAAGTTGAGTTGTCAGTAGCTCAATATAAAAATTTGAAATAGGAATCTGTGATATATTTTTATAGGTGCAAGCATCACACAACTTGTCAAACTAATTCTTCCTCTGGGTGAAATTACATGATAAACATCCATAATGAAGACTCGGGCCTTATACACACACACACATATTATAGGAATCTGTGATAATATGTGTGTGTGTGTGTGTGTAAGGCCTGAGTCTTCATTATGGATGTTTATCATGTAATTTCACCCAGAGGAAGAATTAGTTTGACAAGTTGTGTGATGCTTGCACCTATAAAAAATAAATAATCTTGACTTGGAAAAATAAAACAGAAAATACATTGCATGGCTAGAGGGCCGATGCTTATTATAAAGCAATGCTGTAAATCCCTCCATAACAAGCAGGTGACCAAAATCGATGATCTTTCTCAGATTCATTTGGGGCTTAAGGCACTAGACTATTTCTAACCAATCTGTTGAATAATTATCCCAGAAAAAATGAAAAAGAGCATTTTTGTTTATAGATTTCATTTCAATGTATGGTCTAGTTGTGAATTTCCAATAAATGGTTTTAACTTTTACTTATATTTTTCATGGGAATAGTCTTTAACCATAGTCCATTAATCAATCCTGTCTATCAGTAACCCTTTTGACTGCCAGCTGCTCAACTCTGCATTGCACTAGATCATGGCTAGTTAGTTGCAGCCCGAAGGGAATGCTGACAGCCGCAGATGCAGACTGACTTAAGGGGTCTTATCATATCAACACTAGCCACTACTACAGACTGACAAATCTTTCAAAATGATCATGAGAGCATGTGCCCCTCATTCCCTGGATGCTTTCATAGTTATCTTACAATTAGAAACTTGTTTATTTAAGAGTGCTTGTGCAAGGATCTAGATGATTGTGAAAGAAAGATTCTGTAACTGTCTTTTGTAAAAAAGGAATCCCAAGGGCCAAGGGCTTGAGCTCGTTATTGATTTTGAATGCTCAATATTGGACATTCTAAATTTGCAACTTTAAAAGAAACCTTCTCGGTTAAGATTTGGGACACCTCTGCAATTATATTACCTGAGAAGATCACTTTGTGTTTTTTTCATTCCAGAAGCTGCAAAATGTTACTAAATTTTTGTATTTGGCTTCAAAGGAATAGATCCATGGCTTGCAAGGGTTAATTCTAGTACTTAAAACTTTACTTTAAGAATTTTCTCAAGGTGGAATTTCTTCAATTTATTGCAAAGGTTGAATTTTTTAAAAATAACAAGCAAGAAACCAACCAGGATATTGTCAATAATATTTTATGTAATAATAAATATTTAAGAAAACAGCTATCAGATGAAGAAAGTAACAAGTAGGATCAATTTCATTTTATCAAGAGAATTTTCCCGTTTGAAAGCAATTTCAGTAGGAGAGGTTGCAAATAATGCACTCACCAGCAAAAGCGCCTTTTGAAAGATCCACAAGATCCCGCAAAGCTAAAAAATCACTATTCTCGAGAAGATAACGGCGAGACTGAAGACTTCGTTGTATTGATGTCCGGGACGGGCACCGAATACATGCAAGCATTCTGCTCAATTTCTTCCGCATCTCCATAACATGAACTAATACAGGTACCTTTGAGAATATAAAGGGATTAACTGCACTAATGCAAAGCATGGGCTGCAAACAACATAATAGTTGGAATATTCTTAAAAGAGGACCATGATAGTGAAAGATTTTAAATCACATTTTGCGTAAGTATATAACTTGAACCTAGCAGTAGATCATGGAAATAATGATAGAGAATGTACAGTTTCGTAATTTCTCATGAACTACATGGTAAAGAATTTATGAAACCCAAAAATCTGGTAATAGCACAAATGTTGCTTTTTATCTGGACACAGGGAAAAGCCGAAAAGGTATCATTGAACTGACAGAACTATATGACAACTCAACGGATTTCAAAAGCAATTGGAGTGGTTAAAAGGATGTCATGCTACAACTCTGAATATTAATCCAAGGTATGCATATGTTTAACACTAAAGTAAGATGTTTGCATCAGTACGGCCTTGTCAGTCATATTTTTACTGCAGCACATTGTTGTTCCCACCTTTTAATCACTAACCCGCATTGATGTTCTCAAAAAATGATTTTATCCAGAAATAGTACCTGCTCATAAATGGAATCTAGATATGCTTTTGATAGCTGAGAAACAGGACAAGGAGTGAAGTCCCAATGCTGCAGGACTCGAGCTGGCAGTACTGAAGTTTCATTTGAATGGCATGAAGAGCAAAATAATTGTCCTGTATATTCACAAAGTCGTGGTTTCCCCCAGCCAAAAGTTTGTACAAATTCTTCCATCAAGCCTTTTGCTATATCCAGGTGCTTGTAACAACCTGCACAAGAGTAATGTTGTTCTTCCAGCAACTGTTTCAAAGATTTATGTGGATGGATTTGAACAATTAGCCTTACGGTATTCCCAAAAGCTGAAACTTTCTCACTATCACCATGTCTGTAATCACTGCAATGAGCTCAGCATGTGAACTAGGTGAAAATTCTTGGAGAGAAAGAAAACTGGACCCTTTTCCATTCAGTGTTCTCTTGATGTCTTCCGATGCATCACCTTTCAAGGCAGCATTTGTATCAAAAAAGCTTCTCTGTCGTAGTAAAAACCAAAATAATGGTGGTGCTGAATCAAATGGACTTCCTGCATGGAGGAGAGACTGTAAGCATTCTTGAACAAGCGAACTTCTTTCGCTGATGACATCAGGGAAGCATTTCCAAAGACCTTACGAGACTCTCTTTCAACAAGTTCCCACGGAGAAGGAAGATTCACTCCACTTTGATTAGCAAAAGTCTTTTTAAGTTGACGATAAAGACCAAGGAAATCACGGTATCTCCTCTCAATCTCCCATTGATTTCTTCCACTGTGAACTCTTATTTGATATACAGTATACTCCTTTACACCAACCAACCTTTCCCCAAAGGAAACTCCTCCTTTTCTTTGCTTTGCCCCTACAACTTCAATCCAATCAAACTTTAAGGTATACTGCATATGTTGATAGGAGCTATCGGCACCTGATGTAGAAGCACCCAAAGCTTCATCCTTATAACCCCTGGTAGATTGATTTAATAGGCCTCTATTAGTGTGAACAAGCATGCCTCCAACACTTTCACCTGAATCAAGAAGCACATCCTCCATGTCATGAACAGTGTCGATATAGGACTCATTCACATCCAGCGCCTCTACATATCGCGAAAGCTGCAGAAACAACCAAAAAGCAGAAAAGGATTCAGTATTGAGCAGAAACTATGGTCCAACGGAAAGCCTGAAATACTTTTATAACAGTTATATTCAGATAGCTTATCCCGATCCAAGACTCCAGATATAAGAGTAACAGAAAAACAGGAAATCCACATAACCGGAGTGTACTCACTAAGGACTTAGAATGTGTATTAATGATTGGAATGTAAGTGTATATATGTATTTTTACCATTGAATATTGATGATTTAGAAATATTCAAGTGGTGATTAATGTACAATAATGAGTAAATTTGATGATTTTGAAATATTCAAGTGGTGATTAACGTATGATAGTGAGTAAATAATTATATTTAATTTTATCAAGTCAGTTACAGGTTGCTTCTTGTCTCCTTCCTTTCTCAAAATTTGTTAAGTAACTTTGATGTTGATTATGCAGTAAATCAATACAGAGTATCTGAAGTTTTATGCTTTCCTCTCAGAAACATTGTACTTCTTAGAGAATTTCATGCTAGAGACTGGAGATACGACATTTGGGAAAACATTGTTGGAAGAATAGCCAGCAAGAAATGTGATAAGAGTTAAGGAAAACAGGAAAGAAAAGAATGTTATTCAGCCCCTGAAAACACAAATTTATGCTAAGTGAGAGATAGTACGGGCCATACAAGGTGGAGCAGGTGGAGGATAAAATATGAATCAAATCGGAATGCGGTGATAGATTTCATTGCAATTTTTCAATATCTAGAAATTCAATTGAATTTACCTGCAGTTTAATCACTTTTGGAGTCCACCCTTCTCCAATTTAAGCACCTGGACATATGTTATAAGGAGTTACGATCAGTTTTAGTGCCAAGAATTCAATTTTCTATACAACCATCGAGGAAATAGGGGTTTAATCAGTGTAAATTGAATTCTAAGCAACCTAGAGTAAAGAACTAAAATCAATAATAAAATGGCTCGTTTTCAGAATATAAGGCTAACAGAATCACAGAACACGACAGGGTAAAATAATAGTACAGGAAATTGCTCGAGCGCAGTGACAGGAAAAGTTAAATGAGATCCATTGAATACAAACAAGTAGAAGTTGTTAGAAGAGAGAAACCAAGAGGCCCTTAGGTTGATAAAATTATCCATTTTTGATGAATTGGTGCCACTCGTACAGGGTTTGAGTAACGAAGGTGACCTATGGAATCAACCGTAATCCCTGTATGCAATATCAGCTAAAGGGAGGGCACTTTATCTAAAAAAATACGCTCTTGTCACAAAGATGGGAGGATTGGTTTCTGATCATCTGCTGAACCTAAAGGATATAATGGAACATATTAGAAAAATTATGAACAAAGTGGGCAAGGAATACATGGTTGCTTAGGATACTTACCAATTTGTAAATAGAACAGGAGCAAGCAACTGTGCCTCATTGTGATGATCAAAGTGAACTGAAACTTGCAAATAATGAAGTATTCCATGCTCAAACAAAGCATGTGGAAGTTTGCTATCACTATAATTGACAGCTCATTAAAAATGGTGAGATAGATCTGTAATATTGTCCAGCACTGAAGCAAACTGCTGACATTATCACCAGCAGCTTGCTCCAGATAAGTTTGCATTAGGAACAAGCTTGCTCTTGTTTTTAGTATGATCATTAATGGAGGGTATTACAGTATGTGATCATATTGTACCTTTAATTTTACTTGTATATACTAAATTTCAGCATTAAATGTTAGTGATCTTAAATAAAATAGAGTAGTCATTGACGTGTAATAATGACACGACAGTGATATTTAGCTGTCTCAAGTTATAAGTGACTTTTCTCATCCTCTTTCAAACTTTTTTGTGAAACTCCTAGATGATGATTGAATACACAGTACGTAAAGTTTTCTGTTGTTCTCTCTAAAAGAATGTACTCAGAATGTTTACAAGGACAATAGTCCAAATGCTCTGCCTGTGTACAAAATAGAGTAAGCAAAAACGTAAGAGTGTCAAGACTAATCAAGTGCTGGTCAAGCATACATAAATGTTGTCAAAAATAAAATACATCAACTCACTCCCTGATCTTGTAAACAAAAAAAATTCCACATCTATCTTCTAGTCAAAGGAACCCTGGAATACATTTGGCAATTACACACAAAAAACAATCACTTGCCTCCTTATATGCTTGCTCTAATCTTTAAAACAAGGAGACACTGCACCACATTACCACCAATGTTTTTCCCAGATAAAAATCAAAACCAAAAACACAAATTTGAAATATGTAGCCAGTAAACTACTTAATGATATTTCTTAAGCTACGTAGACTGAATCTGCATAGCATATCCATTCATTCCAAAAACCAATACATACAACTTACAAGTATAAACTAAAAACCTGGCACCTATAATGCAGAAATTGTTTAAAATCAAATGCCAGTATTATCAATAGGAGGTAAAGCTACAGACCACCGACAAGAAGAGAAGGGGATAGATAAAAGATAACCAAGAGATATTGACAGTCACAACTGAGAGCTGAAGAGACAATGAAGGCCTTGGCACCATGTCAATAAAATGAATATCATTGTACAACAGATAAATACATATGAGGGGCTTGGCAAACCCGTGAGGGATGCTAGCCATATATAAGGCCTGTAATCTCTGGTTGAGTTCAATCAACATTTTCTCTTCTTATATATCTATATATATAAACCAGCCATTATTTTGTTAAGGTGTCAAACCAGTTTACATTGAATTCACATTCAAAATAATTTTGACCAACCTCACTTCATATGGAGAGATGTGGTAGCTGTATCCACTACCATCTATAATTGCCCGGTGTTATAGCGTTCTCTACATATTCTTCATTCTTGGTGTTCTTGTGGCCTGAACTGAAACACCAAGAATGAAAGAATCTGTAGAGAATGTTCAGGCAAAGTTTTGACCACGGGAGTTACGGTAGGGAGAGGACCTCAAACGGCATTCAGATTCCCACAGAATAATGGCCAGTCCAACTGGAGGAATAATGATTCTCAAGACCATAGAGAAGCGATCCAACGTTCAAGCCCAACAGCCCTTTCCCTGGACAATAGTTCAGAATTTACTGGTACACAGAACAATGGCAGTCAAGAGAATAATGTTAACAGCCCACTATAGTCACATATCATGGGCTAGAAGCATCCCCCTCCAGAAAATCAGTTATCAGCAGACTAGCAGTCACATCTGGATCAAGTTGTTCTATTATTAATAACCAGAGGCAGTGGAGTATCTCGTGCATCCAGACAACTATAAGAATTGCAGCCATTGAATTGCTTGAGAAAGCGATATATGGGTATGCTGGTATAGGCGATAGCATGACAACAGAACAAACTGGACTTGTGGTGAGGTTAAGACCATCCTCGAATTTCATCTCTTGTTCCTTAGATCCACAGTTTCAAGGATGTTGAGTTTGCTATCAGTCAATTGCAACATTGTAGGCATCCACAAATACCCATGACCAGCCACGAATCCCTTGCAAATTCTAGATTCAGGGCACAATGAGATTGAATACCATCTTAGTTTCAGGAGTAAAGAAAGCCAAGACCGAAGGCAATGGTTCCTGAAAAGGCGTGTAGGCAACCACAAATACCCATGACCAGACACAAATCACTTGCAAAATCCAGGTTCAGGGCACATTGAGATTGAATACCATTAACTGTTACTTTCAGGAGTAAAGGCAGTCAAGACCAAAGGCAATGGTACCTGAAAAGGCTGAGTTAGCTGCTAAATCTACCTGAAGGAATGGATCTCAACCAACTATGCCTGGTGCTAAGACCATTATTGAAAGACAGACAAACTGATGGCAATACGTATTTCAGATATGAAAGAAGGAAAGCCCTACAGTCATTTCTCTAGCAGATCATTTCTCCGTCGACAGCAACTGTCCTGTTCGAAGAAAATTGACAGCAGAATGACTTTTAAAATTCTATTCTATTTTTTTAGCACTGTAACAATTGATTTATACGATTTTTTGAACAAGAACTCTAAGAAACAGTTACCTAAAAGTCAGAAGTAACAAAAAAGAGGTGCAGTTTTATGCAGAAACACAATATCAGAATTTCAGCATGGGTATAATCTTGTCTAGGTATTTCAGAAACAAAATCAGCCATTCAGAAAGAATTCTAACACCTTGCAGGGGCAGTTTTTTTTTTTCCTGATGTTACTGAGATTTGTCACCACACGTGTTCAGAATGTTAGTCTGAAAATATAAAATGAAACCTGGATTGAGTAGCTTTTTCAGAACACAATATTTCAGAAGTCTGTTTTCAAAGAGAATGTCCTGATTGGAGAACAGAGCTGTCAAGTCGTAAATGTGTAAAATCATATCTACCAATCAGAATAGTTATAGCGTTATTGGTCTGAACAGTTGTTGAACCACTGATTAAGGTTTGCAATACCGTGGGGCATAATTAGAGCCTAATAGATGAGTTGTGAACCATTTGCAGCAGATTCACCTGAAGATACCATTGAAATTTTGAAAGACTCTTAAAGTAATCAATTGCGGAGCAGGGGTGAGTAATTTGCTTCTAAAACGCACCACCTTTGTCAGAAGATTGCAGTATTGGCTGCAAAATCCAAACTGAGACATATTGCCAATGAATGAAGATTTGTAGAAGGCCCAGAACCGAGAATCAAGTCAAAAGTTGTCAAGACAATAATAGACATTGTACAGCAGAATCAAGGATTTAAAAAGAAGAGACGCTACACCAAAGTGCAGTGAACAAGTAAACTCTCGTGGAATAACACTCAAAAGGCACCTGTATTCATCCCTTTGCCCTTCAGAGATGATTACTTCCTGAATCCCCATGAAAAATGACAGTGTTGAAATTAAGAGACTAGTCTGCATCTCCTGTCTATTGGCATTTCCATGGACTGGCTCCCTCTCTTCAGGTACTCTTTAAATGCCCTACTCTTCTCCTTCCAAAGGGAAGTGATAAGAAGTCATCAGGAAGGACATATATCAGAAATATATCCATGTCACTTGCACCACAGTGCCCAGGATGGCAGCACGGAGGAGAACCAAACAATTCAGCTAACAAATCACTGAGTTATAGAATATGCAATAGTAAACAGTAAACAGAAAAGACAGTAAAACATTACACGTTCAGATGCAAAGAGATAGCAGAATAATGCTCCTCTATTCAATGAGAAATTAATATGCATGTAACATATGTGTACAATACGCGGCAAGGCTGAGTATGAGGATTCCTGTGACCAGAAAGGGGGAGACTATTGCTTACTTATTTGCCTAGACCGAAATGTGTCACAGATGACCATTCAATGCTTGTCCCTCTTGAATCAAATGGTTACAATATATCATTACAAGAAAGCAGTTATGAAAGAAGACGGTTAAAAAAACACTTCAAATTATGCAGCAAATGACAGTTCACCTTCCTAACAGGTGTACTGATATGGCACGTGCTCTGAAAGTGGTGCCTGGCACAGCGCAATGAGGTGCAGAGTCTCCATGAGGCCAATGACGGTTTTGCGCAAAGGCCAATCTGTGCAAAGTGCACGTTGATGCTGCACAGATGGTGCAAGGGAATGCAGGGTTGCATGGATGGCGTGAGTTAGTGCGGTGTTTGTATGTGCAGGGTGCACAGGTCTGTCAAGGTGAAAGGGTGGACTGGTGCGACTGAGATCGATTTGGATCTCTCCACTAAATGCTTTCTATGTTTGGTTGTTGATGGTATCATCATTTATTCTGGCAATATTAAGTACCATTGGACTCGTGGCCTCAAGATTCCAATTGGGCAGTTGGGGTTTTCTCTCACCATTTGCACATCGAGATTCACTGTCACAATCCACAAGGGGAGAGGATTTGTTGCCCTTGCAAACTCTGATAGCGCTTTATTTCAGATGTTCTATCTACTATTAAATCTAAGGCGGATATTATTGCTTGTACAAAGATTTCTCACTTCTTCCACTATCTCAATCAGAGATGATTAAAGTGGTCACCTACACACGTCAGGCTTTTCAGGAGTCTCTGAGGACTGCCAAATTAATTACACATTCTTCCAGTCTGTTCCATCTTGATGGCACAAAGTGTCCTTTGGACGGTACATTACTTACACAAATGGTGATGGCATGGTAAGACTACATCTCCCCCTACGAGCAATTTTCAGGGTACCTCCTTCCTACTTTTCCCGTACCGGACAAGGTGGATCTGTTTGTTGGCCTAGAGTGTTTGCTAACCCTCCACACCCACATTCCACGAGATCCAGCCAGATATATATTACCAAGTTACGCCTTCCTTTCTGATGCATGAGTACCCTTAACTATGAATGTTAGGAGAGTTTCTAGGAGGCAATCTTTGCGTCCCAAAGGATTGCCCAACCCAGTCCACCATGGATGTTAGGAAACTTTTTAAGAGACATTCTATTCACCATCCAAGGATTGCCCAACCTGGTCCAGTGAGCCCAGGCCAGGTATTCATGAACATTATCGGATCTTGTATTTTCGCTTTCATGGTGGCTTATGGGGATATCAATCCTTTATCTGACATAGATCAGGACCAGCTTTTGTCTCTTGTGTAGGTCTCCATCAGCAATATCTCCTCTGGAAACAAGTCTTGTTTTCTCATGGATACATGTAATGTTTGGAATACAAGACATTATATGTATGACATGTTTACGGATTTTCCATTTTGCGTTTACCACCCTAGTTGGCTAGAATATATTTTTGTGCTTTTGGTTTATAGCTTGTATTATTTTGTCTCATTTTGGTTGTTCCTTTTCAGCACTCACATACAGTTGTTATTGGTTGTACTATCGAGTCTCATTGACTTACTTTGGTCATTCATGGAAATGAACATAATTTCTTTCTTTCTTTCTTTCAAAGGATTTGCATCCAAATTCCTTGCAGCCATGTTGGATTGTAAGGTTCAATTTCATAGGTTTGAAAAAAAAATGAAGGAAAGAATTTTAAATCTGTGTTTCTTTTCCTTCTTTGGTTAATCAAGCTCTTTCATTAATATAATTTGCAATAAGAAACACTCAAACAACAGAAAATGCGTAAATGTCAAAAAAATGGGAGAACATTAATTCTGAAGTCAAAAAGATCAATCCACTTCTATTAGACCAGTCAAATAATATGCATGGAAATGAGCAGACTTTCTAGTATACAACATATATATTCAGGTTAGCACATTTCAGATTCTAATCTGACACATAAATTCAGGTTAGTTTTGTTATTCCCAATTATGTTTTAATATTTCTCTCTTTCAAGATTTTCAAGGTCTCATTTTCCAATTCCTTACCTTGAATGGCGTACATGTGCCTTCAAGTTTTTCGTATATGAAGACATTCCACATTTTAACATTTACTACGCAGGCAAAGATCATATATCCATGAAAGTACTCCCAAGTAGCTACACCACAACTTGAGCCAAACAAAATTGTGTAGTTGTAAATCTTGGTTACTAATGCAAATAGTACCACCCTAAGCAGTTGCAAACCTTCATTAACATTGCAAACAATGACACCCTAAGCAGTAGCAAACCTTCATTAACAATGCTAGCAGCCTAGCAATGCCACCATAAGTACTAACTCCAAGCTCCCAATAAACATAAAGGAGAGAAAAAATTGAGCACCTATCCTAGCAAATAAAGGTGATAACTTGAGCATTCTTCAAAAGAGGCTTCATTCATATCAACATACAAAATCATTCATATCCCCATTGAATCTTCATTTTTTTCATGTATTTCTTTTGTAATAGCAATTAAACTAATATAAAGAAATCATATTTCCCAACTGCAAAAGCGATTGATAATCAGATCCTATTTCAATGCTGCAATCCACACGTGCAAAAATATTTAATAAACCAAAAAAAAACAGTTTCACACAACCAGAATATTTCACTACCACAAAAGAAATTCAAAGGAAAAATAAAGAGGGTTTATCAATTCAAGCTGATTGAGCAGTTGTCTTTGTTAAACAACAGAAACTACCGAATGCAGTTTTAAGAAAATGAAATGACTTCTGATTGTTTCTCAGAACTCCAAAAATAAAAGCTTCTAACACAAGTTAAGTGGTCCAGATACTGCAAAATAGCTTATAAGTTTAATCAAATATATATTTAGCCATTTTCGCGAATTGCCATAAATTAAAATCCCCACAAAACTTAAATGTATGTGTGCCTCACCTCGTCTGGTCCAAGCTCTTCTTTTCCCCAATCTCTGGCATCTTTGGCCTCTATGCTAGGGTCCATGTCACGGAGATGTATATCTCTTGATCTGGAAATCATTGGTATAAAACTCTCACCATTTACTTCAATTCTTGGAGCTTTTTCCATTTTGTTTTCTGTAATTGCTGCAGGCAAATATATTGTTTTGGTATCAAACAAAGAGACAAAGGGCATGCCTTTTCCACTGGATGATTGCCTTGTTGATGGTTTATCAAATTTTAAATGATTCTTCTCCTCCTGTATTTCTTCTTTATTAGGTAGGCATTCTAGCTCATTTACATGATTAGTACCTTCAAGCTTTACGAGAGATGCCTGCAAAGAAGATATGTCCGTGTCTGCATCTGGGTAAAAGGCTTCTATATGGGGTTTCTTCAATCGCAACTTTCCTTTTTCCTCTTCTGCCAAACAGAAATCCACTAGAGAATTTGATGACTCACTGAAAATTCCAGTGTCTCCATTTACATAATCACTTGTTGTTGCAACCATATTTTCAGAATCTCTGAACTTGTTTAATGTCTGAACAGAATCAGCAGCCCTCGGTAGCTCCTGCCTGTCATCTTCTTCAAGGTCTGGCCTGCCACTTCCGCTGCTTGTACAGAGACCCCCTACATGAAGAGGAATTGTGAGGACATCTTCATAAACAACTTTATCACCAACCCCTGTGAATGAGATACCAAAATCTTCTACCTTCAAATTGGAAACGCCATCAATATCCTCTCTAGCATCTACTCTCTTGGAGTACATGCTTCTACAGACTTCATGACAATTCGTTTCCTGGACGTTCACCTCTGAGTTGGCAACACACAATTCATTTCCTCTTACCTCCTGAGCAAACTCATCCCAATCACTAGAGCCGAAAACCACCTCAGAGTTCAAGAGCAATGGATTATCCCTCCTGGTTTCTTTCGCGCCAATCTGAGGATTTAAGAACCTGTTCCTCTGTGGGAAGTTGGGGATGTCGTCTTCATCATCCGTTGCATCTCCCAGTATTGAATCAAACTCGCTCTGGCTATCAAAATCTGAAAACCTCTCGGACATCGACAATCGATTTAAACCGTGCAACCTCCTCAATTCAGACGCATCGCTACCTTCCCCTTCGTGATCAAACCCAAATCCTCTACTCAAAGAACACACATCACCAGCGATCACCATATTTGCTTCACTATTACCTGCCATGAGATCCAACTGCCCTTCACCGACATCCTCTCTATCCACGTCTAAACTGCAACCCAAAGAATTTGAAATCGGTTGCGGATGCTCAACATACCCAATTGTCCTAAAATCAAAATCGCCAGACACATCATTCTTGGCCGAATTCAATTCTGATGTCTTTGATTTACATGTCAAGCTCAAATTACCCGTATTTTCCTTACAACCGTCCAATTCCAATACACAGCTGTTCAATTCCCTGAATCCATCTATTCCACCCTCACCCCTATTTTCTGGCTCATGTATTTCACTCTCTCCTATACACAAAGCATCATCTTCCTTTTTATCACACCAAACCCTAGTACTATCATCGGTATTCTTATCATCCCAACCCCTAATACCATTTTCTGATGTTAAAACTAAACTGCCTTTCTTGTGCAAATTTTTAACAAACTTTTTCTGGATCTTGATGATCTCAAATGCGAGCCTTCAGTCTCGTATCCGGGGAATCAAATTGCTCCCAAATTGGGTCGTCTTGGAAGCTCATATTTCTAAGGGACCTACTTTCCGAGTCGAGGAAATAATCATTGCAGCTTCCGAATGAGCTGCAAATTGTGGGCGTTCGAAGGAACTTGCACTGACATACCCAACTGCCATGACCTTGTTATTAATATCGGAGTCTGAATCATCGTAATGAAATAACTTTTCTCCGCATGAGGAATAGTGGGTGGATTGTGGCGAAGAAATTTCAAGATTTTCAGAGGCATATAATTTGAGCTTTAAATTCTTAAAAGCCAAACCGGGAGGTGGAGAATTCCCATTGATCATTTGAATGGAATGAATTTCATTCCCCAAAGAGAAATCCAAGAAAAGAAGAATACAAAAGCATCTGTGTGCCTTGGGCCTCCACAATAGCAAGAGAAGAGGATGAGGCTTACCTTTGTATGTGATGAAGACTCCAATATTTTTGTGGGTGAGTCAGAAATTTAGACAGTATAATAAAAAGAAGTGATCATGAGGAGTGTGGTTTTGTTTTGACCTGGTAGGCGCCACGTCTGATCTATTCTACTTTCTATAAGATAGCAGATGCTAATTTCATGTGGGCCCTAAATATGAAAGTGTAGTTGATGTTTAATACTTATGGCAACCATTCCTGCTACTCTTACAAAAAAAAAAGATTGTATTTTTACAAGGTGTTTTGAAGAAGAACTTTGAACGTCCACGAAGCTACCATAAACAGTCAATGGGAGGCGTCCTAAATGAAAATTATGAGTCGAAGTGTGAAAAGTTAGTTTGTTCGGGTCCTCACGTATGTGTTCATTGTTTCGAGTATTGTTTGAGAGTTTCTTTTTCCTAGTTTCTTGATTTTTAATGTTCAATTGAATTGAATCTTTATGGTATTAAAAGGATAGTAATGAAGTAGTTCTATGTACATGTACATGTACTCTTGAGAAAAGTTGTTAATGATATGTTTGTGTGATATTTATTACTTTTTTAATTTATTTTTGTTATGGGTTTTGTTTTAAAAAAAAGTGTTGTTCTTTTCTAATCTTTTATCATTGAATAAGATAGTTATGTAGTTAATTTTCAAGTGTATTTGATTAAGATGTCTTTGTACAATGTGCACTTCATGTCGTAGTGTCATTCCATCTCCCCTAATCCTAAAGTACAAAAACAACATATTTTATCCACGTGAATTTCTTTAAGTGTTGTTCACCTATTAATATCTCACCTAAGACAATGTGAGTTAGTCTTTAGCTAAGCTATCGGTATTTTTGCCTTCCATTTTAGTTTCACTCTCATATATACTTTTTGCTCGTGGTCATAAGTGGAATTGAATTCTATGATATAGTACTTTTTTCTTTTGCTCAATTTGTTTTGTCCACGTGATTCCTTAGATCTTCTCTTACGTACATTTTCATTTCCTCATTAGTGTTTAGACACTTGTATTTTATTGTTTTGTTTACTCATCCACTTGATATTTTGGTTATACACTTATTATTTCTTTTACTTAACTATTTTGCCACTACCATTGTGGACTAATGGTGAGACTCCATGTGCTTTGTTCTCTTTAAGTAACTTAGCAATGAGGTCAATGATGGTGTCTCCAATGGGAAGCTCCTACTTTGATACTAAGATGTCATATGGAACCAATCTTCTAATGTTGAGACCGCTCGTGATTAATACCAACCATGTTCTAAGTGTATGTTAGCTAAGATGATCAATATGATTATCCTCTATATGCTCTCAATAATGTAGATTAGGATACAAATAGAAGATCTTCCTAGGGCCCCTACACAAACCAAAGTTAGCACCAAAGCATGTAATAGTCGTGGATTTAAAATATAATAATCCCCGCTCGTATCAAATGCATAGGGTTATAAAACCAATGTCTAAGTTAGGGGGGGTCTTACTATAATCTTGGGGTTGCGTAAGAGTAATTATAATAAACCGAGCTAAGATATTTGGGCTAAGGGTTGTAAAATCATGCGATAGTAATAACCAAGGGTTGTAAGAGATAATGCAATGGACAAAGATACGATACTCTCTCTTAATCTAATACACGATACATCAAATATAGTTAATCGTACCAACATAAATGAGAGAGAAGGGTTAACAATATTTACAATTATGAAGACATTATTGGCACATTACCCCCGCACCCCATGGTTCTAAAGCACATCGGGAAAAAGTTTCATGGGTGAATCATTAGAGGGATAGGTAGAAGACCTAAGTAGACTAATGTTAAGGACTCCAAAGACTTGGTAGACATTGTTGATGCAACTCTTACTCTTACTTCTCTTAGTAACCCAATGCTCCAAAATAAACTTCTAAGTATAAGCTCCAACAAACCTTGAACCTCTTAAACCTTTAAGAGTAAATTTACAAGTGAAATGAGAAAAATATGTGATGATGATATACAAAACTGACAACAATGACACCTATTTATATGAGAACGTAAGTTGAAGTTGTTATCTCTCATCGACAATGACATCGACCATTGTTGATGTAGTTGGTTGGAAATAAGGTTTTACTTGACTACGTTGACCATGGTTAATGAAATTGACACATATAATATGGTTAAAAAGTAAGGAGGGGAGAGAGAATGAAGATAGAGTAAACATTTGGAGTAGGTATGAAGGGGAACTAAAGGTGTGATAGGAATATGTGAAGGTGATAATACTAAGGACATAAAGTGGTCATAAAGAGATGGTAAGGAGATAGCGAAAGGTAGTGAAGAAGCATGCTAAGGTAAGTTAGGTTGATGTCATGCATGATGACTCTATCACCAAGTCTTGTCAATTGTTGTCATGCAAATGTGCAACGGGAAAATTGACAATTTTCAAGCATGTAATGACAATGATACCCCCGTGTCGAAACTTTCAAGTTTTACCTTTCGAGGCACCCCAAGTCTACCCGGATCAATCAAATGACCTCCTAGTGGATGTTAACTTATTCCTCTAAGTGAATTAGGAAATTCAAGTCAATCCACCTAGGTGATTCTAGGATTTCTTAAAGATTGTTATTTTTGGGACGGTTTTGGGAAGGGCTATTGTTGTTGCTGAATTAGAAGACCCCTGGATGTTGATCAGATTTCTAGTTTGATCATTCTAAGCATCAGTGTGATTGCACAACATTGAATCCTCTTCCCAAGTGTGGGACTTGCAAAAATGGAAAAGGAATCTCCATATTAGAGGCTGGTTCCTCAACTCCTCTGATCAGCTATTTTACTTGCACAATTGCAGAGGTTTAAACTCCTAAATCTACTCTAAATTCCAAAGGGACAAGGATAGAAAATGCAAAAAGAAAGAACTAATGCTAATAGGTGATGCACCAAAGGAGTTGTAGACACCTGATGTTGCATGAAATACACAATCCATAAGGAAACACAACACAAAACATGCACAAATGCTCAAAATGTAATGAAAGATCAAGAAAGCAATGATAGATATATGAAAGGATTGAGGGATTTTAATCACAGAACATATATCAACATCTCAGATCCAATACAGTACATTACAGTGATCCAGAGGCAAGAAAAGGTGTTGCATTACATGGAAAGGTAAAATTTCTTCACAAATTCTGCCAAGGAGGAAGAAAAAGGAAGTTGCAGAGTTGAAAAGTGTCTCTCTTTTGCCAAATGAACTCATTCTGGCTTTTACAGTGCAAACCACGACCCCAGGAGAGAGAAATGTGGGAAAATGTGCAAGGGGTTCAACCATTGACCAAAATGCCATCAAAACAACATGGGTGCCCTGACAAACCCATTCCCGACATTTTTAACCATGCGTTGGGAGAGAATGCGAGCCATTCTTCATTAAAACGGTGGTTGAAACGTCATTTCTGTCCATGACCACGTGCCAGAGGTGTTTCTTGATTTTATCTCTCCAAACTCCACCAAATGAAAAAATGACCCCGAAATCTTGTAGAGAATTTTACCAGATTTCCATTGATATAAAGAACGCGAAAAACCAAGCTCTGGATCGAAAGATATGGCGATTTGAAGTTTTAGGGCAAAACAGGGCCAAATCGGGTCGGTGGGAAATTTTTTGAATTTTTACCTTTTTGGTCATTTGGAAAATTTTCCAAAATTTCCCGTGCTCCACCAATTCAGGTGCCACGTGGCATGTTTCTATTGGCCGTGGGGCCATCCTTCAAAATTTTTTCTTGCGCCAACACTTAGTCGATTTTTCCAACTTTCTCCCTTGGGCACGTGGCAACAAATGATTGGTCGGCGGGCTGCAGGGGAAAAATTCTTCCTTTTGAAACCTTTGCCAAAACACTTGGTAAAAAACCAAGTTCTCCTCCGACCCCCACCACTTCTTTGGACACGTGGCACGTCCTGATTGGCTGCGGGCCTTCTAGGGGAAAATTTCCCACAAAAACTCCGCCGAGCCATAACTTGAAAAATACATGGAGTTAGGAGGAAAACTTTACCTTTCTAGAAAGCTGAGAAAGAACTCTATCCAATGGTGCCACTTCTAGAAGGTTTTGAGTTCCTAAAAAGCAAAATTTTGTGACTGAGGCACAATAGAGGGAAGAATGAGAGGAGTTAGCCACAAAATGAGCAGGGGGCACATTTTGGATAACAATTTTGGTGACTCGAGAGGAGGGTCATCACTGCTTTGGATGAAGATCAGTGGCCTTTTAGCAATCCATTGGGCATGGAGTCATAAGAAAGAAAGCCCTCGAACTTTGAAAACCTCCTCTCGATCTAAACTTTGAAAACCTCCTCTACAAAAACTATGTACAAAACTAAAGGTCATACATGCTTTGGAAATGCAGAGTATGCACCTTAAAATAAAACTACCTATCCTACTCTAACTGGAAGCAAAAGTGGGCTAAACAAACCTCAGAATCGGTTGGGAGAAATAGCTTCCCTTTCAAAAGTCGCGAAAAAAACTATGATACAAAACTAAAGGTCATACATGCTTTAAAATGGAACATGCTTTTAGTGTGCATTTGGATTAAACAAGCAAATGACTTATTTTCTTGAAAGTCGGGTTGTGAAACTACCTATCCTACTCTGGGCACTGGAAGCATTTGAAAGTGGGCTAAACAAACCAGAATGGAGTTCTCTTGTAAACCCTCTTTGGGAGAAATAACTTCCCTTTCTCAAAAGTGGAACTCTTCAATATGCAACTCCCCATGCAACATCCAATGAAGTTCCTTTTGCATTGATTTGGCTGATGAACATGGCTGATTGGATGAGTGGAAAATCAAAACAGGCATGTTGTCAGAAAGTTGTTGTCCTGAACTCTTTTTCTGGCAGCAACCCAAATCATGAAGAAGGTGTAATTTCAGCTAGAAAACAAATCCGATGGAAAATACCTCTTTTAGTTGCTCTACATTTGGATTGCCTCCAAAGAGGTATAACTTCATTGATCCTTGGTACTTTGTAACTCACCCTCATTGCTTGAAGTGGGAGAGAAGCATGAAGTTTCTTGGTTGTGACTTCTCCTTTGACTCCATAAGTCAAATACCTTATTGGGCAAAAAGGTATGATCCATTTGATATGCCCATAAAGCTCGATTTTCCAACTCAAAGAGAATGGAGTTCTCTGATTTTGTAAACCCTCTTGGGTGGGTGAAGTGCCAACATGGAATCACCAACAAATGGTAGGACGTTGTTTTCAGCCTTGTTTTCCACTTGTTCTCTTCAACATTCTATTGGCACCATCATGGAACTCTTAATCCCAAATAGTGCCCAACTCTTCCCATTATTGATTGCTCATCTAATGAAGTTGCTTGATTGCATTGTTGATTACGATCCTCCCATACATGGATTTGGGGCAAGAGGGCTCCTGGATTGTAAGCAATTGATTTTACAATTTTTGTGGTGGTGGAGGAGGTAGGAACTCTTGTTTCTTTGGAGGGAATGGCTGTTTGGAAGGGAAAAGGACGAGAAGAATTGAGATGGGGTGGAAGACTAGGGAATGGAGAAATGGATTCAACACCTGGGGACAACAGATGGAGAGTTTAAAACTTGATCTTTGAGATAAAGCAATTGGGAAAGAAGGAGAGAAGAGGCATGAGATGGTGTGCTTACCTGTTGACAAGGTTGTTGAATACTCCTCTCATACACCTTTATTCCTCCATTCCACTTTGCAAGCAATGGTAGTGTTGTAATCATGAAGTCTAGCTTCTCTTGAGGGCTGTAATGCCTTGGAAAAGGTCCCACCCATGGACAAGGTGCTCTACAACTGATTCTAAATGCTTTCATTTGTGTTTGAGCCTTGGATTGCACCATGTTTACCTCCATCTTTTGGATTTGTTCCAGCAGATCTGCATTTTCTTTTTGACTGCCCTCACAACCAGCATACCCTTGTGCTTGACATGCTTCATATCCAAACTGACTTTGGCACTGCTGCTCATATGGGTAGACATGCTGATTTTGAATTTGATCAAAATGCTGATTTGGAGGATTTGTAAAACATGTTGGAGGTGTGATATACTGTTGTTGTAAATGTGAATTCCATGATGGAAATGAAGTCATGATTGCACAACTTCATGGAATGGAAAAGAATGAAAATGATGGAAAGAAGAATGGATGGAAATGAATGGAAAACAGGTCTGTAACTTAGAGAATGAGTTGTTTACCAGATGGAGTCGCCATATGTGCTTTTGAAAGTGCCTCCAAAAGGCTGAATATTTAACAGGAACACACCAACCTATCAAATATAAAGTGGAAGACCTCTAAGGTCCCACCGGGCATGCCAAAACTGTTGTTGCAAATCAGCAGCACCCCCGGATGTTGATCAGATTTCTAGTTTGATCATTCTAAGCATCTAGTGTGATTGCACAACATTGAATCCTCTTCCCAAGTGTGGGACTTGCAAAAATGGAAAAGGAATCTCTAGATTAGAGGTTGGTTCCTCAACTCCTCTGATCAGCTATTTTACTTGCACAATTGTAGAGGTTTAAACTCCTAAATCTACTCTAAATTCCAAAGGGACAAGGATAGAAAATGCAAAAAGAAAGAACTAATGCTAATAGGTGATGCACCAAAGGAGTTGTAGACACCTGATGCTACATGAAATACACAATCCACAAGGAAACACAGCACAAAACATGCACAAATGCTCAAAATGTAATGAAAGATCAAGAAAGCAATGATAGATATATGAAAGGATTGAGGGATTTTAATCACAGAACATATATCAACATCTCAGATCCAATACAGTACATTACAGTGATCCAGAGGCAAGAAAAGGTGCTGCATTACATGGAAAGGTAAAATTTCTTCACAAATTCTACCAAGGAGGAAGAAAAAGGAAGTTGCAGAGCTGAAAAGTGTCTCTCTTTTTGCCAAATGAACTCATTCTGGCTTTTACAGTGCAAACCATGACCCCAGGAGAGAGAAACAGCGGGAAAACATGCAAGGGGTTCAACCATTGACCAAAATGCCATCAAAATAGCATGGGCACCCTGACAGACCCATTCCTTGACATTTTTAACCATGCTGGGAGAGAATGTGAGCCATTCTTCATTAAAAACAGTGGTTGAAACGTCATTTCTGTCCATGACCATGTGCCAGAGGAATTTCTTGATTTTATCTCTCCAAACTCCACCAAAATGAAAAAATGACCCTGGAATATTGTAGAGAATTTTACCAGCTTTCCATTGATATAAAGAACGTGAAAAACCGAGCTCTGGATCGAAAGATATGGCGATTTGAAGTTTTAGGGCAAAACAGGGCCAAATCGGGTCGGTGGGAATTTTTTTGAATTTTTACCTTTTTGGTCATTTGGAAAATTTTCAAAATTTCCCCATGCTCCACCAGTTCAGGTGCCACGTGGCATGTTTCTATTGGCCGTGGGCCATCCTTCAAAAAAATTTCTTGCGCCAACACTTAGTCGATTTTTCCAACTTTCTCCCCTAGGCACGTGGCAACAAATGATTGGCGGGCTGCATGGGAAAAATTCTTCCTTTTGAAACCTTTTCCAAAACACTTGGTAAAAAACCAAGTTCTCCTCCGACCCCACCACTTCTTTGGACACGTGGCACGTCCTGATTGGCTGCGGGCCTTCTAGGGGAAAATTTCCCACAAAAACTCCGCCGAGCCATAACTTGAAAAATACATGGAGTTAGGAGGAAAACTTTACCTTTCTGGAAAGCTGAGAAAGAGCTCTATCCAATGGTGCCACTTCCAGAAGGTTTTGAGTGCCTGAAAAGCAATTTTTTGACTGAGGCACAATAGAGGGAAGAATGAGAGGAGTTAGCCACAAAATGAGCAGGGGGCACATTTTGGATAACATTACCACTAGCCTTCCTAAGATCGACGCAACCCCTTGGGAGCAGAACGGAGGAGCCAAATCCAACATGGAGATGAATTGAAGGTCTAATAACATCATGGAATTTATTTTGGAAGATTCATGAAATATTTGGAGGATTTGGGGTAGTTTCATCAAAAACAGGGTTCATAGACCTAGGCAGTGCACAGGGCCAAAAAAGCTACTGAACTTCTGGGAAGTGATTCCGGGAGCTCTAGATAGAGTTAGGAGTCAAACAAGACATCTTCGGAAAGGGAATTAAAATTCCTATAATATGGTGAAATCATATATTTCACAAAACTTTTGCGCAATAGGTTTATATCTAGTTTTCTAAATGCTCAACTAGGGAGCCATATCAAAAATCTGATTTTTAGAGCCGAATGTAGGAATCAAGAGTGCGACCCCAACCATTGGATTTAAAAGGACATTTTAAGTCAAATTCATATAGTATTTTTCCAAAAACTCCATCGAGAACTCCGAATACATCCTTCACAAGTTTGCTCTCAAGGTTCGACACTCAGGCAATTTTTTAAGAGGACATGTGTCAGCACCAGGAGCATGGCGGGATATCATGTCCCTTTCGTCCCTTTAGAAAAGGAACATATGGGACAAAAAAGTTTTCCCAACCCTTTTTAGCATCCCGGACCCTAATATGACCTCTGCATTACTAGATAAGCCCCGGGATCTAGTTGGAGTCTTACCTCTCACTACACAGATGATCGCCAAGTGTCGCATGGAGGCACGATGTGCAAAATGATGTCCCCTTTGTCCCCTCTACTAAAGGGACATGAGGGACAAGAAAATTCTCCCATCCCCTTGAATCCCTTAGGGCATCCATGTGACCCTCTCTAGTGCAAATTTCCATTTCAGAGTAAATTAGAGCCAAATGCTCGATCGTCGATTTCTTCCAACCTGTCGCGTGGAGGGGAGTCATGCAAATTGATGCCCGTTCATCCCTTAATACTTAAGGGACATCGGTGAGACAAAAATTTCCCCACCCCTGGTATGCATTTTTAAAATGATTTAAATCTTGCACTTAGCCATTTTCCCCCATTTCTCCTTCACAGCTTCACACCCTACCATAACTCTGTTCATTCTTGTCCAGACACCCACTCCACCATTGTTGCTCCAAACCAGCTCCGCCATGGACAAAAAATCCTCCACTCCATGAAAATACACGTCTTAGAGAAAAATGGATTGAAAAAAAAAATGAAGAGAAAATGAAGATTTTTTGTCAGATAACCACCAGAAAGTCTTCCCATCGAAAAATATTCATATCTTTCAAAATACAAGTCGGATTGAGATGTCGTATTTTGTAGACTTCCTCATTTTTCAAGATGATCAAGATACAAAAATGGGAGTTTGAATGGTGCCTGAATAATTTGTTCAAAAAAATCCCATTTCGTGCCCTAGCTCACATTCGTTGGATTTCCCATCAATATGGCGATGGAAACAAGATAAAAACTTGCACTTACGAGACTCCAAATGAAAAAATTGTCACAACAAAGTTGATTTCATCATGATCGGAGATAAAAACAAGACCTACAAATTTCAAGCTCCATTAATGGTTGTCATGGCAGCTCGCGTCGGAAGACACTACTAGGTGAAAATTTTAACTTTTATTTCCAAGCATTCTAGCTGATTGACGAAATCAAGTGAAATTCAAGAACGTGATAGCGACAATGAGCCAAGTCCAAAAAAATATGTCCCATCGTAAACAAAGCGTCAGAAAGCTACTTTCTAAAAATAGAAAGCTTTCCTACACAGGTTTGCTATCTTTGGTAAGTCTTCATCAAAAGTGACTGTAGTAAAGATAATGTGCACTGAAAGTCACCAGGAATTCAAAATGAGTGTTCAAAGTAGAAAACAACAAAAAAAACACTTACTAAAAATAGTAAGCCCATATATGGGTGCTTACTAAAAATAATAAGTCACCCTAAGAAGTGGTCAAGACAAAGGCAGTGTGCGAAGAAGTGAATGAGGGAGTTCATCGCATCAGGATGGTCAAGAAGAGGCAAAAATCACCTCTTACTAAAAATAGTAAGTCTTCCATCTAGGCACTTGCTATTAATAGTAAGTTACACTCAAAGGGCAATTTTGGCACAATGGAACATAAGGGGATCATCATTCGGGATCATCCATGGGCATTTCTCACAGGGCATTCAAGATCCATCCCAGGGAACCCGACAGTGTCTTTCAACACTCACTACATGGTTCGAGGTCACAGGTATATCATACACAGGGTGGGAGTTATGGTCATCGACGGAACAATTCATTCAACTTGGCAAGCATCTGTGAGCCAAGATGAAGGAGTTTCTTAGGGTGCAAAGAGTTCAAAGATTTAGAGTTCATCACATTGGAGCATTCCATCGAGTCATCTAGAAGGATCAAATGAGACTTTATCGGAGGCGAGTCTTTCATCATCAGCGTCATTCTTCTTCTTCTTCTTCTCTCTCTCTCTCTCTCTCTCTCTCTCTCTCTCTCCCCCAACTTTCTCTCTCTTCTCAATGTTCTAATTTTGTGTTGGGGGTTGCACTTTTTCATAATGCCTTAAGTAATTAAAAATGACTTTATTTTCAATGTAATAAGTCACCCTTAAGTTATAAAAGGGGACTTAAAGTTTTCTAAGAATCGAAAAGTTTCAAGGCATATGAAGGGTCAATGGGGGTTATATGAAGAGTCTTTTTCTCTTCTATAAATTGTAAATCCATTCCCATTTCAAAGGGTTGGTGATTGATTTTGTAAACTCAAGAGTGCATTATACTTAGAGAGAACAAAGGAGATAGCCATTTTCTTCCATTTCCCCCTCACAATTTTTCCTCCATTCCCACACTATGTACAACTTTTGTTTAAGCATCAATACAAGAAGAAGGAGTTTCTAGCCTTTTTTGACTAAGGGATTTATTGATACTTTGTGCTCATAAATTATAATCGGTCTTATTGTTATTTGTAGAGTTGTTTCTTCTCATAAATGCATGTGTTGAAATTTCTAACTAGTGTGTGCAGGACTCGATTTTCTACCTGCAACATTAGTTCTCCTATCTCATTTCTCACTCCCCTTTCCCACTTTATAGACAAAGTCCTCTCTAGCAAGAAATTTCTAGTTTTGTCGTAGGTTGATGGAGTGCCCTTGTTGGATCCCACAGTCGTAAGGCCACCAAGAAAATCCACTTATTCACGCGCATGCAAATAGGGAAGTTACACCGTCTAAGTAGAGGGACTTGATTCCCAGTGTTGGCAAAAATCCACATATTTGTCCACCCAACAAAAATTTTCTCGCTAACGGTTTTTGGCGCCCACCGTGGGGTAGATTTAGCAACATCTACACCCAAAATACAACCGCAAGGTCCACAAATACAAAAATAAAATATCCAAAAAAAAAAAAAAAAAACAAAAAATTGAAAAAATTAAAATTTGAAGTTGATGGAAATCCATTATTGAAAGACACACTTGTTGATTCTTATAAGTGACCTTTTGTATTCCACAGTGTCTTTTCATATTCCTATTGCAAAAAAATTCAGTGCTAGAATTTGAAGAAGAATTTTCCGAAGTAGAATCTGAAGCTGAAGTGGGAGAAACAATGGCGGACGAAGAAGAAAGATCTCAACCCATTGTTCTTTGGGAAGAAATACATGCCTGCTCACTCTTGAACCACCTCTTCACGATCTACCAATAGGTTCCCAAGAAATTTCCCAAGTTCAAAGGCAACGGCACACAACATCCCAAAGAACACATTGTCACCTTCACCACATCATGTGGGATTCTTGGAGTCGCACATGAAGACGTTGTAGTAAGGTTGTTTGTGGAATCTCTCCAAGAAAAAGCAACATAATGGTTCTACCTCTTACCCGCCAGATCAATAACTCATTGGAATGATATTAAAACCAAGTTCGAGGAAAGATTCAAATCTACTAAGGATTGTCAAGATCTCCTTGTTCAATTGGCACAAATGAAGAAGGAAATAAATAAAACTATGAGAGACTTCATGGCTCATTTCGACCGGTTACTCTGCAAGATACCGAAAGAAAATTCATCACCATCGAAAACAAAGTTAAGAGGTTTTGTTATCCATTTTTCCCTCAGGAAAAAATGGACAAACATGACCTTGCACACAGAGAAAATGGAGGGATTGATTCAGTCATGGGATCTTGCATTTCGAAATTGGCCAAACAGGTTGTAGGTGGGCTCAACAATGGAACAATAATGTTGGAGGCAAGAAATTAAAGGAAGCTCGGAGTTGAGCTAAGTGAAAAAATTGGGACTTTGAGGTCAAAAATTCAGACTTGAGGTTTTAGATTTTGGAGTTTTGGCGACCGAAAAAAAAAAAAAACAAAAAGGCAAAACCAGAAACTCTAAAGTCCGAAAGGCTCGAGAGTTTTCAAGGTCAACGATGCCATGGATCGGGATTTTGGAGGTTTGAAGGTTTTGAGGTTCAAAGGTCTTCACTATAAAAAAAAAAGCACAAGCCAATGCTCAAAAGCCCCAAAACCCGAAGTTTGAAAGGCTCGGTGTTTTAGGCGTCAAACTTGAGTTTGGAGTCAATGCGGCGGGCATTTCAGACTTTTAGAGATCCTAGTTTCAGGGGTTTGTTTTGGGTTTGAGTCAACAAGAAGCCCGAAAGGAGAAAGGTCTAAAACCTAAAGTTTGAATTTTGGACTTCGGAGTTTAGGAGGTTTGGAGGTTTCGGTGGGTCAGCAGGATGAACAATGTTGCGGGTCCAAAAGGCGCAAGGTCAAAAACCAAAAGTTTGAATTTCAGACTTTGGGGTTTTAGATTTTCAGAGATTTCATGCACCCAAATTTGAATGAATAGTAACATCAACCTCGAAGTCAAAATGCTCGAAATTCCAAAATTTTAGATTTCGGAGGTTGCGATGCATTTAGAGTCCGAAGAAATAGAGCCAACCACTCGTATTTAATGTAAGTATGGCACCCCAATCTTCAAATGGCCATAACTTTTGACTGGGAGCTGGATTTGCACAAGAAAGGACTTTTTGGAAAGCTCTTAGTATCCTCTACACAACTACGACTGGTTTTCTTAATTTAAGTGAGACTAAGTATTTCAAAATGAAGAAATACAGTCCGCCATTTTAGGGGGTGTTTCTAGATTTCTCACCTACCCAAATGATGGAGGTATGGGCTTCCTTTCTTGCCCAACAAGGCATAATACATGGAGGTATGGGTTTTGCAGTGGCACCCATCATTGTTGCAGGTGAATTCAATGCATTTTAGGGTGGTTGAAGCAAGATTTTGAGTTTCTTCATCTCTCCCTTCTCTCATTCTTCCTATATATTATAAGGAGGGGAATTGTTCTAATGTTGGATAATTTTGCTTTGCACCCTCCCTTCTTCTCTTGTCTGTAAGTGAATTTGTGGAGTTCAAACCTCCCATTCAAGTTGTAATGCAAGTTTGTGCCTCTTGGCCATTGTAATGCACTGTATCAAATATTTGGAGCAATAATACAAGTTTGTGGATGAATTTCAACCCTCTCTCGTGTTCATTGCTTTCTTCTGATCTCTCATTGCAATCTTGGTTATATGTGAATGGTTATTGTATTACATGTTTAATGGTTAGTGGATTCTCATCAATGGATTGATTTGTGGTGTATTTTCATCCTTCTTAATCTGATTTTGGTTTCCATCTCCATGCAAAGCAGGTGTTCAACATTCCTTTTGGTGCATCACCTCTATTAGTTTAGGTTTAATTTCTTGTAATCTTCTTAACCATGTCTCCTTGGTAAGATAGAGTAGATTTTGGAGTAGATCCTCTACAATTTGGATGTGTGTATCGAATAGAGGAATAAGAACCAGCCTTCATCTGGAGGGTTATCCACGATTGCAAAGTCCCACACTTTGGGATAACTCTATGTTTGACGAATCACATTGTTGCCTTGACCATTCACTTGCGAGGAAATAGGGGTGATATGATTTCTCCATAACATGTTCTTCATAAATGCTCAATCACCTAGGAGATAGGATTTTCCTATGAAGAGTTCACCTAAGGAACATTGCACAAGCACAAAGGATGGCCATTGAACTAGATGATGATCTCATCCTCCCTGGAAAAATCAAGAATCCCTCAATGGGTAAGGCTCAGTGTCCTGGAGATGAGAGAACAAATATGTTACTACAAAAATTAGTAAATGAAATGGCATTGTTGAAGAGGAGAATTTTTGAACAAATGTCTTCTCAAAGAAACAACATAAATCAGATTGCAGGAGCACCCCAAAGGCTTTCCTTGGAGGCCCCACCCATCAATGCAAGTTGTAGGATTCAAGAAAATGAAGAAGAGCTTGAACAAGAAAGTGAAGGTGGTAATTTCCTAGAAGTTGATGAACTTGAGAATGATACACAAATAAGATTCTATGAGTATTCTAGAGGTGATGAAGATGACAAAGAAGATGCACCCAATTTCTCATGTGTGGTATTCACTCATTCTTAGTTTGAGAAAGGAGCACCTCCCTCCACTACTGCAAAGAAAAAGAAGGTTGATGATCCTCCTATGGCGACTCCATGAAAACAAAATAATCAGTCGAGGATCTCCACTCCCACCTTGTATGGAGTCTGCACTGGAGAAACCTGATCCTGTAACAAGCACGAGGTCACCCACTATTCCAAGTAAGTCTTCCAATGTTTCTTCCAATTCTAAATCTAAATATACTCCTGTAAAATAGTAATTTGAAGGCTCCTAATGTCTTATTCAAAATTCCCTTTGTTCCCCAAACATCAAACCCTACTTCCAAAACTATCCTGACTCCAAAAGTAGTCCCTTCATCCCCCTTGTTCACATCTGCCCCTTTTTACTTTGTAGAATATGCTAACAAAGCCAAGGTACATATTATTGAAATTGAATATTTGCGGACTCACCCCAAACAATTCGAGATATTTTTCTAATATATCAGGAGTGGTAGTTTAACACCTAATGTTGTAACTCCTAGTTCTAAAGGAATAATTCCAAACCCACTTACACCTCCATCACAGAACATGCTTTCTTTGAGTGCATCCAAGACTAACAAGGCTTGATCATTTCTATGTCTCCCTCCTCGTTGCAGAATATGTACTTGAAAATTGCATCATAGATTCTGGAGCCTCTGATAATGTAATGCCTATAAAGGTTGTCAAGGATCTCAAACTCACCATGATCCCACTGGTGGCTCTTGTTACTCCTTGGAGTCAAAAGAGGTCCCACTTATAGGGAAGGTCAAAGATGCACAAGTGGCTCTCGCCAAATTTCCAGAAAAGAAGGTTTTAGTGATGATTTTGGTAGTAGACATTACGACTTCATTTGGAATGTTGCTAAGTAGTATTTTCTGTCAGTAGTTGGGGGTAAGATCCAGATGAACTAGTCTTCCACAACCATTCCGGTTAAAGGAGACATGGAAAAATTACTTCCAGAGAAGAAGATGAGGTACATGGTGCAAAAATCAGGAAATCTGAAAGCCAACATTTTGTACCAAAATAGTAGGAGGATGAATCTTTTCGTAATAACTGAAGAAGAAGAAGAGATTCCCATTTTGATAGGACCAAGTATCTCTTCCCAAAGGAGTATGGATCTTGAATAAGCATTAAGGAACTTTGAGTTCCAAGAGGATATACCTGATTTGTTGGATGATGTGAGCTAAGAAGAAGAGGAAATGGTTCTTGATGATTTACAAATGGAGAAACCAACTTATACGCTTATCCATGAAGAGGAGATGTTATCATTCCCATTTGGAGATGAATATGATCTCAATCATGCCATCCATGGAAGGACAAGACCAGCTTGTGATGAGCCCGTGAAAGGTTTGAAAGAAGAATTTGTGCAAGATCTCCTAAGAGCCATTGAAGAGACAAAAGATCTTGAGCTCAGTCTTGAACTCCTAATGCAAGCCATGAATCTGCAAGACAAGCATGAATCTTATTTGGAAGCCTCAACCAGTGTGAATATTGACCATGTTGAAATAAATCAAGATGATAAATTTGATGTCTCTCCCGAGATAATAGTTGACAAATACAAGGATGAAATGGAGGTATTTTATTTCCCATTTGAAGAAGAAGACTCTTTCCATGATGAAAATTTTTAAATAGAGGTTGTTGAAGTCATCGAAGGAAAATATCCCCTTGACAAAGAAGTAGTGAAATGTAATAAGTTTAAGGGCAATGAATTAATCCATCCAGATAGTTGCCTTGAGCTTCAAAATGAAGATTCTTTAAAGACATACAAAGATGAACCGTAGGAAGCAACAAAGTATAACTCCGTGCAAGAAATCCTGGATGCAGTAGAAAGTATGGAAGACCCTGAGCTAATTCTTGATCTCTTAGCTCATGTCATGGCTATACAGGACAAGTATGAGGTTACTTCTTATCCTCCATTCAATCTTCAAGCACCTCATAATGGAGTAGAGATAAAAGATAAGTGTGAGGTTTCTCACGAAAAAGAGGTCAATAAGCATAAATTGGGAAAGAAAAGAACTTGGAATATTCAAGCAATTGGAATGAAAATCAGCCTTGGGGCAGCGATGGGACACTCAATGAAGAATCAACTATGTGGATAAACGCAGAATGCAACTGCACTATGAAATCGATTTCAAAGGGAATGAAGGCAATGAAATTTCTAAGCAAAAGATTGAGCATCAAGAAGCTCATGTAGACTCACTCCTACCAAGTACACATAAAATCATGAAAGCACCTGGATTTCATAAACAGTTAAGGAGAGGAGGCTACTTTCTCGAACCGGTCAATGGCTTCGTAGAACAACATCACTTAGTGTTTCCCACTCAGGGGTAACCTCTGAGAAGATGAAAAGTGCTTCAGTGAAAGCGGGTTGTCCCTCACCTTGCACTATAGGTGATTTAGGTGTGTTTCCTTTTTTTGTGTGTGTATCTTTCCTTTCTATGCGTGTTGTGTGTTTTTCTTTCGTTGTTTTTGGTGTGTGTGTGTGTTCTTCTTGTTATCTCTCTCTTGTAAGTTGTACATGACTCCTTGAGGCCCAATGGATAAGGCACTGGTCAATATATTGTAAATTTGAGATTTTGGGATTCTTCATGTCATGTCTTCACTATGCTTAGTCCATACCATGTCCCCAAGCTAGATCTAGTTGTTGTCATGCAAATGTGCAACAAGAAAATTGACAATTTTTAACATGACAATGATACCCTTGTGTTGAAACTTTCAAGTTTTACCTTTCAAGGCACCCCAAGTCTACCCAATTAGTCCAATGACCTCCTAGTGGATGTTAAATTAGTCCCCTAGGTGAATTAGGAAATTCAAGTCAATCCCCCTAGGTGATTTTAGGAGTTCTTGAAGATTGTTATTTTTGGACAGTTGTGGGAAGGGCTACCACTGGCCTTCCCAAGACCGACGCAACCCCTAGAGAAGAACGGAGGATCTAGATCCAACATGGAGATGAATTAAATTTATAATAACATCATGGAATTTATTTTGGAAGATTCAGGAAATATTTGGAGGAGTTGGGGTAGTTTCACCAAAAATAGGGTTCACAGACCTAGGCAGTGCACAGGGCCAAAAAAGCTACTAAACTTCGGGAAGTGATTCCAGGAGCTCTAGATGGAGTTAGGAGTCAAACAAGACATTTTCAAAAAGGGAATTCAAATCCATATAATATGGTGAAATCATATCTTTCACAACACTTTAGCGCAATAGGTTTATATTTGGTTTTTTCCATGCTCAACTAGGGAGCTAGATCAAAAATCCACTTTTTCAGGGCCTAAATGGAGGAATCAAGAGCTTAAACCCTAACCATTGGATTTAGAAGGCCATTTTAAGTCAAATTAATATAAAATTTTTCCAAAAAAATCCATCAAGAACTCCATATATGACCTTCACAAGTTCGCTCTCAAGGTTCGACACTTAGCCAATTTTTCAAGAGGACACGTATTAACACCGGGAGCACTGGGGATTTCATGTCCCTTTCGTCACTTTAACAAAGGAGAATAAGGGACACAAAAATGTGTCCAACCATTTTTTAGCCTCATGGACGATAATATGACCTCCTGCATTGCCATTTAAGCCTCCAGGAGCTAGTTGGAGCCTTACCTCTCACTACACGGATGATCGCAAGTGTTGTATAGAGGTGCGATGTGAAAATTGATGTCCCATTTTTCCCCTCTACCAAAGGGACATGAGGGACAAGAAAATGTGCCCAACCCCCTTGAAGCCCTTAGGGCATCCATATGACCCTCTCCAAAGATTGCAAATTTCCAGCCCCTGGGAGTAAATTAGAGCCAAATGCTCGACCGAATCGACTTCCGCCAATGTCGCATGGAGGTGAGTCATGCAAATTGATTCCCCTTTCATCCCTTAATACTTAAGGGACATCAGGGACACAAAAATGCACCCCACCCCTGGTATGCATTTTTAAAAATGATTTAAATCTTACACTTAGCCATTTTTCCCCCCATTTCTCCTTCATTGCTTCACACCCTGCCATAGCTCTATTCATGCTTGTCCAGACACCCAATCCACCATTTCTGCTCCAAACCAGCTCCATCATGGCCACAAAATCCTCCACTCCATGAAAATACATAGGTCTTAGAGAAAAATGGATCGAAAAAACAAAAAACAAAGAGAAAACAAAGATTTTTCGCCAGATAACCACAAAGTCTTCCCATCGAAAAATCTTCATATCTTTCAAAATACAAGTCGGATTGAGATGTCATCTTTTGTAGACTTCCTCATTTTCAAGATGGTCAAGATACAATAAATGAGATGTTGAATGGTGCCCTGAATCATTTCTTCCAACAAAAATCCCATTTTGTGCCTTAGTTGACATTCGTCAAATTTCCCATCAATCTGCAATGGAAACAAGATAAAAACTTGCACACAAACTCCAAATGAAAAACCTATCACAACGAAGTTGATTTCATCATGATTGGAGACAAAAACCAAACTGTAAATTTCAAGCTCCATTAATGGCCGCCATGGTAGCTCCGTGCTCGAAGACAGTCTTAGGTGAAAATTGTAAATTTTATTTCAAGCATTCAGAGGACAAAATCAAGTGAAATTCGGAGGACGTGACGGTGACAATGAGCCAAGTCCAAAAAAATATGTTTCATCACAAACCAAGCACCAAAAAGCTACTTTCCAAAAATAGTAAGCTTTCCTACATAGGCTTGCTATCTTTTGTAAGTCTTCATCAAAAGTGACTGCAACAAAGATAACGTGCATCGAAAGTCACCAGGAAGTCAGAATGTGTGTTCGAGAGAGAAAACAACAAAATGATCATTTACTAAAAATAGTAAGCCCATATATGGGTGCTTACTAAAAATAGTAAGTCACCCCAAGAATTGGTCAAGGCGAAGGCAATGTGCGAAGAAGTGAATGAGGGAGTTCATCGCATCAGGATGGTCAAGAAGAGGAAAAAATCACCTCTTACTAAAAATAGTACATCTTCCATCTGGGAATTTGCTATTAATAGTAAGTTACACTCAGATGGTAGTTTTGGCACAATGGAACATAAGGGGATCATCATTCAGGATCATCCATGGGCATTTCTCATAGGGCATTCGAGATCCATCTCAGGGAACTTGATAATGTCTTTCGACACTCACTACTTGGTTCAAGTATGTTATCAACTAATTTTGACTTTGTAAAATTAATAAACATGGAAATTTTGAAATTTTTCAAAAGCGTTACTTTACATGATTTATCGCCCTCGTCGTGATAGTCTTGTTTTTGTGATCGTTCGGTTTTTGATTCGTCCGTTTTGGGCAAGAACTCCTCCCGTCAAGTCATAAATTGCGTTAAATATTAATTAATTAATATTTAATTAATTTATTACCCTTATTTGATAAAATCATTTTTTTAAAATTTGGGGTTTTAATTAAATAAATATTAATATAATACTTATTAAAAGTCAATCGACAAATTTTTATTTAATTGCTGGGGGAAAGTAAGATTCCGCTTCCAATTGTCGGGGATGCCAAATTGGCTTCCCGTACCCAGATTTCCCCTTTTCTTGGCAAATTCATTTTATTTTCTTGCTTGTGGGATTTCTTCCACTGATTGCCAATTCAACTAATTAGCAAATGGGCAAAAATCTCTGGATCTCCCACATGGGGAAATAGGGTGGGGATTGCAAGCCTGCCTTGTCATTTCTGTTGGCAAATGGATATCTTTTTCCCATTTTCCCCTGGCAATTAATGCCACTACCCAGAGAAAGAGGAAGTTGTTTATTTTAATGAGACGAAGAAGAAATGGTTATGAGGAAGCTTCTTAAATCCTCATAATTTTCTTCCGTTAAAATCTGTGGAAAAATTCATGCGAAAGTAATTAAGAAGCTTGGAGGATTTTTATTTCCAACTTCTTATTATTTCCTCTGTGTGAAAACATTTGTCGAGAAATATTTTCTTTTCGAAAGATTCATTTTCATCACAGGTTTTGAAGAAACAAAGAATACTGGTTTTTATTGTGAACGCCATTGTGAAGGAGTTCTATGTAGTTAGAAAACAACCAAAGAAATAACATAGGTCACACAGGGAGGAAAGAAAAGTAAGAATTCCACGCAGAAGGGAGAAGAAAGCAATAATTTCCCACACCATTGGAGGGTTTATAACACAAAATATTTGTGAAAGCATAAAGTTTGCACATTAGAAAAGAAGATACTCCACGTAGTATAAAGGGAGCAAAGGCCAAATAAAAACCGAGTCCACCACAAGCATAAGAAAAAAACATTACTCCACTCATTCTTCATGCGCCAAAGGGAATAAAAGCCATGTAAGAGTGAAAGAAAAGTAATAAAACTAGTCCACGCCAATGACAAGGAGGGAGGTGGAACGTAGTCAAAGGTAAGTGCATCATGAATAAAGAAGACATGTAGAAGGCCACGTAGACCAGAAAACATATCTCAGCCTGGGGAATCATAATACACGCATTTCCCAAACCTGTCCAAGAAAATAACAGTCCACAATGTCAAAGAGGAGAAAGTAAAATCTTTCCACACATTGGTAAAACAAAAGGAAGAATTAAACACATGGATCAATAGTCCATGCTCAGTGAAAAAAAAGGGAAAGCTACACATTGGTTGAAGAAGAGAAAGAAAAATACAGGTTATTGCCCATGCATGCAAAGAACAATACTCACACATTGGTCAAAAGCCAAGATAGTTGTTAGAAAAGAATCCTAGAACAAATACCATGCGCTATGGAAAGGAAGGAGGAGGAATATCATTTGTCCACATGATTGAAGAACAAACCAGCTCTCACACAACCATTTCCACGCATTTGTAAAAGTAGGAGCTCACATCGATTAAAAAAAAACAGACTAAATAGATCACACAAATGTTTCTACAGCCAATAGCCATACACCGATAAAAGAAAATGGTTACAAACATTTTTTAAAATTGTTCCTACGGAGGTCAAGGATCCAAGCACAACCACACAGTTGAAAGGAGGAGATAGCAAACACATTGTTCATACATTTGCCGAAGGATAATAAAAATAAATAAAACGCATTCACCAGGCAGATTAAAGAAAGGATTTTAAACGCAAGGTAGAGATTATTTTCCACATATCAGTCCAAAATGCAAACAAGATGTATATCAACACAAAGAAAAATTAATTTAATAAAGAAAACGATAGATGCGGAAAGGACGTGCCGTGGGTTGTATCTGTTGAAGTAATCAACTTTGGAGCTCAATATCTCAAAGTCGGATGATTATCAGGAAGAAAGGTTTGGTTCATTGAATTCTCCCCAAATTCATGTACTCCTTTTCCAAATTTCAAATGTGCATCACCTCATTTGATATTTTCACGACCCCGAGAAAAACTCGCTTTTTGCTTGCCTTTATGCTACGCATGCGTGCTGGTTTCAGCTTGGCGGAAGGCCTACTTTGAGAATCCATATCTCGAGCCCACATGATCATCAAGAGAAATGGTTTAGTTCGTTGAATTCTTCTCAAATTCATGTAATTTTTTACCAAATTTCAAATGTGCAACACCTCGTTTGATATTTTTCATGGAGCCAAATAAAACACAATTTGTTTGATTTCGCCGTGTATGCAGTTTTTAGCCTATTAAGGTGACTCACTTTGAGAGTTAATATTTTGAACTTAGATGATCGTCAATAGAAAATAATTATTTCTTTCAATTCTTTCCACCTTCATATGATCCCTTGCCAAGTTGTAGATGCCCAAGGTGACGTTTGGTATTTTCCCTAAAAGTTAAAACCAAATGGAATTTTCTGATTTTACACTTGCATTTTCCTATGATTTCGAAGAGTCAACTTTGACCTTTAATAATTGACTGAAGAATTTGATTGGGAAAAAATCTCTCGACAAGCAAACTTTTGGTAACTTAATATACTCCTCATCCATGAAGATTTTCTTAGAACAAGATTTGTTATTTTTCCCAAAGTAGTTTTAGAAGCAATTTGTGTAGTTTTGAACTAATGAAGTAATAGCTGAAATCACGCTCTGCATTACAATCATGCCATCTTCAAATAAAAAAATGTTGTGTTATAGGTTCTAAGACATTCTACCCACCTCGATGCTACATTTAGAGTATGAGAACATCACCAATACCAAATTGGGACACGTCGACGTAAGTCGGTCTGCAATTGCATATCAACTAAAGGTGAGTCACAATTTTCCTGATGCTTGTTCTAAATTGGTCATCACTTGCATGAATACACCACGACACCTGTATAGTGTGGTGGTTCAACTCCAATGACTCTGAAGGAGAAGCAACCTTTGAATTCCTCATTATGTGGTATAAGTCGTAGTTATTGGCATAGGTCTCTTCGGAGTCAAAAGCCATTGTTATCGATAGAGATCGATAATGGGAGAATCTTGTCTACATCAATTATTTTCACTTGATCGTTGTATAGATCTATTCATTGAAAAACCAAGACCAATGATAAGTACAATTGTGTGGATCATCAAGCAAGGCCACATCATTCAAGCATGTCCCTATCAACTCTCAGTTAGCAGCGGACACAATACTTCATTGACTAGTCTTAAAGTTGGAGCATTCTCGAATTAGACGATTGTGAGCGGATCAGAATGGAAACACTTTGGGATGGTGACAAAGACAAAAGACATAACTCCAGGAAGTGAATTGTAATTTTGGCTCTTGGAAGATCTTCTCAATGGTGAAAGATCAAGAGTTGGATTCTGACAAGCTAAGGTGGTGTAACGACTACAGTTTCACGACAAATGAATAATTCACCATGGAGGGCTATTCAGAGCATGTGAAGAATTATGTGTAATTATGAATGTGAATACGAATGAAGACAAACTTGCTCACACCAGGATGTTGCTCAAATGGAGAGGTGGATGAATTGCTCAAGTTTCAAGCTTGGCTCTCTTGTCATTTGGAGGATTATGGAGCACGGTCAATGAGTTCATTCTCGTATGACCGGGATAGGTGGACTCTTGGCCTAATGGATAAGGCATTGATCCTAGGTGTCTTGATCTAGGTGGTGCATTTCACTATGATGTCTATGTGTGTGTCCAAGTCATTTAAGTGGGGTCCACATGTACCCATTGCTTTTTGTTATAAAGTGGTATTTTAAAATGGTGTTATTATTGAACTCACTTTTGGAAAACTTTGGATAACTTAAGTGGTTTCTATTTTTAGTCACTTTTTAATAAAGTTGGTTGAGAAATTCAAAGTCACTTAAGTGTCCTATTTAATGTGCATTTAAAATCCTAACTACTTTGTAACCAACTTTTGGGTTATAAAAGGATGTTAGGGGCTCATTTGTAAGGGTGACTTTGAGAGAGGAGAATAATATAATTTTTCATGTAAGCTTTGTTTCAGGAAAAAAAATTTGTGTTCTTTTGTGAAGACATTTTAGAGTTAATGAAATATGAACTTTGTGTCCCATTCATTATCTCTTGTAGCATTTGATGTTCTTATGTTCATTAGATGTTAGATGTTTAAATCTTGCATGAAAATATTGTCTTTGATCTTATTGTCAACGTGTACTAATCTATTTTTTTGTTCACAGTGATCAAGCTTTGGTATTTACTTGCTCATGTGTGTTCCCTTTTACTCATTCTTGTTTAGCTAACTCAAACTCTATTTTATTTGTGTTAGTTATTCATCGTTCTTATTTGTGTAATATTAGGCTATGCTTTTACCTAACTCTTACATGTTCCTTCCATTCCATTCCTTCATTTCATTCAATCTCCCTTATTCACTTTTCTTTCCATTGATGTTCCAAACACCCCCACATATAATTTTGAATGTACATATGTAAATACAATTTTGGTTTTCAATAAAGGCAACATCACCTTAATTGAGGAGGACTTCATTCCCATACTTGTTGTATGTCATTTTCATGCATGTAAATCCATATGCTAATAGGGTCATAGGTATATCATACATAAGGTGGGAGTTACGGTCATTGACAAAACAATTCATTCAACTTGGCAAGTGTTTGTGATCCAAGATGAAGGAGTTTCTCAGGGTGTAAAGAGTTCTAGATATTAAGAGTTCATCACATTGGAGCATTCCATCAAGTCATCTGGAAGGATCAACGGACTTTATCGGAGGCAGAGTCTTTCGTTGTCAGTGTTTTTTCCTTCTTCTTTCTGCTCTCTTTATCTCTCTTCTCTCCCCAACTTTCTCTCTCTTCTCAATGTTCTAATTTTGTGTTGGGGTTGCACTTTTTCATAATTCCTTAAGTAATTAAAAATGAATTTATTTTCAATGTAATAAGTCACCCTTAAGTTATAAAAGGGGACTTAAAGTTTTCCTAAGAATGTGAAAAGTTTCAAGGCATATGAAGGGTCAATGGGGGTTATATGAAGAGTCTTTTCTCTTCCTATAAATTGTAAAGCCATTCCCATTTCAAAGGGTTGGTGATTGATTTTGTAAACTCAAGAGTACATTATACTTAGAGAGAATAAAGGAGATAGCCATTTTCTTCCATTTCCCCCTCACAATTTTTTCTCCATTCCCACACTATGTACAACTTTTGTTTAAGCATCAATACAAGAAGAAGGAGTTTCTAGCCTTTTTTGACTGAGGTATTTATTGATACTTTGTGCTCATAAATTATAATCAGTCTTGTTGTTGTTTGCAGAGTTGTTTCTTCTCATAAATGCATGTGTTGAAATTTCTAATTAGTGTGTGCAAGACTCGATTTTCTTCCCTGCTGACAGTAGTTCTCCTATCTTATTTCTCACTCCCCTTTCTTACTTTTACAAAAAAAGTCCTCTCTAAGCAAGAAATTGTTAGCTTTTCCTTAGGGTCGTGGAGTGCCCCTATTGGATCCCCGACCACAAGGCGCGGAAAATCCACCTATTCACGCGTATGCAAATATGAAAGCTGCATTGTCTAAGTAGAGGGAATTTGATTCCCGTGAATGTGGCAAGAAATCCAAAGATTTTTCCACCTTACAAATTTTCTGCCAACACCAAAAACTCAACCTCGCTACAAATACATCCCTTAAGGCATGCACACAAGGATATTAATGCACCATCATCATAGAAAGAGAGATCGTTAGAGTGAAAAACAAGGTGCACACATATGCCCTAAGTGAATATCATCACATGTCACAATCATGTTATGCGAGATGGTGTTTGAGAAAGAAACTTGGTACATAAAAATCAAAAGGAAAATACTACAACTAAATAAGTGATAAAAATATGAACTCAGTCAAATGAAATATACTAAAACTTACCTTCCCACAAATTGGGATGCATAGTGAATCTCATGTCTCGACCACGAGAGATCATAGAGTTGTTAAGTGAACTCAAATGATACAATACTATGAAACAAGAATGGAAGATAAATTAATACAATAAGTAAGAAAACCTAATGAAAAGGAAGCTCATGGGAAGTTGTAAGGAAAAATATGAAGAAGAAAACTAATTCAAGTTTAGGTAGCCTATGGAATATAATAAGGGAGTGCAAGGATAGGTTCGATAAAGACGGCTAAGTCAATTCACGATAGCATATGTTGGATGGTAAGTGGATGTTACCAAAATATTTGGGGAAGACAATTAGGTTAGGTATAAATATTTGATGGTGGATGATAAGTGGGTGTTAGTATAGGTCCCATAAGATAAGTAGGTTATATTTGAATAGCCCATGGAGGATAGTAAGAGCGACACATTAATAGGAGCAAGAAAAACCTAAAATGATGTAAGGTACATTAGTAATAGGTCGTTAATATAAAATGCCTATAAAAAGAGAAATAAGAATAATAAGGATATAAGGTGTGAATATAAGTGAGGAAATTGGTCCCACAAATATGGAAAAATGAACAATTTTTGAAGATTTATAAAAAAATAGATATAATTTACCATATTTTTTTTTTTAATGATATCACGATTATGACACCTACTTCAATTTGTCTATAAGCACTATGGATGCAAATATATGGCAATTTTATGAAATCTTTGTGTAAATTATTAAAAGTTTTAAATTTGCTTAGAAATATATAAATATAAGTTTAACCAAGTAATTCGTCATTTTGACATTAGAGCTTCTAATATTTCATAGCTATGAGTTAATATTTTTAATGAGTTAGAGGCTATAGGTAGGATACTATAAGGTGATTCAAGTAGATGTGGCATGCATGGATGAGGGTGTAGGCCAAAGGATCCACCAATAAATTTTGTTTTTAAATTGGGAAGGGGTAGATAGGTTAAAATTTGAAAAATATATTGCGAGGTAAATCCACAAGGTGGAATTTTCCCCAAGTTGCATCAAAACGTAGATCTCAACAAACAATAAGTAAGTTTGGGATATTTTCATTTTTCGCATCATTGGATTAGGTAAATTGAATTCAAGGATATAAAAGGTCATGTTACCATCACATAACACCATCGATCATGGTAGGTAGAAAAAAATATAGGAAGGTTGATGCACTTTTGAATTGCTCACACAAATAATGTTACTTATATGCAACATGGCCAATGTAGTATGGAGTGATTAATATTTATACATGGTCATTGTAGTGTTACATGTAAATGGTTGATGCAATATGCGTTTTACTACATGGATGATGTAGTATAGTTTACTTGATGATGCATTTGGTTAAGATATGCACTTTTTACATGGCCGATGTGGTATATTTTACATGTTTGATGCAATTGAAAATGATGTTTTTATTTAGATTTTTGATGCTTTGATTATTTGATCAATTTTTATTTGAGTGAGTCTAATCAAGTGAATATTATTTGATGTTTTAAAGGTTCGAGAGAAGAGTTTGGATATGGAATATAGTGGATGCTTTATTATTATTAAGGGGATTGGAAATATAAGACATAAACGATTACATATCCTTGGTTTGGGGGTTTTAATGGAGATGTTCCGTATCCTATTAGATGCAGGTTTGGTTCATATGTTTTTGATGTATAGAAGTATCAATTGTGGAGTGGGTGTGACATGTCAAATGACTTTGGGCCGACTAGGGTAACTTATGGATTAAAAAATGTGACTGTTAGAGCTTTGGAAGACAAATTCGTTGGCTCAAGAAAAATTCACCTAAGTGACTTTGTTTTTCATGTCCAACTTCATCTTAGTGAAAGCACAATACAATATGTCAGTTGGAAATGGTGGCCACATGTCTAAAGATGTGTTTTATGTTTTGAAATGAGATTTTGACGATCAATGATAGATAAAAAGAAGATATAATGGCTAGTAGTGTTGATTGAGCAAAGTGCATGTAAGAATTAAACAATCAATTACACAATGATTAATGGGTTGAGATAAATGCTAAGGATTTTGCAAAATGCCACAAGACTACATTTAGTTATCTACATTTACCCCCATTTATTCTAAAGATGTGTTTTATGCTTTGAAATGAGATTTTGACTAGTCGATGATAGATAAAAAGAGAGATATAATGACTAGTAGTGTTGATTGAACAAGGTTCTCATAATAATTAGATAATCAATTACATAATGGTTAATGGGTTGAGATAAATGCCAAGGATTTTGCAAAATTCCACAAGACTATATTTAGTTATCTACATTTACCCCCATTTTAATATACTAATTGAAAATCACTTAATCAAAATAAAATGATTGGAAACACAAACCTCCCATAAGGACAAGGTGTGTACAAGACTAGAATGTATGATTTCCCATCTCCTTCACGTGTATATGTATATCCATACATGTGAACCTATTTTCCACATGCAAAAATGTGTATTAAATTCCAACCAAGATGTTTATTTAAATCAAACATAACATAAATTAAAAGGGTGAAAAGCAATAAATGTGTGCATATGTTTTCCCCAATATTGTATGTGAGGGAAGAGTAATCCACACATAAATAGAACAATAACACTCGGGCCTGTTATGTGAAGTTGTTTGTAGAAATTGAGCTTGCTAAGTGAAGTTATCTCTAACAATTGTGCTTGCTAAGTAAAGCCTTTTAGTAGCAATTAAGCCTGCTCTAACTTTGAAACCATGTAGATGTCGTGATGTGATAGTTGTGTAAATGTCATGATGTAGAAATTGTGTAAATGTCCTAATGTAGTAATTGTGTGCATTACATCATATTATTTCATCTAAATAATTGTATAAGATATTTGCATGAATATGTTAGAAAAACCAATAATATTCCCCCTTGAGATAAGGGATGTTGAAAAGGATAACTTAGCTCAAAAAAGAATGTGTTAGTCATGTGAAATTGGAGAAACAACATGATAAATGATATAAAACAAATTTAGTGTATTAATTAACATGTTATAATGCATATATGTTGTAAGATAGAAACTTGATTGTTAGCATAAGTACTTTTTAACATTCATAAGATAACATAATGTAATATTTAGCAATGTATGTTATCATAATAGTAAACATGCCATGATAGTGTTTGTGATAGATTTAACATTTAAACACAATAAATATGTTGAAGTTCTAAGATAAACGTAGTGTAATCTCAATAAGTTTATGTATCATCAAAAGAGTTGAACATTTGATGAAAATGTTCTAGCATCATTTTGCAAGATAACATAGAAGTGATAGAATGAGAAACATGGTAACAACACACGAACCAATGCCTAATGGATCTATAAATACCTAAGACATGGTATGATGCAGCATGACATGAAAAACTTGTCATAAAGAGACATGACTTATAATGCATAATAGATTTGGCCAATGTTAGTTGTTAATTCATATGTGCAAGAACAAGTTGATTGCACCCTAAAATTGAATAAATAAGAAAGTTGGAGAAGGTTGTTATTATTTATCCAAGGGTCAAAGGGTTGAAAACATGTTCATATATTAAAATTAATTAATAATCATCAATACATAAATTAAAATATACACTCGTTAGTAATTTGTAAGATCAAACATAGAACCAATTTCTAAAGCACAAATAAGTAGATGCACTTAGTTGACTACGAGAGGTAGGTATTTGAATTGGTATTATGGAATGGTTTTGTAGACTATAATTTATATGCCTAGATAATGAGCCACCCTATTAAATGTTTAGAGATATCAATCAATTAACTCAAATGGTGTTACTAAATAAAATGGGCTCATAGTGTTGTCATTGAATGCGTGAGGGACATCACAAGGTTCTTCCATAAACAAAGTGGGTTAAATATTTGAGTTTGAATTTGTAATGAAAACAACATAGGAAAATGTTAATTTATTTTTGTGGCTAGGGGACCTACCTCAGTCAAATCCCTATTCCTTTTCAAGGTTGATAAAGAACATGTAATACATGCAATGATAAATGAAATGAAATGGTATACTTATTGGGGATAAAGCCCACGATGTAGGGTTTATTGGTCATATTTTTTTAATTTTTTTATGGTTAGTTGATTGATTGGATGTTGTCTCCAATCATAGCTCATTTTCATGTGTGATTGTAGAGAAATGATAAATTAATCATAAGCCAATCACAATTGCGATTGTTGTATCATGGAATAAGATGGATCCCCACGGTTTCCATTTTTTTATCCAATAATATAACTATGAGAATGTGGGCCAAGATCAAGCAGTGAAAAATATGAATGCACAATGAGAGTAATGTTGTGAGAGAGAAGAACCAAACATGATTCAAAAGATATATTGTATTAGAATGCATTATACAATAATTTTACAAGAGATATATAAATAGGAAGTGGGAAGTGTAACCACCACCTTAAAATATGGATAAGTGTAACTGCCATCTATCCCACTGACACCTAAGAAAACTAAATACATTTGTAGGAAAAATAAAACAATGGAAAAAAACCTACACTAACAACCCCTAAGAGCAGCTTAGATGGGTACAAGAAACAAGTCCTTACAACAAGGCTTGATGAGGTACCTAAGTACAAATTAAATCCCTCATAAAGTGGAGAAAAGAGAAAACCCATAGGAAAAAATCCTCCCAAAAGAGAGAAAATAGAAGTTCAAATAACATCTCCCTCAGTAGATAAGCTCCCCTAGAAAAACATAGAGAAACCCCTATAAATAGAGAGAGAAGAGATTAAGAGAGGAATAGGTAGCCCCCAAAAGACGAGGCCTCATGAACTCCTAATATACCCCGAAGATGCATAATCCTATTGCTAGAAGGAAAATTAGTGAAGAATAAATCCCAATCAATAATATTAGATGTTGCACTAATATAATGAGGATTAGAGGTAGAGGAAAAATTAACATGTAGGTCATCCTAGAGCTGTGACTATGTTTATTCATTTTCTAGTGAATTACCAACCAAAACATCTAGATCATGTAGTGTTTTTGAATCCAAAATAGAATAGAATTTAGAATGTCATAAATAAGAGGACCACAATTCTACAAGATGGGAGGAATTGGACCCAAAGATGGAGAATATGGAGGATATTAATCAACCTCTAATGCATGCCTAAGAGATGGGCGAGGAAGGTATGGATGTGAGTAATCAACCTCTAAAACATGACTAGGAGAGGAAGGAGGTAAGACCTCATCACTAATCTCATCATCTATATTGAAATTTAATCCTCATAATTAATACTCTCATCATCTACATTGGAAGAGAAGTCAACATGAGTCTTCTAGGTGAATCCAAATCCTCAAAACTATCATCAATACCCAATGAGTACAATGTGAATGGAAGTGAAGTGTTAGGAATTAAACTTGAAGGGATCTCCTCATTTGTAGAGGAATCATCATTAGGAGAAAAGTGTGAGAAGATATAAACTCGGGACTGGTAATCTGTTCTCCCCACTATCTGTATAGAATCATTGTGCATCTCCCTAATAACCAAAAATCTTGAGTGAACTCAACTCGTTTTATTAAACCATGGTGTGTGATATGATATATTGATAGGAGATTAGTTGATTAGGTACATAAAGAACATCCTAAAATCTCCCATCACCTATTTCAATAGAAATTATCCCAGATACCTTAGCAAAAGTGTGATGACCCATAAAAATAGTCATTGTATAACATGTCTCTAAGGAGGTGAAGGCAACCTATGATGAAGCCATGTGGTGTGGAGTGCACGAGTCAAGAAGCCATGTGGTATGATGAGATGTAGCTGTTATAAGTATTTTCCCTGTAGCTTTTCTCTCATTGGTGTCTTTTTCCTTTATGTACTCTAAATTGGGGAAATTTGTGTGTATGAACCCATAATCATGATATTGTTCTTCTCTATAATGTGTGTCAGGTGGTCAATTTGTTTCTAGATACACTTATGTTCATCATGTATAGGTTTTCTACAATATGCACAAGTGAACCTCTTTTTCTTAGGTTTGATTCAAAAGAGGAGGGTTAAATGGCGGGTTTCAGATCCTTTTTTTTTTTTCTCATTGTCATGTTTATTTTGTTTCATATTCTTGTAGTTTGAAGCCTTATGTTTTTCTTGTCTACAAAATAGGGCATGTGACTTAGAAGACTTGAGTACCCACATGTATGAGATTATTTTTCTCCTAATCAAGGAAGAAGCAAAAAAATATAAGGGAGGTATTTTCCATGTAGCTCTAAGGGCACCCTAATTGCATGGAAAATAAAAACAAAAATGAATAGTCAAGACCCAACTTGATAAGAATAAAAAGAATCAATTACTCATCCTTTTTGTCTATCCCAAATTATTTCAACTATAATATAAGTGATTTGAATTTTGTGAAGAAGTCATGTATAGTGTCAAATTTATCTAGACTCAAACTAATGAGCTCATTCTCTAATTCATGACCCCTCATTGTATCCTACTTCCCAAAGAGCCTTCTAATATGATCTAGAATTCACTTTGGGTGTGCTAACATATTTTATGTGAAATAGTAAATCAAGAGATACAAATAAAAATAATAGACCGTAGGCCTCATCACATCGGTTAAATCACTTAACTTTAGTTGCATTTAATGTTAATTTAGTTTCAAGACCCATTGTGATTTGGTGTAAACCCTTTCTCCTTAATAAGATTTGCATTTTTATTTTCCAATCATGATAGTTAAATGGTGTGAGAACTACATTTTGATCCATAATGCATGGAAATAGATTGTAGAAAATAAAGTGCGAAAAGAATACAAGACAACCCCTTGAAATTATTAACAATAACCCCAAAGGTTAACACTTTATAATTTCGTGCATATGCAATTCTTCAAGTCCAAAATTGTTTGGTACATGATAAAAGAAAAATGTAAGTAACATCAATGTCAAGAGATTGAAAAAACACACACTTTAAAAAAGTTTTCCTCAAAAGGAGTTTCTAGCATAAATTTATGCCCTTTACAAGCTCATTTTATTTTCAAATTAAATGCTTTCTCATGTGCCTTAAAAAACTTGTTTTGTTGCCTTCAAGAAAAAGTTTGTCTCACGAGTTAAGCCCCTTTGGACTAGTTGCGACCAGGGGGGATAAGGATGGGAAAAGTGGTGGGTTACCCTTCTCTAATGATGTCACCTTTAGGGGAGTTATGCACCTACTTATTACATTATGTAATGCCTTGTCACATCCGCTTATAAAAGATCTTACAATTAGGGATTATGTCTTAAACTTTCTACCTTCACTATCATGAACTATGTGCCACCTTATACAATAACACACAAATAGATGTAAAATACAACTTCTAGGGTTCCTCCCACCATATTAAAAATAGTAGGGTCATGTCCATAAACAATGTTTCACTTCTAACCATGTGCAAACCAGTCTAGTCCTCCCACATAGATACTTAGTGTTGATGATGTGCCAAAGAGTAGTTTTATTGCCTCAAACTCAAAATACCAATATGGCCACATGGGAACAACCCCCAAAATATAGGTATCCCACCAATTTTTATAGGGAAAGGAACGTAACTAATAGAAATTTTCGTACAATTACATTATACCATATGTACAATAATAGGTTCAAACACCCACAAAAACTTGAAAAAACAAAAATTGGGTTTCTCATAAAATTCGTCATGGTAAAAATACCACTAAATAGCCCAAAGATGATTATATCAAACACGAAAAAGAATCCTAGGTCAACTTGATTCAAAGAATATTCAAGTTTATTGTTAATCTTAGAGGTTTGAATAATCTAAACTCAATGACACATTGCATTTCTCCAAAAAATACACATAATGAAGACTATCCTACAAAACCACCTGTTTTCTTCACTCTTTTCTAATTCTCCGGATCATCCAAGGATGCAAGAGAAGAGAATACTCGGAGATCAAATGAAATGTAATGACAAGCTTGAAAAAATAATATTCCTACAAAATAAGCATAACAAAACAATGACATTTGATTATTAGAACAAACTCTGATAGTATGTGAGAATGTGGGTCAATATCACGAGTTGATAAAATACCAACACACAATGGGAGTAATGTCGCAAGATAGAGGAACCAAACATGATCCAAAAGATAGCTTGTATTATAGTTCATTAGAAAATAACTTTACAAGAGTTGTATAAATAGGAAGTGGGGAAGTGTAACCGCCACCTAAAAAGGTAGGGAAGTGTAACCGCCACCTAAAAAGGTGGAGAAGTGTAACTCCCATCTATCCCACCAACACGTAAACAATCTAAATACATGTGTAGGAAAAACCATGCAATGGAAAGATAACTACATTAATGACAACTAGGGAAACTAATAATGGGAATGAAATCTAGGCCAATGTATACACTCAAATTTGGTAATTTATCCCTTATGATAATGACAAGTTTGAATTTGTTTTTATATTAATACAAATGCTCACATTCTAAACCCTTTCATTACATCTCTCTCTCTCTCTCTCATTTCTCATCCTCAAAATCTACTCTACTCTATAATTAATTTAGGGAATATTAACTAACTAAAGTATAATTCAACCCTAAACATCATCATTGAACTTTAGCTTTTGTGTCATTGTCTTCCTAGGAAAAACTATATAACTTAGGACCATAGTGGAGTAAGGTCTGGATAACTTATACAATCATGGAACCTTCCATATAATGAATCTTTTTCTAATTTTACTATCTCATGTGTGTCATTTAATCTTCCTAGGTTAGCCATAATGTGAATGTTTAACCTATGGAAGCCTATATAAGCAAGTCAATTACACTTCATAACTCACCTAACATTCTTATAAGCTCCTATTGTAAATATCAACACTAAAGTTCACAAGGCTCTCCAAAATATCCCAAAAGTAGTTGCACAACATTTAGAGTATCCACTACAACAAGTTTTAAGCAGTCAACTAGGTCAAAGAGTCTAGCTTCCCCCATTTCCAAGAAATCAAACATCATACACCCATGTTTTAGAAAGAGAAAGTCACCCAAAGCATTGACAAAAGTCTTGAGGGATAAAAATATTTAGCCTAGTAGCTGAAGTACACCACATCACACTACTACCATTTTAAGTACATTCTCCACTTTATAGCTAGCTTGTTATCTTATGTTAAGAAATGTGGGGGCACATGTAGGGGGTTCCTTAGATTACATACACTGCTTGCACCTACACTAGGAGAATTATCTGGGTGTGCTCTACTCGAGGGGATATAGTGCAACATTTGAATTGGTTTGGTAGGGGTTGACTATTAAGGGTAGTCCAACCTCACCCACACATTGATTCCTCCTTTTATCATCTAATTCTTTGATGTGAAAGTCTGCAGTATCTAGGTTTTTACTTGTTGTATGTCATTACATGTTGTGTTGAGGTTGTGCATGCTTGAGTGACATACATTAACAAAAATTTCTAGGAAATCAAAAGGCATAAGAAGTTATAGAACCCTACTAGGTAAAAATTGTACATAAGGGGGTAGAAATGTACCAACAGTCAAACAGAGTTGTACGGTCCTAGACATAGGTGATTTCCAATTCCAATTTTAGAGATCAAGCACTTCTAAGTTTAGAATAACCCATTTACCTATTTTTCACACCCAAATCTTTCTTGTACCACTTTACACAACTAAGTACTTAGCTTTATCTATGTTTCAAGCAGTTGTCATATCATTTTATCATTATTGCAAGTATTAATGCATTATTTTGAATATGCATGGTTAATGTTAATTAATTAATTTAGAATAAACTCATGTTCAAACCATTTCATCCTATATTTACATACATCACTTATAATTTTTAGGGTATAAATATTTAATGAACTCAAAGCTTGCTCAAATCTATCACTTTGTTCAAACCCTAATTATCCTAGGGTTTATAACATGATCCTTTTTCTTGGCTCTAGGCTTTGTTTTCTATGTGTTATCATGAATACCCAACTCTTGCATTTTTTTCAAGCCTAAGGGTTCCTGCTCTCATCCTAGTATGAGCTACTATCCCTTTGATCAAGTCCATACTCATACTTTGTGTGAGGGAGAGACACATTTATTTTACATTCGAAGATAAATTTGCTAATAAAATCAAACCTAATAACAATAAGAATGATGTTAAAGATATTGTTCAAGTGGCATCTCAACCTGCAAAGATTTAGTTATAATCTCTTTGTTGGAAATTCAATCGGCCATCTTATGCACCTTGTCTAGTTCTTAATAAATTACTCAAGGGAAATCTTGTATATTTCCTTCCACTTTGCTTGAGCTTGATGCAAGAAATCCCTAAAGTAATAATTTGGATGATAATGCCTTTTGTGATTATCATATATGTGTTGGCCATACTACTAATCAATGTCTTAAACTTCAACATGTTATATAAAATATTACTGATGTTAATGTTATTGAATGATATATTCTGTTGAATCATATAAGCCTAATAATTATAATGCTTAGCTAAAAATATTCAATGACCCACTTGCTCATCACAACAATTTTAAATATACTTCAAAAGTGCACCATGCTCATCACATGATACCACTAGCTCCTTCTTATGATAACCCATTAAATGTTATGATTAGTACTATTACTACTATGCCACCTTCTCATATAGTTATTACGTTTGATGACAACGATATGGATCATGATCATATTTTGGATACACTTTACATTCATGCTTTTATTGGCTAATAACCCATACACATTGTTCTGTTTGATAATAATGCTAAACATAATGTGCGCACTTTTATGTTACTACATTCCTTGGATATACTAAACAACAAGTGTCATTTAATAATTAGACTAAACTTGGACATAATTTCACACCTCTCACGATTGGCTCTATTATGATGGTTATTCCATTTTTTTTTTGCTTCTTTCATTAGCTTGTGTGATATGCATCTAGGTTTGTCTTTGCTACATTTTGTTAAGGTTATACCATTTATATTACATCAATGTGTTAAGTTCATTCATGATAACAAGTTGTTACAATCAAGAGTATCCCATATGAGGCCCTAATACCAAAGTTACCTAGTCAAAAGCTACGGTGACTCCTTTTATGTCTACTAAATCTACATATGATAGTTCTAGTGTGTATCTCACTCCTAGACCTCTTGGTAGGTGTTCTATTACACATACTACTATTAATGATGTATCTATCAATCCTACATGCAGTGGTAGACCCCTTGTTAATAATGTTACACCCTCGGCTATCTCTATTTTTACACCTTTTATGTCTATACCCACTAGTGCTACCTTTAGATTGTTTATCTCTTCTTGGGGAAACCCATATCCACCTTCAAAATGTTACGATGCCTATATATTTCATGCTGATTGCTTTGCATAAGCTTAGAAATCTATGTTACTCGAGTGGAAAATGTTATCACTACTTCTTATAACCTTGATAATACTATAATTGTTACTACTATTTTTGTTACGAATGGCTTATTTTACACTTTTTATGTTGTGTCTCTTCATCCCATATATGGTGCTACACTTCTACTTCATGATGGTGTATCCTCACCCGATTATAGTGTTTATATGAAGGATGTATTATCTCTCGTGGATGCACCTACTCTTTATAAGTCTAATATGCCTATATATTTGGGGATAACCAACCCCGAGTCACCATTGTATTATGTCTATTCCTATAGCTTCTATTACGCTTATATATGATACATCGTTTATAACTACACATGTTTCTTATGCTTATAATATATTATATCTCTTGCTTAAAATTAGCCTCATATCTCCCCCTTTTGAGATTGATACGTGAAAACTTCATGGCATTGCATGTTTTACATATCTTTACAATCTTAGCTTCACATGTTGTTATTCATTACTCTTCCACTTGATTTTACTAATTTTTCAACTATTAACAATAATTCCCTTTCTTTGTTCATTATGGTTACCGATGTTTTGTCACGTGTTTTGCAAAGGTAAAATTAAGTTTGAAACATGACAACTTTACCCTAGTGTCAATTTTTTTGCTTGAAAACCTTCATAAACCCTCTACTGGATCAATATACCCTTTGTTACATTCCTATCCACGATACTTGAAATTCATCATTAGTATTATATATACTTTCACCAATGTTTTAAATGTCAATACAAGGTGATTCTTTCCATTCAAAGACAATGCTTCTAAAGGAGAATTCTTCGTAGGCCTAGAAAGGCCATTTTTAGCCTTTTCGGTACATGTTTGCATCTTCTAGAACATATGTGAAGGCTCAAAACCATCTGGGAGTGGTTTGAGGAGTTAAGAACATATTTCAACATAAATAGGAATATTTGGGAAGGTTTCAGAAGTTTAGGAACAAGAACAATGAAAGTGGATTTTTGAGGGTCAAGGAGCTTGTAGTCTAAAAAGGTACCCGAGCTTCAATAAATGATTTCAGGAGCTCCATAAGGATTTAGGGGGGAAATAATTATTCATTGAAATATAATTTTTCCCTCTACATGATGGTACTTTCATATTTTTCACAAGACCTAAGTGCTTCTCAGCACAAGTCATTTTCTGTAGACACACCTAGTTGTCCTGAGAAAAAAGAGATATTTTGTGGGGGTTTCAGAAATTATTAGATCTTGATACCAATCCCATTCATATTGGAAGGTTTTTTGGAGTCAATTTCATATGAATAAGCATTTAAAAATTCCTCTTAGAGCTTTGGATACTTCGTCTTCAAGGTTCCTCTCAAGGTAAGCTTTCGATACTTAGTCATTTTCACAAGAGGACACATGTCAGAACAAGGTTGAGGCACATTTTACTATCCCTCATGTCCGTATCCCTTGGGTATAGAGGGAATATAAAATTTTCCTAGCCCTAGTTATGCCTCTTGGACCTCCACGTGATTGTGAATAGCTCTTCGTAAACACTTTGACCTAATTTCTAGCCCCCCCGTTGTGCAATGAATGCTTGCCACTTGTCAACCCAGGGTGAGGGTGCATTTTTTGTCCCTACTATCCCTGTCCCATGGGTAAAAAGGGACAATACAATTCACCCCACTCTTTTCTTGGATGTTGTTTCCTCATGTGATAAGGAACAAGCTCGTAGTACATTTTAAAGCCCTTTCTCCTCTCTCGCCTCATCGAATCACTTGCTACCACTTATAACCACCATATCAGGGAATTTTTTTCTATCCCTATCCCATGAGAATATATGGGATGAAAAAATTCACCCCATACATTCCCCTATCTTGATTCTTCATGTGACCAGTCTCACCCTAAGGTGTTAAGTGTTAGTTTTGCCTCTTCCCCTATCATGCAATCAAACCCCGACACTTGGCATGCCCACATCTAGGCCTATTTTTTTGTCCCCCATGTCCCCTGTCCTTTGGGGATACAAGGGATAAGAAAATATTCCCCATTCCAAGTTGGTGGAAAACCAAAAATTAAGTGTTTTTGTTTGTTGCTTCTCACTTCTACCTCTCTCGTGAAGCAAAAGTGTTGCTGGAAAGATTTTAAACACAAAAGAGTTTCTTCCCATCTCATATTTTCAAATAAAATCCATGTTTTCTGATATTTTATATCCAATAACATGAAAATATATATAGACTCTACCAAATTTTCCTCTTAGTTACCATATGCACTAAAACTAGAAAAATTCATATCTTGTAAACTGATGAACAAAATCAGGTGAGATTTTCTCAGTTGCTTCTCATCCTATCCAAATTCAAGAAAATTTTATCAGAATATTAGATGATGGAATATTTATTAATGTAAGAAAACCATATTTTTATGCCCTAGATAATGCTTTTTTATTTTCTAAGCATTATGGCAGGAGGATCGAGGTGAAATTTGAACCACGAGGTCCCAGTGAGCGAGCCTAATCCGGTGATTCCACTTTCATTGCAATACAAGGTGGATAATTATAGTTTCTAAAAATATTAAGTGCTTGGTGCCCTCACTTACTAAAAATATTAATTCCCCTTAAATCGGTGCACTCGAGAAAATAGTGAAAATGATAAGAATCTTTCCCAAAATAAAAAAAAAGTAGAAAAAAGTAATTGTTAAAATAAAAAATCCTAAAAATAAAAGTTTTCTAAAAATAGAAAAACATCGTCAAAAATTTGAATTGAATATGTCGGAGGATCGAGAAGCTCAAATTTGAGCAAAATAGGTGAAATATCCCAAAATAGCAGTCATGGTTGTACTGCTAAAAATAGAAAGTCTCGGTTTTGAGTGCGAGAAAGTTGTAGTAGGATTCATTTTTAGTCACCTTGCTATTTTTTAATATCTTCACATGGTTTCTAGGTGGTGGCATATCTCAAGAAAGGTAATTCATTCTTCATAGGAGGAGCCCAAAATATCAAAATTGTGTCCAAAAGCAAGACATAGCATCACGGAGGCACAATAGGTAAAATCCAAAGGCATTGTGTAGTTTGAAAAGATTAAAAAGGGTCAAAATGTACTCTGATCATATTAACTCATTTGTCAAATATAATCCATCATCGTCTCTCCTCGATGAGTTGGTTGATTGGAACTTGGTGAGTTGGTTGAAGTGAGCTAAGTAAGTGAGTTGAGTCAAGGTGAAATTTGGTTGAGAAAAGTTTGTAAGCATGAAAAGCTTATTAAGACAGGAAGGAGTGATCCATTACAACATTCATCTCTCCAAGAGCATCTAAAGCATCTAGGTATGTCTTCCCCCAATGAAAAATTCCTGTTGTGATCAAGAGTTGATTCCACAACAATTTCTTGAAGGTTCTCTTGTGACATACATTATGTCAACTCCCAAAGAACCATTCCCATGGATACAAGAAATGATAGAGAGCAAGCCGAGGACAATGCAACTTCCTATCATGACCATTATCAAAGTAATGTCAATAACCTTGAAATCTAAGTGAAGAAAGAAGGCCCAAACAACATCCCTCTTCTTCAGTGGCATCTCAGGTAATCAATATGTTGAAGTTGCTAGGCCTAGGAACAAAAATCCCATTGAGGAAATGAAATCATCAAACTATGAGTTGATCCAGATCTCATTGGGTCAAGCTTCACTTGAAATTGATTCTCATATGTTTAGGGAATCCTCTTCCGCCTCTTCACTCGAGAATGAAGAATACAAGAAAATGATTTTGGAATTGGAGGAACAAGTAAAAGTTCTGTGTGCTCACATTCAACCCTTCTTGGAACTCGACTCAACATCTTCTCTTTCGATAGAAGACATTCCTCTAATCAACAACAGTGTTGATCCTAAAGTAATAGAGAAAGCATAAGGATACATGATGTAGGGGAAGGCCAATGAGAAGTAGATTGATAACATAATTGAGCAAGGCAAGGCATTATTTCTGGATATCATTTCTCTCATCAAGTATGTTTTTGTAACTTTTTTAGAAATAAAGAAAGGAAAGGAGGAGTTAGTAAAATAATTAATTCACTTGAATGAGGCATTCCCACCAATTTTCCGAGATGATCTCCTTTGACTCTCACACTCTCGTGAATGGGAATGTGTTTGTATCAATGTAGAGAACTTGTCTCAAGTCTAGATCCGCATCATGGATGAAAGATATGGAATGCTCATGAATGTTATCTCTCGAATTGGAATCTTGTGGAAAACATTCTTTCGAGACATTGAATGAGGCCTATAATTATGTTAAAGAATTTGAGTTCCATCCACTCACTGAGAATTCATCATCAAATGAACTTGTTGTTTCCTTCGGGGAGTTAGTCAAGAGAGATGCAAGCGAGTCTCTCTCCTTCAATGAAGATAAATTAGAGTCCCTGACTAGTATCAAATGTTCCATTATTGCAATTGCAAAGGATCATGAAATATGGATCAGTCAGTGTAAGATGATTAATGAGGTTCCCAGAGCATGGACCAAGGTGTTGAGTTGTGTTTGAATTCCAGAGGTAGATCAATTGGCACTTGCGGTAGCTTAATTTAGTAAGGAATTCAAGGGGAAGGAGTCCATTCTGGAAACTCTTCATCAAGAAGTATGAATCCAAAATTTCTTCATCATAGGGAGCTTCTTTGTCAAATATGACAAATTCTTCTCTCTCCTCTCTTTCTCCCTTTTCTTCTCTCCCCTTTCTAATTCTTCATTGTGTGTAATCATGACATTTTGTCTCATTCACTTAAGTGACTTTCTAAAGATGTAAAGTCACAAGTTGAATGAGATCATGAAGATTCATGTGGGGGTAGGTGAAAGGTCAATTCATAATGCTATAAATTGGGATGGCTTCTCCATTCCAAAGGATCCTGAAATGTTGAATTTTAGTTCTTTAGTAATAATTGTGGATTTTTTTTTGAGCTGTGTATCACCAATGCACAAGAAATAAAATCTACATTTCTTCCATTTCCCTTTTCCCATGTGTTCCTCTATTTTCTCTCTTTTATGTACTTTGTAAGCATAATGATCAAGAAAAACATTGTATCTTGGATGAATGAATCCAAAGAAATGTGTGTCTGGGTTTATTAGTCTCACTAGATGATTCATTGTCACTTTAGTCTAATTGAATGTTAAACTACTCGATTATTGGGTGTGAAATTTGTAATTTCCTACTCATAACAATAACCTTCCCTTTCCTAATTTCTCTCCTTCAACCCTAATCATTGCAATTTCCTCCCTTGTACCCCATACAAACATTTTACCGTGGGTATAGTGAAGTGTTCATGTGTGATCCCCGACCTCTTTGTCCACCCCAAAACAATAGATAGGAGTATATTAGTTTACATTCAATAATGGGAGCTTCCCCATACACAAAAAGGAGGGACGTAGCCCCATGAGAGTTGGTGGAAACACCTAATTTTTCATATGAATTTTTTTTTCACCAATAGTTTTTGGTGACTCTACTGGGGAGATATTTTCCCACCTGAACCCACAAAGATCACTACAAAATATAAAAAAGTATATATTCAAAAAACAAAAATCATATTTCAAAGAAAAATAATATTTTGAAGGTGACTCTATCAAAGAACGAATTTGTGTCAAGTTTGTTTCCTGTAACACAATGACAAAATTTCAAGATTGGAGTTCAATACTGATGAGTGATAGTGAAGAAGAAGAAGAAGATGACTACCAAGAAATGTAAATGTCTGATCAACCATCATTCTGGACCAGTTATTGCAAGGATGAGAATTCAAGAACAACAAAAAGGTCTCTTGCTTCAAGAAAAAAATTGTAATTAGACAAGGGAAAGAAGGCTAGTGACATGTCTCCAAAAATCAAGGAAATACTATGTAGAATGAATAAAATTGTTGTCTATGAAGAACATATCATTGAATCCCGATGGCTTGGTTCAAATGAATTCTTGCTAAAGGAAAGAAAATGGGACTTGCTGATGAGGAAGAAGGTAAGAACTTGATGAAAAATATGCAAAGGAGGTACAAGATGTTGTATGAAGTTAACAAAGATGAAAAATCTTCTAAAGGTAATATTTTCAACCTCATACAACTAAACAAGAAATTCATAGTCATGTATTTTATCTCTCTCCCTTGGGATGATTTCCTTACATATGGAAATGAAGAAATGACAACCTTGAAAATTGAGTATGTGTAAAGAATTTTGAGTGTCGCACAAGGAAATTTTGATCCCCAAATCTACCATAAAATTCTAAACTATGTTGAAGCCATGTAAGAAAGATACAAATAGCTGGAAGTAATTCATAGAAAAAAGGGAGAAGATGAGATTTGTCCTTTGGAGGAAAATCTTGAAGATTTCCAGCATTATGAGGTATTTTTTCCTAGAAGATACTTGTGTTATTCTAATAAATGCCTTATCTTGGAACCTTCCAATGGAAATCAAACCATACCCTTGGAAGACGATGAAGAAGACACGATAGTGGAACGCCTATTCATCGATTGATTCTCGCTCAAAGCACAATCCATTGGAGAAACAAGGGATTCAAGAGAGGAATATTCTTGTTGTAATGACGGATGATTTAGCACTTCTCGAGGATTCCACCAATAATGAAGACGTATGAGAAATCAATCCTGCATACTAGACTAAAGATGACGAGTTTGATGCAATCATGGATAATCTCCTTTCCAATGTTGATTCTTCAATTAATGTACAAATATTGAATGATGAAATAGAGATAGTTGGAGAATTGAATTCCCTTCTTGATTCAACCATGGATGAACAAATGAAAGAATTCAATTTATTTCTAGAAACCAAGGAGGATCAAAAAATTGAACATGATCTCTCCGTGGAGCTGATTTCACCATCCTTACCAAAGGATCATAATGATGATCATCATAGTAAGTACGAAATCTCTCCTTTTCCTTGTGAACAAGAAGATGCTACAAGAAATGATCAAGATGGAGTTGAAAATTCTTCACATATTGAGGCCCCAACATGGTTCTCTAAGTCCTGGGTGAAGATGATGAAATGGATTTTGAGCTCAAAGGTTTTCCCTTCCCACGTAGCTTATATCTCTTCTCCTTGTCTAGAGAATGTTAAAAACCAAGTATACCCATTCTTGTAAGAGGGTGTGACTTGGATAATAAGAAATGTAGAGTAGGAGAGTGAGGATGTTTCAGATGAAGTTTGGCCATGTGTGGATCAGATTTTCAATCCTCTCCTTGAGCCTCAATGCACTGCGACGACTCTTCTAATGAGGGTGAGAATGAGTATATGACAGGTTTGAATGAGAAATCAATGGAAGACATCTTAAGGACCACAAAAGAAAGTAAAGACCCCTGACTCAATCTTGAAATCTTGACTTGAGCCATGGAAATATAAGATAGATATGAGGCAATTTGTGCACCAATGTTTGATGATGATATAAAGGATACAAATGAGCTTGATGCCTTAACAGATGAGAGTGAATGTGAAGGTAAGTCTTCCTCTTTCCCATTTTGTGAATAAGATCATGAATGCAAAGGAAAGAAGATTCTTGAATCTCCTATGAATGTTCCCAATCTTGAAGACAACACCTTCGCCATGGAAGATGATAGTAAGGAAAATTTTGAGCTAATTTATGTTGAAGATAATTGTTTAGAACAAAGTGAAAAAGTGCAAGAATCTTGTGAACAAATGCGGACTCATCTTTCTTTCACCATTTCCAAAGCTTCAATTTGTTTTGAACATTTTTCCATGCTGCTGACATTCACTCGAGGATGATGAAGTCCTTTGTGCTAATCATGTGACTTCTATTTTTTAAATCACATGCTCAAAGCACCAAAGTGAAAGTTTTGAAGAAGTTGTTGATTGGGAAGTGAATCAGCTTGTTCACAATCCCTCTATGTGCATCACTAACTCAAAATATGATTTCATGTTGCAATTCAAGGATGATGAATGTTTCTAAGATAAATTCAATGTTCCCACTTTTGAGAACATGGAGGAATGGTTTCTCATGATCACATAGCACCAAGTGGAAGCTACATGATATAAGAATTTCAAACAAGTAACATAGTATTCACCTTTGAATATAGAAATGTTTTCAATGCATTACAAGTATGAAGATATAATATTGGTATGCCTCCTCCTTCTCAAGCCATGCAAATCCATCACAGGAGAATGGTATGACTAGATAGTGATTTTTTAGCTTTAGAGGTTAGATTTCAGTTCATTGTTATACAATGGTGTGTAATTATCCCAATCCATTGTCAGATATGTGCACATTCTTTCCCCGCCTATGTAAATATCCCTCCATTATAATATAGTTTCCTTTTCTTTTGTGTGTTGTTTCCTGCTTTGGGTGTGTTTCCCTTTTGTGTGTGTTCATGCGTTTTTGAAAGAAATGACTCCATAAGCCCAATGGACAAGGCACTAGTCCACATAGTGTCTTGATATTATGGGGTTCCTGCTTGCTTTTTCCTCACTTGTGATCGATCTAGAACATGTCCCCAAGCTAGAGCCAACTGTTGTCATGTGTTTTTGTAAAGGAAAGATTAAGTTTAAAACATGACAACTTTATCCTAGTGTTAAAATTTTTCTTGAAAACCCTCCTAAACCCTCTCCGAGATCGGTTTGCCCTCTATGTCATTCCTATCTTGATCCTTAAAAGTGCTCATATGTGTTGTATATAATTTATCGAATGTTTTAAATGTTAAGACAAGGTGATTATTTCCATCCAGTGTAATGTTTCTAAAGGATAATTCTTTAGTAGGCCTAGAGAGGCTATTTTTAGCCTTTTCGAGACAAGTGTGCATCCTCTAGAAAAACTTTGAAGGCTCAAAAACATCTAGGATCAGTGTTAAGGAGTTAAGAATATATTAATGATAGGCTTAGGAATATTTGGGAAAGTTTCAAAATTTATGAACAAGAATAATGAAAGTGGGTTTTGAGGGTCAAGGAGTTTGCGGTCTAAAAGGTACCCGAGCTTCAATAAATGATTTGGGAGCTTTGTAAGGAGTTAGGGGGAACTAAGTAGTGATTATAAATGTAATTCAACCCTCTATATTGTGGTACTTTTATATTTTCACAAGACCCAAACGCTTCTCATCACAAGTCATTTTTAGTAGACACAATTGACTATCTTGAGAAAAAGGACGATTTTGAGGGGGTTTAAGGATTAATTAGATATTTATACCATCCCATTCATCTTGTAATTTTTTTGGAGTCAATTTCATATAAAGAAGCTTTGAAAAATTCCTCCTAGAGCTTTGGATATTTTGTCTTTAAGGTTCCTCTCAAGGTAAGCTTTCGATACTTAGTCATTTTCACAAGAGGACACATGTCAGCACAAGGTTGAGGCACATTTCTTGTCCCTCATATATCTTTCCCATGGGGAAAAATGGGTAAAGAAAATTTTCCCAACCCAGTTATACCTCTTGGATCTCCACATGATTGTGAATAGCTCTCCATAAGTACTTTGACCTAGTTTATAGCCCTCCTGTTATGCAATGAATGCTTTCCACTTGTCTATCCAGGGTAAAGGAAAATTTTATACCCCTCATGTCCCTATCTCATGGGGACATATGGGACAAGAAAATTCACCCCAATCTTTTCCTAGTTGTTGATTCCTCATGTGACCAAGAAACAAGCTCCACATTGCATTTTTAGCCCTTTCTCCTCTCCACCTCATGAATCACTACCTGCCACTTGTCACCACCATATCAGGGAAATTTTTTCTATCCCTCTAGTACCTATCCCATGGGGAAAAAGGATAAAATAAAATTTACCCCATCAATACCCTTCCTTAATTCTTCATGTGAGTCGGTCTCATTTACAGGTGTTAAGTGTTAGTTTTGCCTCTTTCCCCAATCATGTAATCAAACCCCACCACTTGTCATGTCACCTTCCATGTGAATTTTTATATCCCCCTATCATTTTTCCTTAGGAACATAAGGGATAAGAAAATTTCCCCCATTCCAAGTTTGTGGAAAACCTAAAATTTCACTAAGTGTTTTTGCTTGCTACTTCTCACTTTGATCTCTCTGTGAAGAAAAAGTGTTCTTTGGAAAGATTTAAAAAAAAAAGAGATTCTTCCCATCTCCTATTTTCACATAAAATCCATGGTTTATTCTTTATAACATACAATAACCTTCAAAATATACAAATAATCTACCAAATTTTCCTCACGAGCTACCATATGCACTAAAACTAGAAAAATTCATATCTTATAAACCCGGTGAACGGAATCGAGTGAGATTTTTTCTCGGTTGCTTCTCATCTTAGGAGCCTTCAAGAACATTATAAAAGTAAATAAGATTATGAACTGGTTTATTAATGGCATAAAACCCTATTTTTATTCCCTTGATAATGCGTTTTTAGTTTCCAAGCATTCGGTGGGCGAATCAAGTGAAATTTGAACCATGAGGTCCCGAGAGCAAGCCTAATCCAATGATGCCAATTTCATTGAAATATGAGGTGGATAATTATAGTTTATAAAAATAGTAAGTACTTGGTTCCCTCACTTACTCAAAATGGTAACTACCCTCAAATCAATGCTCTAAGAAAAAAATGAAAATGATAAACTAGGCAATCTTTCCCAAATTAGCAAAAATGTTGAAAAAAAAAGGGCAAAAGGCAAGCTGCTAAAATAGAAGTTTGATAAAAATATAAAATAATCATCAATAGGGTTTAATTTATTATTTCAAAGTATTGAGAAGCTCATATTTGAGAAAAACATGTGAAATATCCCAAAATAACAGGTCATGGTTCTACTGCTAAAAATAGAAAGTCTTCATTTTGAATGCATAAAGTTGCAGTAGGCTTCATTTTGAGTCATCTCGCCACTTTTTGAAATCCTCACATGGTTTCCAAGTGGTGGCATAGCTCAAGAAAAGTAATTTAATCTTCATAGGGAGCTCACAACATCAAATTTGTGTCTAAAAGCAAGGTAGAACATCATAAGACACAATAGGTAAAATACATAAGTATTGTGTAGTTTGAAAAGATTTAAAAAGTGTCAAAATATCCTATGATCATATTAACTCATTGGTCAAATTGGATCCATCATCATATCTCCTCGGTGAGCTAGTTGATTGGAACTCGGTGAGTTGGTTGAGGTGAGTGAGTGAGTTGAATCAATGTGAGATGGTTAGGAAATTTTGTAAGCAAGTAAAACTTATTAATACAAGGAGTGATCCATTGTAACATCCATCTCTCAAAGAGCATATAAGTATGTATTCTGTAATGGAAAATATTTCCCATGGTGATCAAGATTTGATTCCACAACAAGTTCCTAAAGGTGCTCCGGTGACAAACATTATGTCGACTCCTTAAGGACCATTCCCATGGATTCAAGAATTTCTTGAGAGTGAGCCAAGGACAATGCAAATTTCTATCGTGCTGGGTCTCAAATAAATTTTAGGAACCCTAAAATCTTAGTGAAGAAAGAATGCCCGAGACAACATCCTGCCTTTTTAGTGATAGCTCAAGTAATTAGTATGTTGAATTTACTAGGCCTATGAATAAAAAGCCTATCAAGGAAATGAATCCATCAGACTATGAGTTGATCCACATTTCATTGGGTTAAGCTTCACATGAAAGTGATTCTCATTTGTTCAAGGAATCCTCTTCCCACCTCCTCACTCGGAATGAATAATACAAGCAAATGATTGTGTAATTGGAGGAACAAGTAAAAGATCTTAGTGCTCATATTCAACCTTTCTTGGAACCCGACTCAACATCTTTTCTTCCAATAGAAGACATTCCTCTAATCAAATGTGTTGATCCTAAGGCAATCAAGAAAGCATAGGGATATATGATGTAGGGGAAGGCCAATGAGAAGTGGTTTGAGAAAATCATTGAGCAAGACAAGGCATTATTTCTAGATATCATTTATCTCATCAAGTACATTCTTATAACTTTTTCGAAATAAAGAAAGCAAAGGAGGAGTAGTAGACACAAAATCTATGCACATGGGCACATTTCTAGGTCCTAGAGCATATTATTATATACATGATTCCTAAGAAATAAAACTAGTAATTGACAATGTCTTTTTGGTATTTTCTTTTCCTCTTCTACTATTATTGACCTTACACACCATAAAACCCAGTCATTACTTGACTTATTTATATTTTATGGTCTCAGACACTAGCACCCATTTAGGAAAAAACACCTAGGTGCTCCTATCCCTTATGGGCACTCTGACCCTCTCTCACCTTTTCTCACTCTTTTGGGTCTCTTTTACCTTTTGGGAATCTTTTTCACTTATGGGTCGGCCTTCCAATTGTATATTACAAAATTCAAACAAGAGAATCATATATATACATAATTATAGCCCTCAAATAAAGGGCCAAGCACTAAGCATTACATACTATCACCTAAGCTTTCATCTAAAGGCATAAGAGCACTTCAAAGGCATCCATCTAGAACATTCATTCAAGGGACAAGGGTTGTATCACTTTTGCATACATAACATAGGAGGGGAAGTCTATTCTATTCCATCTCACACATTCTATACATCCGATACATTCTAGATCTAGCCCACTATCATTGTGTAACTTGCACAAGGGCATTATTATATACACATTCACATAAAACTACATGGAGTCTAAAATGTAGTGTAGTGCTCAAGATCTAATAACACTATTCGGGTGATCTTCGGGGTCACTCGACTCCACATTCTACATATTTTTGTTATATTTGATGTGTTTTTGGACATGTGTAGGTAGAAATTTGTTTTGTAGGTTACATGTGTGATCAAAATCCTAAAAACAAAGTCGAGAAACAAAACAAATATTGGAGTAAAGACCTCCCGACCTAAAAATTTTGGAACTTGAGCATTTAAGAGATACTAGCACCACCAAATTGGACACTAGTGCCCAGCGTTACTATCCTCTAGTGGAAATTTTGTCCTTCACATTTCTACACTTCGAATCTTCTAGTGAGCCTTTGACACTATTTCCAACCTATTCCAATAGATACTCATTCCATATCACTCCCATATCACACAAAATCAACTAAGTCACCCTCTCTCTCTCTCTTGCTTATGGTTTCATATATTGGATGCTTGTTGTTTCTCAATTTACTATATATTAACATTGTATATCATTAGGTACATTAGTTACTCTTAAAAATAATATTTAATTTAATTTATATTAAATCATTTGGTGAACCCGTATTCGAACACTATTACCTCCTTTCTTGTCATTTTTACTAATATGAGTGTCTCCCTCCTCGCCTTCTTGCAGGCCAATCCTTAATGAGAAAATAAAATTCAATATTTTTTGTCTAATACTTATCTGCATCCTAACACCTCTCCTAAATATGTTTACCACACGATTACTACATCACTCTCTTTTAACGAAGAAGAAATTACTTTTACATCTGTTGAAACTACTTCTTAAGCTACTTTAGATAATGATCCACCCCTTTCTATCCAAGTTTAAATTAATAACATAGGGGTTAAATGAGATTTAGTTGATAATGGCTTTGACCTTAACATTTGTAATCTACCATTCCTTTAGCAACTTGGCCTTTCAAGCATCCTTAACACCCTCATCTATTTGTATTTGTGGCTTTGACAATATTCCTAAAAAGGTATTAGGTACAATCACACTTCCCATTATTGTTGGGCCATGCACTTTGTCCATCCTATTCCATGTAATTCCTAACAATATTAATTATAATATTCTCCTTGGATGGCCTTGGATCCATGCCATGCATGTGGTCCCTTCAACCCTTCACATGCGTATTAAATTCCTATATCAGGGTGTGGTCTATGAGGCCTTGGTAGATCCCTCACCATTTTCCTTTTGTAACACTATTGATCATTCACTGAAGCCCTTACTTTGGCCACCCTCCTCCTAATTATAAAAGTACGGTCCATGGTATCGGTATATGATTTGTTACGTTTCACCGACACCGTATTAGGTAAATATGCAAAAGGATTCAAAAGCCTATTTCATTCCCACACAATCCACCAGACTCGGCATTAGATATCTCACTTTTCTTGCTCCTTTTATTCCTGCCACATCTCCTCCCGAGGTTTACACTATTTCACATACTCACCATCACAAAAATTAATTTCCATCTATTCTCAATACTACAACTTACTTTGGAAAATCTAATCCTCCTAACACCAATACCGATACTCTTGACACATTGCCACATCCACCACCATGACATGGTCTCTCTTCCATCCTCAAATATATCTCCATCACTCACACACTTGGGGGAATTGAACTCCCCTCAGCATATGTCTCACATTTTAATCATATCCATACTACTCATATACACATCTCTTGCTTTATAATTCATGTCAATATTTATAGTAACACTTTCTCTTATCTACACTATGAGCACATCTACTATATATATATATATATATATATCTATGCTACTCCATACATGTTTTTCTACTCATTCTTACTTATGGATCATATTATTTATGATGCACATGCACATACATGTTTTTCTACTATTCTTACTTATACACTTCATATACATACTTTCATATTTTACACTTCATGCTCCATGCTTAATGTCTAATATTCTCGAGCATACTCACATCTTTGGTACACCCATTCTACCATAATTACATGATGACGCACTTTAATGCTATGGTTTGAACTTGATTTTTAAGGGCAGAACCCCATATCATCTACTCTTGTTACACTTTATGCTTTACTCTTCACGATACACCTTTTCTAACATCTACTCACACACCGCACATTCATTTGATGATGCACTCTAGTGCTACGGTTCACACTTGACTATTGAGGGAATACTTCATCCATGAATCCCACATCATCTAATATTGTTAAACTTCATGCTCTATGCTTCATGATACATATTTTCTAGCATCTACTTGCACACAACACATTCATTTCCCAATGACACATTCTTGTTCTATGGTTCATTCTTGACTATTGAGGGGGAATTTCTAAATGAACCTCATCTCATACACATCCGTTGGGGGAAATGCAGCCCCTGCTCATCTTCACATCTCACACATTGTAGTATACTATTACACTTGCACCACATTTGCATATCTTGGTTGCATTTACTCTTGTTAGCTTATACTACTTACATGTTGCAATTTGCTTCCTATGTTAAATGGATTATTAATATGTCATTATATTTTTCTATATACACATGCACATTCACTTGATATCTTGAGGTGAATGCATGATCTATCACATATCCATACATAATGCAGGATGTTCAACATAGCTCTTTACTAGTCCCATTGAGGCTCTTGGGGCATCTACTTTCGCTACTATCATGTTTTCCACATCACAAGTTCTATCATTTTAGTCATTACTATTTCTAGTCACTATCATTATATTTTTAATTGATTTATACACGTTTTGATATGATATATATATATTTATAACATACTAATGGGTGCTTCATGTGTAACATTTGTCTTGCAAGATATATACAACCATGGCTATCTGTCACTTCTTTCTTTCTATTGTTTTATATTGTTTGCGGGCTATGCCCTATGTATTGTTTGATCATTGTATGTTTTTCACCGCTTTGGCTCTAATTGTCTTGTGACATTGTGAGTGATGTCCCATGTTTGAAACCCACTTTTCGTGGTCCATCTTATCTTCCTAGTTGCTTGTTACATTGTCTTATATTGCATGCTATCTCATTTTCACTAACACTTGTTACTAGCCTATCTTGTTTACATGTGCCTTGGTTTCTACCATGCACATCCCCTACCCCCAGAGGTATCCACTTCAGATATGCATATCAATATATGGTCCTCTCTTTTAGATGCATTCTCCTACAAGTCATTGTATTCACCCTAACTAAGGGGGCATCTATTGGGTGAACAAATCACCCCTACAATATCTCGGAGCTTAAATACAACACTGAACAATATAGAATCAACACATGAACATAGTTTGAGATTGGCTCAGAATCAAACTTGGGCCCAGAACACACATAAGACACTAGCGCCTAGAATTGGACAATAGCGGTGAGCACTTGTGTCCCCACAGGCACTTATGTCATGGGGAAAAAAATCTAATTTCTTAGTTCAACATAATTTACAATAGATTCATATTAGTTCTCCAAGTAGCAGGCACTTACCTCTAGTTACAAAATCAGTCAATCGGTTACAATGGAACATAATCGGGACATACATCTGCATTGGTGCTTATTCGGGAAGAGTCATGGAAGGAGAGAAAAGCTATACCTCTCTCCAACACTCTTCTCTTGGTGTGATATTTCCCAAAAAACTCACTCTTGGCGTGAGATCACCCAAAAACTTGCTCTTGGCATGAGATCGTAAAAAAATTTGCTCTTGGCATGAGATCGCCCAAAAACTCATCATTGACATTCAAAATCAGCAAATCCAAGCAAAAATGACACTTTTCTATCTCATAATCTCTTACATATTAGGTGCACACTTTCCTTTTACACACTTTTACACTCTTTACTTACTTATACATGCATTACTCTAATTTTTCATATACAGAACTTTGACTACTTTCTCGCTCTTCTTTTGTAGGTTTGTCCTTAATACACAACAAGAAGCATCTCACATCAACAATCACAAGCTCACAATAAAAATTACAAGCCACACATACACTTCACCCCTAGGTTCTACCTCCCCTTCCTAGTCTTCACATTTCACATTTTGATCACTTTGCGCTTCACTTATCCATTCAACATGCTATTCGCCACACTCTCTATATGATTACAAGGTATGCATCTTCTAACTAATTTATGCTATCGAGTATTCACTCAACAACATAAAGTGGGGAAAATGTAGACATAAAATCTATACACTTGGGTACATTTATAGGTCCTAGAGTATACTATTATATACATGATTCCTAAGCAAGAAAACTAGTAATTGAAAATGTCTTTTTGGTTTTTACTTTGTCTTTTATACTTTTATTGACCTTAAACACCCTACAAACTAGTTGTTACTTGACTTATTTATCTTTTATGGCTTCAGACACTAGTGCCCATTTATGACAAAAGTGCCTAAGCACTCTTTTCCCTTTTAGGCACTCTTGACCCTCTATCACATTTTCTCACTGTTTTGGTTTTATTTCATCTTTTGGGAATATTTTCCACTCATGGGTCAGCCTTCCAGTTGTCAATTACAAAATTCAAACAAGGGAATCATATATATACATAGTTATAGCTCTCAAATAAGGGACCAAGCACTAAGCATTACATATTATCACCTAATCTTGCATCCAAAGGCACAAGAGCACTTCAAGAGGCATCCATCTAGCACATTCACTTAAGGGACAAGGTTTACATCACTTATGCATACAAAACATAGGAGGGGAAGTATATTCTATTCCATCTCACACATTTTATACATTTGCTACATTTTATATCTAGCTCGTTATTGTTGTGCAACTTGTCAAGGGAATAATTACACACACATTCACACATAACTACATGGAGGCTGAAATGTAGTGCATCGCGCACTCTAAGATCACTCTTCGGGTGATTTCCGGGGTCAGTCTAACTCCATATTATGCATCTTTTTATTATATTTGATGTGGTTTGTGGACATGTGTAGGTAGACATTTGTTTTGCATGTTACATGTGTGATCAGAACCCTAACAACGAAGTCAGAGTGATAAAATGAATATTGGGGTGAAGACCTTCCGACCCAAAAAAATTTAGAACCTAAGCATCTAAGCGGACACTAGAGCTCGTCGCTACTGTCCTCTTGTGGAAGTTTTTGTCCTTCACATTTCCGCAAGATTAAAACTATTTATAGAGTTACACCAATTCACAATTCCTTTATTTGTGTAGTACTATATCATGTGAATTTTGAGAAACATATACTCAGAAAATAAAACAATGAACACATAATTTATAGTGGGAAACCCTTTAGGAGAAAAACCCACTTTGAAACCAAGGATTTATTAGGAACACCAATTCCAAAGCTTACTAAGGTTTCGGTTGAGCACCCACTCAACCAGTGAAGCACCCACTTCACTACTTCAAGCACCCACTCAAAGATTTACTGAGCACCCACTTAATTTTAGCAAGAACCAAATTGCAAGGAGCAACACCCCTATTATCTAAGCACCCACTTAGAAATAATATTTACAATTACAATTTGATCATATAGAATCAATATTGCTTACACAACAAATTATGATCACTTTTCTATGTCATTCTGCACTCATTCATTTTTCAACATTCTTTACATTCTCTTTCTTTGTCTTTCAAACCTGATCTGGGTCTTTGATTTCTATGCACTCTATTTCTTCTTTATCTCATATATTTCATTTTCACTTGAGCCTCTCTCTTGTCACTCTTCTAATTTGCATGCATTGATTTCTTACTTGAGCAAATACCGTATTAACATGAAAATTTTATTTTATAGATAATCAACATTCTCCATAACTTCCTTTTGGCATGTCGTGCACTCTTTCTACTCTATTCGAGTAAATATGGTAAATTAAATACATGTTATAACCATTTGATTTATTCTCTCTATATTTGGCTTGATTTTTTATTCCTATATTTTTTTGTACATTTTTCAGGAGCTATTTATGAGCCGATACCTAAAATAGATTTCTCATCCTTTTTAGGATTTCAACGTGATCAAGATGAGCAAACCACTTTCTTCTCTGATATTTAATTTCTCCTAGAAATAGGAATTTCATAGAGAATATAACTACCATTCCAAAAGTCAAAGAGCATTAAATTTTGTTAGATGGAAATCGGAGATTTCTTCAAATTTGATTTTTTTGGAGCTCAGGTTGTGTACTTTGCCACAATAACCAAATAATAAAATCATTATCGATTTTAGAGAACAAATTCTCATTTAACCATATTAAAAATAATTTGATTGTTCTCGAGCCTTGTCATAGATCCATATTTGTTCATTTCGACTTTTCTTTTTAGCTTCGTGACACTTTTTTCCTTTGTATCGTGGTTATATCCTTTGATCTGCGCATTTTTTCTTTTGATGCGTGACTTTTTTTACTTTTCACATTTTTATTTTCTTTAGTGGCTTTCCACATCTTCTTTAGTACTTCACGACTTTGTTCCATGTTTGTGGCTATTTTCTTTTATCTATGCGGCTTTTATAGTTCTCATGGCTATTTCTAGTCTTTCATGGATTTTTTCTCTTTATCCATGGCTTCCTCCATGACTTTCCTTATTCCGTGGCTTTTCTTTCACATTCGATGGCTTCACCTTTCTCACTACGGCTTTTGTTTTTTGCTTTGGCTTCTCCCTTTACATGGCTCTCACTAAAGCCTTCGTGACTTCTTTTTAGACTTTGATGGACTAATTCCTCCTCATATCCTGGCTTGCAAAAAAGTTGATTAAGTCCCTTAGAACTTATCCTTAATCATCCTTGAAGCCTTTGAGAGTGACACTACCAATCAACCTTCACATTTCTCTTGCCAAGTCTTTCTTTCCATACATGGTTGATCTTTGAGAGATATACCTGCACAACACTTGCACTATAATTTTTTCCCTTTTGCCATCAATGTAACTTGACATCAATGACAACACATATGACAATGAAAAGGTCCAACAAACTCCCCTTTGTCATTGATGGAAATACCTCTAAAACCTACAAACTTTGATGAAAAATACTTGCATACCTGGTTTCGATAACATAACACGCTTTGTATCTCTTCCTTGGCTGACTTCTTCCCTTTTGATATTTATTTTATGATTTCAGCTTCTCTCTCCCTTTTGATATTACTGGTTGGTTTTTGATTTCAGCTTTTCTCCCCTTTGACAACAATGACAAAGGGCCATCTATGCCATAATAATGATGAAAATGTAGGTAAGTTGGATAATTCATGTTCTTACTTCAAGAAGCTCCCCTTAGACTCATGCTTCTAATCCTTATCACTTGGTATGCTCGTGGCAATGCTCCCCTTGAGCTGATGCATACTTTGATGAAATGAGCTAGCAGACTAGCTCCCCCTCACAAAATATTTTTGACATTGATTAGGAGCTGATATTGCATGAGAATGCTCCCTTACCTTATCTTCACACTTTCTAGTTGTTGGTGGGATCAGAATGACCCCCAACTCATTCCTTAAGTGCTCAAATGTTGCTTTTGGCAGTGGTTTTGTCATAATATCTACAATTTCTTCTTTTGTGCTCACATATTCTAGGCTGATTTTCTTGTCATTCACTTGTTCCCTCAAGAAATGATATCTAATTGGAATATGCTTGGTCTTTGAGTGGAACATGGGTTCTTGGAGACACTTATTGCACTTGTGCTATCACAAAACAAAGGAATTGGACTATCAGATTTTACCTTGTAATCTTCCAATGTCTGCTTCATCCAAAGAACTTGAGTACAACACATTACATGCAGCTATATATACTCTGCTTCACATGTTGAGAGTGCCACTAATGATTGCTTCTTTCTCAACCAAGATACTAGGAAATTTCAACAAAGAATGCTCCACCACTTGTACTCTTCTGTCATCAACACTTCCTACCCAATCAACATTGTATATGATTTTATGTTGAAGTCATTGCTTTTGGGGTACCAAAGTCCATATTCAATTGTTCCCATGAGATATCTCTAAGAATTTTTTGACTTCCTTGAAGTGTGTTTCCTTGGATCTTCTTGAAATCTTCCAACAAGGCCCACCACCTGCATGATATTAGTCTTGATGCCATGGAGTAGAGTAGACTTCCTATCATAGATATATAGAGTTTTGTCTACTTTTGGTGAGTTATCCTCTTTTCTCAGCTTGCATCCTACTTCCATTGGTGTCCTATTGGTCTGCATTCTTCCATCCTAAACCTTTTCAACATTTATTTGATATACTTGGTTTGGGATATGAAAATACCTTGGTCTGATTGATTGATTTGTAAGCCCAAAAAGAATGAGAGGTCTCCAAGCATAGACATTTCAAATTCTTCTTTCATCATATCAAAAATTCATAAGTCATTTATCATAATCTCCTCAAAAATGATATCATCACATATACACAATGAAAATGAACAGATGATCTCCTTCTTCCTTGATGTAGAGATTACTTTATCAACAACACCTTTTCAAACCTGCTCAATGAGGTATGAATCCAATATGTTGTACCAAGCTCTAGGAGCTTGTTTAAGTCCATATAAAGCCTTTTTCAACTTGCACACATGATCTTTATCTTTCAGTTAGTGAAAATCCATTAGGTTGTTCAATATATACCTCTTCATTCAGAAAACCATTAAGGAAGGTTGATTTCACATCCATTGAAACACTTTGATTTCTTTATAAGTTCGTGTAAGCCAAAAAACAATCTGATTGCTTCCATCCTTACCACTGGTGAAAATGTTTCATCAAAGTCAATTCCTTCCATTTGTGCATATCCTTTGCACACAAGTTTCCTTGTTTCTTGTTCACTTCTCCTTTTCATTTAGTTTGTTTCTGAAAACCCATTTAGTTCCAATCACATTTTTGTCCTTAGGTCTTGGCACAAGCTCCAAGTTTCATTCTTTTCAATTTGATCAAGTTCTTCATTCATGGCATCTACCCAATGTTGATCCTTGTTAGCTTTGCAACACTTTTGGGTTCTATCATTGATATGAGTGCTATGTCTTCATGGTTATGTTGCTCTCTTAGCCTTCTTCTTGTTAGAATGTCACCTTCTTTGTTTCTAATGATCTAATTTGATGGATGATCCCTCTTAACTTGTCTTGAGGGTGTCTTAGTGTTTGGTCTTTCTTCCACTTCATCTACTTCTTCATGTGGACTTTCCATTTCTTCATCATCTTCTTGTTCTTCATGATTGTCTATAATGTTGAGTGTTGGACTTGGGAGACTCATCCACCTTTACATTTGTGCTTTCAACAATTTTCTGCAACCTCTTATTGTAGCATTTATGTAAGCCGCGTGATGACTGAGTAACCAAGAAATATGCCTTCATCACACCTAGAATCAAATTTTCCCAAGTTGTCTTCATCTCTTTTGATGTAACATTTACTTCAAAGACTCTTATGTGTTTACATTGGTTGGCCTATTTTTCCATAGTTCATAGGAGTCTTGTCATTGTTTATTCTCAATTGAGCTTTGTTTAGAATGTACACCACTTTGTGTAGACTACTTCACTCCAATATCTATCTGGAAGTTTAGATTCATTCAACATAGTTCTTGCCATTTCTTTTACACAGTTATGTTCTTCCTTTCAACAACTCCATTTTTTGAGGTGTTCTAGCGGTTGAGAATTGTCTTCTAATTCCATGTTCTTCACAAAATTCATCAAACTCATTTGACCAAAATTCTCCACCTCTATCTGATCTTAAGCATTTGATCTTTTTGTTTTTCTCATTCTCCACTAGTGCTTTGAATTTCTTGAATCTGTCTAAGGCTTTGATTTTTGCTTTAAACAAGCTACCCATGTCATTCTGGTGTAATCATCTATTAGTAACATGAAATACACATCACCTTGTATACTTTCAGTTCTTGTAGGCCCACAGAGATCTGTATGAATCAGTTCTAGAGGTCTAGTTGTAGAGTATTCCTTTGACTTGAATGATCTCTTGTTTGTTTTTACCATGTAAGCATGCTTTGCAAAGTGTATCTGTTGGTTTTACAATTTTGGCATATGTCTCACACACCCTTTAGCACTTAGTTTCACAAGATTTTCAAAACTCATATGTCCCAAACTTATGTGCCACACCATTGTAATCAACTTTACTTATGAAGCATTTTCTTTATTTATTTCATTTAGAACATACATGTTGTTCTTTGTCCTTTTGGATTTTGTAACTTTCTTTCTTGTTTTTCCATTGATAATATCACAACCTTTGTCATGGAATATCAGATTATATCCTTTTTGCACATTTGACTTACACTTAATAGATTGTGCTTGAGACCTTCAACATATAAGAACATTTTTAGTGATAGTATTTCCATTATCTAGACTCAAGGTTCCTTTTCCAACTATGTTTGTTGAATTATTGTCACCAAATCTCAAGACTCATGATGCATTTTTTTGAAAAAGAGATGAATTTGATTTTGTCACTGTCATATGACTGGAGAAACCACTATCTAGATACCAAATTTTATCTTCATCTTGTACATGAAATGTGGTTTCACTACTATTGAGAAAGACTCATTTCCTTTGTTGATTCTTCCTTTACAACATACACCCATTTTTTTGTTTAGAGGTTCTTGTTTACTTTTTGATGCTTCATTTCTTTTCTTGTAATAATTGTAGTGAACATCATTATAGTTCAGTCTGGTGTAAGATGGGCCAAAGTTTCTTCTATAGCCTCTAGAGAATTTTTTCTACATTTAGCAACCTTGTGTCCAAACTGATTGCATGAATAAAAATAACCATAGAAAGAATGTGTGTACCTCATAACATAGATGATTTTGGGGATTAGTTGTCCTTCTATTTGTGATTTTGACAACATATTTATTTTATGGTAGATGAGGTCTTTGGGAGTTGATGCAGCCTTGTTTCCTTCTTGCTTTGTAGCTCCTTTTCTTTGCTTTCTTCATTGAAACCTATTCCTGACTTGTCCTTTGTATCTCTTTGACTTCTCAGGATACCAGTTAAGACATTTGAGCTCTTTTCCATCTTTTCATACATTGTCAGCTTACTTGGTCATTTTTTCTAACTCACCCTTTAGTCGCTCCATTTTGAGTTCAATTCATGCATTCATCTTCCTTTGATTTGTAAGATTGAGAAATATTTTCTAGTTGAGTCTCAAGCTCTTTGAGTTCATTAGCCTCTTCTTCTTCTCTTAGAGTTTGTCTTTTCTCAAAGATACAAGATTTTTCTTCATAATATTTTAATGTGCATCTTATCTTTTGATTATTTTCTCTCTACATAGTTTCAATTCTTCAAGAGCACATACTAGTTCAACTTCAAGATTTACTTTGCTTCTTCTTCATCAAAGTCTTCATAGTCAATTGTATTCTTTCCTTTGGAGCTGCATTCTTCAGAAGCATCCATGGCCATAAAAAACATTCAAATTGAGCTTCATCATCCTCATTTTGAGAGCTTCTAGGTTGCTTGAATCGATTCACTTGAATTCTTCTTTTGAATAGAAGTTCCTTTTTTTCTTAAAGAACTTCTTCTTACCATTTTCTTTTTGTAGTTAGTATCTTTTTGTTGTGTTTATGACTATCCTCTTCATGTTCAGACTGAGTTTCTTTTTTTTGTTTGGGAATTTAACAACAAAGTGACCTACTTGTCCACATTTAAAACATTTGAAAGGAAGTTTTCCTTTATACTTACCTAAACCTCTTTTTAGTCTTCTTATGAACATTGCTTCAATATTTTCATCATCTACTTCATCCTCTGAATGATTCTTTCTTCTTGCTTGGACTGGGTTTCTTTCTTGACCTTGAATGCTACCTCTTTCTTGGTAGTCTTGGATCCAATAGTCCTCATTTCATATGTTGAAAGGATGCTCTATAATTCATCCATTGTTAGAGTCTTCATGTCTTTGGCTTCTTCCACTCCAGTTGAAACCTTTGCATCATATTTTGAGTCAAAGAGATCTTAGAATATTTTGAACTATAACAAATTCTTCTAGTTTCTCACCTAGGCCTCTGATCATATTGATAACTTCATCTATTCTTTGCATGTAGACCTCATATGCTCTCATCATCTTTCATTTTAGATTCTCAAACTGAGCTCTGTAGGTCTGTAATTTTGCTAACTTAAATTTATCATCTCCTTCATAAATACTTTGAAGTTTGGTCCATATCTCCTTTTTGTTGTTCTGTGCATAACTTTTACAAATTTTGTTTCAGTCAAGCCACATAGGATGGCATTCATGGCTCTTGAGTTGCATTCATATTCTACTTTGTCTGTTGAAGAAGTGATTGGCATGGTTGGAGGATTGTATCCTTTCTCAACACATTCCCAGATATCAAAACCAAGTGACATTAGATATGTTTTCATCCTTATTCTCCAGAATGCATAATTTTTTCCAGTGAAGAGAGGTGATCTTGACAAGTGATAAACCACCTTGTGCTTGATTTTTGTCATGCTTGTGAAAAAGGATCTCCTTGAAGATGTTAAGCTTCTGCTAGAAGGACTCACTCTGATACCAATTGTTAGAGATCACAAGCACTTGAGAGGGGGGTGAATCAATGTAGATTAAAACTTTTATGAATAATGTTCAATTCTTAATTCCTTTATTTGTGCAATATTATATCATGTAGCATTTTAACAAACATATACCAGACAATAAAACACTAAAAACACAAATTTATAGTGGGAAACCCTTTGGGAGAAAAACCCACTTTGAAACCAAGGCTTTATTAGGAACACCAATTCTAAAGCATACAAGGTTTTGGTTGAGCACCACTCAACCAGTGAAGCACTCACTTCACTACTTCAAGCACCCACTCAAAGATTTACTGAGCACCCACTCAACAATATTTAGAAAGCACCAACTTACAAGGAGCACCCACCCCTATTATCTAAGCACCCACTTAGAAATAATATTTTACAAATACAATTTGATCATACATAATCAATATTACTTACACAATAGATTATGATCACTTTTTTGTATCGTTGTTCTACACTCCTTTTTCACTCTTCTTCTCATTTTCTCTAATTTTCTTTCTCAAATTTCAAAACTGATATGTCTCGATTCTCATCTCTATTTCTTCTTTAACTTGTATGTTTTCATCTTTCTTTTTTTTTCTTCTAATTTACATCATTGCATTTCTTACTTGAGAAACAACCGTATTAGCATGGATATTTTATTTTATAGACAATCAACACTCTCCATCACTTCCTTTGGCATGTCGTGCACTCTTTTCACTATGTCACCTGAAATTTAGTCTATTAAATGCATGCTTTACTAACCTCAAATTTATTCTCTCTATATTTGGTCTGACTTCACCATTTTTGTACATTTTTCAAGAGCTATTTATGAGCGATACCTAAAATAGATTTCTCATCTTTTTAGGATTTCTAATGATCAAGATGAGTGAACCACTTTCTTCTTTGATATTTAATTTTGCCTAGAAATCAAGAATTTCATAGAGAATATAACTATCAGCCGGGTGAGAGGAAAGTCACGTTTAAGAGCATTAAATGTTGATAAACACCAAAGTGTCAGTACGGCAGAGATGCCGCCTCTGGCGGCTGGAATCGTGCCTCGGGGGATTAAACCGGGTAGCAGATGTTTTAGATTTTTGATCAAATGAGGATCTTTGATATTTAATTTTGCCTAGAAATCAAGAATTTCATAGAGAATATAAGTTGTATGGAGATTTATCAAATCAAATTTGATTTTTTATGGAGCTCAAGAAATGTTCGACTTCTTTCTTTGATATTTGGATCATTATCGATTTCACGAAACAAAGTCCCATTTAACCATATTAAAAATAATTTGATTATTCTTGAGCCCTATCAATCCATATTTGTTCATTATGTAGTTTTATTTAACTTCTGTGACATTCTCCTTTGTATTGTGGCTATATCCTTTGATCTACAACTTTTTCAGTTATCCGTAGCTTTATTTTACTTATGTGAATTTTGGCAATTTTGTAGTCTTTTGTCCTTTTTCCACAACTTCCTCTAGTACTCACGTGAATTTGTTCCATGTTTGTGAATTAATTCTTTCTACCACGCGGCTTTTGTAGTTCTCCGCGGATATCTCTAGTCCTTTGTGGATTTTCTCTTTATTCGTGGCTTCCTCTAGACTATCCTTAATCCCATGACTTTTCCTTCATCACCTCGTGGCTTCACATCTTTTTTCTGCGGCTTCATCCTTTTCTGCGGCACTCACTATACTTCCACAACTTCTTTTTTAGACTTTGGTTTCTAGCTCCTCATGTATGCATCTTGCACAAAAGCTGATTAAGTCCCATAGATCTTATCTTTAATCATATTGAAGCCTTTGAGAGCTGACGCTACCAATCAACCTTCACATTTCTCTTGCAAGTATTTCTTTCCGTACATGGTTGATCTTTGAGATACTTGCACAACACTTGCACTATACTTTTTGCCCCTTTTCCATCAATGTAACTTGACATCAATGAAAACACATATGCCAATGACAATGGTCCAAAAATTATCATTGTATATCATTAGGTACAAAAATTATTCTAAAATCAAGATTGAATTCAATTTATATTAAATAAGGAGTTTATAAAAGAAGTAATTCACTTGGATGAGGTGTTCCCACTAGTTTCCGAGATGATATCCTTTGACTCTCACACTCTCATGAGTAGGAACATGTTTTCATCAGTTGCAGAGATCTTGTCTCAAGTCTAGATCTACATCATGGATGTGAGATATGGAATGCTCAAGAATGCTATCTCTGAGTTGGAATCTTGTGGAAAACATGCTTTCAAGATCTTGAACAAGGCCTATTATTTTGTTCAGGAACTTGAGTTCCATCCTCTCACTAACAATTCATCATTAGAGGAACTCATTTTTTCCTTCCAAGAGTTAGTAAAGAAAGAGGTAGGTGACTCTCTCTCTCCTTCAATGAAGATAACTTAGAGTCCTGACCAGATGTCAGATTTTCCATTGCTGCAATTGTAAAGGATCATGAAATATGGATCAATAAGTGTAAGAAGATAATTGAGGTTCCCCTGAGCATGGACCAAGGTGTTGAGATGCATTTGAATTCTAGAGGCTGATCAATTGGCATTTGTAGTAGCTCAATTCAACAAGGAATTCAAGGAGTAGGAATATGTTCAGAAAAATCTTCATCAAGAAGCACAAATAAAAAATTTCTTCATCATAAGGAACTTCTTCGTTAGATATTCCAACTTCTTCCCTATCCTATCTTTCTCTCTTTTATTCTCCCCCCTTTCTAATTCTTCTTTGTGCATAATCATGATTTTTTGTCTCATTCACTTTAGTGACTTTCTAAAGATAAATTATAAAATTCCCATTGATTTATAAAAAGGGTACTTATTTCTAATTTCCTAAGAAGATGTAAAGTCAAAAGTTGAATGAAATCATGAAGAGTCATGTGGGGAAATGTGAAAGGTGATTCAAAGGTTTCTCTATTGAATTAACAATGTTATAAATTGGGATGGCTTCTCCATTCCAAAGGATCCTGAAATGTTGAATTTTAGTTCTTTAGTAGAAATTGTGGATTGTTGTTGTTGAGATTTGTATCACCAATACATAAGAAATAAAATCTACATTTATTCCATTTCCCTTTTCCTATGTGTTCCTCTATTTTCTCTCTTTTATGCACTTTGTAAGCATAGTGATCAAGAAATATATTTGTATCTTTGATGAATGAATCCAAAGAATTGTGTGTTTGGGTTTATTTGTCTTGTTAGATGCTTCATTGTCACTTTAATCTAATTTAATGTTGAACTACTCCAGTTATTGGGTGTGAACTCTGCAATTTCCTACTCACAACAATAACATTCCCTTTCCTAATTTCTCTCCTTCACCCCTAATCACTATAATTTCCTCCCTTGTACCTTGTCAATCATTTTTTCACACGTATAGTGAAGTGTTCTTGTGTTATCCCCAACATATTTGGCCACCCCACAAAAATAAATAAGAGTATTTTACATTCAATAATTGGAGCCTCCCAATACACAAGGAGGGGCATAGCCCCATGAGCATTTCTGGAAACACCTAATTCATCGACGACAAATTATTTAACCAACACAATGGTGTACACATTCCTATTGATAATTTACACATTTTTATTACAAGGTTCTCCCCTCACCCCGACCTTCTACTAGGTCTCCTATAACACAGGATAAGACTCTTACACATCTTATACAAGACCATCCTTCTTCTCTTATGACATACATAAAGCCTAAGCCTCCTTCACCTTGTGGTCCCTGTCTCTCAGATTTTGATGAGGCTCTTATTATGTAGCTCTTGTGCTACCCCCTTTTTCTACACATAACTATTTTAAAAAAAATAAAAAACATTCAAATATTGAAAAAAATACAAAATTAGGACTTACACATTACTTGATTTGCTATTTTTTTACTTTAAATATGTTGTTTATCATACGGTTTGATAGATAGAATATTTTTCTAAATACCATTTACACACATGTAATCATAACGTATGTTGAACCGATGCAAAACATACATATATTGATACACAATGATAAGTGTTGGCCTAATCCCTTCTCAATGACATTGATCAATTGGGGGCATCTCCTACTCTATATAAGTGTTATTGTTTCATTTTAGTTCTTTCCACTTCCTCATTATGCTCGATTACTTATATTGTGTATATGATATATTTTGGGCTAACATGACTAACACATGTTTCTTCTACAATGCTACTTAATATTGTTCTATGTGTTATTTCACCATGGTTTTCTATAATTGATTATTACATTGCTTATCTTACTTGATTATTTGAATATTTTCTTACTTATTGTATGCATCCTAAGTGCTTTAATTATATCGCATGACACCATAGGTGTCCCATGTTTGTGACTCTATGCCTTGCTTATTTGCGTGCACTTACCTCTTTGTAAGTAGTCTGTGTGCCTTCAATATGATTGTATTATGCCATTGTGGGTACCCCATATTTGTGGATCTATACCTTGATATGTCTCTTTTACTTACTATTCCTTATGTTGACTATATTGATTATTGATTTGCCTCTATGCTTATTTTACCATCAAATACATGATTACTATTACTAATCTTGCTCTTCATGTATTGCATATTATTTTGTGTTCCATGGTCTTCACTATCACATATTTTGTTAGAGGAACCATATCATAATGGTGGCCACCATTAAAACATTCTATGTGATCCAATAAAGATTATCAAACTTATATAACATGAGTACACATCAATTTATTTTTAGCCCCATACTCAAATGCTTTAACACACATGTCTCAAAATTGGTGGCATTCATTCTAATATATTGTATTATACAGCCAATACATGTAGATTACAAGACATAGGAATAAGTTTTTATAGGTCGGAAATAGTCAAAGATACAAAAAAATTGTCGAATTTACAATGGTGCAAAATCATACAATTGGGTCAAGACCATACTACACTTGGACCCTATTAGGTATTCCCAACCTCTTTGGAAAATTATTAGAAAATTAGAGAAATTTTAGATTCTTATAGAATTTTATAGACTTCTAACATAGATTCAGATAAAAATGACATAGCTCAAAGCATTACATAGGGGAATGAAGTATACATGAGTTCTTCATTCCTTCTATATTACACTACTCATATATAGTTTTAGATAAAAGGTTTGGAGGTATAGTCCTTCTTCTCCTTTGCATTACTCAACAGGTTAAAAAATAGTACTCATCAATTATACAATATTTCTCAATAACTATAAAACATACTTAAAAATTAGGCCTAGATCCTTTTGTAGATGTGTGCTCCATGGGGTTTGAAGGTATTCAAGCAACTAAGTTCTTCACGGAGTTCTCCTTCCTTTTCTCTTTCAAATTTATGTGGGATAATATAAGGGTTATTAAATATTCTTATACAACAATTTTCCCTTTTAATGGGATGTTTTGGTATCTCTTGTAAAATTTGTTTTACGGTTCATACACCAAAAATAAAAAAGAATACTTTTCTTTCTATTAACATTCAAGAAATGATTACATACAAATATGCATTACATATGCCTTTAAGTTAACAATCAAGTCTAACTATAAATCTCTAAAATATATCTCTCAAAAAATCTAATTTTACTCTACTTGGGTTTGTTTAAAACAACTAAATAATTCTCACAACATATTTATTATTAATACATCCCACTCCTAATGTTATCATGTATAAGTTGTTGTATAAAAACTTATTGACATTCTCACATAAAGTATATTCACCCATAATAATCCATGAAACACTATATTCCTAACATCCCCCCCTAGTGTGAAGATGGTATAAACACAACCATACTCTTCAAATGCAACATGTTGCCTTTGCTTGCTCATGATCTTGGTCCATAACTCAAAATGGAGGTAGAGAAGGAACTAATCAACCTCTCATCAATTGTGCACTATTGAGAACTAATATAACTTTGACTAATGTGGGTGTAGACAATCACTTTGGTAATTCATGTCTTGCAATAACACAAATTGTACAACATGCTTACACTAGCCCACACTTGCTCAATTTGGCCAATTATGCTATCCCTAGCTATATCTCACTCATTTTTTCTTGCACACACAACCTATTTGTTCACATAACAGTCATACTAATTCATTAAATCATGTTATACCATCACATATTAAAATTCAATTTTCAAATCATTCACACATGTATCTAAGACCATATCACCTAGAAAGCGCCATAATGTCCATACATTATGGGCTGACCTAGACACTTTGGTCCCTCTCCCCCTAACGATACTTTTCTTAATTGAAGTTCCTTCCCATAAAGCTTATATAACTCAAAAGAGTTAGCCTACTTATAGGTCGTGATGATATATGACCCAATCAAAATGCATCAAACTTAAAGTGTCACCTTGATTTAGCTCTATTTGTGTCCCATTTCAGAACCAGATCTCATGTTTTGAAAGCCCATGTTTTGAATTTCTTGTCAAACCACCATTTGGGTGACATATGATGTTTTTATAATTTGATCATGGAAGATTTCCTCAATTCATATAGTTTCACTAGCTCCACCATTCGATTGTTATTTTATTGTCACACTCCAATTCCAATTGACGTGCTAGCTCCAAATAAGGAAAATCTAGAGATAATGGACACTGGATTCTCTACCATATACTGAGGATGAATAGAGAGTTGTTAACTTCTATTTTTAGTGTAAATGTAATCCTATCATACCAAAAAGCATTTTTGATATTTGTATACCATTGTCTCTGATTTATCTCCATTGTTACGTTCATTATCCTTGTCGGGTTCTTATTAGTAGATTTAACTAGGCCATTACCTTGGAGGTAATAATTAGAATAATTAAGGTAGATTCCATGTTTGAGATCTTGGTAAGAAAATTTATATCCTAAGAAAGATTTAACATTGTCAAAAATGATAGTTTGGGGAACCCCAAACCTTATTACAACCTCTTCCAGGAAATCAAGGATAGATGATTCAGTTGCTTCCTTGAGTGCCACAAATTTTTTCCAACTTGTGAAATAATCGATTCTTTGTTAGGACCCATTTGTGACTGTATTTGAGAATAGATTTATCATACCAATAAATTCAAGTCCCCATTGAGAGAAGGGTTCATCTACCTAAATTGGATGAAGTGGGAGGGCCACCATCTTCTTCTTACCACTGAAAAGAGCACACTCCTTGCATTTTATGACCCATTGATGAGCATCCGCAAAAATGTGGGCCAAAAGTATCTTGCTTTTAAGATTTTCATTGTTGTGGCCTTTCTTTGAGAAATGTCTACCAGAGAAGCCATTATGGAATTCTGCCAAGAGCTTATTCATTTTCTCTCCTTGATGCACCTCATTAACACTCCATCCAAGTTATTTCTAAAAAACTCCACCAATTAACATATAGGGAATGGATTATAACCTCAAATGTTGCATCTTAGCCTTGCTTAAACTATAAGGGTACTAGTTTTTTGGAATTTAGGGTAATTTTTGAGGGTGTTGAAAGGACCCACATCCTTGTACAATTGAGGATTTTTTGAGAGGATCCAAAACCTCGATTCTGATGAAGGGGACCACCATTAGGAACCCAATAGAAGCAACCTTGAAACCATAGTGAAGATGCGGTGACAAAAAAATGACCCAAACGAGTGGAGCAACAGGTGGCGATAATGAGAGGAATAATAACTAGTGACGGCGGCGAGAGGAGTAACTGACCGGTGTCGACAATGAGAGGAGTAGTCACCATTGATGAAAGTGATAGGAGCTACCACTGGTGACAGTGGCGAGAGGAGCATCCACCAAAGTGACAATAGTGAGAGGAGCATCCACTTAGCGGCGATAGTGAGAGCAACAACCACCAACAACGGTGAGTGAGAGGAGCAACAACCAACGATGGCAACGAGAGGAGAAACCACCAGCAAAAACAATGAGAGAAGAAATGACCAATGATAACACAATGAGAGAAGTAGCTACCGGTGATGACACACAACGAGAAGAGTAATGAAGAACCACCTCTGAGGAGGATCATGCCTCGGGGTGATTTGAACATGGGTGGGCAAGCACACAACCATGTGACTTGACCACACCACTCTCACCCCATCGGCACCATAAAGTCTTGGTTGGTAGATAAGAATATGACCATATTATTTATCCAGCTACTATCATTAAGTAGACTTGTAACATATTGTTCTTATTCTTCCTCCATGAGATAGGAGGCTTATTAATCATTCTAGCATCAATAGTTAGCTTCTCACACAATACTCTTATTTTAACTAACCTAGTGACCTTGATAGTCATATCATATTCCATGATTTTTGTCTCCCATTCAACTCTTTTTTCACCAATCTCAACGCCCATAATGAAGTCTCGCACACTTTGGAATGGTAAACTAATACCTTGATGTGGTTGGTTGTGATCATACACTTGAATTTTTTTGAGAGCTCTCATGATGAAAAAAATTTGATTTTTCACATGATTGTATTTCAACTCATAATATTTTAGTTTCTAACTAAAGAAGGCCACTAGTTGTTCGAAACTTTATCACTCATTGCGTTAACACCAAGACAATACTAATTTCAACCCAATATGCATATAGGATGAATTCCTTTGAATATTCTAATTTAATGAGAGTAGGTGCATGAGAAATTGATTTCTTGATGTTTATAAAGTTCTCCTTTCCTTCATTTGTCCATTTAAAAGCTACATCCTTCTTAATAATCAAGGTTGTGGACACTAAAATTAGGTCACACTCCCTTTGGTCCCTCAACAAATAAACACCTTGAACACATCCACCTAGCCATGAACCCCCTCACCTCACTATAATATTAATTTAATTATTTAAATTAAATTAATTCATTATCCTCACCATATTTATTATTTAAATAGCCTAATTTAGATCATGCCCACACATACACCTCACCTAGACACCTCATCAAGCCACCTCACCCTAAGACCTATTCTTAGTAAGTTGCCATAACTAACTAAGTCTTACCCAAACCCTAAAAATCAATGCCTACATTCCCTCTAACCACATTCCCGCATACTTACAAGAAGCTTCTAGTCTAATCCATGGGTTAACGACATGAGATCCCAGAAAATCAAGGGGATCTGCCTAGTTTAGTAAACCTAGGAAATCCCGCCCTAATCGACACCGGTTACCCTTAAGCGCCACCGTTACGCCAAAACCGTTGTCGGTCACCTTTTAATCCCAAAACAACCTTATTTTCAAGGTTGGCAAAAGGTTGGCGGATTCTTGAGAGATAACACATCTTTTGAGAACAATTTTCCGTGAGAACACGCATGTAGGAAAAGAGATCAAGCATTTCTCTTGCATGGACATCGATATTCATCCAAGAACCGCCAACATAGATTTGATCCAACTAAGAAAATGGAATGCACATGCAGCCCATACAAGAGATTTCCAACATTTGGTGATCCTCAACAACATTCAACCTCTTACTATCACCTTCATCCACCACTCACACGTGCCGAGAACCAGATTTCAAGTAAGTAGAACAGTTTACTCCTTTGGTTCATTCATTTTATTATTGAATCTTCATCCTTTGTTCTCCTAGCCACCCATTGACCTCCTTTAATACTCACCCCTCCATATCCCCATTAAAACCTCACCAAATCCCATCCAAATAGCTTAATACCTCATTTCGACCAGCCTAGTCCTTTGTGCAATCATAAGGGAGATCCAAAGCTCATTCTGTGGCATTCCTAGTTTTCCATAGTAACTGGCACCGGTTCTCCCCAACCGGCGTCGGTCACCCTTAACCGGTGTCGGTCTCTATATTTACCAATACAACCCATAATAGTAACCTACCCCACCTATTCTCACATCACCCTTAATCACCTGTGACTTGCTTGAGACCTTTGTCAGACCTGTAGAGAACTAGAACCAACTACTTGACCTTCGGATCTTATTTTAACCTAGCTGTTAGATTAGATCTTTCTTATTATGTTTTTAATGAGATACCTAAAGCATTTTAATTACAATAGGATTTACTTCATTCTGACATTAAATTGTTTTAAAGCAGGTGGGTGACATTGCCTCAGGAAGTTTCACACTTCCGGATCTATCACACGCTGGCGTTCACTACACATATTGTTTAACTTTTAATGGTGGTCTTGTGTTCCATTTGGGTAGTTCCTCCTAGCCAAAAGGAAGCTCTCACATTCAGCTATGGGTTCGAAGTCATACGCACACAACAACCTATCAACCATCATTTCAATGGTATTCCTCTATTGCCCATTACCCTATCTCTGTTTCGTCAATATTGAAGAAACATCTAAGAATCAGGGAAACATTTTGCACTTTGGTGGGACCCATTCGGGGTTCCTTGCAATTTTATTCATTCCTAGAAAAATTGTGTGTTTGTTTCCCTTCTAAAAGCATACACATTAATTTTCTTCCTTGGTAACCTTCTTTTTCTTTGTATTTTCTCTAAAAGAAACCTTTCTTTTGGTGTACATAAAAAGAATCATTTCTTCTTGTTTTCTCGCATTTTAGTGAAAGAGCATCCCTCTTCCTCTTCATCCATTTGTGTCATCCAACTTCATATTTTGATTTGGGCTTAAAAATCATTACATTTCATTCGATTTATTGCATTAGCTCACATTAATTAAGGCAACCTATATACTGGAAGTCATTCCCGGGTGATGGTTGACAAATGAATCCTAGAAAGCAAATCTTTCTCTCTCTCTCCGAGTCTTGCCAAATTACACAAATTCAAAACAATTACACATTCTTAAACAACATCTTTCTTGGGAAGGCCTGTCACTGATCGCACTGATATGAGGATTGGCATGGTACTCCCCATCTCGCTACTTTGTTGAGTCATACTTCAGAGCGAAGCCCACCGCCATAACATACCTGAAACCTCACCTTTTAGATCTCCTTCTTTGTAGGAAGCCATCCTCACCAAAAAAATTCTATTCTACAGTTCATGAGTCAGTCCTTAAATAACATAAGCTAAACAAACATAATAGAAAAGGCACTCTTAGGATCACATTTTTCTTAGTGTTTTTGTTTGGCTTGTGTTTTGAGGTGAGAGGTCATGCTCTTCATTTTTTCCTTTTTCTCCTTGCACTTTCCTCATCACAGTTGGTGTATTCCAGCTCCATCTGAGTGTGCCTGGACCACATTTTCATCATTCTCAAAATTCTAGGTTTGATTCCACATCAGATTTTAATTCACAACCACTTTTCTTTTATCACTGTTTCAATTTTACAACTTGACCTAAGTTGTAGTCCAAGCAAGTCGTCGGTTACCCTCGACGTCATCGGTTATACCCGACCGACATCGGTTCACTGTCATTTTGGTTAACCCACCCAAAAGGACATTTATTCACCTTCTTCAACTATTCGAGTTCTGCTCACTAATATCACATTCCCATTGACCTTGTAAAACTCATCAGATTTGGCATACCTATCAAATTCAGCCTTATACCTTGTTTTTGACCAACTGTCCATTTCCACACAATGACAACGACAACACATCAGTAATCGGTGTCGATTTACCACTGACAATATTGGTTATCCTATGTCACTTTCAGTTGACATTCGGTACCTAATCCACTTTTTACCACCTGTTTCACCTATTCCTACTATTTTTTCGTGCCATTACCTAAATTATGTTTCACCTAGCTCACTTCATGGGGTTTCTCCTCTGGTAGGTTTTTATCCATCATGTCGTTATACCACTCACCCTACACCTTCTCCATTTGCCAACTCCCCTCAGATCAACATGATCCACATTACTACCCGTGCTCAGAAGGATAAAGGTAAGGAAAAGGCAACTGACCCACCAACCAATCCTATACCCAACATACCATCTACACCCACACCTAAGATTACTATCCACGGACCCACATACCCTATTTCTAATGGGGTCACACATCACACCATGCTCAAACAATTACACCAATCTCCCCTCAAAATGTCCCTATATGACCTCATCCAAACCTCAGAATCCCATTGTCAAGCTCTCATGGAGGTTCTTCAATCTATTGAGGTTTTACCCAATGACTCTACACCCATAGCCTCCATTATCACACCCCATCATGTAGCCTTTCTCACCAAATTGCCACCTTTATCCACAACTCACCCTACTCACCAAGTAGCCTCGCTTAGCTTCTAAGAGGAAGAGATCAGCACTGCACCAAACAGATGACCTAGACCCAGACCCTCTTCATCTTTGTCCACATCGATGATATACATGTACGACATGTAATGATTGATGGGGGTGCTAGCATTAACATCATTTCATCCCATGCATTCGCTCAAATGCACATACCTGACAATTACATGCATAAACATCGTATCATGTTGCATTTATTCAATGACGCTATCACCTCTACACTAGGCACTTTCATTCTCCACATTCGCGTAGCCCCTCGCACTATTCCAGAGCTATTCTACGTCTTAGAGGGGGAATTTCAATATAACCCGCTTTGCATGGACCACGGATTCGTGTCATGGGTTGCATTCTTTCCACTTTGCATCGTTGTGTAAAGTTTGAACATGAAGGACACACCTATACCATTCCAGCTGATCCATCACCTTTTAAAACATGCAACATGCTCTACCGACCCAATGACGTGCTCATACCCATTAAGGCTTCTACCTCCTCAACCACTACCACTACACCCACACCCTCACTTACTAGTACAGTTGCTACCTTAACCGCACATACCTCCTCCATTCCTACCGTTGCCACAACCTCCATGGACAACCCTCGGACTCCCAATCCGTTAGCTCCACCTCCGCATCGACCTCCGACACATAATCTATTCCATTACCCACATACTAGCCCGATCCTTGGTAGGAATTTTCAACGCCTCACTCTGGGAGAATATTGCTTATATAGTGTCAACACATTCCTTACTCCACAAGAGTATGGAAGTCTTCACCAACACCCTCGTTATGATCACCGCATAGGAGAACACCTCCTTTAATATCCTCCTCATCTCTCGTACTGGTCTCACCTATGGGGAAGTTGATACTACCACTTACACACCGAACCATAATCACAAACCCACCCATTTTCCACCGACTTCCATTCTCTCACCAATCGCCGTTTCACCCACACCTTCCCGCACCGATGTGTGTGGAAGGGTTTTTGTTTTGGATTTTACGAATAAGACTGCAATATTGTCATCCCATGTACCACCCATAAACATAATGACCGTAGTGGTATCAGCTTTCCTGAATCACCTACTAAGCAAGCCCGCATTGAACCCATCAAGAACATCAACCCTTCTCCTCCTTCTTCACTGCTCCACCTTCATTGCCACCTTCACCGGCGTGAGTCGATGGATCCAAAATCTATCCCTCCCGACTCTTTTTTTTTTCATAAACATTGTTTCATTGGGGCCTTTGACTTATCAACACGAGGGCGAGGCCCTTCCTCTCTTCCCTTCCTGTACCCTGAAATGATCGATGATGATACACCTTCCATTAACATCATTCAATGTCAAGATGATGAATCTATACTCACCTACCTTAGTGCAGAAGACTCATATATTCATCGATTGTTACCTTCTAAGATGCAAATCATGTTAAATGAATTGACTATCGATATCAACATCCATACTTAGGATGACCCACACATCCTAAAGATCGATCAATCTTTAGATGTTCTTTGACAGAAGCCATCACTTCTTTTCTCAAAGATCATAACCACGCGTTCGCTTGGTCTTATACAGACATGCCCGGTATTGACCCCACCATAGTGGTCCATAATATCGTAACCATTCCCAATGCCAAACCCATCAAACAAAAACTGAGGAAAATGCACCCTCGCATTGCCCTTCTCATCAAAGAAGAACTTCAGCGTCTTCTATCCGTTTCCTTAATATTACCCATTTATTATCCTTGTTGGATCTCTAACATTGTCCATGTCACTAAGGTGACAGGGGGACTCTGCATTTACATGGACTTTCATGACCTCAACCTTTCCTACCCAAAGGATGATTTCCCTCTACCCGATATTCACCAACTAGTTGACTTTACCACTGGTCACGAGATGCTATCACTCATGGATGGATTTTTGGGTTATAACCAAATCTTGCTTTCCCTAGAGGATCAACACAAGACCTCGTTCATCACCCCTTGGGGGACCTTCTGCTATCGAGTCATGCCTTTTGGCCTTAAAAATTTTGGTGCCACATATCAACAGGCTATGACTTACATCTTCCATGACATCATGCATCATATATTGGAAGATTACATGGACAATCTCTTGGCCAAATCTAAATGCCACTTCGAACACATTGCCGTCCTAAAAACCATTTTTGATCGCCTCATTAAATATTACATTCACCTTCAACCTAAGAAGTGTGTCTTCGCGGTCCTCTCAGGAAAACTCCTAGGCTTTATCGTTTCCCTACGTGGTATAGAAGTTGACCCTGTTAAAGTCAAGGCCATTCTGGAAATGCCTCCACCCACTAACCTTAGACAACTTTGTAACCTGCAAGGTAAGTTGCAGTCTATTTGCCGTTTCATTTCACAATTATTTGATTGGTGTTAACCATTTCATCATCTTCTCAAGAAGGATGTCTCCTTTAAATGGGATGATGACTGCCACAAAGCTTTTGAGGCCTTAAAACAATACCTTCTCCAACCACTCGTACTCATTCCACCTAAAGACGATCAACCTTTCTACCTATACATCTCAGCCATCGATCATTCCTTGGGATCCATGATTGCTCATCGCAATGAACAACACGGGAGCAGGCGGTTTATGACATAAGCCATACTCTTTTAGACTATGAAACCTGATACACCCATCCCAAAAAAATTGCTTAGCCTTAGTTTTCATTGCCATAAAACCTATGTTGTGACCAACATCGACCCCTTACACTTCATGTATGCCAAACCTTATCAAAATCAGCGTGCGCACGATGGCTTATGCTCTTAGCTGACCTCGACCTCAAATTCATTCATCAAAATTCCATCAAGGGCCAAGCTATTGCTGACCAATTGGCCGATGCACCTATTTCTCGGGGATCAACCCTCTAATTTTGACTTTCCAGATGAGTCCATTGCTACCCTTTCCTTGGATGAACCCGCTTATCAAATGACGCTCTTCTTCGATGGTTCTAAGTGTCAGCGTGGAGGTGGGGCTGGTGTTATCCTCATTTTGCTTGATGGTGAACCCATGCCTTTGTCTTTCAAACTAGATTTTGATTGTACAAACAACATTGCTGAATACGAAGCACTTGTATTAGGTCTCCAAGCCACCTACACCCTAGATGTAAAATCAATCAACATCTTTGGTGATTCCTAATTGGTCATAAACCAAGTCAATGGTATATACCAATGTCGTAATGAGATACTTCAAAAGTATAAACATCATGTAGACATACTTTTGACCACCTTTGACCGTTACGCCCTTCAAACCATCCCTCGTTCGACTAACAAATTTGCAGATACCATGGCCTGCTTGGCTTCTCAAATACCCGCTTCGCTGCGATTCTAAAATCTTTGTCACCATACAATGACTCCAATCACCTTCTTATTTACCTCGTGAAGTTTACTCTATCGGAACCACTGCCCCCGATCCGAGTGACCTTTGGTATAAACAATACTCCAACTACCTTTCTCTCTCCATCTTACCTCCTGATCTCACCTGTAATGGACAACACACCTTCCTTAAAAAGGTCTCTCGTTACATCATCATGGGGGCCTTCTCTATGGATTTGATGGTATTCTCTTACGATGCCTCACAAGTTCCAAAATTCCTTATACCATTAAGGAAGTTCATGATGGCATATGTGGAGGTCACTTCAGTGGCCTTACTGTTGCTAAGTGTATTCTTTGCCTGGGCTATTACTGGCCAACCCTCAACCATGATTGTTGCAACTATGTTAAACGTTGTGTAAAATGCCAACAACACACCAACCTTCATCATACACCCAGTCATGCCTTACAGGTCACCTGTGACCTTTGGCCCTTCTCTCAATGGGGTTTGGATCTTATCAGAGAGATTAACCCCCATTCTTCCCAACGACATCAATGGATCATCACCGCTACCGAATACTACACAAAATGGGTTGAGGCCATACCACTCATCTCCATGAAAGCTGAGAAAATATGTGAGTTCATCAATCATCACATCATTTGTCGCTTTGGTGTTCCTCATCGCCTCATCACTAATAATGGAAAACAATTCAAAAACAAAACATTGCAAAAACTTTGCGATGCCTTCAAAGATTCACTAAGTTTTCGTCACCTTATTACCCACAAACCAATGGCAAGCCGAATCTAGTAATAAAACCTAAACAAAATTCTCATGAAAGTGGTTAACGATACTGGGAAGGATTGGCATACGCACATTCCTTTTGCCCTATGGGCATACCACACTAGTATCCGTACTTCCACTGTTGCCACACCATTTTCTCTGGTCTACGGTATAAAGGTTGTTCTACCTCTCAAAGTCTAGATTCCCTCACTCCGCATTTCTCTCCATGACATGCTTAATGATGATGAATTTTGTTAGGACCATTTAGCACAACTTGAGTTATTAGATGAACGTCATCTTAACGCTCTTGATCACCTTCAAGTTTACCAAAAACGTATCAAACGTGCCTATGAAAAACGTGTCCATGAATGAACCTTCCAAGTCGGTGACCTTGTCCTAAAATAAAATCAACATGTAACCAAAGCAAAAAAAAGTAAACGGGGTAAATTTGCTCCTAATTGGCTTGGACCATACATCATGACCCATACTTATGGATCAGGTGCCTATCGTTTAGCTTCACTCGATGGTAAACCTGAACCTGAGCCCCTTAATGCCTTGCATCTTTGACCATTCTACTATTGACCTATAGTCCTACCTCACCTTTTACCTCTTTCCATGCTCATCCCTTGAGCGCTATCCACTTCATACACCTCACCAATGATTAAACAAGAATCACGTGAGCACCGTCACTTGTTATCTTCTCTTGAATATGTGTACCATGGCACTACACATAACATGATTCTCATGGATACTTTTTGTCTACCTATAGATGAGATCCCATGGTCATTTCACCTGCTTTATCTGAACAAGAATCCTATTCTTCACCTTGGTCTTGTCCATGACTTCAAAGCCCTCACATGGGACCCAACTCCTTGAGTCAAAATTCTAATAAAAAGATGACTCCCTCAAAAGGACATCTTCATCTCTGTATCGCTACTATAAATAGATTGCTCCCTTGAAGGACACCTATGTAAAAATCTTTCAAAAAAAAAACTGAGAGAGACTGAAGCTTCCCACATCGATCAACTTCACGAAGACCTCAAGGAGTTCATTTCCTCATCCCATATAGAATTCCCGCTTCGATTAGTCTATCTCAAATACAAGTCAAAACCGAAATTTTTTTAGTCATGGACTTGCCCATTGTGACCTCGGATCTCTTGCCCAAAGATCATGCCACCTCATATCATAAAAAATTAACCACCTTTCACCATTTTCACCATTCCCACTCCCATTTCCTACCTCCTCAAGGGACCTCTTAGAAACCAAGACATTTGGTGATCATGTTACTACTTTTCACTTTAGAACAATTAATCATACAATGTCTTTAGGGTCTTACGTTCATCACCTCCTCTAAGGTATGATCTACTCGGTATGATCCTAACCAATAGGTGGCTTTATTGCCCCTTCTTATCTTTTAACTGTCTTTATTTACGTCTTGATTACCTTATATAGGACTTGGTCCTTGACGCTTACCTTTGGGGTAATCTTCTTCTTTTTCCACAATCGACATCACCTATACCAATTTTCCTATAACCCACCCACACCTAACAGACCTAAACCCAAATCATGCCTAAAACCTACCTCCTCATATTCTTCCCTAGCTCATGGGAGAACTACATCGGCCTGAGGTCCCTTTTCGCCAGGACTATGTAGGCAACACTCCGAGGGCATGGGGCCCTTGGAGGTTAGCTCGACCACTCTCTACCCTAACCAATTCATCTTTCATTTTCCTCAAATTACATTCTACCCTACTTAGTTTCCTTTTTATATCTAAAACTTGGAAATTAAACCAAACAAATAACAAGTTGCTTAACATTTTTATCATCACCACAACATACATTTATTATGACTACCATCATCATCCATATATTATAAAGCATCTTAAAAATAGCCCATATTATCATTCATTATATAAATTAATGAATCACAACCCCAACCAATTTAAAATCAATCATGCCTAGATCAAAAACTGACTCCACCATGCCTAAACCAACCTAACTCGATCCATGCCTAAACCAACTTGACTCAACCATGCCTAAACCATTTGACTCCATCATGCCTAACTCACCTAGTTTTCGTCCATATCACAACAAAAAATTAAAAGTCTCATAAAACATCGACAAACCAAGAATATCATCCATCTCATCATATACATAAATATGTGTCTCAATACAATATACATGGATATCCCATCATGTCTATCTCAAAACACACAAATGTACGGCATGTTGGGATACTTGATACAAAATGTCATCAGCACGCAGGCCATTCTCATAGACAATAAAATAATAAATAATACAAAATATCTTCGGCACGTAGGCTGGTATATGCTCAAAATATACAAAACCTCTCATATATCCTCACTATCTTTGCACGCAGGCCGGTATATATAAAAAAAAGACTACAATACATCAACAATTAGGAGCCATAAATCATGCATCTTGGTGCACATCCTCCATATTTGTGTCGCCTGTACCCTTTGCCTCTTCGGCCCCAGTTTGGGTCCCTACTGGTACCTCACATAGAGCTGGCCTCCGTGAGCTAGTGGCCTCTCCATGATTTGGCCTCGGAGCTCGATGGCCCCCTGTGCTCTCTACACTATGAGTGCGAGATCTAGTCCTCTCACTCGAAGCCTGTTGTGCCCGAGTACTCTCCATAGGATAAAAAGTCTATCCTAACCACCATCAGCTGGTCCTAGTAGTATCTGGCCTCACCTAGGGCATCCCATAACTTGGATATAGGCATGATTTGTGGTGGCCCCATAGGCCTCAACCCCACATGCACATCTGCGGGACCCTGTCTCACTCCTGCCTGTGAACTAGGACCCTGTCCGGTGCCTGTGGTGGTGCCCTCTACCCCTCGTGCTCGTATATCGGGCTGTAAGGACCCAATATGTGCTATGCTGAGTTGTGGCCATCCGGCCCTATAACCTCGCACTCTGTGCCTATAAGGCATTTGCCGACCATCATCCCCATCTCCATCTCCATCCCCACCCCTACCCATCTGGGCTTGAAGACCTGCCACTGAGGCATGTAACTCCGCCACCTCCACCTTTGAGCTCGCAAGCTGTGTCTGCACCATATCCAACTGGGTAATCAGAGTCGCCACCTACCCCTGTAGGGTGTCCCTCTGCACTGTGATGGTGGCTAGATCTGGCTGCCTCGGCTTGGGTGGTATGGCTCGTAAATGAGATGCCCACCACTATCTATATCTGTCTGTGACTGACCCGACACCGGTCTACTACCTCCGCTCCTCTTACCCTGTGTGGGCACAATAGGCTATGGTAGAGGTAAGGGCCTCTCCACGTCATCTCTCCTATACTGTGGGAAGGGCAGAGGTACGTCTTGTAAGAACCCAAAATTCGCGCTAACTCATCACAAGGGATCATCTCATGCTCCCCAACGGGGTGACCACTGTATCCATCTCAGTAGCTAAACTCAACTAACTCATCACGCATCTGCCTATATGATGGGAAGTTCACATATGGCCTCCAAATGATATCCACCCGAGACAACCCCTTCAATAAACACCATAAATAGGCCAAATCATGTGTGGGCCTATCTAATCTCCACTCTCCAATAATAGGCACCCATCACCTATACCCCACTCGTACATAGTCGGCGAAAGGCATCGGCCGGGCATGCCCTTTGGACACACACAAACATAATGTGCTCATATGCCTAACAATGCGGTAAAAGGTACAACACAGGTGAACATGCGTAAGCATTTGCCCATATGCACATAACTCCTGTATAGCTGCACTCAGGAATGCCGACGCCGGAAAATAGGTTTGATCTATCATCATGTCATGGAGTTACCCCATCAATGAGCGGGAAATCTACCTCCTCTACATCATCTGTTAGTATAAAGCAAAGACCTTTGCTCCATCAATAGAACTACTAGCCTCGTCTCCTCTAGACGGGCTAGGTACATCTCTCCATAGCGAAAGCTGGCACTATGGAATGTCAACTCGGCCATCCCCTCTCCAAACCGTCGACCTCGGCTTCTTCGAGGCCTTAGAGGAGATCGAATAGACACGGGTACCCAATATGGGTAGCCGCAGAATCCTGAACACATCCTCTAGGGTGATTGTCATCTCACTCGTTGGTAGGTGGAACATGTTGGTTGCGAGAATCCCATCTATCGATGAGCGCGACCATCAGACTAGGCTTCCAAACTACATTCCAATAGTGTCGGACCCCACTCAGGCCCATCACCTCCACATGTTGTAGCTCCTCAGGGGTCACTGCACCATGAACTATCACAAGCAGGGGTATAATCCTATCCCACATGTGTAACTGATCTCTCCCTTGCATCCAATACGAACAACAAATTAATCTATATTTCTCATACCCATACTCACCCACTATCATTTTTCGCACCCTATTTTACCTCTACCCATCTCAACCACCCAACCTATGGCACTTTTGGCCCCTTACTCTCCAAAACCCGACCGGTGCTCGGTTCTCTCTAACTAACCCTGGTCACCCCTAAACTAGCATTGGTCACCTATTTCGTGACCGATACTGGTTCAATAATACCGACGTTGGTTCAACCCGACCAACGCCGGTCACTGTCACAGTAAAAACCCATGACCCCAAACCCTCCCTTCTCAAAAAATTCCTACCCTGACACTTCTCCCACCTAAAATCACCTACACCTCCCCTACACCTCATTCCTTCCCCTCTTCTCCCACTTATCTCTCTCCCCCCTCCTATTCAACCTAATTTACCCTCCCATCTTCCCAATTTTATTTTTCCCCCACCCACATAAAAAAACCCAAAAACCTAATTCGCAAATCACCTAATCTATCTAACAAAATACAACAAGAGTTGGATGCTTACCTCATCGTCTTTTGCCATCGCATCGTGGTGACACGTCACAGTATCAGCCGCCCTCGTGGCCCACCCGATCCCTCTCAGCCTCTACCATAACGAAATATCTACCCGCATCTCCAACCAATCGAATCATGCCTACCAATCCTGTGGACCCACCTCTCACCAACCAATCACCCACCGTTCAGATCACCAACTCAACCCTTTGTTCTGTCCGAACACTTTTTCCCTTTTCTCTCTCTTTTGTGTCGTTTTCTCAATTCGCTAGAGACAAATGAATAACAAAAAACATGGATTTTTTGTTTTTATAATAAACTTGACCTAACTGACGCTGATTTTACTTCACCGCATCGGTCGTGTGCCCTACCTAACCGTGATCGGTTCCACTCTACCATCGTTAGTTACCCTTGACTGGCATCGGTCACCCTCTCTTACACAAACACCCAATATTTTTTACCTCACCTAACCTTTACCCTGACCATTTACCTCACCCTCCATACCTCATCATTTACCACCTACCCTCATCCTCCTTTGGGGACTCATTATTTTACCCATATCTTGGCCTTACCCGTGCTGTAACCTAGATTTTTGGACCTGGACCATCACTAGTGACCTTTGACCTCATGTGTTCGCTATACCTTATGGCACTAAAACCTATGTTGTTGACCTAATGACCTTACCTTTCCTCTAGCCAGTGACCTTTTATCCTAACCATACCTTTGGTGTACCAACATACCTAAATGTTCATGTACCTAGCCTACGTTGTGTTTCCTAACCATATCCTATACCTTGGATACCGAATCACCTCTACCTTGTTTGGATAAACCTATCGACCTTAGATGATGTAGCATTTTCCTACTCTTCAACCTGGTAGCGTGTTGCAGTTTATACGTGTGCGTGTGTTTGACTGTTACTACCTTTGACCCTGACCCATTACCTAGATGACCCGAGTAGACCTTGCTCCCTTTTCCCCTGTTACCCACCTTCCTTTTCATCACATTTAACTTTTATCAAACCACTCACCGATTCTACCTTTTGCCACATTAGTTCTTGGTTTGAGGGGGATCACCTTCACCCACACATGGGACAACCACATCTTATTTTCATTAGCATCACTTACCAATACAAGCTACGCAACAAAAAGTAGAAAAATGTAGACACTAACATTAGGTCACACTCCCCTTTGGTCCCGCGACAAATAAACACCTTGAACACATCCACCTAGTCATGGCCCCCTTCACCTCACTATAATATTAATTTAATTATTTAAATTAAATTAATTCATTACCCTCACCATATTTATTATTTAAATAGCCTAATTTAGATAATGCCCACACATACACCTCACCTAGACACCTCATCAAGCCACCTCACCCTAAGACCTATTCTTAGTAAGTTGTCATAACTAACTAAGTCTTACCCAAACCCTAAAAATCAATGCCTACATTCCCTCTAACCACATTACCGCATACTTACAAGAAGCTTCCAGTCTAATCTGTGGGTTAACGACATGAGATCCCAAAAATCAAGGGGATTTGCCTAATTTAGTAAACCTACGAAATCCCGCCCTAACCAGCGCTGTTACCTTAATCGCGCATGGTTAATCTAGAACGTCGCTTCGGTCACCTTTTAATCCCCAAAACAACCTTATTTTTGAGGTTTGAAAAAGGTTTGTGGATTCCTGAGAGATAAAACGTCTTTTGAGAACAAGTTTCCGTGAGAACACACATGCAGGGAAGGATATCAAGCATTTTCTCTTGCACAGACATCCGACATTCATCTAGCAACCACCCAACACAGATTTGATCCAACCAAGCAAAAAGGAATGCACATGTAGCCCATACAAGGATATTTCCAACATTTGGTGATCCTCAACAGCATTCAACCTCTTACTAGCACCTTCCTCCATCACTCACAGTGCCTGAACAAAATTTCAAGTAAGTAGAATAGTTTACTCCTCTGGTTCATTCATTTTATTATTGAATCTTCATCTTTGTTCTCCTAGCCACCCATTGACCTCATTTAATATCACCCCTCCATATCACTATTAAAACCTCATCAAACCCCATCTAAATAGCTTAATACCTCATTTCGACCAGCCCAATCCTTTTTTCAATCATAAGGAGATCCAAAGCTCATTCTATGGCATTCTAATTTTTCACGAAGAACTAAAGACCGGTTCTCCCCAACCAAAGTGTCCATCACCCTTAATCGGCGTTGGTCTCTGTATTTACTAATACAACCTAGAATAGTAACCTACCCCACCTATTCTCACATCACCCTTAATCACCTGTGACCTTCTTGAGACCTCTGTTAGACCTGCAGAGAACCTAGAACCAACTACTTGACCTTCGGATCTTATTTTAACCTAGCTTGTTAGATTAGATCTTTCTTATTGTGTTTTTAATGAGATACCTAAATCATTTTAATTACAATAGGATTTACTTCATTACCAACATTAAATTGTTTTAAATAGTGGACTGACAACCATCTAGGAAGTATCACACTTCCCGGATCTAGCACACACTAGGCAGTTCACTGCACATATTGTTTAAATTTTATTTGGTGGTCTTGTGTTCCATTTTAGGTAGTTCCTCCTAGCCAAAAGGAAGCTCTCACAATCATTTGTGGGTTTAGAAGTCATACACATGCAACAACCTATCAACCATCATTTCAACAAGTATTCCTCCTACACCCATTACCCTATATGTTTCGTCAATATTCAAAGAAACGTCTAAGAATCAGGTCAATTCGGAACCACAGTCGATCACCTTTTAATCCCCAAAACAACCTTATTTTTGAGGTTGGAAAAAGGTTGGCAGATTCCTGAGAGATAACACATCTTTTGAGAACAAGTTTTCGCTAGAACACGCATGCAAGGAAGGAGATCAAGCATTTTCTCTTGCACAGACATCCAACATTCATCCAACAACCACCCAACATGATTTGATCCAACCAAGCAAAAAGGAATGCACATGCAGCCCATGCAGGAGCTTTCCAACATTTGGTGATCCTCAACAACATTCAACCTCTTACCAACACCTTCATTCATCACTCATAGGTGCCCAGAACCATATTTCAAGTAAGTAGAACAATTTACTCCTCTGGTTCATTCATTTAATTATTGTATCTTCATCCTTTGTTCTCCTAGCCACCCATTGACCTCCTTTAATACTCACCCTCCATATCCCCATTAAAACCTCACCAAACCCCATCCAAATAGCCTAATACCTCACTCCGACCAGCCTAGTCCCTTGTGTAATCATAAGGGAGATCCAAAGCTCATTTTGTGGCATTCCTAGTTTTCCATAGTAACCGGCACCGGTTCTCCCCAACTGGTGTCAGTCACCCTTAACCGGGTGTCATTCTCTATATTTACCAATACAGCCCAGAATAGTAACCTACCCCACCTATTCTCACATCACTCTTAATCACCTATGACCTGCCTGAGACCTCTGTTAGACCTGCAGAGAACCAGAACCAACTACTTGACCTTTGGATCTTATTTTAACCTAGCTTGTTAGATTAGATCTTTCTTATTGTGTTTTTAATGAGATACCTAAATCATTTTAATTACAATAGGATTTACTTCATTACCAACATTAAATTGTTTTAAATAGTGGAATAACAGTCGTCTAGGAAGTATCACACTTCCCGGATCTAGCACACGCTAGGTAGTTCACTGCACATATTGTTTAACTTTTATTTGGTGGTCTTGTGTTCCATTTCGGATAGTTCCTCCCCCAAAAAGGAAGCTCTCACGATCATTTGTGGGTTCGAAGTCATACGCGTGTAACAACCTATCAACCATCATTTCAATAGGTATTCCTCCTACACCTGTTACCCTATCTGTTTCGTCAATATTCAAAGAGACGTCTAAGAATCAGTGAGGTGAATGAAATTGATTTCTTGATGTATATAAAGTTCTCCTTTCCTTCATTTGTCTATTTAAAAGCCACATCCTTCTTGAGCATCAAGGTAATGGGATTTAAAGTCCTACAAAGTTAGGAATGAACTTCCTAAAAAAATTAATCTTGTGAAGCAAATATTGTAGTGTTTTCTTTTGGTGCCGAGGTGTGTGTGTGTGTGTGTGTGTGAGAGAGAGAGAGAGAGAGAGAGAGAGAGAGAGAGAGAGAGAGAGAGAGAGAGAGAGAGAGAGAGAGAGAGGTCAATAACAATATCTTCTTTTGATACAACATGACCTAGAAGTTTTCCCTAAGAAACCGAAAATATGTACTTCTTAGGGTTGGGAATACCCAAAATCTCTATACCTTTCAAAAACTTTCTCAAGATGTTTCATATGATCTTCTCGTAATTTTGAGACATTTTTAAAATCATATAAGAAGATGAGAATATATTTTTTTATATAGCCCTTGAATGTAATATCCATGGCTCTTTGGAAAGTAACACCTATATTGGTTATACCAAATGGAATATTCTCTTAGGCATATGTTCCCCATTTGGTTGTGAAGGATTTCTTGTGTTGATACTTCTCCTTAACTCTAATTTAGTTGAGGCTTGAATAACCATCCAAAAGAGAGAACCTTTTAGCTCATCCCACTATTTGTAAAATTTGATCCATGAAGGGTAGATAATAATGATCTTCAAGGAGGTTCTATTCAAATATTTGAAATCCACACATAACATAATTTCTCCATTCTTATTCCTAATAGGGACTAAATTAGCAACCCAAGAGGAATACTTGATGGGAAATATGATTTTAGCCTCAATGAGTTTGGATAATTATTTTCTCATGAGGGGCTCTATTTTGGGATTAATAGGCTTATGTTTTTTTCTAATTAGCTTGGCATCGAGGTCAAGATCTATAGCATATCGAGAAATATTTGGATCAAATCCTTTGAGATATTCATAACTCCAAGAGAAGACATCATTAAATTTCTAACATAAGGAAATAAAATCCTTTCTTTTAGCCTCATTACATACCTTTCCCAATAATAACTCTTTGTCTTGTCTGATAATGGTGGTTGGTAGTCTTCATGTTTTGATTCTATGTTTTTCCTTTCCCCTTTGAATTCATCATCAGGGATGAAGATGTCTTCAAGTGTGATCAATCCCTTAGGTAGTCTATTTTTTCATAGCTAGATGATCTTCTAACCATAGCTTTATTGTAACTTAGGTTGCAAATCGATGAAAAAGTTGCCTCGTTACGGATGAATTGGAAATTTTTATCATTGCTTATCAAAAATCTACCGACTAACTTCATTCCCTGAAATCAATGGTCTTACTACCATCTTAACATGTTTCTTGTTACCTTGGATAAGGTCCTCAGATGGAGAGAATTGTGATCCAATAGCCACCACCAAATCTACTTCGCATTCAACTTCCTTGGCACTACTTGTAGGTTTATGACATCAAAGTTTTCCATAAGATCCCAGACTCTATGTCTATAAGATTTAATAAGCTTATTCTTGGCAACAAACCTTCCTCTGAATTGATGAATGACAAGCTTAGTATCTCCAAACACTTGTAAGGCCTTAATATGCCTTTTTTCTGCTAATAGCAAGCCATGAATCAAAGCCTCATACTCTGCTACATTGTTGGAACATGAAAACTATGACTTATGGGAAAAGAATAAATTCTTTCCCTATGGAGAAATAAGAACTACACTCGCCCTAACTCCATTTTTGCTTCTAGATCCATCAAAGAACATTTTCCATAAAGCAGAAGAATCATTTTCCTCTTTATGTGATATAGGGGTTGTGAATTCTTCTTCATGAATGTAATAAGTGCCCAAACTAGTCTCTATAGTTGTATCATAGGGATCAAATTCATAATGCTCCTTGGCCCATTCATCTAATAAAAGATCATGGATTGAACTAGGAGGAGTAGACTTTTTGACCGACACCGATTCATTCTCTTCTTCTTAGATTGTGCAATAAGAGTTGAGGGGAGTGGGGTCATAGGATTCAACATGATAGGAAGATATTGGATCATTTCTAATGGTAAATCTTGTATAATATTTGGTTCTTAAGAGCATGTGAGACTAATTAGAAGACAAATACCCACCCACTTTAGCTGTGAAATATCTTGATAATTTTTTTTGAAGAAAATAGGTAATTCAATGATTGAGATGTATTGAGAAATGGTCAAGCTAGGACAAGCGTGATGAGTTAACTCAATATATTTTACAATTCCTAGTATCTTGATAGTTGATCCATCAAGTTGCAAGATTCCCCTAGAAGCTGGGTTATACTCAATGCCTAAAATGTCTACTATTTTCTTGAGCATTACAAAAGTACTAGCACTTGAATCTATCATACAATTATGCACTAGGTTATTTCCTACAATCAAAGACATGTAGAAGGGAGGAGGATTCACAACTTTACTTACTTACTCATCCTTTGATCGACACACGTTAATTGAGAGTTTTCCTTCTACATAATCATTGCATATTGCAAAATTTTCTTCAAATCATCTTATAGGAGATCCCTCTAAGATGGAATAGATAAGGCATCCCACATTTTCACATTTAGATTTGTATTCTTCATCTTCTTGACAATGTTCAAAGGGATACTTACCGATTTATGCATCATTGGTGCAGGGGATTATCTTCTTGTTTGTTCACTCAACAAAAGTGGTACTTTGGATGGTGCACTTTCTCTGTTCGAGTGGGTTCTCGGTGTTTCATGGATTTTTATCGAAGGGTGGAACGCAGTAGATGAAGCCACTTGTGTGCTTTCGCTTAAGTCTATAGATTGATATTATTTGAGATGCAGAATTTTTGCATTGAAGGGGGTGGAGTAACCATTTCTATCTACCTCTTCTTTGACCTTTTATTATCCACAACATGAAGTTGTAGTATGTTTAAGTTTCTGTGGCTTGATTATCTCGCACAAAATTCTTTAGGAGTGCAAAAATGAGATTGGAATTCATGACCTCCACCAATGGTTCTTGTTGATTGAAATAATTTTACACCATAAGGGATTGGATGACTTGTATAACATTTGAATAAATGTTTTGATTATGCAGTTGACTACATGGAAAACACCATTCAGCTTCTTGAATAACATTGTTTTGTAGTGGGAAAAGAGATTTGTCAGTGCTTGTGGTAGGAAACAATTGTGTTTGCACAATTTTTTGTAGAGTTAGACTTGGATTATGGCCGTAGAATCCATTTTCTTGATTATTTTGGCCATGTCTCTGATTTGGATACCAAACTCTCTGTTGTTGATGACCTTCATTGAACATATGATTAGAAGATGGCCCTTTGTTGAACTTGTGTAATTTCTATATGTTTGAGCCCGTTACTTCTTGAGAGAGATGTTTTTATTAGTCGATTCTTGAGAGAGGATCTAATGTCATTAGTATCATATTTATTACGAGAGGAGAGGCAGATGATGGAACTTTTGGCTCATTAATAGGAGAGCGAGGGAAGGCAAAATATATAGGGGATATTTTCCAGCTTGAACCAAATAATTTTTAGCCTCAATGGTTATTATATATGCATCGGAGTAATGTTGCATCACCCATAGATTATATCATTACAAAAATATAAGAATTTAGAGCTATTAGAAAATATAAGAAAACACCTTGAGGAGTTAGCCGAGAAGAATTAAAATTTTGTCCCATGTTTTCTAAAATCCGAAGTTGAAATTTTCCATAAGATCATTTGGGGCCCTTTTGATGGATTTTATCTGTTTTAACAGAAATATTGTTTTCCTTCTCATCAAAATACTAGAAAAGTTCTGACCCAATCTCATCCTATGAATGGATTGAGGAAGGTTCGAAACTCATACACCATTGAAGTGCTTTTCCTTTGAAAGATGAGGATAAGAGCTTGACTACTATATCATCTTTAGTGATAAGATGAACTAAATTTTTTATCTGTAGACACTAAATCACACACATTGGGTATTTATCTAGTCTCGATCATGTAATACTATTCATATGATTCCTAAGATAGAAAAGTACTAATTGACCCTTTGTCTTTGGCCTCTTTGCATTATTTTTACTTTCCTTATTGGTCTCACACACATTCTTTCCTAGTCTTCCTTTTCACACTTTGGCATTTCGACTCTGGACATTAGCACCCAACCAACATTTGGTGCCGGGCACTCCCGTCCCCTCTAGGCATCCCCCGACCTCTTCATACTTTTGTTGCATCTTTTGGGTCTCTTCTAGCCGTTTGGGCATCTTGATTTTTACTAGTTGGCCTTTTAGTGGTTAATTACAAAATTTGAGCAAGAGAATCATATAAATATAAATCTATATGAAAATAATAAAGGACCAAAGCACTAAGCATTTACTATCTCCACCTAAGGTTACATCAAAAGAATTTACAAGAGAATTCAAGCATCCATCTAGCATCCACACAAGGGCAAGGGACTGCATTATTTTGCATACACTTCATAGGAGGGGAAGTTCATTTTTCCATGCACACATCTATCTACATTTTTACATCTAGTTATTTCTCGCTATCAAGTGTGATGCACACAAGAGCCACCTAGGGCACAATTTCTTCACATAAACACATAGAACTACATGGGGCCTACAATGTTGTGTAGCGCTCGGTCATAAGTTCACTTCGTTGATAGCCGAGGACAGTTTGACCTCCCATTTTGTAGATTTATTTGTTAGGATTTGATGTAGTTTGGGGATTTTACAGGTCTTTCTTTCTTATTGCAGGTTTCTGGTGAATAACAATGAAGTGCATTGACTTACATACGATCAAAGGTGAAAACTAGTGAACATCTCGTGACCCTCTAAAATTGGGTTTTCAACTTCGAGAAGTCACATGTGCCCAAAATAGGTCTTTGGTGCCATTATGACACTCTTGCATTTTTTTGGGCTATTGTACAACGCTCCGAGTTCTGTTCCAACCATTTTCCAGCTCGGCATACCTTTGAGATCTTTGCAAATTGGCTAAGTATTTCATCCCTTCACTTGCAACTAGGGTTTCACATTTTCTATCTTACTTGTTTGGGTTAAAATACGTACTTAATTGTTTATATCATTGTCTTTGGTACATATTTAGATTTAACATCTATTCATTTCAATATTTTCTTAATCATTTGGTGAACTTGATGATTTAAAGCCTTCCTTCTAAGTATGTCTTTGTCTTATTGAGTCATGGATCAACCTTATTATCCTTCTTTTGCTCTAACTAGAGTTTATGACATGGTTACTTACACTGCTTTATTTTTATGCAAGTTAGTACTCAACATCCTCCTTGCTTTATTACACCTATGGCTGATCTTACTATCAATGTAGTAACTACATGCCGCACTCATCCTCCTACGGATCTGCTTCGCATCTATCCCACTACCAATTACTTTATGGTTCCTCATGCTACTTTTAAGAGCTATGATATAATTGAACAAATTAAGAATACACTAGCCAAAATATCTCTAGATGAATTATTATGCAATGTGCCTGATTTTTGTCATACATTAGAGGCTTCCCTTCATTATATTCATATTGAAAGTGATAATTCTTTAGTGGCATTCACGCACCTCATTCAGTCTCTCAAAAATGTGCCACGAGCTATATCATTTACTGATGAGGACATATCGTCATCTGCTGTTGAAAATCCATGTGCACCTTTGCTTATCACTATCATCTATTGACACCATTTGACACCATTTGTATCAAGCATGTACTCATTGACAATGGATATGTCGTTAATTTATGTGCTTCTTCCCTTTTAAAAAAAACTTGGCATTACAGATAGTCTAATTTCTAAAAATGTAACTCTCATTTAGGACTATGATTCAACTTCTCGGACATGCGTAGTAGCACTATCACATTACCTATACAAGTCAGAACTAAAATTGTCCCTATTGAATTCTTCATTATCGATGTCTTGTTTTAGTTCAATATTTTTCTAGGTAGACCTTGGATTCATGCAATGCATGTGGTCCCATCCATTGTTTATCGATGCATCAAATTCTTACATGATGGTTATGAACATACCATCGTTGTAGATCCCAATCCATTCAAATTTTATCGCATAGACCTTGTCACTTCTTTGCCTATTCCTCCATCACATCCTATCCCATTTACTAAAACTGACACATATGATATCAATCAATCTAGCACTTCACATCCTCCTTCTACCACTCAAAGTGGTCATATATTTCCACTCATACCTCTTTGTTATCATTTCATTGACCGTGTCTGTACTCCACTACGCACTATTGCTCCACTCACTAAGAATCCTCTCACTCTTACATCTAGTGCACCTCCTAAAAACAACCCAATCTTGCTATCCAACACGACAATGCCAATATTGATGATTCTGATGACAAGGTCGATACCATTGAGCTCGCCGATGATAATTGTGTAATCTTAATTTCACTCCTATCGAGGTATATGATTCATATTTCAATGATACTTTTGTTGTTGGACATGGTGAATATAAATTCAAAACCCCCTCCTTCTACTAATGATATGGTACTTTATCTGGGGTTTTCCATATGCTAGACATCATCTCACCTTCTCATGGGAAATCTACATCTACACTTCCTCCTTTCACATGCACACTTTTCATGAATAACTCTTATTGGCATCATATTCCATTGGATCTTACTTTCTCTGATACTATTTGCACATATGATGGCTTGAATCGGCTTGGCTTTACACTCAATGATATCTTATCGCCACCTCATTCACCCCATCTCTACCATGGATGTGTCCATATTATAGTTGCCTATGGTCTTTATGTCTTCTATCTAACAATATTTGTGACATGTGCTCCTCACACTTCTCCACTGACACTTGGGAAATCTTGGCTGGATTACATTAGGGGCACTTTGGACCCTAACCATACTAGCATCACATTCCCTATGCCTTTTGGTCATGTTTCTATCTACAATGATTCATTTCTCGGCTATTCACAAAATCTCACTCGTTGGTATGCACATGGATGTCCACCAACACCTTTCACCGATGAAGAGTACACAATGCACATGTACAATTTATGCCACAATGGCTCCTTATATGATCCACCACACACCTTTGTTGCTTACTAGGTTTCTAACGCATCTCCATTTGGTTTGATCAGGACAATGATGATATTTTAGACAGTGTCACTTGATCATTCTCATCATTTCACACTTGGGGGCATCATGCTTACTCTCCCCCACTCTAGCATTAACACGCATTTCATACTTCTACTACATCACTTCTTACCTCGCATCTAGTCATTTACACACATTTTATACATCTTGAAACATTTGTATCATCATTACCCAATAAATCACTCTTGTAATACAACTCACACTTGATTGTTGAGGGAATAATACACACATGAACCTCACACATTACACACTTCATACTTTGTGCACGTTTGACATATTTTTCTCGCAACTTCTATCACACACTATGCACGCTTATTTACTCTACACATTCATGATGTATCATTCTTGCATCTCTTTTTACATGTTGCACTCATTACCCTATGAAACACTCTAGTTCCATGGTTCATACTCGATTGTTGAGGGTCTAAATCTAAAATGAACCTCACTCACTCACTCACTCTCTATGCTCTACGCTATATCGATCATATCTTTCGAGTGCACAATTCAAACCATTTCGATGACACACTCTTGTTGTATGGTTCATTCTTGAATGTTAAGGGGGAATTTTTAAATGAACCTCATCTCATGCATACCCATTCGCATTCGCTTCGGGGTATGTGTTATCCAAAAATTTTGTACCACATACAAATTTTAAGCATCAAAATTACAAGCTTTTTTCATCATATTTGAGCCTAGTCACCTTTGATGGCGGGGCCAATTCTAACTTGATTTAAGATTCATTAATTTATCATGACATATATTAAGTGATTCTTGCATTTTCCCTTCAAAAAAGTTTGATGTTCTTGTAAGATATGGCTTCTCCAAATTGGTCTTATAATCAGGACTTTCGATATCGTGATAAAATCTGCAATTTATGGAACAATTGGACACCATTTTTAGTGATTCCAAATGCTGTGAGTAGGGTGTGAAGTGTTATTTTTAACTCTAAATTATGGTTTTTAAAAACACAGGAAATTTCCACTATGTTAAATTTGACGGGAAAATGACCGTCACCATAGACCAAAGAAAGTGCAGAATGACGGCCATATGAGTGTCAATTTTAAGCTCGCATAAAACCTGTCAAAAATCAAATTTTTCAGCAAAGTAAAGATTGAAGAATGATCACTAAGGTTTTATATTTCATATCATTTGGTCAAAATAAAGTTACAACAAGGATATGATGGGTATTTTTTGTCCAAGATTATGATAATGATGTTGTGATGGTTAGATGCATAAAACATGATTATGCATTATTTTTATTTCTTTGGATCAATGATGGATTTACTCGGGAATGCACATTATAGATTTATGTGTTGTGGTAATTATTGTTTCTTTATATTAAGTTATGAATGTGGGCTGTTGGCGAGAAAATTTGTCGGGGACAAATTTGTGGGTTTCTTGCCAACATTCTGGGAATCTAAGTCCCTCTACTTAACGGTGCAACTTCCGTATATGCATGCGCGAGTAAAGGTGGATTTTCTGGTGGCCTTGTGGTTGGGGATCCAATAGGGGCACTCCAGCGACCTTGCGACAAAGCTAGCAATTTATTTGCTAGAGAATATTTTAATCGAGAGAGTGTGAAAGGGAGTGAGAAAAGAGAAGAAAAGATTCTCTCAATGCACTCTTGAGTTTACAAAATCAATCACCAACCCTTTGAAATGGGAATGGATTTACAATTTATAGAATGAGAGGTGACTCATCATCTACCCCCAATGCCTTTTCATATGTCCTCACACAATTTAAAACTTTTCAACTTCCTAGGAAGCTTTTAAGTCCCTTTTTATAACATAAAGGTGACTTATTACATTAGGAACATTAAGACATATGAAAAAGTGCAACCCCAATGAAAAATTAGAACATTGAGAAGAGAGAGAAAGTTGGGGAAGAGGAGAGAGAAAGAGAGAGAGAAGAAGAAGAGGAGATGTCATTCTGATGAAGTCCATTGATCCTTGTTGATGGAAAGCTCAAATGTAGTGAAACTCTGAATCTTGAACTCCTTGCACTTGAGAAAACTCCTTCAAATTAGCTCATGAATGCTTCCAAGCCAAGAATGAACTAAGATGGATCTCGAATGCCATGTGAAAAATGCCTATGATAATCCCTAAACAATGATGTCCCCCTGAATGATTATCCTTATATGTCCCATTGTGCCAAAACTTACTCTTTGAGTGTAACTTACTATTTTTAGTAAGTACACATGGGGAAACTTACTATTTTTAGTAAGTTTCATAGTTATCTTTTCCCAACCTCAACTAGATATGGTAGCTTGAATTATTTCTTCTTACTGTGTTCCTCTCACCTTTTAGACCAATTGGCTATTTATAGCAAGGGCTTGTGGAACCACTTACTATTTTTAGTAAGTGTGAATTACGAGCTGAGATGACCTTTTTGATGACTTTGCCTATGATACTCCTTTGTGTTCACCCTTCTTCATAACCTCTTCAAATGGTGGCTTACCTAAAGTAATAGACCCCTATGTAGGAAGGCATGCTATTTTTAGTAAGTGCATGTGATGTCAGATTGCAACAAAATAGGTCTTGAAATTTGGGTTTTATTTGGGGTTCCATGCTCCGAATTTTGAGTAATTCCTTCATCTGAACAAGTGGGAAAATGATATTTTCATGGCAGGATAGAATACTGACAAAAAAACAACCCTCCATATCCCTAAAAATAGGGACTTCATGGCATGAAAACTAGTTTACGTGAAACTAGATTTTTCAACGATCATTCCCTCCAATTTTTACGTGATTTCACCCACTAGAACCCTGAAAAGTGAAGAGGTAGCTTGCTTCCTTTTTTAAATGTTCTTCATGTGACAAGGAAGAATCGATAAAAAAATCAGTCCTCCATATCCCTAAAAATAGGGACTTCATGGCACAAAAACTAGTTCACGTGAAACTAGATTTTTCAATGATCATTCCCTCAATTTTTGTGATTTTCCCACTAGAACCCGAGAAGTGGAGAGGTAGCTCGTTGATTTTTTCCACTACTATGTCATGGAGGCCATTAATGGAGCTTGAAATTTTAGGTCTGGTTTTTTTTCTCCATTTGTGATGAAATCAACTCCATTGCGATAGGTTTTTGCTTCTTGTCTCATTGGTGAAATTTCTCTTCGATCCGGTTGCGGTTTGATGGGAAATTGAGCTTTGTTCTTCGTGGAGATGGAAGTGAAATTTATTTCTGTGAGCATTCCTTGATATGAATGGGAGGTTTGAATATGAGTTTTTAATGGCCTTTAAGAGATAAAAACTCAGCAACATATGGTTTGTCAATCCGTGCACCGGTTTGTAAGATCTCTTGATTTTCGGTTTCATGGCAATGAAGATTTTCAAACTTTGGCTTCTTCATTCTTTGTTTGATCAATATTTCTTCTAGGACCTACATATTTTCATGGAGTGAAGGATTTATTTTTTTGTGGTGAATTGGTTTGAGCTTTGGCAATGGTGGAGTGGTGGTGAGAAGTTGCAGAGAGAAAGTTACAAAGCAAGTTGTGCACAGAGGAGTTAGATGTTAGAAGTTAGAAAGCAAGAGGATTTTTAAAATTTGAAAATTAAATAAAGATGAGATGGGAGATGGGGTGAATTTTCATGTCCTGATGTCCCTCACCTCAAAGGGACATGAGGGACATCAAATTCCATGGATGAGCAAGGTGACGACACGTGGTGGAGATCGACGAAGGGAATGAAGGCTAAAAAAACAGCTTTAAAGCATCAAAGGGAAATTTGAAGAAGTTGGTCATATGGGTGACAAGAAGTCTCCTTAGGGGATGGGACATTTTTCCATGTTTTATGTCCCTGACCTATGAGGGACATGAGGGACATCAAATTCCACGGTGCTCTTGGTGATGACACGTGGTAGTGATCAACGGTTGAGGCTTTGAGCTCCCGTAAGCACCTGGGGGCTGAATTGGTGATCTGGAGGTCACATGAGGATCAGAGGGTCTTATGGGGGATAGGAAAATTTTCCATGGTTGATTTCCCTAACCTTGAGGGATGTGAGGGACACAAAAATCCCAGCGAGGCTCTGGAGCTGACGTGTCCTGAAAATTTGACTAACTCCCGAACTCGCTCAAGAGGACAACTTGAAACGATGATAACTTGAGCTCCCGATGGAATATTTTGATGAAATTTTATATGATATTGACTGGAAATGGAATTTTGAATCCAATGGTGGGGGTATTAGGTCTTATTCATCCATTTTATCCCTTAAAAATCATATTTTTGATTTGGTACTCCACCTATACATGAGAAAAACTACTTGCAAACCTATTACGCCAAAGTGTTGTGAAAAAAAAATTTCACCATATTGTAGGGCTTGGAATTACCTTTTTAAATATGTTTTTTTCTCCTAACTCCATCTAGAGCTCCCAGAATCACCTTGAAGCTCAACAATTGTTTTGGCATATGCATTACCTAGGCTGTGAACCCTGATTTTGATCAAACTGCTCCAAACTCCTCAAATCTTCCTGAATCTTCCAAAATCACTTCCATGATGTTTCTAGGCCTTCAATTCACCTCCATGTTGGTTTTAGATCCTCCGTTCAGCTCAAGGGGTTTTTTAGTCCTGGGAAGGCTAGTGATAGCCCTTCCCAACACTTCCCAGAGATAGCATTTTTAAGAACTCCTAAAATCACCTAGGGGTTGATTTGAATTTCTAAATCACTAGGGAATGAATTAACACCAATTGGGAGGTTCTTGGATTGAGGTAGACCAGGGTGCCTCAAAATGATAAAACATGAAATTTTTTCTACAGGGGTATCATTGTCATGCTTGGAAATTATCAATTTCCTTGTTGCACATTTGCATGTTGGCTCTAGCTTGGGGACATGACATGGACTGAATGTAGTGAAGACATGACATGGAGAATCCATAATCTCAACTTTAGACCATATGATCCATTGACCAGTGCCTTATCCATTGGGCCTGTAGCAGAGTCATGTACAACTTACAACAAGAGAGAGAGAGAGTGAAGAAGGAAAACACACAAACACCAAGAAAAATGAAAGGAAACACACAACACACACGGAAAGGAAATGACACACACAAAAAAAGGGAAACACACCTAGAAATCACCTATGGTACAAGTAGGGGACAACCCACTTTCATTGAAGCATTTTTTATTCCTCAAAAGTTACCCTTGAAGAGGCAACACCGAATGATGATGTTCTGTGAAGCCATTGACTGGTTCCAGAAAGTAGCCTCCTCTCCTTAACTACTTATGAAAGCTAGGTGCTTTCACATTTGTATGTACACTTTGTAGGAGTGAGCCTACATGAGCTTCTTGATGCTCAGGCCTTCGCTTAGAAATTCCTTACCTTCATGTTCTTTGAAATTGGTTTCATAGTGTCAGTTTCCTTCCATGTTTATCCACATAGTTGATTCTTCATTGAGCATCTCATCATGCTGCCCCAAGCTGATTTTCATTCAAATTTCTTGAATATTTTGAGTTACTTTCTTTCCAGGTCTATACTCATTGATATCTTCTCCATGAGAAACCTTAGATTCATCCTTTATCTCTACTCCACTGTGAGGTGTTTGAGTACTGATGAGAGGACCGGAAAGTAACCTCATACTTGTCTTGTATGGCCATGGCATGAGTTAAGAGATCAAGAATCAGCTCGGGGTCTTCCACAACTTCCACTGCATCAATAGTTCTTGCACAGATATCTCCTTTGTTCACTTCCTACAGCTCATCTTTGTATGCCTTTGAAGGATATTTATTTTGCAGCTCAAGGAAACTATCGGAGGGATTACTTCATCATCTTGGGAATTTGCATTCTATCACTCCTTTTTCAGAGGAGCTTCACTTCAAAGGCCTCAAAACTCTTTGCTTCAATTTCTTCATCATGGAAAGATTCTTCCTCTTCGAATGGGAAAGAAAACACCTTGATTTCATCATTGCATCCATCAACCATTGGCAGAGAGGGGCATCATATTTTTCTCTGTTGCTTTATTTCAACATGGCTGATCTTCACACTGGTTAAGGCTTTCAAATCAGATTCATGTTTGTCTTGTAGATTCATGGCTTGCATCAGGAGTTTGAGACTGAGCTCAAGGGTCATTTGTTTCTTTCCATGGCTCTTAGTAGTTCTTGTACAAATGGTTCTTTCCCACTATTTGAGGGCTCATTACAAGATTGGCTTGGTCTCTTCTGGGTGACATGATTAAGGGAGTCCTCATCTTCAAATGGGAATGAGAATATCTCTTCATCATGGATAAACACATAAGCTGATTTTTCTATTTGAAAATCACCAAGAACCATTTCCTCTTCTTCATGGTTTGCATCATCTGAAATTTGGATGTTGCCCTCTTGTAACTCAAATATCCTCAATGCTTCTTCAAGGTCCATACCTCTCTCAGGAAGGCATGTCTGGCCCTATCAAGATGGGAATATCCTCTTCCTCCTCAGTTGTCACAAAGTAATTCATCCACTTGTTATCTTGATACAAGATGTTGGTTTCTGGGCTTCTAGAATTTTGCACCATGTACCTCATCTTCTTCTTTGGAAGTAAATTTCTCCATGTCTCCCTTCATTGGTATGGTTTGAAAGACCAATTCATCTAAATTTTACCCCCAACTACTGATAGAAACCCCTTGCTTAGCAACATTCCAAATGAAGCTAGAATTTCTACTACCAAAATCATCGTTGAAACTTTCTTGTTTGGAAATTTGGTGAGAGCCACCTGTGCATCTTTGACCTTCCCTACAAGTGGGACTTATTTTGACTCCAAAGAGTAACAAGAGCCACCGGGTGGAGTCATGGTGAGTTTGAGATCCTTGGTGACCTTTAAAGGCATCACGTTGTTTGAGGCACCAGAATCTATTATGCAATTGTTCAATACATATTCTCCAACAAGAAGGGAGACGTAGAAAGGATCGACCTTGTTAGTCTTGGATGCGCTCAAGGAAAGCATGTTCTATGAGGGAGGTGTAGGTGGGTTTGGTAGTACTCCTTTAGAATTGGGTGTTACAACATTGGGTGTTAAACTACCATTCTAATATATAGATGAATCTCTCAAATTGTTGGGGTGAGTCCGCAAATATTTGGTTTTAGTAATCTGCACTTTGGATTTGTTCACGTATTCTATGAAGTCAAAAGGAGAAGATGTGGGTGAGGGTGATGAAGGGACTGCTTTTGGATTTAGGATAGGTTTGGAAGCAGGAGTAGATTTTTGGGAATAGAGGGGATCTTGAAAGGTACACTAGAGATTTCAAAGTACTAGATTTTATAGGAGTAGATTTAGATTTAGAATTAGAAGAGGCATCAAAGACTTACTTGGAATTGCTAGAGACTTCTTATTTACTATAGGATCAGGCTTCAACAATGTGTAGAATCCATGGAGGGTGGGAGAAGAGATCCTCGACTGATTTTTTTTTTGTGGAGTCACCACAGGAGGATCTCAATCTTTTTTTTCTTTGCAATAGTGGAGGAAGAGCCCCTTTCTCAGACTGAGAATGAGTGAATACCACACATGAGAAGCTAGGTGCATCTTTCTTCATCATCATCACCTAGAATATTCATAGAATCTTATTTGTGTATTGTTCTCAAACTCATCACTTTCTAGGAAATCACCACCTTCACTTTCTTGTTCAAGCTCCTCTTCATTTTCCTTACTCCTACAACTTGCATTGACAGGTGGGGCCTCAAGGCAAGCCTTGGGGTGCTCCTGCAATCTGATTTCCATTGCTTCTTTGAGAAGAAACTCATTCAAATATTTCCCTCCTCAATGATGCCATTTCATTTTCCATTTTTATAAAAAAAAGGATCGGTTCTTTCATCTCAGGATGTTGAGCTTTACCCTTTGAGGGATTCTTGATCTTTCTAGATAGGATGAGATCATCATCAAGTTCAATGGCCAATATTTTTGCTTCTGCTAATATCCCTCGGTTGAACTCTTCGTAGGAAAAATCCACCTCCGGTGATTGAGCACTAATAAAGAATCTCTTGACATTATTTTAGATGGTGAATCTTCTTCGGTATCCTATGAAGCAACCGGTTGAAATGGAGCCATGAAGTCTCTCATAGTTTCACTTTCTCCTTTCTTCATTTGAGCTAATTGCACCAAGAGGTCTTAATAGTCCTCAGTAAATTTGAATCTTCCTTCAAAGGTAGTTTTGATGTCATTCCAACAAGTGATGGATCGGGAAGGCAAGGAGGTAGAACCATTCCGCTACTTTTTATTAGAGAGATTCCATGAACAATCTTACGAAAACATCTTCATGTTGGAACACCAAGAATCCACATGATGTCATGAAAGCAAGGCGATGTGTTCTTCAAGAGTTGTGTGCCATCACCTTTGAACTTTGGAAAGTTCTTGCGGGAACTTGTTGGTAGATCATGAAGAGGGGTTCAAGAGCAAGCGGGCCTGTATTTCTTCCCCATGGGACAATGGGTTGAGGTCTTTCTACTTCATCTTCCATTGTTGTTTTTGCTTCTTCTTCTTCATCTCTTTCTTCTACAAATTCTTCTTCAAATTCTTCTTCTTGGGAACTCAATGCTCAATGGTGGTTGAAAAATGGGAGAATTTGAAGGGGGTATCAATAAGAGTTTGGATAGGATTTCAGGTGAACTTCTTGAAGAGCCAGATGGAGAGGAGGCTTGAGAGAAGAAGTATGGATTATCTCTAATTCATTCTTGTTGATTTTGCAAAGCCTCAAAATTGGAATCAACAACACCTCTCGACCTGCTCAACCTGGTGTATCTTCCTTCACTAGACTTTTGGAAATTTTGAAGTGGGAATATGAAAAGACATTGTGGAATATGAAAGGTCATGTGTAGGAATTGACAATGTATCTTTCAACAATGGATTTTCATGAACTTTTTTTTTTTTTTATTTTTTCAATATTTCATTTTTAAAAAATTTTTGGACCTTGTGGTCATATTTTGGGTGTGGATGTTGCTAAAAATCTACCCCATGGTGGGTGCTAAAAAATGTTGGAGAAAATTTTCAGTGGACAAATTTGTGGGTTTCTTGCCAATGCTCTAGGAATCTAAGTCCCTCTACTTAACTGGTGTAGCTTCGTATATGCATGCGTGAAAAGGTGGATTTATGTGGTGGCCTTCGATCGGGGATCCAACAGGGCACTCCACTGACCCTGTGGAAAAGCTAGTAATTTCTTTAGGAGAGGACTTTTTCTATAAAAAGCAGGAAAGGGAGTGAGAAATGAGATAGGAGAACTAATGTTGTAGGTAGAAAATCATATTCTGCACACACACTAGTTAGAAATTTCAACACATGCATTTATGAGAAGAAACAACTCTGTGAATAAATAAAAGACCAAAATAGAATTAAGATTGAGAACTCAAAGTATAAAAATCTCCTCATCAAAAAAGGCATAGAAACTCCTTCTTATTGTATTGATTCTTGAAGAAAAGTTTGTACATAGTGTGGGAAATGGAAGAAATTTGAGAATGAGGGGAATGGAAGAATTTGGCTATCTCCTTTGTTCTCTCAATGCACTCTTGAGTTTACAAAATCAATCACCAACCCTTTGAAATGGGAATGGATTTACAATTTATAGAATGAGAGGTGACTCATCATCTACCCCCAATGCCTTTTCATATGTCTCGCACAATTTAAAACTTTTCAACTTCCTAGGAAGCTTTTAAGTCCCTTTTTATAACATAAAGGTGACTTATTACATTAGGAACATTAAGACATATGAAAAGTGCAACCCCAATGAAAAATTAGAACATTGAGAAGAGAGAGAAATTTGGGGGGAAGAGAGAGAGAAAAGAGAGAGAGAGAAGAAGAAGAGGAGATGTCATTCGATGAAGTTTGTTGATCCTTGTTGATGGAAAGCTCCAAATGTAGTGAAACTCTAAATCTTTGAACTCCTTGCACACTGAGAAACTCCTTCAAATTATCTCATGAACTTTTCCAAGTTGAATGAACTAAGATGGATCTTGAATGCCCTGTGAAAAATGCCTATGATGATCCCAAACAATGATGTCCCCCTGAATGATTATCCTTATACGTCCCATTGTGCCAAAACTTGCTCTTTGAGTGTAACTTACTATTTTTAGTAAGTAGGGACAACTTACTATTTTTAGTAAGTTTCATAGTTAGCTTTTCCCAACCTCAACTAGCTATGGTAGCTTGAATTATTTCTTCTTATTGTGCTCCTCTCACCTTTTAGACCAACTGGCTATTTATAGTAGGGGCTTGTGGAACCACTTACTATTTTTAGTAAGTGTGAATTGTGAGCCGAGATGACCTTTTTGATGACTTTTACCTGCGATACTCCCTCTGTGTTCACCACCTTCTTCATAACCTCTTCAAATGGTGGCTTACCTGAAGTAACAGACCCCTATGTAGGAAGGCATGCTATTTTTAGTAAGTGTATGCATGTGGATGTCAGATTGCAACAAAATGGGTCTTGAAATTTTGGGTTTTATTCTGGGGTTCTACGCTGAATTTTGAGTAATTCCTTCATCTGAACAAGTGGGAAAATGATATTTTCATTGGTGGGAGAAGAATACTAAAAAAACACATCCCTCCATATCCCTAAAAATAGGGATTTCATGGCATGAAAACTAGTTTACGTGAAACTAGATTTTTCAACGATCATTCCCTCCAATTTTTGCGTGATTTCACCCATTGGAACCCTAAAAGTGAAGAGGTAGCTCACTTCCTTTTTCACAAATGTTCTTCATGTGATAGGAATAAATATGATAAAAAATAATTCCTCCATATCCCTAAAAATAGGGACTTCATGGCGTAAAAACTAGTTCACGCGAAACTAGATTTTTCAACGATCATTCCCTCAATTTTCACACGATTTCACCCACTAGAACCCTAAGAAGTGGAGAGGTAGCTCAGCTGATTTTTTCCACTACTATGTCATGGTGGCCATTAATGAAGATTTGAAATTTTAGGTCTGGTTTTTTTCTCCATTCACGATGAAATCAACTCCATTGTGATAGGTTTTTTCTTCTTGTCTCATTGGTGAAATTTCTCTTCGATCCGGTTGTCGGTTTGTCGGTTTGATGGGAAATTGAGCTTTGTTCTTTATGGAGCCGGAAGTGAAATTTATTTTCTATGAGAATTCCTTGCTATGAATGGGAGGTTTGAATATGATTTTTAATTTCCTACAAGAGATAATAACTTAGCAATAGATGGTTTTCAATCCATGCACTGGTTTGTAAGATCTCTTCGATTTTCGGTTTCATGGCAATGAAGATTTTCAAACTTTTGGCTTCTTCGTTCTTCATTTGATCAATATTTATTTTGGGACCTGCATATTGTCATGGAGTGAAGGATTTATTTTTGTGGAAAATCTGGTTTGAGATCTTTGGCAATGGTGGAGTGGTGGTGAGAATTTGTAGAGAAAGTTATAGAGCAAGTTGTGCACGAAGGAGTTAGATGTTAAAAGTTAGAAGTAGGGGATTTTTAAAATTTTGAAATAAAGATGAGATGGGAGATGGGAGAATTTTCATGTCCCTGATATCCCTCACCTCAAAGGGATGTGAGGGACATCAAATTCCATGATGAGAAAGGTGATGACACACGTGGCGGAGATCCAACGATAGGGAATGAAGGCTAAAAAATCAAGCTTTAAAGCACTGAGGGGTTGGAAGCTGGTCATATGGGTGACCAAAAGTCTTCCTTAGGGGCTGGGAGAATTTTTCCATGTTTTATGTCCCTGACCTATGAGGGACATGAGGGACATAAAATTCCATGGTGCTCTGGTGATGACACGTGGTAGCGATCAAACGATTGAGGCTTTGAGCTCCGCAAGCACCTGGGGGCTGAACTGGTGATCCTGGAGGTCATATGGATCCAGAGGTCTTATGGGGGATAGGATAATTTTCCATGGTTGATGTCCCTAACCTTGAGGGACGTGAGGGACACAAAATCCCACCAGGCTCCTGGAGCTGACACGTGTCCTCCCAAAATTTGACTAACTCCGAACTCGCTCTAAGAGGACAACTTGAAATGACGATAACTTGAGCTCCCGATGGAAGATTTTGATGAAATTTTATATGATATGACTGGAAATGGAATTTGGAATCCAATGGTGGGGTCTTAGGTATTGATTCTTTCATTTGGTCCCTTAAAAAATTGTATTTTTGATTTGGTACTCCACTTATGCATGAGAAAAAATGCTTGCAAAACCAATGCGCCAAAGTGTTGTGAAAAAATAATTTCACCATATTGTAGGGCTTGAAATTAAATTTTAGAATATGTTTTTTTTCTCCTAACTCCATCTGGAGCTCTCAGAATCACCTTTGGAAGCTCAACAATTGTTTTGGCTTGTGCACTGCTTAGGCCTGTGAACCCTGATTTTGATCAAACTACTCCAAACTCCTCAAATCTTCCCTGAATCTTCAAAAATAACTTCCATGATGTTTCTAGGCCTTCAATTCACCTCCATGTTGGTTTTGGATCCTTTTTCAACTCTAAGGGGTTTCTCCATTCTAGGAAGGCTAGTGATAGCCCTTCCCAACATTGCCCAGAGATAGCATTTTTTTAAGAACTCCTAAAATCACCTAGGGGGTTGATTTTAATTTCCTAAATCACCTAGGGGAATGAATTAAAACCAATTGGGATGTTACTGGACTAAATGGGAAAACCCAGAGTGCCTCGGAATGATAAAAAAAATACTTAGAAGAAATGAAGAAAAGGAGGACAATCACAGGTACCTGGCTGAACTATAGTCAATTTTCCATTCGAATTTATTTATGTTATTTTCTTCTAAGATGGATTTTGTTCACAGACTTCTTCAGCAACATTTTAGGTGACTAAAAGCTCTTGAGGAGAATGAACAGGTATATCCAATTTTTATGTAATAATCTTTCTCGATTATCTAGAATATTTTCATTTTCTAACTTGAACTGGCTGCAGTTATTTGTATGCCTGGGATATTGGTTGCTTTTGGAATCTGGTGGAGTTGATGAAGACATTACATGATCATGATTGTAATTGTGTACATTTTCATCCAGTAGAATATAATTTATTTTATGGATATTGTTCTCATTAATGAATTCCTATTTCATTGACATTTTTGTCATTGTGTTTGGTCAGAATGACCATTTGTAAATATGTATAGTTCTTTTATGTTTTTGTACATTTTGTTTATTCTTTCTATTTCTTGGAATGATTGTGAATGATAAGGATTTTTCCAAAATCTCGTTAGGTTTCTTATATTTTTGGTATGATATTTAATGACCTAACATTAAACTACCCTTTTGCATGCTTGAGTTTTTGCTTAATCCTGTTATGATTAAACTGGTATGATTCCACCTTGACCTCAAAGCAATAGGTTGAAGGGTTGATTCATTGTCGATACATTTTTATCGACAAAAGATATCGCTCCTATCACACTCACTTTGCATTCCATTCCATCTCATTCATCCACAACATACTGCATATATTGGTCACATATTGTTCTTGCTTACTTATTCTCACATGATACATCTTGCTTACTATGTTAGTTAGATACATTGTATGCCATTATATTTTCTATACACACACGCATTTTCACTTGCCTTCTAGTTATGATCGTAGACTTTAAAAGATAATTACACACAACATGGATGCTTGGCACTTTGTATACTATTACTATTCCCACAACATGCTCTTGGGGGTATCAATTTTACACATCACATGTGTTATTGTTTCGATTTATACTACTTCCTATTCATACTAGCACACTACTATATCAGATTATACATGCTTTGACATACTTTCTATCTTTCTAACATGCTAATGGATGCTTCATGTGAAACGTTTTCTTTGTAGAAACTCTTTACTACCATGGATTTACATTACATTGTTTGCTCTTGCTTGTCATTTTTTACCATTGTATGCCATTATTTGTGGGATTTTCCCTTTGTCTTGTGTGGACATTTTATGCTTTTTTTCACGCCTCGATTATCTTGCGACATCATGATTGATGTCCCATTTTTGCAACCCACTTTTCACAGTCTACTTTGTCTACATTATTGCTTGTTCACATTGTCTTCGTGTGTATTATTTTATTGCTTACTAGCTTACACATTTTCATATTTATCTTGTATGCACTAACACTTGTTCCCTAGCCACTTTATTTGTGTGTGCCTTGGTTTCTACCAAGAACATTCCCTCCTCCCTCTGCAGGCACCGATTTTAGCACAATGTTCATTCCTCTTTTGGGCCGCATACTCCTTGTGACATCACATGTAACCAAAACGAGGGGGGAATCATTGGCTGAATCAATCACCTCATACAATAGTTTATAGGCACAATTCAACACAATTTAGTACCGGTAAAACACAATCTTCAGTCTTAGTAATGGCCTAGAATCAGCGTGGGTCCTTAGCACAACACATACGCTAGCGCTTGACACAAAAATTAGCACATGGGTGCCCTTGACCCTTCCTATGTGCCTATGACCAAGGAAGTTACACATCTTTTCTCAATTCAAGACTGATCACAACAGTTTACACAACGACTTTTAACACTTGGCATGCATGCATTACACCTTATTTTTACTTTCAAGTTAGATTGAAATGGATTGGATTTTCACACACCATTTGTAGTGATGTTTATACTTCGGGAAATAGTCAAAAGTTAGAGAATAACACTAGACCTTTCTCCCTATGTCTTTTTCCGTCTTAGGCGAAGCTGATGTGAGATCACCCAAAAAAACGCACTCAACGGCGGCATGAGATCACCCAAAAAAATTATTCTTCTACAACATCTTCAAGATCCTTTCTATCTCTTTCACTCATCACGAATTAGGTGCACATGTTCCTTTTCATAATTTTCATATACTTTCTTACATACTTTTTACGCATTTTGATCAAATTTTTCATACACATGTATTTGACTACTTGTTTGTTCTTCTCTTTTGCAGGTCCGTCCTTATGGGAAGTGATAGTCACATCAATCACACATCATCACACATCAAGCTACATCAACAATATGTACAACACGAAATCTACACATACACTCTCACCCTAGGGTCATCATCATCATTTTTACTTCCTCTTCTCTAGCTTCCACGCTTCACATTTTATCACTCCACATTTTCCCTTGTCTCTCAGCACACTTTTCGCCATTGATCTACATGGTTATCAGGTACACATATTTTATCTACTTTATGTTATTGAGCATTCACTCAACAACATAAAGTGGGGGCAAATGTAGACACTAAATCACACACTTTGGGTATTTATCTAGTCCTGATCACATACTACTATTTATATGATTCCTAAGTAAGAAAAGTACTAATTGATCACTTTGTCTTTGGACTCTTTGCATTCTTTTTACTTTCATGCTTGGTCTCACACACCTTCTTTCCCAGTCTTCCTTTTCACACTTCAAAATTTCTAACTCTGGACACTAGCGCCTGGCACCCCCCCCATTCCTCCGGGCGCCTCGACCTCTTTTACTTTGCTCACATCTTTTGGGTCTCTTCTAGCTGTTTGGGCATCTTTATTTTTACTAGTCGACCTTTTAGTGGTTAATTATGAAATTTGAGCAAGGGAATCATATAAATATAAATATGTGTGACAATAATAAAGGAATAAAGCACTAAGCATTTACTATCTCCACCTAAGGTTGCATCCAAAGGCATTTACAAGAGCATTCAAGCATCCATCTAACATCCACACAAGGGCAAGGGACTACATTATTTTGCATACACTTCATAGGAGGGGAAGTTCATTTTTTTCTATGCACATATATATCTACATTTTTACATCTAGCTATTGCTCGCTATCAAGTGTGATGCACACAAGAGCCACCTAGGGCATGATTTCTTCACACACACACATAAAACTACATGGGGTCTGAGATGTAGTGCAACGCTCGGTCATAAGTTCACTTTTTTGACAATTGAGGATAGTCCAACCTCTCATTTTATATATTTATTATTTAGGATTTAATGTAGTTTGGGGGTTTTGTAGGTGCTTCTTTCTTATTACAGGTTTCAGGCGAATAACAGTGAAGTGCAACGACATATAAGAGATCAAATGCAATGACCAGGGAACATCTCATGACCTTGTAAAATTGGGTTTCATAGATTTTGAGTAGTCACAGGTGCCCAAAATAGGTCTCTAGCACCCCGGCATCCCTAACCCTGCATAGGTACCCTGGTCCTGACAATTCCCACACTCCTGCATTTTTTGGGCTCATGTGCAACACTCTAAGTTCCTACTCAAACAATTTTCTAGCTCGGCATACCTTCGGGATCATTGTGAATCAACTAAGTATTTCATCCCTTCACTTGTAACTAGGGTTTCATATTTTCTAGCTTACTTGCTTGGGTCAAAATCTGACTTAATTGTTTATATCATTGTGCTGGTACATATTTAGATTTAGCATCTATTCATTTCAATATTTGATTAATCATTAGCAACATCTAAGATGTGCTTGTAAGGGTAGATGAATTTCATCATCGTAATGCTCTTTAGGAAAACACTAGTATGTCATGTTGGGAATTCAAAGCGAAGGGACTGCCACCATTAAAGGTTACAAAGGGTAGTATTTTTTGATGCACCATGAAGGGAATGGGTCTAAATTTTTTTATGGAGAAAGAGATGTCTACTAGGAGGAGCGGTGGAAATACTTACTTCTATTTGTAGGAGAAATAGATCTTTGAACTGATCTTTCTCTTCTTCTTCTAGGTGAGAGCTATATGTATTATAAAAATTCAGCTCTTGTTACACTCTCTCTTGTATTTATCATTATCATGAAACAAGGTACTAGACTGCTTGAAAATAATAGATCTAAACTTGGGAGTCACTAGATGTGTAGAAAGATGCCTCCAGAGGCTGAAATCCACTAAGACACACACCAATCTTAGGGAAAGAAAACCAACAGTGAGCTATAAGTGACTCAAACTCGTCTCACCGGGCATTCCAAAATCTGTTGTCACCTAAAGTTGCACCCTTGCTGAAACTAGGTTCAACACCTTAGGGAAACATGGAAAGACCTCCAAAGTGTGGGACAATGGTACTTTTTGAGGTCAATCTCCGAAAAGGCCAAATTCCTTCTATCCTAGTTCAATGGGACAAACCAACCAACACTACACTACAAATATCTAATCCTATCCTAAGTATTCCAAGGAACCAGGGTTGAGATATACACACACACACACACATATATATATATATATATATATATATATATATATATATATATATATATATATATATATATTGAAATAAAGAGAGGTGATGCACCAAACTATAATAGGGTTTGATTCTGGCTCCAGGGACACAGATATGAAAACACAAGCAAAGACCCAAAACAATGTGCACAAAATTGGTAGAAATAAATAGAATAAGACTAAAGACCAACAAGAGGATAGAAATGTTCACATTAAACACCAAAGAATTCAAAGGAAAGAAATCACACTTACATTCAACATCAAGAACTTATCCATTTACAGTCTAGCAAAGTCGAGGCATGTGAAATCTTCATGAGCGCGTCACATAGGTCTGCAAGCAAAAGGTTCGATCTTAGAAGGGAAGAGCTCTCGAACTTAGTTGAATTCCAACTCGTTTTATGTGCTTTTGCACTTACATTTATAGAAATTAGAGAGAAGAGGAGAAGGAACAAATCACATCCATCAATGAGTGAATTCAACCACATGCCATCATTAAGGTCCAATCAACATTGATTTTGCAGGCTAGGTATGAGTTCCTAACATTTCTCCCATCGCACACCATCAGATCGCCAGTGTAGGAGGATGTCGTTGTTCAACTTTAAATTATGGTTTTATGGATTACTTGAGCGCATGGTTTGAGCTAGGTGCAACTTTACTTGTGTTTTGCGGATTTAGGATTTTTCGCTACCTTAATCATGTCTTTCACATCTTTTTATCATGTTTGAAAAACTTTTGGTGACCCACAATTTTGTTTGCGACCTTCACCTTGATCTTGGAATGATCTTTGACTCTAAACTCTTTCCTTCACCCACGACCTTGTCGTTTTCCTCTCGTGGATTTTTTTCATTCCGCGAGTCTTTTGTTCCATAACATTTTCCTTTGAGTCACAAACTATTTGAATCTAACTATTTCGTGGATTTTTTTCTTTTTGCCTTGTGGGTTATCTTTCATATGTGTATTTTCTATCCTTGTGTGGCTTGATTAACCACACTTAACTTTTATCACCTCCACGCTTTACTCACTCTCTAAAATTCCACATAGCCTTTTTCCTTTGTTCCACGTCATATTTCCCTACAACTATGTTCCTTTATTCTATAGCTTTAGAAACTCGTGGAACACTACGTTATGGATTTACGGGAACATGAGTTTCTTTGTTCAGTGACTTTTCAAACAAAAAGCGCCTAAGTCTTTAACTTGAATGAAGTTGTCAAAATAACATGGGTGTTATTTTGGACAACAATTATATTTTATAACAAACATATGTTGGCTAAACTTGGTGAAGATATGACTCTGTCATTGTCTAACAATTATGATGACCCCGTATATGTTAAGGCTCGTGTGGATTCATGAGACACTTGGACAATTAAACTCATATGTGAGACATTTTCTCAATCACCTATTCAAACACTCATATCAATAGAAAATAACTTAAACCTCTATACTGAGAGACCTCTCTAGATCCTCAATTTAATTCTTTCCACTTTAGGTGAAATCACCCAATAGGGGACAACATATCAAGAGTTTATCATGTCCCTACTGGAAGGTTTCGTTTCTAGGGGCAATAACAAAATTGATGATATGGAGAGGTTTGTATATTAGGTATAGCGTGTTTTTGGTGATAGGAGTGTTACTGATAGGTGATTTCAAAGTAGAATGATAGATATGACCCATTGCACACCTTATGATAGGATAACATAGTGAGTTTGAGTTCAATTTATGATCACAAGTCATGTATGAGAGATATAATCCAAAACTAGAATTACTAAATGTCAAATGACCAAATATGGGTGTTTGTCTACAAGCGTGCAAAAAAAAATATCAAAATTAAGGGAAATACATCCTACCATATTTTGTCGATGGAACAAGATGAGGTATCTATTGAACATGAAACTTTAAAAGGTTATATTTTATAACAAACATATGTTGGCTAAAGTTGGTGAAGATGTGCTTCCCATCGTTGCCTAAAAATTATGATGAACCTCTTTATATGAAGGTTTAGTTGCTTTCATGAGTAACTTAAACAATATAAGTTTATACATTCAATCTAAAATAAAAAAATAACCTAAAAGCTATAATCAAGAACCCTAAAGAAGAACATCCAACCTAGCCACACAAGGTAACAAGTTTTAATTTTTTTTTAAAAATAATATTCATTATTATAAACCACTCATAAAAGTAAAAAGATTCTTTAGTTACAAAGAAAAGAATCATTTAAGTTTACAACTTGAATGAAGTAGGAGATGATATACATTTCTTCTAACCTTGCAATCATATGTAACAATATTGTTTTGCACAATAGAAAGATAATACTAGTACCCATGTTATAAAATGATTTTTTGAAAATGTTGACATGTATGAACCTCGAGGTGCCTATTTCAGATTTGTCATATTGTCAGGATATTGGTCTAATAATGATTAAAAATAAATAAATGGATTCCAAATTCCACCATAAAAACAAAATTTCATGATTTTTCAATTACATCTCACACTATTATAATCCCCCACTACCATCTCTACACCAATTCCCATTATAAACTAGCAATTGCACATGAGTTGCAAATTACGCGGTGAGGATAACAATGTAAGTTTGTTGGGGTTGTATTTTACAGCGAAGTGTATGCAAACTTAAAATTAAACAAAAAAACTTTCTATAAACTAAGAATAATCAAGCACATATCACATTATTATAGTGCAAGCTTAATTTTTTAGATTGCTTTATTTAGCATCACCAATAGATACCATAAGAACATTCTCTCTTTTTAGAATGAAGGAAATGGTTCCTATTTCTCAAAAACAATTTCTCTTGCAACAACCCTGGAGTTAATTTTGTTTGTAGTGTGACAATGAGCACATAATCGAAGGTTCTCGACAACTGTAATAGTTGTTCAAGGGGGCGTGTTTAACCAACCAAATGCAGTTGCCAACTTTTTACTATGGTGGTAGAGAAATAATTCTTTTTCCTCCACTTCCACATCATTAAGTAAATGTGTTTAATATGAAAAATAACTTGTTGCCTTCGTCTCTCAAGCCATTTTCTCTAACTTTGCATATACCTCCTCTGTCTTAGATGTGATCTATGATTTATGATGTCTCATGGCCTTCAATCCAATTACATCTAATGATCTTCTTAATGTCTCTATCTTTCATCAATCTCCGTATCATTTGAGCCTCACCTCACCTGTCCACTTCTGCATAGATGTTTGGGAGAAGAAAATAAACTGTATCTTTTTAAGGATCTAAATCAAAATGCATTACGGATGTAAATACTCCTAAGCCTATATTCATATGTGATCAAGAGGAACCAAGCAAACACTTCCACATAAACCCCACAGGTTTATGTGGAATTTGACTCTACACCTGCCAATTGCATTGTGCATATCCTGCAATCAACGATGTCCATGAAACCACATTTTTGAGACATTTTGTCAAACACATCACATGCCTTGTGTAATGTTCCACAATTTGGCATTTGCAACTACAACATCTGACAAAATTCCTCTATCTTTTATGCTTTGATGGATGTCCACACCGTGTTCCATGTTTTTCCTAGTTGGATACCCCTTCCAATAATGGGGACCCAAATATCACCTCATTTACCACTCTGATGTTGATGTTTTCTTAGGCTTTCCAAGTGAGTTATAAAATTTGAATAGTAAATTAAGTAGAATTGAGAATATATCATCAACAAGCAAGACATCAATAATCGCTACCTATATAAACGAAGCCACTTGGTAATTTACATAGAAAACTGTATGTTTTGAATCTTACGGGCACAACAGACAACAAAAATGGTGAAGGTGAAGCAATGCATATGAAGGTGGTGATTTATTCCTTGTCTCCCTTCAAGCAGAAGATCATGTCCGGTCAAACAAATGCATTATAGGTAATATGAATGCATCTTAATGTCCCCATAAAGCTACAAAATCCTCCATCCTCTCAAAACGTATACCAGACGGTCTTTCTGCTCTTGATAAGCGAGTAGATCTTTAAAATATTGATTATGAACAACATCGTGGAATTTGACAGAAGGTCCTTGCTTCGAATCCTGGTTGTTCCATGGAAAATAACCATATATTTATGAGAATTAGAGAACGTGGAAGTCGGAATACCTATAAGGCCTCGAACTCCTTAAAAACCTTGGTGCGGTTGCTCAGCGTCTGCTTGAGTTGCGTGAGAGCCTCAGAGCAGAATTTGAGCTGAGAGGGGACGAGATTTATCAGGACCCCGTTATCTTCTTTGTCTCGACTGGTAAAAACATGGTGAAAGCGAGCGATTTATCAGGACCCTGTTATCTTCTCCGTCTCGACTGGTAAAAACATGATCAATTTCAATCCGTCCCCAAAAGAAAAATCCATTTGACAGTCTAATAAATTCAGGCTGGAAATATTTTGTTTTTCTTGTGGTTTTGCAGGAGCGATGTTTCACACAGAAGATCTGTCACGGGAGCGCTGGTTCAGGGAGTTTAAAAGAGATCATCGAGAGAAACAGCAGACCCCCTTGATGCCCTCACTCCTAAATGGTGGTCGCCATACCTCCAATTTCTTGTATACAATTCACCCTTCCTGTCTCTAAATCGTGACAGATTTATCACGAATATATAGGAAAGTAAATATCTAATACTGTAGATAAATATCTAATATTGTAAATAAATATCTAATACTGTAGGAAAATATCTAAAATCCGGTAACCACAAAGTTAAAATAGCGCCGGAATTTGACACTTTCCAGCAAAGGCATCTTCAAAGGTGGACGCCTACCGGCAAATTATTTGGTTCTTCAAACATACAATAAATATATATAATTATTTGATTTGTGAAAGATATACTAAATAGTCAAAGTATAAGAATCAATGCTCGAAAATTCTCAATCTATTTTATTGCTATTGTTTTGTTTTTTAAAAAGCCATTGGAAAATAAAGACATTGTCACTCCGACCTGCAGAATCGAACCAGCGACCTAAGGATTTCTAAGGAAATTTGTATCCCACTACAGTCCTCCCCTCTACCAACTGAGCTAAGGTCGGGATGCCAATTATGGGTCATACAAATATATCAAGTAAGCTCAAGACAAACGTGGGAAAATGGCAGTGCATCCTCACGTGTATTTATTGAGAGAATAATCCCACAATCAATGTACGAAATAAAATTTCAAACTTTCGAAGGCGATAAAAAATTGTAATGTCAGAAGTGGGATTTGAACCCACGCCCTCGTTGGAGGACCAGAACTTGAGTCTGGCGCCTTAGACCACTCGGCCATCCTGACAACTTCATTCAAAACTTTTAACCGTATTTATTTAACAACAACTCTCTCATTTTTTTTTTTATTGGAAACCAAGGAGCACGAAACGCATGCCGACGTCCACCATAAATTAAATCAGCCCAAATTCTTCCACCTTAATGTAACTAACCTATCCAAATGCTTCAATCTCCCCATGTCTCTTCTCTTATAAACTAGCAAAAGCATCCATTGTGAGAGGCCGATAGGCATATAGATGGATTTAATAAATGTATTACAGTGCTAATAATTGTACTTAATATGTACTTTATTAAATCAAAATTTGAATTCAGTTGTAAACAAATAATAGTAACTATTATGAATTGATTCATTCATTTGTGATAATGGATTTACATGTAGAAAAATAATTATTTATTCATAACAACATCATCCATTAGTGCTTGTGGTAGGTGAATACAAAAATATTTATTAGTGTAAAATAAATCATGAAAAAAATAACACACTTAATGATATAGATCATAAATGAATTTATGAAAATATGTTAATAATAATAGTAGTGTTTTTGACAATTTAGATTCTAGAAAGCAAGGTTATGTCATAAAAGTGTATTTAAAGGTAGTTAATAATAAACAATGATTTGCTTGATATTAAAAAAATTGTAAAAATTCCACATTTGATTATGATTTGATTGATATTTATATGCTTATATAAAGCTATATTTTAGCATAAGATGGAAGTGTTCACCTCTGTCTAAAATCATTTTTATTTGGATTCAATATTATCCCTTACTCTTATACCGATTATATGCTTCATGTGCATGGAATCATCGAATGAGAAATAAAATAAACCATTGAGGTCATTAAAATAAGATCTAAGGCAAGAGTAGGAGAGCACTTCTTGTGTTTGAAAGGTGCAGTATATTCTCTAGACGCTCAATATGTTTCCCAAAGAAATTTGTGGAAATGGAAAGTATTTGTTAGTTTGTTGGCATGTTTTGTGGAACGAGCGAGAAGAACAAGCAATCCAATTGACAATCGAAGCTTTCTTTCTATAAATGCTTCACAAATGAACCAGTCAGTTAAGATATGAAGATTAACAGACAAACCGGAGATGAAAAGACAAATTATTCGTCAGGATAGAAAGAAAAGATTACCCATAAATAGGACCAAACAACATATAACTACTACGACAAACAATAATGGTTACCCAAGAATTTCAACTTAAAAAATGCCTATCATCCAAATATTAGAACTTTGTATTTGTTGTTGCCTTTAGAATATTGAAAAAATACAACTTGATTATCCTTTATTATATATATATATATATATATATATATATATATATATATATATATATATATATATATATATATATATATCGTATCAATGCAGGTTAAACTTAGATTCTATTGGGAAGAGGTTGGCCATCAAGGAATCCCTTCAACAACACTATAGATCTCTTTGGTTGGGAAAACAAACTTGAAGCCACATGAAACAAAAAAAAAAAACAAATAAATATTTACAATCACGTGAATAATTCTTCATCAAATTATAACCATTTTCTAAACAAAAGAAAAACATACATGCTTTCCTTCAAACCGAACACTTTAAGGAACCATTTTGTTTAGCTAGATATAGGAAGTTAGATTGGTTATCAATGTATGTGTCCCCGTTAATGGAATCACTAAATCTTGATCTCCATTGTGTATATACCAATTCACACATAATCTATTTAAAAATCTAATAAAATTAATCTTTCAGTTCAAAAATCATTGTAATCCATCATAAGGATGAATAAATAATGTACGTGTAAATCAAAGCTTGAATGCAAACATTTACAAGTTTACTCAGTTAATTTGTCGTGGGGATCTCTAAATTTTGATGATCATATCGAAGCAAACCGAGTAAAATCAAAGCTAAATTGTCATATTTTTGCCCCCAAAAAAAGAATTAATTGTTAAGAGTAAGAAAAACAATGAGTAGATTTGGATTTACTTGTTGTAAGCTTGCAATTCTCGACGCCTCCATTAAGACATGCATGGAATGAACACAATTAAAAGTACAAAATTTCTATCTAATTAAATGCTTCACGAGTGAACGAGTCAAGATATGAAGATGAAGAGATGAATTGGAGATGAAAAGACATATTATTTGTGAGAATAGAAAAAAAATAATATCGAGTTACCTAGATGACTACGACATAAAAAAAAAAATAGTTACAAAGAAAGTTGACTCTAGGTAGGCCTATTGGTCAATAAGCCAACAAAATTGTTTATCATAAATCATGCAATGATACAAGTCCAAAATCTCATGTTGTCTATATCTTACAATCATGGCAAATGGTACATGATACACAAATGTTGATTAAAACTAATATTTTCAAAGATAAGAGTAAGGGATAACATTGAATTTGAATAAAAATGATTTTAGATAGATGTGAACACTTCAATTTTATGCCAAAATATAGCTTTATATAAGCATATAAATATCCATCAAATCATAATCAAATGTGGATTTTTTTGATATTGTTTTGGGTAACTTATGTCATTTTTAATGGAAAATATCGATAAAACAAATTTGATGAGTTGAATATGCTTCCACAAAGATGAGTTGTATTATTTCATATCCATGTTTTTGCTTTTTCATTTAGGTGTTTTTTTAATTTAATTATATGGGAAGTAACTTGTAATGATTGATTCTTAATAGTCTTCTCTTTATCTACTATATATTGAGAACAACTATTGTTCTTTTGTTACTCTTGTTGAACTATCATATATTAACACTACTAATATGTTGTAATCAAAACATTTTGTTTACATTCAGTTTGAAAAATCAACCATGGTGCATAAAAGGAGACAATGTGTTTTCTTATACATACTTAGAATAGATCAATTTATTTATTTCATTAAAATATTTATTTGTTATGTTGGAGAATTTATAAATTTGTGATAATGTTTTGTTATTCTAATACTTATTGAACTTGTTTAAAAGAATTATAAGTTGCTTCTCAACATTTTAAACTTTAAAAGTTGCCTCTAAAATAAGAAAATTTTGGTGATTTTGGTGAGTAATAGTTAGAAAAAGTCTTTTCAAGAAGTGGATGGAATTACTCTTACTATCCTCTATAAAACCACATTAATCTTCTCTCTTGTAAAAACACATTATAAAATTATATTTTGTAAGAATACAATAAATGTTCATTTGTTTATAAAAATACTTAATAATTTGGAAGAGAAAAAATTATTCAAAATAAAATCCCATAAAGTGGATAGTCTAAACTCACAAAATTTGAACGGAAGCATAAGTTGATGTGAATCCCAACTTCTCCCATGTGTTATATTTGAAGTTAAAAGGAAATTGACTTATTTGTACTTGATTTTGAAAGCATTTTATAACAAATCATATAAAATATATTTTTTATCACAATTTCAATTTTGCATAGTTATATCTTTAAATTATATGTTTAAAAAGAGAGAGACTTACATATTGGAGAACTCATATTTCTTAAGAGAAGTGTGAATATATTGATGCCTGTTTGGATCTTAATTTGAGATTTGCAAGGAAATTTGCATTTGCACAATATCAGATGATCTTACCATTTTCACAACATCAGACGATCTTCCCAATCTTAGAAAGCTTTGAAAGTCTATGTGAGCTTTGCAAGTGTATGAAGGTTTCATAAGCCTGTGAATCTCAACAAGTGTAAGTAAGCTTTATAAGCCTCATAATGTTTTTGATGGATGGAGAGGAGTTCAGAAAACTTAAAATTGATATTTGAAACGAAGAGGATATTTTTGGAAGAATCAGGGATTGTTCAAAGAAAATAGTTCATTTGCATCAACCCAGGTAGAAGAATCTATGATAGTAGTGTAATAAGTATGAGAGCTTAAACAAATCTTTTCAACATAAATAATGCAATGATACACGTCCAAAATCTCATGCCGTGTTTATCTTACGATCATGACATTGCAGGATACACAAATGTTCAGATTAAAATTAATATTTTCAGTGATTCTTCATCTTCAACCACTGTAATGGATTCCCAAATATTGTATTTGTAATTACCATATCAGTTTAACTTGGCTTCAACGAAATTTGGAGTTCCAATTTCCATTTCAATTGAAATTATTGTTCATAAATTTAATTTTCGTGTAATGACTTCTATCCAGGAATGTCATGACACACATTTACTAAACTAAATGTTTATTCATAATATAAAATAGAAATGAAAGGGAACAACCTTTACAGTGCCACAAAAATTGTGGGAAAGCCCTCCATTATTGAGATCATAACTTCTTATATCACCTGCATTTCTAATCTTCATACAGTATTACTTAGCAAGTAAAAGCCCTGATCCCCGATCCGACATGGCTTGGTTTTTCATTTTTTCAGCCAGAAATTTCAATGGATTTGACCTGGGGTTTAGGCTCAGGTTGCTTGGGCACTGTCACGGTCAGCACTCCATTTTCCATGGCAGCTTTCACCTCCTCCACCTTCGCATTTTCCGGCAGCCTGAATCGCCGCAGGAATCTTCCCCGTGAACGTTCCACACAGTGGTATTTATCTTTCGTTCTATTTTCACCTCCTCTTTCTTTAATCCTGCAAAATCAAGAACATGTTCCCTTACAGTCAGATTTTCCAAACAAAACAAAAAAATAAAATAAGAGATTTGAGAATCAGCCCTAGAATTTTACAATACCAGGAAGATCGGCCTTGAAAATATGAGCTTCAGGGTTTTCTTCCAGTCAATGTGTGTATTGAAACAATCGAGGTATTCCTTGCAGAATATGTGGAGGGAGGGCTTACTAAAATGGAGGAATTCAAAGACTGAAATGGATCCCAAACATCTAGTGAAAATGGGTCGAAAACAGAGTCTCTGGACATCCTGCCAAAAAAACTTGGAATGATCAACATACTGTAACTCACGAATTTAATAGAACTCTTTAGCACTTGGCAAAATCTCTATCGTGAAAATACACCAATAGAATGTGGAATATATAGCGAGCCAAGTTGTAGGGTATGGAATATATACCTCCAGAGTTTTCTCGAACTTTCTCGGATAAGGGGACGAGATTGTTGCAGTAGTCGCTCAAGGGTTCCAGATTATATTCTCATCCTACATATTTATAAATGAAAATCGTTCATTATTGATATTTCCTTAGATTTCAAGGTTGTTTTGACCAAAGATGAACAGATAACTTGGAGATGAAAAGACATATTATTGGTGAGAATAGAAAATTATCCAGGACGACTACGATGAAAAAACAACAGTTAAAAAGAAAGTCGACTCTAGGTAGGCCTATTGGCCAACTCGCAATTGCACATGAGTTGCAATTTATGCTGGAGAGGATAACATTATTAAGTTTGTTGGAGTAGTAATTTGTTGCAAAATGTATTCTATGATCTCTCTCATGACTTTCAATCCAAATACATCCAGGGATCTGTTTTATAACTCTATCTTTTATCAATCTTCGGATCAATTGAACCTCACCTCACTTGCCCACTTTTGCATCGATATTTGAGAGAAGAACATACGTTGCATTTTGTTAAACAGTTCACGCGCCTTGTGTAAGGTTCTACTCTAACTCTAACTTGCTCCCTTCATGGCCAAATCTGAGTTGATCCTTGGCAAATTTTATAGCCTCCGCAGGATTTGAGGGCTTCTATGGTAGGGGATCCTGAATTACCTAAGTACAAATAGTTTTATCATCGGACATATATTATTGACGCTCACATGTTCCCCTTGTCCAATAAATGAATAGATCATCCATCAAGTACTTAAAAAATGGCAACCTTTCCCAATCAATGGCAGAATACTTTATTTATTAAAAAATGGAAGTACTTACGTCCACCATCATTTGAATAATAAATCCAATTGTCAAATCTCTATTTCAATGAAGTTAAAAACAAAATAGAGAACTCCACACTTAACAACACGTCCATATGTGACAAATACATACACCAAAACAACGAATCTCCAAACCCCAAATGACACTTGCATGGGAGCAAATTACTCCACCAAAAAACTTAATAATGTTATCCTCTCCAACGTAAGTTGCAACTCATATACAATTACCATTTATACACAATTAAATTTACTAATCATAACAATGTTTATACATATACACATTGGCACATTGGCAAGTGCAAGTGTAACATAAGGAAAAGTCTTACGACCACTTACCAAATAAGAAAACCCCATCCGTACACCACCACCCACCGTCACAAACGAAATGTCTGAATTCTGACGGAATATTCCACTTGGCAACAAGAAATTTTGTATTTAAAAAATCAGAAACGCTATGAGAAACAATTATATGGAAGGAGGACGGACATCATTTTTTATATACCTACACCTGATGGGAAGTAATCTTCTGCCTACGTCTCTGAACAACATTGGGCGGATTAAATCCTTCGCATAATGTGATATTGGAAGCCATGGTTCGCTTGGAGAGGGTCATGGTAAGATTTGTCTTCCTTGATATTTGATATAGGAGTTTGACATTTTCTTAGTAACCATTACTCACAGATTTTTGGCCTTGACGTGCAGACAACAGTAAAATCATTTTTATCGGTGAGCATCCTTCATCTCTGCCACGCTTAATTTCGGTTCAATTTTTTTCTTTTCCGAAGTAATGCGAATGCTTTTTTACGTTTCTACAGCAGGCTGCTCCGTCGGAGGCGTTGTGCTAGTAGCAACAACAATATTGTTTTGTATTTTTTATATGAGGCAGAGAAAACTACGTCCTCCACGCCGCCTTTGTAGCGATTTCAGCTACTATCACAGAAGCAACATGGAAGTAGGTTGACCAATGTATATGTTGGGTGGTTTGTGTATATTTTATTATCAAGAACTTAAGCAAGCCACAAATTTCTTTGACCAAGATAATGAACTTGGAGATAGAGGGTTTGGCACAATTTATTTGGGGAAACTTCAAGACGGATGAGTTGTGGCGGTAAAGAGACTTTACTAGGAAAACTCGAGGAATTCGTTTGAACATTGCCTTAGGTTTTGCTCAGGCCTTGGCTTATCTCCACAACATCAATCCACCCATATATCACAGAGATGTGAAATCCAATAACATTCTTCTGGACGAAAATTTCAGGGCAAAAGTTGCAGATTGGTGCCTGTGAATGTCTCCCACGTCACAACTGCTCGGCAAGGCACGCCTGGGTATCTTGATCCAGAGTACAGTCAATGCTTCCAACTCACCGAAAAGTCTGATGTTTACAGTTTCGGGGTTGTGTTGATGGAGATCATCTTTGCTAAAGTAGTCGTGGATACATCCTGAAACAGAAGCGAAATCGGCCTTGCTAATATGGCAATAGAAAAGATCAGGAGAGGCATTTTGGATGAATAGAGTTATCCTAGATATCTGTTGTATTGTTTCACCATTAAACGGAGGAATCCCAGGAGTATTATGTACAGAATGATCCTTGCGCTCCACACATCCACCTTCTCATCACAATATTTTCCTTGCAGAACCTTGGACAAGAACATAAAGATGGATGCCACATTTATAGGGAGTAGAAGATATTTTTACAGTTATTACAGGGATGGTGTAATTGACTGTTTCACCAGACGCAGTGATGGTGGGGGACAAACGCATGGTGGGAAACATGAATTAAATACAATTGTTTAGAGAAAGACAAATGACATATAAGACAGGTTATCTGCAGTAAGTTTTAATCAGATTTGACACATTCCCTATTCATTGTATCAATTTATAGGTGGGCAACAATATTTTAAGAAAAGAAAAAATGAATAACAACAAGGCAACCGGTAACCTACAAATATCTAAAATATCTAAAATCTGGTAACTGGTAAAATTTAGAACCGCCGGAATTTGACACTTTCAGCAAGGGCTTCTTCAAAGGTGGATGCTTACCGCGAATTAAAAATACGAGATGATTATTTTTAGGACTTCAAAAGTTTAAATGCGGAATCCGTTTGGTCTTGGATTCACATGTTATTTCAACCCTACTACCCTAAATTCTTTCATTGGCGTATGGCTTTGTTTGGAGATTTCAACTTTTGGCCTAATTATATTGATACTCTGTGGCATTTTTTAGAGCTTGTATTCTCTTTCAAATTTGGAAAGCTCGTAATACTATAATATTCCGAATGATCAAATTGTTGTTTTATTCTCCACTAATGATAAAGTGGTTATTTTGTTATGAGAGTCAAGCTCAAGCCAAAAAATTTGCTCTAAATTTTCTCAACTGCAGGAATTGCTTGCACACTGGGGGAGTGCTCCTTGCACGACGAGTTGGGTCCCTCCCGACCCTTTGTTTCCGCCATTTTGGCCATCTCCGCCTCACCGGCCACCTCCGCAAGGACTGTGTCACGTCAGTTGCTCTCACAAACCACCACTCTCGCCTCTCCTCGGGGTCGCCCTTCAACTCCATCCTCTTGTGCTAGAGTGGAGTCCTCCTCCAAGGGGGAGGCTGAGGTAGGATCTTCGCGTTAGGCATTTCCTCCGCCCGGAGTTTAGAAGTTTGTTGGCTCTTCGCCCCTTGGTTGGGGAATTATGGTGCCTTTGCAAATACAAATGCCCGATCAGGATGGCTAGTAGGTTGATCCTCCTTCGGCTAAGCCGTCGAGTGGAGCTTTCATCCCTCCTCGGGATGATCCTCCTCCTCCCGGGAGCGGTGACATGTGCTTAATGCTATATGGTTTTATGTAATTCTCTCGTTTGCCCTCGTGGTGTTCTCGGTTAGCCCTTTGGGCGTTTTGTCTTTGCCTTCATGGATTTTTGTGGGACTGTGAGTATTCAGTCGCCCTACTCTTGTAACTCTCATATATTATTATTTAATATAATGGGCGAGTTCAAAAAGAAAATATTATCTCCTTTCCAAGAAAATGTGATTGTTTGCTCAATTTATTCGTCTATATTTCCTAATCATTTCCTAATGCCTTTTAGTTTTCTACTTTTTATTGTCCTTTACCATGTTGATTATGGTCTATATAGTGGTTACAACTCTCTTATCAATGGATGTTAACTAACAATTGCTCCACTTTGGGGGTGCGGGGGGGGAGGAGGGGGCGACAAGGATACGCCATGTACGAGAGGACAATGTGAGGCTTAGTTGTATTGTTCTTTCATTTCGTGGGTATATCTTTGTTAAGAGGCATAGGTTTAGGCTCTAAAGTGGAAAGCGTGCATGTAAATTTGTAGTTAATTTGCCACCTAATTGATTGTAGGAAAGTAATAGACTAAGATATTTGTGTATTTTTCTCTGCTAAGTATCGGGTTTTACATTGAGAGTCCGCAAGGGTTTTTGTAACCACGAGGCTTTATAAGAGATTAAATGTACGTAGTGGTTATTACGCTTGGTGGTTTATTTCGAACAATATATAATTCCAAAAATACAGGCTGCAAAGTATCGGTAGTTGATATTAGTCTACGCCGGTTTAGGTTTACGTAGGAGCAATTTTGTAGTATGGGCATTGTGAGTTTGGTTTGTGGTGGTTGGTGTATTTTAAGTTACGTTTTGGACATGAGGTAAATCTTGTGAATGTGAAGTAGGTTGGTGGTACGTGCGTTGCATTTCGTAACCAAATCACGTGGTGGCACATACGAGATGGATTCAAGTACATTGGAATGTAGAAGAGTTTGTATGTTGCTTCAACGATTAATGAGCGTAGTCTTTATCGGTGTATTGGTTTTAATTATGTTTGTGGGAAGGTATTGAGATATTATAAAGAAAGGTTTGGTTCTTTATGCGTTGGAGCGTAAACGACAAATACATACATCGATATAAGTGTGTAATAACCGATTCAATTTGTAATGAGTTTTGTAATTAGATATGCAATAGTTGTATTATGCGTTGTTGTTAGCTTTGTGGTAGGATCATAGGTGTTGTGATGATTGGGAAAGTGTTACAGAGATCGTGGTTATATTGTGACAAGAGGAGAGCATTCATTGCCAAATTTGGTCATAGCATAAAAAGAGCTGAATTTCATTACACTTTATGTTTCCCCTTGCCACATAAGTGGCCAAGCACCGCTTTTAGGACACGAGTAGCATAAAGAAGTAAGCTGAATTTCATTACACTTTATGTGCCTCCATTCCCCTTGCCACATAAGTGGCCAAGAATCTACCAGCCAAACTTTTAACAAAGCATCCCAAATCTATAAATATGTTGTATTTTTTGCACATTAAGAATAGGGGCGGATTATGGTGCTGGAAACACAACAGGTCCAACAACAAAATTGTTTGATGTGATCTTTGTAACCCAAGTGAAGGAAATAAATGCTTTTATACAATATAGAAGCTCAAATGAGAGTGCGTTCTTCTTCGGAAAATACTTTTGCTTTTCAAGATACATTTCACAAAGAGCTTCTCCAATAACCTTCCATGCAAAAGCACATTTGCCTATATCTTTCATTTCTTGTGCATGTTCATACAAGACTTGATAAAGTGCAAACGCTTCAAAATAGATATGGTGCCTGGATTTTGAAGTAGTAGTTAGGCTTGTTGAATTTGTTTATAAAACAGGAAGAGATGTTAACTTTGGATTTAAGCGTAAACAACTGCATCATAGTATGCCTAGGGAAAAAACCAATTTTTTTGAAGTGACATACGTTGATAATAGGTTGGGTCACCTTCGGAAAATACTTTTTTGTGGTATAACAACGTTAGCATTAGAAGGTGTCAAAGACTTTGAAGAGCCAAATGATTCCACATGGTCCGGCATATCGTATCTAGACTTGTATGTAGAATTTTCCATTTAGCCTTGAACTCGGCAACATCAACATCCTCGAACCATGGAATGGTCCATTGTCCTACGAAGAAGAAGACATAAGTATGGTTCACATTATTTGAATAAAGAAGCGTTGTGAGCAATCACACATCAATGAATTACAAGAAATAGTAATTACTATACCATCTAATTAGGACCCAAGTATCTGAAGGTTTTTGGCCATAACTTTCCCCTAAAATAAAAAACAATGTAAAGAGAACATAATTTAAATGAAAATAAAAAACAATAAAAACAATAAATGAAGATGCAACAGTTTTTAAGTAGTTTGAATTCATGTGATACCATTTTGTTTTTCAATTTATCTACCTCTTCTTACCATTTGGGTTGGTCTGAGGTATCAGGGTAGGCCTCTACCAACTTCTTTGAAATCACAATGGCAGAATTATAATGACCTGCACCACGGAATTTGTATGCAAAAGGAGTGTCTCATGTATAGCTTATGGATAACCAGAATTCTTTTTAAAGGAAGCTTGCATATATATTCATTAAGTAGATAAATAGAAATATATCGAGGGGTTAGGGATAATATTCTTATAATTTAGATATTCAATAAAGACTCCAGGCCAAAATTAAGCAAATAAACCACAAGAAACAATCAGAACTACAAATATTTCAACACTATATAAGTCTAATCAACAAAACCTTTAGCTCGAAATGACTTTTCCATTCTTCTTGTATAAATTCATTCACGCCTTCCTAATCCTCAGCAAATTTCAATCATAGATAAAGAAGAAATCTGATTTAGTTCTGAGTTTAACCCATTATCAGAAGGGAAAAAGCCGATGGATGGTTATAAGAAGTTTGAAAGGTTGGTAAGGTCTACAAAGGTAAGGACATCAGTACAGGGCAGTTAGTTGCTCTCAAGAAGCTCAAGGTCGAGTGTGATGAGAGGGAATTTCTGGTAAGACTCTCAGGGAGATATCCCTCCTAAAAGAACTTTCTAACAATCTTTACGTTGTAAGGTAATGTTGGCACCCTCCACCAGTTGGTTTTTTTCCCCTGGTTCAAGTCTTTAAAAAGCTTAATCTATCTGTATGTTGCCTCTATTAGAGTAACCCATCAAGAAGAAATGAAGTTTTCTAACAAATAAACTGTAAAGAAATAAATAAAATTGAATAAACGTGTTTGAATTGTTGTTTAAGGTCACCTGGTACTATAAAACATAAATATATGACGGTAAAGGGCTACACAAGATATCAGGTATAACTGCTTTTAAAAAAATGACATCTCCGATAACATTAGTGTCACTATGTATTTTATAGTAAATATCCTCATCCCCTCTTTTATGATTCTTATATAAAATTGTGGATGCAAGGTGTGCTCTGATTGTTTTTATTGGAAAAAATCAATACATTTGTGGCCTTTTAATCTGGTTATCAGTCTGGCCAGGTATTCTTCATGCTGTTACACAATGACTGAAAATGGAATAAACAAGGGTATCCAAACTATACCAAACTATAAAGGGTTATGATTATTCAAGCCAGTTACATAGAGACAGACCAAAAGCTTAAAGCCAGGCTCCACAAGCATTTTTTCCCTATTTTGGAAGTGAAACCTAAAGGGAAAGTGAAGTTGAAACAGGCCAAAGGCTGGTTTTTATGAAACATATATGCCGAGCACCTGAAGCAGACTCAGTTTGGTAAAGCATGAAAAGAAAGGAAACCGGATTTGGGCATATTCTCTGCATGCGTGGGGAGGTCACTGACTGGGGCATCAACACGCGGGTAAGAGGCAAACAAACACGACAGGAGGAGCAACAAAACAGGTGAAAACGAATACATGCAAAACGGAACGTAACATATGTAATAATGCTTTGTTTATTTGTAGATCCCTAAATTTGAATGTATGACATTTGACAATTAATCCTTGGTATTGATCTCATTCCATAACTCATTTTGCACTAAATTAGATAATTTCTACACTTCCCTTTCTCAAGTAAAATTTTTGTCCACTAGTCACACTTGTTACCCATCATTGACTAGTCAAAAATTTATTCTCATAATATACAACACATCTTGAAACATCTAGTCACCATTTTCAATTGAAATTTTCTTCCATTGGTCGAACAACAAATTAGCTCTACACAACCCGAGATTTATTTTCAATGGGTAAGTTGTCGAGGGAGTTTGACATGTAGCTCAACACGAGCTCTCCTTGTAGCTCCTGGTGATGTTGCCGGAGTGACCTCTACGTCCTTGGATACCGATTTATGGATTGTGGTTTTTACCTATGTTCTTGTGAAATGTGGTATAAATGTTTCTTTGGACAAATATACCATTTGTAATCCATGTTCCGTCATTGTGGTAGCCTTAAGGAGCACATATTTAGAATGAGGTTGATATGCTTTAAAATTATGGTGCCTCTACAAGCTCCTTTCCTACCTTGTGTTATGTATAGAACAAAAGATAAACAACTTGCTTTAACATATGTATGTATTCCATTGTCTTATTTTCATTAAATATTATAGTATTCCATCTTTCTATAAACTTTATGCATCATTATGTAACTTGCTTTGTTTTAAGCAAATAATTTTAAGATTTAATTGAATTTTATGTGATGTTAACTATTTATTTTTAAGGGGTGTCTTTTTTGGTCATGATCACAAAGCTCATAAATATTTGTGAAAATTAGACAAACTTAAGAGTATTTAAACAAGAAAAAATCACCCACTAATTTTTACTTAGTTAAATGTTATTTTTTTCAATTTCTCCCAAAAACAATGTTATTTTGAAAATATCAATATTCTTTATGGACTAATTTTAACCTAATAATATGTAGGTTGCATTGTTAAAATTTAGTAGAATATGCAAGAAACAAAAAATTACTTAATATATTTTATGTTAAGGTATGTGGTATTATATGTTAAAATTTCGACCTTTCCACTAAAATAGAAAGACGAGAGACAAAATTTACGAACATTTGAGGATAAGAGGTACTAATAATTTTGGCACCAAAATGGTGTAAAGAATACATTTGATTTTTCACCCTTAAAAATTTGAGAAGTGTTAAAATTTATAACATGTGTAAGAATGTTTTGTTTATGTGTAAATACCTAAATTTAGACTTACGACATTTGGTAATTAACCTGGGTATTTATCTCTACTCATAACTCATTGTGCACTAAATCAAATAATTTCTACACATCACTTTCTCAACTATAACCTTCATCCACTAGGCCACACTTGTTATTTGTCATTGACAGTCAAAGTCCATCCTTTTAATATACACCATATTTGAACATCTAGTCACCATCTCCAACTGAAATTTCTTGTGTTGTTAAGAACAATAGATTGGCACCACAACTCGGGATTTTATTTCAATGTGAATGTTGGCAAGGGAATAGGGCATGTAACTCAAAATGATTTCTCCTTGTAGCTTGGTTATAGGGCCGGAGGGACCTCTACATCCTTGGACAATAATTTGCAAATTATGGGTTTGTGCCTATGTTCCTGTGAAATGTGGCGGAAATTTTTCATTGGATAAATTTACCATGTGTAGTCCATGTTGCAGTCATCGTGGTAGCCTTGAGGAGCATAAATTGGAATGGGAATAATAGACTTTAAATTATGGTGCCTCTCCGTATGCGCTCCTTTCCTAGTTCATGTTCCGTGCTTAAATAAAAGGTTGTCACCTTGCTTTAATAGATGCATTTCCATCTTATTTTATTTAAATATTATGTAATCCATCTTCTACTTTTGTTAAATATTATATGTATTCCAAAGGGATGGGATTGCTAGCTCATGTCATTTGTCTATATTTCCTATTCGTTTACTTAGATGTCTTTTAGTTAGCTACATTGTATTGTTCTATATTATGTTGACCATGAATTGAAATGAAATATATCCACATAGTGGTTTTTATTGTCCAATAAGCACTATGTAGACACTATTTCATGCACTTTGGGTACATTTCTAGGTTATGATCACATACCACTATTCATATGATTCATAAGTGAGAAAACTAGTAATTGACATCTATCTTTGGCCTCTTTCTTTGCTTTCTTACTTTCTTTGTGGTCTTGCACATCCCACTTGCCTAGTCTGAATTTCATTGCTTTATATTTCTTGGCTCTGGACACTAGAGCCCAGCCAAGATGCCATCGCCCAGGTGCCCTCGGCCCCTCCGGCACCCCAACCTCTTTGTATTTTACTCACTCCTTTTGGGCCTCTTTGATATTTTGGGCATCTTATTTTCTTGGTGGTCAAATTTTTAGATGTTAATTACGAAATTCAAACAAGGGAATCATATAAATACAAAGCTATGTGACCATAATAAAGGACCAATCTCTAAGCATCTATTACCATCACCTAAGGTTGCATCCAAAGGCATTTCAAGAACATCAAAACATCCATTTAGATATCATTCAAGGGACAATGGACTGAATTATTCTATATGCACTTCATAGGAGGGGAAATTTATTTTGACATCCACACATCTACTTACATTGCTACATCTAGCTATTACTCGTTGTTCAGTGCATCTTGCACATGAGTCACCTAGGCAATGATTTTTCACACACACATGCATAACTACATAGAGTATGAGATGTAGTGCAATGCTCGGTTGTAAGTTCACTCTATTGGGTGACCGCCGGGGTTAGTCGACTCCCCACTTGCATATTTTTATTTTTAAGATTTGATGTGTTTTGGGGTTTTTACAGGAGGTCATTTTTTTGTAGGTTATAGGCGAACTCAATGATCATCCAACGAATTACAAACGATAAACATCGAACATTAGCAAACATCTTGTGACATCTTTGCAAAAATATTTTCTCGGGTTCTATGCGCTAGTCATAGGTGCCTACAGAAGGTCTTTAACACCCTAGACACCCATGAACCAGTCAGACACCCTAATCTTGACATTTTTGACAGTTTTGCATTTTTCTAGGCTTGGTTATGACAATCTGTCCTCATGTTCCATCAATTTTCCAGCTCGACACATCTTTGAGATCATTGTGAAATCAGCTAAGTCTCTCATTCCCTCTCTTGCACTTAGGGTTTCATATTTTTCTAGCTTATTTCTTAGGTCAGATATGTACTTTATTGTTTATCTTTGCATTGTGACTTTGTAATTAGGGTTTTACAAATTTCTATATTTGTTAAATCATTTGGTGAACCCATCGCTCGAACCCACCTTGCTTCTAGATATTTTATCATCTTTTTATCATGGCTCAATCTCATGGCACATTTACTAAAGCCCACCTTCAAGAGCTCAATGCTCATCTTGCTAAACATCCTCAGGATCTAGATATGCTTTTATTTGTTGCTTGTGAGGAGGCCACTAATCTTGTAGAGCTTAATGTTCCTACATCCCTCCCCACTTCTATGCCTACTGCTACCCAACCCCTTGATTCCACTCTTCCGCTTACTTCTCTGTTCCCATTTCTGTTCTTAATCCCATCAACCACTTCACTCCGCCCCTTGTTTCTCACACGCGGAAAGTCTCTTCCGGCACTCAAGACCTAGCCTCTCTTTATTATAATATTCAAGTTCAAATCCATCAATTACAACAGGCTACTTCTTGTGCATCTCCATCTTTGGATTCCACATTACTACTTCATACTCCTTTCACACCCACCATTTCTACTTATGCACTTCCTCTTAATTTCATCACTCCCAAGCTGCCCATTTTCAATGGCCATGGTGACCCTCAAGAGCATCTCCGAGAATTTCATGTAGCATGTCTATATTATGCAAATGATCACACTTTACTCATAAAGCTCTTTCCTAGAAATCTCCAAGATTATGCAATGCGTTGGTTCTATGATCTACCTGTCCACTCAATAACATATTTTATGCATTTAGCCAATGTTTTTCTCGTCATTTCTTTATCAATATCGGCTCTAAGATATTCTATGCTCAAGTAACACAAATTAAATAAGGATCTAATGAGCATCTAGCATTAGCGTGTTGATTATGTCTTGCGATATAAGAATAGGCTGCTTAACTAAGATGTCTAATGTGCTTGCTTCATCCAAAGTCTATTATCGCCTCTCCAAGAGAGTGTTATCTTTAATACATCTCCATCATTTGATCATTTATGTCATACTCTTAAGCTACACGAAAGTAAATTATTATCTATGGGCAAGCTTAAGTATCATGAGAAGGCTTCATCTTCTACTCACTTTCAAAGTAAATCCACTTTCAAGCCATCTACTAAACCTACTGAAGCTAAAACTACCATCAATGCTATCTCTAATCCTAAAAGATTCAATGGAAACTACCTAAGCGTACGTTTACTAAATTGCCTTGTGCTTCGCATATTCTATTGCCGCAACTCGTTGAGAGAAATCTTATTACACTTCCTCCTCCACTCAATCTAGACCCATCTCATCCTAAAGGTCGCAATTACAATGAATTTTTTTGATGTGACTATCATCAATGCATTGGGAATTTTACTGATCGATGTTTCAAACTTCGGCATCTTATTCAAGATCTCATCGATAATAATGCAATTGAGATTCCTAAGCCTATGACATCTACGTTGGTCAATGAAAATCACAAGATCAAGATCTTCAACAATCCTCTTCCTAAACATGACAAACAAGTGAATGACTCTTTAGCCAATCATACATATTGTGTAGTGCCTCCTCCTTCATCGAGGGCTCTTGATTTTCTAGTTTCTCACACTAATGCATCTCCACCAATCATTGCATTCTATGATCACGAATATCACACTACATTCTTATCTGACATATTACATATCAATGCTTCTATCGGGCCTCATGCTATCAATAATATAATGATTGATCCATCGATTCATATGTGTGTGTGCTCTATTGCACTTCTTGTTGCTATTGACTATCCACTATAGCATATTTCATATCCAGTCCTAAATCATACAAGTTATGTCAAGTTTTAGCGACAATCATTCCTCTTACCATATTTGTGCCATTTCTTGTAGCACCTTTAGTCAACGAGTGTGACACGCTTTTAGGTATTCTTTGGCTCCCCACTACTCAAGCTATCATTTCTATGAATCATTTGTACCTAAATTTCATTCACAAACAAGTCAAGTCATTACTATCAATGGTGTTCCACCATGCACACCATGGATTCTGCCTCCTCTTGAGGTTACTGTTGCACTTGCTAGAGTATCTAGGTCCCCACGACCTCTCAAATCTAGAGCACAATCTGCTCCTAGATTTCTTGTTCACACATGACCTCCTTGGTCTCATCGGTCTATTAGTCCATCGAATCGGTATAGGTCCACCAATCGGGTGGATCCTTCACAGGTATACATCACCTCCGCGTCCTCTTTCACATAGGTTTCCATCGCCTCCTAGGTCTTATGCACATATGTCTCATTCACCGATACATCATCTATCTCATACATCATTGATCTTAGAGCATGGTCACATGCCTTTATCTCTGCAAGAATCAGGTGGAGGACCCTTACAATTCAACTTTTTTTGGATAACATATTCATTAGCATACACTTGGGGGGAATCATGCTTATTACCCCCTTCTAGCATTATCAGGTGTCTCACATTTCTACTATTTCACTTCACACTTCACATCTAGTCTTTTACACGCATATTACACATATTGATACACTTGTATCGTCATTACCCGATGACACACTCTTATGCTATGGTTCACACTTGACTATTGAGGGATCACTACATTCATGAACCTCACATCATACACACTACACATTTCACACTCAACGCATTCATGACACATCTTTCTAGTGCACATTCATCACAACACACTTCCGATGATGCACTCTAGTTCCATGGTTCATACTGATTGTTGAGGGTATAAATCTGAAATTAACCTCACCACACTCACTCACTCTCTATGCTCTACACTTTATCGATCATATCTTTCTCTAGCGCACACTATCAAACCATTTCCCGATGACACACTCTTGTTATATGGTTCATTTTCGATCTGGTGAGGGGGCATTTATAAATGAACCTCATCTCATACTCATACACATTCACTGGGGGAACATTGTGTATCATTCAATTTGCATTCCATTCCATTCACATTCACAACATACTACATATCTTGGTTGCACATTGTTCTTGCTTACTTATACTTGCATGTACACTTTGCTTACTATGTTAGGACAAATATTTCATATGTCATTATCTTTTCCATATGCACATGGCGTTCACTTTCCTTCTAGTTTTAAATGTAGAATTTACACAGATTGTTACACATAGCACGAATGCTTAGCATTGTACCTCTTACTAGTCCCACAACAGATCTTGGGGCATCTATTTTTGTACACATCACAAGTGCTATTGTTTCATTATATACTAATTCCTATTCTTACTAGCACACTACTTTATATCGGATCATACATGCTTTGACATTATTTTTTTATATTTCTAACATGCTAATGGATGCTTCATGTGCAACATTTGTCTTGCAAGAACTATTTGCCACAATGGGTTTTTTGTTAGAATTTGCTTTTCATTGTTTATCATTATTTACCATTGTATGCCATTATTTTTGGGCTATGCCCTTTGACTTGTGTGCACACTGTATGATTTTGGTTGCTTGCCCTAATTGTCTTGTGACATTGTGAGTGATGTCCAATGTTTGAAACCCATTTTTCGTGGTTTACATTATTTTCTTACTTTCTAGATTACACTTTGTCTTCTACATCGTATTTATTTGCACTAACACATGTTTCTAGCTACTTTTTTTGCATGTGCCTTGGTTTCTACCAAACACATTCCCTCCCCATGTAGGGCATCAATTTCAGATCAACGTCCGGTCCTCTCCTTTAGGTTGCATCCTCCTAGCGATGTCACATGCACCCCAAATGAGGGGGACATACATTGGGTGAATCAGTCACCCCATTCAACAGTACATAATCATAGTTTAGACCTACACAATACATGAACAACACGATCTTTAGTCACAAAACGTCCAGAATATGACTTGGGTCCTCAACACAACATAGACCCCAATGCCCAAATATAGACATGATGCACTCAGGTGCTCTTGACCTTTCCCCGGGAACCTCGACCAAGAGGGCAGTTATAGTGGTTTTCTTAGATTGAAACAATTTACAACATTTTACACAACGGTTCACATTTAAAAATGCACAATCCTACAACAATCAGAATGCATTCTATCTCCTTTTTCTATTTGCGTTGGATCAAACTTGATCAAACTAGAACAAAGAAGGATCACACCATATACAATGGTGTATAAATTGTGGGAAGCAGTCATGGATGGAGAATAAAACTATAACTTTCCCTTGAACACTTCTTCTTTCGTGGTGTGAGATCACCACAAAACTCATTCTTGGTGTCGAGATCACCCAAAAAAATCATTCTTCTACAACATTTTAGGATCCTTTCTATCCTTTTCACTCATCATAGATCAAGTGCACATGCTCCTTTTTGCATTTTTACATACTTTTACACAATTTTTTACATATTTGGATCAAAATTTTCATATACACGACTTTGCCTACTCTTTTTTCTCTTCTCTTTTGTAGGTCCATCCTTATGGGAAGTAATAGTCACATCATCGAACACATAAAATGACACAATAATAGGTACAACATGACATATAAACATACACATTCACCCATAGGGTCACTTCCCCTTCTCTAGCTTCCACACTTCATTTCTATCACTCCATGCTTTTTCTTGTCTCCTCGACATGTTATTCACCATCGATCTACATGGTTATCAGGTACACATCTCTTATCTACTTTATTTTATCGAGTATTCACTCAAAACATAAAGTGGGGGTAAATGTAGACACTAAATCATGCAACTTGGGTACATTTCTAGGTCATGATCACATACCACTATTCATATGATTCCTAAGAGAGAAAAGTAGTAATTGACATCTATCTTTAGCCTCTTTCTTTAATTTCTTTCTTTCTTTGTGGTCTTGCACACCCCACTGCCCTAGATCTAATTTTCTCTGCTTTATCTTTCTTGTCTCTGGACACCAAAGCTCAGGCACCCTCTTCCCCTCCGAGAACCCCCGACCTCTTTATATCTTGCTTGCCCCTTTTGGGCCTCTTTATTTTCTTGGTGGTTGGCCTTTTAGATATTAATTATGAAATTCAAACAAGGGAATCATATAAATACAAAGCTATGTGACCATAATAAAGGACCAAGCTCTAAGCATCTATTACTATCACCTAAGGTTGCATCCAAATGCATTTCAAGAGCATCAAAGCATCCATTTAGCTATCATTCAAGGGACAAGAGACTACATTCTTCTGCATACACTTCATAGGAGGGGAAGTTCATTTGACATCCACACATCTATTTACATTACTACATCTATCTATTTCTCGTTATTTAGTGCATCTTGCACAAGAGCCACCTAGGGCATGATTTTTAAACACACACACAAAACTACATGGACTTTAAGATGTAGTGTAGCACTCAGTTGTAATTTCACTCTATTGGGTGACCACCAGGGTCAGTCCGAATCCCCATTTGCATCGATTTATTTTTAAGATTTGATGTGTTTTGGGGTTTTGCAGGAGGTCATTTGTTTTGTAGGTTTACATGTGAACTCAACGATCTTCCAAATGACTTATAGGCGATAAACAATGAACATTAGAGAAAATATTGCAACAATAAAAAATCATTTTATGAGATTCTGCGTAGTCACATGCACCTACAGAAGGTCTCGGTGCTAGGCGCCCTGACCCGATCTAGGTGCCTTAATACCGACATTTCTTGTAACAATCTCTTTATTACGCTTCTCAACTAGGATTTTTTTATATTAACTTCATGTTTCACTGATTTAAATACCCAACATTTAAATCCAACATAAATATGAAATTGAATCCATCCGATAACAATAAAAAACCATGTGCAGTTGTATGAGTCGGTTAGTAATCGATCCTCATAGATTACTCTTTACGAGTGTGTATACAAGGTATACTATTGGTTTCCTTTTACAAGCATTGATAATCAAGTGATGTTTTCTAAGTGCATACCTGGAACTCAATCATTTAAATCCCATTGGGTATCCTACATCTTAGATCTTGGTGAATCAAGACAATGTAATCAACAACTTACACTACTTTGGCCAAAGTTTCTAGAGACATGTTTTCCATGCTCGGTTCGATGACGACACATTTGTCATTAGGAACTTTCCTTCACCTAATTTAGTTAACTAGATCCTTTTCCATTTCTTAAGTTATTAAGTTCATAGTTAACAACTTAAGCATTCATTAATGTCCATTCCTATTTACTAGGTTCATTTAGTTTATTAAGATAGATAAATATATTTGTACCCTATCCTAGTGATCTAAAAGTACCTACGTACCTCATTCCATACCGTTGTGCTTAGAGCATACGATGAATGATACTTAATCCATGTGATTTCATGATAGAGTTAAGCATTGGTCTCTTTGAGACATTGCATAATGGGTTGATCTCTTATATCAAGATGATCAACTACATCAGGTTACGATACAAAGCTATGTTTAGGCTAGTTCAAGACTTCTACCATATCATCACGTCATTTAAAACTTGTTACCACCCTTTAACAGGTCACAAGTTTTCTTGATTTAATCGTGACAAATATGTAATTAACATGGCTTCATAAGATCATAATGTATTTCCATATTTGTTGAAAACGTTGTAGTTATATACCACTAGAATAAAAATGTATTCATAAGCATGTCATTCATTAACAACCTTGAATGGTGATGTTATAAAATGACAATGATACTCTCATCATGAATGTATTCATACCGAGGTCCAAAGTCATGGAATTCACATAATTCAACCGTAGTTTTAAGTCATTCGATAGTGTTTATTATACATACTAGTTTCGGTTTAATTTAACTTAATGCATTAAATTCGCAATCCATATTTGCCTAATCACACTAGTAATGTATCATGTCATGGAAAATGATGACTAGATCAAATATCCAAAATATTAAACAACATTATATGATACACATAATCCTTTCATATTTAAATGCAAATATTCATATACTATCCATTTAATACATTATAATCACTCAACAATATAATATATTAATTGACATAAGTCCCATATCATTCAATAAAATTTTCAATAATTTTGATCCATAATAAGACATATTTAAATAATGATTTGAACTAATTTACTTCCTTTCAACACATTACAAATCTAGATAGGCTAACTTAGCCCATTTCATCAATTAAATGAACAACAATATTTTGCTTGGTTACAAACTCAATATACAATAAATTTCAACATTTAATCAATCAATAAAATCAATAATATATTTCAACAACATTCGCCTCAACAACATTCGCCATGCATACTTAAATTACGACATCTAAAAATGTTAGAAAAGGCCAGTTCGATTGAACTAGCATGATAATTTCTCTTTCCCATTTAATAACTTATGCCATTTAATATTTACAAAAATGAAATGCTGCAATCATTTAAATCATATAAATGACTTACTAGAACACAAGATCATATTTGTAACTTCTAAGATAAATAATTTGCATTCTCATTAAATGTTCACTTCTTTCTTATCTAAATGCTTAAAGTTAGAAATGAAAACATCATAACTTACATCAGCTTTCCATCTAACCATTCCTTCTCAACACAAGATCATAAGTAAAATAATTATATCAATATCATATAATTCCTTAACTTAACTTACATAAAATCTTATATATAATAAAGTATATAATCACACAACTTATATATATATATATTCTTATGGTAACAATTAATATACTTAATGATAGAGTAATTATATCTTATGGATATCCTTAAAATTTACTCTATAACCTATAATCGATTTACCTCATAATAATACAATGAGTCCCTTAACCCAAAAGTGTTATAACAAGTACAAAACTACATTAAGAACCCACATCCTATAGGGAAGACCATTATATATAACTTTGACCAACACAAGCTTAGACCGCATAATAATAGAAATATCGATAACACTCAAGAGATGTCATACTAAGTTTGAAAAGATTAAGGTAAAGATTATTTACCTTAACCATTATGAAGGTGTTAAGCCCACGAAATCCCTTATCCAAAATGGGACCAACCCCTCTTCTAATTTAAAACCATCACAACGCAACTATGAATACCTACTAAGGAAAGGCACTCAAAATAGTTAAGCATGGAAGCTTTGAGAGCCTAGTCCATAGTACAAGAGGTAATAATATGTCATGTCATACAGTGTGACTTCAAGTCAACAAAAGTAATCCAAAATATTTGAGTGAGCACGTAACAACTTGAAGGTTCTAAGGTAATTTTACCTACCTCAAACAAGTCAAAGCCCACAACACCTGTAGCTTATTTAGTAAATGACATCCATACATAAGTGAACCACTACAAAGGATACCACCCTAAATCATAACATCTATTCTAGACACACACACATGCCATTTTAGTAATTGTTTACTTAAAATAGAGACTCATGATTAAAGAATCTAGATCCATGGATTTGACCATGAATGCATGTTAGATAAGCTAGTAATAGATTTATTTGGAACCCAAATCAATAGAGGTAATAATCCTCCATTATAACTAAAATGTTTCCATTTTTATCTCGAGAAGCTTCAAACCTGGGGATCACTTAATGAATCAGAAGAACATAGTGTAACCTTTATCAAAACTAAAGTTGACTGGAAAACCCAAATGGGTTTATAAAATAACAATCCTCATCGATAAATTCAAATTGACCCCAATTAGCTAAACAACAAATACCCACAAAACAATATTTAGAAATAATATACACACAAGTTTACAATCAACATTATATCTATTCAAATCTCATAGTCATACCCAAGTTCCAATATTAATAGAATGAAAATACCCAACACAATAATAACACTCAAAAACCCAAATTATCAAGATTAAACACATAACTATTGTAGTGATTCCATCCATGGAAATAATAAACAAAATAAGCCATTAGGAGAAATAGAATAGATCATGCATGTGAATGAGAGCTCGATTCCTCCTTTTCCAAACTTTCCTCTGTAAGCTAAGACTCATAATCGATTCCACAACCAAAACCCATAAATAATCTCCACCGAGTCATCCATGTAAATATCTTAAGTTTGGACTCAATAAAACACCCATCTCAAACTCATGCATGGCTCTGCCAAAAAGGCTTAACCAAAACTGAAACAACAAAATGAAAGTAAACATGCAGTCTATCTTCCTAAGGAAGCTTCGTGATTTATGAAAATGACATAACCATTAATTGCATTAAATTCCATTGAGCCACGTAGCACCCACTCATCATGACCACCACCATCTCTACATTACTTCTTAATGGTGTTATATCTAGCAGATTAAAGGCCAAGTTTAACAAAGTTTACAAACAAATGAGTGGTCGACTAGACTTGATTCGATCCGCCAAATCAATTAGTAATGTTTCCAAATTAGTAATTAATTATTATTTCAATGACATTAATATTTTCCAAATGATACAAGCCACTTAGTGTAGTGGCCAATATGCCTATCAACTCAAGTTTGAACAAGATGGGTTCGAATACCCTTTAAGCTTAGCTTGCCTTAGATATCCCTATGATATTCATGTCCCATAGTGTATAAAGTTTAGATCTAAGGGGCCCATCCTTAGCTTAATATGTTAGCTTTAAACATAACATTTTTTCTTAGCTAGGAACCCCTTTTTAATAAGTATGATCATATTACTAATGCCCTTATAGTCACAATTTTCATATCATAAAAATATAAGAAAGACCCAAGGTAAGTTGTAATCATATAATCATGGTTCACATACCTTAGTTAGATAGTATAGACTAGAAGTATAATATAGAACAAACATGATCTAATTTACCTTTTCCCATTTTCCTCATTCTCATACCCACTTTACTGTCACTCTCTCAATTTGTAATAACAACATATTGTGACACTAGACATGTATGAGTTAGAATATATGAACTTGCTAGGCTTAGTCCAACAATGTAATAACAAAGTGTAGAATAGAATCACCGTAACAATGATACACAACATATTCACTATTAGTGTAATCATCCCATTATTTTAAGAATGCTATAACAATGAAATTAGATTAAGATCATGAATAGTAATTGGATAGAATATAGGCACAAAACATAAGTGGATTTTTCCAATACTCCATTGCAATGAGGTAAACAAATCATAACATACCGTATAACATGGAGCTCAATCATATATACCACTCGATACAACGATCAAACAAAACATGAAAAACATCATAAATTCTAAGTACACCTCATGTGCCGAATAATGACAATAGCTACTGTGAGGTTACACATGCAATTACAAGTATGTGTGCATATCCTTTACAAGTTATGCACACGCATGTGTGGATGAATATATGATTTTGCAGAACAAAGTTTATCACTTGATTCATGTGACCCACCCATCCATTTCAACAAGGTAAACATAAATTGTGGGGTGTGATATTTCTAACATGATTATGCATTTTTATAGGCTCAGTTGTGATAGTATGTCCTCATGTTTCATCAATTTTATAGCTCGGCACATCTTTAGGATCATTGCAAAATCAACTGAGTCTCTCATTCCCTCTCTTACACTTAGGGTTTCATATTTTTCTAACATATTACTTAGGTCAGATATGTACTTTATTGTTTATCTTTGTGTTGTGACTTTCTGCAATTAGGGTTTTACAAATTTTATATTTTTAAAATCAAGCACTTGTGCTTCATTTGGAAAATTTGCTTTAAATTTTAGACCTCACCACTAGAAATCCAATAAACACTAAAAAGCAGGACAACACTAGAAATCCACATAACAATAGAAACCTACTCGACACTACAAAGTTACACAACACTAGAAACTGCACAACACTAGAAAGTTGCACAATACTAGAAAGTAACACAACACTAGAAAGCCACACAACACTAGAAAACTGCATAAAGAAGAAGAATGTTGTGGAGCGAAAAAGGAGACTTTGAGATCCAATGAGGAGTTGACACATAGAAAGGGTGACCTAGAGGTTAAATTTGATGACCCCATGGATTTCAATTGTGCATAATGGCAAGGAACCTTTAAATACTCATATATTTTGATACAAGTCACCAAATTAGAAAAAATGGTAATGTTGGAAAGGTCTTGAGGAACACTACATGCTAAAAGTAGTTTTGGGTCATGTTCAAGAGAATTTTGGGCCTTAAACATGGACAAAGGGCCCACATCCATTTTCAAAAATGCATTTTGCAACACATTTTGGGACTCAATTTTTAGCTCATAAATTTTGATTCGAAGATCCATTTCACCTACACATGCTATGACTAAAAATGGCATGAGAAGAATATAACTTTGGGAAAATTTTCATAGATAGTGGTTGAAGATTTATAGATATATTTTTGACATAATTTGCACCATTTGTGGGGATATTTTCTTAAAGAAATGATGCCCATATAAGAACAAATGAAGTCCCACTAACCCATATTAAACTGGGTCATATGCATCCCCAATATTAAATGATCTAATTTTCAACATCTAAAATTCTATGGCTCCCATATTTGGTCGCACATTATATACTAAATTGGTCCTTTGATGGTTGGGCTTAGTGGGTGAATATTTTAATTTTTAGGCATCTTGTGTCATTCTTTATAAATTATTGTAGTTGTAGGAACTAAGTAGTTTTTTCTACTAGTTTGGAGACAACTCTACCATTTGAGCCCTTAAACTAATGCTTGCATGCCTCGTAAAAAGTTTTATGAAATTTTCAAGAACCTTTTATATTGTGGGATAGTGAATGAGTGAGTTCTTGATAAATTTTGTAAGTATTTCCTTTATTTCCTTTGGATGCATATGTGTTGAATGTGAAAATATCAGTCCTCTTGCAGAATTTCAGTCTTATTTTGATTATCCAATTTTAAGTTCTTGTGTGTGAATTGAGATTTCATATGCTTTGAGTTATCTCTGTGTATTTTCAAGCCAGGTTGGTACCCTATTTAGTTTTGTGCAATGACCTAGTTTCCATTTAGTATTTCATCTTTCTAACCCTAGTTAATCTAAAATTCTTAGTTAGAACTAATTAACAATATGTTTTAAGTGTTGGTTGGATTAGTTGCAGTAGATTAGAATAGAGGGAACCAAAATTTCCCCAACATTTCCCTTAGAGATTGACCTTAAAGGAGCCATTTTCCCACACTTTGAAGGTCTTTCAAGGTTTCACTGAGGTTCTAAGCCTAGTTTCAATAAGGGTGAAATCTCAAGTGACAATAATTTTTGGCACATCTGGTGGGACCTTATTTGATCATTTTCAACTCATTTTTGATAAATTTCACTAATATTGGTGTGTGCCTTAGTGGTACCTAGCCTTGGAGGCATCATCTCAACACATATGGTGTCTCCTAAATCCATAACTACAATGTTCATTTTTATGAGAAAAATACAAACAAGAAAAGTTTAGATAGAGGAGATCGAGTTGAACAATTACAAATCTCACCAATAATAAGAATAAGGGAAAGATCTTCTCATAGAGCTCCATCTCCTCCCAAAAGAAAATTTTCCACTCCCCCTCTGTTAGACTTTTATCTTTTCCCTTCAGAATTTTAAAACCTATCTCCTTTATGGCTCACCAAAGGAACTTACCTTCTATGATCTTTAATAGAGGTAGTCCCTTGGCTTTAGATACTCATAATGATATATCAGTTGCTTCTTTAAAGAGCATTCCATTTTTTCCTAGTGAAAATTCAATTAATCCTACAACACACATCCAAAATGTTGCTAATGTGTGTTTATTCTATTTGGTAACTGAAGTTGATGTAACAATATGGATTTTAGCCTCATCTCTAAAAGGAAATGAACTATAGTGGTACATAAGTTTGTTACCTACTTCAATTCACTCATGGGATGGGCTTGGAGAAGCACTTTGCTGAAAATTTGGAGAAAAGGAAGACAACATCTCTTTATTGGAGCAATTGAAAACTATTAAGAGAGCTCCTATTGAGATAATGATGGACTTCAAGTTTAGATTTCAGAGAAATTGGGATATGATTACAACTCTTCTTAAACCAACTTCTCAAGGTGCATTTTTTATATTTTTAAGAGCTATTAATTATAACATTATAGTAATGATTAAATCTATAGGATTTGTATCTCAAGGTGCATTTTTAATATTTTTAAGAGCTCTTAATTATGACATTGTAGTAATGATTCAATCTATGGGAGTTGTAACATTACTTGGTGCATATGCAACAACCATTAGGGCTAAGAATTGTCTAATTAAAATTGATAAAATATCCCCAAAACCCCTGCACATCTTTTTCCAAACTTACCCCATGCTAGTCAACCTTATTTTTCTCTTATTCCTAAGTCAAAATATTCCTCATCTACCCATGTATCTAATTCTCCCAATAAGAAAGATGATAATGATGATCTTAGAGATTTGGTGAAGAATTTATCCAATGAGGTTATCTCCCTTAAGAGATAATGAGCGAAGCACTTAAAACTTACCCAAGTTTCAATTAAGGGCAACCTCAAAATTAGAATTTTGATTAGGGGTATCAACAAGAGAGAAATTAGTATCCTAACCAAATATATGGTCATAATTACTAGCCAACTAGAATCTAAGGCCACAATCCTATTTTTCCACTTCATGAAATTTCTCTATACAACAACTTCATGTTGTTAGCAAAAGTAAATCCCTTGTTCCATTAAAAATAAGGTGGTTTAAGAGGTTGAGTGGTGTTTCCATGCAAAAAGCCTCACAATAAAATTACTTGTGCAAAATGGTGTGCAAGTTTAGGCCTTCATGATAGAAAATTCACTCAATCAATAAGAACCCTTGATGAAGACTCAAAATCCTAATATAGAAATGGTACAAAATACCACCCCTAAAGTTAATCTTGTGCTTTTCAAAGTATGGATGCATTTTGTACAGTTAAATAGAGTGTTGATAGCTCAAGTAGACCCCAACTCCATGTTGTTGATAACACAAGGTCAAAGAAGAGGTAGTTAGGAAATGATCCTCTATCATTTTCAAAGAAGAGAAGGAATCTATGATAGATTTAGGAAAGAATAAGCAATCAAAATTTTCTAACAGGTTTTCCCTACAAAAGAAGTTAATTCTCATATAAGGAAATATTTTCCAATGATGGAGCAAGCAAAAAGGAATCCTCAACACTTGTGATGTAGAAGAACACATGTATCCATTTAAAATTTTTAGAAAAATGAAGAAGACAAACTTGAATGTGACCACATGAGATGTATTGTCTATCCCCTCTTAGAGGAACCTCTTGCAGGAAGATTTAAAGAATTTGAATATGTTATCTAAACCAACCTTGCAAAATCCAAAATTTCAGTTATCTTATGCCGAGATCAAGAACAAACATGTAATTAGAGTCAATAAACCACCACCTTTTTATGTGTCTTTGATTATTGGGAAACATTTAGTAGATAATTATATGATATAATTAGGTGCTAGTAATTATATAATGCCTAAGAAAATATCACACACATTAGGAATTGATTATAGTCTAGTTTCTAAAGGTGTTCTACAACTAGATGACACTACAATCAAAACATTAGGAGTCATCAAAGATCTTGAGCTGACCCTCCATGCTTGTCCTAGTTTGACCATTACCCAAGATGTATCAGCTTATTGAACATACCTACCTTCTTTTCCCTCCACTTGTGAGAGATTTAATAGCCAAGGTGGGTGGGAAACTTTTCTCTAATTGCCCTCACATGCTCTTAAGGAACAAGTATGGCACAAGGTTTACCATCATAGATGATCGCATTTCATCGTGTCATGGTGAGTCCTATGACCCCACCACTATCAACTCTAATTGCATAGTGTTAGTGTAGAATCACAACACCCCCAAATGAGCTCTAAAAGATCTACTTTTCTAAGGCAGACTCATTTGGTGTGATTGCATAACATTAAACTTTCCCCAAGGTGTGGGACCTTGCAAAATGGGAAAGCTCTCAGATTGAAGGTGGTTCCTTATTCCTCTGTTTAGGTGCATATGTAGAAACTTACAGAGGGTCTTTTCTTAATCCTAATCTAAACTTTACCAAGGAGACATGGATAGAAGGAATACAAAAATTAAAACAAAGCTAAACTACGAGGTGATGCACCAAAGGAATGATGAACACTTATTTTGCTAATAGACACAAACCAAAAAAATGCATACAATAAACAAGAATAGACTAGATATATAATGGGAGACCGGATGAAAGCAAAAGAGATAAGAGAGGATCTAAAATCAATCACAAACATGTTTTATTGCTCTCAGATTGATACAGTCCATTCAAAGTAGCAAGAGGTAGAAACATAATGCAATTTTTATGGAAGGCATGAACCCCATGTAATCCCTTTACTAAGAGGAGAAGGAGCCTACAAAAAAAGAATGCCCAACCCTTTACAATGAATCCTGCCCTCGTATTTATAGATTCAACTTGAAAGAAGAAGAGAGAGAGAGAAGCGGGAAAAGAAGGTTGAAGCTCAACCACTACTGTTAATGCCTCTGATGAAATCTCTCCCAAAATCCATCTTTACTGCATCAATCCTTATTTGACACCTTGAAGGAAGAGGAAATGGTGAAACAGATCAAATATGATTTGGTTGTTGAGGCAAGAAGATCCTGCATTGAAATCCCAAAGACGTTTCCTCTATTTTTCTTCACCTAACCTCCTTAAAATTAAAGTTTTAGACCTCCATGGTATGGGTGAGGCTAAGATATTTCCAATGGCATTAGATTTGCAATATTTCAAGCCCTGAGTCGAAAGATATGCCCCTTCAAAGTTTGTATCGGGTCCGTATAGGAGGGTGGGAAAACAACTTGAAAAATGGGTCCCCTTTTGATATGGGACATGTGGCAGCCAGATTGGAACAAAAATCGGGCCTATGGGTCTGTAATTTATCTTTTTCCCTTTCCTCTGATTCCTCGCTTGGCTTTGACTCGGGCCCGAATGCTGACTTTTTCCTTGGGTGGAGTTATGGGCCATTTTGCAACTTTTACCCCTTTTGATAACAAGGGTGAAGAACCAAATTTTTCCTCGATGATCCACTTTCCCCTAGGACACATAGTAGTCTGACGCTCGTTTAGAAACCTTTTCTCTATTTACCCCTCTAATCAATGCCATACTGACACTTGGCATTCTCCATTTATAACTTTATACTTAGCCAATTTTGAAGCCTTTTCTGTCTCACCTTTTGACTCTGTTTCCTCTTATGAGATCGTGGTCGATCCAATATTTGGCATGGGGGTGAAATATGGATAAAAATTTGGCAACTCATAGGGGTATCTACCTGCTAGATGAAAAGACCAATTACCTTGTCGTATCCATTGGGCATGGAGTTGAGAAAGACGGTCTGATACTGATTCTGCACCTCGATTCACGAGCCCAACTGCTTACACTCTCAATTTTCATAAGAAATCTCGAAATGAAGGTTTCTGAGAGTAGAAAATTGTTTTAACTCAGGGCTTCATTTGTCTCTCTGAATGGACTGCATAAGAGCCATAAAACAACACCACACTATATACAAAATTTGAAATCATACATGCTCCAAATGGAACATGCAGAGTGTGCAAAGCACTTAGGAGAAAAGAAATCTACACTACAACAAGACAATGTGCATAAAGCACTTAGAGGAAAGAGAAAACTAAACTAATATATATAGGGTGAGAACTCCCCTTTTAGTAGCAGTGTTTAAGATAGATCCCATTTACTAGAATCTTCAAATATTCACCCTCTAATGTAGATGATTGGAAAGCATTTCTTGTTTGCATCTTGTGATCATATAGGGGCCACTCCAGATGGCGTCAAATTTGGAATGCCTTCCTAGTTTTGCTTGATCTGCATCCCATTTCAAAACCAGGTCTCCTTCCTGGAAGGTCCTTGCTTTTTCCTTCTTGTCAAAGCATTTCTTGATTGAATCCTGATTCTTCTCTATTACTTGGAGAGAATGCTCTCTGGTTTCTTCTAATTCTATTAGCTCCACATACCTGGCCTCCATTGGTCCAAATTCAAACATCTCTAGTTGCTTCACAAGCTCTAATGTTGGTAACTCAAGTGATATAGGAAACACTGCCTCTTTCCCATAGACAAGCTTGAATGGAGAGCTACTTGTAGATATCTTGGGCATTATTCTATCAGCCCATAAGGCCATTTTGAGCTTTGTGTGCTAGGTCCTCTAATTCTCATCAAGAGTTCTTCTGATGATCTTTAGCAGGTTTTTGTTTGTGGACTCAGCTTGGCCATTACCTTGAGGGTAATAGTTTGATGAAGTACTCAAATAAGTCCCATTCTTAACAGCCCATCCTGTGATTTTGGAACCTATGAATGCTAATGCATTTTTTGATATGATGGTGGTGGCACTCCAAATCTGGTCATTATCCCTTCATAGAAATCTAGGATACTAGACTCATTTGCTTCCTTGAGTGCCACTGCCTCTGGTCCATTTGGTAAAATAATTTGTCAGATGTTAGGATCCATTTATGACCTTGGCTTGAGTTTGGATTGATGACTCAATGAAGTCCAATCCCATTACATGAAAGGTTGGTCGACCGAGATTGGGTGCAATGGAAGTGCTCGCTAGCCTTTCTTGCCTTTGAAGAATGCATAATTCTTACACCTTTTGATCCATGTGTAGCAGTCACTAAACACTTTGGGCCAATAATATCCTGCTTTCATGATTTTGAGTGTTGTCACTCTTGGAGAAAAATGGCCTCCAGCTGCTTCAACATGGAATTCTTGTAGCACTCTCTCCACCTGATTTGTCTTAATGCATCTCAGCAGAATGCCATTGATGTCTCTTTTGAACAAGACACCATTGATAAGAACATATGGGATGGCCTGTAACCTGAAATGTCTCCTTTTTGCTTTACCCATCCCATGAGGACACATGCATATTCAAAGGAAGTTCACCATGTCTTGGGTCCAATAAGGAGTAGGTACATCATCTCTCCCTTCTTCTTGATCATCTTGTAGAACAAGAAAACTTTTCTTCACTATCTGTTTCATCTTGTTGACTAAGGCTAGTTATTCACACAACCCCTTCCCACGAACCAACTTGGTGACCTTGATCTCAATGTCATATTCCATGACACGGGTGATCCATCCTGTGTGCACTTTTCATTCAAGTCCCTTTGAGAAGGAATTATTTAACTCCCTGCATAGGAGACCAATAGTTGGATTTTGTTTTTGAAACCAAATGATTAAACTTATTCAATCCTCCTGATTCATGCCAAGACTTTCTTCTCAATGAAGGATTACCTCACCTAATAATCTTCTAGACTCGGTAAAGAAAGAAAATAGCTATTTTGTACTTTCTTTATTCTGCACTGCACCAAGATTTAAGAAATTGAGTCGCTACCACCAAAGGCATACAATATGAAGTCTTTGGAAAAATATGGGTTTAGAAGAGTTGGTGCTTGTGATATGGCTTCTTTGATAACCTCAAAACTTGCTTTTCCTTGAGTTTTCTACCGAATGTTAAGCTCTTCTTCGACATCAATGTTATTGGCTTAATAAGGGCAATAAAGTTTGGAAAAACCGTGGACAAAATTGATTTTTACCAAGAAGCTTTGAAGAGCCTTGTTGTGACTTGGCTTGATGGCAAAGTGCTTTTATTGCTTCAACTCTCTCTAGGTCAATTTCCAGACCCTCCTTAGACACAATATGGCCTAAAAGCCTACCCTAATGGGCCAAGAATATGCATTTTTTAGGGTTCAAATATACCCCAAATCTCCTGCATCTTTGAAACACTTGCCTTAGGTGAAAAAGGTGTTTCTAATCGCATCTTTGGATAACACAAAGTGATGTCATCCTAGATAGATCAGCACTATTTTGTTGCTTAGCCCTTTGAATGCCATATCCATGGCTCTTTGAAAAGTATCCCTAGCATTAGATAGTCTAAATGGCATTTTTTTGTATGCATAGGTGCCCCATTTGGTGGTGAAAGTAGTTTTGAATTGATCATCTTCTTTCACCATGATCTGGTTGTACCTTGAGTAGCCATCTAGGAGGGAGAACCTTTCTGACCTAGAAACTACTTGTAAGATCTGATCCATTGAAAGGAGTGGGTAGTGGTCTTTGAGGGAGGCTCTGTTCAAATCCCTCAAGTCAACACACAACCCGATTTATCCATTTTTCTTCTGAATAGGACCATATTTACAACCCACTTGAGTGTTTGATTGGAAATATGATGCTTTCCTTTATCGCTTATTCATCTCCTTTCTTCATTAGAGGCTCTATATGTGGGTTTACTAGTCTTTACTTCTACCCGATAGATGAGTAGGTTGATCTAGTTCGATTGTGTGTTGTGTTAGCTTTGGATTGAACCCTCTTAGGTTTTCATAACTCCAAGAAAACACATCAGAAATTATTAGCAAAGTTATATGAATTCATACCTTTCTTGCTCGGTGGCCACCTTGCCAATTTAAAGTGTTTTGTCTTCTCCAACTAGGATTGACTCGAATCTTCTCCTTTGATCTCGCATGTTAGCCTTCTCCTTTTGAACTAATCATAGGAATTGAAAATAGATTCAGTGTCGCTAAGCCTTTGGGAAGCTTGTTTGTATGTGTAGATTTTATCTCGATTCCCATACTGCTGCTTCTAGTATGCTCTAGTTTATAATCGAGAATTCAACTTCTTCTTGTAGAAAGTTAATGATCTGTTGATCATTCTCAAAACTGCCAACATGTATTATTATCTGGCACTATTGGCCTCACAACCACATGGATATGTGGTTGTTCTCTATCTCTTTTGATGTTGTCAACCACATCAAACGTTTCCCCAATTGCTACAAGTATGTCATCAGCTTCATTCTCCTTCTTGGGTATGGACACAATATTGAAGGCCTCGAAATCCTCCATGAGATCCCATACCCTACTCTTGTAGTTTTTGAGCAGGTCATTTTTGACAACATTTAGTCCTCTGACCTGATTGGCAACCAGTTCACTGTCACCGAATACTTACAAGTTCTTGATTCCCAGCTTCCTTGCCTAATGAAGACCTTAGACTAAAGCCTCATATTCAGCAGTGTTATTTGAGCAAGAAAACTGGAATATGAAGGTTGAATAATATCTCATACCTCTGGGGGACACAATCATGGCTCCTCCTCCAACTCCTTGTCTACTCCTTGAGCCATCAAAGAACAATTTCCATACCTCATTTTCATCCTTGTATTCTAGCTTGATTAGGTCAGGAAGAGGTTGATTCTCTTCATGTAGATAGTAGACACCCAGTTCAGATTCCTCCATCTCCTTATAGGGGTCAAAAGCATGTTTTTTGTTGGCCCACTCATCTAGGGTCAAGTCTAGGATACATCCCACCTTGGTATCTATTTCATTAGTGTTTAGGAGGTCTTCTTGATCAAAGTTGAGTAATTGGCATTGATTGGGCTAGGCACATAGGATTCAATATGATAATCAACAATAGGTTCAGATCTGATTGTGGCCTTCACTCCATACCTTGTCCTAAAGAGCATATGTGACCAATCACAAATAGGTAACCTCCAATTTTGGTAGTGAAGTCCCTAAACAGACACAAGGCAAAATGTGGTGGCAAGTCTATGATTGACATGTTTTACAAAATAGTCACATTAGGGCAAGCATGTAGAGTGAGACTCAGATCCTTGATGATTCCCACAAAGTAGTCACTACTGTCCCATCTAATTGGACTACTCCTCTAGAGATGACCTCATATTAGAGACCCAACTAATCAGCTATTTGTTTGGGTATCACAGTGAACTATTGGCCCATAATCGATCATACAATTGTGCACCAATTTGTCTCCAATAATCAATGAGACATAGAAGGGAGGAGGTCTCAGGTTTTTACCTTGTTGTTCTCCATGGTTTCTCCCTAGTTGAACCGCATTAGCAAGCACTCTCTCTTGCTAGTTAGGGGGTGATTTGAACTTGACCAATTCTGCATGGCAGTCTGCAACAGATCCCTCTACCCTGGAATGGCCAGTGACTCCCATAGTGAAATTTTCACACTTGTCCTTTTCATCTGCTCAATAATATTGAATGAGCTATCTTTTTGCTACCCCTTCCTAGACACATTTATTTCTTGCACATGGGTTGTTACAACCAATGCCTAACTAGGTTTAGAAGGTGGTCTAGATTGGTTCAACATGTTGGGAGTTGCACCTGGAACACCAGGACCTTGTGGAGTGATGGAAGGTTGAGGGTCACACGATAGATGAGCCAGCAGTGTGGAGGGCATAGCCCCTCTTTGAGTCAAAGAAAGTGAAACTAGTTTATTGCTATTCTACCAAAGTAGGAATGTATGCAAGTCTCATAATATTCTACCTTCAGGGGTTGGGATCTCATCCCAGTAGAGGTACTCCCAACTATAAGAAGAAGGGGAAGAAGCGAGGCAGGGAGATAGGAAAGATCTGAAGGGAGAAAAGAAATGAATTCCAAAGTAGAAAGGTCGGAGGGTCTATGTTTTGGGCTGGTAGTAAACAGAGCTGAACTTACTCGCATAGACGAACAAAGCAATATTGATGAATAAATGAAAATAAAGTAGAAGTAGATTCAACAGAACAAACATACAGATCTAACATAAGAAAGCTCTGATGTATAACACAGGTATTCAGCACAAAGTCTAAATATTGTATTAATATTTCCTTTTACTGTTACAAAAAGCTCAAAGTCTTTTCTTCTTACTTCTATTTTTCATCTGAAAAGTATCCACCACTTGAATACAACAAGTATTCAAGTATATATAGAAGAAGGAGAAGAGAGAAGACAAAAAGGAACCAACGACTTAATTACAAAGTATCTACAAAAATATCTAAAAGTCATTTGTTGACTTTTGGCACAGTGGATGACATCATCCCATGGTGCAACATGGATGATGTCATCATTTGTGCCAACATACTCTTAGATATTTACAAAAAGAAGATCGAGAGGAAGGAGACTATTCATCATCGTCTCGCGGCCGAAAGGGAGTGTCTGCTTCTTGTTGCTTGGGAGAAGTGATGTTAAACTGGGCCCGATATTCCATGAACTTGCTGATCATGGGCTGAAGTTGATCCTGAGTAGGATCCTTGTGGCGATCGTTGATAACTTCACAAGTTTCACGTTCATCCACGAGCCTTTCTGGGAGCTTGGCATATTCATTTCCAGCCTCTATCAGGAACCCTATAAAGTCACGACAGGCCAGAAGGTTGTTGATGCATTCGGTGTCGAAAGTGGCTTCTGGCCCTAACCCTTGCGAGACGATCTCCTTAAAGATCCGAATAGTTTGGTCTGCCTTCCTCAGGGTGAAAGAAGGAGTGAGCAAGCCTAGGGACATTCTCAAGATGATTTTCTCCATCTGGTGCATAGCCTCCAAGGCTTCCTCTTTGACTTTATCTATCTTTTCGAGGACAAACTCCAACTGATCGACCTGGTAGTCCAAAGTAGAAAGGATTTTGTTGGGCGCTCTGGGGTGATTGAAGATGCCGAACTTGACCAGATCTTTGGTGAGCAGTCGAGCATTTTTACGGAAGGTCTCATGTTGAGCCTAGCATGGTCAACTCTTGGAGATGGGTCCCATGATCACACTGGAGTGCCTTGTTCCCCCGATTGATGTTCTGATACAACTCGGTGAACTTGACGATTACTCCCTCACTTTCCTTGAGGATTTGGTCTCTCAGTGGATCTTGCCATGCCATACCTTGCTCGCTGATTTTGGCGTATTCATTTATCTTATCTGGCTCAGGGGCTCAGGAGTTTTGGTGGCAGTTGTAGGAGGTGCATTGCCCATTTTCTGCAAGGCGTGGAGAAGATGTTTATTTTGCTCCTTTAATAGCCTCTTTTCTTCCTTTGCTTCCTGAAGTTTCTTGCAAAGGGCATCCACTGCAGATAGGGCCTCTCCTTGAAGGCTTTCAGAAGACGTTCCCATTGTGACTTGGGTCACTATATAATCTGTCGAGACAGATCCTTTTTATCCTTTAAAGGATCGGGATACACGATCTCCATTACTCTCTCTCCTGATGCACTCTGAGAGAAGCGGGTTATAGGCTTTTGCTTCTTGGCCCCCTTTGATGGGATGACGGAGAAGTCCATCGGTGTGATAGGAACTTTCCTCTTTTGTTGGCTCTAGTTGTTGAGAGATCCATGCTGGACTTATGGGAGTGGGACCGAGAAGTAGAAGAGGGCAGGCTGCGGTAGTGAGAGGAAAGTGCGTTGAGACACTTGGTGGCGGCATTGAAAGAGAAGCCAGTGAAGTACTCAAGGGAGGAAGGGATACTGCAGGGGAGGTAGTCGAGGGTATGGAAGGGAGATGAGAGATGAGAGAAGAGATGGTGGGGGATAGCTCCGTGAGAGAGGAGAAGATGGAGGAAGAGGAAAGGGGAACAGTGGAAGATGGGGGAGAAGATATGACCAAAGGAATGGTCATTTGAGTCACGAGGAGGAGAAGGAGGAGAGGGAGAAGGGACAGAAGGGACCTCAGCAGTTGTAGTAGTGGCAACATCCTGAGTGGATGTGCCCATCGGAACATCTTCTTTGGCCGCTTCTTTCTCTGGAGATAACAGGCTTACAACCTGTTCTTGTGCGGCGGAAGGGGGACTTTCAGGAGCCTCTTCTCGAGCAGAGCTTGATTCGCCCTCTTTATCCTTGCCTTTTACTTTTGGCAGATGTTTTGGCGATAGGTGCGTTGCCCAATGGAGATGTAGTGAAATCTACCCTGAGGTAGATGAGGCCATTCATCTGCACCGAGTGTGCTCATGTTCTCCGCGAGTTTCTTTGACCCTTTCTTGATAGTGCAGGGTGCTTTGGTTCTATCGATTGTAGTAAATGGCCAGTTGTCCCCATCCATGTCAAGATATACCTGATCAACTTCTTGATCGGTAGTTTGATAACCTTTCGGGACAATGGCCACGCCGTACTGAATGATCTCTGCCAGGGCCAGGTGAGAATGGTCCTTTCTTCTGAGCTCGACCTCATGGTACAAGTCGATATAAATGTCCTCGATCTGTGGAAGGTGGATAGGATCGAGTTTTTCCCTGGGAAGGAAATTCCTTGGATCGAAAGTGGGCCTCATCGGGAAGTTGTGCTTCAGATTGAGTAGTTCTAGCTCGTGAAACCATTTCCCGGGCTTTGTGATGAGAAGACAAGTGTACACTGCCTTGTAAGGGAAAGGAGTTCCACCCTTCTTTCTCTTCAAGCACTTCTCATGATACGTTACGAGCTGTTCTGGATAGCTCTAACGAGGATCAGCTTGGGGCGGCATATCTCAGCAATTTGGTGGGCTCACCCAGGAAGTTAGCTGCCCTGAGATAGGTGAAGGTGGGAAATTGTGTGAATAAGCCCCCACTTTCTCCGTTCTTTGTGATAATGCTCTTGGTCATTTCGACCAGTGAGTCATGTTTGGCCTCAAAAGGAAGATGATGCCGTAGAAGAAAGCATCGTTGATTTTGGTGAAGCTGTGAGATGTTGTTCTCGGCTTCAGCTCTCAGGTAGTACTCATATATTCTCACCTGGGGCCAAACCCCGCATCGGCTCAATGCTGGATAATCCCTCTCCAAGGCTGCTAGCATAAACTACGTAGGAGTTCATGTAGAACCTCCCCATTGTGGTGAGTTGTTGGAGCTGCTCGGATATGGTGCTGCTTATGATCTCGCCCACTCGAAGCGTTGATCAGAGCACGTTCTTGTTCATAGTCTCAGGTACCTGAGCATCCATTTATGAAAGTAATGGGCGTCAGAAAGCCCAAATACTCTACTTAGGAATGTGATAGTATCACTCAGTTCCTCGGAGAAATCGCTACGGTGAATAACTTGTGGCCATCTGGTTATCACCTTCTTGTTCTTTAGGTACACCTCATTCATCAGTTGCATGCACTGGTCTTCATTGTCCTCCCAAGCCTTGGTGCAGTCTTCTTGGCTTACGGCCACAAAGTGCCGGTGGTGAGGAATGCCAAGCATGATTTGAAGTCTTGGGTGAGGTAAGGTTGATCATGACTTCGCCCTTTTCATTTTGGACACACCTCGTGTCTTTGTTGTAGTAGCGGGCCACTACCATCATGAATTCATTGTTCTTTGCCTTTGCAGGGATCCCCCGGCAAAATGCGAGGCCACTTACCTACTAGTTTGTCCATCCAGGGACTCCCTGTGACCCTCTTGGTTATGGCCCAGAAATCTTCCATATCGATGTGACCGAGCTCTGAGTCTCTTATATCCAGGTCACATTCTACCTGAGACTCGGGCATTCTGACCCTTTGGTACTTGTACTTCATCTCTTCCTCTGTAAGCTTAGCTTTGCCCTTTGATTTGGTCGGTCTCTTGCTTGATGTAGACATATGTGGATTTGAGTTCAGTTGCTGATCTGCAAGAAGAAGAAGTGAAACCCAACGCAGAAGAGCCATGTTAGTTGTTAGATCTTCCATTAAAGCGCTACAAAATAGAATGAGGAGTTAGCAATTTTAAGGCCTCAGGGCGCAGGGCGCATGAACACTGCAGGCTGCAGGGTTAATAGTATGGCGCATAGAAGAAGGGTGTTACTGAGGAACAAATTTAGTGCGAAGGCGCGGGCGCGAGGATCTTTGCACATGACATTTTGTTGTTGTAAGTAGAAGTGTGCCTGCGCCATTCATATGTGTTTTATACTGGGCGCAGATAATTTTCATGTTGCACGGGGATAGGATGCGCCAATGGCGCATATATTTTTCATGTTACATGGAACTTTGGTGCTTGAGGGGCGCAGGGTTGATGTGTGTAACATAGACTTTATGTGTGAAACAGGGGAACTTGGCATGGCGCAGGGAAGGCTTGCATGACATTGTGTTAATAAGAGGGATGTGCTGCCTTTTGATTTTATACTTAGGATTTTGTACTTTTGCAAGTTTGCGTAGGAGTGTTGCGCCATGGGGGTAAATGTTTGTGCCATTCATGTGTTTTACTTGGTTTTCAAAGCGCGTGGGGATCAAGCGTGTTGCATAAGTTAAGTGTGTGCCATTGGCGTACGGCATTTGTATTTCTGTTGCGGGTGGCGAATGCGCGAAGGAAAATGCGTAGCTTTTGGAAATGCGTTTTCTTTCTTCTTCTGATAGATTTGTGATGTTTTTTAGGCTTCTTTTCACGGGGTTTTAGATGGTGAAGGGGGGTAAGGAAAGAGATCAAGTGATTTTGAGGCGAGCCCTCCTTAGCAGTGATCGGAAAGAGGAGGAAGAGCTTGGGGGGGAAAAAAGAATCAGCAAGAGGGTTTTCATGGTTTCACAGATCCATCTATCCTACCACACAAACAAATACCAACAACAAAACTAAAACATGAGAAAGAGGACCACTTACCCGGAATATATAGAATGTGAGAGGTGAAATGGGGTCCTGAACGCGACACGAGGATGACAGGCGTCTTGTGAGTGCGAGAGGAAAAAGTTATCACGTGTTTTTGAGTGGTGAAAGTGACAGGGGTGGATGCGCCTATATATAGGCAAAGGTGTAATAAATGCACCAACCACTTTTTCAAGGCACATCAAAAATGTGTCGACACGTAAAAGCGGTGCACCCTTTGGCATGGATAAATGCGTGTCAACATAGGATACTTGCACCTTTGGCGCAATTTTAAGATTATCATCAACACTCCATTTCATGCGCCCTTTGGCGCACCAAAAAACATGCGCAAACAATTGTGTGTGCCAACATGAAGGCGCATGCGCCTTGCGCACGTAAGAATGGCGCATCACGGGAAGGCGCATCAAAACATGTGTCGACACGTCAAATGGTGTGTGCCAAAGGAAATGAAGGGGCGCAGATTTACTCTGTGTTACATAGATAAAAGGTGCGCCTGGCCAAAAGGGATCAAAAATGGCTAAGTTCGGAGAACTAGATTTCCGGAAAGGGATTTTGTGATGTTCGAATGCAGAGGGGTCCCTGACGAGGGACCAGGACAAAATTTGGTATGGTTACCTATAAAATTGCCCTTGTCAATTTTACGGGATAACAAGCTGGCTCTTTCTGGGGACTATCTTTGAGCGAGACTCAAGGGTAGAGAACCCCAGATCAACATGTGCCTATCCATTGGGTTAGAGAGTCAAAAAAAAGGGTGACGAAAGCAAACACATGACGAAAGCAAACACACATGACATAAAAGCAAACTATCTGAAAGAAGAGAGCAAGCTCTACTTTGTGAATATTTTGAGGTGCCCCATTCTATAGGGAAGCGGGAGATCAGTTCCATCCAGATATGAGAGATAGAAGCTATTTCCTCCATTGAGTTGTTTGATCTTGAAAGGCCCTCTCCATAGAGAATCAAATTTCCCATGCATGCCCTTCGGCTCTCTTCGTTTGTCCCACAAAAGGATGAGGTCTCCCACCTGGAACTCTCTTTGCTTAGCTTTTTTATCGAACAGTCTCTTGACCTGATTCTGATGTTCGGTGATCCTATCGACCACTCTTACTCTCTTTTCTTTGAGCTCTGCTAGATACATGATCCTCTTTTCAAGAGAATTTTGGAAAGTCTCATCTTCGATTGCTCGTGCCAAGCGCAGAGCAGGGAGTTCCATAGAAATGGGAAGCTCGGCGTCGGTCCCATATAACACTTGAAAAGGTGACATAGCGAGAGACCTCTTGGGAGTAATGCTGTCCGCCCACAAAGCGTCATATAATGACTTGTGCCACATTCGTGATTCTCATCAAGCTTCCAGTATGATGGTCACTAAGTTTTTATTATTGGATTTCTTCGACCATTTCCCTAGGGGTAATAATCGAGGCGTGAGCAAGGTTATCCGTATTCATAGCAAAAACTAATAACTTCCGTGAAGAGAAGTTGGAAGCATTATCAGCAACAATCTTGTTTGGAATGCCAAAACTGTGATGATATTTTCTTTGATGAAGCTAAACAACCTCGGAAGTGGCATGCTTGACAGGTATGGCCTCCACCCATTTCGTGAAGTAATCTATTGCTGTCAGGACATAACTATGTCCGGCACTTCGATTGGGGATTGAGTGCACCGATAAAATCGATTCCCCACTTCCTGAATGGTTCATCAATGATGACCGGCCTGAGGGGAAAAGTAGCCAATTTTGGCTTACCAACAAATTGTTGGCAAGGCTCACACTTTGCTACCCAGTGGTTGTATCTTGGAAAAGCGTTGGCCAATAGTACCTGGCTCGGATGATCTTGTGTGTTGTCACGGAAGAGGAGAAGTGACCACCACAGGCTGAATCATGAAAACTCTGAAGTAACTTTGTCTGTTGTGGTTTGTCAACACATCACAAGAAGATGCCATCTATTCGCGTTTGTATAAACCGTCATCCCAGATGACATATCTGGCTGCTCTGAGCTTTATAGCACGCTTCTCCTTTGTAGTTAGATGAGCTGGGCATTCACCATAAGTGAGAAAGAAAGCAATATCGAGAATACCATTCGTCGCTGGTTCACGACAAATAGAACCATGGGTAGTGAATCGGCTTTCTCCAGCTAGCTTTGTGCTCCATTGGTGTAATCATCTTTTCCATCAGGGTCTTCTGAACCTTGGTTTTCAGCCATAAGCTGACATAGGCCCTTTCCCCTTACTAGCTTGGTGGGTTTTATATCTAGATCATACTCTTGGACTTTTGCGATCAATTTCCTCATGCAAACTCCTAACTCTGTTGAGTTAAGATGGACTTATTTGCCGTGTCGGGAACTAGAACTACCTTGTATGAGAGTTTAGAATGTAGTACTGAAGTTCTTAAGCTTGCTTTGACCATGGTGAAGGCATGCTTTTCCAACTGAGACATCTTTAATTCATGAGGCTTGAGAGGAGAGCTCATAAACACAATCGGGGATTCAACATCCTCAGAATTCTTTTGCATTAAGATGGCTGACATAGTGTGCTCAGATGCATAGCTATACATAATGAAATCCTTGGAGAAATCGGGACATACCAGGACTGGTGCGTGAGCGACGGAGGCTTTTATATCTTGAATGACTTCTTTCCTTCTTCGCTCCACCGGAAAGTTGGTGATCCTTTCATCATGTTCGATATGTGGTGAGTCTTTTCAGCAAAGTCTGGAACAAAGCGCTGAGAAAGTTCACCTTTCCGAAAAAAGAGTGAACGTCGGTCTTGCTTGTAGGTAAAGTGAGGCTCTGAATAGCCTTAACCCTTTCGGCATCTATCTTCGTTCCTTCCTTGCTTACAATGTGTCCCAGTAACTTTCCTTCTGTGACTCCAAAAATAGACTTTTTGGATTCAGGGAGATCCCATGCTCTCGGCATCTAATCAATACTTGTTCCAAATGATCACAATGATCATTTCACTGCTTAGAGAACACAGTTAAGTCATCCAAGTAAACTACGATGACTTTTCCCATCATTCCTTTGAATGCGAAGTCCATGGCCCTTGAAAAGTGGTGCACCGAATTGGTGGACCAAAAGGCATCTGCTTTGTAAGTGAATGTACCCCAAGGGTAGTGAATGTCCATTTTGAATTGGTCTTGGTGAGACTTCAATCTGATTGTAGCTAGAAAAACCATCAAGCATGGACAACATTTCGATCTAGTCTTTGCTTGCAGAACACGATCCATTATGGGAAGTGGGTAGTTGTCCTTTAAGGATGCTGATTCGGAGTTGCGAAAATCTCTGTGAGATGTGTATCTCACCATTTTCTTGCATGTCTTGGCACAATGTTTGCCACCCAAGTCTTATGATGGATAGGAAAAATGATCGTGCATCAACATTTTTGAATTTCAGCTGGATGGTACACGAGACCTTGGGATTGTAGTGCCTTTGTTTTGGCGGAAGGGTTTGACATCTTCTTTCAGCGGGATGTCATGCTGGACGTCCTTTGGCTTGAAAGACTTTAGATCGGCATAGGACCATGCCAATACATCCATGTATTTCTTTAGCAACTTGACAAATTTCTGCTTCTCTTCGGGTGTGCAACATTTTCCAATGTTCACAAACTATGGATGTTCTACCAGAACCTAAATTGACCGGTTCGGTTTCTAGGGAGGAGTTAGGATCATCTCGCCTTTTCTTTTTGACAAAACGATCATGCCTGTCGAACAAACTCTAGGAAACCAAACCTTTGGGATTTTATTTCCTTTGGTGACATATGCCATCATTTCCTTGGATTCCCCATTACGATCGATAATGAGACTCACGGCACGTGGAAGTGGATCCTTCAAAATGAAGCTCACTAAAATTTTCCACTTTTTCAAGAAAGGCAATGAGTTGATTGTCATCGTTGAATACCTGCCAGTGCTGAGAATTATCCAGCACGCTTGGGTGGAAAACCATCTCAATGGTATATTTGTCTATTTTCAAACCTGGGTGAGGGAGCATGAGGGATGCTGAGATGGCTAATGAGTCGGCCATGTCATTCTGAGCTCTAGGAATGGATTTTATTGAAAAAGCATCAAACTCCTCGATGTTGTCCCATACCACGTTGCGGTAATGTCTGAGCCTTTCATTCTTCACTTGGTATATCCTTTTAACTTGATTTATGACCAGCTCTGCATCACCCTGTACTTTTGATTCTTGATTCCTCTTTCCTTTGTGGCTTGCATGCCAAGTAGCAAAGATTCATACTCAGCAGTATTATTCGTGTTGAAAAACTGCAACTTGAAAGAGAGGGAATAATCTCCTCTTTGGGAGATATTAGCACGGCTCCAGTGCCGCATCCACTAGTTGCATAGCTGCCATCAAACTGCAAAGTCCAGATCTTGTTAAGATCCTCTGCTTGGATGAGGACATCCATTTTGTCAGACTCGGTAGACAAGAAATAGTTTCCCATCCCTGATGATTCGAAGAGAATTTGGGCTTTGGGGTCATCGGAGTTAGTAACCAAGTACTTCTTTTGCGATTAGGCTCCAATGTTTGCATTATACCTTTGATGGGGATTCTAGCCTTAGACCAGTCCATATGAATCTCCCCACCAACTTCACTGCAAAAGCTCCTTCCTAGTAGAATTCCATATCTTTCTTGGAATATCGTGCAACGAGGACGGTCATCTTCACTCTTTTTTCTGGAAAGCGCTGCAAATGCAAATGCAGCTGCGCGTCTTTGATTTGACCAATCAATGGAACTGCTTGGTTTCGAGGAATAACATCGCAAAAGGCTTAGTAAGGGTGAGGCCCAGGGCATGGGTGACTTTTGCTGGCATGACATTATCGGAAGCCCCAGAATCAATTATGTAGTTGCTTAGTTTGTGGCCATTGATTAGGAGGGAGAGATAAAAAGGTTCTATCTTGCCTGATGTAGATGTTGAGGCAACATTTATGCGAGATGCAGGAGGAGTAGAAAGGATTCCTTTTGGGGAAACCTGAGTAGTTATGACAACTTGGCTTTGGATGTATTTGGTCAACCTTACAGTTGCTCTCGGGATTTGGCTGAAGATATTCGGACTTGGACATCTGGATTTTGGTCTTTTTAGCGTGATCGATTATGTCAAACGCGGCCAAGGGTTGCGTTGATGAAGGAATGAGTCCCTCATTTCGCAATGGTAGGGTAGGATTACCGGTCTTGATAGGAACATGAGAGGCTGATTCGGAGGAGAAAAGGGAAAAATATTTTCTTGAAAAAGACCTAGTAATAGGTTGAGCAGGAAGGGGACTACCTCTGTTTAGCGATGGTTGGGCGTGTGTGACACGGCCTTCTCTTTCTGCATATTGGTAGCCACTTCTGCTTCTTTTCCTTGCGAGTGGGTAAAAACAACATATGACTGCCCGCTTGCATATCCTTGGGTACCCTCTTCTTCATCAGATTCTTCCTCATCAAATTCCATATACCCGATAGTAGAGTCGCCAGTCGGTTCACCGACATCTTGATCATCTTCACCTGGTGATGAAGGTTCTTCATAATTTTGCTCCTCTTCTTCGATTTCGGCTAAAGCATTGATCGGAGGGCTTCAAGTGCCAACCGTGGAGTAGCTGCGGGTAGGTGGGGCCTTTGTGAGATGTTGTTAGAAGTAAAGTTCCTCGTGGAATATCCCGGTATGAAGTGCTAGGAGAAGCTTGAGCTAGCTACTTTTTTAATGCAAGCAAGTCATTTGCCATCTTTTGAAATGTTGGATCGGATGAAGTGGCGGGAGAAGGACTGAAACTTTAAGCTTGGATGGTTCTCTTTTTAATTGCTAGATATTAGCAAGTTGTCTTCAATCCGTATGGCAGCAGCTTGGGCGAGAACCAGAGTAGTGACTTGTTCTTGCAAGAGTAAGAAACTTACTTTTGAGCTCATGGCGTTCACGAAGAAACACTTCTGATTTTTTGGCGTTGGCAGCATGGTAGGTGGAACTCGATTGATTAGTGAGTTGAAACGGGTGATGAAATCACGCATGGTTTCATTGACCTCCTTCTAGGTGAGTGATCTTTGATAGCAATGCGAATGCATCCTCGGAAGGCTTATACCTTTCTTCGAATGCAGTCGTAAGGTGGCCCAACTAGTAATAGATCCGGTGGAAAATGCTGAAACCATTCATTCTTTGGTCCTTTGCAAGGTTTCCAGAAAGAGGCGTGACTGACACATCTTCATGGGTCACATCCAGGATACTGCATGACATGATGAATGCGGATATGTGTGAATCCATGCTTTGGTTCCGCTCCCATCAAATTTAGGAAAATTCTTTCGATTTCCATGTGGGAGCGCATGAACAGGATGTGGTAAAGCCAAAGGGCCCATAGCATTTCCCCATGGCACTGCCATTTGAACAGCTGGAAAGAGAACGCGTGCTGGGAGGATGGTCCCATTGAGCAACAAAGCACTGTAAAGTGATGTGGATGCACCTTGTGAGAGAGGTGCTTCCTTTGTGGAGGTGAGACACTCTGGATGACCGGTAGAAGCTGAGCTTAGCGCGAGAAAGTGCTTTGGTGTACACTTTGAAGTTGTGCCTTTGAAGCAGATCGAAAGTAGGATCAACTTCTCCATGAGCTCTCTCTTTATGAGTAAATGGTTCACACTTGCCGGTGTACCTTCGGATCTGCAATATTTTGGAGCAAATCCTAAAAACTCTTTTTGGTTGTACTTGCTGATTTTTTTTATTTTTTTTGACAAAAATCAGCAGCATGTACTTTTCTAAATATTTAATTTTATCCCTCTTTTAACAACCGATTGTGGTTTTAATGACAAAGATCAATGAGGATAAAATGATGGTAAACTTAGTAAGCTGATTTTCAGATCTAGAGTTGACTTTTTAAAGAGTTTGAAATTTTGGTAAACTGTCAAAACTCAGATCTACGGAAAAATACAGATTTTTGTAAAAACTCAGTGAACTAAAGATCTCTAACTAGCCCAGATCTATGGACCTCTGAAGAAAATTTTCAGTTTGGGTCACTTTTGCAAAAAAATTTGGATTTTGAACAAAAGTTAAAATTTGCAAACAGGTAGTGATTTTTTTGATTTTTACTGATTTTCTAACATACCACTATCATAGATCTGTTAGATCTATTCGATCCCAGTAGAGTCGCCAAAAACTGTTGGTCGAAAATCATCGGGTGGGAGATCTATGGATAGACGAGCCAACAGTGTGTAGGGCATAGCCCCTCTTTGAGTCAGCAAAGTGAAACTGGTTTATTGCTATTCTACCAGTAGGAATCTATGCAAGTCTCACAATATTCTACCTTCGGGGTTGGGATCTCATCCTAGTAGAGGTACTTCCAACTGTAAGAAGAAGGGGAAGAAGTGAGGTGGGGAGATAGGAAAGATCTGAAGGGAGAAAAGAAATGAATTCCAAAGTAGAAAGGTCAGAGGGTCTATGTTTTGGGCTGGTAGTAAAGTAGAGCTGAACTTACTCGCATAGACGAACAAAGCAATACTGATGAATAAATGACAATAAAGCAGAAGTAGATTCAATAGAAAAAACATACAGATCTAACATAAGAAAGCTCTGATGTATAACACAGGTATTCAGCACAAAGTCTAAATATTGTATTAATATTTCTTTCTGTTACAAAAAGCTCAAAGTCTTTTCTTCTTACTTCTATTTTTCATCTGAAAAGTATCCACCACCTTGAATACAACAAGTATTCAAGTATATATAGAAGAAGGAGAAGAGAAGACAAAAAGGAACCAATGACTTAATTACAAAGTATCTACAAAATATCTAAAAGTCAACTGTTGACTTTTGGCAACTTGGTGGATGACATCATCCCATGGTGCAACATGGATGATGTCATCATTTGTGCCAACATACTCTTAGATATTTACAAAAAGAAGATCGAGAGGAAGGAGACTATTCGTCATCATCTCGCGGCCGAAAGGGAGTGTCTTGCTTCTGCTGTTGCTCGGGAGAAGTGATGTTAAATGGGCCCGATATTCCATGAACTTGCTGATCATGGGCTGAAGTTGATCTGGGCAGGATCCTTGTGGCGATCGCTGATAACTTCACAAGTTTCACGTTCATCCACGAGCCTTTCTAGGAGCTTGGCATATTCATTTCCTGCCTCTATCAGGAACCCTATAAAGTCACGACAGGCTAGAAGGTTGTTGATGCATTCGGTGTCGAAAGTGGCTTCTGGCCCTAACCCTTGCGAGACGATCTCCTTAAAGATCCGAATAGTTTGGTCTGCCTTCCTCAGGGTGAAAGAAGGAGTGAGCAAGCCTGGGGACATTCTCAAGATGATTTTCTCCATCTGGTGCATAGCCTCCAAGGCTTCCTCTTTGACTTTATCTATCTTTTCGAGGACAAACTCCAACTGATCGACCTGGTAGTCCAAAGTAGAAAGGATTTTTGTTGGGGCTCTGGGGTGATTGAAGACGCCGAACTTGACTAGATCTTCGACTGAACAGTCGAGCATTTTCTGGAAGGTCTCATGTTGCAGCCTAGCATGGTCGACTCTTCGGAGATGGGTCCATGATCACACAGAGTGCCTTGTTTGCCTGATTGATGTTCTGATACAACTCGGTGAACTTGACGATTACTCCCTCACTTTCCTTGAGGATTTGGTCTCTCCAGGTGGATACTGCCATACCTTGCTCACCGATTTTGGCGTATTCATTTATCTTATCCTGGCTCAGGGGCTCAGGAGTTTCGGTGGTAGTTGTAGGAGGTGCACTGCCCATTTTCTATAAGGCGTGGAGAAGATGTTTATTTTGCTCCTTTAATAGCCTCTTTTCTTCCTTTGCTTCTTGAAGTTTCTTGCAAAGGGCATCCACTATGAGATAGGGCCTCTCCTTGAAGGCTTTTTGAAGACGTTCCCATCGTGACTTGGGTCACTGTATAATCTGTCGGAGACAGATCCTTTTTATCCTTTAAAGGATCGGGATACGCGATCTCCATTACTCTCTCTCCTGATGCACTCTGAGAGAAGCGGGTTATAGGCTTTTGCTTCTTGGCCCCCTTTGATGGGATGATGGAGAAGTCCATCGGTGCGATAGGAACTTTCCTCTTTTGTTGGCTCAGGTGCTGAGAGATCCATGCTGGACTTATGGGAGTGGGACCAGAAGTAGAAGAGGGAGCAGCTGCAGTAGTGGAGGGAAAGTGCGTTGAGACACTTGGTGGCGGCATTGAAAGAGAGGCCAGCAAAGTACTCAAGGGAGGAAGGGATACTGTAGGGGAGGAGAAGATGAGGGTATGGAAGGGAGGCTGAGAGATGAGAGAAGAAATGGTGGGGACAGCTCCGTGAGAGAGAGAAGATGGAGGAAGAGGAAAGGGAGCAGTGGAAGATGGGGAGAGGATACGACCAAAGGAATGGTCACTTGGGTCACACGAGGAGGAGAAGGAGGAGAGGGAGAAGGGACAGAAGGGACCTCAGTAGTTGTAGTAGTGGCAACATCTTGAGTGGATGTGCCCATCGGAACATCTTCGGCCGCTTCTTTCTCTGGAGATAACAGAGCTTACTACCTGTTCTTGTGTGGCGGAAGGGGGACTCTCAGGAGCCTCTTCTCGGCGAGCTTGATTCACCCTCTTTATCCTTGCCTTTTACTTTGGTAGATGTTTTGGCCTGGAAGGTGCGTTGCCCAATGGAGATGTAGTGAAATCTACCCCGAGGTAGATGAGGCCATTCATCTGCACCAGTGCTCTATTCTCCACAGAGTTTCTTTGACCCTTTCTTGATAGTGCAGGGTGCTTTGGTTCTATCGATTGTAGTAAATGGCCAGTTGTCCCCATCCGTGTCAAGATATACCTGATCAACTTCTTGATCGGTAGTTTGATAACCTTTTGGGACAATGGCCACGCCATACTGAATGATCTCTGCCAGGGCCAGGCGGGAATGGTCCTTTCTTCTGAGCTCGACCTCATGATATAGGTCGATATAAATGTCCTCGATCTGTGGAATGTGGATTGGATCGAGTTTTGCCTTGGGAAGGAAATTCCTTGGATCAAAAGTGGGCCTCGCCGGGAAGTTGTGCTTAGATTGAGAGCGTTCTAGCTCGCAACCATTTCCGGGCTTTGTGGTGGGAAAGACAGTGTATCTTCCCCTTTGTGAGGGGAAAGGAGTTCCACCCTTCTTCTCTTCAAACACTTCTCGTGATATGTTATGAGTTATGCTGGATAGCTCTAACGAGGATCGACTTGGGGCCGGCATATCTCGGTAATTTGGTGGGCTCCCGGGAAGTTAGCTGCCACTGAGATAGGTGAAGGTGGGAATTGTGTGAATAAGGCCCCCACTTCTCTCGTTCTTTGTGACAATGCTCTTGGTCATTTGATTAGTGAGTCATGTTGGGCCTCAATAGGTAGACGATGCCGTAGAAAAGGCATCGTTGATTTTGGTGAACTGTGAGATGTTGTTCTCCAGCTTCAGCTCTGGGTAGTACTCATATATTCTCACTTGGGGCCAAACCCCGCATCGGCTCAATGCTGGATAATCCCTTTCGAGGCTGCAGCATAAACTACGTAGGAGTTCATGTAGAACCTCCCTGTTGTGGTGAGTTGTTGGAGCTGCTCGGATATGGTGCTGCTTATGATCTCCACCCACTCGAAGCGTTGATCAGGTACGTTCTTGTTCATGGTCTCCAGGTACCTGAGCATCCATTTATGAAAGTAATGGGCATCAGAAAGCCCAAATACTCTACTTAGGAATGTGATAGTATCACTCAGTTCCTCGGAGAAATCACTCGGTGAATAACTTGTGGCCATCTGGTTATCACCTTCTTGTTCTTTAGGTACACCTCATTCATCAATTGCATGCACTGGTCTTCATTGTCCTCCCAAGCCTTGGTGCAGTCTTCTTGGCTTACTGGCCACAAAGTGCCGGTGGTGAGGAATGCCAAGCATGATTTGAAGTGTCGGGCGGTAAGGTTGATCATGACTTCACCCTTTTCATTTTGGACACACCTTGTGTCTTTGTTGTAGCAGTGGGCCACTACCATCATGAATTCATTGTTCACTTACTGCTTGTGGGGATCCCCCGACAAAATGCAAGGCCACTTTGCCTACTAGTTTGTCCATCCAGGACTCCTGTGACCCTCACAGTTACGGCCAGAAATCTTCCATATCGATGTGACCGAGCTCGAGTCTCTTATATCAGGTCACATTCCACTGAGACTTCGGGCATTCGACCCTACGATACTTGTACTTCATCTCTTCCTCTGTAAGCTTAGCTTTGCCCTTTGATTTGGTTGGTCTCTTGCTTGATGTAGACATATGTGGATCTGAATTTAGTTGCTGATCTGCATGAAGAAGAAGTGAAACCCAACGCAGAAGAGCCATGTTAGCTGTTAGATCTTCCATTAGAGCGCTATTGAATAGAATGAGGAGTTAGCAATTTTAAGGCCTCAGGGCGCAGGGCGCATGAACACTGCAGGCTGCAGGGTTAATAGTATGGTGCATAGAAGAAGAAGGGTGTTGAGAACAAATTAGCACGAAAAGGCGCAGGGGCCTTGAGATCTTTGCACATGACATTTTTGTTGTTGTAAGTAGAAGTGCACTGCGCCATTCATATGTGTTTTATATTGGCGCGAGATAATTTTCATGTTTTGGGGATAGGATGCGCCGATGGCGCATATATTTTTCATGTTACATGGAACTTTGGTGTGTGCGAAGGCGCGGGGTTGATGTGTGTAACATAGACTTTATGTGTGAAAAGGGAACTTGGCGTGGCGCGAGGAAGGCTTGCATGACATGTGTGATGTAAGAGGATGCGCTGTTTACGTAGTTTTTTACTTGGCGCAATAATGTTGGTGTTGCGTATGGGGGCATGGTGCACTGGCGTAATTATTGTGTTTTACTTGGTTTTGCACAAGGCGGGGATTGGGTGTCTTTGCGCTGAAGTTTAGTGCACCATTGGTGTATGTGTATTTTTGCAAAGGTGGCGAATGCGCCGAGAAGAAAAAAATCTAGTTTTGGAAATGAGTTTTCTTTCTTTCTCTACGATAGATTTGTGATCTTTTAAGCTTCTTTTACAAGGTTTTTGGATGGTGAAGGGGGCATGCAAAGGAGATCCAGAAGTGATTTTGAGGCGAGCCCTCCTTACAGTAGATCGGAAAGAGGAGGAAGAGCTTGGGGGGAAAAACAAGAACAAGCAAGAGGGGTTTTCATGGTTTCACAAATCCATTCTATCCTACCACACAAATAAATAGCCAATAAAAACTAAAACATGAGAGTAACAAGGACCACTTACCCAGATTATATAGAATGTGAGAGGAAAAACGGAGTCCACGAATGTGACACGAGGACGACAAGTGTGCTGACAGGCGTAGAGGAAAAAGTTATCACGTGTTTTTTGACTGGTGAAAGTGACAGGGTGGATGCGCCTATATATAGGCAAAGGTGTAATAAATGCGCCAACCACTTTTTCAAGTGGCGCATCAAAACTGTGTCGACACGTAAAATGGTGTGCCCTTTGGCATGGATAAATGCGTGTCAACACAGAGATACTTGCGCCTTTGGTGCAAGTTTAAGACTGTCAACACCCCATTTCATGCCCTTTGGTGCACCAAAACACGGTGCAACAATAATTAATGTGCCAACATGAAGGCGCATGCGCCTTGGCACACGCAAGAATGGCGCATCATGGGAAGGTGCACCAAAACATGTGTCGACACGTCAAACGGTGTGCCAAAGGAAATGAAGGGGGCGCAAATTTACTCTATGTAACATAGGTAAAAGGTTTGACCGGCCAAAAAAGGGATAAAAAATGGCTAAGTTGGAGAACTAGATTTCCGAGAAAGGGATTTTGCAATGTTCGAAGCGCGAGAGGGTCCCTGACGAGGGACCGAGGACAAAATTTGGTATGGTTACCTATAAAATTAGAAGGGCTGATTCATCCCACGTGAAGTCTTGACTTGCCAATTTACTAGCATAGTTTCTCTTGAAGGTCCACCTTGTTCAGCTCTTTACTGCTGATCTCCCTCTTGGATAGGTTCTTGTGGCACCATATTGGTTTGCACCATCAAGGCCTGATTTAGAGCACCATTAAAGCACATTGATTGGTTATGTGGCTGATCGCATGGAAAACACCAATCATATTCCTATGCCATATTGTTCTGTGCTAGGACCAATGCTCTTGATGTTGAAGCTGTGTTAGGATCATATGGCCTGAAAGGTCTAGCAACTTGGGGTTTTCCTTGGTTCTGGCTCTGATTCATAGTTTGAGGTGGTGGCCTATTGTGTTGATATTGGGGTCTAGCTTGATATTGAGCTTGGGGCTGGTATGGCCTGGAACTCTGAGCTTATTGTCTTTTAATGGTCACTAGCTCATTCCCAAAGTTTTGAAGTTGCTTCATCACTTCTTGAAGCTCTTTAGAGGTATTAGATGATGAAGTGGAAGCTTCAGCTGAGCTTTGACTCCTGGGGGTGGGTATAGGAGCTAATGTAGGCACTTGGCTAGTATCTGGGCTTCCTAACTCAGGGTATAGAGGCATGGATGGCCTAGGAGTGATTTTTCCAGCTTGAATCAAATGGTTCTTAGCCCTATGGAGAGGCTATAGGCTGCAAGTAATGTAGTGCCCCCCATTGACTGAATCATTAGAGAAATATCAGAATTTAAAGCCCTAAGAAATTATAAAAAGGCACCTTCATTGGTGGGATTTACTGTTGTTGGAATCCTATCCCAGGTCCACTAGAATTTGAGGTTGAAGTCTGTCAGTTGCTTGTTCGGGGCTCTGCTGATTTTTGTTAGTTGCTCCAACAAAGACAAGTTATCACCTTTTTCCCCAAACTAATTATGAAGAGTCATGCACCATTGGTTCCAGTTCTAGATAGAGCTTTCTTCAAGACTCCTGAACCATTGTGAAGCTTTCCCTTTGAATGAAGAGGCGAGAAGCTTGACTGCAATGTCCATCTCATGGATCTCGTGGATTGTATAGACATTTGCAATATCTTGGACATGGTCACCAGGAGAAGTTTGATTTTCCCTAGTGAAATATGGGATGCTCTTTAATGCTGCAATCGGAACTGGGTTTGTGCATTCAAGGTGAGTGGACTACTCTTAGGTGAAGTTGACATATGGATTTGGTTGTGCCATTTTGATTGGCCTAAGAATCCTTGTAGACTGAAAGAAAGGCCTTGCAGGTGGAGGTGTTGACAAGGTTCTGCTTGGTGGAGATGGAGACCTCTGAACTCTTCTTCCTCTCCTTTCTCTACCGGGGATAGACACAAGTATTTAAATATACCTTCTTTCCTTTCTCTAGACTGGGTTTTTCTCATGAATCTCCCAAGCTTGGGCTATGAAACTAGTATATTTGTTTCTTTTGGAGTCACTCGATGATGTATAATTTTAAGGCTTCTTAAAAGCCAAAATCACATCAAGTGTACATCAATCCTAACTATAATAAGATGGAGACTTCTTAGTCCCACCGGGTGTGCCAAAAATGTTAGTGCAAAATCACATCACCCCCAAATGAGCTCTAAAAGATCTACTTTTCTAAGGCAGACTCATTTGGTGTGATTGCATAACATTGAACTTTCCCCAAGGTGTGGAACCTTGAAAAATGGGAAAGCTCTCCAGATTAAAGGTTGGTTCCTTATTCCTTTGTTTAGGTGCATACGTAGAAACTTGAGAGGGTCTATTCTTAATCCTAATCTAAAATTTACCAAGGACACAAGGATAGAAGGAATACAAAAATTAAAATAAAGCTAAACTACGAGGTGATGCACCAAAGGAATGATGAACACTTATTTTGCTAATAGACACAAACCAACAAAATGCATATAATAAACAAGCACATATAGCCAGATATATAATGGGAGACCAGATGAAAGAAAAAAGACAAGAGAGGATCTAAAATCGATCACAGACGTGTTTTATTGCTCACGTATATTGATATAGTCCATTAAAAGTAGCCAAGAGGTAGAAACATAATGAAAATTTTGATGGAAGGCCCGAATCCCATAGATCCCTTTGCTAAGAGGAGAAGGAGCCTCCGCAAAACAAAGAATGTCCAACCCTTTACAATGAATCCTGCCCCGTATTTATATATTCAACCTGAAAGAAGAAGAGAGAGAGAGAGAAGAAGGAAAATCAGGTTGAAGCTCAACCACTGTTGTTAATGCCTTTGATGAAATATCTCCCCAAATCCATCTTTATTGCATCAATCCTTGGTTTGGCACCTTGAAGGAAGAGGAAACGATGAAATAGATCAAATCTGATCTGGTTGTTGAGGCAAGAAGATCTTGCATTGAAATCCCGAAGATGTTTCCTCTATTTTTCTTCACCTAACCTCCTCAAAATTAAAGTTTAGACCTCCATGGCATGGGTGAGGCCAAGATCTTTCCAACGGCATCATATTTGCAATATTTTGAGCCATGAGTCGAAAGATATGCCCCTTTGAAGTTTGTATTGGGTCCGTACAGGAGGGCGGAAAACAACTTGAAAAATGGGTCCCCTTTTGATATGGGACACGTGGCAGCCAGATTGGAACAAAAATTAGGCCTATGGGTCCACAATTTATCTTTTTCCCTTTCCTCCAATTCCCCGCTTGGCTTTGACTCGGGCCCGAATGCTAACTTTTTCCTTGGGCGGAGTTGTAGGCCATTTTGCAACTTTTACCCCTTTTGATAACAAGGGCGAAGAACCAAATTTTTCCCGACAATCTAATTTTCCGTGGGACACGCGGCATATCTAGCACTCTCTTAGAAACCTTTTCTCCATTTACCCTTGAATCGGTGCCATGCACGACACTTGGCATTCTCCACTTATACCTTTATACTTAGCCAATTTTGAAGCCTTTTCTATCTGCCTTTTGACTCTATTTCCTCTTATGCGGGATCATGGTCGATCCAATATTTGGCACGGGGGAAAAATATGGATAACACATAGTTCAATAAAAATAAGAAAGTGATTCAACTCAATACAAGAAGTTACCCCACCTATTTTAGTGTCTGACCTCTTGTTAGATGAATGAGACAAATAACATTATGATTTCAATCCTTATGAAACATCCGAGGTGACCGGTTTGGTAACTTATTATATTCATGAGGAGGATCTTGTTGTTCCCATGTCACTCAAGGAGGATGATGATACATGAGGCTTATGGAAAATGTTTTTGATGAATCAAAGTGTTGAAACACGGCCGGATTAAGTGTGTTTTTGGTTTCTCCATCGGGTAAGAAATTATTTTTTCCCCATAGATTACAATTTACATGTTCCAACAATGTTGCAGAGTATGAGGCATTGATTCATGGACTATTATTGGATGAGAAAAGATAAATAAAAGTGTTGCAAGTGTTTAGGGACACGAGTTAGTTTTTCATTAAGTAATAGGGGATTGTGCTACTAAGAATAAGCTCCTAAAGGATTACATGCATAGAGTTTGGGATCTAATGGAAATTTTTGATGCTATCAACCTACAAGTGGTACCAAGAAGACAAAATGGTGAAGCTGATCAAATGACAATTATAGGATCAAAGTTTTCTCCACCAAAAGACCTCATCTAGGGTAATGGACAACATGTTAAGATGGTGGTTAGACCATCCATTCTTGATAATGAAGTAAGTTGAAAAGCCTTTAACAATGATGATCAAATAGTCCGGTTCATCCAAAATGATGTAGAATTCTCATCTTAAGAACCATAATTAAGGTGTAAGAAGGTTATGATGATTAGATTATTTAAGCTAAACACGTGAAAATAAAATTAGTGTTTAGATTGTTATTAGTTAATTATTTACTATGTATGGTAAATATTTTTTACTTATGATAAAGTTAGTTAATAATATATTATTGTTTTGTAACAATAATAATATATATAGTTTTCTATACGTGAGTAGAGTTGTTCAACTAACTTAGGATATATAAGAGGAGTTGTTCAACAACCTCCTTGATAATAGGAAATATTCTTGCTATATATTTGTAATGGTTTTGAATGAAGTGAAACATAGTGTAATAGAATACAATTTCAATGATTTTTCTCATTTGCAACTCTGTGCAAATATTTACATCTGTGCGATTTTAACCTAAATGGAAGATTAATTTGTTTTGTACAGGTAGTTGATACTTGTCATTGTCTTGTGAATGATTTTTTTCTCGTGATTATTACAATCGACAAAATTTATTTTTCTAAAATTTTTGTGCATGGGAGATTCTAGCCATAAGAAAATATACTTATACTTATGTAGACCTACTCATTGTTAACTTTGTTAGATGTCTCACTTTGCACTCAAAACTCAACATCAATTTTCTCAAGCTAAATATTTGTGCCGATGTTTCTTCTCACAAGGTCTCATGAGTCCATATGCATCGAAAATGTTTCTTGTATTAACTACTTTTAGAGTTTCAATGTGGTATTGGATTTGGGATCAAACACTACGTCAAGTTGTCTACATCAAATTTCAAAGGATTGTCAACTACACACTTTGAGCTTGTCCACATTATAAAACTTTCCATACCTACAAAGACAAAAAACAAACACAAAAAAAGAAATTTACATAGAAACTAACTTATGTATGGCTTGCTTATCAAATGAAAAGGTTTACAACTATATAGCTACCGTAGGATAATCGTAGGAGAAAAATCCATGAAAAAAATCAATTAGTTAGCTTATAGAACCAAAATTAGAACAAAAATTAACAATAGATGTGATTCTAAGTTGAAGCAGTCTTTAAACAGATTACACAAGTTGCTAATGTGTAAAGGAAAGTTGGAAAAACCGTAATTGAAAGAGTTGATTGTGCTAACACCCCCCTTAAGCCTAACTAAGGAGACAAAATCCTAAAGAGAGGAAAGAGGAAAGATGAGAGAGGAAAAGAAGATATGAATCCCCCCATAATGAAAGAGCTCTGTACAATGATGAACACCGAAGATAGAATATGATCCACCGCTTGGAAAAAAACATTTCTCCCCTTAGGAAGAAAAGGATCCACTAGTAATTGGAGAAGCCAATCCAAAAATATGGGTGATACTGGAATCCAAATCCAGATGATGTTTGCCTTTAAAAACTGTTCACATGTCCGCATGTCAGAAAGTGATGATGGCAATCCAAGATCCTATGAAAACTGATATAGAGTAAGTTGTAAAGGCAAAGAAGATGGTGGGCCAATAGCGTTGATGTGGCTGTCATCAAAGAGGAGAGATAACCCATCAAATATGTCCTCCAAATCTGAAATACGAGTCTCCATGAACAAGTTTGAAACTCATGTCAAGATATCATCCCAGAAAGTTGAATAAGGAAGACTATGGATGCCTGCTGCAAGAGGTTGTTGAAATATTTTGAAGAAGAAACACAAAACTCAAATATAGCAACAGATGCCAGGACAAAATATTGGTCCTCAAAAAATAAGACACATGTCCTCAATAATGTCATCTAGATCCAAAATGAGGGATTTTACAAACAAAAAATAAATTTCTGGTACAAAATTTCTCCTAATGGACTGAATCCAAAAGACATAAGTGATCCTACTGCAATGAATCATTGGAGGCTCTCAAAGAAGCATCTCTAGAATCAAGATCTACAACAAGTGTTGTTGATGGGAAATCAATGAACTGATCATCCATACAAGATGTGTCCACATTAGATGAGGTGAAAGAAGTCTCAATATCATCAATAGCCTAGTTTTCCAAGGAAACATCACTTTTAAATGAAGATTCAATGTCTCCATACAATTGTTGGATGATAATCCAAGCAGTAAAAGGGCACTCAGTGTGCTCTATGTGATTTAGAGTATCCTCAGAAATAGTAAGACATATTAGTCCATAGACTATGTCATTATTATTAAACCATGCATTCTTTTCATCATAGTCACTTGGCTCATGAATGAGTCTGAGGAGATAGGGTAGTAGATCTTGCTCAAGGCAATGATTCTTTATCCCTTGTTTCCAAGACAAAAATTCTCGAAGCTAGCCTAACAACAAAATGATGAAAATGGTGTTTAAAAGACATGATTAACCCTCCGTAAATGGAACTTTATCTCAGTTTGTGATTACAAAGTACATGTATAATTCCCCAATAATGAATGCAAAAAGCATAAAAAGAGACTTATCCTTCACATGCAAGGACATTCAAGCACATGAACAAAACATGCAAGTTCATGCAAAAGAAATCTGCACACCTGTAGCAAGAGGAAGAGTCCTATCTACAATCATAAACCTCCAAAATGCTCCCTCTCCTACGCAACAAGCATTAAGCGTCCTTTTGAAGAAGTATGATGTGTATGAGACCAATGGTGAGAGGTAACGACCCTGCTATAATATTCCTCTAAAAACATGAAAACCATTGATCTGTTACACCACTTCAATAACAACAAAGATGTTTTGGCTATCGGTGATTGACATGCATGAAATTTAATGGTATTGTGCGCAACTTACAGAAAATGATCCACTTTCAACAACAAATGCAATGACAAGGAGGTTGAGTCAAAAAGCATTTACCACCATGAAATTGCTGACTAGAGTTGAGTGGTTGCGAGTGTATGGAAGAGGCCTGCAGATCTCATAAAGTGGAGACTATGAGGTTTCCTTGAAGAGTGAACAATACCCCAACACCCAAAGGTGAATCGGGTCTTCTTGGCAATGATACACAGCCATCAAGATAGGGGAAAACAAAAAAATGTGGTATCCTGCACAAAAATTGAGCCTCTGTTTGAAGATTGATGGGAGTCAATGTGGGAGACAACAATTTTTAACACAAACCAAATATTTGTAACCGTTGAAACAGAGGAAATCTACATACCATTACCCAATCATTGTTTAATACATTTACTTTGGCATGAAAATGTCTTTAATCATTCTCGATACCATGTAAAATTTTCCAGATCTACAAAGATAGATAATCAAGCACAAAAATGAATTTGCATAGAAACCAACTTCTGTATTGCTTGTTTATCGAATGCAAAGGTTTACAACTATATAGCCACCGTAGGAGAATCCTAGGAGAAAAATCCATGGAAAAAATCCATTAGTTAGCTTATACAACCACAATTAGAACAACAATTAACAATAGATGTGATTCCAAGTTAAACAATCATTAACAACAGTTGCACAAGTTGTGAATGTGTAACTAAAAGAGTTGATTGTGCTAACACACATGACGCGAGAAACAATACCACATTAAAACTCTCAAATTACATGCAATTTCAAACAAAATAAAAATCATATATGAAGTTGTGGTAGACGACAAAGCATATTGAAGACACAAAAATGCATGTGTACTTGGATTCTTTCCACCATATCAAACCGTACAGGTCTACATATTAAAAAAATGCATGTTTGTATTGTTATAATGTGAGTCATATGATATTTGAAAGTTATGTTTTAATGTTCATACCTTATTTACTCTTGAGACTTCCAGGGTGTTTAGTTAAATAGTTATAGTTGTCTTTGTCATAAGAATCAATAGTCAATATTTTGTCTACGTGTTTTGTTCTTAGTCAAATTTTGTCTCACAAATTGTCAATATAGTTATCGGTACAAGAGTTATATTGTCTTCTTATAGATTAAGTCGATTCATTCAATATTTTGAGTCTTTCCTTAAGTTGTATTATTTCGCATAAGATTATTTTTATATCAAATGTATGTCACTCAATAGTGTCATTATATTGTTTTTCCATGTTCCGTGGTTGATAAAAAAGTCACTAGTCATTATCAAGTGTCAAAAGTTCAAAGTCGTTTTGTTGAGTCATTTATCAAAAGTATATCGGTCAAAGTCCAAAAATGTCAATAGAGTTGTTGTCTCTTATTGTTATTGTCAAAATTTCTTGTGTCTAGTATTATTTAAAAGTGTAAAAATATTGTAAAAATAAAAATAATTACCTTATGGATGCATTTTCAGCTGTGACCAACGTCTGGATTGTGGAATAAGATGAAAATAATTACATTTATGAGGAAGTTTTGAAGGTTGTAAATAAGGGAAAATTTTCTTAGCTTTAGGGGCTCCACCCCTCGATCTTGCCTTGTACCAAATGTCAGGGAACAAACACCGGGACACTTTCCCAAGACCATGCAAGAGTCACTTATCCTTGACTCCATTGGGGGATACCATCCCTAGAACCCCTATTTGGAATTTTAGAACCAAAGAAAAATTTCATGGGAAATCTACATCGATAGAAAATGGTACAAATTTGAGCTCCAAGTTCCAATCCACTAAGTAAACATCACGTTAATTGGAGGATGGAGGCACATGAGGATCGAGGTTCAATCAACAACTTCTCTTTATTCACCAACGACATGGACACACAATGGATATGGTGGTAGTTTGTTTTATGTGTTTCATTTTAGTTATGTGTTTGCTTTTAGCTAGTGTGTGTTTAGATTGGTAATAAGTGGGCATTGATTCCTATGCACTTCCCTAATGTAAACATATAATGGAAAAATGAAAGCACAAAAGAAAAGCAACATCATGATACTTATAGAGGTTGAACAGTCATATGTGTTCCTATTCATACCTAGGTTTGTGGTAAACCTTTGTAAAACCATTGAAGGCTATGTAGATGGTTCCTACTTGAGTTCCCACACTAAGTAGGTCAGATGTGTTCCCTATAATGAATGGTTGATAAGCGTAGATGGTTCTTGTATGTGTTCCCACACTAGTTTGGTCAAATGTGTTCCTGACAATGCATGGTTGATAAGAAGTTGATGTGTTCCTTCTTCTACCTTCATTTCAAGTTGTGTGCCAAGATCATGAGTGAGCAGATGCGAGCAAGCTGCAGAAGAAGTGTGAAAGTTTTTTGCTACCACGTAAACACTTTAAACACTAAGGGGGAAATGTTAGGATGATTAGTGTTCACATTTTTATTAGTTAATTATTTACTGTATGGTAAATATTATTTACGTATGCTAATGTTAGTTAATAATATATTATTATTGTGTAACAATAATATATATATATATATATATATATATATATATATATATATATGTATGTATGTATATGTATGTATGTAGTATGTATGTATAGATATATGTATGATACATACATACATATACATACATACATACATGTATGTATGTATGTATGTATGTATGTATGTATATATATATATATATATATATATATATATGTATGTATGTATGTATGTATGTATGTATATGTATGTATGTATGTATGTATGTATGTATGTATATATATATATATATATATACATACATACATACATACATACATACATACATACATATATATATATATATATATATGTATATATATATATATATATACATATATATATGTATATATATATATATGTATATATATACATATCTATATATACATATATATATGTATATATATATATATACATATATATATATATATATATGTATACATATATATATATACATATAGATATATATGTATACATATATATATATACATATAGATATATATGTATATATATGTATATATATACATATAGATATATATATATATATATATGTATATATATATATATATGTATATGTATATGTATATATATATATATATATATATGTATATGTATATATATATATGTATATATATATATATATATATATATATATATATATATATATATATATATATATATATATATATATATATATATATATATATATATATATATATATATATATGGTTTTCTATATGTGAGTGGAGTTTTCAACCAACTCACAGATATAGGATATTTTTAAAGCAACCTCCTTTATAATAGGAAATATTCTTACTATATATTTGTAATGGTTTGAATGAAGTGAAAAATAGTGTAATAGAATACAAGTTTATTGAGTTTTCTCCTTTAACTATGTGCAAATATTTTCAACAAGTTTCCTAAAAGGCTGGTCACACTTGAAGGCATATTCAACCTAGATGATGAGTTTAGGGGAGAATAAGAACATGACCAAAAAGGAAGAATACTATCATAAGACCGTCATTGCAAAAGATAAAGAGATGATGTTATGAAAGGTATGTAATACAAAATAAAAACAAGCACTTATCTTCTTATGACATAATTATAGTGATGTGTTTTCATGGATTTATGAAGACATAAAAGGCTTTAATCTTGATGTTTTTCAACATGCCATATAATTATATCACAATGCCAATCCAATTAGACAAAGGAAAAACACCTATAAATAATAAAATTGACCCCCTTATGAGTTAATAACTATCCAAGCTCATAGAATCCAAAATCATCTTTCCTATCAAGTACTCTTCTTGAGTGGAAAAATTAGTTCCAATTAGGAAGAAAAATGGGGAAAGAAAGAAATTTTTGGACTTTAGGAACCTGAATAAATCCTCCCTAAGGAACTATCCTTTTCCCTCCATGGATGAAATCTTACAAATAATAGTAGGGGTTGAGAGGTTCTCTCTTTTGGATGGATATTCCAAAGACAATCAAATAAAAAGAATGATACAAGAAAAATTTCACAACCAAGTGGGGGACATTTTTATGGAAAGATGTCATTTGGTTTAATCAACATCAATTTTTTTAAAGGGTTTTGGAACATATAGTTCAAAGGTTTAATCAAAAAGTTCATCCTTATCTATCTTGATGACATTACAATATTTTCAAAATAAGGAGAGGATCATATGCAACACCTAGAACAAGTATTCTAGAGGTGTAGAAGGTTTGGAGTCTCACTCAACCCAAAGAAGTGCATATTTAGGGTCACGTGGTATTAAAATAGGGTATATCTATTGATCTAGATAGAATCTCAAGCATCCTTTCTCTCTCTTTGTTAGTACATAAGAAAGCACTACAATCTTTCCTTGGAAATATTAATTTTGTGAGGAAATTCATTCATAACTTTGTAGGATTGGTTAAATATATTACTTTAATGCTAAAAAATAATGTTTCCTTTAAGTATACTAATGAAATAAAAGAGAGATTCACCAAGATCAAGGAATCTATTTCTCAAGCCCCCCCTCATTAACCCAAATTATGGGAAAAATTTCATCTTTTATGCATATGGTGTGGTAAATAGTGTTGCTGTTGTTTTGAATCAACAAAATAATGAAGGTTTGGAGAAATTGTTTTCCCATTTTATCCAAACAATGAAGGATTATGAGATTAGATATAGTCACATGGAAAAACAATTTTTTTCTATCAAGGAGCCTCAAAACATTTAAGCATTTTATTTCCAACAACCATATCAAAGTGATGGTATCTCATCCTAATGTTACATATTTCATCATGGGAGTTGTGATTAGTGAGAAGAGGTTTAATGGGCGAGAAAAATTTATGGAGTACGATGTAACTATCAAGGTTACAAAGATTATCAAAGGTAGAGGGATGTGTCAACAACTTGCTATGGATGTTAGTGATGTTCAAGAAGATTCTTATGTCTTATAAGAACAAGAAGAAAAGGAAGGAGTAAGGTGTACCTCATGGGAAAAATTGGACAACTGATTTAGCAAGATTATTTTTACTAGTGAGTATTCTTTTGGCTTGGAAAAATCCAAGGAAATAAATTTAGGATACAATCTATTAATCATGCATCGGTGGATGGATTCCTCTTTAGAAAGAGCCAAAATGGAGTATCATTGAGGTGTTGAAGAAGAAAAAGTGTATAAATTATTGCTGAGTTCCATAATAGTTTCTCCAGTGGTCACCTTTTTCCAAGAGCTACAACTATGAAGGTCATGATGGCTATCTATATTTGGCCTACATTGTTCATGATTCACATAGATTGGTTAAGAAATGTAAAGAGTTATTTTTCACTAGTAAGAAGAGGTTATCATCTCTCCAATTCATCCAATACAACCAAACCAACCATTCTCTCAATGGGGTCTTGAATTCATTGGCATGGTGAATCCCACATCTAGTGTTGGTCATAAGTGGGTCCTAACAACAACCGATTACTTCACCAAAGTGGATAGAAGCTATGATACTCAAAGAAGTAACTAAGTTAATTATTTTATACTTCTTGGAAGGTTTGGAGTCCCTCAAACTATAATTTTTGATAATGCCAAGGATTTCATGGAATTTAAGATCTCTGATTGGGATCTCAAACATGGTATCTATCTAAAAACTTCCTCCAATTATTACCCTCAAGGTAATGGCCTTGTTGATTCAACCAACAAGAACTTGATCATGATAATGAAAAGGAAAATGGGGATTAACCAAAGTTGGTGGCATAAAATATCGAGAATTCTCTTGGGATGACAAAATCACACCCAAAAGAGAAATAGGTAACTCTCTCTTTGTTCTTGTGTATGGAAGAGAGGCTAGACTTCCATTGTCTCTTAAATTGACTTCATTAGAACTAGCCTATCATTGGAATTGAAGGGAGAAGATGAGAGAATAATTAGGATGTTATAGCTAGCTAAGTTAGAAGATTTAAGGTATTCAACCATGATTAAGTTGGAATAACATAAAAATATGATCAAGTAATGGTTTGATAAGAAATAAAAATACAAACCCTCGAGAGAAGGAGACCTGGTTTTGAAGTGGGATGCAAACAAAGAAAAATTAGGGAGACACTCCAAATTTGATGCACTATGGAGTGGGTCATACATCATTACAACTTGTAAGAAATATAATTCATTTGAACTATCAAAACTCAATGGGAGGTACTCCAAACCCAATTTAATGCAATTTATACTAAACCCTCTTATTGAGAAGGTCATGTTTTACCTTGTACATAGTCATTTTAGTTGTTCTCCTACATTCTATTTTATCATTGGTTCTTTCTTGTTAGAGGATCCCTTAATTTTTCCTTGTTTTGTGATCATTGGATGCCTTCCCTCATTTTTATAGTGATCTTCCCTAAATAAGTGTCATGTTTCATAAGTTGTTGGAACTTTTTACAGTTCCTTCCGATTAAATAGGCCAAATGAGCATGATAGATGCTAGAAAGTGTGTAGGATGGTGCAGATCACATTTCTTCAAATCAATCAAGATTCAAAAGGAGTTCAAGGTAGTTCAGTCAAGCTTTATGGAGGTTACAAGTTATAATTATAACATGATCTGAGTATACGTGTTGAACACATATTGTGGGATGAATTTCAAGGTCAAATAAGGTTTGCAAAGTCATTTCTTGATCTCCAAATATTCTTAGATCAGATAAATGGATCAGTGATGTGTTTCCAAGATTCCATGCCAAAAAAATTGATTAAGGCTACTAGTTTCTTACACCTACTAGGTAGGTGTCCCCTTAGAAGGTGATAATTTTTTTAAATAATCACTTGTGCTTCATTTGGAAAAATTGCTTCAAATTTTAGAATTAGTTGGCCTCAAATTCTTCCAAACTTATTTAGTTTATTACCTCTAACTCTTCCAATAAAATAAAAAAGTACTTATCCATTTTCTACATTGTTTTGGTCTCAACAATAGAAATCCACTCAACACTAGAAAGCCACACAAAACTAAAAATCCACACAACACTAGAAAGCCAAAAACACTAGAAAGATGCATAAAGAAGAAGAAGGAAAATAAGAAAAAAAAGGAGACTCGGATATTCAATGAGGAGTTGACATGTGTAGAAAAGGTGATCCAAATGCTAAATTTGGGGTTGTTTTCTCAAAATAATGCCCCTATATCAGAAAAATGAAGATTAGTCCCACCAAACTCACATTAAATTGCATCCTATGTGGCCCCAATATTAAATAATCTAATTTATATCATCTAAGAAGGATATGGTGCCCATACTTGGTCTGCACATTAAATTCTAATTAGTCCTTTGATGGTTAAGGCTTGACGGGTAACTTTTTAATTTCTAGGCATATTCTATCCCCTTTGCTTCTCCCCTTCTCTATAAATTGTTGTAGTTACATGAACTAAATAATATTTTCTACTAGTTTATAGATAACTATGCCTTTTTAGCACTTTAACTAATGATTGTAGGCCTTTGTTAACATATTTTTATGAAGGTTTAAACAACATTTTATTTTTGAGATAATGAATGAGTTCTTGATAAAAAATTAAGTGTGATCTCTTTCCTTTGGATGCATATGTGCTGAATGTGAAAATCTCAGTCCTCTTGTAGAATGTCACTCTTATTTTGATTATCCCATTTTAAGTTCTTGTGTGTAAATTGAGCCTTCATATGATGAGTTATTTGTGTATTTACAAGCCAAATTTGTACCATATTCAGTTTATTACAATCACATATTTTCCATTCAATATTTCATCTTTATAACCTTAGTTACTCTAGAATTTTTAGTTAGAAATAGTTAGCAATAGATTTTAGGAATGAGTTGATCAATTGTAGTAGATTATAATAGAAGCAACTAGTCTTTCCCATATAAATTGACCTTAAAGGAGTTATTATCCCACACTTTGAATGTATTTCAATGTTTCACTGAGGTGTTGAGCCTAGCTTCAAAAAGGTTGAAATATCAAGTGACAAAGTAGCTTGATTCAATTCTCTTAAAATCATTATCAAGTAGTTTCGATGGAGGTTAATACAAACTAGTTTTAGATTTATCACATGTCTTGGATTGATATTTTTCATCTATGAGCATGACACAACATTTATAAATTTTTATATAGGTTGTATATTTTTAGATTTAACATGTTTCATTTAATGATATTATTTCTTTAGGGAACAAAATTTATGCATCATTATATAGCTTGCATTTTATTAAGCAAATAATTTTAAGATTTAGTTGAATTTTGTGTGATGCTAAACCATTTATTTTAAGGGTTATGTTATATTTCTCATGATCAAAAAGATTATAGATATTTATAAGAATGAAATAAAATGATAAGAATGTTGGAACAAGAAAATTTTATCCACAAAAAAATTCTCAAGTAAATGTAATTTTTCTTTTCTTTTTTTTTCCCCCAAAAATGTTATTATCTTGAATATATCAATTTATCATGGGAATAAATATTACATGATTAATTTTAACCTAATAAACTATAGGTGCATTATTATATTTCAATAAAATATACAAGAAACAATAAATTGCTCAATCATTACATCATCTAATGTTAGATTTTTTGACTCCATTAGATTTATTCGACCCTAAAAAATTTGCATCCACTAGGAAACCTACTTGCATTGGGTATAATAAAATATTGACACCATGGAACAAGCTTTAATTTCAATGGGAATGTTGATGAGGGAGCTAGGCATGTAGCTTGGTGTGATATTTGCTTATATCTTAGTGATAGTTTCAGAGTGACCTCTTTGTCCTTGAATATTGATTTAAAAATTATGGGTTTGTGCCTATGTTCTTGAAAAATGTGGTGATAATGATTCTTTGGATGAATTTTCCATTTGTAGTTAACTTTGGAGTCATTTTGGTAGATTTCAAGGAGAGTGGGTTTGGAATGGGGATAATACACTTCAAAATTATGGTAACGTGATAATATCCTTTTCTACCTTGTGCTATATGTGGAAAAAATATTGATGCCTTGCTTTGATATGTGTATTATTCCATCTTCTTAAGATATATATATTCCTTCTTCTTAATTTTGATAAATATTTTTACTTTTCAAGGAGATGGGATTGTTTAGCTCATGTTATTTGTCTATTTTTCCTATTCATTTCCTTGCATGTCTTTTAGTTATCTAATTTTTAATCATCCTTTATTATTTTTACTATCTATTGAAATGAAATATATTCACATAGTGGTTACAACTTTCTTAAGATAATTATAAAGTAGTTTTAATCGAGGTTAATACATACTAGTTTTAGATTTATCATGTATCTTGGTTCGATTTTTTCATCTAGGAGCACAACACAATACTTATAAATTGTTATATAGCTCCTACATTTTTAGATTTAACATGTCATTGGGTGACATTATATCTTTAGGGGAAAAAACCTTACGTATCATTATATAACTTGCATTTTTAAAGAAATCAATTTTAAAATTTAGTTGAAATTTGTGTGATGTTAAACCATTTAGTTTTTAGGGGTATGTTATAGGGATTATGATTACAAATCACATAGATATTTATAACAATGAAATAGACTAGTAAGTGTATGTCTATATTTATATCACATGTAAGATGTGTTAGTTAATATAAAATTCCCAAATAAATGTTAATTAAATAAATGGGCTTACATTGCCACCATTGAAAATGAGAGGGAAAATCATGGGTTCTTTTAATGAAGAAAGTAGGTAAAATTCCATATCTAAATCTAAATCTACATAAAAACTCAAAATCATGTTAGCTATTTTTGGTGATTACGAGACCTAACTTAGTCATATCCCTACCCCTTTTAAGGAGATAAATGACATTTTATTGCAGAAAAATGATTAAAAATGCAAAAAAACATGATATACTTGACTCGATCACAAACCCGTTATAACTTCAATTCATCAAAAATTATAAGAAGGTTTCAAACTATTCAAAAGTGAAAATCACACTTTTGTTGAAACTTCACCAAAACCATCATGTTGTCAGAGGCTGCAATAGTCCTTTTGATCCGCTCTCGCCTCTCCAAAACCTACAACACTAAAATATGCAAGAAAAGAAGTAAAAACTAAGGTATGGGATTAAGATCAAAAAGAGTCAAGCAATTGGAATGGTGGGGGTAAGTGATCTCTTATAATTTTTTAGTGCATAGAAGGTTGTGGCACATACGGCATAATGCACAAAAAGGTGAGATGATAAGGGTTCATAGTGCATTAGGGATGAAAATGGGTAGGTGGGATGTAAAAATTAAATATGAGAGGGCAAGGATTAGTAAATGAGTGATGAGGTGTATTTTATCACCTTTTTGTGGGGTTTTGTATTTTTATTTTATTTTGTAGGATTATTATGTTTTTGATATTTTTATCTTAGATGATTGAGGTGTAGTGTCTCCATTTTCTCCCTTTTTGGGATGTGTACAGTAGGAATGATGAAAAAAATTAAATGAGATGGGTGTTGTCTAATATGACAGTGGTTTCCACATACATGAGATTTGTGATTGAGTAGTTAGACATGAAAGGAATCGATATAGATTAATTTATAAAAGAAAAATAGATTATTGAGAAAATAATATTGAGTAAATAAGGTAGGTGATGATTGAGTGTTAAGAAGGGTTTTTATGTGATATCCCCCTCAAGTGATAATTTTTGGAGAAGTAATTTTCCTTAACATAATGTGGGATGAAAAATGGTAGTTAATAAATGATAGAAAATGAACCTTGGAAAAGGCATAATGGTTGTAAGTGAGGACAATGTTCCCCACCCATGTGTAGGTGAAAAAATTAATGTGTGATATGTACAAGAGTGGATGCAAGTTATAGAGTATGAGAGTAATGTTTCCCCAACATAATAGTGGTGAGAAATGATGATTGTAAGGTACATGGCATGTGAAGTGGTGGTTATACAAAATTGTGAAAAGGCATCGAATGTACACAAATATTTAATCTAAGAGGAATAAAATGAAATTATTAAAGTGAAATGGCTGCAATGATGGAGCACAAGAGGTGTGAAGGTGAAAGAAGATAGTTTACAACAAGAGTTTTGGTGAGCATGTGATGAGCAGGAAGAAACAAGTTATGAGATAATAAGTGAGATAAAATAGGAGCTTGAATAAGGTATAAACATCATGAGGTAACATACTATCCATGTGTATCAATAAGAATTAGTTTTTATGAATGAAATTTAATTGTTTCTTAAGGAAATGAGTGAATAAAAAGTCAATATGTAGTTGTGATTAAAAATAGTGATTAGGTGATTAATGGAATGGAAGGAAATTATAAGACATGAATTTATCCATTTCCAACTAGGCATCTATAAACCCAATGGAGATAAATTTGATTATAGTGACAATATTTCTCTACTACTAGCCATGCATCCATAGCCATGGTAGAGATACTAGAAATACCCATGAGAAAGAGTTTTTTATATCAAGATTTCTTTTATTTTGAATTTTGACTTTTTGGAATTTTTTTTTTTGACATTATATTCAGATCTCTTGATTTTTCAAGGGGTTACTACTTGTGGCTTGATGGAGGGAGTGGAAGTGATTGTGGAGATGACATTTTCCAAGTGTTAACAAATAATGCCTCGGGACATTGATGAGAAGTTGTTAAGTGTTTAAGAGTGTGGATTTTTAGGAGGACAATCATTATTGGTTCACCAAGTAACAAGAGATCAAGTTCAAAAATATATGAAATAAATCATGATGTGGAATTCGAATGAAATTTAAGTGAATATTGTAGTAGTGGACATAAAGTTAGAATGAAATTGAATGAATGGTAGTATTCATGGAGGAAGAACATCAATGAGAAAATGTTGTTTATTGCAATGTTTGTGATATATAATTTTTAATATTTTGAAATATGTTTAGTTTTGTGTGGATGTTTGTTTTGGTGTTTGTGTCAATGATGATAGTGAAATATGTGTAGAGAATCATGATGTGTTTTGAAGCTAGGATAGATTAAGATAATTATAATTTATAGGAGCACACAAAATGTGGTAGTGAAGACAAATAAAAGTCCCCCAATCCATGTATGGACCAAATGAATGAGAGACATGATGTAGATAAATAAGTGGTAGATGAGGTAGATAATTAGATTAGATTGAAGGAGATGGAGGAAGAGGAAAGAAACGATTAAAAGTAAAATCTAGAGGATGGTGGTGAGTGAAGCATGCATGTGTGGGGATGACACAAATAAAGATAGATCCAAGTGTGGTGAATATAAAATATTTTTAGGTAGGAAAGGACATGCGAATAGATCAATGGTATTAGATAACATGATATGAAGTGGCATGCTAAAAAATGTTTAGGTGGATGAGGAGTTGAGAACATATTGATGTACAAAAGTATGAGACCCAAAGATGTGGTATTGTGATAAATTGGTGTGATAAAAGGATGAATACATGGAATAGAATGAGGTAGGTAAGAGTGGATGCCCATAAAATAAGAATGTGGAAGAAATTCAAAAGGATGTGAAAGTGTAAGTGGATGTGGAGGATACTTATGAGATAAATGTGAAGAGTAGAAGGTCTTTTGGTCATGATAGGTGATGTGCATGAAGAAGGAGAAGCTGGTAACAATAATGGTTCTGAATGAGTGAAGATGGAGGAAAGAAGGTGGGTGTGGAAGAATTATCCAAGAGAGGTTAAGTAATGAGAGAAAGGGTAGGTGAATTGTGAGGAATATATGAAAAAATAAGTGGATAATAATGATGGAGAATAGATATAATAGGAGCATGAATGAGTGTAATAGATGGTAAAGGATGTAATGGGGGAAATATTAGTAAGAATGGTACTTGGATGAGTGATGATGAATTAAATAAGATGCATGTGGAAGAGGGATTTGAGATAGGTGAAGTGAAAAGTGACATGATGTGTGATGGATATCACATGGTAGGTGTTGTAAGTGAATGTATGATAGGAATATTATATAGGATCAATATAAGTGATGAAGTGGATGATGTAGAAGTCATAATATGTAAACTCTCTACTTTGGAAATTTATGATATGACAAAATTGTTGTTCCTACTTCCAATTATTTGAAAATGACATAATACTGAAAGCTAGTGAATGAATCTTAGTGCTTAGAACTACTTGTAGCAAATAGAATGAAAAATTCAATGCATAACACAAGATTTTTATCCTAGAAACCCCTAGTTTGAGGGAAAACTAGTTGGGAAGGGAAATTTCTCTTTCTTCCCACTTATATATATTGGCCAATTAAATTAATTATAGATTACAAGAAGTTGAAGGAAGACAACAATGTTACTTCCACCCTCTGTACTTGTTTTCTTTGCACTTTCACCTTGCTTCTACAATTCAATTCCAACACCAAAGTCTTCTTTCTCACTTCTCCCATGAATCAATGATCTAAATCCACTTGTTCTTTTTGTATTTATAGCTGCTTACCATGTCCTCCCATGTCTTGGAGAATGGGAAGGGCCGTACAGGAAGAGACACACTCCAAACACTTCAAATCCACAACTATTCATGGATATATAGATTTTTTTGTTTTCATTAGTGATAAGACTGCCGATGAACATAGAATGATGGTTTTACAAATTCATTCTATGTAAGGGGTAGTTATGTAACCGACGAGGTGGTTACGCACCGATACTCTGCATAGAGTGGTAATTATATAACTTAACAATTTTCTCCCCTTTTTGATTGATTTTTATGTTGGTTCTTGTTATTTGATGAAGTGGTGTTTCTTTATATCCCTATGGATCACACCTCCCCTACTCAGGAGGATTTTGGTCCCACAAAATCTTAATGGGGGAGTAGATGAGGAAATAATTCCCTCACTTTCTCCTTTGAGTACCATCGGCCTGCCTTGGTGTCTTCCCCTTGAGTCCAACCTACCAAGAATTTTGTGAACTGTCCTTGTCTCTCTAATCTTTTGCTACAACACTACATCCTCCTCCAACTCACCTCGTGAATCTAAGACACAATCTTCTATGGAAGGTAGAAAATGAAATTATTCTTCCTCATCAAGCATGGATGGCTCATATAGGTGCAAGTTATCATAATTTACTACTAAGTACATCCACATGAAGTGTGGAAAATCAAGTTTGAAAGCATTCTCTCCAACTTGCTCTAGTATGGTGAAGGGTCCATACCGTAGTGGCTTGAGTTTCCTTGCTTGACCTTATAGTCTCTCCTTGCTCAAGTAAATCCAAACCTTGTCTCCAACATGAAGTTTGTGCTCTCTATAATGTTGATCATGTCTAGCCTTATACTTGGCTTGAGACTTCTCTAATTATTCTTTCACCTTGAGATGGATTTTTGGATCCTCTCAACAAAATTCACTGCTCTAGTCACTTCTGAATCATGTATCTCTCCTTCTTGCTGTCCAAGCACAATGTATAGTGGATTAGTAGGTAGATACCCCAAGCGTGCTTTAAAAGGTGACTACATTGTGTATGTGTGTATTCCCATATTGTAGGAATGTTGAATGTAGGTTAAGGACTCGTCTTAAGTTTGATATATTTGTTAGTGTATCCTCTAATCAGTTGTACCAAATTCATGTTCACCACCTCCATTTTTCCATCTATATGGGGATGGAAGGTGTGCTTCTCTGTAACTTGGTGTCCATCTTGTCCCACAACGTAGTCCAAAACTTTCCTAAGAACCTATAATATTTGTTAGAAACAATAGACTTTGGCAAACCAAAGTGCACCCATACATTAGCAAAGAAAATTTTAGCTGCCTCACTTACTTTTATTTTCTTTTTACATGCCATAAGAACACACATTTTACTGAATCTATCTACAACAACATATAGATAATCATGGCCATGTTTAGACATAGGTAGTCCTCCTACAAAATCCATACAGATATCCTCCTAAGGCCAAGTAGGGACTGGTAAGGGCATATATAAACCTTCCTTCCTAATTTTAGGCTTTCTTGTAGAACAAAGTTTACATCCTCTTATAAATTTATATACTTCTTGCATATTGGGCCAATACATGTAACTTTTTAAGTGCATTATGGTATTTCCAAAACCAAAATGTCTTTCTACTTTTGAGGTATGTGCTTCCCTCATCAATAGAAGCCTTTCTTCTTTTAGAACACAAAGCTTCCCCCATTGGTAGAGCAGCCCATCTTTGAGATAACAATCTTACATACTCATCTTTTCATCCCCTTGACTACAACTTGCTGACATGTCACCCCAAATTTTTCTTGAGCATATGCCTCTCCGTAAGCTTCCTTCGTGAAGGGCTCAATATGAGAGATGGTGGCCAAACTAGATATTTTCTCCTATGTGGGCGGCCTAGACAACATATCTGCCACTAAATTTGTGCTTCCTTTATTTTTACTTGATTACCAAATGGAAATGCTAAAGGAATCCCATCCACTTGTAGTGCCTTGTTTTCTGAAATTTAGATTATGTTTGTAAATCTTTGGAGAGTTTTGTGGTTAGTGTGAACAATAGTTTATTTACCCAACAAATAATATTTCCATTTCTTTATTACTTTAACTAGTGCATGAATCTCTTTATCATATACTGAATATCCTCTAACTGCTGAAGTGAAAGTTTCTAAATGATAACATACCAGATTACCCCTATAACAACACTTGCTCTCTAATAACATAATCATTGGAATCTATCTCTACTTCAAAGGGCTGCTGCAAATTAGGAAGATAAAGTACAAGAGCATGACTAATTTTGTATTTTAATAAATTTAAAGCCTTTTCTTGTTCCCTACCCAGTCAAACCCCTACTCTTTATGACCACTATGTGTAGAGGTGCTATAATAATAGAGTAATCCCAAAATGAACTTCCTTATGTACTGTACTACTCCCAAAAATCCTAGTCTTTGTGGCTCCTGTTGGTGTTGGCTCATTGGTGATGGCTTCCACCTTCTTCAGATCCACTCATAGCTCTCCTCCTCTGACCACATGCCCAAGATAGAAAAGCAATTGTTTGGAAAATTCACACTTCTTCATATTGCATAACAGTTGTTTCTCCTTGAGAAATTGTAAGACTTTCTGCAAATGTGTTATATGTTCCTCCCATGTGGCTCTAAAAATAGAATATCATCTAGATAACAATGACACATGAATCTATGAATTCTGAGATACATCATTCATAAATATCATAAATGTAGTGGGTACATTACATAAACCAAATAGAAGTACTAACCACTCATACAAATCTTTGTTTTGTTTTAAAGGTAGTCTTCTATATATCCTCCTCCTTCATTCTAACTTGGTGATAACCAGACTTGAGATCTAGTTTTGTGAAGAACTTTGCATGCTGAAGCTAGTACAAGAGATCATCAATATGTGGGAGTGGATATCTATTTTTTATGATAATCTTGTTCAAAACATGGTAGTCGATGCACATTCTCCAAGAATCATCCTTCTTTGGCACCATCAAAATAGGAAAACTACATAACGAGGTGTTTTGACATATTATCCATTAGTCTAATAGAGCCTAGAGTTGTTTCTTTACCTTTGTACTCTCCTAAAAGGATTGCTGATACAACCCAATATTTAGAAGAGGGGACTCTGGCAACATCTGAATCTCATGCTCTACCTCTCATTTTGGTGTTAACCCACCGATAGTCCGAAATACTTCTGAAAATACATTGTTATCTAAATCCTTCATCCCTTTGTTAGAAATATATGAAATTTCTACCCCATCTTGCTTATATTTCAATAAAAGTAAACAAAATTGATTATGATTTTCCTAAATTAGTCTCTTTTCTTGGTTAGCACTTACCATAGAAAGTTTTGACTTACGTTGGTGTTCCCGGATGTTGTAATTGACTCCATCCTTGACCCATCTGTATTGGTTCTCCCTTCTCATGAATATAACATCCAAGATATACAAGTAAGGACTTCAAAAACAACATAAAATACATCAAGTGGAATTACATCAACTTCCAATACATCTATATACTAAGAATTTATCCCAAACTTGAACTTACATCCTCTTATTACTTAAATTTCTACACCCTTATTCACCCATCCCAAAGGATAAGGATGTGGATGCTCATAAGTTTCAAGACCAAGTTTTTTTACAACCACATCAAAAATCAAATTAGATTGAGAACCAATATCAACCAAAACATTTACCTTATTCCTCTTGATTTGGATTTTGATCTGAAATAAATTACTCATCTCTTCCTCTTGTTCTTGGCTATCCATGTTAGTGGCCATCCATCCTAGCCTCTTGTCTACATAAGAATCATATTCTATTTCCACCTCCCCATTTTTCTTTACAAATGTCATGAATTTATTAGAATCCTTGGTTTGGTTATTTAGATGCAACTCCGAATGTAGCTTCCAACATATAGTGTCAATATGTCCATTGATATCACAATTCTTGCAAAAATTCTTAGGATATTTACAAGTATAAAAAGTGGTAGTAGTCTTTTTACCTTTACCTTTCCATTTACCTTTGTTACTTATTTTCTCTACTCTTTATTTGGCTAGATATTTTGTTGCTTTTTCCTTGACTCAACTTCTCATTTCTTCTTCTCATCATCAATGTAATATGGTTGCACACATGCTTCATTGAGATCCTTGGGATTCGAGGAGATGACCTTCCTTGAAGGTGAGTGTGAAGTCCTCCTAAATACTTAGTCGAGAATATCCTCATCCTCCGATTCCATATTAAGAAACATGGCTTGTCTCCAAAACTCGGAGTGTAATCTTGCACTCTTTGAACACTAATTTGTCAAAATATACGCCATTTAATCATCTCGGTCAATTTTATGGCCAATAGGATAAAAATTTTCTCTAAGAAATCTTTAAAGCCCTCCCAAGAACTTACAATAGGCTGATTTTTCTTTTCACAAGTAGCTAGATGGGTTTCTCACCGAACTAGAACATGCACTTCAATTTTTATACATGCAAAGGTGATCCTTTGTGCCTCGGTGACATTATGTACACTAAAATAAACCTCCAATTTTTGAAACCATTTATCAAGTAATTCTACATCTACTTGTCCTTCAAATATTTTTATCTCAAATTTAAAAGGAGGATGATCAAATTTTACCTTATCTCTTTCAATTGGAGTTTCTTCTTCACGCTCTTCCACATCTTCTTCTTTAACATGGTTCTTTCCTATGCCAAACGTTTTGGCCAAAAATCGAACCACTGAGTCTATGGAATATTTCTTAAATGATGTCATCTTTTGCAAATTTGAGAGTTCTCTTTGGTGTTGAAACACCCTATCCATCATGCATTCTAGTACCTCAATTCTACAGACCAAGTTATCTTCTTCCATTTGATCTCTAACCCTTTGTTTCCACTTCTTCGTAGATATGTTTGGATCAAAAGGTAATAATTCTTTGCCTTTGGAGCTTTTCACTATCATACAAATCACACAAGAATGAATACTAAAGTCGATTAGATATAATTGTTCGTTTCGATACCAATAATGTTATGTATACCTATACTTTGGAAATTTACGAGACCACAAAACTGTTGTTCCTACTTCCAATTATTTGAAAATGACATAATATTGAAAGATAGTGAATGAATCTTAGTGCTTAGAACTACTTGCAGCAAATGAAATGAATAATTCAATGCATAACACAATATTTTATCTCGAAACCCACAGTTTGAGGGAAATATAGTTAGGAAGGGAAATTGTTATTTGTTCTCACTTATATATATTGGTGATTAAATTAATTACAGATTATAAGAAATTGAAAAGAAAAAAAATTTTACTTCCATCCTCTCGTACTTGCTTACTCTGCACTTTCACCATGTTTCTATAATTTAATTCCAACACAAAATTCTTCTTGCTCATTGTTAACCCAAATTAACCCCTCCTAAATTAATTTGGATAACTCATTTTAAATAGAACTTAGCCATTTAAAAAATCATGTGTCATTTAACAGTCATCAAATTTCCACCACTGAAAAGCACCGGTCGTTGGAATTTGAAACTCGTGGGAGACTAAGTTTTAAAGCATTGGTGGGTTCTATTTAAAATCATGAAAATTTAGCTCACATCTCATACCTTCAAATGTCGGTCAATAGGTCTACACCACCAAGCACTTCAAGTTCCTAGTTGGATTTGATGTGAAGGAAAACGTGGCTGGATTTCGAGTCTCTTCATAACATTTAGGCTCATGGGTGATTTTCAAGAGAAAAAAATTATCCTCCCCAAAATTAGTTGAAATGGACATAGTTTCGGGTCTTGCGAGGGGTAGGAAAATTCAGCGTAGTCAAAGAGAAATAGGATGAAGAAAATTACATGCGGTGTAAATTAAATATAGTACACAACTTCACCCGATAAACATGAAGAAGTTCTAAACAAATGCAAAGGCAATCAAGCTAATGAAAAAAAGACAAGAACAATGCAAGAAATAACAAATGATATAGGAAGGTACATGGAGCTTTCCATTTCATAGAACATAGATATAGATATAGATAATAGATTATATATATATATAGATATATTGGATAATATTTTACATTTTTCAAAGATGATGTCGAGGAGCTTTCAAACAATCTTACATCTATGAGGTGCGTGGAGATAATTTTCATGTAAAGGCTCATGTCTCGTGGTTACTTTAAGATTTAGTCAAGGTTATCAAAATTTTGATACATGGAAGGGCCATGAAATGTTCTTATAGGTATAGTAATGAGCCACATTTTTTCATAGTCCTCCAAAGATGGGAGGAAATGACAAGGTCTACTAAGAGATAAAAGTGATTTATGAGGTAGTGTGGATGTGTTTCATTGGCTTATGCTTCACAGTGGTTGGCCTCCCTGTACAAGTGCAAAGATAATATGACATTTGTGAAGAACATGACATTGTTTTAATGGCTCACATTTCATAAAGGAAGTAAACTTGATTTTCAAACCCAAAAGGGTTTCCTCACAAGGAAAAAAAGGAAATGAAGTAAAGCTCGACCTCATGACCCAACCAATGAAAATTATATGGTAAAGGAAAAAGCGATGCACATGTGGGAAAGGAAAATCCCCAAACTAAACAAAGGTTGTCATGTGTCAAGCTCCTATGCTCCCCGACATGCAAATTTTCAAAAAAAAATGGCTACATGTTTTGATCTAGAGCTCCAAATCAAAGATTCCAAAACCAAAAATTATATCGTTGAAAAGGTATCCTCGATCCCTTCAATTTGACATCATCAAATTCAGATTTTGGTGGCATTTAGTGGGAGAAAAAGAGGAAAAATAGTCCTGATGCTTGGGCACACAAAGGGTAAGGGTGTGGGGTCCACCCAGGTTCGAATGAGATGACTCAACCACTCAAAATTAATGAAATATGGATTCTATTTCAATATTTCGTAAGATGAAATGGACATAGTAATGGCCTTGCAGGTTGTGTGATTTGAAGAATTCAATGCATATTATTGGTGGTAAAAAGTTAAAAATCCATGCATTTCTTTTTTCCTCTTCTCTTTATTTCCTTCAACTATAATAATGTAAAAAATCTTTCATTTTGAAAGAGAGAGCTATTTTGTTGTAATGACACCATGTCCATGAGGATAAAATATCATAGTAAAATGCCAACTTCCCATAAGTTCTAGGAATAAAGGAACCATATAATTTGGTCTACATTTTGGTGGCGTAATGTATTTATCACCTTATGCCATGATTCTATTTCCTTCGTAATATGAAATGGTGTGGCCTTGCGGGGGTATATTTTAAGAAAGCAATTACAAAATCTATTTTGTGGCACATCTCTTTATTCTGCTTCGACTATAATAATGTGAAAATCTTTCTAGCTTGTTTTATTTGTAGCCTTTCCTTTCTACCCATTTTCTAATATAAAATTGTGTATATTTCATTACTTGAAGTTTCCATTTTGTTGTGTTGTCAATGCGTGATATTTTGTTGTGTTGTCAATGTGTGAAGTGAATGAAGTTGTATGGTTTGATCTGTGGCATGTTTATCTACCCTCTCTACCTTGATGTTTCCCTTTCCTTCCCCTTTTGGAGAGATATCAACCCCTTTTTCTGGTGCTATCACCTCTTTTATCTTATTATTTCCCTTTCATGCATCTCCTTCTAACTTTGGTCCCTTGGAATGGATAGTTTAGGATTAGATAACTTCATTTCTAGTATTAGGAGTAGTTTTAGTAGTAGAAATAGGTTGAGGAACTGACCTTCTCCGGAGGAATGTCTCACAATGCAAGTTCCACAACTTGGAGACAGTCCCATATTGCCTCAAATCCCCGGATAAATCTAATTTGGGACGGGTGTAATTTTGAGCTCCAACAATTTTGGAACACTCGGTGGGACCATTTATTAAAAGCTTCATATTTCATTTCATCAATATTGACATGTTCTTGATGGTATTAGACTTTGGAGGTATTTTTTGAACACATCTAGCAAATCCACTATTCTAACAAACCCATTATCTCGGTTGTAGACCTTTCCCATTTCCTCTTCCATTTCCATCTTTCCTTCCATTCATTTCCATTCATATTTCCCTTCCATTCTTCCATTTCCCTTTCATTTATGAAGTTGTGCATCATGGTCCTTCATTTCCATCTGGAACTCTCATTTGTAGGAGAAATATCATTACCCTCCACCTCCATATTTTGAGAATCCTCCCAAAACTATTTTATGAGCCCTATCATGAAGAATCTGCATATAACCCACCCTCCACTGACCCATATGGTTATTATCCTAACCAAATTTTTTATCAAGAATAAGGTTATGTAGGTGATGGTGGAAATATCATGGAAGATAGTGATTTACAGAGACATATTCAAGGAATGGAGGAAAACATGGTGCAAATCAAAGTTACTTGTGCATTAAAGGTATTCAATATTGGTTTCAGGGTCCCTTGTCCATGGGATGGCCCTATACCAAATTGGTTCAATCTTCAACAAAAATTAAGTTTATGGCTGAAATTACACCTCAAATAGAAATGTGGTGTGAGAAATTGGAGGCTTACCAATTTAGTGTTAGGAACCCTATCAATGGGGAGACCTTATGCTACCATCTAACAACCCTCCCTTTTACTCTCCCCAACTTGAACCATCTCATCCTTAATTTCATGTTCCTAGATTTTACTGCTCCCATTGAGGATTCCCTTCTCCATCTTCTTCCCTCTCATCCCACCTTCATTTCTCCACCTCTTTCCTCCCAAATCCCCATCCCCTCCACAAGAGATTATAACACCTCCTCCACCATTTGAACCTTTGAAAAATCAGCCTAGGGCTAAAGCCTTCCCCCATTTTACAAAACCGTATTTACATTCTGAGATTTTGAAGAATAAATTGAAGATCATGAAGTAATGGAGGTCAATCAAAGGACTAAGTGCAAAATTTGTTGGTTAACTGATGATCCATTCATCACTAAACAAGAACTTGTATCTTTCATAACAAGAAGGGTTGAACTTCATTTTCTAGACAACAAAATGCACATGCATGCGTAGAGGTACATCTTTAAGAAAGATCCAAACAAAGAAGATCAAATTCAGAGCTTCAAGGATTGGAGCCATGAGTTTGAAGTAAGAAAGGTTCATTACCAAGAACCTAACAATAAGCCTTCTCCAATTTATTCAAAATCAGTTGAGGTTAGTACCATTCTTGAAAATCATGACATACTTGTTGAAGAATGTAATGAATCGAGAGCATAGTGGATGGAGAAGTAGACCAACCCACTATAGAAATCCCTCATATTTTAATTGAAAAAATTAATTCAAGGAGGATGAAATTAAAGGGTTAAAATTAGAGGAAGAGAAGCTTCTAAGTGAGGAAGATGTTTCTTTTGATTGCAGTGATCCACCAAGGATATCTTCAGATGAACCAATCATGAGGAACTTCAAACCATAGAGGAGGAAAAATTAGGTTCAAAGGTTTTGAGTGAAGAAGAGATCATAGAAAGCTTATTGCTTTCTTCCAATGGTGAAACTTTAGATCTTTCTTCCCCTTCATCATTGCATGAATTTGATTTTTGGATGAGTTTGATCTCTCAAAATTTGTGTTTGAGGATGAGGAGAGCCATGATGAATTAATTACAAAATCAAAATCATCATGGAGGAGGTAGAGTTGTTTGTAGAAGCAAAACAAGGTTCAGATCAACTTGCAAACAACCATCTTCAAGAAATTCTGTAGGATGACTCCATTCATGGAGTTGAGCTTCAAAGAAATGGGAAAATTAAAAGGATCAACCCATTGGTTCCCAAATCCCTTGCCTAATCAAGTATCTATCTAGCTTGGAGCCAAAGATAGAGTTGCACTGGTCATGCTCACTTCAAAGCATGAGGAAGAGCTATAATGCACCAAAGGTCAACTGCAATACCTCTCAAATCCAAATGAAAAACTAAAAGAGGTATTCACTTTGTTTTAGCTAATAATTTGATGAATATGGTGAGAAACCAACTTCAAATAAGTTTTTCACTCTTATTAAAGGCTAGGTTTATTGCCAAATTAACTACATGGCTGCATTTTTAAGAAAGGGAAGCTATTTCTCCCTACTTATTTTAGGATTTGTTTAACTTCTCATTTCTTTGGTTAGAGTAGGGTAGTGTAGATTTTTTTAGTAAAACAAGTGCTTGTGCACACTCTGCATGTTTCCACTTGGGACATGTATGATTTTCATGTTTGTATATAGTTTTTATGGTTTTGTTGTTGTTTGCACAATTCATTTTGGAAGGCGAGTTCATTTAGGGGCCAAATTAGATAAGTTGGGCAATTTCCAAGTTTTTTCAGAGCCCATGAGATCAATTTAGTCCATTTTGGAAGAAGGCGAGTAGGTTTCATGGTGGAATTACATAGTTGGAGTAGTTTCTAAGCTTATTTAAATCTCCATAGATCAATTTTAGGTAGTTCCAGTTCATGCTAAGTTCATAACAAATTCATGAGACATATTTTCAAAGAAAAAGATAAGTTTTTCAAAGTTTTGGGCTCGATTCCATGCCCAATGGATGCTTCAAGGATATAATTATCTTCATCTAGAAAGAAGATGTCCCCTGGAGGTCACCAAATTGTTATCCCAAATTAACCTCCTCCTAAATTTTTTTGGATAATTCATTTTAAATGGACTTAGCCATTTCAGAACCCATGGACATTTAAATGGTCATCAAATTTCCACCTCTCAAAAGTACCAGCGATTGAAATTTGAAACCCATGAAAGACTAAGTTTTAAATCACTAGAGGGTTCTATTTAAAATCCTGATAGATGTTCAAATGAATGTCAAAATGTCTACACCACCAAGCATTTAAGCACCTGCCATATGAAGGAACACATGGCTGGATTCCGGGTCTCTTTATAGCATTTGGGCTCCATGGATCTCAAGTCCTGAAATTAGTTGAAGTGGAAATTTTTTTGGGTCCACAAGGGGCATGAAAAGTTAGCGTAGTCAAAGAGAAATAGGATGAAGCAAAGGACATGCGATGTAGATTAAATCTAGAGCAACTTTTCCGATAAGCATGGAGAATTTACGATGCAAAGAAATAAACAATGAAAGAAAAACACAATGTAAGAGAGTTTGAAACAAGGAATGTACATGGAGCTTTCCTATTGGCTAATATTTCATAGTTATCAATCAAAGCTTTCAAATAGTCTAACATTGCAAGTGCGTGGAAATGTTTCATTGGCTCATGTCTCGTAGTTATTAGTCAAGGTTATCAAATTTTTGACATAGAGAAGGGGTGTGGGATGTTCTTATTGGTTAGTGGTTCACAGATTTCAAGGTTATATGGATAAAAGTGATTTAAGAAGTAGTGTGGAGCTGTTTCATTGGCTTATGCTTCATAGTGGCATTTTGGTATAAGTGTAAGACAATCGAAATTTGCGAAGAACTTGACATTTTATTAATGGCTCACATTTCATAAAGGAAGCATACCCACTCACAAGGAAAAAGAAATTAAATGAAGCAAATCCCGACCTTGCGAACCAACCAAAAATCGACATGTGGAAAATGACAAATAAATGCACACGTGGGCAAGGGTAATCCCCAAACTAATCAAAGGATACTAGATGTCAAGGTTCCTATGTTCTCGACATGTAAATTTTCAAATGGATATATCTTTTGATCTAGAGCTCCAAATCAAAAAAAAATTATATCGTTGAAAAGGTCCCTTAAGCCCTTTAATTGGGCATCATAAAAATCATATTTTGGTGGCATTTGGTGGGAGAAAAAGAGGAAATAGTCTTGAGCATGTAAATATCAAATCAGATGGCTCAACCACTCGGAATTAATGAAGCATGAATTTCATTTCCTTTTGGATGATGGAATGGACATAGTAATGGCTTCCTTGCAGGTGCCTGCATATCTTTTGTAGAAGAATTCAATGTACATTATTGGTGGTTGAAGTTAAAAAGTTGTGCATTTATTTTTTCTTCTTCTTTTTCTTTCCTTTGGATATAATAATGTAAAAATATTTCATTTTGAAAGAGAGAACTCTTTTTGTTGTAACGAAACTATGCCAAAATGGTGGTCAACTTCCCATAAGTTCCAGACCTTGAATTTGGTCTCTACAATGTATTTTTTTCCTTCTACCATGACTGTAATAGAATTGTGCATATTTTAAGCAATATAAAATCTGTTTTGTGGCACATCTTTCTACCTTATCTCATTTTATTTGCAACTTACGTTTATGCTCAATTCTAGTATGTTGTGTGTATTTCTTAATTGTAGTTTCCTCTTTTATTGTGTTGCCAATGTGTGGGAAAGTGATCTTGCATGGTCGATCTATGACATGTTTATCTTCCCTCTCTAGCCTGCTATTTCCCTTTCCTTCCCCTTGTGGAGAGAGCTCAAACCCCTTTTTTTGGTGCTATCACCTCTTTTAGCTTATGATTTCCCTTTCATGCATCTCCTTTTAACTCTGGTCCCTTGGAATGGTAGTTTAGGATTAGATAGCTTCATTTCCAGCATTAGGAGTAGTTCTAGTAGTAGAAATAGTTTGATGAACCAACCTTCTCTAGAGGTCTGTCTCATAGTGCAAGTCCCACAACTTGGAGACAATCCTATGTTTCCTCAAAGCCACATATCAATATGATTTGGTACATATGAAATTTTGAGCTTCAACATTCACTTCTCTAATGAACCGATAATCTGAATCCACTTATTCTCAATGTATTAATAGATTCTTCCCATGTCCTCCCATGCACTAGAGAATGGGAAGGGTTATACTGAGGAAGAGACACAATCTGGATGCTTCAAATCAATGAATATTCATGGATATTTTTTTGTTATTATTAGTGAAATGACCACCAATGAATGTAAAATGGAGGTTACACAACTCCTTTCTATGCAGAGGGGTGGTTACGCAACCACTACTCGCACACGTGGTGGTTCTATAACTTAACAATGTGCTATCCTTTTTTATTCAATTTTCTTCTTTTTTGGTTTCTTTGATGAAGTGGTGTTTCTTTAGATCCCTATGGATCAAGTAAAGATAGGATTGTGGGAGGAAATAGATGGTGACTATGATGATGTAGGTGATGAAAATGTGAAGGAGGAATCTAAGGAGGATGAATACCAATCTGAAAATGATGAAGCCATTTCAAAAGTGGAAGTGCATAATGGTGTAGATATTATGGATGATGTAAATGATGAGACACGATGATGCAAATCTCCAAACCAAATTCATCCATTCTTTATGCTAATACCATTCAAAAGCATTTATACCATCTAGTTCTTCGGTAAAAAGTCTATTTCTAGAGTCTAGAGTGGCTTCGATTGCCAAAAATTGATCTTTCAAGAAAAACATACTCCTCAACTCCATGCACTATCCTCACACCATTACACATGCTCATTCACTTTCAAATAGGCCAAAATTTTTAAAATATTCACTTACCTTGATTTACCTCCATTTTTCATCTTCTAAATTTCTTGGTGTTTTCTCCCAAATAGGTAACATTTAACCTTTTTGCATTCATTGGCCTCTCGATCTTCCATTCCCCTACTTCACATACTCAAGACAAGTTATCTTCTACATTTAGATAATTAGAAACAATGATCTTTATTAAACTCTTCAAAAATATCTTAAAACTTCCCTTAGTTAAGCTCATAAGACCATGCTTATGCATGCTTCATAGTTAGAAGGATTCACATGCAAAAATCAAGATGAAAATATCTCTGAACAACCTTTATTCCTTGTTTTTTATGTGTCTTAAATTTCATCACTCAATTCCTTATCCTTTTCTCATAACTCCATTTTTGTTCTCTAGTGCATTTTACTCCCCACTAGCCTTGCTCTAGAAGACTATCGGACATATCTAATTTTGTAGGAGGTTTCATGGAACATTCTAAACACATTCAAGCACCAATTTTTCCTTCTTTCTTTGTTCCAAGTTACATGGTTGAATCCTCAATATAAAACTAGGTTCCTTTGAAACCTACCCTTCATATTAGGCCTTTAAATGATGTTATTGTATTCTTTGAGGACTGGTAAGGAAATATCTAAATTAGAATGGTATAATTCAAAAATTATTTCTATATCTATGAATAGACCTTCCCCTCTGAGTTGTCTTCCAAATTTCAATGCTAAATTCAAAGGATACAATTTTTAAACATCAAACCTTACCTCTCGTGACATCTATAACCCGATAACTACAAGTGTTTATTAAATGTTAAAACTTGGCTTCACAACCTAAAATTTTGCACCAAATTCCAACTCACCAATAAGATCATGATCCTAGTGAAAATGGAGGACATCAATTCATTAAACTTAAAATGCTTTCAATATTTTCTTTATAAATTGTGCATACACGAGTTCATGGTCTAATAGTGGATTTTTTCCTTGAAACAAAGTACTCACCTTTGGAGTCCGGGTTCTTGACAATGAATACTTGAAAATAATATTTGACACATAAGATTTACATAGAAACAAGATGGTGCTTGTGTATTTTATTAATATCAAAATCAAGCATTACAATCAAAAGAGAGAGCTGTAATATTTATAGATATTGGACAACTTCTATCTCTTCCACAATATATGGAACAATATCAACTAAACTAAGAAAATATGTAGGATAGCTTATTTCCCCTAACTTCCCTACAGGAATGCATCCAAGAATAATAAACTAAGAAAAGAACATCATCCTCAAAAATAGGAATGAGACAAGATAGGTGACAACCCATTATTAACTAAGCTAACTAAAGTAATTAAAAATATTACTTTATTACAATATCACTTTAACTCACATGGTGAATTAAGTGTTAGTTTATTTCTAACATTCCCCCTTAATTCATCATGCTCTGAAGTGAATAGGAGAGAAATACTCTGAATGCCTCAAATTTAGGACGTGTAAGAGACTTTGTGAAGATATCTACACGTTGATGTTCTGTTGGACAATGCTGAAGTTGGATGTTGTTGTTTTGGACATGTTCATGAATGAAATGTACTTGCACCTCAAATTGTTTGGTGCATTCATGAAAAAATGGATTCCAAACAAGTTTTATTACTCCTTCGTTGTCTACATGTAGGATTTTTGGATCTTTCTACGATATTCCCAATCCTTCAAGTATACATCGGAGCCATATCACTTCACATAAAACTCCACCTCTGCACGATATTTTGATTTTATGGAGGATCTTGAAACACAATTCTACTTCTTACTCCCCCATGATATTGGTCTAGATCCTAAAAAGAATACAAATCCTAAAGTGGATTTCCTATCATCTATGTTTCCTGCATGATTTGAATATGAATATCCTGTCAAGAAGAAGTTATTGTTCTTCTTGTATTCTAGGCCATAGTCCATAGTTCCTTTGATGTACCTTAGTATCCACTTTGTTGATTTCTAGTGAGAAACCCTTGGTTCTTGCATGAACTATGAAAGATAGCTGACTACATAGCTCGATATCCGACCTCAAGTAGATGAGACTCTCGATCAACTACCGATAGAGAGTTGCATTTACTTGTGGTGATGGATCTATTTGAGATAGTTGAAGTCTTGTCTCCATAGGTGTGGCAATTAGTTTAGAATCCATCATATTGAACTTCTCGAGAATTTTCTTGGTGTATTTCAATTTTGACAAAAAGATATGATTTTATCTTTTTCCAAACTTCAAGTTCACGATAATAATGTAGACACATGAGATCGGTCATGTCGAATGATCATGTTAATATTTATTTATTGATTCAATCATCCTCATTGATCCTCCAGTGATGAATAGATCATCGACATATGCTACAATGATCACTATCTCCCCCCTTAATTTTTGAGATAGAGATTAGGATTTTATGGACTCCTATTGAATCCATGTTAAATGAGATGCTCATTGATTTTAATATACCTATGCCATGGGAAACTGATTTAAACCATATAGTGATGTTATAAGTTTACATACCTTTTCCTCTTTACCTGGTATGAAAAAACCTTCTAGTTGAGTCATGTAAAATTCTTCCTATAAATCACCATTAAGAAAGACACTTTGAACATCCATTTGGTGTATTTATCAACCAAATTGTGGAGCTAGAGAAAAGATTAACCTGAATGTTTTTATCTTAGCTGTGGGAGCAAAAGTCTCCTCATAATCAATGCCTTCTTTTTGAGCATATCCCTTAGCAACTATTCTAGCCTTGTGTTTATCAATTTTTCCATCTGCTTTGTACTTCATTTTGAAGATCCATTTGCATCCAATCAAATTTTTCCCTGGTGGAAGATCTGTAAGTTGCCATGTATTATTTTTCATAAGTGACTTATATTTTACATCCATAACATCTTTCCAAGGTTTAGACTGTAGGGCTTCTGAAAATGTGGACAACTTAGTAGTTTCAACAAATTTACCCATTAAGGCCAAATTGACCTCATTTCGAGCCATACTACGAGTCCTCATTCTAGTGGTAGATGTGTCGGGGGCACTATCCAATTTTTCATCTCTCATCATACTTGTATACCATTTAGGCATACTTTTAGTGGTTCCTGTGGGAGGTTGAATTTCACCATCTTCCCCATCATCATTTCATTATCAAAGTGATTACCATCCTTTGTTTTCACTGTAGGGATGATTTTTTCATCATGTGAGTGTATGGAAGGAGCATCTGCTTCTTTCTTCTCAAAGAACTCAACATCCCAACTAGTGTATACCCTCCTTGTTCTTGGATCCATAAGTTTGTAGCCAAGTGCTTCATCATTGTATCCCAAGAAGATAAATTTTTCTGATTTCATATCAAGCTTAGTCCTTTGTTTCTTAGGAATTTGCATACTCGCATTACATCCAAAAATCTAAGGTGTGAAATAGATGGCTTATTCCCTAACCATGCTTCCTATGGAATTACTCCATCAAGAGTTGTAGTGGGAACTCTGTTTAGTAGATAGACAAGCTGTTTTAGTTGCTTGGCCTAAAATGTTTTGGATAAACTCGCATCATCAATCATTCATCGCACCATATCCATGATAGTAAGATTTCACCTTTTAATAACACCATTTTTTTGTGGTGTGTGAGGATGATCCATTTGATGATGAATGCCATATGTTTCCAAAAAATCATTGAACTCATTACTGGTGTATTCACCCCCTCGATCTGAGTGGAGTGTTTTAATTTTCCTTCTAGATTCTATTTCAATAAAGGATTTTAACTTCTTGAAAGTTTCAAAAGCTTGGTATTATGTACGAAGACAATATATCCACATTTCCTTGAAAAAGAAGCAATAAAGAGCATGGAATATTGAAACCCAGAGTGGCTAGGTTTCATTGGTCCGCATAGATCGGTATGCACCAAGTCAAGTTTTACCTTAGCTCAAAATTTACTATGTTTGAATGGTTCTCTATGTTATTTTCCTGCGAAAAATGTTGACATTTATCTGAACCATTTTTAGAGGTGGAAAACCCCTAACCATGTCATATCAAAGAAGTGTGTCAAGATAGCCAAAACTCACATGTCCAAGTCTTCGATGCCATAGTTGAGCTAATGATGTATCCTTGGCTACAAGTGCTTGATCATTTTGTTGAAAAAAATCCAACTGAAACATTCCGCTCACATTTGAAGTCTTTTGCAACAAATTTTGAGATTCGTGAATTATCTCGAATTATGCACATCTTTTTACTGCCTTTATAATCAAAGTCAATTTTGAGATTGTGATCTAATAATTAACTCATGGATAATTTTTTTGTTAAACTAGGGACATACTGAGCATCCGTAATTTTTCAATTATGTTTCCCAATTGGAAGTGAAATGGAACCAATGCCTTCAACATTGTATGATGTATCATCCACCAAAGAGACATGATTGTTTGTGGTGTTTTACTCATTGTGAAGAACCAATATTTCTTTCCTTTCATGTGTCGAGTTGCACTCGAGTTGACATAAAAATTTGATTTGTAGAATTGGATACTTCATTTGATGTGTAGAATATAGGAAGTCATCATCATCAAATTGATCTTCTGTTTGGTTACATTTCATTTCGAGTTGGTTTCTTCTTCCACTTTTGATTATTTTGTCTCTGTTTACTCTTTGTTGTTGGCCTGATTTTGTTTGTTGGTTATCAATATTTTTTCCACTTGACGATCCTTGTTGGAATGTGTTGTACCAACAATTATTTAACTCATGTCCTTTTTGACCAAAAATAGGACACTTTTGTTGGGCCTTTTGGCCTTGTTGAGTGTTACCTTGCTTCAGAGGCTGTTTACTAGACTTAGCCTATTTCTTTACTTTTTTATTAGAAGCAAGTTCTGCTCTTCAGTTTCACTAGTTAAGTGAATAGCTTCTTCTTGTTGTAGCATATTCACTAATTATTCAAAAGTTGTTGTTTGACCAGTTATGTTTAACGTGGTCACAAAAATCCTATAAGAAGGAGGAAGATCTCTCAACATTATAGGAACGAGTGATGTGTTAGTTACTTCTTCTTCCAAAGCTTGAAGTGATGCACGCAAAGTTGCTACTCTTCTCAAAAAAATTTCAACTTTCTCAGTTGGTTGCATTTTCAAGTTCAATAGTTGACTTTGGAGATGAAGTATTGTGTTCTTATTTTTGACTCATATACTATTTTCAACTTGTCCCAAGATTATTTTGTTGTTGTGGCCTCATGAATATGAGGTTGTACCTCATCTGAAACACTAAACAAGATTATTAACTTTGCTTTTTGATTTACATGATCAAATGTAGCTTGTTGTGTAACATAGATGCATATCTTGTTAATGTACCAGAAACAATAGACCATATATTTTCAAAATCAAGTTGTGCATGAATTTTTGTTTTCCATGTTGGGTAATTATCAGAACGTAAAAGTTGAGAATCTGGCAAAAAGAATTTTGGTGTCGTAATTGTGGCCATTGTGAAGACTGATAAACAATAGAAGAAAAAATTGAACACTTTCCCCCTTAAAGCATGCACACCCCCCAAAAAAATAAAATAAAAATAAAATAAAATAAAATATTTTATTTATTTTAGGCATGCTTTTCCAATTATTTACAATATTTGGCACTATGGGCCATGTTAAAAATTTGGCTCGTGGCGATTTGTAAAAATAAAATGGCTCTCTTGGCGATTTGAAAAAATTAAAATTTGGACTCTTTGGCCTCTTTTCAAGTACAAACAACCTCTAATTTTTGTAATTTTTACAAGAAAAAGCTTATTAAAAACTAGACCAAGACGTAGAACTCAAAAAAACATACACTTTCAAAAAAATGGCACCTCAATCTGAGGTACTAGTTGAAAGTTATGACTTGTTTAAATTCTGATTTCAATATCTTTTGGGCCCCTTTCCAAATATGGAATTTTTTTCTATCCTTCTAATTTTTTAAACAAAATCCAAAAATGGATATTTTTTTAAAAAACAAATTTATTAAAAAGAAAACACATATTAGGGCTTACGTGGCTACGTAGAGCCTTGTTTCCTCCACCGCCACATCAGTTTATCAACCTTTATAGCTCTTTTTTTACTTCACTTTTCGCAGGCTTCACTTCTCTGAAACGACATTTTTTTCCTTGTGTTGTCTCTATGATTTTCATGGTCTTCTCATGGATGGGTGTGTGCAAATGGAGGTCGGTTTGCAAACATGATCACTTGTTTTCTTCCTTTAGCCATTGTTTCTATTGTTTTGGCTACTTTTTCCTCTGCTCCCGTTCGTGCATGGTTGGACGCTTGGAGAGGTCAATTTGGAGATTGATCCAATGCCACAACTCACTCGATAGGGTCTAAAAAACAAATGATAATGAGGGTATCTTATTTTAGATACAAAAACCCCAAAACAATTGTATATAAATTTTTATTGAGTTAAAAACAATAAATTTATTTTAATTCAAGAAGTGAGATTCAAACTATAAATTAAAAAAATCACTTCATGTGTAATTTTATGTAGATCGCTTTTTGTTGCTGCTAGTGTGTGGAGTAGGGGTAGGGGTTATGTGAGGAGGCTAGGTGAGAAACTATGGCTCCTCCTAGATCAATCTTCTTATTCCTCCTCCCTCAAACTTCCTACACTCCCCAAAGCACTCACATGTTCGGGATCTTCCACTTTGATACCAAATCTTGACAAATGAAATATATCTTATGAAATAAATCTTGACAATAAATACTTGAAAAGAATATTTGACACATAAGATTTACATAGAAATAAGATGATGCTTATGTATTTTATTAATATCAAAATCAAAAATTACAATCAAGAGAGAGAGAGAGTATAATATTTATAAATATTAGAAAGCTTCTATCTCTTCCATAATATATGTAACAATATCAACTAAACTAAGAAAATATGCAGGAATAACTTATTGCCCCTAACTACCCCTACAGGAATGCATCCGAGAATAATAAACTAAGAAAATAACATCATCCTCAAAAATAGGAATGAGACAAGTGAAAGGAACGATAACCAGATTGTACCAAGCCAATAACACAGATGCTAATCAAACACCACGATCTATAAGATGAAAGCAATTCACCAGAATAACTTTACATAAAACCTTTGCAAATAAATGAGAAGCAATATCATATATTATTATGGAACTCAATGCAATACATTGAGAATGGGCCTTGCTTAAATAGGAAAGGAATAACAATCTAAGAACCAGTCAAGGTCGTAGATCAAGCCATAAATCAAGGAAATAACTAGTCATCAAAGAACTATTCAAGACCATAGATTTAGGAGAGAACTAGACATCAAGGATCTAGTCAATACCATAGATCAAGGAAAGAACTAGTCAATACCATAGATCAAGGAAAGAACTAGTCAATACCATAGATCAAGGAAAGAACTATACCTAACAACTAGATAATATCTCCTAATATCTAAATAAGATAAAAGAAATATCCACACACATAAGTGGGTAAGGATAAATACAATAAAGGTAAATAAAGTACCTAGGTGAACATGAGCTAAGGTAAATACCTACTCTAACAACAAGATAGGTGAAAACCCATTATTAACTAAGCTAACTAAAGTAATTAAAAATATTACTTTATTACGATATCACTTTAACTCACATGGTGAATTAAGTGTTAGTTTATTTCTAACATGGGTTGATGTAATTCTCTCTCACATATTCATAGCCTTCTTATCACTAGTTCCTATTGTTGCAAATCAGCAGCACCCCTGGATGCAAATCAGGTTTCTAAGTTGATGTTTCAGGCATCCAGTGTGATTGCACAACATTGAAACCTCTCTCCAAGTGTGGGACTTGTAAAATGAGAGAGGAATCTCCAGATTAGAGGTTGGTTCCTCAAACTCCTCTGATCAGATCTGTTATTTACACAATTGCAGAGGTTTGAATCCTAATCCTACTCTAAATTCCAAGGAGACAGAGATAGAAAGTGCAAAAATTGAAACTAAACTAATAGGTGATACACCAAAGGAGTGGTGAACACTTCTTGTTCATGCAAAATTGACACAATTTCATAAAATGCAACATGAAACATCATACACAGGCTGATAAGATGTAATTAGAGGTCTGAAATGAAGCAAGACAATACAAACAAAGGACTGAAAATTGATCACAGAGTCTGCACTGTCATTTTCACTGTCAAAATCCTTGCATTTGCAACATCAAAGAGGTAGAAACTTGTTACAATCATGAAGAAGGTCTGATACTTGCAAAAATCACTTGTTGAAGGTGAAAGAAGAAGCTTGCTATCCAAAAAAAATGTTCAACCCCAAAAAAAGAGCCAAATCTGGGTTTTACAATGCATGGGTCGAGCCCAGGAGAGAGAAAACATGTAAAAACATGGGAGCCATTCCCCATTGAATGAAGATACATTAAAATAGCATGGGCATCCTTACAGACCCATGCCCTGACATTTTTAACCATGCTGGGAGAGAATGCGAGCCATTCTTCATTAAAATTGGTGGTCAAACGTCATTTCTTTCATGACCAAGTGCGAGGAAGTGTTTTTGATTTTATCTCTCCAAAATCCACCAAAATGCAAAATTTACCTTGGAATCTTGTAGAAAATTTCACCATATTTCCATTGATATAAACAACGTGAAAATCGAGCTCTGGATCGAAAGATATGGCAATTTGAAGTTTTAGGAAAAAAGGCCAAATCGGGTCGCTTTGATATTTTGGCGCCTGGACACGTGGAAGAGTTCCGATTGGTCATGCGGGCCTTCTAGGTAAAATTTCCCACAAAACTCCACCGAGCCATAACTTGAAAAATACAAGGAGTTAGGAGGAAAAATTTACCTGTCGGAAAGCCGAGAGAGAGCTCTATCCAATGGTGCCATTTTTAGAAAGATTTGAGTGCCTAAAAATAAAAATGGAGAATGAGGCATAAGAGACGTAAGAACACAAGGAGTTAGCCACAAAAATGAGCAGGGGCACATTTTGGATAACAATTTTGGTGACTCAGAGGGGTCATCTGCCTGCTAGATGAAGATACCAGTTACTCAAGGTTGTTCTTATTGGGCATGGAGTCATAAAATTTTCTGTTTGGAATCCCAAGTGACTTACTCATGGAAGATGAATTTTCACGTTGCAAGGAGGAAGATGGAATATCACCTGATGGAAGCAAGGACTGCAAAACATCTCCAGGGATAGCAAGCTTGTGCCAAAGCACTTAGGGAAAGCAAAACAACCTATAGCAAAACAATGTGCACAAGCACTTGGAGGAATGAAAACCTAAGCTAATATTTACAAGGTGGAGAATTTCCCTTTAGTAGCAATGCTTTAGATAGATTCCATTGACTGGAATCTACAATTCTTTGCCATCTAATGAAGATAATTGGAAGGCATTTTTGTCCTTACACTTTGTGATCATGTATGGGCCACTCCAAATGGCATCAAATTTTGAATGCCTTCCCGATTTTCTCTATCTGCATCCCATTTTAACACTAGATCTCCAACTTGGAAAGATCTACTCTTGGCCTTCCTATCAAAGGTCTTCTTGATCAAAGCTTGATCCTTCTCCATTGCTTGGGATGCCTAATCTCTAATCTCTTGGAGCTCCATCAACTCTGCATATCTCACCTCCATGGGCCCAAACTCTAGCAACTCTAACTACTTCATGAGTTCCAATGTTGGCAACTCAAGTGACATGGGCAAGATTTCCTCTCTTCCATAAACAAGCTTGAATGGAGAGTTACCTGTGGATCTCTTGGGAGTTATCCTATCAGCCCATAAGGTTGATTTCAATTTGGTATGCCAAGACCTCTGATTCTCATCAAGAGTCCTCCTAATGATCCTCAACAAGTTCTTGTTTGTAGATTCAGCCTGGCCATTACCTTGAGGGTAGTAGTTTGATGAAGTAATTAGGTAGATCCTGTTCTTGACAGCCCACTCAGTCACCTTGGATCCAATGAATGATAATGCATTATTTGAGATTATTGTAGCAGCTTATGCCAAATCAAGTTACTATCACCTCATAGAAGTCTAAGATGCTAGACTCATTTGCTTCCTTGAGTGCTACTGCTTCAGTCCACTTGGTGAAGTAGTCTGTGGCTGTCAAAATCCACTTATGCCCTTGGCTTGAATTGGGATTAATGACTCCAATGAAGTCCAAACCCCATTGCATGAATGGCTGGTCAACTGAAATTGGATGCAATGGAAGGGCAGCAAGCCTCTCTTTACCTGTGAAGAATGCACAATTCTTGCACCTTTTGATCCACCCAAAGAAATCTTTGAAAATCTTGGGCCAATAATAACCAACCTTCATGATTTTTAGAGCTCTCACTCTTGGTGCAAAATGACCACCAGCTGGTCCACCATGGAACTCTTCCAACACCCTATGAATCTGATTTGTGCTAATGCATCTCAGCAGCACTCCATTCACATCTTTCTTGAACAAAACACCGTCTACTATGGCATATGGGACAACCTACAATCTGAAGTGTCTTCTTTGGGTCTTGTTCATCTCTGGAGGGCATAGGCTTGTGCTTAGGAAGTGCATTATACCTTGGGTTCAGCAAGGAGTGGGGACACCATTATTTTCTCCTTGGGTGCTACCTTGCACATGGCTGTCTTGAACTGTCAAAACAACCTCTTCTTTATTGCATACTCCTTTTTGCTTGCCCAGAATCAGCTGCTCACACAATCCTTTTCCTCTTACCAGCTTGGTGACCTTGATCTCAATGTCATACTCCATGACACGAGTGATCCAACCTGCCCTTTTCTCATTGAAATCCTTGTTGAGGAGGAAGTCCTTTACTCCTGCATGAGAGACCAACAAATGAACCTTGTTGTTTGAGACTAGATGCTTGAATTTATTCAAGCTTCTGAATCACTGCAAGTACATGCTTCTCAATAAAAGAATATCTCACCTCATAGTCATCTAGGCTTTGGCTAAAGAAAGAAATTGTCGCTCATCATTGTCCTTGTTCTCGCTGTACCAAAATGGTAGAAATAGTATCATTACCTCCAAATGCATAGAGGATGAAATCCTTGGAGAAATCTAGGTTGATGAGAGATAGTGCTTGGGAGATGGCTTCTTTGATTGCTTCAAAATCTCCTTGCCTTCTCGCTGTCCACTTGAAAGCCATGCTTTTTTTTACAATTTGGTGATAGGTTTGACAAGGGCTGCAAAATATGGGACAAACCTCCGAACAAAATTTATTCTCCCCAAGAAACTCTGAAGTGCCTTCTTGTGGCTTGGCAATGGTAGTGCTCTTATGGCTTCAACTCTCTCTGGATCAATTGCTAATCCTTCTTTGGAGACAATATGGCCAAGGAGCTTTCCTTCATGTGCTAGGAAGATACACTTCTTAGGATTCAAAGACACTCCAAATCTCCTGCACCTTTGGAAGACTTGTCTCAAATGAGAGAGGTGGTCTACTGCATTCTTTGAAAAAATAGTGATATCATCAAGATATATCAGCACCATGTTGTTAATCAAACCTTTGAACGCCATGTCCATTGCTCTTTGGAAGGTAGCTCCAGCGTTGGATAGCCCAAATGGCATTTTCCTGTATGCATAAGTTCCCCATTTGGTTGTGAAGGCTGTCTTGAACTGATCTTCTTCCTTCACCATAATCTGATTGTACCCTGAGTAGCCATCAAGCAATGAAAACCTTTCAGAGCCAGCAACAACTTGTAAAATCTGCTCCATAGAAGGAAGTGGGTAATGGTCCTTGAGAGATGCTCTATTCAAATCTCTGAAATCAACACACAATCTGATCTCTCCACTCTTCTTTCTGACTGGAACTAAGTTGGCAACCCAACTAGAATGCTTGATTGGGAATATGATTCTTGACTCAATCAACTTGTTCAATTCCTTCCTCATGAGAGGTTCCATGTGTGGATTGACTGGCCTTTGTTTCTGCCTGATGGGCTTAGTATTTGGATCCAACTCAATGGTGTGCTAAGCTAACTTGGGATTGAAACCTTTCAAATCTTCGTAGCTCCAAGAAAACACATCAGGGAACTCTTGACACAACTATATGAACTCATACCTTTCTTGTTCAGTTGTCATCTTTCCAATTTGCAATGGTTTGTTCTCTTCCACCAAGATGGATACTAAATCTTCTCTCTTGACTTGAATGTTTGCTTTCTCTTTCCTAAATTGATCATTGGGATTGAAAATGGACTCCAAAGTGATAAGTCCCTTGGGCAGCTTGTTAGTTCTCAGCTGTACCACTTGGTCACCATACTACTATTCCAATTTTTCCTGATTTTTAGCTGAGAACTCAGCTTCTTCTTGTAAGAAATGGATGATTTGCTGGTCATTCTCAAACACTTGCCAACTTACATTGTTATCCAGCACTAAAGGCCTCACAATCACATGGATGTTTGGCTGTACCTTGTCCTTTTGAATGCTTTCCACAATATCAAAGGCTGCCCCAACTGCTGCAAGCCTGTCAGCAGCTTGGTTTTCTTTTCTAGGAATGGATTTTATGCTAAATCCTCAAAATCTTCAATGAGGTCCCACACCCTGTTCTTATAGCACTTGAGCAGATTATTCTTGATAGCATGCTGCCCCTTAACTTGGTTTACAATCAATTCACTGTCACCAAAGACTTGCAAGTTCTTTATTCCTCTCTTTATTTCCCAATGCATCCCTTGCACCAAGGCTTCATATTCAAGCAGTGTTATTGGAGCATGCAAACTGAAATCTAAAAGTTGAATAGTACTTTACTCCTTGAGGTGAAATAAGCATAGCTCCACCTCCTGCACCTTGTCTACTCCTTGATCCATCAAAAAATAGCTGCCATACCTCATTGTCATCCCTGTGGTTTGGCTTGGTGATGCTAGGAATGGGCTGATCTTCCGATGTATGCAATAAACCCTAGCTCAGATTCTTCTACTTCTTGATAAGGATCAAAAGCATGCACCTTATTTGCCCATTCATCAAGAGTTAGATCCGGGATGCTTCCAACCTTGGTGTCGGCCTTCATCAAGGTGCTTGGGTGATCTTCTTGATCAAATTTCAAACAGTTGGCATTGATCGACTTGGAGTGTAGGGCTCAATGTGGAAGTTTGAAATAGGTTCAGACTGATTGTAGCTTTGGTTCCATACCTTGTTCTCGAACAACATGTGTGACCAATCGTGAGACAAATATCCTCCAATCTTGGGTTTGTGAAATATCTTGACAAACATAGGGCAAAGAGTGGTGGAAGGTCTATAACTGATACGTATTGTAAAACAACAACATTTGGACATGCATGCAAGGTAAGACTCAAGTTTCTAATCACCCCAACTGTTGTTATTGCTGTCCCATCCAACTGCACTACCCCTTTAGATATGGCTTCATATTGAAGTCCTAGGCGATCACCTATTTGCTTGGGCATCACCGAGCTACTTACCCGGAATCAATCATGCAATTGTGCACCAATCGGTTTCCAATGATTAATGAGACATAAAAAGGAGGGGGCTTCAACATTTTACCTTGCTTTGTCCTCCATGATTCCCTTCAGTGGCGGGAATTTGTGAGCACCTTCTCTTGCATTTGGACTTGCTGATTTGAAGTTGGCCGCTTCTTCATGGCACTTGTAGCAAATCTCTTTGGCCTCGGGATAGATAGGGATTCCCACATTGATATATTTACATTTGTCTTCTTCATCTGATTAATGATACTAAATGGTGATGGAGGATCTCTTTGCTGTCCCTTGGTTTACATATTCATCCCTTGCATGTGGGAAGCAACAATTGGTATTTGAGTTGGTCTAGGAGCTGTTCTTGGCTGCCCTTTTGCATTTACACCGGATTTTGTTTACCAACCATTTGTGGAGCCATAAAAGGTTGTGGATTGGTTGGAGCTAATGGTTGTTCTTCACCCAAATTCCTTCTTTTTGACCTTGTGTTGGCTGCAACACCTTGAGAGACTATTTGATTTATGCCACAAAAATCCTCTACCTGCCAGTTCACAAGTGTGGTGTCATTTGGAGCTGATTGCTGCTAGAATGTTTCTTGTTGTTGGTTGTTTCCTTGACTACCCTCACCCTCCACACCAGAGTTGTCACCATTAATGCTTGATTCAAGGCACCGTTGAAGCACATAGATTGGTTGTGAGGTTCATTGCATGGAAAACACCAATCATACTCCTGAGCAACGTTGTTTTGTGTTGGCACCAATGCCTTAGAGGCAGATATAGCATTTGGATTATAGGGCTGAAATGGTCTCATTGGCGGGCAGGAGGCCTTGCTTGATTTAGATTTGCAGCTGGATTGGGTGGTATATGAGGTCGATATGGTTGCCTGTTAGGCTGAGCTTGAGGTTGGAAGGAAGGTCTAAAACTTTGGGCTTGTTGCCTCTTGAGAGTAACCAGCTCATTACCTAAATTTTGCAATTGCTTCATGACTTCTTGAAGCTCATTTGGGGCACTTGGAGATGAAGTAGAAGCTTCATTTGAACTCTGATTTCTAGGAGTGGGAGAAGGAGCCAAATTAGGTGCTTGATTAGTGTTTGGGATCTCTAAACTTGGAAACAATGGCATGGGAGGTCTAGGGGCTAGTTTGCCAGCTTGGATCAAACAATTTTCAGCCCTAATGGCAATGCTATAAGCCATAGGGATAGTTATGCCTCCCATGGACTGAATCAACATAGAAATATCAGAATTTAGAGCTTTGAGATAGTAAAGAAAAGCACCTTCTGCTATTGGCCTGACTGCCACTGGAATTCTCTCCCAAGTCCTTTGAAATCTGAAATTAAAATCAGTCAGCTGCTCATTGGGAGCTCTTTTGATAGTTGTCAGCTGCTCCAAAAGGGACAAGTTGTCTCCCTTTTCCCCAAACTACTCATGGAGGGCTATACATAGCTGATTCCAATTTTGAATAGAACCTGAGGCAAGGCTTCTAAACCATTGCAAAGCTTTCCCCTTGAATGAAGATGCCAGCAATTTGACAGCAACTTGCATCTCATTGATTTCATGGATTGCACAAATGCTAGCAATATCCTTAACATGATCACCGGGTGTGGTCCGATTTTCTCTAGTGAAGTATGAAATGTTCTTCAATGCTGCAATCGGGATTGGATTTTGTGCTTTGAGAGCAAGTGGGTGCTACAAAGTGAAATTGACATAGGGGTTGTTTTGTGCCAATCTAATTGGTCTTAGAACCCTTGTTGACTGAATGAAAGGCCTACCAGGTGGAGGAGTTGAGAGAGTTCTATTTGGTGGAGATGGAGACCTTTGGATTCTCCTCCCACTTTGCCTTATTCTTGGAGATAACTACAGATATTCAAACAACACCTCTTCCTCTCCAGCTCTTGACCTTGTGTTGATTCTTCTCATGAGTTTTTAGGTCTGCACTGCTAAAACTAGCTGATTCTTCCCCTTGGAGTCGCCAGATGTGCAATTTATAGCTCTTTTAAGCAAGAAAATTGTAGCAGATGCACATCAACTTTGCTGCAATGAAAATGAGACCTCTAAGGTCCCACTGCGTGCAAAACTATTGTTGCAAATCAGCAACACCCCTGGATGTAAATCAGGTTTATAAGTTGATGTTTCATGCATCCAGTGTGATTGCATAACATTAAAACCTCTCTCCAAGTGTGGGACTTATAAAATGAGAGAGGAATCTCCAGATTAGAGGCTATTTCCTCAAACTCCTCCGATCATATATGTTATTTACACAATTGCAGAGGTTTGAATCCTAATCCTACTCTAAATTCTAAGGAGACAGAGATAGAAAATGTAAAAATTGAAACTAAACTAATAGGTGATACACCAAAGGAGTGGTGAACACTTCTTGTTCATGCAAATTGACACAATTTCATAAAATGCAACATGAAACATCATACACAAAATGATAAGATATAATTAGAGGTCCTGAAATGAAGCAAGACAATACAAACAAAGGACTGAAAATTGATCACGTAGTCCAGATTGTCATTTTCACTTTGTCAAAATCCTTGCATTTGCAACATTAAAGAGGAAAAAACTGTTACAATCATGAAGAAGGTCCGATACTTGCAAAAATCACTTGTTAAAGGTGAAAGAAGAAGCTTGTTATCCAAAAAAAAAATGTTCAACCCCAAAATGAGCCAAATCGCTTTTACAATGCATGGGTCAAGCCCAGGAGAGAGAAAACATGTAAAAAAAGTGGGAGCCATTCCCATTGATTGAAGATGCATTAAAATAGCATGGGTGTCTTACAGCACTCCATTCCCTGACATTTTTAACCATGCTGGGAGAGAATGTGAGCCATTCTTCATTAAAATCGGTGGTTGAAACGTCATTTCTGTTCATGACCACGTGCCAGAAGCGTTTTTGATTTTCTCTCTCCAAAATCCACCAAAATGTAAAATTGACCCTGGAATCTTGTAGATAATTTCACCAGCTTTCCATTGATATAAAGAACATGAAAAACCGAGCTCTGGATCGAAAGATATGGCAATTTGAAGTTTTAGGGAAAAACAGGGCCAAATCGGGTCGCTTTGATATTTTTGGCCTGGACACGTGGCGAGTTCTGATTGGCTGCGGGCCTTCTAGGGGAAAATTTCCCACAAAAACTCCACCGAGCCATAACTTGAAAAATACAAGGAGTTAGGAGGAAAACTTTACCTTTCTGGAAAGCTGAGAGAGAGCTCTATCCAATGGTTGCATTTTTAGAAAGATTTGAGTGCCTAAAAATAAAAAATGGAGACTGAGGCACAAGAGAGGTAAGAACACAAGGAGTTAGCCACAAAAATGAGTAGGGGAAAATTTTGGATAACAGTTCCCACATATTATTCATTCATTATAACACTCAATAGGTTTCTTTAAGTCACATTTCACATCAAGGTAGTGCTTTCGGGAGTTTAGTCAATGCATACAACACAAGTAACAATACATTCACTCTTAAAGGTTTGTATGGAATGGTTTCATCCTTGTCAATATGTGGAGAAGTGTACCACACACTATAGACACTCAAGATCATTAAGGATATCAATAATACCTATACATTACTTCACACATTCCTATCTTACATACCGTTGGTCCGAAAATCTGTCGGGTGGGGATCTATGGATGACAAGCCAACAGCAGTGTGCAGGGGCATAGTCCCTCTTTGAGACAAAGAAAGTGAAACTCGGTTTATTACTATTCTACCAAAGAGGAACCTATGTAAATATTATAGTATTCTACCTTCGTGGGGTTTGGGATCTTGTCCTACTGGAGTATTTCCGATGAAGAACGGAAAGGAATGAAGGAAGGAAAGGAAGGAAGACGGATCTGAAGGGAGAAAAGAAATGAATTCCAAAGTAGAAAGGTCAGAGGGTCTATGTTTTGGGCTGGTAGTAAACAGAGCCGAACCTACTTGCATAGATGAACAAAGCAATACTGATGAACAAATGACAAAAAGTAGAGATAGATTCAACAGAATAAACACATAGATCTAACATAAGAAAGATCAGATGCCCATAACACACATATTCAGCACAAAGTCTTAATATTTGTATTAATGTTTTCTTCTATTACAAAAGTACAAAGCCTTTTCTTCTCACTTCTATTTTTCATCTAAAAAGTGTCCACCCCTTGAATACAACAAGTATTCAAGTATATATAGAAGAAGGAGAAGAGAGAAGGCAAAAAGAAACCAACAACTAATTACAAAATATCTAAAAGTCAATGTTGACTTTGGACAACTTGGTGGATGACAACATCCCATGGTGCAACATGGATGATGTCATTGTTTGTGCCAACATACTCTTAGATATTTACAAAAAGAAAACCAAGAGGAAGAAAGCTATTCATCATCATCCCACGGCTGAAAGGGGGTATCTTTCTCGCTATTGTTCAGAGAGGTGATGTGGAATTGGGTCCAATATTCCATGAACTTACTGACCATCGCCTAAAGTTGATCCCGAGCAGGACCTTTGTATGATCGCCAATGACCTCACAAGTCTCCCACTCATCTCTCGAAGTTTTTCAGGAGATTGAAATATTCATTACCTGCGCTCCATCAGTAATTTAAAAAAATCATGGCAAGCCAGAAGGTTATTGATGCATTCCAGTGTCAAAAGTGGCTTCTGGCCCTAGCCCTTGTGAGACGATCTCCTTGAAGATCCGAATAGTTTCATCTGCCTTCCTCAAGGTGAAAGAAGGAGTGAGAAATCCTAGAGACATTCTTAGAACAATTTGCTCCATTTGATGCATTGCATCTAGGGCTTCCTCCTTGACCTTGTCAATCTTCTCCAGGACGAATTCCATCTGATCGACCGGTAGTCCAACGCAACAAGGATTTTGCTGGGTACCCTGGGGTGATCGAAAATGCCAAATTTTACCAAATCATCGACTGAGCAGTCGAGCATTTTCTGGAACGTCTCGTGTTGTAACCTAGCATGGTCCAACTCTTCGGAGATAGGTCCCGCAATCACCTGGAGATCTTTGTTCACCCGACCAATGTTTTGATACAATTCGGTGAACTTGACAATTACCTCCTTCGCTGTCTTTGAGGATCGATCTCTCTAGGTGGAAACTGCCATACCTTGTTCACCAATTTTGGTGTATTCATTTATCTTATCCTGGCTTAGGACCTCGGTGTGTTTCGGTGGCAAGATTGTAGGAGGTGCACCGTCCATTTTCTCGCAAGGCGTGGAGAAGATGTTTGTTCTACTCTTTTAATAGCCTCTTCTCTTCCTTTGCTTCTTGGAGCTTCTTGCAAAGGGAATCCACCGCAGATAGGGCTTCACCTTGAAGGATTTTAGAAGACGTTCCCATTGTGACTGCGTCGCCACCGTATAATCTGTAGGGAGACAGATCCTTTTATCCTTCAAGGATCGGGATACGCAATCTCCATCACTCTTTCTCCGATGCACTCGAGAGAAGCGAGTTATCAGATTTTTCTTCTTAGCTCCTTTGCTGGGATGATGAGAGAAGTCCATTGGTGTAATAGTGACTTTCCTCTTATGTTGGCTCAAGTGCTGAGAAAGCCATGCTAGACCTAAGGGAGTGGGACCAGTGGTGGAAGAGGGAGCAGCTGTAGTGGATGAGGGAAAATTCGTAGAGACACGTGGTGGTGGAATCGAGAGAGAGGCCAAGAAAGTTCTCATGGGAGGGGAGATCTGCAGTGAGGTAGTCGTGGGAATGGAAGGGAGCTGAGAGATGAGAAAAGAAATAGTGGGGGACAGCTCCGTGAGAGAAGAGAAGATAGAGGACAAGGAAGGGGAAACAATAAAAGATGAGGGAGAGGATAAAACCAAAGGAATGGTCACTTGAGTCACCTAAGAAGGGGGAGAAGGGATGGTGGGAAACTCCATGGCCGTAGTAGTGGTAACATGCTGAGTGGATGTGCCCATTGGAACACTCTCTGCCGCTTCTTTCTCTGGGGATGCCAGAGTTACAACTTGTTCTTGCGCGATGGAGGGAGGACTTTTAGGAGCTTCTTGAGTAGAGCTTGATTCTCCCTCTTTATCCTTGTCTTTTCCCTTTAGCAGATGTTTCAGCCTGACAAGTGTGTTTCCCAAAGGGGACGTGGTGAAATATACTCCGAGGTAGATAAGGCCATTCATTCTGCACCAGTGTTCTATCTCGCCACAATGTTTCTTTAACCCTTACCTCAATGGTCTGAGGTGCCTTTGTTCTATCTATTTTGGCAAATGGCCAGCTGTCCCCATCCATGTCTAAATACACCTGATCAACTTCTTGATCGGTAGTTTGATAACCTTTTGGAACGATGGCCATGCCATACTGAATAATCTCGCCAGGATCGTGCAAGAGTGATCCTTTCTTTGGAGTTAGACCTCATGATACAAAGTTGATGTAGATATCCTCGATTTGTGGAATGTGGATCGGATTGAGTTTTACCCTAGAGAGGTAATTTGTTGGATCGAAGGTGGGCCTTGCACAGAAATTGTACTTAAAATTGAGCAGCTTCTAGCTCGCGAACATTTCAGTGCTTTGTGGTGGGAAATGTAGGTGTACCGCCCACCTGTAAGGGGAAAGGATTCCCACCCTTCTTTCTCTTTAGAAACTTCTCATGGTATGTTATGAGCTGTCTGGACAGCTCCAACAGGATTAGCTTAGGGCTAGCATACCTTGGCAATTTAGTGGGCTCCCCAAGAAGTTAGCTGCTCTGAGATAGGTGAAGGTGGGGAATTGGGTAAATAGTGCTCCCCACTTCTCAGTCGCTGTGACTATGCTCTTGGTCATCCAACCATGAGTCATATTTGGCCTCAAAAGGCAGATGATGCCGTAGAAGAAAGCATCATTGATCTTGGTAAACTGTGAGATGCTATTTTCCAGCTTCAGCTCTGGGTAGTATTCGTATATCTTTACCTGAGGCCAAACTCGCATCGGCTCAGTGCTGGATAATCCCTCTCCGAGGCTGCAACATAGACTACGTAGGAGTTCATGTAGAACCTCCCCATCGTGGTGAGTTGTTGGAGCTGCTCAGATATGGTGCTGCTTATGATCTCGCCCACTCAAAGCACTGATCAGGCACATTCTTATTCATGGTTTCTAGGTACCTGAGCATCCATTTGTGAAAGTAATGGGCATCAGAAATCCCAAAAACTTGACTTAGGAACGTGATGGTATCACTCAGTTCCTCAGCGAAGTCACTATAGTGAATAACTTGTGGCCACTTGGTTATCACCTTCTTGTTCTTTAAGTACACTTCATTCATCAGCTGCATGCATTTTTCCTCGTTATCCTCCCACGCCTTGATGTAGTCCTCTTGGCTTACATGTACCACAAAATGTCATGTGGTGAGGAATACCTAGCATGATCTGGCAAAGGTCTTGCAAAGCGATGAGGTTGATTATGACCTTGCCCTTTTCATTTTTGACACACCTTGTGTCTTTGTTGTAACAACGGGCCACCACCATCATAAACTCATTGTTTACTGCACTGACGGGGATCCCCCCAGCAAAATGTAGACCACTACCCACTAGCTTGTCCATCCAAGGACTTCATGTGACCCTCCTGGTTCTGGTCCATAAATCATCCATGTCGATGTGGCCGAGTTCAGAATCTTTGATATCTAGATCACATTCTACCTGGGACTCGAGCATTCTGACCCTTTGATACTTGTATTTCATCTCTTCCTCTATAAGCTTAGCCTTACCCTTTGACTTGGTTGGCCTTTTTCTTGATGTAGACATATGCAGATCTGGGTTCAGTTGCTGATCTGCAAGAAGAAGGAGTGAAGTCCAACACAAAAGAGCCATGTTAGCCATCAGATCTTCCATTAAAGCATCATAGAATGAGGAGTTAGTAATTTTAAGGCTTCACGGGCGTAGGCGCGGTACACTACATGTGCTATAGGGTTAATAGTATGGCGCACTGAAGCAGAGTGTTACAAGGAATAAATCAGTGCCAAAGGGCACAGGGCGCAAGGATTTTGCATATAACATCATTGTTATTGTAGACAAGAGTGCGCCTGTGCCATTATATGTGGTTTTATACTGGGCGTAAATAATTTTAGTGTTGCATGGGAGCAGGATGCGCCAATGGCACATGTAATTTGCGTGTAACATGGAATTTTGGTGTGCCGAAGGGCACAGGATTAATGCATGTAGCACTAACTTTATGTGCACAAAGGGGGACTTTGGCGCGGCGCAGGGAAAGCTTGCATGGCACTTTGTTGTTGTTAGTGGGATTGCGCTTGCACTGGGTTTAGGATTTACTTGGTTTATGCATGGCGCAGGGATCTTGCGTGTTGCAATCAAGGTCAGTGTGCCCTCTTGGCATGACTGTGTTTTCTGTAACAAGGGTGGCAATTGCGCCCAAAAAAAATGTGGCTCAGAAACAACTTTTAAGTTTTCTCTCCTTTCTTGATAGGTTTGTGGGTAGTTTAGGCCTCCTTCTTCATGGATTTAGATGGTGAAGGGGGCACAACAAAGGGATCTAGGTTCATTTTTGAGGCAGAGCCCTCTTGGCCAGCAGATCTGGAAAGAGGGTGAAAATGGTTTGGGAGGGAGACTTGCAAAATGGCAGGAGGGGTTTAAAGTTTCTCAGATCCATTTCACCAAACTCACAAACAACCAGCAAAAATGAAAACACAAGAGAAACAAGGACCACTTACCCGGAATATATAGAATGAGAAGAACGAAGCGGGGTCCATGAATGCGACACGAGAATGACGGGCGCGCTGACAGGTGCAGAGAAATAAATATTATCACATGTTTTTGATTGTGAAAGTGACAGGGCGGATGCACCTATATATAGCCAAAAGTGCAATAAATGCGCCAACCACTTTTTAAAGGGGTGCACCAAAATGCGTGTCGACATGGAAAACTTTGTGCCCTTTGGCGCGGATATGGTTTTGTCAACATGGAATTATTTGCATGCCTTTGGCACAAATTTAGGACTATCAACACTAGATTTTGAGTACCTTGGCGCACCAAAACATGGCGCAACATTTTGTTGTTGACAAGAAGGCGCATGTGCCTTGGCGCATGCAAGAAAGGTGCATCACAGGAAGGCGCATCAATTGTTGTGTCAACACTTCAAAAGGTGCACCAAAGGAAATAAAGAGGGTGCAAATTTGGTCTGTGTTGCATAGATAAAAGGTGTGCCCAGCCAAAAAAGGACCAAAATGACCAAGTTCGGAAAACTAGATTTCCCGGAAAGGGACTTTACAACATTCCGAACGCTAAGGGACCCCGACGAGGAACCAGACAAAATTTTGGTATGGTTACCTGTAAAATTGCCCTTGTCAATTTTACAGGATAACACATACACAAATCAATGATTTATAATCCATCTATAAACAAAGTATATTCATACAAAACTTCCTATATTATTCTCTCGAGACTTGAAACCTCTACATGCTCACTAGATACATTCTCAAGGTTCTATAAGCACACCATCAAGAAGATATCAAAACGATGCAAGAAGATTCATGCACAATGCCAAAAATAGAGTTACCATAACAAAATAACTACAGTCATACAAAGTTCTTGTCTCTTGCATCTTTCCTCTCCTTCCCTATCTCAAAGTATAATATTCTAATCGATTCTGCCTCCTTCTATATGCTCGAGTTTTCCATTGCATGTAACTCCCATTTTGAATTGTAACTTCCTTCTAAGAGTCATACTGACTCATTTTGCTTTCATAATCCAAAATAGGCAATCTTACAACATTTGTACACATGTAAGGTCTCTTGCACCTCCTACTTGACCTATGACACCACACACACACACACACACACCTTAAACCTATAAAACAACCTTAAAATACCTTATCAAGTCATAATCCTTTATTTTCACCCTTAGGACACTTAGACACAAAATGGAGGGAAAGATATGGATTTGAAAATTCAAATTTTGAGACTCCCTCACTAACCTCCTAACTCATCCACTTGACCTCATAACAAGGAAAATTGAAATTTTGTAGTCTTTCACTGATGCCCCTGCATCATACTCCCAAGGAGGAGAAAAAAATTTCATATAATTTGTTTGCACATTCATGTTCTCGGTTAATTCTTCATCACTTTTGCTTCCATTTGATCTTATTTCAATTCCTCATTACCCATGTTGATTTTAAGACCACATGGATCCCATACTTGCTTCTTTAATCTTGCATATTATTTGAAATGTCTTCCTTCCTTCTTGAGATTGTTCTTCATCTCTTCCATCTTCCATCCTTTATCATTTGTACCTACAAAATCAAGCACAAAAAATGCATTGTATTTCATGACTCTTGATGTTGTCCACCTCTCTATAGCCTTTGTTCCATATAATTCCATCATTTTCTTTGCTTAAATGGATTGTATGTTGCTCATACACTTCACTTTTCCTCTTTTCATCATTCTCATTCACTTCACCAACTGAATCTTCCTCTTTTAGACCCTTTTCTAGGTCCATAAGCTCTTCATCATGAGATTCTTCATTCTCTCTTTCATCTTTTCTTCTCTTACTTCAATTTCTTCCTCTTTCTTTAACTGTCTCTCTCTCTTCACTAATATGCTTCTCAACCTCAAATACTACTTCTTTCTCTCTTCCTCTAAACTTTTCCTTCTCTTCATCTCGCTCTCTCAAGTGCTTTCATGTGTACTATACCTCTCTTATTGTCCCCAAACTATACAAACATGTCCAAGGCCTCTTCTAAGACTTTATATTCTTCTTCTCTCTCCTATTTCACACCTATGATCCTGTCACTTCTCCTTTCTTTTCCTCATTCTCCTTCACTTATGTACCTATTTTATTATTCCTTAACAAGAATCTCTTAACAACCATTAGCATAATCATGTTTCATGGTCTCATGTATTTCTTTTAACATTCAAGTCACACATTTCTTCATCATTTACTAGACTATATTCATCCTTTTGAGGATTCATAAACAAGAAACTTTCATTTTTCCTTTGAAATGGATTTCCTACCTCATCACCAACCCGTTTTTTTTCCGCCTCTTCTTTGGGCTCACTAATTCTTGAATCCTCTCATACATAATTTCTTTGACTTATTTCTCTATCTCGTTTACATGGATCCTCTTGAAAATATGAGCTATAGGCCATTTGGCCCTTTTCTTCATCATAAATGAAATTTCTCTATCTTCTCTCATCAACAACTCTTATAATTTCTTTACATCCTCTCTCAATGTTTTCAAATTTCTCTCCATCTAGTCCTCTTGTATTATTTTCTCATCTCTCTTCTTATGAGATTATCTCCCCTTTATTTCTCTCCCCTTCTTTCCTATCATCTTTACCAACTCCACTAGTTCTTCGTGGTCTATTTTTGTCCTTGTCTCTTCACCTATCACTTCACAACCACAACAACTTCACACTATCTTGTTAGCAATCAAAAATAAAATCTCACTCAAAACTCAATACCGTGGTATGATACCAAATGATGAAAATCTCTAAACCAAATTCATCCATTATTTATGTTAAAACCTTTCAAAATCATTTATGCCATCTAGTTCACTGGTAAAAAGATTTTGTTCTATAGTTTAGAGTGGCTTCAATGCCAAAAAATGATCTTTCAAGAAAAAATATCCTAAACTCCATGCACTTGTCGTCACACCATGTACAAGGGCTCATTCACTTTTAAATATACTAAAATTTTGAAAATATTCACTTAACCTACTTTACCTCCATTTTCATCTTCTAGCTTCTTGGCGTTTGCTCCCAAATAGGTAACATTTGACCTTTTTCATTCATTGAACTCTCGATCTTCCATGCCCTACTTCACATGCTCAACAAAATTTATCTCTTCATCTAGATGATTAGAAACAATGATCTTTGTCAAACTCTTCAAAATCTCCTAAAAGCGCCCTTCGCTAAGCTCATAAGACTATGCTTCGCATGATTCATAGTTAGAAGGATTCACACATGCCAAAAATAAAGATGAAAATATATCTAAACACCCTTTATCCTTATTATTATGTTTCTTAAATTTCATCACTCAACTCCCTAGCCTTCTCTCACAACTCCATTTTTGTTCTCTAGTGTATTTTACTCCCCACTAGCCCTGCTCTAGAAGACTGTCAGGAATATCTCATTTTTGGGAGGTTTCATGGCACAATCTAAAAAAATTCAAGCACCTATTTTGTCCTTTTTTCTATGTTCCAAGTTATACATTGAATCCTCAATATAAAACCGGTTCCTTTGTAAACTTGCCCTTCCTACTAGGACTTCAAACCGTGTCATTATATTCTTTGAGGATTGGTAAGGAAATCTATAAATTCAACTAGTGAACTTTTAAAATTCTTTCTATATCTTTAAATATAATTTCCCTCCAAGTTATCTTACAAATTTCAAGGCTAAATTGAAGGATAAAGGTTTTAGACATCAAACCCTACCTCTGTGACATCTATAACCCGAGAACTACAAGTGTTTATAAAATTCTTAATTTTTTTCACAAAATTCCAACTCATCAATAAGCTCATGATCTTCTTGACAATGGAGGACATCCAATTCATTAAACTTAAAATGATTTCAAGATTACCTTATAAATTGTGCATACTCGGTTCATGGTCTAATAATGCATTTTTTCATTGAAACAAAGTACTCAACTTTGGGTCTGGGTTGATGTAATTATCTCTCACACATCCCTAGAATACTTATCACAAGCTCCCACATATTATTCATTCATTATATCACTCAAAAGGTTCTTTTAAGTCATGTTTCTTAGTCAAGCTAGTGCTCAGAATTTAGTCAATGCATGTAAAACAAGTAACAATTCATTCACTCTTCAATGTTTGTATGGAATGGTTTCATCTCTGTTAGTGCATGGGAAGCTTACCGCATAATGTTAACACTCAAGATCATCAAGGATATTCAATAATACCTATACATTACTTCACATAGTCTTATCTTACATACACAAATCAATGCTTTATCATCTATTTATAAACATGTTATCATACAAAATTCCTATATTATCAAATCCTCGACATGATCACTAGATACATTCTCAAGGTTCTATAGCCACACCATTAAGAATATCTTATAACCATGCAAGAAGTAGAACCATGCAACCAAAATATTAATAATATGTGTAGTGAGTAGATTAGTGTCATAAGGTGGAGTAGGATGAGGTATAGGATCAACAATGGTGTCACCCTTGTCTACAAGGTCTTGTATGATGTTGTAGAGTTGGGGACATGATTAGTAGAATGAACATAAGTACAATTTAGAAACATATTTCATACAATACATGCCAAAAAATAAGGGTGATATGGATGGGAGAGTGATAAAATTGGTATCAAACAACTTCTTTAGAATGGAAGAAAGTGATTTATTCAATAATGTGACGTTACGAGGGGCGTTGGAAAAAGTGATAAGATGTCATAGGGAAAGGTGTAGGAAAATATGTGGGTATAAGAGGTGATGAGATATGAAAAGGATCTAATTGGATGAAATTGTGAACATGTTAGTGAGGTAGTGGAATATGTGGAGGACAAATAAAACATGTGGCAGGAAATAGGATGTCCAAGATGGACATCCTCAAGGTATTTTTCCATATTTACAAAATCATAGAATGTGTGTAGTAGATGTATTTATAAGTGATATGACATGTGGGGAAACAAATTTTAGAAAATAGGTCGATGAGATATGATTATGGGAGTGGAAATGTAAGGCAAAGTGGATGAGCACAAACCAACTGGTGAAAAAGTGAAGAATGGACTCATTATGAGTTTGTCAAAGGATGTGAAGATCAACAAAAGTTGCTTTAGGTGTAATATGGATGGAGAAGTGAGATAAAAAATTCCTACAAGTTGTGTAAATGTATAAGTGTTATATTATGGGAATCTTGAATACCAATCAAGTGTTTGGACAACAAGTGAAAGCAAGAAGGTTCACAAGAGGAGCATGTCAAAATGTTGAATTAGGTGACATGCATAGAAAAATATATGTAAGTAATGCGGGGGTTTGCGGATACTATAAAATTTGTAAAATGTAGTTAATTTGACATGTGGTAGATAGGGGCTTCATGACACACTAGGGTGGATAGGATTATTACAAATTTGGTGATAATAGGGCACGGTGGAAGTCCCCCAAGTGTTGGGACATAAACATGGCAAGGAATTTGAGAAGGTGTTGGTGGAACAAGTCAGGGTATGAGATAAAATGTGGGGGTGAATATAAGCCATGAGAAATGACTAGGTAAAATGGGTGGGCGAAGAGAGGTAAAATTAAAGCACACACACAGGGGACTAAAGCATGCAAGGGTCGAGGCATGTAAGGAGTGGACTCAAATGCATGAAGAGGTGGAGAAGAGTAACCAAATGGAGGATGAATTAAGCATCGTGTGTGACATGATTGGAAAAGTTAATAAGATTACCAAAGTGACCATGAATTTATTTTCAGTTTTTATTTTATTATTATCATTTTGTTATGTATGGTGTTATGTGAGAAATGGGGAAAGTTGTTGGTGTTGCTAGGAAAAATAGTGTGTGACATTTAATTTTTCCTTTGATTTTTTTTAGGATTTTAGTCATGGGCACGAATGAGAATTATGGGAGGAGGAGCCGGACTAGTTGCGAGTGTGACCATAAGGTAGCCCTATTTTTAGTTTTTTTTTCCGATGTGTGGAATAGGTTGATTGTGAGTGACTAGCACTATGAGGAGGGGGTTAAATTGGTCACGATGCGACTAGATGAGCCAGTGTATGGGTTTTTTTGGCTGTTAGAGAGCATGGAGATGATTATAAGCGTGAAGAGAACCAAGGTAAAAGGGATTAGGCTAGTGACAAGAGTGAACGATTTGGGGCCCAAATGCTTGTTTTTTGTTTTTTATATTAATTTTACACTCATAGGTGTGATTGTGATTAATGGGGGTGGTTGACAAGTAGAGGTAGATGCAATAAAATTAGAAATGTGGTGTGGAGGTGGAAGCAAGTAGAATGGTCATGCCTATGATTGGAAAGGAAGAGCGGGTCTTGATCATGTCACAATTCCAAATTATAGTGTTATGCTTTTTGGCTTTCGCTACAAATGGAGATTTCATGGGTGAGAGGAGATTAGGACCTATTCATAGTGTGACTACATGGGAGTAAGTAGGAAAAGAGAATACTCATAGGTGATCGCAATGCGTAGGAGTAATAAAGGTCTAAAGAGTTGGAGGGAATAGAGATGAAGTAAGGAAAGGAGTGTGGTTAGATGACAAAGGGGAACATGGTGGATGCCATGAGCTGATTTTGGCTTTGATTGGTAGGGTGTGGAAGGTGATGGGGGAAGGATGAATGAAGGGAGAAATGTGAAGGAGAGACATGAAGTAGGTGAGTGGTGGTAGAGTAATGAGGGAAGATGAAAACATGGGAGAAATGGGGTTAGGACCGATCATAGATGCAACCTAGGTGGGTGCTTATTATTTTTTTAGTGTTTCTGGTGGAAGGGCCACTTGCAAGTGTGTGACATAAGGTTAGGGGAGTGTAACCCAATGCAGAGAAGTGATGTGGATGAGTTTTGGGATGAGACAAGTGGGTGAGCTAGTGAGGAGTTCAGATGGGTTGTGAATGTGACAGTGGAAGAAGGGGGTAGATAGGATAGTGGATGGGCCGAATGTGTCATGTGACTAAATACCCAAATATTTAATCATTAAAGGACTATTTAATTATTATATAATAAAAGTTTGAGTTGAGATTATTTATAACAAAGGTACTATAATAAACTATTGAAAAATAAATGTGGGAGTTAATAACCCAAGTATGTGACTAAAAGAAGATTAATTAAAATGAAAGATGTGGGACTGTTGTGTTGGTTCATAACTACCCATGGGAATATTATAAAAAGAGGCATATGAAATTAAAAGAGGAAGACATTATTTGGGGAAAGAAAAGTGACAAGTGAATTTTGGAGTAAATTTTAATCACCATGATATTTAACCCATGGATAGTAATTCCAAGGTAGACAAGGGTACAGATAGGAAATGGGAAAGAGAGAGGGGCACCAAGGGTGTCCTAACCAAGGGTACGGTGTACACCTCAGATTGATCCTGGCTAGGGAAATGAGAAAATACACATGGTGTATAAAATTTCCTCTCAATAGTGCGGCCATAGTCTGGTGTCTATTACCGGAGTGTGCATTGGAATTTTGTATCAATTGCTTACCATTTGTCTCAGATAAGTTTCTCTCTAAACTATGTAATTATTGTTGTAAATTAATATACAAAAAAATGAGATAAACCTTTGGTCTTATTTAAATATACATGTGAATGTTTATTTTATTTTATTATTTACATTGATGAAATATGTAAATTTTTAATATAAAATAAAAGGTGATAGAATTTAGATATGCACAAAATATTTTAATTGGTTGATATAAAAACAATTTAATTTACTTATATACATAATGTAATTTTAGATTTAATAATAAGTTTGGGAATTCAAACCATGGACTAAACTCAACCTCTTTTTAAGGAACTAGGGTTTGGTGGTTTCACTCGGTTACTGGGTTAACCCTAACCTATTTTATCATATCATTTTATCTAATAATATAGATAAAGAACTAATTTATATATTGGGGTGAAGTTAATATATATATTTTTAACTAATGTAGATTAGGGAAATTGATACATTTCATTTGGTATTAGAGCTTGTTGATAAGAGAATACTTGTTAGAGAACACACAAGGAGTCCACGTGGGAGAGAAGGCCAGGATCAAGGGCGCGGAGGGATAGGAAGGACCCGCGTGTGGAAGGCAAGTTCAACATTTAGGACTTAGCTGATTTTGAGCATGATGACCTATTTTTAGAAGATGGCGTGCGGAACACACCAATGATGCAAAGACGTGCGCATCATGCATTGTCTATTTTTGGAGGATCGGATCAAAGTGTTTTGCATGGAGATGAGATAAGAATAGGATTGACACTTTAGTTAACTGTAAGAGGCCTATAGATAGCACACTTGCATGTGTGGCTATGCATGTGAATGATGCATGGCTATTAATAGCATGCGGCCTATTTCTAGAATAGATAAGCGGTGAAGGGAAAGTCCCCACCCTATATATATAATGTGAGGTACATAGTAGAGAAGAGAGGGAGTGAGATGGATGTATGAAGGTATAGAGATATACACATATGATTGAATTACTATATCAGATCCATATGCGCATTGGTATCGATTGACATTATTGTAAGGAGATTTTGTGTTTATTAATAGATGGAAGATATTGGCTGAATCTAAGTGTCATTCTTGTGTGTAATTGAGTAGTGCATGTTATTGATTCAGTCATGATTACTGTTTAAAGCTTGTTCTTTCATAGATATGAAAGTAGCATACATTATAGAATGATAGATTAGTTATGAATCTATATGTTTCTTCCTTCATCACACTAACATCCTACTACAAGCAACCCTAAAGAGGGACCTGGTACCTTTGTGTGCTTAAGGTGAGCACTCGATGCCAAGGCTAAGTGATGTGCCAACACATCTAGGGAGTTATCTAGTAAATTCTAGGCTGCAACATTGGTTCCATTGCTAGGACCTCTTTTTCAGTTGTTTTCAGGATGGTTCATGATGAATATGTACTAGTTAACTCTAGCAAGTATTGAGGAATGGATACATGATCTGGAGGAAGAATATACATGATGGTTCAACAATGGATCTGAGTTTAACACACACACTTGGGTAGAACAAAATCTATATGAAAACTTATATGAGATTTTTTTTGCCATATTTCCAATAGAACTATATGAGTGGCTTACTGCTTATGCATGAATCTTAGTGGAATTGGAGGTATCACGCACTTGTCTGGATGTAGGAAGACTTTCAAGCCCTTTATGATGTTGATTTAATCTGGACTTGTGCTGTGGATATGTGGTTTCATGGTGTTCTAAAATTATATTATGGAATATTGAATTTCAATTTTTGTGGTATCTAAGAGGAGTATATTTTGAGGTATCCAAGAGGAGTATATTTGTGAGGGGATCAAGATTTTGATGGTAACTTGAACCGGAGAGTAAACCGATGGCTAACTAAACTTCACCACGCACGAGGAAGGAATAGGTTTGGTGAAAGACCTAGTGGCGAGAGGGTAGAGAGAGGAAAGCCGTCTTAAGTTTAATGAGGCACGTGAGATGGAGATAGAGAAGCATTATTACGTTGTAAAAAGTATGGCATTGAGGAGAGAGATGGCCATGAATGATTTACAACTCACGTGGAAGAATTAGAGCCAGAGCATCAGAACTCCCCATCTTGGAAAACATGACAAAGATCCCCCTCATCCTCATATAGAAGTGCGCTAGTAGAGACTACCTGGGATATAGGTGTGCATCTTAATCCACTGATGACCTAGCCCTTGTGCTTGGTTTTCTAGTATCTAGTATGATTAGTAACTGTAAAGCTAATTTGGGAAGGAGTAGAGTAGGAGTAAGTCGGGAGCAAGTACATCAATGGAAGGAGAGATGACTTCAATGATTTAGGAGGAACATCCTTAGGTGAATCATCCACACAAAATGTGAGCACGTAGAATGTTGGATTCACCTGGAAGTGGAACTACCTCACAAATCAGGGGGTTCAATATAGTACTACCATCGGAGCACATGTGAGTACATCTATAGGTCATATTCCTGCTACAGGTGGAGGATCAGGAGGTATAGGTGGTTCTAGTTCGGTGGATCTAGTGGTTCTGGAGGTAGAGGGAACATAGGAGGTTTTGGATCAGGTGGTCAAGGTCCGCAACAACCACAAAATATTTATATGGAGATGTCTCTTTGTCTCCTAGAGTATAGAGGTATAGAGGATGCTGCCGAACATGTGCATATGTGTGAAATATTGTGGCACGCTAAGGGGATCATGGTTGCTTGAGTGTAAGGCAAGTCAATTTACTACTACATTATAGGGACGTGCACACAGCTAGTATAGGAAGTTTGACCCTGATCAAACTTGTGTGGATTATGTAGCATTGAAAGATGATTTCTTAAAAGAGTTCCATATCCTTGAGTTTGAGAAGAAGAGTATTAGTGTGCTCAAGGATATCAAGAAAGGAACTACTGAGAGTGTACATGAGTATGATGCTCATTTTAAGACACTTCTATCTAAGCTATCTTATGATATTCATGCTAGCCAATATGCATAATGGTTCATTGGAGGATTGATTACACCATTTAGAAGGGCGCTTGTCACATAAGACATACACTAATCCATGTGAAGCACTAGAAGTAGCTTTACGTGTTGAGGTAGTTGGGAGCATTGACACTAGTGTTAGTCCATTCTTAGAGGCACAAATTACAGCTATGGCAAAGTAGTTAGAGAAGCTATCAAAAATTCAGCCCATGAAATGCACGCTCAAGAATTTGGTGTATAGATTGTGAAGTGGAAGGTCACACCAAGGATAGTTTCCCTCAGATCAATACGCTCATTATTGTTGGATTGTGAGATCTATCATTTGAATCATGATGCTAGTCACTGTCCTTTGTTATAGCACGTGATAAGGAAGAATGTATCTTGATTTTACAAGATTTGAGGTCCACGACCCATGATACTAAGGATTGTCAGTTGATTGGTCAGATCCAGGATGCTATAGACATTGGGGTATGACAGACAAGTGTAACAGATAATTCTAAGGGTAAGAATGAGCACCAGGATCAGGATCATAATCAAACGCGCTATGATAGGAATGATGGGTGTTTTGAAGGAGGTCATGGAAGGGGATGGATATCATGGTGGATATGGAGGATGAGGCCATGGTGGAGGAAGAGGTGAGTTCCAATGTAGAACATGTTATACATGTGGATCTCCCGATCACTATAGTGTGAATGTCCTTAGAATATTACATGTTCTTTCTGTAGGAAGAACCATAGCTATGAAGAGTGCCCAGACTTATATGAGCATCTGAGTAAGCAACATAAGAAAGAAAAAAAGGCACCAGGATGGTTAGAATCCAACACATGGTAGAAGATCAGTAGATGCCCAAGATAGCATAAGGACCTGAGGCATTGATAATGAATATTACTACATGCGCTGAAGTGGCACGCATAAGAGAAGCATTGCACCAGAAGCCTACAATCACCAAGGAGGAGGTTTTGCATGCAAGGTACCCAGATCCCACTCATCAAAAGGAGGTTTACCAAGATACCATGGAAGTGCTAAGGAATCTTCAGGGTGAGATACAATACTTAAAGGAGTAGAAGAAAGCATCAGAGACAATCCAAATTGATATCGATGATCTGTGAGAAGTGTGTAAAATGTTGCGCCAGGAGAACATTATCCCACTATTAGGAAGTTGGTTAAAGGGGAACACTCCATGCGCAAGTTTTAAAACCGGATGGATAGATCTTACATGCAAATCTTCCCCCTGATAGCATTGACTATGACAAGGAAATTACTTTGAATGTTGTTATGGATGGGTGGTTGTTGAGCAACATATTGATTGATACAGGTGCAGAAGTAAATGTGCTTACATTAGATGCATGGGTACAAATGGGAGGCCTCCATTACAGCCATCATCTAATGTGTTGTTTATGAAAAACTAGACTAAGGCTACTCCCATAGGAGTTTTAAAGGATGCATCTATAACCATACAAAGGGCCAAGTTCACTGGAGATTTTGAGGTATTAGCACTTGCGGAAGTAGACAATTTTCTAGCCTTGCTTAGACACATTTGGTGTTATGCGAATAACACTGACTTGAGATTCAATAAGGGGTATATCAGATTTGAGAACAAGGAGGAAAGGGTTGTGATACTATTGATAGATGGGAAGTCTACACCATATGTTGAGCCTCTAAGTGAGGAGGACTTAAACTGAATTTATGTACGCGTTATTCAGGACCCAGAGGTCAATGAACCATCAAAAGAAGACATCATATAGTGGGAGGATTCTCATTCTATTATTGATACTACGAGTATTGATTGTGATAATTGGGCTCATGGTACATATGAATTAGTAGGGTGCAAAGTAAAAAGCATGGTTGCGCACAAGAATGGACTTCATTCGGTCCGATGGATAGGTAGCACAATACCTTGGTATATAGGGGCAGAAGATCTTCCTACATTTTTGAAAGCCATGGAAACACAATGGATAAATCAAATTAAGAGAAGAGCTATGTTAGTATATACCTTATGCGGGACAACAACACGCTGGTGGGTAGTCCACAAAGATAATCTTATAGAATGGGAAGAGATTGGAATCGCCCTATCTATTAGGTTTGTAAGGAATAATGCACCTACACAGATCTACACTTATCATGGTGATCAACCTGTTTAGCATCACATTCAGTAGTGTGAGAGACTCTGGACAACAAGACATGAAAGCATTACCACCTTCACTCTAGGTGCATAGATTGTACTCTATGCTACAAGGATGCGCATGCACCTAGTATGTATATGCTAGAACTACATCGAGAGACTAGAAACTAGAAAAATTTGACTGTAGGGATGATCCAGACCTTTGAATAATTTTCTTCTCAACCTCCAATAGAAGAGGCATTAAAATTTATCAAGTGCTTAACTATGGGAGATAGTGTAAAAGAAGAAGAGCATATTCAAGAATTATTTGGTGAGACAAAGTCCGTAGCGCGTTTTGAGAAGGAAGAAGAAATGGACTTCATTACTAATTGAACGTGCTTTCCTTGAGAAAGAGAAAGGAAAGATGGTTTACATCGTGGATGATGAGGAAGTTGAGAACCTGGATATTGAATATTCACAAGGGGTGCGTGAGGTCTTGGACAATGTAGATAAGGATACATGTGCCTATCATGAACCCATGAATACAAGAAAGGTGAATATAGGTTCGGAGGTTGAGCCTAAGGAGGCCATATTTGGAGACTATTGGTTAGACTCGGAGGTAGTAAAGATCATTGAATTACTCGGGGATTATGAACTTATTTTCTTGAGGGTATCATGAAATTAAATGTGTGCATAAATCACTTGGGGAATGAAGATAAAGCTTAAAGATGATGCACACCCCGATTAGAAAGAGGCCTTACTAAATGAATCCTAATTTGCATGAAAAGGTAAAATAATAAATTAATAAAATGTTAAAATCTGGAATTATCAAACCCTTGATGATTCGAATGGGTTAGCCCAATGGTGATCAAGATCAGAAGGGTGGAAGAATTAGAATATGTGTGGACTACAAGGAGTATAATGTTGCATGTGTAATATATCCATTTCCTATGCCATTCATTGAGGAAATATTGGAAGGCATTGTATGGCATGAAATATATTCATTCACAAATGGGTTTTTCGGGTATCATCAGGTTAGGATTTCTCAAGAGGATCAAGAAAAGACAACATTTACTACTATTGAATGGGGTAGTTTTTCCTATCTTTGTGATGCCTTTTGGATTGAAAAATGTGCCTTTTGTATTCTCACGCATAGTTGTTCAAGCATTCAAATATTTTATTCACAACTTCTTACAGTCTACCTGTAGATGATTGGATAATATATGGGCTTGTGAAAGATCATTGTGATAATATGCGCTTGATGTTTGAATGGTGTAGATAGTTGAGTATCTCTTTGAACATCAAGAAGTGCATATTTTCCACACCATTTGGAATACTGTTAGGACATATAATCTACAAGGAAGGTTTGCTCGTTGATCTAGCTAAGGTTGCATAGTCATTTTAGGCCTGGAGGCGCCTACCAATCAAAGTGAGGTGCGTAGATTTTTAGGTCATACAGGATATTATAGAAAATTCATCAAAGGGTATGCCAAAATTGTTGCACCCTTGGAAGAGTTACTAAAGGGGAAAGGTACATTTTATTGGGGAGAACCACAACATGCGTTTGAGATATTAAAAGAGAAACTTACTACCATGCCCATTCTACGCTTTCCCTCATGGGATAAACTATTTCATGTGCATGTGGATGCCTCTGACATGGCCATTGGTACTGTGTTAGCTCAGCCTGAAGAAGGTATTATCAATCATCCAATTTGTTTTACTAGTAGGAAGCTGACTCCTGTTGAACAAAATTATACAACTACAGAGTGTGAAGCTTTGTCCATGATCTATGCATTGCAAAAGTTTCGACAGTACTTGTTAGCAACACCATTTGTATTTTATACAGATCACATGGCATTGAAGTACTTGGTAAACAAGCCCGTCTTACAGGGGCACATATGCAGATGGGTACTCTTATTTCAAGAGTTTGATTTCATAGTTGTGGTGAAGCCAGGGAAAAGCAATTCTGGACCAAACCATCTATCTAGAATCAACTCAGGAGAGGAAGCATAGACAATTGAAGAAACCATGCTAGATGCATAGTTATATAGGTTACAACACGTGCCATCAGAATTAGAAGACATTGTTGTCTTTCTACGGATTGGTATAACACCAAAAGGAATGAAGGCATTAGAAAAGAAACAAGAAAAGAAACAACTTGCTATACGTGTGACACCATTTATGTTAATTAGTGGTGACCTCTACAAGTTAGGTAGAGATGAAGTATTACGCCATTGTGTATTAGAGCATGAGTGCAAGGATATTATGGAAGAATCTCATGGTGGTATTGCAGAGGCCATTATGCAATGTGATGCGATCATTGCTTGGAAGATCCTACTACTTTGGATTATGGTGGGAGACATTATATAAAGACTGTAAAGAATATTGTAAGGTGTGTGATCATTTTCAGCAATTAGGAAAACCAAGGTAAAGAGATGAGATGCTTTGAGACCAATTACTAGTGTAGAACCATTTTGAGAAATGGGTCATTGACTTTTAGGACCTATTTCACCAACCGCACAGGACTGGATCGCGCTATATCATTACTTACACAAATTATCTCACATGGTGGGTAGAAGCAACACATACAAAGGGATGTACAACAACTACAATGGCTAGGTTTCTATGGGAGAATTTTCTTACAAGATATGGATGTCCTTTAAGCTTGAAAAGTGATAGGGTTACACACTTTTGAATGAGACAATCAGTTCCTATTAGATGAGTTTATGGTTGTACACCATAAAACTACACCTTACCATCCTTAGGAAAATGGAATTGCTGAGGCTTTCAACAAGATTTTGAGCAGAATTTGACAATAAATTGTGATGTTGGAAGAAAGGATTGGCATGACAAAGTGTCGCTTATTCTTTGGGCATATAGAACAACTTATAAGTGATTGAACAAAGCCACATTGTTTCAGCTAGTGTTTGGCACATAAGTGTTTGATCCTCATGTGTGGATTTCACTAATGCCTCAAGGTTTTATAATTTATGTTACCTTTTTATCGAGTAACCACCCGTGTTCGAATCCCGATCGATCGGTTATGCCATGTAGCCGAGATCGTGGGCGCCTAAACGTCGATGAAGCGGGGCTCGTACATATGGGAGTGCGGGCACAAACCCAACCCGAGTTGGGCTCTATGGAAGCATGGTGGGATGTTATGATCCTCATGTGTGGATTTCACTAATGCCTCGAGGTTTTGGTGTAATGGTTCATTCGAAGCCATTCTCGTTATAGAATTTATGTTACCTTCTTTTCTTATTATGATAGAGGTCTAAGCGATGAACAAGCCTTAGAAGAGCATATCGAGAAGATGATTCAACTAGATGAGTGATGAGCCATAACACGATGGAGTCGAAGGAGAAAAATTCTAAGAAAAGGCATGGCATGCTAGAAACATAAGGGATAAAAGTTTGAGATTGGACAAATGGTACTTCTTTATGATTCTAAGTTCTCGTGCCATCCAGAAAGCTCAAAGTACATTGGTTGGGGTTGTATGTCATCACTCACATACTTGAAACATGTTCTTTCTAGTTAGAAGCACTTGATGGAACATGGCTACCTAGTTACTTTAACTGGGAGTAGGTGAAGCCCTTATATAAATAAAACTTCTTGGTGTTTGTAATAAGGTAGTATTTTCATTTATATTAGGTTTCCCTTATGTATTTACTTAATGTATTTCCTTCATTATCACTATGATTTTGTCAATTTAGTTGTTGTTCTTGTGTAAAGCGTGCTTGTGCATGAAACTAATTACTATGTGAATAATTTTATGTGCAGAGAGGACTACACATACCTTTAGTGTGGGGTGGTTGTAGTTATCTAAGTAAAATACCGTGGGAATTGAAAGGTGAAAGGAATAAGATGTTACGGGTGCGCTTTAAGTCAAAATAAGATTACTTCTCAAAAGTGACCAAGGATGGAGATGAATGAAAGGATAGTATAATGTGAGGTAAGTGGAGGCCATGATAACTACCAGGAGAAGGTACAATGATGAGGTACTCGGGCGTAAGTGTGCGAAGAGAAGTCTATGACTAGAGGGTAGGAAGGCATGCTAGAAGGTTATAGCTGGGGCGTGAAGATGTACCACGTGGAAAGAAAGAATTTGGTTAGTAAATGAGAGAATATTTGGTAGGTGAAGGAGTAATAAATGCATCAAAATTTGAAAATTTGAAAAAAATTATATAAGGATGGGATGTAGATTCATTTTTACCATTGTGACTAAGAGAATTTGAGGAAAGAGCCAATTGTGAAGAGCCGAGTGATCGGGTTAAGGTGTGAAGGGTGTGAAACCAAGTGTGATAAACAAATTTGTGTGAAAAGAAGCTTGCATCCTTGGTGGTGAAGTGTTTGAGGCAAAGAAAGGAGGCAGAGAGGAGTTAGGGCACAAATTTTACACCTAGGGCATGATTGAATCAAGCTAGGGTTTGATTCAAAAAGTTACAGAGTTAAAGAGGAGACATTTGCAAAGGAAAAAATGGCACCTAAGAAGGCATCTGCAGCAATAGCAAAAGGAAAGAAGAAGGTGGTCATTGAGGAAGAAGAGATGGCACCCAAAAGCCATTTTTCATAAATGCAATATCTAGAGGAGTCATCGGTTCTTAGGAGTGGGATTTACCCATTAGAAAAATAAAAGTGAGTGAATAAAATCACAGGACTGAGAACAAGAAGGAGCTCGATTCCTTGCTCACTGCTAGGATGAACAAGTGTACGACAGATGACATGCCAATTTTTGATGATGTAGGTGAGAAGCTTCTGAAGAGAATTGGGGTCTACCAATTATATGAGCTCCCATATTTTGGGAAGTATGAGCCCTTGTATCAATGGCTCATGAGTAGAGTGCATGAGGACTTCTTCTACTTTGCAGGACGCAGAGTTAGAATCTCATATGTGCTTATCTCATCAGTTATAGGTTTGAAGGCCGTAGGAGAGGACATAAAGAATGATCTCACAGATAAAGCTATGATCTTGAAGACCAGACAAGAGTTGGGATACTTGAAGGGTCACCATGGTATGGATATAGAAAAATTGAAGAACTATCTGGTTGCTGTGCAAGTAAAGCAACACCTTGTTACAAAGTTGAATGATCAAGAGTGGTGGTCATAGGTAAATACTATGTGGTTACATGTTGCACGTAAGATGTCAGAAGGAGAAATCTACAATATTGTAGGCTATATTGCAGAACAAATAGTCGAGGAAGCACACATAGGAGGGAAGATCAACTTTGGGGCTGTTCTACTATCACTAGTATTCATGGAAATTGGAGTACCAGACGGGTGAAGGAAAAAGTATGGGAATACCCCATGGAGAATAAGTCACCAGCTGAAAGGTTTGTAAGTATCTATGTAAAGGGGCCATGATAGACAATGTAAAGCAAAGGGTAGAGAAATGGTATGACAGGCTCCGCATAATGTTTGGAGAAGAGTGGCGCATCCCAAAGGACCTACCATCAGTAGTAGGGACACAAGTCTAGTTTCTATATATCAACATTTATGTATTGCATGCTTCCCAATGAAAGATGGAGTCTAGAGCCCTTGGTGTAAATTGCCTTATGCATTCACTACAAGGTATTTCCAAGCATTTGTTCATAGATTTATAGACACGTGCCAACTAGTATTCAATGCAGATAAGGTAGAATGTGACTACCACACGTTGAGAAAGAAGTATGTGTATCCTGGAAGAAGTGCCTTCATCGAGAGGATCATTTCAGAGGTGTTGAATATCAAGCCAATAAGTTTGGCTATAGTAGATGTAGGGGTAACATTGGTGTATCTTCAACTGAAGCCAAAGATGGAGAATAAAAAATATGTGGAAGGTGAGTTCACACTTCCAACACCACCAAAGGGAAAGCATACAATGGAGAACATCCCAACGCCTAAGCCCATAGAGCCAATTGAAGTGGAGGATGAGGAGGGAGGAAGCAAAAAGATAGTGGTGGTTTAGAGCATAGAGGTAAGAGACATCCTACAAATAAGGGTGAAGATGAGTGTGCCATTACACCGCCTCAGCCACAAGAGGGGGATGATGAGGAATTGAATGTAGTCCAAGGGGAGCAAAAATTTAAAAAGGTGTTTAGGAGAACAAGGACCCAAGGTGTTACTCCAACCACAGTGCGCATATCACCTAATCTCTCCACAGAAGGAGGAAACCATGCAAAGAAGGAGGAAACTAAAGTTAGATGAGGAGGCGGAAGAGTCAAAGGAAAGCGCGCTAATTCTCCTACACTTCCAGAGAACATAGAAGAACAGGGTGAGGAATCAAAGGGAAGAGAAGAGGACGAGAAGAGACTAGAGGAGATAGCTATAGAGAATGTTCAAGACATGGAGACACAAGTGCAAATTTGGAAGCTAAATTCCCTAAGCAACAATGGTCTAGAAGAACAAGTGGGGAGCACATTCCACCAGCCATGGGGTATGCAGAGGACATAGGTAAAATTTTCATGCCCACTTCTAAAGCACATTAGCACAAAAGGATTTATTCAACTGGGAGCTAATGGATGAGGATATGATGACTATGCACACTGAAAGCAACTATCATGGTCAATGCACACCCACATGGATGATCCTGAATTTGATGTATGTGAAGAGTCATGCATTTTGAGATGGCTGAAGAAGGCACCCCAAGCTAGACACATGACAGTAAAGCCTACTGTCATGTCGATCAGATGAGCAGTAAGCAACACATTGGTGAAGGTTTCTGCTAAAGTGGCTAGAAGAAACATGGACAAAGATGCAACAATCAGAGCACTGCGTGAGGAGCTAAAGAAAAAGGATGTGGAGATAGTGTGCATAACACAAGAGAGGGACTTCGCGTAGAAGAAGAACAAAGTATTTATCAAGCATTGCAGAGGAGATTGGGGACAATGTCATTAGAGCAAGGCCACACTTGGAGGCCAAGGTACCACAGATGTTTCCTTTAGCGATACACTATGTGGGAAAGTTGGTGGACTTGGTACTTGAAGACGAACCTCTGTGCATGATAGTGCCAAGAAAGTCAAAGCAAGATGTAGAACGAGAGAAAGCATCAGTGATGTGAAAGATTACATCTTATGAAGGGTTGTTGCAAGTGTTACAAGAAGTATTAAAGAAAGCAGACCAGGATTTAAATATCTACACAGCTCCAGAGGCACTTATTAGCATAAAGACCCTAGAAGAAAACAATGAGGTCCAGAAAAGCAATGAAGGATGAGACATTGGGCCATGCGTAAATATTGTCAATAGTTAACCAAAGTGAGAGGCCACGAAACAACACAAGAGCCGCACAAGACTCGGATGGAAGATCTTGGGAAGATAATTATGTAGAAGATGGATCTTTTAGAAGGAAGAATGACATCAATGTCTAGGGCATTGTGTTGGTTCTATAGAATGAAAAGGAGAGATTGTGAGGGATGAGTTGGAATCCATTATTGTGGACATCCAGAAAAAGTAGAACAAGCACTCACTTGAATGGAAGATTTTGGAGGCCGAAATAAAGGAGGAGTATCTAGAATTGATACTACAAAATGATACAGAGGAGGCTGTCTCATAAAAATTCTTTATTTTTCTACATTATTTCATTCTTATTCTTTCCATTATTTATTCTTTACTTCAATTTTTGGAGGAATACCCATGTTTAGGACGATAATGAGATTAGTGTGGGGCAATTTTGATCGAGAGAATACTTGTTAGAGAACATATAAGGAGTCAATGCATGAGAGAGAAGGCCATGATCAAAGGGCGCAGAGAGACAAGAAGGACCCACACGTGGAAGGCAAGTTCAAAATTTGGGACTTAGCCGATTTTGAGCATGACGACCTATTTTTAGAAGATGGTGTGGAACACACCAACGATGCAAAGACGTGCACGCCATGCATTGTCTATTTTGGAGGATCGGATCAAAGCATTTTTCATGGAGATGAGCTAAGAATAGGATTAACACTTTAGTTAACTGTAAGATGCCTATAGATAACACACTTGCATGTGTGGTTATGCCTGTGAATGATGCATGGCTATTAATAACATGCGACCTATTTATGGAATATATAAGCGGTGAAAGGCAAGTCCCCACCCTATATATATAATGTGAGGTACATATTAGACAAGAGAGGGAGTGAGATGGATGTATGAAGGTATAGAGATATACACATATGGCCGAATGTGTATCGATCGATCCATACGTGCATTAGTATTGATTGACATTATTGTAAGGAGCTTCTGTGTTTATTAATAGATGGAAGATATTGGCTGAATCTAAGTGTCATTCCTGTGTGTAATCGAGTAGTGCATGTTATTGATTCAGTCATGATTACTATTTAAAGCTTGTTCTTTCATAGATATGAAAGTAGCATACATTGTAGAATGATATATTAGTTATGAATCTATATGTTTCTTCCTTCATCACGCTAACATCATGCTATAACAACCCTAAAGAGGGACACGATACCTTTGCAATTCAGTGAGCGCTCACAAATTTGGTGAGTGATGTGCTAGAGCGTCTAGGGAGTTATCTGGTAAATTCTAGGCTGTAATAGAGATTTAGATCCTAAAAGATTTATAATGTTGACACATTACTCTTAATTTGTATGTAATAATTATTGTTTAATAATAATAATATAATTAACCTTAAATAACATGAAAAAAATAAAAAACAAATTATATTAAATTAATGTACAAAATAAATATATAAAAGTTAAAAGAAAATAAATTTACTAATTTGGTAAATTTCATTTTCACACTAAGAGAATGGACAACCCATTTTTATTGGGCCACTTCTTTATTAAATATGTGATTTTTAAAAATTATGATTTCTTGTTGACTACACTTAATCCCCTAATTTTTTTAAAAAAGTTACATATTTTTATTCTATAGAATTAATCTTAAAAATTCCATGTATTTACATAAGTAATTTAAGATAAAGTGGTATAAATATTTACAATCTTTGACGTGTGAATCAAAGTTTTCTACTCCTTAAACAAAACATACTTATATAGTACTTTGGTTTTGAGGTATAAAACCATGCCCAACACTCGATATATATGAATCCATATTAGTGTATTAACACATTATATTATACCACTCCAAAGCCTATACATTATTTTTCGTTCACCAAAAGAGGTGTCTACCTTTGAGTTGCCTTTCTTTGGAAAGTGTCAAAATCAGACAATGATTTGGAGAAGACTTTTTCCCAAAATAGTATCTTCTCCTATGCCAAAATAAATAAATAAATATTTGTATTATATCCGGGTCATTTGCAAATCATGTGCATTGCTAATTAATATATACATATATATAGTATATTTATAACACATCATCTATTAAATTGGGTACCTCCAAATACAGTTCCCGAACTCTTAGGTACTCTTGGGTCTTCTCACACTTCTAAACAAATATGTCAGGCTCCACCCCCTTTATGTTGCAATTTTTCTAATAACCTTATGTATGGAACACCGTCTTTGAGATCATGAACATTATTTCTCATGTATCCTATAGAACTAGAGGAACCATATGAATTAGAATGGTCAAATTTAAGTGCCCTTCTAAGCTTCTCCCTTATGCTGTGCATGATCAATCAAATCCCTCCACATTTCTAGTAGGTTTGAATTCCTAAAAGGTTATATATATATAACATTCGGTGCTTTATAATATGGTATGTTGGGTAGAACTTAATTGATGATAGAACAAAATTGCTTAAAATATATAGGTATACTAAGATTGAAATGTTAGCTAAATAAACCGATGAATCACGAGACAATTAAAATAATGGAAAAATATTAATGTTGATGTCAAAAGAAAAGAAACTATACCAATTTTTGTGAAATGAATTGTAATAATCCCAAATAGAGGATTTATGGAACTCAATAAAAACAAGGCCATGAAATGACAAATCTTACTAAAGTAAAAACATTTAAGGCAAAGAACGGATTTAATAGGGAGTTGTATTTTATGAATGAGTGAAATAATCTCAAACCTAATCTCTCACCATATTAGTTTATTTTACAATAGAAGTGTCAATGTTTTGCTATATGGTTATCTTTATTAGATTGAATATCATTTATCCATTTTGGGTTTGTCCCCTTTTAGTGGATTTTTTGTTGTTTTAGTTTTAAGTATTTGTTGGCTATTGGAGTTCTTATTTTCACTACTACTTGCTATTGTAAATTGTTGTATTTTTTTAGGTCCGAGAAAATTTATGTATGAGAAACCATTTTAATACATGTTATTAGAATGCTAAAGTGGAATACCTAAATCCATTCAGTCTTTTAGGAAACATTTATAGAAAAACAATCCTTGAACAAAATATTTTAAACTTACATTCAACCAAATACACCATGTGTTATACAGGGTGAACCTCTGATTATGTGATAAAACAAACACTAATAATTAGAGCAAAACTAGTTTAGTTTTTGGTTAGATGAAGATTGTATTTACAATAAGAACATTAATGTGCCAATTTAAGACAAAATTATATCTAATTTAAGCCATGTGAACACAAACAAGTTACCATGCCAAACCATAACTTTGAAAGTCAAGT